>CM062819.1:776981139-779381139 GCA_031772625.1 Pinus tabuliformis | reverse complement strand
ATTGCCTTGGGTCTTGACAACTTTTTCCGAGAAACTATAGCCATAGTTTCTCTTATGGCCTTCCTACAAGAATTTGAAGTAGAGTGTCCTAGCTTTGTTAATCATCTATTTAGGGATATAGGCCATAGAAAACCAATATACTAGTATGGCCTCCAACACTAATGTTATTCCTGCAAGAATTTGAAGCATAGTGACCTAGCTATGTTGATAATGGATATAGGAATATAGTTAATAGAAAACCAATAAACTAGCATGAATTCTCTTCTCCCTTCTTCGGTGAGCGTTAATTGGTCTTTATTCCCGTAAGCATTAAGGTTTATTAGAAATCCAAGGTATCTTAACCTTGAATCTAAATCCCATGCTTGGAAGAGGAGGATCACTCCAATTGCATTTTCATGCCATGGAGTAGGGTTGTTGAAAAAGATTGTAGATGTTTGATTCATCTCCAATCTTGTTTCTTCGTAGAATAACTTTAAGGCTTTTGGAAAACCTTTAACATCCTTTATTGTTCTATCTTGAAACAACATTACATTATTGATAAAGAGGAGGCATTAATTGCAAGACTGAGAAAGGTATGTACAACAAAGAGACATCAGAAACCTGAGTTTCCAACTAAAGTTGCTGGCACGCAGTCCAAGGAATTTGGGAAGAGTTTGCAGGCCGATATTCCAGAGAATGTTTGTGCTGTTTTGTAGGAGGGTTGGGTGAGATACTTAGTGTACTTTTTGTGCAGAATTCAGAGTTGGTTGTAGCTCTTTTTTGGAAACGTTACAGTCAAGTTGGGCCGCATTTTAAGGAGGTATGTCAGAGAATTTCTCGAACATGGAGATAGTTTGCACCAGACTTAAGGCATTTAGCAAAGGAGGATTCCTCTGAACATAAGTCAATATCTGAACAGTGATTTGACTGTGGTTCAAATGTCAGAGATCTGGAACAGTGACTCAAATTACTAGAATTAGCGCTGAGTCCTTGATGCAAATTCCAAGGAAGATGGAACAACAATTAAGGGGAAGCAAAAGGCCAAGGAGAAAGACATGAGCAAAGTGAAATGCTTTGCTTGTGGGAAGTTGGGTCACTATGCTGTTCAATGTCCCAAGAAGAAGGGCAAGAAGAAGGGAGTTGCAACTTCGACAAAGGTGGAGGTATACAATCCCTGGCAAAATCAAGGCTTTTCCTAGCAAGATCTTTCCAAATAGAAAAGGGTTTTGAAACTGCGTCCTCCTATTGCCTTGGGTCTTGACAACTTTTTCCGAGAAACTATAGCCATAGTTTCTCTTATGGCCTTCCTACAAGAATTTGAAGTAGAATGTCCTAGCTTTGTTATTCATCTATTTAGGGATATAGGCCATAGAAAACCAATATACTAGTATGGCCTCCAACACTAATGCTATTCCCACAAGAATTTGCAGCATAGTGACCTAGCTATGTTGATAATGGATATAGGAATATAGTTAATAGAAAACCAATAAACTAGCATGAATCCTCTTCTTCCTTCTTCGGTAAGCATTAATTGGTCTTTATTCCCATAAGCATTAAGGTTTATTAGAAATCTAAGGTACCCTAACCCTAAATCTAAATCCCATACTTGGAAGAGGAGGATCACTCTGATTGCATTTTCATGCTATGGAGTAGGGTTGTTGAAAAATATTGTAGATATTTGTTTCATCTGCATTCTTGTTTCTTCGTAGAATAACTTTAAGGCTTTTGGAAAACCTCTAACATCCTTTATTGTTCCATATTGAAACAACATTACATTATTGATAAAGAGGAGGCATTAATTGCAAGACTGAGAAAGGTACGCACAACAAAGAGACATCAGAAACCTGAGTTTGCAACTGAAGTTGCAGGCACGCAGTCCAAGGAATTCAGGAAGAGTTTGCAGGCTCATATTCTAGAGAAAGTTTGTGCTGTTTTGTAGGAGGGCTGGGTGAGATACTTAGTGTACTTTTTATGCAGAAGTCAGAGATGGTTGTAGCTCTTTTCTGGAAATGTTATAGTCAAGTTGGGCCGCATTTTATGGAGGTATGTCAGAGAATTTCTCGAACAGATTGAGGCTAAACACGAGGATAGTTTGCACCAGACTTGAGGCATTTAGCAAAGGAGGATTCCTATGAACATAAGTCAATATCTGAACAGTGATTTGACTGTGGTTCAAATGTCAGAGCTTTGGAACAATGACTCAAATTACCAGAATTAGAGCCGAGTCCTTGACACAAATTCCAAGGAAGATGGAACAACAATTAAGGGTAAGCAGAAGGCCAAGGAGAGAAACATGAGCAAGGTGAAATGCTTTGCTTGTGGGAAGTTGTTCAATGTCCCAACAAGAAGGGCAAGAAGAAAGGAGTTGCAGCTTCCACAAAGGTGGAGGTATATAATCCCTGGCAAAATCAAGGCTTTTCCTAGCAAGATCTTTCCAAATAGAAAAGGGTTTTTGAAACTGCGTCCTCCTATTGCGTTGGGTCTTGAAAGCTTTTTCCGAGAAACTATAGCCATAGTTTCTCTTATGGCCTTTCTACAAGAATTTGAAGTAGAGTGTCCTAGCTTTGTTAATCATCTATTTAGGGATATAGGCCATAGAAAACCAATATACTAGTATGGCCTCCAACACTAATGCTATTCCGACAAGAATTTGAAGCATAATGATCTAGCTATGTTGATAATGGATATAGGAATATAGTTAATAGAAAACCAATAAACTAGCATGAATCGTCTTCTCCCTTATTCATTGAGCGTTAATTGGTCTTTATTCCCATAAGCATTAAGGTTTATTAGAAATCCAAAGTACCTTAACCCTGAATCTAAATCCCATAATTGGAAGAGGAGGATCACTCTGATTGCATTTTCATGCCATGGAGTAGGGTTGTTGAAAAGAATTGTAGACGTTTGATTCATCTCCATTCTTGTTTCTTCGTAGAATAACTTTAAGGCTTTTGGAAAACCTTTAACATCCTTTATTGTTCCATCTTGAAACAACATTACATTATTGATAAAGAGTAAATGAGTTACCAGAAGGTTTTCCAAGACACGAATTCGTTTTAAGCTTCCTGTAGATGTTAGATGATTGATATATATATGCTCAGACCCTAGGCTATGAACAATAGTAGTAAAGGGGAAGGGGCTAGCATTGCTTAAGTCCTCTTGAAGACTTTAAAAAAGACTTAGAGACACCATTAATTAACATAGAAATGGAGATAACTTATTGACATGATTCAATCTAGTTTATAATAGTAAGAGGAAACCCTACGTGTGTCAAAAAATGTGTAACTAGGTTCGGTCTTCATTAATATGAAATGTACTTTTGATTCTTGTATATTGTAAAATAAAAGAAAAAATATCCTTGTTATTTTGAAGCATGGGTTTCATGCTCAAGGTCTTTTATTTTAGAGGTCAAGCACCCATTGAGTGCTTCTAGGGTTTGTCTTAGGTCAAGAAGTCAAAAGAGTCATTGTCAAATGTTGAAAACCCCATCGGGCAAATTGTAACTTGTAAAAATAATTATTGTTTATTTAAAAGTGTCAAAATACACTTCAAGACCAAGTCGGTCTAGTAGCTAAGAGGCCGACCTATTTTGACGAGCCACGTCCACCTTAAGAAGGCTATATAAAGGAGGGAACTCAACCTCCTTGGGATATATATTTACTACTCACTCATACAAGCAAAGGAGAAGCATAAGAAGGCTAGCAAAGAAGACGGAGGATGAAGAAAAGAAGTTTATGGGCTAAGTCTCTCTCACACGTGCGAAGAAAGAAGGCTAGTGTTTGCAACTTCAAGGTCAAAATTCTCCATCTGCTGGAAGAGGATCAAATTTGCTGGAAGAAGGGCCTAATAGGTCACCTACTAGCCCTAGACGAGGAAGCAAGGCAAGCGAAGTTACTGGGAGGGCTTGGAAGGCTAAATTTCGCTCACACGTCACAACAATCAACCGTAGGAAGGGTCCTACACGTGGGGAAAGGATGAACCACGTCCCACTGACATGTCAACCACCAATTGTAGGGAATGAGCATCCTACATGTGGGGAAAGGATGAACCACGTCACACTGACATGTCAATAGATGCCTATATGCATCTCTTATTGGGGCATCTGCAGGAGAAGGTGAACCACTCATCGTGCCCATATGCCATAGGAGAAGGTGAACCACTCATCCTATGCATATCTCATCAGTCGTAGGGGAAGGTGAACCACTCACCCTACACACATGACAACCACCATAGGGGAATGGTGAACCACTCACCCTAGGTGTCATATTATCATGAGGTATCATAGGGGAAGATGAACCACTCACTCTGTACCTAGTGTACCTATAGGGGAAGGTGAACCACTCACCCTATGGTCACACATAACTCCAAGAAGTACCCCGGGCTTCCAAGAGCTCCCAGAGCTCAATGTTCAACTGAGACCCTCATAGTAGGGTCCTTCCATCATTCCCAACCTTTCTCTAAATGATGATAAATTTTGACCTTACTAGTAGGCTTTGAGAATTTGTTAGAAACCTCCACATCCTTCCTGCAATAATCGAGCTTGATTTCTCTCAGCTACACCATATTCTAAATAAAGTGGTACCTAGTGCCAATTGTGGATTCTCTGAAAAGTGAATCTCATGCAATATACAATGGTGATTTTTAGCATGTGCACACATTTCTTACTAAGGAGCTTCTCTAACCAAATGTCTTTAGAATATATATATATATATATATATATATATATATATATATATATATCTATATCTATATATATATATATATATATATATATATATATATATTGAGTGGTGCTTCCAAAGTAACAAACTTCAGCCTTTGATTCATCCATGAAATAAAAGTGGATCCCAAGAAATACAATACCTGGATGTGCTTTTTCCATTCATCATACTGCCAGTCCAACCAACATCGAAAAATCCATGGAGTCTTCTTTGTAGCAAGGTATGTAAGTTTAACAAGAATACCAGGGCCCCCACAAGTTGTTTATATCCATATCAACAATTTTTCAATGTTATCGGAAAGGTCAACTCCCTCTTACATTGAGAGGATCATCTTCTGTTAGACAGATATCATCAATAACTGCATCTTCGATTATGTCTCTCTCTAAGTATCAAGAAGTGACATAACTATCGAGCTATCTTCAAGTTGTTACCTTTCCTGTCATTATTCCTTTGGTCCATGTGCCAAAGTCACCCATTCAATTAAGTGAATCATAATCATATAGATTTCATGCAGCTTCTCAGGAAATCAGAGATATATTGAATTAGCTCAATGTCTTTTGATATGGTCTTCCTTGTAATAATCATTGGGCAAGAAGAATCATCAAGCCATTTTGCTAGGGATTGTATAGCTCCCTCTAAAGTTTTATTTCAGTCATTGGGTCTATATCATAATGCTCCTCATCTTTCAACTGTTTCATCAAACTAGGGGCTCATCAGTCAACTGCTTCATTGCTAGATGACTGCTACCAATATGGAGGATTGTCTAATAAGACATCTGTATACATATGGAATTTTTTATCTATCTAATAAATCAAAGTGCCCAAAATCAGGGACTTCTCAGTTCCCTTCATCAATGTTTTCTCAATGAGGTACCTCTGACTTTCATGATTATAAGGACAGCTGCAAGAGTCTGGTCCATGTCCTTTTAAAAAAAGGAAACTCCCAAGGTTGCTTATATTGCAACCTTCATCACCATATTCTTTCTTGGCTCCTGAACTTTTGACTGTTGCAAGGGCCCCTTTTTTTGTTTGATTAATCTTCAATCAGGGATCTCATAGACCTTTCCAACTTCTTGATAGGGCAAACTGATGTAGTCTGTTTCAAATCTGATTATGTCAGGGTTTCTTATGCTACCCGGTTTCAGAGTCCTGGGCCTTTGCTGTTCTTAACATCTCCAACCACATTCTAAAATCTGATTTAGTCCAGAGAGGACCCAAGCAATGTATATCATGCATCAAATGTAGAAAGAGTCAGAGTTGATTAAAGAGAATGTGGCACTGGAACTCTTGTTGAGAAACTGATTTCTTTCTTTCAAGGTTGTAAGGGAAGAAACCTAGAATCAGTGACACAATGTTTAACAATATAATGTCGACTCACTTTTAATGAAGGATTAATGTTGACTTCCTTAGTTTATAAGATAAGAGATCTTTTTCATATGGACAAGCTCATAATTAGCAAATGATGCCAAGCTAACCAACTGCTCATCAAGATCTCAAATCTGGCGATGTGCTTCAGTAAACCCTGAAGATGTCTATTCATGCAAAATGTGCCACTAAAGATGTCTGCCAAGTATATAAATAATAATGCCCATAAGTCTGCTGATCCACACTTCACTTTCAACTTGATCACAGCTATACTAGATGTTACAGGGCTTAAAGATAATCTTCAATATAACATACTGCCTGAAGCTTTCCTTGTAACCAAATATTCACTGATGTGAATACCCTTTGGTTTTTATACATTTTTATTCAAAATCAATATTGTCACTGTAATCTGCATAGGTCGGCTCAACTGAATTTTAAGCTAAGTATATATATGAGCTGACCATGTCGCTTTGTGCATAGAAACGAGATAGGATTCTCGATTTCTCTTCCTTTGAGACAGGGGCTTGAATTGTGCTCAGAAAAAATGGAAGGACTAGACTTCTTCTTTTCTAACCTTTACTTGTATGATCAGAATTTTGAAGAGAAACCTGGACCTCACCTTTAGGATCATGAACAGTCTCATAATATCCTTTCACAGGTGAAGACTCAGAATTTTCTTTTGTATACAGTCCAGACTTGAAGAATATATATATATGCTCAAACTAATGGTCACAAGGTTGGCTTCTTAAATGATTGACCAGGCGCGGAATATAAATCATTTTGGGACTGTAACTTCCTCTTTCAAAGATGAAGATCTCTGAAATTTGAGTAATCTCCACAGGACGACTTTTGATCTTACTGTTGAGTTTGCATAGTGTAAATATGAACTTTAGAACTGTACTTTCTTCTATTTTTTGTTTCCTAGGGTCCAAGATATTGTTGTAGGCCTTGGACACTCTTAGATCGGACTATTAACATTCTGTCCACATCAGTGCTAGAAAACGTCTTCCTGTGCTAAAATCTGAGTGGTTGAAGCTTGAGGAGAGGGTCTTTCCTATACCTCTCGGTTCTCCTATTAGTCCTTACAATCATCTGTGACTACAGCTTTCCCTGTGGTACGGAACAAAGATCTAAGTCATATGCACGGAAGCACCCTTACTTACCTTTTCACCAGCATCCTAAGACTGCAAGAAACCCGCACTAAATTCTGTCCCAGACTTGCCCTTAAGCCACAAACGTCCTTGCCTTAGATCTGTTGTCCCAAATCACAGAGATTTCTTGAGAGAGACTACGGTCATATTTTTAGAGAAGAGGGCTAATCTTCACTTGTAATTTAGTCTCTGATTAGAGCTTGCAATTTTGCCCATATTTAGGATAGCTTGCTAGGAACACGGTCCTAGGTATGCCTTTGACGTTTGATGAGATGAGACCTTACATAGAGACCCTTACTTGCTTAGAACCTTCAGACTTGCAGAGGGAGGAGATCATAGAGACTTCATTGGGTCATTGCCTTTTTCTTACACTCTTGCTTGGGCTTGACTTCACCTGAGCTCTGATACCATGTTAGTTTTAGGGTTAACATGTTCTTTGCATAAGTCAATCACTTCATTAGCCCATTATTAATTTCATTATTCCATTACGAATCATATTAACCATTGACTGAAAGAACATCCAATGAAAATGCAGAAGACAAGCCAAGACAAGAGAACACAAGGATTGGCTCAAGCCAGGGAAAAACCCCAAGATGGGGAAAACCCTTGAACAATTCTTCTTATTATCAAAATCAAATGATCAGCACACAGAGAGAGAGAGAGAGAGTACAATCAAAGTCAGAACTGACTTGCCATGAATGATGATTTGAACCACTGTCCAAATGCCAAGGAGGCAGCCCAATCAAGTATGCAATTCTGTCCTCAAGTAGCAGCAGACAAATACTAACCAGAGATCAGGAGTAGCTTAAGCAACGACAGAATGATGTCCTAAGGGAACTCGGTCCTTGATCATATGATGCGGCCTTCTTTGCTGAGTGGAATGAGCTCAAGATAGTCCAAGAATGGACAGTCAAAACACTGTTGTCTAATGTCTGCAATGTAGGGCTTGAGTCTTCAGTCCTGTAGTAGCATTAGACTGCTTCACAGACAAAGGTTACACCCTTTGAATTGACTGCGGCCTACCCTCCTTAACTGCGGCTGAGATGGAGGATACAAACTGGCCCATTCGGCCCTTCCACAAGTGCCTTCAACATGCTGTAGTAGAAACCCTTCCTGCAGCCCAAACTGAAATATGTATGATACGAAGAAAAACACAGAAATACTTCTTCTCTGAATTGTGGTCTGAAATGGAAGGGCATCCGTAGCCTTAAACTTCCTCCAAACAGTTCTCCGAGCATCCTGGCTGGCTAAGACAAACCTCAGACAATTGCGGCCCTCTCTTCCACAGAAGACTGTACCCAAACAAAGACAAAGTTTGGCTCTTTTCCCTTGAACGCCCTAGCCTCAGATTCGTACCTTATATCAGAAGAATTATGCTCCTCGTTGATGATCAAATGATGTTGGAAGCACCTCTATATATACTAGTCATTGGGGATGAGAGGACGTGGCTATTGGGCTTGATGAGCCGACATAAGGTGAGGCCGACCTTGTTAATTTGCTTATGAGAGAACAAAAAATTCATAATCACACTTTCGCTTGTCCAAATGAGACGATATTTATATTGATTTTGGTCCTCTTGAAAAGAGGAATTCAATGCCATAATTATCTTCCCCAAAGGAGCTGTCCAAAGTGGAATTTGGCCCTAGTTTCCAATTTTAACAGGGAGGCTATAAAGGTTAATGTTTCAGCCTACTAGAGCCTTGGTGGCAAACCAGCAACAGTGAGTTGTGCGAAATATGGCACAGGAGGATGGCCCACTTGCACCATGGAGCATTGAGGATGCTGAGGGAGATGATTACAGGTTTACCCGAGTTCAGCACTGAGCATCATGATGTGTGCAAGGGGCGTGATTTGGGAAAGTACAATAAAACACTGTAAATTTCTGAGTGTGTGCTTGTCTATATCTTCATATCACCTGGAAAAGTAAAGTTTAGAAGTAGCTTATAAATGTTTCAAATGAAGTTGCAATAAATGTTCTATATCAGCTAACACATTGGGGCTGTGGGCATTAAACACTATGCAAAAACTTTGAAATTGGGAGGGCGACCAGATTTGTAAAATTTTCTACACCTAGATGTTTTCTGTAACAAAGAATTCAGCTGTTCAGTTCATAAGAATTTTGTCCATAACTCACTCACACAGTTAACCTTAGGCCTGCAGGGCTTTTGAGTTGTCTGACTATTTGCCCCTTCTTTATTCATCATCATTCCTGGGATGTTAGCCTACCTTCTAGCCTGGTCATTTCAGGTAATTCTCATTCAAACTTAATTTAGTTCTAGATTTTTATGAAATGCTTCTATCACACTCAAGTCTCTATGAACATTCTGTAGCTTCTTTTGTAAATTGTAAGTAAAATATGTTTGGAAAAGTGATTATTGTCCTTAGATAATATTAGATACAGTGAAATAGGCAACCGTGCATGCTATTTGATTGGATGAAGTGGGAAAAGATGCCTTCTAGATAGAGAAAAAAAATGCCTTTTGATATTTGACCATTAGCAGAGACAAAAGCAAGTTTTCTACAATTATGCAGATAGCAACTGTGAAACGTAGCTCTAAATCCATAAATTGGAGCATCGGTTCACAAAACCCCTTTTAAACCCATCACATGCCTTTCTCAAGGTAATAAAAAACATTTTGCCTTTGTTCAGATCCCAACCTATCCCTTAGCATGCATAAATCAAATTCTACAAGATATATATTATATGTCCTTTTCACAAACCATGCTTATTCCTTTTTGGAGGATTTCACACATTTGATGGACAATGCTGAAGGTTCCAGTATGGTCTGGAACAAGTGCTTTTAGATTATTTTCTGTAAATAAAGGTCTAATTTAAATTTCCAATTTGAATAAACTACTGTTCAATTTGTGTTACTTCATATCTTTAAAAAAATGAGCATTTCTCCATTTTTTGAATGTTCGTCTCGTTTGCAGTATTTTATATCTTTGCATTCAATTTTTTTCATGCCAGTTCATGATACTTGAGGCTTTTATCAGATATGTTCCTCATTAGTATTATTATATGTGGATGTTTGCTTACACTTTGCAATGGGTTCTTATGATATTGATTTGATTTGATGTTATGCCATTCCACAGAGAAGGCAAAGGGTCCTCTATGTTTTCTGTCTGCCTGCTATTATGAAAAGGGCCGTGTCCAAGTCTGGACTCGACACACTCATGGAGTTAGAGGAAACCTGTTTGGATTTTTGAAGGGATTTGACGGGCATCTGAACATGGTACATAACATAGCCTAGATGAGAAGTCCAATCAAGCAAATGATGATTTATTTTCCACTGATAATATAGAGTATTTTTTGGCAGATATTGCAAGATGTAGAGGAGGTATATACAGGTTAGTTATCCCTTGTAACTGATGATTGGTTTTTTCACAGCTTTGAATCTTCAATGATTTTTTTAAGAATTAAATCAATGTTCTATACAATTTCTAATTATTGTGGTTTATTGACATAGACATGCAAAAACAATGGCTAAAGAATGTGTCACATATCCAGCATGCTATAATAGATTGCAACATTCCTTATACTAGATTTCTAGATGTTGTTTTTCCTTAGATGTTTGTATTTGTGTTGCAAATTCTCCAAACCCTAGTTGAAAACCCCCTATCTAACACAGTCTTGCACAAATCCTCCTATTAAGGTTGCAATGTAGATACTTGTATGTGTATGTATGCTTAGGACGCTTGGATGCTATTTTACACCAAGTTTTTGGTACATGGGAATGTGTAGCTACTAGCTGGTATGCATGGCTCAATTGACTTCTTTGACTCAATGACAAAACCTAGAAGCACTCAATGGGTGCTTGACCTACAAATAAAATTGACTTGAGCATGAAACCCATGCTACAAAATAATAATAATAAAATTTCTTTTTCTCTTTTCATCAAATACATAAAATCATGATTACATTAGACATTATGAAGACCGAACCTAGTTACACTTTTCAACACTCCCTCTTAACTAGGGAGGTATTCATAATCCATACAAGGTACTTGGACATTCTCATACTGAAGAATTCTCATAAGAAGAGTTGGATTGGTAAGCCATCTCATAAGCTATTTATTAAACTTATATTAGTGCATCTCATCATATCAACCAACATTGTCATATAGTAAGGCCTTGACTAACAACTCTATCTCTCCACAAGAATAGAGCACAATGCTAGGGAGACAATGATTTATAGACACCTTCATCATTGTCTCTCAAGGCACATACCCCATCCGGATGTTCACAAGGTATGTCCTTCTAGGACCATTCCCATCTTGGATTAACACATCCTCATGGAATTTCCTCTTCGACTACTCTTGCCTATTGGATGCCCTACCTCATCCTCAAAGAGTATCAAAATCATTCTCAGATGCTTACCCAATCCTCCATACTTTCTTCTTAACATGAAGACAAGAATGATGTGTCTATCTCTTCCTCTCAACTAGGGAGGATCAACTCATTCCTATAAAAGGAATATACCCAAGCTCCCTCTTAACAAGGGACTCGTTACCAACAACTCTCTTCAATGGAGATACTATCAGCTGCTTGTGGGGTTCCTTCTTTTGTCATCATGTCATGAACTTCAACTTTTTCATCGTGGAGCCTTCTTCTTTGTAGGGCATCAACCATCTTCTTCATCACTTCCTTCAACAAAACATAGTGTTGAAACAATAGTCATGTCATCCTTCTCTTCATCGGAAAGTCACATCTGGCTATTCTTCATACAACTACCTTTTGCAAGTCATGTTTCTTTCAGGATCTTCCATCCAATGCTAGTTGTAGGTGACTTCTACAACTCTCTTTCGATAGACCTGTAACAACCCAACCAAATACTTTTCAAAAATCAAAATCAATTAAATTTAGCTTTTTATAATGGCCTTTCGTCATGACATCTGTTTTCTACAACTCAACATCCTTTTGCATATCATACAAATCCATCTCCAAGAGATTTACCAAGGTTCTTCTTTCTCCAACGTACATATTAGGTTCTTCATACTCTCTTCATGGAGATGTCATAGCTAGTCATCATATGTTGATCACTTGTAACAGTGGATGCTTCTTCTCTCGAACTCTTATTTCACTTTCTTCGCATATTGCTTTTCTCAGGATCTTCTATACATAGTTCCATTATCATAGGAACCATGATTGCCGACCACCTCATTTTCTTCATGAGGTCATATTATGTTGATTTCATCTTGTCAATATGTAGAAAAGTCCAAGGTTTATTGATTACATGCCTTCATGCATCATTCTAATGGAAGAATTTCTTTCTTCATTCATCATGCTCATGAGATAAAGCATTTTATCCATTCTATCTGCAACCATATGATGACATGACTTTATTTGTCTATTACCAAATAAATACATACCTCTTCCTTCATGTGGTCATCTAAACTTCCTTTTCTTGCTTGAAGATGAGAGTACTTCAACCAACTTGATATGCTGCATATATTTGTCACCATACCTTCATCCTTCTAACCAGTGGAGCCCACACAAGGTGGAATGTAGACTATCAGAGAGACGCTTCTTCTAAGTAGAGGTGAATCTTCTAATGAAGATTCCAATGGAGGATCTTGATGATCCTCATTTTGCAAATGCTTCTTCCTAATGATGATGATGTATGATGATCTCTTTATCTTCTATCTTGCTAAATGACTTTCCTCCAACCATATATACTGCTACTTCGGTTGTCCTTATATGCTTCCAATGGAGGTGCCATGAACATCCTTACTACAACCATTTAGACTTCTACTTCAGCTATCCTTCCATGCTTTTATGATGATGTCATCTCTATCTTAGTTCTAATGCATCTATCATACTTGATGCTTTCTACATTTACTTGCCAACTTCTATGTACATGAAAGTGTGTGAGAGACCTTCTAATAGTGGAGGTCTATCACTTCCTCCCTCTTTGACTTCTTCTTTTTGGGTTATTCTTCCACTTCTTCGGTGACATGAGCTTCATTTCTTTCCTTTCTCTTCTTATTGCCGTTCTTGAGTTTAGGAGAATTCCTTTTGAAATGCCCATATTCATTACACTCATAGCATTGGATCTTAGACATGTCGATTCTCTTTTGAAACTTCTTTTGAGGTTCAAACTTTCCAAATTTTCCTTTCTTCCTTATCGATGCTGCATATGCTTGAGTTGGTTTAGTTGATCCAACATCGTTCTTTGCTTTTAACCTAGATTCTTCAATTTTGCATAGTGACCACAAATCGATGAATGGAGTGGTTTCCTTCTTCCCATAAATGCTTGACACAAAGTTGCCCCATTCTCTCGATCAAACATTACTTCTCCAAGTTCTTGTAGTTGGTCTCTAATTTCAGATACCTTCATAACATATGAAGCTATCCCTTCTTCCCTTGAGATTTTCATCTTGTATAGTTTGATTCTTAAGGATATGATTTCTCCTGCAGTGCTCACAGAAAACAACTCCACCAATTTGTCATAGATTTCCTTTGCTGTCTTTAACTTTGCAACATAAGGGATGAGAGAATCCTTAATTGACTCCATAAGGATCCTTTGTACCCTTATTTCTCCTTTCATGTATTTTGATAGTGCTTGAGCTTGCTCTTGAGATGGAGCCTTTTACATATTCAATAACTTCATTCTCCATGAGAATTAAATCAATTCTCTTCTTCCATGCAAGGTAGTTTGAGGTCCCAACCAATTTATTGTTCTCCTTGCAGAATGAAGTCATTTGGTTTGTAGATTGAGACATAAAAATATAGAATACTTGTCAAGTAAAGATGCTCCTTTGAAGATGATATGTTCAACTTGATGTCTTCCTGATGATGTTGATACTTGAAGATGTCTTCTTGATAATGATTGCTTTCACTACTCCTTTGATGTTGACAATAGAATATGCCTTCTTTGATGATTGCTTGATGACCTTCTTCAAGGATGCTAGAGATGTGATCCTTTCTTCAAAGAGAGGGAGATCACCTTGATTTCTTTGATGATGATGGCAATACTTCTTCTTGCTTCCTTTGGATGTAGAGACCTTGAATGCGGAGACCTCAAGATGCTTCAAATGTGTAGTCCTTATTTCTTTGGGTGGAGGTATGATCTTTGAGGTCTTCTTCTCCTTGTGATGATGTGATCCTTGACATCGATATTCCTCCTTGATGCTTCTTAGTCCTCCTTAATGAGTTCCTTGTGCTCGACCTTTATGTGTCCTTCTTTAATGATGTGATCTTCAAGCTGCGTCTTCTTCTTGTTGTAGTCACCTTAGCTCTGATACCATGTTGAGAAATCTATGGGGCAACTAGATTAGGTGATTTCTCTTACTTTGACAACTGTTGGTGATGTTCTTAACTTGTTGTACTTGTAGTTAGCTTCTTCTTTACTTATTTATTATAGTGTTCTTTAATCTTCAAACAACTACCAAACAATGAAGAACAATGAGACAAGAGGACACAAAATGTAGGTTGTAAACCAGGGCCAAAACCTCTCCTCTTGAGAGGAAAACCCACAAGATTTCTTCTCTTCTTATAGAATGTTCAGATGACGAATTCCAAGACCTAAGACCCTTGAAAAAGACCCCTCCAAGATCAAGTCAACCTTCCTTCTTGATGAACTTTCGTTACACAGCTTATAACAACAAACTTTGACCTTCCAGTAACTTCTCTAGCAACTTTGATCCCAACAATTTTTCCAGCAACTTCAAACCCAACAATTTCTCCAGCAACTTCTTCAACAACTTTGACCCCAACAACTTCTCCAACAACTTCGACCCCAACAACTTCTCAACAACTTTGACCTGTCAGCTTTAGAATTTTGTTGCACATGAGAGAGAGAGAGAGAGAGAGACCCAAAAACTTAGACTCTAGCTTCCTCCTTGAACTTTGCTTGCCTTAGGATTTTTTTTTTTAAGATTGAACTTCTTCTCTTGCTTCTTTGTATGTCTTGTGTGTGTGTTTCAAATGAGGTCGAATGCCTCTTATATATAGACTTTCCAGGGGTAAGAATAGCCTCCACGAGGCCGACTTGATCTTTCATGTAGGCCGGCTTGTTACAACATGTTGACAAGGTCTTGGAGGGTCTTTATGACACTTTGACTTACATAAAATTTCTTTGACTTGATACATGATGCCCAAATGGGTCTTATACATATTACAATGACTCAATTGATTTCTTTGACTCAATGAAAGAACCTAGAAGCACTCAATGGGTGCTTGACCTACAAATAAAATTGACTTGAGCATGAAACCCATGCTACAAAATAATAATAATCATTTTTTTTCTCTTTTCATCAAATACATAAAATCATGATTACATTAGACATTGTGAAGACCAAACCTAGTTACACTTTTCAACACTTAGGGCCAAACAACTCTGCCTTCTAATTGTCTCCTTGCTGCTCCAAAGATCACTGAACCTAGGGCACACAACACACTATCCTAACCCTCCTTGTAGGACATACTTCACTCAATCATACCCAACAACCATCAACATAGAAAACACAAGCCAAACATTAGCTTAATGCCTCCTTTAATTGACCTCTGCTCAGGTCTAAAGGAGCCTTGATCCTATGCACAGATTGATCGAGGTTCCTTGACCTATTTACAGACCTCTGCGGCCACCTCAGTCCTATATCCTTGCAGTAACCCTCCTTTTTTGCCCTTTACATTTGTGTAACATGTTGATAAGGCTCAACCCTTATCCCAACTACTTACCAAACCCCTGTTCAGAAGAAACAAGGGTTTTGTCCCTCCTTGAGTTCACATAATTCAAGCTTGGCTTGATCATAGAGTTTTACCCGAAAACATATGCCCAAAACCGCACTCATGCAACACGTCCAACAACTCCTAACTCGACCTATACTAGAACATACGAAACAAAGAAAAAAATGATCTTCCTCTTCTCTATAGCTCAACTCCTTGAGGTCTGCATCTATTCTTGGCTTGTCTTCACATTAGAATCATTGCACTTGTGATGATCAATTGAGTTCCATGTCATTCCTACATATAGTGTCTTTGTTGGAGAACATTAAATCCAAGAGTCATGTCTTCTAGCCTAAGTCGACTTGAGCCTACATACCAAAATATCACTAACATAAGAAACACAATTCTTTTCATTTGACTTTTTCCCACACCATTGAAGCCCTAGGTGCCCCTTAGCTCATCAAGAGCGACCATCATTCATCCAATGAATAAACAATTATTTTTCACTTGGGTGTTTCACCCACAACTTTGGGTACAAAGTGATGAGACTCATCAATAGGTAAACTCTATGGGTCACAATGCCACTCTCCAACTTATTAAATTGTCTTTTCTCACATTTATTTACAGATTTTGTTATATTTTGCTTAGTGAGAAGAGTAAAAGTGAGTTACTATGTCATATGGCCTAATGTGTGTTAAATGCAAGAAATTGGAGCAGTTTTGAGTTGACTTGAGTGCAGGGACTCGGAGTAGGCAAGCAAGAGAGATTCTAGGAAGTGGTCTCCCTCCTTAACTCCTCAAATCAATCGAAGATTCTCCCACTCTATCTCATCAACTCGATGTCATTGGCAGCTAAGCAAGCCGAGTTCATTGGCAACCAAGCTAGTGCCAGTCAAGGAAGAGTTATTCTCAAGTTAGGGAGCCAAGTATCCCTATTTTCTAGGGAACTATTGGTAGCTCCAGTTTTGTATAAATAAGCAAGCTAACAGACTCATTAGGATTCAAAGTTTTATTGTAGCCAAGAGGCCATTAAGCTGAAGAACATTTGACTGTTATTGTTATGATGTATTTGACACTTCTTGATTGATAATGAGAATTCTGTTTTGATCCAACACTGAGTTGACTTAGAGGGTTGAAGCTCTTGGGTTAGGGTATAACCCTAGCAACAAAAGTTCCTCTCTTCTTTATTTGTATTCTTAGCTTAGAATGTTGATTAACTGTTGAAGTTTATTTATGTTTTTGTTTAGCTTAGAAAGTTGATTAAGTTGTTGCTTATCCATGCTTTCATTATCTTGAAGAATATATTAGTGTTGCAGTCTAGTGAAGGAAAATATACCAAAAAAGCTTGTGATAGTGACCTCTATCTCATCTCCCTTATGGGATCATGATTAGGGGACTCCACTCTCACAACCCAAAAACATAGTTTGTCTTTTGTTCATTGCCTAATTTAAGTCTCATTCTTAGCCAGGACACCAAAGGACACCGCTCACAAACAGATCGCAGATCAATACACCAGTACTTTTGACGTGGTTAAAACCCTCAAAGAGGGAAACAGTCTACGGCCTGAGCCAACGCGGCCACTTCAGGCAATTTATTAATAAAAGAATGAAAATTTACATAAGCTTCTCTCATGAACGGTTAACCTACAAATGACCCTCCATGCTCTTTAAATAGAGATCATGGACCAATCGGGTGTTAAGCCACGGATCAAGTGTCGATAATACCGAGGAGAGAATGAACCGTCGGATCACTACATATCGTGACCGTCAGATTGTAAGTTACAAAATGTACATAGTAAAGAAACACACTTTACCTACTCTATACTAGACCAAGTTATACTTAACTATTTCCTATGTGTCGGAATATCCTAACATCCCCCTTAAGAACAACTTGGGATAGGATTGAAGGATTTACAAATATGACACAATAGGAGAAGGAAGGAGGCACTAGAGCCTATCCCCCCTTAGTGACAACTTCCTGAACTCCAACCATAAATCGAAGTTTAGTGAACTTCGCCTCTGTGAGAGCCTTTGTAAAGATGTCTGCAACTTGATCATCTGTTGAACAATATTGCACTTCAAGAACATGGTCGTGGATGAGCTTTCTGATGAAGTGCATGTGCAGTTCAATGTGTTTGCTACGCTGATGTTGGACTGGATCTTTGCATAGTTGAATGGCACTTTGATTATCACACCAAAGTGTAGTCGGATGCTGCTGCTGAAAGCCAAACTCTGACAGGATCTGACGAAGCCACAAGGCTTCCTTACTAGCTTCTACGACACCACAATACTCTGCTTCTGCTGAAGAAAGAGAAATGGCACCTTGTTTCTTGCAAGCCCATGTAATAGGTCCTGAACCAAGAGTGAACACATAACCTGCAGTAGACTTCCGATCATCAGGGTCACCAGCCCAATCGGAATCAGTGAAACCAACCAATAGAGGAGATGCTTCGGCACTGTAATGAATCCCAAACTGAACTATACCTCGAACATAACGAAGTATTCTTTTAGCTGCTTTCCAATGACTTTCACGTGGGTTTTGCATAAACCGAGCAACAAGGCCAACAACAAAGGAAAGGTCAGGACGAGTATGGGTTAGATACAAAAGTTTTCCTACAAGTTGACGGTATAAGGTAGCATCAACTTCAGGAGAAGTACAAGTGACTGAAAGTTTGACTCCAGACTGAAAGGGAGAAGGGGCTGGCTTACAGTCTTCCATGTGAAAATGGCGTAGAATATCACAGGCATACTTGGACTGGGAAAGGGAAATACCTTCCTTGGATTGCAAGACTTGAAGACTAAGAAAATAATGTAAGTGTCCTAAGTCTGTCATTTCAAACTTCCTTTTAAGGCTAGTCTTCACATGGTTTATAAGGTTGGGATCACTACCAGTGAGTATAAGATCATCAACATAAAGAACAAGAATGATAAGAGACTTGCCCACTTTCTTGGTGTAGACAGTATTGTCAGAATGACACCTAGAAAAGCCATTTTCTAAAAGAAAGTTATCCATTTTGGCATACCAAGCTCGAGGAGCTTGCTTGAGACCATAAAGGGATTTCTTAAGCCAACATACAAGGCTGGAGTCTGTTTGTATAAAGCCAATAGGTTGTTCCATATAGATTTCTTCATGCAACTCCCCATGCAAGAAGGCGGATTTAACATCCATCTGATGGACTTCCCATTTGAAAGAGGCAACAAGGGAAAGAGCAAGGCGGATAGAGTTCATTTTGGCAATAGGGGAGAAGGTTTCAGTGTAGTCAATGCCTTCAACTTGTGAAAAACCCAATGTTCCACCTAGGTTCCAGGACGAGGGGGCGAGGGAGCGGCCTATGCAAAAGCTCCCTACCATTTTTTAGGAAACGTGGGGAAGCGTCAGGGTCTTAAAATTTTTTAAATTTTTAAATATAAAATATAATTTATTAATTGAGTCCACTATGACAATTTGGTTTGAATTGAAAAGCTGCAAAGCATGATCATTGATATGAATATCATCTGACATTATCCAAATTTATAATATCATATAAAATAATAAATTTAAAATTCTAATTTATAATCATACATCAATGATCATACATTATGATTAAATCGTTAAAGTTTAAAGTTTAAACCATATTGATGTTCCACTTCCTACTATGAACATCGAATATTCAATATTAAGTTATTAACATAAAAATTTAAAATTATAAAAGTAAAATTTGATACATCATACATCAAGAGTCCAAATTTTATAGAATTATAAAAGATTAAAGTCAAGTTTGATACATCAAGAGTCAAAATTTTATAGAGTGAGAATCTGAATAACTGATAACACAAATGATAAGAACTGAGAACATCAACATATCAAAAGATAAACAAGCATAATGCAAAATATGCCTCAAGGTAATGCTCAAGCCTCAAGGTAATGCCCCGCTAGTCTCTGCATCCAGCTGCTGCATGAATAAATCATGATCAACCATATCACCATCTGAATCTGAATCACTAGCATTCTCAAACATTCTAAGTGGCACACCAACCAACCCCATCTGTCTCTCATCAAGTCTCTCCTCCATATCTACCTGTATATCATCCTCTGGATCAACATCCCATCGTGTTGCTGGTCCCTTCAAATACTCAGGTGTCTTCCTATGCTCAAGACGTAGGGCACTATGCACAGCAACTAACTTCTCCGCTCTTCTAGAGGTAAGCTTGTTCCTCTTGATAGAGTGGATGAAGCTATATGTGGACCAATTCCTTTCTGCTGCAGAGGAACTAGCAATCTGAGACAACAAACGCATGGCTAGATCTTTGAGCTCTGGAGCATCATCCCCATGCATCCTCCATCAACCAATTGGGCCATCTTGGGCTAGATCTATGCGATCTTCCCGAGCACCACGTGTGTTGAAGGGCCCACTAAGAGATGCAAACTAAACAAATTGTCTTCGAAATTTTGACCCCTCCTCCTCACTGTACATCTTTGCAATTGCATCTAGGAAGCCTTTCTTTACCTCTGGATCATCAATAGGAGGCACCCTCCCAGGTCTCTCAACATACCATTTTGGGTTTAATGCATATGCTACCATGTGCAAAGGTGTGTTCATGCGATCCCACCTACGCCTGAATGTTGGGTCGAATCTGGGAAGTATAGAACTCTAATGAGGGCTCCCTCTGCTGAATGGCTACCTTCACACGACCCAACATGCTATCAAAGGTCTCATAAATTTCTCCAAGACTAGGAGCATCTGAATCAGTGTAACGAATGACCTCCACAATAGGGCCTAAGAATGACACCAAATAAGAACAATCTGCCCACCAATCATTGTCCAACACCTGAAGCCTGACCTTCTTCCCCGTGTCTGTCTTTGATTTTGACCACCTTCCCCACTCTGAACTCACAACCAAGGATTGTAGAGGTGCTTGTACCTCTATTATCCTCTCCAATAACAGAAAATAGCTAGCATATCTAGTATCAGCGGGCTTGAGGAATTCCTTCCTCGTGTGAGCCCTGTACATAGCCAAGGAGGTGTGGTGGTTGCAGATAAACATCTGCACATCTCTTGTCGCTGACACCAAGTCTGATATCCACTGAATCTTGCCAATGTCCTTCAGTGCATTATTGAGTGCATGCACACAACAAGGAGTCCAAAAAATGTGTTGATACCTGTTTTGAATCAATAACCTAGCTGATCTACAAACTGCTGCTGCATCTGTCACAACCTGCACCACACTATTAGGCCCAACATCCTCTATAGCTTCTCAAAGAATCTCAAATTGGAAAGATGCATCCTTGCGCTTTCCAGAACAGTCAACAACTTTAAGAAAGAATGGACCTTCTGAAGATGTCACTATGATGTTGATTAGTGGGCGTTTTCGGATGTCAGTCCATCCATCCATAACAATAGAGCAACCAAACCTCAACCATGTTTGTCTCATTCTCTCTTTCTGTACATTAATTTTGGACACTTTTCTATCCAAAATTGTTGTTCGTAGTTTATGTTCTCCGGGTGGTGCATATGATGGCCCTATTTTTGCAATTGCTTGGACCATTTCCTTGTAATAAGGAGAACGAACAACATGGAAGGGAATCCCATTAGCAAAAAGAAATTTGCCAATTGCATCATTTGTGTCATCTCGATCCAGAATGTTGTATATCCCAGACACTGTACCAGTACCACCCATTTGCAGAAGAACGAGATGCACCAGTGGAAACCTTTGTCTTTTTTGATGAAGCACTGGATGGAGGAATGTTTGTAGATGGATCAATATGTCTACTAGAGAACAATCCTTTTCCACTGGATGCCCTTTCTAGCCTCCAAAGTTGCTCTCTCAGAGCTGAATCTAGGTTCTTTGAGGGACACATATTCACTCCTTTACCTGTAATAGCCAAAATGTGTTGCTTCACCCTGGGATAGTTGCCAACAAAGTGATGCCCACAAATATTGCAGACCCAATCACGTGAGCCACCACCAACTTTTGGATTCTTTTTCGGCAGTCTAGTTGCATAGATTAGAAGTGGTTTTAGAGGATTAAATGTCCCCTTTGCAAATTTTTCCAGCTCTCTTGGCGGGCCTCCAGAATCTACACCATGCCTATTCTGGTATCTTGCCCCCTTGTGACCACTTTCAACTTCTTCTTCTGCATCATGTGGCTCACTACAGTGGTAGCTACTGTCACTGTTTCCAGAAGAAGTTTGACTTTGACTCATAGTTGTAACTTGTAACTTTGTAAGTTGCAAGTTGAATGACAAGTCAAAATGTAAGTTGCAGCCTGTAGGTTGCAACCTGAAATGAAAAAAAAATAAAAATTAGAAACATTACAGCCACAGCACATGCCACACACATTGAAGTTTTCAAGTTTTGAACACTGATTTTTTTTTTAATTCACAAGAAAAAAAATTAAAATAGAAATTAAATTTTAATACAGTAAAAAATTATAAACAAAAACAGTTTCAATTTTAAAACAGTTTCAATTTAAAACAGTTAAAGAATTCCTTGAGTTAAAGAATTCCTGGAGCAAGAAAGCAATGAATTTGAAAATTTAGTAATTTACACAATCCTTCTTAGAAGAAAACTTAAACAAAGAGAGAACTGTCCTTCGTAGAAGAATAGTGATGAGCCCATTTTTGGTAGAAAAAGCCTAAAGGTGGCATGGAAGAAGTAAACTACCAAATTACAGATTTTTATGAGGTGCAGCACAGTGGCACACTATAGATTTTGGTCAGACAGAGGGAGAGCTTCAGCTTGATAAGGTAGCCACTGAATTCTATGAAAAAGTAAATGAACAGATCAGGAAGACTGCATTGGTAGTAGAAGGGGCAACTACAATGGGTTGTCTAGCTGTATTGGATCCAACAGCTAGAAAGTTTGTTATATTATTTTATTATTATATATAATATAGACAGTACACCATATGCTGAAAGAAGAGTTTTAGTTCCAGGAGAGATGAGAAGATCACATGAAAGAGTTTCTGACAGTTTTGAGTTTACTATCAAATGACATTCACTGCAGGATGACCATCTGCAAACCAACTTGGGTGACCAACAATGGCATGGATAATTTCAAATTTGTCTACCTTATTAGAGCAATGCCATGCAGTTCAAACTTCAAACTAGCAGTGTATTTTAGGGGTGAAAATAATTTTCAGACCTGAGAATTCACGCTGAGCAACTGTGCTCTGTGTAAATTTTGTAACTGTATAAATTCATATATAATAATATAATGGTGTTCCTGAGATTTCTTGCTGCCCATAGTATTTACTATTTTCAGTATTTAGCTCCACCATATATGCGTGCAGCGTGGGTAATTGACTTGTTCGCACGGCAATAATTTGTTCTATTTTTTTTTTTTAAACAGAAACGGGTAAGATTTATATTAATAAAAAGGCTGCGGCAGGGATAGAGAAAAGATCTAATCTGTTTGACATACGAACAAGAGGATGATGATGTGGCACCGATTTTTTTACCTCTGGCTCTACGTGCTATATGGTCCAGCGAATTTCCATGATACTGACCCTCTAAAATAACGCTTGTTGAAACCAAAAGACAGCACAAGACAACACAAGGCCATTTTTTTGGAAAAATTTACATCGCTGAATTTATTGTGTGGCTTTCGCAGCAGGTATATGTTGGGTCTGAGGCAACGGAACAGGTTCATATGTTCTTGACAGCTAGAGAGCATAAAAAAATTAAAATGGCCGTAGAGTCTAGACAAGGCCGTCATATGAAACAGAAACCCTGCATAATATTATATATCACGTCCATCCAAAACGACTGGGCACACGGTTGATTTTGTTCACTTTTCTTAAAATTGAAGAAGACAGACAGATTAAAATTGAAGACAGACAGATGGGTTAATAACTTAATTTCTTGTGCGGGGCTATCCATAACTTGGATGATATCACAACTGAAATGTATTAAAAATTTTAATACTTTTTTAATACAGAGGAGAAGACAGACAAATTTAGAAGGGGCGCTAAGATATACTGTAGCCGACATCTTCACCCCATGGACCATGAAGATATCAATCAAAACTTACGCCGAGATTCTTGACAAAACCATATAAAACGAAACGCTCTTCAACCCAAACAAAGGCACAAAAATTATAAGTTATTGAACTGTTAGTCTGTTACTAACCCGTTAAATTGTAGGCTGTAGCAGTCCGCTCCTCAACACGCAGCGCTGCTCACGGAGGTGCTGCTCGCACGATGGGAGCTGCTGCTTGTAGACAGTAGGACGCTCGACCAGAGAGAAATCGGACAACGAAAATCCAAACAGTGACTGTGAAACAGTGAGTGGAGCGAACTTGCAAAGGCTGTGTGTTATTCATGGTCGAGGGTGCCTTTTTTCTAACATGTTCCCGCCATTTCCCGCCATTTTCCAAAACCCTAAACGCTAATTAAGTTATTAACTCTTAATTAAAGATTAAATTCAGGTTTTAATTAATAAAAATGGTTTTTAATTCATTAACGCCCCCCCACGCCCCCTCTCGCCCCCTCTCGTCCCCCCACGCCCCCTCACGTCCCCCCACGTCCCCTTTTTTGGAAACGCCCCCTCAGGGAAGGGAAACGTTTCCCTGGCACGTCCCCCTGAGTTTCCTCCATTTTGGGAGCGTGGGGAAATGTCCCCTACTCGTCCCCAAGTCCCCGGAGCGCGGGGGAGCGAGGAAACTAGACCCCTAGGGGGGGGGGGGGGCGAGTCCCCGTGGAACACTGGAAAAACCCTTAGCAACAATACGAGCTTTATGTTTATCAACTTTCCCATCTGGTCCATACTTGGTTCTGTAAACCCATTTGCATCTAACAAGTTTTCGTCCCTTTGGTAGAGGAACAAGATCCCATGTATCATTTGCCAATAATGAATGATATTCTTCATTCATAGCTGCTTCCCAATCTGGATGGCCTGAAGCTTCTGCAAAGGTGTCAGGATCATAATTTACTGAAGCTTGAGCCAGTAAAGAAGAGGCTCTATCGAACTGAGAACGTGTACGTCGCTGATCTGTAGGATCACCGGCAAGATCACTTGCTGCATCCCGAGTAGCACGGACCCATTTTGGAAGCTGAGGAGCTGAAGGAGGATCCTGAGAAGGTGGGGAAGGATTGTCATCCTCGCTTTCATCATTTGAAGAAGAAATATTTACATAAGTAGAAGAGATAGGAAGAGGTGGCACATCCGCCGAACTAGGCTCGTAGGCCGATATATTTTCAGCAAACTTTACATCTCTTCTAATGATAACATTCTTGGACTTAAGTGGAATAAGTCTATATCCTTTGACATCTTCAGAGTATCCAACAAAAATACATTTTTCACTCTTAGGTTCTAAAGCTTTTTGTTTCTCATCTAGAATATCGGCCCATCCTTCACTTCCAAAAACACGAAAGTGACTTACATCTGGTTTAATTGAGCTCCATGCTTCTTCTGGAGTGAGATTCTTCAAAACCTAAGTAGGAGTGCGATTTATTATGTAATTTGCACAGTTAATTGCTTCTGCCCAATAATTAAGACTAAGTCCTTTAGATTGAAGCATACAATTAGCCATTTCCTTTAAGGTGCGATTCTTCCTTTCAGCTACACCATTTTGTTGTGGAGTATATGGAACAGTATGTTGCATTTGAATTCCATTCTCAGTGCAAAAGTTGATGAATTTGTTGTTAACATATTCTCCGCCATTATGAGATCTTAGCTTAAGAATTTGATGTCCAGATTGTTTTTCAACAAAGGCCTTAAAGGCCAAGAACATGTTAAATACTTCACTCTTGAGTTTTAAGAAGTATACCCAAGTGCGTCTGGAGAAATCATCAATGAAAGTTAAGAAATACTTGTAGCCAGAGAATGAAACAACTGGAACTGGACCACATAAATCACTATGCACGAGCTGTAAAGGGGCTGAGGCGTGCCAAGAGGCACGTTTTTCAAAACTGTCCCGATGATGTTTTCCGAGTACACATCCGGAACAAACACCATCTCTGCAAGATACCATTGGAAGACCTGTCACCATATTTTCTTTACATAGATTCTGAAGAGAGCGATAGTTTAAGTGACCAAATCGCTCATGCCAAAGTTTGCTCACTTCATTATGAGCAACAAATATCGAGGGAAGATTTGATGACCCAAAGTTGTGAAACTTATACAACCTTGTAGAATCATCAGCAATGCCAGTAGCTAAAATCTGTCTAGGATCTCTTAGGTCCTTAATTACAACATCGTGAGGTGAAAATTCAACGATTTTACCTTCACCTGAATGAGTTATCTGATATACAGATAGAAGGTTGCAGGATAAGGTTGGAACACATAATACATCATTAAACTGACCATTGTCTATATGAACAGTTCCAATCCCTACAATACTAAGAGATCTATCATCACCAACATATATATTTTTGGTGTTACAATCATTTAAAGAAGAAAACATGGCTTTGTTTTTGGCCATGTGATAAGAAGCTCCATAATCAATGAGCCACTCATGAGAATGAGAAGAAGAAGATACATTTAGTGCATAGCGAGACCGAGATGCTTGACAACTACATGCAGAAAGTGCCATTCTTGAAGATGAAGTTGAAGTTGAAGAGTGCTCCAAATGGATGTTATGCTTCTTCATTGCTGCTTCCAAGGCTTCCATCTTCTTAAAGCATTTGGATTCTAAGTGGCCATCTCGATTACAAAAGTTGCAATGTCTATCAGTCTTCTTCCCTTTGTTTTTATTTGTCTTATCATTTTGTTGAAATGATTTTTCATTTTGAGGCTGAAATTGCTTAGGACCCTTGTTTGGTTTAGGACCATTCTTTTTAAGATACAACTTCTTAGGATTCTTTGGATTTGGTTGCTGCTGGGCGGCTAACGCTTTCTTAGAAGAGTTTCCAAGATTAAGAAGACCAAGGTGTAAGAGTTTTTTTTGTTCTCTTATTAAAGAATCACAAAAAGAACCAAAGGAAGGGGACTTGTAGTCTTGTCCTTGAGAAATGAAGGCTTCTCTTGTAGAATGGAAGGTGGAAACAAACACAGAGTACGCTGGTCCCAACTTAGTAAGAATGGAATAGATAAGGTTACTATCTTCTTTCTTAACCTTAACACCTTCCAAGAGAAGTCTAAGGGTCTTGAACTTGGACAAAAAATCTTCAATGCAAGAAAAATTATTGGGGTCCAATGTAAGCAACTCATTTTCAAGTTGATGGGCTCTAAGTTCATTTTTGATTCCAAAAACTTTAGTAATCTGTTTCAATGCTTCATCAGGAGTATCAAGTTCTGCAATATGGAATCTAAGATTTGGGGAAATAGACATCCCTATCAACCCACGTGCTTGATCTTGCCTATTTTCCCATTTAGCTGCCTTATCTTCATCTTTCAGTTTGGTTTCTTGGCCTGTGGCCATTCTGTAGAAACCTTTACTTCTAAGTAAATCCACAATGTAGGACCACCATTGGAAGTAGTTGGTGCTGTCAAGAATAACTTGGCATGGACTTTCCATTTTAACAGAAACTGAAGCTATAGATGCTGAAACTAAGTGTTCCAATGGAAAGATCTCGAAAAATTAGGCTGTTTAAAAAAAAATGGTTCTGAAAACGGCTTCCGAATGAAGAAGTTATGGCTTTTTGAAGAAAATTTGATGAAGTCGCCGATGAAGTGCGGAAATGAAAAATCCACCCCCACAAAAAGGAGACTTGAACTCAAGACCTCTACTCTCATAAATTAGCTTTGAACCAAGTGAGCTATACAAAAAGTTTGAGAGAGAGAGAGAGGGGGGGGGGGTTGAAGCTTTGGGTTGCGTGCTTACTTTGAGAAAGCTCTTTTTCCATACAAAACAAAAAAACACAAAACCCAACACGGACATACAAAAAAAAAACGAACCTTACGGCTCGAAGTTAGCTTTAGCCAGAAACTAAATATTTTCCTCAATGTTTCTGATTTTCCGAGATCACACTAAGGCGCAGCGGAAAAGAGCATACACATGAGAAAAATCCTTCATTTCTGTTTCTGATTTGCCCAGATCGCACAGAGTCGCGGGGCAAAGAGCATACGCAGAAATGAAAGGTATAGATCCGGTAATAAAAAAGGCTAAATAAACCGAAACCGAAATAAACAGAGAGAAAATAACTGTAAACTGCAAATAAACACTGTATACCTCCAGATCTTAAAAATGACGTAGCTAGGGCTACCGGAAACCTTTTTGCGTGAAACGAAAGGGGTTCCACACTGGAACAGATGCTCCCAACACAATAGAGCAGTCCTCTCAGCCCGAAAGTAGTCAGAAACAGTAGATCTAGGAAACGATAGTCGGATGCAATTCTACCGGCTTCAGATTTGGATCACCAACGGACGCGGCCCTCAAATAGCTCTGATACCATGTAGGAATTTACAGGGTAAGTTCCTCAGACAGAACACCAAAGGACACCGCTCACAAACAGATCGCAGATCAATACACCAGTACTTTTGACGTGGTTAAAACCCTCAAAGAGGGAAACAGTCCACGGCCTGAGCCAACGCGGCCACTTCAGGCAATTTATTAATAAAAGAATGAAAATTTACATAAGCTTCTCTCATGAACGGTTAACCTACAAATGACCCTCCATGCTCTTTAAATAGAGATCATGGACCAATCGAGTGTTAAGCCATGGATCAAGTGTCGATAATACCGAGGAGAGAATGAACCGTCGGGTCACTACATATCGTGACCGTCGGATTGTAAGTTACAAAATGTACATAGTAAAGAAACACACTTTACCTAACTCTATACTAGACCAAGTTATACTTAACTATTTCCTATGTGTCGGAATATCCTAACAAGATAACTGTTTATGATTTCTTGGAAATATTTGCAGTTGTTATTATGCTTCTTAAGATTGCTGTAGCTTAGAAGGTAGGCCATTTCATTGATCTAGTCCTTAACAATAGTTAGATCAGATTTTCTAAATTCAACTCATCTTTTCCATGTTGACATGTAATAATTTGTAAATGAAAAGAGAAACAGGTTTTATTGCAGGAATTGTCAATCTGCAGGAAGGGACTCCTCCAACCAACTCCACCTAGGTCTTCTCCACCTTCTGTTGATGCATACCAGCCCATATTCCAAACCTCTGTTTTCCAGCCACTGTGAGCAAGCTATCTTAGGCAAATCCGGCCTTCTTGGAGTGCTGGGCTTGACCTTGGGTGATGTTCACCTTCCCTACACCTTCCACAACTGTCATGCACCTTTCCAACACTTCATCCCACCATTCTTGTCCTCCAAAACCTCTCAGCCAACTTCCTGTAGCAGTTCAGGACATCCTGTAGCAGTTTCCTATAGCAAACCTGTAGCAGCTTGTTTTGACCTACAATGATAGCCTAGCCTAGTTTAGGAGTAGGTTAACCCCTCAGCTTGGACTCCATGACCAGAAGTGCCACCTAGACCAGTCCTTTCACTCCTTTCCTTCCTGCAAGATCAGATAACATTAACTCTTTTATTTCTAAGTTTAGTAATTAGAACTTTATCTATTTTGCAAGTGTGAATGAGATAGTTAATGCATGCATGTTTGACTTATGAAATGATAGAGTAATCTTCCATTTTCAAGCAACCCTAATAGCTAGGTGATCAAGTACAAGATTAGAATAGTTTCCTTTCTACAAGTGATTTGTGTCATTTCATAGCATTTACAAGTTGGTAGCTTTCATTTCCTGGTTTTACAAGCATTTACCTTCTCTGCACTAGAAATAGCTTTACATTCCATTGTCAGTAGTTAGATTCCCTTTAGTTCAATAGAGGAATGGTCTGGAACCCTAATGGTCAAGTGCCCCAGTTGAGAAGTGACATGAGTAGAATGATGCATTTGCTGTGTTACGTGTATATAGCACTGTCACCTCCAAGTTTGTATGAAACCTAAGGTTGATAAAGTAAAACTGGTAGCCCTAGGAGTTGCAGCAATACTGAGGCGCATCACAAAGCCCACCACTTGGGTACATAGCCCACCAACCACATTTTGTGGGTCAACACCTCACAAACCTAGTACTGTAGGGGTTGTGGGAGTACCTCCCAAGCTACACCTCTCAAAAAATGATGTGTGGGACATTGTGTAGATGCCAGAGGGAAATCAATGCTTAGCTCTAACTGGATTTAGAAGATCAAGCATGTGGCACAGATGGCAGTATTAAGAAGCACAAGGCTAGGTTCATGGCAAGAGGATTTTCCTAGAAGGAGGGAGTGGACTATGAGGAGACATTTTCTCCAGATGCTAGGTATACTTCTATTAGAGTTGTTCTATCTATCTTTTAGAAATGGGGTGGAGTATAGATTAGATGGATGTGAAGACAACCTTCATTCAAGGGGTAATTGAGGAGGAAGTGTACATTGGGCAGTTGCAGGGTTTCAAGTTGCATGGGAGAGAGTCTCATGTATGCAGGTTGAAGAAGACACTATATGAACTCAAGCAGGCATCGAGAGCATGGTACTCAAGGATTGTTGGGTATCTACTAGGTATGGGCTTCACCAAGAGTGAGGAGGATACCAACTTGTATTACACACTTGTTAGAGATGATCCACTCATCTTGATGCTGTATATAGATGATCTATTTCTCACAAGCTCATAGAAGCTCCTAGATATGTGTAAGCATGATCTTGCCATAGAGTTCGAGATGAAGGGCATCGACATGATGCACTACTTTTTGGGGTTGGAGGTGTGGCAACGGACATGTGAGATTTTCTCGGTAGAAGGAAGATATGTAGCGAATATCTTGAGGAGATTCATAATGGTGGATTACAGGCCTATGTCTACACCTATGATCACCAATCCAAGGATCTTTACTGCTTCTGAGTCAGAGTTGATGGATCCCACATTATATAGGTGGTTGATAGGTTTCTTGATGTATTTGGTCAACACTTGGCCAAATATATGCTTTGCTGTGAACACCTTGAACTTGTTTATGGTGGAGCCAAATGTGCATTGGGTGGCAGTAAAGCATGTGCTCAGGTACTTATGAAGTACAATGGAGTGTGGGATGAGATATGTTAGGAGTGGTCGAGTGCAGTTGCAGGGCTATACAAACTCAAATTGGGCTGGAAGTGTGGTGGACAAGAAAATCACCTCAGGATGTTGCTTGAATTTGGGATTGACAATGATTTCATGGTTTAGCAGGAAACGAAATTCAGTGGCGCAGAGTACATGGCCGCGAGTTTGGCGAGTTGTGGGGCTATTTGGCTTCGCAAGATTCTCACAGGATTATTTGGTTTTGAGTTGGATCCCATGGTGTTCACTTTTGCGATAATCAAAGTTGCATCAAACTCTTGGAGAATTAAGTGTTTCATGATAGGTCCAAGCATACAAAGATCATATACCACTTCATTGGAGACAAGGTCCAGAGGGGAGCATTGAAACTCTAAATATCTCCACAGTTGAGGAGGTTGTAGCAGTGTGGAAAAAGTCTGCAAAAAATCTCGATTTAATCCTAAAAATGTGATTTTTTGAACTAAACGATTTAATCCCCCGACTTTTTTGCGATTTTTTCACAAAGGAAAAAATTGCGATTTTTTCCTTATACTCCCGATTTAATCGGGAGTCGACCCAAAAAGTTTGCCTCCCTTCCCAGGCCGTGGATAAAGAGGCCACAAAGGTGAAAAAACTGTAAATTGAAGCTTCCATCCATGCATTTTCAAGTTATTGCATTGTATTGTTTGTCATACTTCTTGCGAGCATAGCAGTCTCATTTGTAATCTGTTAGTTTTGAGGTTAATATATGTTTTTGTTTTCCAAGGAAAAAACAAATCTTTATACTTCATATTTCTAGTTAGAAAGCAAAGTATACATTGGCTAAGCCTCCAGGCTTTCGGTGATCCAGACTCTAACAGCCACTGCCCCTTCAAAAGATTACAAAAGTACCAAAAGGATAGGCATACAACAGTCTTCCGTAGAAAGAACCCCACACCATCAAAAACATTGTTACAGTTGTTGAATGCTTCCAGAAGAAACAACAAAGAGGAGGTCATGAAGATCAAATAGCAACAACTTGTCCAGAAAAAACAAAACCAGTGCCTCAAAAAAGAACCCATTTTTCAAACAGGAACAAAGTACCTGTGAAATCTTGTGACAACAAAGATTCTTCCTGCAATGAGAGCACGTTTTGAAAGGGAATCTTCTTTAGTGGTGAACTCCCTGTAAATGTGGGGAAAGGTTATGTATCAGAAGTGGATTTTACCTCCAAGAGTTTTTGAATAATAGATGCCAAGGCTAGGTTAGTAATCTGACATCTACTGTTTTCTCAGAAAATAAGCAGCTTGGAGTCACCAAGCATTAATTTTCACATCTACTGTGATACTCACTGTTAATTTTCATTGGACCTACCACCTGACACCTTATTACCCAAGCAGATTACAATCTACTGAATAAATGCATGACTTATTTCTTAATACAATTAGCAGAAACAAAAATTAAAAGGGGAAGAGGATCTCAGTGTCTGATTACTTGATGACTTTTAGATGACTCATGATATACATTATTATATTTTTTGTTGATATTTTGACCCTTGAGAGTTGAGACTCAGACAGGACTCAAAATTCAGGAGTTGATTCACTATTTTGATATGTGATGTAGCACTAGACTTCATATACTATTATATATTAGCTTTCTTTACATGTTTATGTGGAAATGCATTTATTTGATGTTGTGGATACTCTAGATGTTAAAAAAAATATAAAAAAATGAATAATTTTATGTTTTTTTAATTTTGCCGACTTTTTGCCGACTTTTTCAAAAAACTCCCGACTTTGAAGAGTTTTTCAACTTTTGGACCCTTGCCGAATTAATCCCGACTTCGACTTTTTCCACATTGGGTTGTAGACATTCTCACCAAGCCTCTAGAGAAGGGAAAGTTTGTCTTCTAGGTGGATAAGTGTTGAAAATGTAACTAGCTTCGGTCTTCATTATTGTTGTTGTACTCATTTCAATATGTATCCTGTGTAACAAACAAGAGAAGAAAAGGAAAAATTATTATTATTAAAGCATGGGTTTCATGCTCTTTATTGATGGTCTTCTAGGTAAAATCATGTTCTTCATGCTTCTAGGGTTTGTTAGGTCTTAGGATTTATTGTCACGAGTCAAAGGAGTCAACATCATGTTTATAAGAACCTTCTAGGAAAAATATAATTGTAAAAATAATTATTTTTGAGTCTAGAAAGTCCTGGAAACTCCAAAAGTATAAGTCGGCCTAAAGGAGGGAATTCGAACCCTTGGAAAGGTTATATAAAGGAGCAATTCGACCTCATTTAGCACATACTCATTCAAGAAGTTCAATCTATCAAGAAAAAATTCGATTTGTTGCTGGGCGAAGTAGAAAAGGAGAGCGAAGGTCTAAGAGTGGAAGAAGGACGAAAAATCTTGTTTTTGGGTCCTATCTCTCTCACACGTGCGGAGTTCTAGGGTTTCTAGTGCTGTAAAAGGAGGCCAAAGTTGCAGGTCTGAGTTGCTGGAGGACGAAGTGCAGTATCTTGTAGCTGGAAGGAAGAATACCCTACCTTGACCTCGTTGACCTTGGGAAGAGTTGTCTTGCTGTAGGAAGGTCTTAGGAGGAAGGTGTATTAGGGTTTTTATAGAAGCTGCAAGGCCGTAATTGCAAGATCAAAGTAGTAGTACGAGTTGCAGTATTGACGCTGGAAGGTCTAAGTTGCAATATTGAAGCTGGTTGTTGCAGGATCGATGAAAGACTTGTTAGAGGGCTGACTTGGTACTTGAAGAAGGACTTGGCCTAGGGTTTGGGTCTTTGTGTCTCATTTTGAAGCAGATTCTATAAGAAGAGAAGAGTTTACCACATTTTCCTTGGCTGAGAGCCTAATATTTGAGTCCTCTTTTGTCGCTATTTCGTTCTTGATATTTGTTTGATGAACAGATCTAACTAAAGAACACAAATAAGATTTACTAAGTTCACAAGCAAATGTTAAGGATAAGGAAAATTGAATTAATAAGCTGCCACTTTACATTTTCCAACATGGTATCAGAGCTAAGTTGAACAAGGCATCCAGAAGGACACTACAAGGAAGTACTCATCAAGGGGAAGGAAAAAGTTATCTCTTAAGGAAAACCTAAAGAAGAAGACTTCAAGAAGGATCGTCTCTTAAAAGGATCTAGCTAAAGACTCATAGGTAGACCTCTTTGAAGGAAGCATAAAAAAGATCTTGGTATCACTCGTCACTCTTGGAAGATGTTGTTGGAGGAATCTTAAGGAACATTTTTCAAGGAAGTCTCATCAAATATCTTGAAGGCATCGAGAAGGTTGGAGGCGCCATCAAGAAGAATCTTGGTTATCAAGCAAGTGTCATATTATTGCATCATGTCTGAGTCTACAGGTCATATTGGTTCTTTCTGCAAGAAGAGCAATAAGCTCATTGGAGCATCAAATTATCTAGCATGGAAGTAAAGGATTGAATTGGTAGTGGTACTCATAGAACAAGAAGTAATGGAGTATGTTATTGGGGAAATTATTGAACCTAGCAAAGACAAGACACAAGAACTAGCAAAGTACAAGAAAGGGGAAGTAAGGGCTCAAAGGATTATAGTTGAATCTATTAAAGATTCTCTTGTTCCATTTGTTGCAAATTTGAAAACTTCAAAGGTTATGTAGGACAAGCTAGAGAATTTGTACTCTCTAAGTACATTAGGACAAAAGATGTCTTTGCGGAATAAGTTCTACAGAATGAAGAAATCAAAGGATGAGGATATGTCATCCTTTCTCATGAACATCTCTCAGTTAAGAGACCATCCGCAACGACTTGGGGAATCAATTTCTAATTCAAAAGTAACTATTTGTGTACTAAATGCATTGTCACCAGAATGGAGTAGCTTTGCAACAAGCATCTACTCCAAGAAAGATTGAACTCCTTTTGATGAGTTGTGGGCTCAATGCATTCTGGAAGAATCAAGGATCAAGGTAAAAGATGACATTGGATCAGATGAACAGTCTCAAGCCTTTCAAGCCCGAGTCAAGAAGCTGAAGAATGGAAAGTTTGGAAAGTCCAAGAAGAAGGACTTGTCCAAATGTAACTAGTTTCGGCCTTCATAATTGTTGTTGTACTCATTTAAGTATTTATCCTATGTAACTAACAAGAGAAGAAAAGAAAAGAAACTTATTATTAATGCATGGGTTTCATGCTCTTTATTGATGGTCTTCTAGGTAAAAACATGTTCTTCATGCTTCTAGGGTTTGTCAGGTCTTAGGATTTATTGTCATGAGTCAAAGTAGTCAACATCATGTTTATAAGACTCTTTTGGGCAAAATGTAATTGTAAAAGGAATTATTTTTGAGTCTAGAAAGTCCTGGAAACTCCAAAAGTACAGGTCGGCCTAAAGGAGGGAATTTGACCCCTTGGAAAGACTATATAAAGGAGCAGTTCGACCTCATTTAGCACACGCTCACTCAAGAAATTCGATCTATGAAGAAAGAATTCGATCTGTAGTTGGGAGAAGCTAAAAAGGAGAGCAAAGTTCTAAGAGAAGGAAGAAGGAAAAAAATTCTTGTTTTTGGGCTCTATCTCTCTCACATGTGCAAAGTTCTAGGGTTTCTGGTGTTGCAAAAGGAGGCCGAAGTTGCAGGTTTGAGTTGTTGGAGGATGAAGTGCAATATCTTGTAGTTGGAAGGAAGAATACCCTACCTTGACCTTGTTGACCTTGGGAAGAACTGTCTTGCTCTAGGAGGGTCTTAGGAGGAAGGTGTATTTGGGTTTCTATAGAAGCTGCAAGGAAGAAATTGCAGGATCAAAGTAGCAGTACGAGTTGCAGTATTGAAGATGGCAGGTCGAAGTTGCAGTGTTGACGCTGGTTGTTGTAGGATCAGGGAAAGACTTGTTGGAGGGCTGACTTGGTATTTGGAGAAGGACTTGGTCTAGGGTTTGGGTCTTTGTGTCTCATTTTGAAGCAGATTCTATAAGAAGAGAAGAGTTTACCGGGTTTGCACCTTGGAGGGGTTTTGCCTCGGCTGAGAGCCTAATATCTGTGTCCTCTTTGGTTGTTGTTTTGTTCTTGATATTTGTTTGATGAAAAGATCTAACTAAAGAACACAAAGAAGATCAACTAAGTTCACAAGCAAATATTAAGGTTAAGGAAAATTGAATTAATAAGCTACCACTTTACATTTTCCAACAATAAGTTGGGGGTGTTGCGGAATAGATTCCTGGCTAGGACAGATTGTTGATGTTGATAGCTCGGACATGTGCTTTTACGTAGGCTAGGTGTCAAGCATGCAAAATATGTTAGGTACGTGCTGATGTTGGGCAAGTGACCTTTATGATTTCTTTCCTAAGTTTAGCTTAGGAAAAGCACATTAAATAATTAATTAATTAATGTTGGTTGTTAAGCTAAGTTTTCTAATGAAAAATGAATTTAATTCGTTTTAGTGAATTAGATCTAATCTCTACCATTGCTCTAAGTGAGTTAAGATTTAATCCTGGCCATCCATCACTTTGAGGATTGAGGGTTAAGGATTTTGCTTAATGAAAATTATAAAAGAAGCCCAAGGAAGAGGAGGGAGACATCCATTTTGGGAGAGTGATTTTCTGAAGTGAGTGAGAGACTCAAGATTGAAGCGAAGTGAAAGTGTGTAGCTATAGGATTTGAGTGGCACAGGGTTTGCAGGTTGAGTGCACTAGGGGAGGGCCGAGAGTTCTTTGTGGTTAGGACGAGGGTTTGTTGCGTGGAGGAGGAAGCTGAAACTATTGAGGTCAACATCCAATACATAAGTTGAGAGGGTTGATACCAAACTTGCGGGGGGGGGGGGGGTTGAGTTGCTACAGGGGTGTCGAAATTATGGAAAACAGCCAACACAAGTGCAATCTGAATTTTTGAGGGAGCCGAGTTTCCAGGTTCCATCACTGTATTTTCCAAGGGTTATTTTCAATGTTCCACCAAGGTTCCGGGAGGGGGTGAGGGAGCGGCCTATGCAAAAGCTCCCCACCATTTTTTAGGAAACGTGGGGGAGCGTCAGGGTCTTAAAAACTTATAAATATAAAAGATAATTTATTAATTGAGTCCACTATGACAATTTGGTTTGAATTGAAAAGCTGCAAAGCATGATCATTGATATGAATATCATTATCTAAATTTCTAATACCATATAAAATAATAAATTTAAAATTCTAATTTATAATCATACATCAATGATCATACATTATAACAAAATACAAAGACAGCAATACCACCATCTTCAGCATTCTAATAATACATAGCAAACCTCAACAATGTCGTTGTAGAAGATCACTGTAGATCTATTCTTCTTGCATCTCTGTTATCAATAAAAGATCTTAATCTCAGAATCTTAACACTTCTGTCCTCTGCAACTTCAACAATATGTTATCAAGGCAACTCTGTTCAGTTCTAGGCCAAACTGCTATAATCATTGGTGAGTTTTGCCCATCTGTACATAGTATCAATTACAAGGATATACAAAACAACAGTGTTGTGTTATGCTCGTGTGAATTCTATTGTCAATTGTATCCTTGTTGAAGAGTGACTGTTGTGCAGACTCCTGATGGCATAACAAGATGCTAATGCCTCTGTCCACTGATGCACATTTGTGTCTAGAACATTACTCATACTTCTATCATAACTCCAAAAATCTGCAATCTAAACCTGTAGCTTCCATATCTGACAATTTGGCTATATGTATTACAACTTTTGCTCCTTTACTTTGAAACTCTTGTTTAAATTCAAATTACAATGACCTCAAGGATTACTGTAACTTGATTATACAGATACTTGTAAGACACCAGTTAGGGTTACTTAGAGAAATAAAAAATACTTCAACGTGATCGGTGTGTCTTTTAGAAAGCAAGCACTGCCACACAAAAGTTAAGTTAATTTGATGCTGAACTTCTTTGCCTTCTAATATTTCTTATCGTCACAAACTGAATTCTTCACAAGAGGGAGCCTCTGATGGTGATCATCCATAGTGAATCTTGAAGAGCCGAGCTTTGAGAGAAGCATTGATGAGTAACCACTTCAGGGATCTCCTCACAGAATGTGTAGGGTAATATTGAGCAGCAACCACAGATAAATGAATTTGTTTGGATCAAACTCAGAATTTGTCTAATCAGAGGGCTGACGGTTCATAGTGATAGAAATCCTCAAGATCTGTCTTCAATTCTATCTAATATGTGCACTCCAGAATTCTTGCAAATAACCAAATCACATTACCAATGTGATAGCCATATCAAGGGTCCATTCTGCAATTTGCAATGTTCCAACAAATGCCATCGAGGTTCCATGCATGGGAGTGATCGGATCTAGTAATAACAACACACACAGCGCGCGAAGGCTATGTGTGTTGTTATGTGTTCACCCTGTCGTTTTTATAACATGAAACAACTAAATTCCAAAACCCTATGCTTAGTTTAACTGTTAATTAAAGATTAGTTTTAGGGTTAAGTTAATTAAAATCATTGTTTTTTTGCATAAACGTGTGCCACATCCCCCCTTGCCCCCCCACGCCCCCTCACGTCCCCTTTTTCGGAAACGCCCCCTTAAGAAAGGGAAACGACTCCCTGGCACGTCCCCCTAAGTCTCCTCATTTTTGGGGGCTTGGGGAAACGTCCCCTACTCGTCCCCAAGTCCCCAGAGCGCGGGGAAGCGAGGAAACTAGACCCCTAGGGGGAGGGGGGCGAGTCCCCGTGGAACACTGGTTATTTTCCTTTTAAAGAAGCCCTAATTTTCCCGAGTAATAGAAGAGTAAAGGAGAATTGTTGAAAAATTTCTGCCATGTTTTGTGACTGACTTTCTATTTAAAATTTCTTCTATAAATTATTTAAGTTAAATGACGGTGTATTTTTTATTCAACAATTTTTAGAAAAATTAATTGGCTGGGGTGAATATAATTATCTGGGTATATAATAAATTGCTGAGAATATTAAATCGGATATGGTATTGAAAATTAACAGAGGTTGAGAAGAATTTTAGTTCAATGGGTCGATGTTTTGAAGTACAAAAGGAGTATTTAACAATTTTTTTTGGAAATTTGTGAAGCAATTTGAAAGCACTTTTAATTAAAGTACAACAAAATCAAAGAAAAATGGAAAGGTATATTCCTTCATACTAAGGTAAAGATTATTTGATGGATTTGAATGTATTAAATTGTTCGTGGATCTAAGATTATGGATTTCACAAAGAATTCTACTATTATGGCAAGATGTCTTTTTTGTGCAAAGGAGTTTACATGTCATAAGTCATTTAAAATTCACATTTTCTCAAATTGTGAGAAAGAACTTTATCAAAGTGACAAGAAAGAATATGTAGCTCAAGAATCGAAGTAAACAAAATCTGACTTGCAAGTCAAGCGCCAACCACCTCCTACAAGACACCTCATTCCAATATACCAAAACATTTCGATTGGAAGATCAAGAGAACTTACATATAAAAAAGGTAAAAGACAAAATAGCCGAAGTTTAGCAAACCAAGAAGGTATCACAACATAAATTTAAATATCTGAAGGATATGTATTATAAAAAGTAATGGGAAAGGACGAGGAAATTTCTTGCCTAAAAGGTTACATTAAAAATAACTAGTACAAATCAAGAAGACAAAGATTATGATGCAGTGCAATAAAAAAATTGAATATACAAAGATCTTGAGAAGAAATTCAAGGAGAGCATATCCAGGAAAGATGATGAAAATTCTTGCTTGAAGAGCTTTAATTAAAAGTTGCTAAAACAAATTAGTACATTAAAAAATGAGAAACTTGATTATCAAAACATTAAAAATAAAGATGATGAATTAGAAACTGAAAAACTTTCATGTCTCAGGATTAGAATCAAAACCTACTTATGCAAATTAAAAAACCTAAGAATGATAAGAATTCAATGGAAAATAAAATAGAACAACTTATTCAGATGGAAACATCAAAATTTTCAGGGAAAAAAATCCAAGTTGAGAAGAAGAGAACAAACACAGATCCCCTTAGTATCATGACTCAAGAAGATGCCAAACTAGTTGAAGTAAAAACATATTTGGATGTTGAAATGCAAAGAATGGAAGCGCCAAGTGAAGAAGATCTAATGATCGACAATGCAACATTAATGCATGAAGAAGATCATATACCCAATGTAAGTCAAGAAAGCACTGTTGATGTTTTTATCTCAGGTAGGTATTTTTGCATAGGCCTAAGTGTCTAAGCGTGCAGAATTCATGCAATATCTCTTTAGAACACACTTTCTCTAGTGTGAGCAAGCTACTATTATAAGTTACCCTAAGTTAGACTTGGGAAAAACACATAATTATTATGTTGGCTTATTGAGCTAAAGTAAACTTAGGAAAATTAAAGTAAATTACTTTAATGAATATGTTTTAATCTCAACCCTTGATGTCAGGTGAGACAAGATCTAATCTCAACTGTCAATCACTTTCGAGATTAGGGCTAGGGATTTAACTCAATGTAAAGTTATAAGAGCAAGGCCAGGAAGGAGGACACACCATACAACAACACAATATTGAGGTAGGCTTCTCAGTGAGTGTGTTAGGTCCACGAAAGAGGCAAAAAGGAGATTCAGATGAGCCAAGTATTAGCTGGATTAGATCCAATGTTGTATGTAATTTCTTTGTTGGGCCATTTTCCTAGGAAGGGAGCCCAAGTAAGTTTAGAGCTTGATGAAGAACTTGGATTTGGTAGATTTGGTGTCATTTTCGTGATTGAGATTGGTAAATTTTGCTTTTGTTGTAATTATTTGGTTAATATCCTAGCTATGTTTTTATTCAGTAGATGTAATTATGCTTAGAACTAATAACTGATTGCTAGGGTAAGAAAAATTAACATGGTATTAGAGCTTGAAACAGTGAAGAAAGCCAATCTTTGAATCATAGGGGCCAACATGGCTAAAGTTGTGTATGTTGTCGGGAAACATTCTTGGATCAGTCCCTAGTTTTTGAACACTAGTGTTGGATTCAACGGGCTATGCTTTCAGAATGATATCTTGAATTTGGTGTACATCTATGAATGCAATGGGTTGTCGGATGTTGCCAATTATTGGACATAGGTTGTTCATATCAATGATTTCCAGAAGAGCAAGTTTGTGAATGGAGTCGTGTCGTCCATGTTTAATACTGTGTCAATCAAGAAGATTGTGGTCATAGGGTTTGTGTTCAAGAAAGATATCGACGATACTAGAGAAGATCGAAGTGGTGGTGGTGTACATGTTTGTGTCGTGCATAAATGCTTAGAATAGTGATTGCCAACTAATATTTGATCTTGTGTTGGGGGAGGTTGTCTAGGTTTTCCACGAAAAGAATATGTTCTTTAGCTTTGATGTTGAGAAACATGTTGCAGAGGTAGAGATTGTGTTCGTCTTCGTCAACACGCCCACCAAGACTTGTGGGCTTGGTGTCGGCAAGGCAACCGACTTGACTAACTGGGAATCAGTTGCCCGAATGATCACGAATGTATCGAAGTCGGATAAGATTGTGGTGGAGAAATTGATGGTGATAGTGAAAACTACAAAAATGATCAGGAAGATTCTCACCCACAACAACAAGGGCATCCACTTCTAGTTTTTATCTAACCTCGAATTTTTGGCCGACAGTCGCCCGACCATGGCAAGAGAGCATGCGATAAAAGGGCAAGGAGGACAACTTGGGAAATTCTTGTGGGATAGAGGAACTGAGAGTGGATGCCATTAGCAGGCAGGATAAGTCATAGTTAACTAGACGAGAGACGTGAATTGCAACAGGCCCAACCGCCGCTGAAGATTGAGGGCCTGTGGTTAGATACTAGGGTGATGAAATGAGGAGCTTGGGGCAGTGGAGGCATTCAACCAGTTGAAACCAATAGATGACAACAAAAGAAAGCAACATAGGTAGTTGCTAGGGTTGACAACATGTAGGGAGCATGGTGGGGTAGAGACGACCGACAAAGCTTGGGCAGGGTCTATAAAGCTCTAGTAGGGCTATAGACGGATCATAGTGTGTTTGGAGTCACTGTCAAGGACGTCAGGTCACTGGAGGAGAGGCAGAGATGTCAAGGAATTTTGCTGAGGGCAATAAAATGTCAAAGGTGGTGGTAGAAATGCAGGTGTCTGAGTAGTAAGATAGGGGGTTGCAGATCGCAATCGAGCCATGAGGTGCTGCTAGGACTGCAATCACTACAACAAAGGGGATTGGTGGTTGCCAGAAGTCACTGAGACACAATAGAGGGGCCACGTGAGAGAAAGGCCGCCAAGAGTCGAGGGATTAAGGCTGTGTAGTTCGTGACAAGGTTGTTGGCCTAGGTAGGGCTAGGTCTGTGCAGTAGCAAGCCAGTTCGAAGCTGTGTGAAGTTTGAACAGGGGAGTAGTACAGGGTTATAGATGCATAAACCACAGGTTAGAAGACCCAAAGATTGGTGGAAGTGATCCCTTAGAGGGAGGCCGTACCGATCAGGGCATGAGTAAAGTTTTCAATTGATTTTTCGATGGCATCAACTAGTCTGAGGTTTGAGGATATGTTAGATAGGGCCTATAAATTTAGTCCATGGAAGGAGAGGATAGTGTTGTTTCTCAAGGAGAACAACCTATGGGAGTCTACAACAATCAAGATTACAACTCCTTTAGATGCTACAACTCTGGTAGCTCATGAGTTGAAAGATGTGAAGATCAAATGTATCATCATGGATGGTGTGAAGGATGATGTGATCCCTCACATATCAAGGAAGGATAGTTCCTTTGAGTTGTGGATAGCTGTAATGATCTTATATCAAAGTGAGTCAAAACGGAGAATGTTGTTGAGGGAGAAGCTTAGAAACACCAAGATGTTTGAATTAGAAACTGTGGCATCATACATTACAAGGGTTGAGAAAGTTCAAGATGAGCTTGGAGTTGTTGGGGTAGCCTTGCTAGATGATGAGCTTGTAAGGACAACCTTGAGCAGGTTCTCAAAACCTTGGGATACCTTTCTGATAGGCGTTCTAGCAAGCAAACATCTACTAGATTGGAACAAACTGTGGGATGACTTCATCTAGAAGGAGCTCTAGGAGAAATCCTTGTCTGGAGGACAACAGATTAGTGGGGATGATGAGAACATTACTCTTGCCAATTTGGCAATGTGGAGCAAAGGTTCAAGCAACAAGTGTGATCAATCAACTTCACAACCGAAGGAGGACTTGACTAAAGTCAAGTGTTTCACCTTTCTTAAGATGGGACACTATGCTTCACAATGTCCGAAGAGGAAGAAAGGGGGAAAGGGCACACAACCAACTGCAACTGTGTCGATAGAGGCTTAGGAGTTTTGCCAGTTAGTTCGAGATGGAATTCATAGTTGTTTTCTACCTTACCTCAGGAACATTACTAGTGAGTGCATGGTTTCTAGATAGTGGAGCCACAAGGCATATGACAGGAGCACGAGATCAGTTCGATAACCTAACCGAGTGGGACTCAAAAGTGCATGTGGAGTTTGGTGATGATGCCAAACATGTAGTTAAAGGACTTAGAATAGTGATATTCCAAATTTTGTCAGGAGGCAAGATGGAAGTGAAGGACGCGTTGTGAGTGCTTGAAATTAGGCGCAGTTTGCTCTCAATATCCATGATGGAGGAGAATGGGTTCTATGTTGTTTTCTAGGGTGGGAAGGTATTGGTCAGACCCAACAAATTTGGCTTTGATGAGGGACATGTCTTAGGATTTAGAGACAACAACATGTATAGGATGAAGGGTTAGTTTATTCGAGCAAAGGCACAAACTAGAGCAATGTCAGAGAACAAGGAGTAGGAAACTATGAAGGTTGAGGAACTCAAAGGGAATCAACCTTCAGGTTTAGGAGGGGAGGAGCGGTCAATAGATTCCCCCAAATCTGTTAAGGTCTATTGGTACGAGATGCCCTTACAGGATGTTTAGGAGTAGGAGGCTTCTACGAAGCAAGGCAAGGACAATTAGATTTTGAATATTTTACAGACCAGAGGGTAGGAAAGGTTTCCAGTTCAGAGGGGGCAGCCGATGTAGTATCAAAGTAAGTTCCAAGTGGTAGAAGTACCTCCCTTACTAAGAGGGAGTGTTGATGTTTGTAGCTCGGGTAGGTATGCAAAAATTGTCCAAGATCTCCTTAGAACACTTACTCTAGTGCAAACAAGCTGCTATTATAACTTAGCCTAAGTTAGACTTAGGAAAAGCACATAATTATTATGTTGGCTTATTGAACTAACGTAAACTTAGGAAAAGTAAAGTAAATCACTTTAGTGAATATGTTTTTAACTAAATGCTTATCTCAAGTGAGGTGAGATCTAATCTCAGTCTTCAATCACTTTGGAGACTAGGGTTAGGGATTTATCTCAATGTAAAGTTATAAAAGTGAGGCTAGGGAGAAGGAGAAAACATCATATAACAACACAGGATTGAGAGAGGCTTCTCAGTGAGTGTATTCGGTCTGAAGAAGGGGCAACAAGATGATCTAGTTTAGCCAAGAAGGGTTGATCAACTGGATCAGATCCAATGTTGTATATAATTCCCCAGTTGGGCCATTTTCCCAAGAAGGGAGTCCAAGTAGTTCAGAGCTTAATGAAGAACTTAGATTGGGAAAAATGTGTCATTTTTGTGATTGAGATCAATGCATTTTTCTTTTGTTGTAATTATTTTGGTTAACACCCTAGCTATCTTTTTATTCGATAGACGTAATTTTGCTCAGAAATAATTACCTAATTGTTAGTGTAAGAAAAGTTAACAAGAACTACAAGTATGATAAGGGGAAGTGATGCTACAAAGACACCTTATCAACATCCCAATCCCAAGAGCAGGTACCTTAATCTGTCAATGAATCAACATCACTTAGGATGCAAACAATTAACCCATACGCTAAAGAATATAGATGCTAGTATCATTAAGTTGCATAATAACAATTCATCTTGGAAATTCTATGAGACCAACATTCTGTAAAAGTTTGAAGTAAGATGGTCTATTCCTTTTATAGTTTGACAATTCTGCACCACAATTAGGTGGTCATATCGTCTAGTGTCATCAACCATGACAACATCTAGAATGGATAATCATGTGAAGACATTACAAGCTAGATCTAAGACATGAAGGCTTTCCTAAATTTTTTTCGAGGAAAAATATTTTCTAAAGGGAAGGCATTGTGTATTTTATAATAATAATAATAAAATAATTAGTGAAGAGACGCATTCTAATGGAAGGACATGCCTCAACTAAGGGACCTTACTCTAATGAAAGGGCACTCTCGCTTAGGTATTTATATGTGGTCTTCATTTGTAATCCGATCATATATATTTTTTCATACATTTGTTCAATATATTCTTTTATCCTAAATGGATTTCCTTATATTCCAAATATTTTGGATCTTTAATTAGTGATCCAGATTGGTTGTCACGATGACTTTTACTTTAAGAATTTAACATTACCATTAATTACTAGGGTGAGTGTATTGGAGGGGTGGGGGTCTCTTTAAATAAAATTAGTAGGGCCCTAGGGTTAGATATTTTGCTTGCAAATGACTTATTATATATATATATATTTAAAAAAAAAAAATTAGGTTTTGGTGGTCCTTCGCTGCATTGTATGACACTGCATGGAACCAACCAGTTCCTTGCTTTAAGGTCAATTTGTTCATAGCACTTAGTCAGACTAGTTTTGCCTCCAAATTGGTCGAGCTGGCTAGTTCTGATAACATTGAGCTAGATAATTTCCTTTACTTTATTAATATCAAAACCCTTAAGGTGGCGTAACACCTTACAATTGATCCTTTTATGGAAGAGGAATTCACTCTTGTTCACTTTCCTCTTCGAGGGGGCAACCTTTTAATGAGCTAAGGTCCAAAAGTACTACTCTTCCACACCTCTCATGAAGAGGATTCCATCCTTATTTATAGTCCATCAATAAAATCCTAATCATTACAACATCCTAACTACGCAATGGACCTTCTTAAATGAGGTCCCATTACATTTATTCAATACTAACTACCATAGTGGTCCTTATTTAATAATAAGCATAGTGGACGTAGTCCACCTTACATTGAATGTCCTTCACTACTATTACTCTACTATGTGGGTGCTTCAACCCTCCATTACACCTCTAAGGAGGATCCCAACACATTTTGACAAATCTATCATAGGCTACACCAGAAAATGAAAATATTTTGTTGTTTTGATGTTCCATCAATTTAATTTATTTGATTTTCTATTTTAGATTTTTCCAAATATTTTTTGCATGTGATGAAGAAAGGACAGATTGGTTACTTTGGTGTTCTGCCATTTAACTGGCTGATATCATGAGTGCAGATGTGATTTCAATGTGTTTAAAATTTGGCAGTTAGGCGTCTTGTGCCTCGTCTTATAAGCAAACGAGGTCGTGGTTCAAAAATTCCAGCAGAGTCACACAATGAATGCCCTTCTAATGTGGCAGAGAGTTCAAATTTGAGCACTATTTCTGAACAATCAGCTGAGAAATTGACCAAAGAAATTGATGAAATCAGTGAAGGATTGAAAGAGCTTCGTCTGTTTCCAAAGTTGGAGCATAGAAGGCGGCATGTTGGTCAGGTAAAATTTTGATGTGTTCATCTCAGAAATACTTTTCTAGGCTTTGGATATGCTTTTTCTGTTAGCTTAACCCAGTTAAATGACGAGTCAGGGTGATTAATGAATTATATAAATTCGTTGGATCTGTTTACAGGTCTTCTTGAGGGGTGATAGTGTTGTAATGGTAAGAAGAGTACAATAGCAAAGTAACTTCGTGGAATATTTAAAGCTTGATTATCATAACGAGCTTTAAGTAGGTCGAAAATCTTGTGCAACGAGATACTCTGTTACAGGGATGAGAAAATTTGGAATCTCCAAATAGATTATCCGTACATAGAAGCTCCAATCTGAGAGCAGAACCATCTTCTGTAACATGAAAAATTCTTCCTCAGTGGTAGTAGGATTATTGTATTATTGCTTCTTTTTCTTTTTAATATTTTAAATAGAACTATTTTACTAGTCTATTTTGGAAGGAACATACTGTCAGTGTCATGTAACCTGTTCATGAAAAAATGATATAACTCATCACATAGTACTCCCAAAACTTGTGGTAGGTTATAGCTCCTATTCATATAATATTAGAATAAAGTCTAGGCCTGCTAGTTTTAGACATACTGATTTGTATACATTCTTGTGATACAAACTCACAGGCTATGCTGTAATGCCTTCGTTTTGTACAGTTTCAGATTTAATCCATGTATTACAAATTATTGGGCAAGAATTGAAATCTAAATTTACCTATGCTGTAATACCTTCGTTTTGTACAGTTTCAGATTTAATCCATGCATTGCAAATTATTGGGCAAGAAATGAAATCTAAATTTCATTAGTAAATCTTGAAAGATACATGAACATAGAATCCAAATCAGGAAGTGGGCCAGCTCGTGCCGAGGAAAACTGGTCCTAGTGCAGTGAACACCAATTGATGTTAAGGGAAATGAATCACTCCGTAATCTTGTTTGTTGATCTTTCTGTCTCTGTACCTTAATAATGGAGTTCAGTAATGGGAAACGAATCACTCATTCTTGTTCGTATATATATATGAATCACTTCTTATTTTTGTTCATATATATAGAGTTAAATGAATTAGGTTTTTTTAGATATGTAGTGTTGATGAGTTATGATAGCGGTATTGTAATAAAGTGAGTTTACAGATTAATAATCTCTATAATAAATGGTATTATAAATTAAAAGTGAATTTTTGTGATTAAATTTTTCGTTATATATATATATATATAACTAAAATTATGATATAAATTAAAAGTGAATTTTTGTGATTAAATTTTTTTGTTATATCTATCTATATATAACTAACATAAATTAAAAGTGAATTTTTGTGATTAAATTTTTTTGTTATATCTATCTATATATAACTAACTTGTACATTAGTTTTTTTTTATAATTAATATAATTAAATTAATGTTATTGATTTTTTTAAATTTTTCATAATGTTAAGTATATTATAAGATAAGTGTTTTGATAATTATCATACATAAATATTTAATCTATATAATTGTACTGGTATAAAAGTTATGAAAAATATAAAATCGATATTATAACTAATAATTTATCATATATATATATATATATATATATTTTACATTTATTTCTATAGGGTTTGATCTTGAATTTGAGATGTTTGAAATTCCACAGTAGACATTTTTGAATGTCAAAGTTTCAAATCTATATTAAACATTTTTTTCTTACATTTATCTCTTTTTATTTTTTAATGGAATATACATTATCATTACATTTAAATAATATATATCTTTTAATATTAATGCATAATAATATATTAATGCTTAATAATATCTACTAATTTGATATTTGATTTCTTTAAATATATAATATTCTATATTTTCAGATTTTAGATTTCTGGGATTGTTAGCTTGTTGTAATAAATTTTCAAGATTCATTTTATTCATCGTACTTTTCTAGAACTTGCAACTAAGATTCATCACGAGGATGAATAAAGTGATCAAACTTTGATCTAGAAAAATAAAATGAATGAGATTTCATTACAACAATATTATATATATTTAATATTTTAATAGCGATTGTGTTTAAAAGTGTTTTATTTAATTTATTATTTATATATTTAAAATTATTTTTATTTTATAAATATTTGTGTATAATAATTAAATTAAATAAACAAGGTTGGCCAGAGTGGGAGGTATTATATTTCGGGTCGAAAAAAAAAAATAGTCGCAATTTGTTTGGGGATTGGGCAATTCAACAAGTAACCAAGTAGAATACCCATGATTATGGAAATGTGTAGAAATAGGAATGGTAAGAAAAATTAGAAAGTTATTGGTTTTTGGACACTCATTGATTTAATGAAACCCTTCCCATTAATATTGGAAATTAGAAATTTTGAGGAGATCGAATTCTATCATGTGTATTTTCACTTGAACATTGTGGCCAATAAACTAGCAAATAGAGGAACATCTATAGGTCAAGGAAGAATGGAGCAAAATCAAGGGTCCATTTATCACATGGAAATTAGAAATTTTGAGGAGATCGAATTCTATCAAGTGTATTTTCACCTGAACATTGTGGCCAATAAACTAGCAAATAGAGAAACATCTATAGGTCAAGGAAGAATGGAGCAAAATCAAGGGTCCATTTATCACATGCCATTGCCATGAATAAAGCAATCAATTATTTTGACATCAAGCTTAAGATTGAGACCATGTTGGAAGCAATGAGACAAACGAGTGACTTGGAGTACCGGGAAAGGAGCGCACGCTCAGAAATGATGGATAAAAAGTATGAATTGTTGCAATTAAAGTTTGAAAGAATGGAACTCATTATGGATCACAAGCTAGCTGCCTAGGACAATAGGATGAGAAAGAAGGAAGTCCAGTCATGTAAGGAGCAATTGAGGCATCAAGATGGCTTGGAACTTAGACACACTCTACCTAAGAAGAGGGCGTGGAACACCGCTGAACAAGAGATAATGGAAAAGGAGAGCGTCGTAGGGCAACTAAACACGGATCCTGACGCTGGAGTATCAACTCCTAAATAAATTTGTCTTTATCCTTTTTCTATTTTGGTGATGTTTACCAAATATTTATTGTTGTTAGGAGTCTATTTCAAGGTATATGGAATAATGTATATGGAATAGTATTAAAAAGACCCTATAGATTCAGAAAAGAAACTTTTGCATAATTATAAATTATATAGTTTTAGAAAAAGATGAATTTAAAGGTTTTGACCTACAAACCAGATTTTTTCTACTCATTGCTTTAAACAAATGTTAAATAATTAAATTTAATACAATTTTCATAATTTAAAAAAATAAAGTTTAATATTAATACAAAATACTGTCCCTATTTGGCATATTAGTAAATTGTTCTTTATTTAAATAATGTTATTTGTTTCTTTTTAATATACAATATTATATATATTTAATATTATTTAATTCTTAAGAGTGATTGTGTTTATATATATATGTTTAAATTAATATAAAGAAAGGTAATTTTTTCCTTAATTTAATATTCAAAAAAATTAAAATAAAATATTTTCGTATTAAATTATTATTATATTTTAAGTTTATAATTAATTTTTATGTGTTTTAAATAATAATTTAATTATAAAGTTATAGTTAAATTAGATATTAAAATAGTGTATAAGATTTTCTGTTTATAGGATATTGATCCTTTTATAACTATTTAACTATTAAAATTTATTTTGTATATATAATTTATTTTTTATATATATTTTGAAAATTTAATAAATATATATAACTATTTTTTATCTATTTATATAAAAATAGATAAATCAATAACGGTCTTTTACATGAAGTATGAGTGAGATGTTTGATTTTTTAATGTTAATAACAAAATAATAATAATAATAACAAAAAAACATTTTGATGCTAAAACTATTTCAAATATAAAATAGAATCTATATATAATAAAAAGTATAAATAAAATTCACACTTGGAGAAATTAATCTCTATTTATACATAAAAATATAGACTTAAAATAAATTTATACACACATATATAGTTTTAACCTTTAAACCTAAATGTATGCTAATTAAATATAATCTATATAAATAATATTATTTCTAAAAATCAAGGAGACTGTCTATGGGAGATGGATGTTTGACAACATTATCTTGGTCCATGAGGCAATTTTCTCGAGTAGAGAGAGAAGGGATAAGGGAATGGGCATCAAGCTGGACATAGGCAATGCTTTCGACAAAGTTAGGCACAACTTCCTCTTCAAATTCTTGAGCAAGTTGGGCTTCAACAATACTTTCATCTAGTGAATCTCACTTTGTATTAGCACACCTTGGATCACCCCTTTGGTTAATGGCAGTGACACAAGCTTCTTCCTTGCTTCTAGATGTCTTTGTCGAGGGTGCCCATTATCCCCCTTTCTTTACATCTTAGTAGTTGACACATGGAGCAAAGACTTGAGTATGAATGCAACTTGGGACACCTTCATGGTAATAGATTGACTACATATATTAAAAGTGCCAACCATTCAATTTGTTGATGATATTATTCTTTCTGGGGGAGCCTCGGTGGTCATAGTGCACAAATTCAAAACGTTCTTAGACAAATTCCTTTTTGCCTCGGATGGGCTAGCTATTTCAACCAAATCACATACATACACTTGGAACACCACAACAACCAAGCGACTCTAAATTGGTGCTATATTTGGCTTTAGCACTGTTGAAGGATGTAAAGACTTCAAGTATCTTGGAATTTCTATCTGTTTAAAGTGTATTCCCCCCCAAGCCTGGCTCTATGTCCTCTACAAGCTTAAAAGTAAGGTCAAATCTTAGGGATTCATATGGCTCACTATGGTGGGTCATGTAGTTCTCATCAAATTAATGTTATTTTTCATTCCTTTGTATCAATTTTCATCTCTTCTAGCATCTCAACACTTATTGCGGGCATTGGGGAAAATGATCCGCAAGTTCCTCTGAGAAGGAAGAAAAACCTCCTCCAAAAAAAATTCATTTGGTCAAATGGGCTACCATTCGAGACCCTTGAGATCATTAAGGATTGAGGATCAGGGACACTACCCTTATGAATCAAGCTTTGGGAGCTAAACTTGCCTAGAAGATGAAAACAATCCAAATCTCTTGGTGGGTTTAGGTGCTCTCAAACAAATATATACATTCCACCTAGAGGAATAGAATATATCCTCCCATCATTTTAAGATGTTGATCGTCGACTTGGAGACTCATTTCTACCTCAATGGATCTGATAAATAATCATATGAACTGGATCTGAAGTAGTGGCTCCAATATTTGTCTTTGGTTCAATTCAATCATGAAACACCCCCTGCAAGAATTTGAAATCCTCAAGCCATTGCACCTCCATCTTTCCAATCAAAGGATCTTATCATTAGCTCAAATTTGTATCTGGGATAGTGTTGGAGTCTGGTTTGGATGGATTCTCAAAGGTGTCGCCTCAGTTATTTTCCAATATGGTGGAATTGCTTAAAATTAAATTGTTAGGGTGTGCTCCGATTGATTGAAAAGAAAAAGATAAGTTGTGTTGGAAATCACTTGAGTACTCAGTGAAAGCGAGATACAAAGAATTATTATTCTCAAAGAAAATTCCTCCTAAATCATCCATTTGGAAAAAAATCGGCTAAATAATGCCATTCCCAAGGTCAATTCTTTCTACTGGGTCCTCCATTAAAAAATCCTTACAACAGAAAATATCAAAAGAAGAAGGATCAATGGTCCATTGCACCATAAAAATATCCTTACAAAAAAAAAATCTCAAAAGAAGAGTGGTTAGTGGTCCATTGTTCTTCCCCCTTTGCTGCAAACACGAAGAATATATACCTCATCTGTTTCTATCTTTCCTGTTTTCTCTTAAAGTTTGGATAGCCACTTTGGGCACTACATATGCTCACATGAGCATGCCCTATGATATCTTTGATCTCATCATAAATTGGCACAAATTATATGTTGGATCCTTTTTTTGTAAACATGGATTTAAATTGAGATTTACTTCCCTTATGAAGTTCATTTGTTGGAAATTTGGCTCCCTGAAAACAATATAATTTTTAAGAATGTCCCAATCTCTCCTTGGACCACATAAGCTAAATATCTTTCCTTATTTTTGGAAACTAATGGGGAGAATTAAAGGAATAATATCCTCTTCTAGATGGCCAAGAAAGACATTGGATGGATTTACTAGTGGATTTGTTGGTTAAAATTCCTTCTTCCCCTTCATATTCTACAACATGTGTGAATTAGAAACTTCGCCTCCTTGACATATAATTTAAATATTAGAAAGCTTGAGAGAGTAAATGGATCCTTTTCTTTGAAAGTTCCTCCAAAGAGAATCCAGGGGTTGTAGGAGGGGAAGGGATTTTAATAAATCTCAATGGATATATGGAAATCAAGTTCGCTTGGGGCTTGGGACAATGACTGAATAATCTAGAAGATTTGTATAGACTCTTCATGGGCTTCTAGTTCGACATGGATCATGACATCTCTTCCATTTTCATTATAGGGGAGTCTCTTATCATAATCCATTATCTCCTCTTGGGTTCCCTTCCTAAGAATAATCTTCTTATGCTCCTCCTTAGAAGAATCAACTGCATATTGGAATCTTTCTCTCACAGGTTCTATTACCATATCCTCTGTGGGTAAAGCAAAGAGGCAAATTCTCAATCGAACCTTGCCATCTGGAAGAATGGAAATGTTATACCAATGAAACCATAAGTTGGAAGGTAATTCCATGAAAAAGTCGTATAAAGTTTGTATCCTCTTCCTTTTAAATAGAATTGAACAAGTGAATTTAGCTTGGAACAAATTGGATAATCCACAAAGTATAAAGAAGGATGTCAACCCCATTCATAATAATTTGAAAATGGCCAATTTGAAGCACATTCCGAGGATCAACAGGTGGTGTTATTGGCATGATAGTTCACTCGTAGAAGAATTCTCCATGAATGCCTACCTTGAGGTCATTTATATTTGACTTGTGTCACATATTGGAATAAGACTCCTTTGTTCTCCAACAATATTCAACTATGTAATAGTAAGATTGGATGTATTTGGGATAATCTTATAGGTTTAGTTACAACACCATCTCCTACTGCATGGGATAATTTAAACTTTAATATAACATTCATGGAGGTTGACCTCAACTTCATGGCATAAGAATTGGTGGATATTAACATAAATTAGAGTGCAAGGGGAATGTTTTCCAACGTATGTAAGGAGGGATGATGTCGAGCTCTTCCACCCAAAAATTTTGAAGTCCCTCAGCATCTGCTCTCCTCTCAAGGGTAGGAAAGGAATTTTATGGCTAATTATATTTTGTGTTCTCCTCACCCTTCATAGTAATTATGAGTCAAATTCATCTGAGAATGTTCCCATGGTGTCAAACTATCTCAGGAACATAGTCTAGGTAGCTGCAATTGGTACTGTATCAAAAGCCAATCTATAATATTACAACTTTGGAAGTCCTAGGTGCACAAAGAAGTAGCTCCAGTGAAGAAGAAGACACACAAAAGAGGCTCTTGGGTTGCGCTTTCAACTCTTAGAATCGTTCTCTCTTTGCAAAGGTGTCTTTTCTAGCTTATAATATTTCTTAGTGTGATTTGTGTCTTACCATGTAGTGTTGGTGGCAAAGGATTCTCCTAGCTCTTTGTTTCCCTCTCCCAGGGTGCCTCCTATTCCCCTATGAAGGCTTGATTTTATTCCCATAATTTAAATACAAGCAACATCCCCCTTTGGAAAGAACTATGTTGACCCATCCCATTATGACCTTTCCCTCACGCTCTAGTGGAAAAACAAGAGGATATATTTGAACTTCATTATCATATAAATCTCTTATCTAGAAGCATTATTTTGTTGATAAAAAAGCTTCAATTTAAACAAGCCAAAACAACCACGTTGGAAGAGGAGGTGGATTAGCTACACAACCACTAGTTGGATTTGCAAGTAGAAACCCAAAGTCAATAATCTAAAACCAATATGCTCGAAGAAGAGGTGGGTGGGCTTCGTCACTAGCAGACATACCTGCAAGCCCAACAAAATAATGAAGCAACAAAAGCATGATCAATAGTTCCCCTGAAGAACCCTCAGATGAAATGTCCGTCAACCCTCCTGCATAAGTTATGATAACCCCTAGTAAATGTATTATGTTATGTGGAAAATATTGCAAAGCCTATAGTATTAATAATTTTAGTTTTTTCTCTAGATATATCAGTAACAAATGTCTGGATGTCAGTGACAATGTCTGGATGTAAAACTTGAATTTCCTCTTTCTCATCTAAAAGATTTTTCTCTTCAACTATGATAGTAAATATTCCCTAATTTTCAACTGTGATGGGCAAAATTAATGAAAAATCCTTATATATATATATATATATATACTCATTCCACTTGATAAAATTTAATATACCATCGCTATAATCTATTCTTTTATAAAAACTCTATATATTTATTTATTTTTAAATTCTATCAAAATTTCTTTTATATGTCTTTTGATTTTCCTTTTAAAATCCCATTCCATCTCATAAAACTTATAATCAACGTCATATTCTCTCTCACATATATATATATATACTCATTCCACTTGATAAAATTTAATATACCATCGCTATAATCTATTCTTTTATAAAAACTCTATATATTTATTTATTTTTAAATTCTATCAAAATTTCTTTTATATGTCTTTTGATTTTCCTTTTAAAATCCCATTCCACCTCATAAAACTTATAATCAACGTCATATTCTCTCTCACACATATATGATTCTATTGTAATTTTGTTGTCGCTGCGAAAAACACCCTCCAAAATTTTTCCTACACTCGAATTTTGGAGCCTACTGTGGATCTTGCGATTGGTCGTTCTGTAGTCACTTCTTGGTCACTTAATGATTTTGACCTCCCTTCTTGGATTGAAGTGTCAAAGTCACTTGCTCAAATATGCTCAGTCCATAACAAGTACATGAGCACATTATTTTACACAATATTGAACAAGCATAGCACAGTCCATCAAGACTATGCCTGTGCGATGTCCAATCCACATCGACAGTTAGGGTGCACTAATAGTTTCTCACTTCTAGCTGCGTTTGTGCTTCTATTTCGGTGAATTTTTCAAACTATCACTTTTGCACACCTTTGTTTTCGTGAGTGTCGTTTTCATGTTTTTGGCTGTTGCTTTTTCTTGCTTTCACTCTAATTAGTGTGTTTTCATGTTATCTTCACTCTGGCATGTGTTTCTTTCATTATCGTCTGAATATCACAAGTGTTTTTCACACTTTAGCACTTGTTGTCTTCTGGCATGTTAAGTTTCGAACAATGTACATAAGCTTGTTTTTGTGGTTTCAAGAGGTTCTACTTGTGCAAATGAGTCGATCTTACCATGTAAACCTCTGTTGCACTCATTTCCAAAGTTTTAAGAACTGTCGCACAAGTGTCGTTATGGTCGTTGCAAAGTGTATCTTTAGTGTCACACTTGTCATAAGTTCTCATAAAGGTTGTCGAACTGAGGGAAGTATGTTGTTAATGCGTTTCGAATGATCTATGTTGTGTCACCGAGCACTCTAAGTGTGTGATCACGGTCAAGTCCTATCACTATTCACATTATTTCATTGATCCCACACTTAACCAAATTTTGGAAAATTCCCAACAACTTAGCCTCATCTGACCTTCCTGAATTGCGCATTGTGTAGCCCCAGTCCTCAAACTGTAACCCTACCTCTTGACACTATGCAATGAAATTTTTTTTCCTTCCAAGATTACGCACTGCGCAGTTTTAGTGCTCAAGCCCAAGCCTTGGCCTCCAAAATTGTGTAATTTACCCCTCTAGCCTGGCCCCAACTACACATTGCGCAATCTCTAAGCTCTTGAACTACGCAACTACGCAATCACCAAGTCTTCTTTGTGTCCCAGAACTGTGCAGTTGACAAAAACAGTGAAAAACCTTGCATCTTGACTCATTGAGCATCAAAACTGCGCAATATTCCTACATAGTCCAACTTGAACTGCACATTGCGTAGTCTCAAGGCTGAAGCCTCAGACCCAAGCTCCTGAACTACACAATTGTGCAATCATCTAGGCTCCTCATTCTTCCAAAACTGCACAATGGGAAAAATCAGTGTTCAAACCCTCAGCCTAGCTCCTTGAGCTCCCTAACTACATAATATTTTTTCTTAGTCCAAGCCTGAACTGTGCATTATGAAGTTTCAAGGCTCAAGCACGAACCTTGACTTCTTGAGCTATGCAATTGCACAGTCACTGGGCCTCTCCCTCAGTTTTCCACCCGATTCTAGCTCAATCCGTGGATTATCATGCAACATGTTAGACTAGGGATTTATTGGACTAATGTCATCTTGTCATGAGTGGATCACAGATGCAGGAACACTGTCATGCTATGGAAAGATGTTGAATAAGGGAATGGAGAAGGAGGAAATATTGGAAGACACATATGGAGCTGAAGAGATAAGAATATCATCAAACAAGAAGATGAAGGAACACTAGGCTACAACAGAAGACCAAATATTAGGACCGCATGAAGACTCCATCTGATTTACAACCCTTTGGAGGGTAGATATGAAGAACAAATCATATCTCTCATGAAGATGAAGCATTGGACACATCTCTTATTGAAGACAAAAAGAAAGAAGTAGCAAGAAGGACAACTTGGCACTGCCACATCATCATGCAGTCCATGTCATCAATGTCATGTCATGTCCTGTCATGAGTCATCATGTGCCACATCATTTGTGGATTATGTAATTCTATATTGGAAAATGTATTGTAAAGTGGAAGTCCAAAGGACACATTCAGAATATGAAGAGTCATGTAAAGTTGAAAAGTCATAGGAAGTTAAACAATCATAGGGTAGTCAAAGAGTCACAAGGAAGGTGAAGCATCACCTCTTGGTTATATATACACCCTCATTTTATGAGCAAAGGACTTTTCACCTTGGATCCTCTCACAAGGAATTAGAGAGGAAGACTAGTTGTTTTGGAGAGCAAGGAGTGGCTCCAACACACCACTATTGGAGCTAGTGGTGTACATTGTATACATGTGTATTGGAACTTTTACTTAATATCAGAAGCCTTATGGCTAGCACATTATTCATGCATGGATTATGAATATTTGTAAGACTATTATGTAAATGTTCATAATGCATGTTTGCTTTCATCTGTGCTAAAGTAGTTGAACTATTTTGGTTATTTTGGTTCTTATCATATTCAAAATGTGCTGTAATGGTAATTATCGTTGTCGCATCCTCATGGAATATTCTGCTAGATATTAGATATATATTTCTTGTTGTAATGTTTGCAATGACCATTGCATCTTTGTGGACTATTCTGCTGGATGTTGAATGTATTCTTCCTGTTTATGTGTGTCTCTACTAGGGTGTTATTATTACCTCTCTATTAGAGGCTCACTTCTCTTCCCCCTCTGCAGTAGAATAACTTTGACACACATATGACCAAACACTCACTAGGCAAAACCCCTTGGTTTTCAAAGGCACATTTTCACTGCTATCTCTTGCTGACAGTTAGATCCAAGGCAAATATGTTAGAATATATGGCAAGCAGACCGATACCCCAGATGGGGCTCCTATTCTAAATGGTGTGAGGTCTAATTGGGACTTCACATCAGGGAGACCCCCTTGGTTGATGGATTTCCAGCACTGTCAACAAAATGGTGCTAGAAGGAGGGCCAAATGACAAGCTGAGCCCTTTGAGTCTGTTTTGAATCTCTTATCGTAAATGGCTCATCCTCAAATCATACTCCCGGGGTGTTTTTCTAACCTGTCCCTTGGTGAACTTTCAATCCCTGATGAGTCTCTCCATGACTTGTCTCAACTCAAGTTTGATGGTGAGGGTGATATGTCCTTTGCCGAGCATGCATATATTTTTCTTAAGTTCTGTGAATATTATGAAATTGATTGTGAAGATGTGGCTTGTATTTTTTTCTGCCTCACCCTTGAAGGTCGAGTTACCCGATGGTGTCAAACTCTACCACTTGCTTCCATTCATTCTCTTAACTATCTCGTCGTGGAGCTTCATTTAGCATTTTATAGTTATGATTATTGAGATGTTTATAAAAGAATCCATCAACTTATAATGAAGCCTGATGAATCAGTTGAGGATTTCTCTAATCAATTCCTTCACCTTTTTTTATGAATTTCCTAAAGAAGATATGGATCGGGATTTCTTGAAAAAAAAGTTTCAACGTTTGGTTCATATCTCTTTGCACAATGAATCCAGACCACCTGATGTTTCTTCGTCCCCAACTCTTGTAAACCAAGAGACACCCTTAATTTTAGAGGAGGAACCTACTATTCCTTTTGTTCCTTGTCCTCCTCCCTTTTTAGTTCCGATGCGGGTGCCTCCTTGCGATGATTGTAAAGTTGGGAAATATGCACATCAAATTCCTAATCCATCTTCTCATCCTCCTTCCACTTTTCATGATTCAAATCCAATAGAGGAAATCCTGGAATGGCTCATGAAGCCTACGGTGAAAACCAATTTTTATATTCCTCAAGATGGTATTAACACTCATAACTCTAGCCTTGAATCTGATTCATATTTCTATCATCATCTATCATCTACATGTCATGACTCTTTGTACCGTGATCTGCTTGATCAATCTGATCCATCAACTAGTTTTCCACACTCTCCTAATTTTCAAGTTGTTGGTTGAAATTGTGATCGGGTTCAAGATAGTAACATTACACATGTAGAGGAGTAGGAAGGTGAATATTCTTTCAATCTTTCTTCTCTTTTTCAAAATACTCCGTGTGAAGATGATGTCTCCTCATTCTTGACTGATATTGAATCTGTTAATCTCGCTGATGAATCAAATGAAATCAGTTTGTTTAGATATGTTATATTGGGAAACAATCATTTTGATGATGATGATTCTGTTGATGTATGTGATGATAAATTGCCAAGTGCACCAGTCGATTTTTTGGTTTCTCATGAAAATTTTAATTTGTAAGATTTAGATCTGGGACCAGTTTTGGTCAAAGAAAATGCTCTTATTGAAAATTACTCCTTGTCCCACTATCCCTTTTGCTCTCCTGTTTATGATGCATCTACATGCGATGAAGATACTCCGTGCTCTTCAAGTTCTTCATCGCATGAGATCACTTCTCAATTGACACAAGGTAGTGAGGTTGTCCATGATGAAAGAGAAAATAATTAGATCATTGAGTATCATTTCCATCCCATTTCATCTCTTGTTTTGCATGAAGACAACTATTCAAATCAACTTGCTCATGAAATTTCTCCATTTCTAGATTTGCGATCAGAAGAATCTTTCGTCTTGAGTAATATAGTTGTCGAAGTTGTAAAATATGATCAAATCAATGACATAGATGGCTTTCATCTAGTTAATAATGATCTCATCGAAATCAATGAAAACAACTATCCTTACACCATGCACGATCTGGTTCAATCTTTGAAATGCGATTTTTCAATCCTTGAAAGTTCTGGGAATTGCTTGATATTTGAGGCACTTCAACTTCCGTTGATGGTTATGTGAGGATCTCACAACTCTGGTAAGACCCCCAAAACTGAGTCAGGTCTATTTTTCTTCGTAAAACTCTTCTTTCTGCATGGTTTCACTCGATGTAAATTCTTTCTTGAAATATCTTTGGCATTGCGGATATGATCTTTCAAACTTTCAAGACTTGATTTCTGATCGGATTCAACATGATACATCTTCATGCAAATATCCTGTATCCAAATCGGATTTGGAATGTGTATCTCTCATAGAATCATGGAATTGCAAAGTTGATTATTCTAGAGATTATCTTTGGCCAAAAGAGTCATACCAGCCACACTCTTTTGAAAACAATCAGCTCTCGATACTTCTTTTGAATATTATGATGCTAATATTTTCCTTCATCGCACCTAAAATCGTCTTGAGCGTTAATGAATGCATGGATTATTTGACCAAACAAATTCTTCTTCACTCATTTTACCATGACTGGTTTCATGTGTTCACTATACTAGCACTCCTTTTTATTTCTTTCGATGATTACGATGCTATTGTAGTGTGTAACCAGTTACAAGAAAATGGTTTATTACATTTATCATGCGAGGAAGATGATTCTATTATGCTAATCATTCGCAAAAATGTTTAGTTTGATTTATCTTTGGTAATTACAAATTGGGAATCTCATGCTTTAATCAACCCATCTGATCATGATTTTGTCTCTGATGTCTGTCGTTCAACTTACTATTTTCCCGTCGGCACATCTAATGAAAGTTTTTTTACACCATTTTATCTTTATGGTTTAACATCTCACTACCTGGGTAATTGTCAAGCAGTTTGGGCACTTCCGCACTCACTGATGGTTATGTCAAATCCTCATTGTCTTGACATGTTTGCTGAATATGATCAAATTTATTTTCCCTTGCAAGATTATCATCGTAATCCCGTGCCTCTAATTAAAAAATCATCTTTTCAAATATTTCAGGGTTTTCAAGAGGATTGTCATGAATTTTATGATCCAATAGTTGAATGGTTGGAGCAATGTTACTTGGTAGGCTTTGTCGCAAATAACAATTTTTTGATATTTCTGCGTGCTTGCTAAGGAGTTTGGTGTAAGTGAAGACACATTTGAAAGAAGCTTTCGAGGTTTGTTGAATGATGGTTTTCATAAAAAAAATAAGAATATGAACTGGTTAGAAGTAGTGGCTATGGCCTATCTTTCTATTGACAAGAAAGACCTTTGCATTTTTGTGCAAGTTATTCAAGCTCTTATTTGTTCTGTTTCATATTGCTTTATATCAGTTTTAATTTCTTATACCTTTGTGAATGCAGGTCGGAAGAGTTATAGTGACTTCATTGGAAATTTCATTATACGTGATGCCGAACTTCTAGATGATTAGGTTAGGAGTAGGTCTAGTTTCATATTAGTTTACCTGCACATTCATCCTTCATTCATTTCCTGTAGTTTGTTTTGTGTTTTTTGGTTTTGGTTTCACATCATGTTTTCATTTAGCCACTTTCTATCTTGTCTTCTGGTTTTGTTTCCTTGTTGTGTGTCTTCTTTCCTTTCATTTTGTGAGACCTTGCATGAATATTATTTGTTGGTTTAGAAGGGAACATGGAAAAATAGAAAAGGACTTTGTGACACTGCAACATTTGGCTAACTCTCTGTCCTTCTTCCTTTTCTTGGTTACATATTTTTGTTGATGATGTTCTAACAGAAAATACGATCCTTGCATTAAGAAAGGCTTGTGTTGAACCATGATCTCCATGTCTATTTTGGAAACCTCATGCCTTCGCTCGATTTTTTATATTTAGTGTTTTCAGGTTGATCCAATCAAGTAGAGAAGGACAAGGGGAAAATCTAAATGAGAAAACCAATATCATAGGTCTTATATATGATTCTCTAAAGGGAAAACCTCTCCTGCTCTCAATAAGTTGGGATCCCTCTTCCGCCCATGAAATAAATAAGTGCTAATGCATAGTCCTATATAAAATAAATAAATAAAGGCCAAAGAAGAGAAACACTTCCTACACAGAGAGGTGAAGCAAGCAACTCCATTGGGGTACTGCGCAGGCCTGCTGGCAGCGAAGCAATGTTTGTATCCCTGAAGTGACTCCATCGGGGTACTGTCCAGGCTTGCTGAAAGTGGAGAAATACCAGAGATGAAAAACTATACTATGAAAATATAAAGCTCGCGAACTTCATTACCCTATCCTATCTCAAAACATTATGTGATCGCTGATGTTATGTTTGTGTTTAAATGACTAAAGGAGTGAAGGAGACTATGTTTATGCACATGGTAAGTGGGCAAGCCATGGTAATCCCAATGATGAATCAATAATTCCTGAAGAACTAGACCCTTCATGAAATAATTGACCAAGGAAGAGAAGCAAGAGTTCTACCAGTGTGTCTTGTCGTTGTGACAAACACCCTCCAAATTTTTTCCTACACTCGAATTTTGGAGCCTACTATGGATCTTGCGATTGATTGTTCCATAGTCACTTCTTGATCATCTAATGCTTTTGAGCTCCCTTCTTAGATTAGAAGTGTCGAAGTCACTTTCTCACACATGCTCAGTCCATAACAAGTTCATGAGTGCATTCTTTTACACAAGCTTGAACAAGCATAACATGGTCCATCAAGACTGTGCCTGTGCGATGTCCAATCCATGTCGATAGTCAGGGCACACTGATAGTTTCTCACTTCTAGATCTGTGTGTACTTCTATTTTAGTGAGTTTTGAAAATTGTGGCTTTCACGCACCTTTATTTTCACGAGTGTCATTTTCATGTTTTCGACTGTCACTTTTTCTTGTTTTAACTCTAATTAGTGTCATTTTCATGTTATCTTTGTTGTTGTCTGGATATCGTAAGCGTCATTCGAACTTTAGCACTTGTTGTCTTCTAGCATGTTTAGTGTAGCACAATGTACATAAGCTTTTTTTGGTGGTTTAAATAGGTTTTCCTTGTGTAAATGAGTTGATCTTACCTTGTAAACCTCTTTTGCACTCATTTCCAAAGTTTTAAGCACCGTCGCACAAGTGTCATCACGGTTGTCGCAAAGTGTATCTTTAGTGTCACACTTTTCATAAGTTATCATAAATGTTGTTGTAATGAGGGAAGTATGTTGTTAATGTGTTCTATATGATCTATGTTATGTCATTAAGCACTCTAAGTGTGTGATCACAGTCAAGTCCTATCACTATTCACATCAGTTTCACTGATCCCACACTTAGCCAAATTTCAGAAAATTCCCAGCAACTTAGCCTCATCTGGCCTTCCTAAATTGCGAATTGCATATCCCCAACCCTCAAGATGAAACCCTACCTCTTGAGACTGTGAAATACACATTTCTTGCCTTCTAGGATTGCACATTGTGCAGTTTCAGTGCTTAAGCCCGAGCCTTGGCCTCTAAAATGGCATAATTCATCCCTCTAGCCTGGCCCCAACTATGCCTTGCGAAATATCTAAGCTCAAGCCCAAACCTTGAGCTCTTGAACTTCTCAACTACGCAATCACCAAGTATTCTTTGTCTCTTGGAACTTCAGAGTTGACAGAAACAATTTAAAACCCTGCAGCCTGACTCACAGAGCCTCAAAACTATGCAATCTTCCTGCATAATCCAGCCTGAACTGCGCATTACGCAGTATCAAGGCTCAAGTCTTAGCCCTGAGCTCTTTAACTATGCAATTTCGCAATCACCTAGGCTCCTCAGTGTTCTAGAACTGCACAATGGGAAAAATCAGTGTTCAAGCCCTCAACCTAGCTCCCAAACTGCATAATATTTTTTCTCAGTCCAAGCTTGAAATACACATTATGTAGTCTCAAGGCTCAACCCTAAGCCTTGACTTCCTGAGATGTGCAATTGCACAGTCACTAAGCCTCTCCCTTAGCTTACCACCCGGTTCTAGCTCAGTTAGTGGATTATCATGCAACATATTAAACTAGGGGTTCATTAGAATGATGTCATCTTGTCATGAGTGGATTGCAGATGCAATAACTCTATATCGTTATGCCAAGATGATGAAGAAGGATATGGAGAAGGATGACATGCTAGAAGACACATATGAAGCTGAAGATATAAGAAGATGATCAAACAAGAAGATGAAGGAACACTGAGCTACAACAGAAGACCAAAGATCAAAATCACATGAATACTCCATCTTATTTACAACCCTTCGGAGGGTAGATACGAAGAACACAACATATCTCTCATGAATATGAGCATTGAGAACCTCTCTTATTGAAGACATAAAGAAAGAAGTAGCAAGAATGATAGCTTGGCATTGCCACATCATCATGCAATCCATGTCATTAGTGTCCTGTCATGAGTCATCATGTGCCACATAATTTATGAATTATGTAATTTTATAATGGAAAACATATTGTAAAGTGGAAGTCCAAAGGACACATTAATAATATGAAGAGTCATGTAAAGTCGAAAAGTGATAGGAAGTCAAACAGTCATAGGGTAGTCAAAGGTTCACAAGGAAGGTGAAGCATCACCTCTTAGTTATATATACACCCTCATTGTATGATAAAATTACTTTTAACCTTGGCTCCTCCCACAAGGCATTAGAGAGGCAAACTATTTCTTTTGGGGAGCAAGGAGTGGCTCCAACGCACCACTATTGGAGCTAGTTGTGTTAATTGTATACACGTGTCTTGAAACGTTTACTTAATATCATAAGTCTTATGTCCAACATGTTGTTCGTGCATGGATTATGAATATTTGTAAGACTATTCTGTGAATGTTTGTAATTCATGTTTGCTTTCATATGTGCTAAAGTAGTTGAACTATTTTAGTTATTTTGGTGCTTATCATATCGAGAATGTGCTGTAATGGTAATTATCGTTGTTGCATCCTCGTGGACTATTCCTTGGGATAATAGACAAATATTTCTAGTTGTAATGGTTGCAATGGCCGTAACATCTTTGTGGACTATTCCAATGGATGTTGAATGGATTCTTCCTATTTATGTGTGTCGCTACTAGGATGGTACTGTTACCTCTCTCTTAGATGCTCACTTCTCTCCCCCCTCCTTAGTAGAAAAACTTTGTCATACATACAACTAAACACTCACCAGACACACCCCCTTGCTTTTCGAAGGCAAATTTTCACTCCTCTCTCTTGCTAGCAATTAGAGCCAACGAAAATATGTAAGAATATATGGCAGCTGGACCGATACCCCAGAAGTGGCTCCTACTCCAAATGGTGTGAGGTCTAATTGGGGCTTCAGATCGGGGAGACCCCCTTGGTTGACGAAATTCCATCACCATCAACAAATTCATATATATATATATATATATATATATATATATATATATATATAGACACACACACACATCTACATATACATATACATATACATATATATTTGTTCATATAAAATTTAGTGTCTATGAAATTTTAAATTCAAATTTTATTAAAATTTTTAAAAATAAAATCAAATATAAAAATATTTAAAAAATAAAAATAAACCTAACATGATTTTGATAAATCCCACATCTCATAGATATTTTTTATAATACATAACTATTATAACTTATTTTTTCTTTTTTAAATTAATTTAGTTTATTATGTCATAAAAATTGGCATAAAAGGCTCATTAAATTGCCTACTTAATGTTGTGGTGTGCCGCAAGAGAAACCAAACTAGCAATAGTGGAGGTGACTTACTAGGTTCCTCTCCATCAAAATACTCAAAATTATAGTTTTAGTTTGAGCTATCCTATGTTTAGGCATATTTATAGGTACATTGTCAAAATCGTTCTATATAATCTACTAGGTGTATTTGTCAATCCATATGCCTATGAAAAAAAAGGTTTCTCAAATCAAAGCGTAAAACGAAAGACTTGGGTGCGAATAATTTATTTGAGGATGTTACTGTGACCGAATCTTGCACACTTGAGATTGCTAGAGGTTGTTGTCCACAATAATGTTTTCCCTTGATATGTGTTAGGTGGGAATTAATGTTAACCAAGTAAGAGCGTTGGTGGTGCTAGCCCCTTTGTATTTCATTGAGGCAAGAAATTATCTCGTTGGGATCCAATATTTTTCTATCGACCCATAAGTGTCTTCATTTTATAGTGAAGGATGATGGAGTTAAAGTATTGACTTCGTCATTCCCTAGTATGACCAGGTTTAGGAACCTAATTAAGTACTTCACTTTAAAATTCAAAGTTTGAATAAGCTTGATGGTTGTAGGTGGTTTGGGCTTCTAGTTGTTTAATTTTGGGTGGGGTGACAAAGTAGAAAATTGCTGCAGTGGATTGGGATTGAGCCTAGGCTCAATGTACACCAGAAGAGCCATGACCACCAAATCCATGATGATATTACATTCTTTGACTTGGCATGGAATCCAAGTAAATATGGGCACTAAAGATGAAGAAATATAAGGAGTGGTGAGGGCCCATGAGCCAAGAAGAATTTAACCAAAACAAGGCAATGTGAAGAATGGGGAGCAACACCCAGACTGACCAGAAGAAGTGGTCCACTGAAAAAATAAAAATGAAAGTAATACGAGGGGGGCTGTTGGGAGTGGAAAGGAGCCAAAACAAGACAAATTACAGTGGGAAAGCTAATTTCCATATAGTCACCCTACTTACAAGATACTTAAATCCACCATGCATAAGTAACCAAAATATAAAAGTTGGAGGTGTTGGACATAAACAATTTATTGAGTTACCGGTGGAAATCCAAACTTTGTTTGTCTACAACTACAATCCTCCTCACCACTAGGTTGCTCTCATTCTCAATGTGTCCTCCCCTGAGACTACACTAGTACTTCATGCTCCTTTCCTTACTAGAGAATGAAAACTATGGAGGTTTAGGCCAAGGGGACTTGGGCCTTAATTCTTTTAATTCACCAAGGAAGTAGGTTTTACAGGGGAAATATCCCACCCGTAGCTTGCAGTGGGCACGAGCATAGCATAAAGGCATGTATTGATAGCGGGCCATGTGAGAAAGCATTGAGGATGTAGAGGATCCCATCTTACTTGGAAATCAAGGCTTGTGGAATGTGCAAATGCATGGGAAAATGGCCATGCCATCTCTGCTCTTTAATGATGAGAGAGATAACTGGGTGACAGGCTTCCCCTTATTTTTCCACACCCCCTTGAAGTACAACTATTAATTTTAAAAATATAAATAAATTTTATTTTTTATTGACCTTTTAAAATTTCATCCTACTTTATAAAATTATAAAGAATGGATAATAATTATAACTTTCAAAAGAAAAAAACAAAAAAAATCAATCTATATAAATTTACTTTTAAAATCCCTATAATGTTTAGTTATTATCAAACAAGCTAAAGCTACACTGATAATATATAAAATTACCCTAACATAACATCTCTCCCCCTCACACAAAAAATTAGTCATGGTCACCAAAGTGAAAACCACATCCATGATATATACGACTACCATAACATTTGAAATAAATTGTATTTTACTATTAAAAAAACACTTATTACATTTCAATACATGGTTTATATATATTTTAATTTATTATATTTATCATATTTAGTTTTGCTTTAATTGCATATTAGTTTGTCTATACCAAAAAATCATGCCACTTATGCATAGTTTAACATTGGTAATTCATTTTTTTGCTATTCTATTATTATTATTTAAATTTATTTATTTGTGAGGTGATTGGTTGAGGTTTTATTATGAACTATTTAGTAACTTTATTTAGTAACTTTCATTTCTATTAGTTACTAATTTTTTGTTTTTAGTTTTATTTATTTTTTATTTAACTTTATTTATTTTTATTTTTATTTTTCTGTTGTAAATATTTCCATTTTCATTAATTATATTTTTCTCCATATTTCCAATTTAAGATGACCTATTATTATATTAAAAACATATTTTAATAAATTTAATTATAAAAAATTATATATATTAATAAAAAATAAAATACATAAATATTAAAATATATATATATATATATATATATATATATATATATATATATATATATATATATATATATATTAAAGTGTATATATGTTAATATAAATAAACAATATCAGTTAATCATATTTCTTATTTTTTGGTGATGACATTCAACAATACAATATTTATTAGTTGTTTTATTTTCGAGATGAAATATTTGTTTTTATTACTTTTTAGTTTAATTAAACTATATTTAAGCTAAGAGGTAGGTACTAGTTACTATGTAGCCTTTATTTAATAATAATAATAATAATATTTAATTTATATTTTAAAATTCAATGACATTTTATAAAATTATATAATACATATACAAAGTTATTATTAACTTTTATGGAAAATAAGTATTATAGTAATTTATTTATCCTTGATTTTGGGTTAGTCGTGTTCTGAGTGTAAGTATTTACTTGTTGGTTAATACCAACTAATAGGTAAACTAGTAAATATTTTATTTTATTTTATTTTTGTATCATTTTGTTAGTGAAAGGAATTGGGGTTTTATTGTAAAATAAATTCAAAATAGAGAAATGAAAAAAAAATTAGAAAAATCAAAAGAAAATAAATTGAAAAAGAAAAAAGAAAAAAGAAAAAAGAAAAAAGAAAAAAGAAAAAAGAAAAAAGAAAACAAACTTATAATTAATAAAAAAACATTGTTTCATTTAATAGTATTTCTAGAAATGAAAGTCCTTCATTTTGAAGGGGAAAGATCCCATTTTGAGTTGTTTAGATTTTTATATCATCAACAAAAAGTAATGATAAACATCAAGGATGGTTTTACTTCAAAGGGGGGATTATGTAAAATCCCAAACTTGTAAAACTAATATTCACACATTCTAAAATATTATTAACTTTATTTAACCAATTCATTAATGTTGCAAGTCAATTTGGTTAAGTGGAAACCACCATTTCATTGAAGTGGAAACCACCATTTCATTGATTTTTTTTTGGGAAAATGGTTGGTGGGGGTAAGAAGAAAGAAAATTATTTTATAAATCGAAAAAATGAAGGAGACGAGGATCGAAACAAAAAGGGTTCATAGATTCTAAGAGAGTTGTAGGTCCACTTCTTGTGCATTTATTAAATTCCACACTAACCTATACGTTCTTTTCCCTATTTATTCAGGCCACGTCTTCATGAGGGCTATACTACTACGATAATCCCCAAGGGATATTAGAAAGCAGGAATTTTTTTTTATGGTTCACGGTTGGATACCAGGGTCAAGCTTTGTGGAATGACAGTTCATATTTCATTGTCATGTATAGTCTCATATACAGAGAGAGCCACATGATATGCATATTATAAGAGGAAGAAGTTATCAAAGAAGGATGATTTGCCTTCATAAGTCTCAATATTTTTGAGCACTGAAAGGTATGGTTGACTATATTATTTTCTTTAAAATGATTTCTTTGGAAGACCCTGCTATTCTGGGGCACAAAGATATAGTTAAATTTGTGAATTCTTTGGAAAAAATTTGCATAGCTGGTAAGTGTTACATCTAGTAAATATCATAGGGTTGTGTATAGAAGGACAAATTCTTTGTGTAATTTCCTTGAAAAGTTCTTGTCACATACCCCGATAACCTCGCAGGTAAAAGTAGGGAGTTAGAAATTTTTATGCAATTACCACAAGTAATTAATCAATTCACAACTCCACAAATCATCATTAACCATAGATATACTATTCATTATTACAGCAAGTAAATTTCCATCAAAGACAATAAGTTTCATAACCATTGCATAACCTTTACCATCACTGTAATAACATAAACTGTCTTATGAATCCATGCATCCATTTCTTGATATCCTTAACCATGTTAGATAATCATGTACTAAGACATTATGGTTGTCACATCAAATAAAGAACCATCATCATTAAGAACCCATCATTATCAATGGACACATAAGGCAATCACATCAATCACACCATTTGAACACGGATATACCCTGGAAACCCCGTAGGGTGAAAACCAGCAAACGTTTAATCTTATTATTAAACGCTCGTGAGGGTTTTCACCCCTCACTCAATGGCTTATAAGGGATTCCATCCCTTAACCATTGTATTAAAATCTTTACAATGAATTATCATTAAGCTATCACATAACTAGCTAAAAGCTAATACAACTTTCATGTAATCTTTTATTTACATACCGCCACATGCAATAATCCTTGTGGCATAAATACTGCAATTTGGACTCATCTGCATGGACAAATAATCCTTATCCTGCCAATGGTAAACATCACTTTCCTCTGGCACCAACCGCCATCGTTTCCTGTCAATGCTGTTAACAACAAGCTTGGCAACAATATTAGATACATTATCAAAAATTCATTAAACAACCTTTAAAAAGGATTTTTTTTCATCTACTCATCTGTATGAGCACGCATAACATACTAACTCACTAGTACGTCTATTCAAGTAAATTCTTGTTCTACTTTACACAAAGCTTATTCACACTGGTGCATATCTCTCTCTAAGAGATCTAACCAATAGTTTACAAGTCCATGTTTCTTTCTCTAAACATACAACACAATGGTCAAGATTTATCATAGTTTTGCTAACATACAAAGAACAGGTCTCCATAACACGATGACTGTTCTTTGAGCCATTAGCTTATCCTAATATCCCTTCTTTAGTATATACAGTACACAAAATCTTTTAATGATACAAGTATGGGTTCTCATTATAGTAAAAGCACTATTTATTTATTCTTTTTAAAGAAAGAATCTCTAATTTGTTTCCAAGAAAACCCCTCTTGGAATCCTTCATCATCATACTTGAAATGATACAAGTATGGGTTCTCACTATAGTAAAAGCACTTTTTATTTATTCTTTTAAAAGAAAGAATCTCTAATTTGTTTCCAAGAAAACCCTTCCTGGAATCCTTCATCATCATACTTGAAGTATGCGTTCTTTTCTAGAAAGAAACCATATTTATTATGTATATAAAACACACTTTCTTCAAGAAAGTTAGTATGATTACTTATGCATCTGGAAGCACATCATTAGAAATTTTCTACCATGCATGCAATGCATATCTATCTCAAGAATTTCAACGTCAGCTAACAACACAAAGAATTTCAGCTTATTAGCAATTTTTCTATTATGCATGCATGCATATCTATATTTTCCAGAACTTTAAAATCAGCTAACACACAAGCTTTTAAGCTTATATCTGTTTTTTACGAAAACAACAAGTGACTGGCATTGAGCGCATGGTAATCTTTCAACCATACCCAATAAAACATGCTTGTATGATACTTATCTTATTCATGGCAGGAGTTTCTCTCTTACAGACTAGCCGTCGCCGCCGCTACAGCTAGGCAATGCTCCTGGAGCTCGAACCCCGGACCTCTTCGAATTGCAATGAATCCAGGCGGTGCTGCCCCTTCGAAACTCAATGAATCCAGCCGCTACCGCCTCTTCGAAACTCAATAGGCATGGCAGTGGCGCCTCTTTGACGTTCCACAGGTCATGGCGGTGAGGCGGTGTTTAGTGATTAATCTGGCAGGCGGATTATTTCCAACACTGCGGTCACAAACAATTCTCATAGCTCTCTGCCCTCCAATAATACGATACGAAAACACGACCGGGCTTGAGTTCTTAAGACACAGATTTAAACACTCGGTAGTTAAGCACATGGAACACTTAGATTCCAAATGGAGGCGATTACATGCTACAGCCTTTCCAGCTTCACGCCTTCTCCCTCCGCCTCATTCTTACAAGAGGAAATCCCCCTCCAAGGCAACTCCACGTTCCCTTTCTTGATTTCCCAAATCAGTTATCAAGACTTAGTTGTAACTGATATCCGCCATCATGGCTGGCAATCCTCACCTGATGAAACTGGAACCCTTCGATCTCATCCGATTTCCCAAAATCAAGAATCAGTTATCACTGGTTCCACACACAATTCGCCAGCACGTTCCCCATAATTAGTTATCAAGAATTAGTTACAAACTAATTCGTAACTTATTTCACGTTGAGTTAATTACGTTTACGTGAGGGATATGACATACTCCCCCCCTTAACAAGAACACCGTCCTCGGTGTTCATCTTTCATTGGAACTTGAGATTTTACTCATTGTATAATCATCTAAACCACACAAAATGTGATCCTTTCTCTTTAAAATCAACGATTCCATGACAACAAATAAAATAGTAATGATATAATCATAAGAAATATCATTAGTTATAAGCATCAATAATCATAAGCATTCGTAATTGCAAAATATGCAACTTTTAATCGCCACCACCTGGCCCTTATTCATTCATAATAAACAATTCTCTGTGTCAACTTACCATAACTTACCATCTTATGCTTGAAAATCATGAATACTTTCATGTAAGCCTTTTAATAGAGGTTGGACAATTCTTCAACCTTCCATGGTAAGTAGTTCCTGTAATATATGACTAACAAATTCAACCACATTAGTCACTATATTTTGAGTCAAATGAGATACTTTTGACTAGCAATCAATTGTGCAAGGTTAGATGCTTTCTAAATCACAGTACTTTTACAAATACTTAAAGAGCACTAACACTAATCATCAATTGATGAATCACTGCTCACGTGCATACTGAACGAATTCTCACCAAAGACTTCCACAAAGTACTTCGAGGAGTACCAAAAGAGCACCTAGCTCTCTAATCATCAAAACAGTCAATCACTGCATCAAGCAACAATTGTCTTAGCTCCCACTAAGATGTTCTCAACATTAATAATACAATGAAGGAATTATGTTTTCCAATTACTCCTTATAGAGCACTAAGCTCATTTCTTGTTAAATGTGCATAACATATTTCACACAACTATATATAGAATTTATTTTCAACATATCATATAGCTGAGTCATTCATTTCTTTAGCTATGAGCACCATAATAGGCTAAAGAATTCCCAACCCATGGGAACTGGTTTCCATAACCAAACCGAGTCATTTTCACATCCAGACAGTTTCTTCGATAGAGACCTTACCAGGTCTAACATAGAATCCCACTGGCCAACCAGCTCAAGAATTCTAGGGAGAGGAGATCTGGGCAGACAAGTACCATCAACCCTTCCGGGCAGGTAGCTGCCATCAACCCAACTCCGGGCAGACAAGTACCATCAACCCCTCCGGGCAGGTATTGCCATCAACCCAACTCCGGGCAGACAAGTACCATCAACCCCTCCGGGCAGGTATTGCCATCAACCCAAGCACTTGCAGGTCCTACTCGACCGCAATTACACTGGTCTCGCCAGTAAACGCTATCTGATCCTAACCAGACGTAGCGTACACAGGAAATTCTTTCCTCTTATGCCATCTGATCCCAACCAGACATAGCATGAATATTTCTCTTTTTCCATCTCTTTCTCAAAGTAATTTACACAATGAACCATATGAACATTATCATTAGCACAACAGACATGCATGTATACCATGCATTTACACTTAACCCCAACATGGGTCCACAACATCAAGATTGATGGGAAACATATCCATCATACACGTTGTATGCATGCAAATTTTCCAAATAACATAATTCATGCATATCATATAACATCATTCTTTCTCATTTATAATTGCATTTCATATTGCAGCAATTTATGTGATGAGTTTTCTTGTTGCCGTTAAGCTACCACTACTTAATCCCATCAGCAACGTTAGTTATAAATATGCATCAGTTAACACCTATTCCATTTCCAAGAATGTTCATGCATACAATATTTTCATGTATAAAAGCATATGCAAATACTCATTAATGTATAAATGTCAACAACAGTTGAGTTAATACTCTCAGCATTCCCAATTTTGCCATAGTCTGTTGTTCCAATTCAAATCATCATTAATGGAGTATTATCTTACGTTTACTATGGCTAACTTTAGTCATGCATTGTTAGTGTAATTAAACATAATTTCTCTAACATACAAGAACATAACTCTTACGTCACAATGACTAATCTTTGTGCATACTATTGCTTATCCTATAAGCCCTTTTTTAATGTATGCAACACTTATTCCCTTCACTAGAAGACCACCATCATTTCATACGACAAACCACATGCCTCTTTCTTAAAGGAAGTCATTTTAATCCTCATTTCTCTATCTTCCGATGTGAGGATTTCTCAAGATTCCCTTTCAAGAAATTATTAAAGATATCTATCTTTAGGCATAAAAAAAATTCAAGATACAAAAACAAGGTTTACTTATCCTTTATGTATCAAAATCAAGCAATCAACACAGCTCATTCAACAAGACAATCTCTACAAGAGATTATTATTTTCAAGGAAGCTAGCATGACCACTTCCTCTAAGTACACACAGACTCATAATTCCAAAATCAAAATAGCTACCAATATGCAAAATGTGTTCTCCTAACACAATTACTTTACTTTAATGCACATAGTTCTTTTCATGCAACAAGTAAGGATTTTGGTTCTTGTATGAACACTATTCTAATGTGTCTTTAAGGAAAGAACCTCTATTTTTATTTTCGAGAAAATTCTCATAAAATCATGCATCTTCATACATGAAGTATGCATACTCTTAGGAGGAGACGATATTTATGTATATATGTAATATATTCTTTCCTCAAGAATTTAGGGATGAATATCTATGTGCCTAGAAGCACATTCTTAGTTGTCTTTTATCATGCATGTAATGCATAGCTACTAACTAGAATCATAATGCAATTAGCATATATATATATATATATATATGTATATATATTTTCCAAGAAGCTTTTATCAAATAAAGATACATACTTTAATTCAAGAAAACTTGGCCACCTTCCATGCTATGTCCTCAGGACATTTATATGCCTCATCCTCTTTCTCAAGAAGATTCTTTGGCTATATTTAGCAAGGATTTTATTCCAAGAAAGACAACAAGAGACAAACATTTCTCTCACAAGACTCACATGTAGTCCTACTAGGAGGAACTACCTATCTTCTTTACTAAGAAGCATATAAAATAACCAATTCTTTTACTGCAAGTATTATCATATTTTCTCTACCAAGAAAACATATAAACAATCAATCTTTAACTGCATGCCTTAACCCATTTTCTTTACCAAGAAAATCTATAAAAGAATCATTCTTTTATTGCATGCATTCAAATACTTTCTCTACTAAGAAATCATATAAAACATTCATACATGTTCTTCAAGTAAGTGAACAAGACACCTATCTTATTCTTGGGTCAACATGCATAACTAACAAGTTTAAACCACCTTTACCGGAAGCAATTGCTCTACTTATGCAATAATCTCCTAAGTGTCACACACGCACCAGAGTTACCACTTGATGCTAGATGCAACAACTATCATAACAGTACTATGTGTCCATTTCAGAATAATGACTTCAAGGAGACATTACGAAAATCATTAACATCAACACACTATAATTATCATTTTCCAACTCCTTAAGAATGGTTAAAGGAATACTCACATGCACATCAAGCGCTATCTAGTCATTAGAGTTTTCTGCAAGATTCTGATCCCAAAGCTTGCTCTATCTGGTCATCACCAGACTTAGCGATTCTTTTCCCATCTCCGTCTGTCCCTACAGCACGGTCTTCTTCCTTCTCCTTGCTTCCTTTTCCTTTGGAAGCATCTATAGCTGGGGAAGGTAGTTTAGAGTTTACTGACAATTGCATTAACACAGGTAGTCTATTTATGAATAATTATCGCATGTAATCATACCAGGAATGGGTCCTCGAAATGTTACCCACTGAACATGCCTCTACCCTTAACTTCACACTAGAATGCAACATGCATAGGAAATTCATCATTCCCATAGTGGAGATAAATTCAACCATCATTAAATCGAGGCTCCAATGATTTTTATCTCTCAACAAGTAATGATTAACACATACCATGCTAATGGATTTCAGATGATTAGAAGGTAATCATCATTAAAACTATTAGGACATAAGCATATACTATTCATCATGCATTCTCATGGTGAATAAAATTAAGAACTCTTCTCATAAACAACTAGAACTATAGCACAGAGAGAGAGAGAATCTTCACACACACATTCCATGCATGTGACATCAATCAACTTCACTTGTTTACGGATTGTAGCAATCTTAGTCCAATTCAATTAATGCATATAAGTTCTATGGGTTAGTCATACAACACTAACCAATCTCAACTACCAATCATCTTCATGCATCCATGACAAGACTGAATCAAAGTTAGTTATGACAATCAAGTCCCGCTGCTTGACTCATTGCATGTTTTCAATATCTAAAGGGGTTCTTCTAATGTCCTTTTTAAAACAATTTTTCATCCTATTCAAGGATGTTCCCCCTAATTTATATTCATGCATTGGCTTATTAAGTTTCGTTCATTGTAATTTCAATCTAGTTCAATTTATGCATGGTTGTTATGGCCATATGTGCAAATCAAAAGTTGGTAGTTGGTGGTCACTTCCTCAATGAGTGTTCACTATTGTGCTTAAGTGTAATGAGTACTCAATATTGTTCTTAGGTGTGACAAAAGTTCCATTGTCCTTTATCCTCATCAGGAATTTAACGTTATGAACGTAGTTATGCAACAACTTATTACTTACTACTTAAAGCAGTTATAAACATGAGTCACACCTATCATGCCAAAAGTAGTGTACTACATAAATGAATATGTGAATGATTAAACTCGTACCTGAGTTAATGCCTACTGATGGCGTATCTCAATATCCTTTCCGCTTACCAATTCCCAAAGGCGCCAGTACTGCAACCTTTTGCTCTGATACCACTTGTCACATACCCCGATAACCTCGCAGGTAAAAGTAGGGAGTTAGAAATTTTTATGCAATTACCACAAGTAATTAATCAATTCACAACTCCACAAATCATCATTAACCATAGATATACTATTCATTATTACATCAAGTAAATTTCCATCAAAGACAATAAGTTTCATAACCATTGCATAACCTTTACCATCACTGTAATAACATAAACTGTCTTATGAATCCATGCATCCATTTCTTGATATCCTTAACCATGTTAGATAATCATGTACTAAGACATTATGGTTGTCACATCAAATAAAGAACCATCATCATTAAGAACCCATCATTATCAATGGACACATAAGGCAATCACATCAATCACACCATTTGAACACGGATATACCCTGGAAACCCCGTAGGGTGAAAACCAGCAAACGTTTAATCTTATTATTAAACGCTCGTGAGGGTTTTCACCCCTCACTCAATGGCTTATAAGGGATTCCATCCCTTAACCATTGTATTAAAATATTTACAATGAATTATCATTAAGCTATCACATAACTAGCTAAAAGCTAATACAACTTTCATGTAATCTTTTATTTACATACCGCCACATGCAATAATCCTTGTGGCATAAATACTGCAATTTGGACTCATCTGCATGGACAAATAATCCTTATCCTGCCAATGGTAAACATCACTTTCCTCTGGCACCAACCGCCATCGTTTCCTGTCAATGCTGTTAACAACAAGCTTGGCAACAATATTAGATACATTATCAAAAATTCATTAAACAACCTTTAAAAAGGATTTTTTTTCATCTACTCATCTGTATGAGCACGCATAACATACTAACTCACTAGTACGTCTATTCAAGTAAATTCTTGTTCTACTTTACACAAAGCTTATTCACACTGGTGCATATCTCTCTCTAAGAGATCTAACCAATAGTTTACAAGTCCATGTTTCTTTCTCTAAACATACAACACAATGGTCAAGATTTATCATAGTTTTGCTAACATACAAAGAACACATCTCCATAACACGATGACTGTTCTTTGAGCCATTAGCTTATCCTAATATCCCTTCTTTAGTATATACAGTACACAAAATCTTTTAATGATACAAGTATGGGTTCTCATTATAGTAAAAGCACTATTTATTTATTCTTTTAAAAGAAAGAATCTCTAATTTGTTTCCAAGAAAACCCCTCTTGGAATCCTTCATCATCATACTTGAAATGATACAAGTATGGGTTCTCACTATAGTAAAAGCACTTTTTATTTATTCTTTTAAAAGAAAGAATCTCTAATTTGTTTCCAAGAAAACCCTTCCTGGAATCCTTCATCATCATACTTGAAGTATGCGTTCTTTTCTAGAAAGAAACCATATTTATTATGTATATAAAACACACTTTCTTCAAGAAAGTTAGTATGATTACTTATTCATCTGAAAGCACATCATTAGAAATTTTCTACCATGCATGCAATGCATATCTATCTCAAGAATTTCAACGTCAGCTAACAACACAAAGAATTTCAGCTTATTAGCAATTTTTCTATTATGCATGCATGCATATCTATATTTTCCAGAACTTTAAAATCAGCTAACACACAAGCTTTTAAGCTTATATCTATTTTTTACGAAAACAAGAAGTGACTGGCATTGAGCGCATGGTAATCTTTCAACCATACCCAATAAAACATGCTTGTATGATACTTATCTTATTCATGGCAGGAGTTTCTCTCTTACAGACTAGCCGTCGCCGCCGCTACAGCTAGGCAATGCTCCTGGAGCTCGAACCCCGGACCTCTTCGAATTGCAATGAATCCAGGCGGTGCTGCCCCTTCGAAACTCAATGAATCCAGCCGCTACCGCCTCTTCGAAACTCAATAAGCATGGCAGTGGCGCCTCTTTGACGTTCCACAGGTCATGGCGGTGAGGCGGTGTTTAGTGATTAATCTGGCAGGCGGATTATTTCCAACACTGCGGTCACAAACAATTCTCATAGCTCTCTGCCCTCCAATAATACAATACGAAAACACGACCGGGCTTGAGTTCTTAAGACACAGATTTAAACACTCGGTAGTTAAGCACATGGAACACTTAGATTCCAAATGGAGGCGATTACATGCTACAGCCTTTCCCGCTTCACGCCTTCTCCCTCCGCCTCATTCTTACAAGAGGAAAAATCCCCCTCCAAGGCAACTCCACGTTCCCTTTGTTGATTTCCCAAATCAGTTATCGAGACTTAGTTGTAACTGATATCCGCCATCATGGCTGGCAATCCTCACCTAATGAAACTGGAACCCTTAGATCTCATCCGATTTCCCAAAATCAAGAATCAGTTATCACTGGTTCCACACACAATTCGCCAGCACGTTCCCCATAATTAGTTATCAAGAATTAGTTACAAACTAATTCGTAACTTATTTCACGTTGAGTTAATTACGTTTACGTGAGGGATATGACAGTTCTGATTAATACCTGTGCATTAATTTTTTGAAAAGATCACACATTATTTAAAAAAAATAGGATCCATGCTATCTAGGTTATTTTTCTTGAAAATAAAGATAAGTTAAAGAGGGCAATTCGTGAAATATTTTTATGGGTGGTGAAAAAGATAATTAGATTAATTTTCTTAGAAGGGTTTTCATGAATCTATATGCATAGATTACCATGTTGTTTATTGAAAGAATGCACTGATTTGAGTGTAGAAAGATTGATTATTTTATTAACGTTCCCTGAATATTATTTGTATGGTTACTATTATATTGATTTTCTGGCCCAATAATTGTTGTGTTGGAATTCTTAAAAGAAATTAGTTATTTGCATGCACAAAATATAACTATTAATTTTCATATTTATTGAAAATAAATAAATTAATTGCATGCACAAAATATAACTATTAAGTTTGATAATTCTTGGAAATAAATTAATTATTTGCATGCTCAAAAAATAACTATTACGTTTGATAGTTCTTGAAGAGAAATAAGCTATTTTCATGCATGAAAATTGAACTATTAAGTTTGATATTTCTTGAAAGGAAACAAGTTAACTGCATGCATAAAAAATAACTATTACATTTGATATTTCTTGAAAAGAAATAAGTTATTTTCATGCACTAAAATTGAACTATTAAGTTTGATATTTCTTGAAAGGAGATAAATTAATTGTATGCACAAAAATAGAACTACCATGTTTGTTATTTCTTGGAAAAAATATGTTATTTGCATGCAAAAGAAAAATAAAATATTGTGTCAAATTTCTTGAAAGGAAAAAGATAAGTTCGCATGTAAGAATACGAGATACTATGCATTAAAATTCTTGAAAATGAAACATGTGATTACATACATAGTTAGTATGCTTTTAATTTATGGGAAAAACAAATATGTATTTGCATGCAATAAATAATCATTGTTATAATTTCTTTTGGAAAAAGAAATGTCCACGAAAGGATAGTCACGATGTCAGTTCTTTTGAAAGGAATAGGTGTTTAGGTACATGAAAATATAACTAATGTGTTAGTGTTATTAGAATGGAACATGGTGTTTTGTGCTCAATTATATATGTTGTTCTTGCATGAAAGAATAAGCCATTGTGATAGATTTCTTAAGAAGAAATATATATTTGTATTTGCATACAGAGGAGAATATAATTATTGTGTTAGACCTTTTGAAGAGAAAGAAGAGTTTGCATGCTAAAAAGAATAGTTATTATGTTAGACCTGGTAAAATGAGCAAGTAATTGCATGCAATAAATACATTAGCTTTCCTTTGGAAAAGTACATATATCAACATGCAAGAAATAATAACTTTCATGTTAGTTTTATTTTAGAATAGAGCATGTATTTTCATGTACAATGGACATTGTAAATAACTCTATCTTGGAAAAGATGCTTTTGGAAATGAGAACTGCATTTGAATGCATGGAAGTAATATCTCATATGTTAGTTTTCTCTTGGAAAAGGGGACATGCATTTGCATAGTAATAATAATAATAATAATAATAATGTCTATTGAATAGGAAAGATTACTTGGTTGCATGCATAAAGAAATAACTGAGGGGCTAGCTTCTTTTGAATAAGTATATCTAATTATATGCACATAAATCAAAGCTATAATGCTAGTATTTTTTAAAAGAAAATGGATGGTTATAGTGGTTTTCCTTTGGAAAAGAAAGTGTGTTTGTGCGAGGAGAATCATAGTAATGTGGTATTTATTTTGACATGCTTTGATAGTTATATGCTTATAATTAATACATGAGAAATGTTGTTAAAGGAAGCATGTTGTGATATTTTGGTTACATTTCATGTATGCATATGAATAAATGTTGAACAAGTGCTAGTATATATTTGTTATTGGTTAGATTAATATTTGATATAATCATGATATCAAAGGTTGTTGAGAATCATAGTTGTAGAAAAACACTGCGAAATATGTTTAACATTATGGAAAGCAATAGACTATTGGTCTATGAAGGTTGAAGGAACATCAGTGATAGGATAGTCCACTAATGGGAAGAACTAGGCCCCAAAGACACAATGATCAAGGATTTGTGGGTTAATGATATCATGATGATTGTAATAGATTTTAGCTAGATATGTTGTATTTAAATGATCTTTATTTGTAAGATTTTATGATAATGGTTAAGGGATGAACTCTCTTACAATCCATTGGGTGAGGGGTGAACACCCTCACGAGCGTTTAATAATAAAATTAAATGTTTGTTGGTTTTCACCCTACGGGGTTTCCAAGGTATATTGGTGTCTAATGATGTGGTTTCCTGTTGTTCCATTTTTTTGATGTTGATTCTTTGCATGATGTGATGTTTATATTATCAAAAATGTGATTAACTAATTGAGTTAAGAGAATCATGGAATTGATGCATGGTTACATCATGAAGTTTAAGTTAATATGATACAACCGTGGCAGTTAATGGTTGTGTAACTTACTATTCCTTTACTAAAGGTTACTCTATGTGATAATGATGGCTTATCTAATGGTCATTGAAGGAATATGGGAAGTGATTCAGAAAGTTACATGTTGGAAAAAACTATAAATTTTTTCTAACTCCATGAATTTTCATGCGAGGTTACCGGGGCATGTTACATTTAATCTATATAATTTGAGTGTCAATAGAGGTTTTCAGGGTGTTGAATCCATTTATGCATTCAAAATTGTATTTTAAACAACACGAGATCACAATCTTTCTTGAAATTGTATCACAATATTTAAGTGAAAAGGACTACTTCGTTTATAAATTAGACTATGCCTATTCTATATATTTAATATTAATTAATATTTTAATAGTGATTGAGTTAAAAACTATTTTATTTAATTTATTTTTCATATATTTAAAATTATTTATTTTATAAATAATTTTTATAATAATAAAGTAAATAAAATTTATATAAATTATAAATTAATTAATTTTAAAAATAAAATAAAATATACATTATAATTACATTTAAAATCTAGACACACTATTTATTTTAATATTAATATAGAATAAATTTGGTTTTATTTAAATAATGTTATTTGATTCATTTTTATATATAATATTATATATTTAATATTAATTAATTCTTAAGGGTGCGTTGTAGCGGCTACAACCACCCTCCAAAATTTTTCCTTTGCTTCATTTTGGAGCCTCCCTTATAAACTACAACAGCTCATCTTGCACTGACCCAGGTACTTGTGCTTTTATTGAGCTTCATCCTTTACATTATGGTTTGTGTTTTCTTACTTGGTTTACTGTCTAACCCACGAGCCGATCTCTTGACTTAGTTTCCACCCAGTTCCAGGCTTTCCTTAGAGAACTGCGCAATCCTTGAGGGAAACCAACCTTACTCTCGGGAATTGCGCAGTTCAAGCTAACAATAAGCCTTCAAATCCAAAATTACGCAGAGCTAGTGGACAACTAGCCTTCAGTTGGGAAATTGCGCAAAACATGAGAAGCATCCCAGAGCCACTCAACCCAGAAATTGCGCAGAAGTATTTCTGCTCAGAAGCTGCTCAGTGCATAAGCAAGAGGGTTGCACAGTCCTTCCCAGAACTACACAATCTCTCCGAGCAATGCATGGCATATTTTCCTAGAAAAAAAAAAAGAATCCCTAGGAAGAAGGGATCTATATTAGTTTTTCGAAGGTGGAACAATGTTATCTTTAGAAGTTTTCGCCAGGTGTCGCTTTTGTCCTTTATCTCAGGCATGCACTTCATGAATTCTAATTTTTCTCTATTTGATGTAATATATGCCTCTAGAGCTCATTTTTATACTCGATCATCAAGCTTTAGCATGCTTGAGGAGATCAAGGAACCTTTAGAGCATCGTTGTCACTTTTTTGGGTGATTTTTGCTTTTATCATATTTTGTAGCCTTTTCTGTCACTGTTTGCTTGTTTAGCTTGTGAGAGTGTTGTTTCACTTTTTTTGTTGACCAACTGCTAGTGTTTTAGCTTTTTTATTTATTTTGTAGAATGTATGTTTTAAGTTTTTCATTGCCTTTCCCAAATGTCACATGCATTACACTTTTTTGCACTAACGGTCACTGTTGCGGCGACTCTCTCCACGTGCTTCATTCTCCTTCTTTTTGATTAATCCATGCACTTGTTTTACTTGCATGCATCATCACTCAATTATATCTGCACTCATTTTCATGTCGTCCATATATTCTTGATTTTCACACTCCCCATGGGAAGATGTGGGTCCCCTTGCCAGGATCGCACATTTCACTACATGCACTACACAATTTGGGAGTTCAAGGCCTTTGCCTTGGCCTTTGGAATTGTATAGAGGATGTACTGGCCTAGATCCAACTGGAAATTATGCAGTTTCAAAAGCCAGTATCCCAGTTTGTTCACTTAGACTACACAATGCGTAGTCTCTCCTAGGCTCTGCCCAATATTGAGCTATGCATTGCACTGTTCCAGTCATCAAGCTTTAAAAATGACTATTGGGAATACACAAGTCATAGTTCCCACAGTCATTCAGTCAAGCATGTTGGTAAAAATTGTGCAATCCCTCTCATTAGTTTTCCTGATTGTTGCTTGATCATGTTGTGTAGTTAGATTTGTAAGAGCTAATGTTTGCTTGCCATGAGTGTCCTTTCTATCCCACAGGTACCACACTTGTGAAGCACTTCTCTCCAGCAGTAATTGTACCATGGAACTAAAGAGAGCTTCTTCAAGAGAGGCCACTAAAAGTAGTACTGGGGAAGCAGTTGAGCAAGTGCCAGTTAACTTTCCAATATATGTAGACACTCAACTATCCATAGAAAAGTAGTCGACACTAACATGGAAACAAGTACAACAACAGTAGTAGAAGGCAACAATCTAGTACAAGATCACATAAATAGGAATTTGCTGACATAATACAGGGAGAATAAAGTTTCAAAATAAAAGTGCATTCAATCTTCATGCAGGCAGTAGAAGCAAAAGGAAGCAGAGGACATAGATAGAAGAGAAGAGGAGGAGAAAAATAAGAGCTTGCAGGTAACAAAGTTGAAGTTAAAGGAGACAGAAAAGAATTTGAAGGAGGAACAAGAGCTGAGAAGAGGAGAAAGAGAAGAAAAGTAGAAACGAGAGGAAGAAGAAAGGCAATGTGTAATGATAGAGAAAACAATGCCCATACAGTTTGAGGAGTCAGATAAGCCAACAGCTGAGCTAGATAGTGAACATATGCAAGATCAGGAAATGGCTCAGTAGATAAAGCAGTTGACTGAGTAGAAGAACATGGATTTAGAGAAGGAGCCATGGAATGAAGACATTGACCTCATGCTGAGAGCACCTGAGGCCACCTCTTAGTCTCTGCCACCTCCTGTGTCAGAACCAGTCCTCAGTGAACAAGGAGATGTTGTCCTCCGTGACGATGATCGGGTCATGAATGTGTACAATTTTTCATTTGACGAGTTGTAGAAGAATATTTTACAGGAAGGAAACACTTTCCGGATGATCACACATCATCTACATTCATGAAGGAAAGGGTGATAGTGCCAAACACTAGGAAGCATCCAATCGCCCTTACCGAAGCCACCTTGGCCTATACCGTAGCAACAAGCTCCAATGTCAAGTACTTGTTGGCTGAGAATGAATAATTGACAAAGATCTTATAGGAAACCAGGCAAGAGGTAGAACAATATCGAGAGAAGAGCACAGTTTCCCCAGTGGTAGAGATGAGGAAAGTGATACTCGATGTAGTATCAACACTTGAGACCATCATGTGGAAACTCTATGATGAATTTGTCACCATGCACAAAGAAGTTGTCCGTGTGCATGGATTACAACAGCAGAGCAAGGAGTTTATTCAAACTCTTAGGAAGATACATGCTGCCATCACCCATGTGCAAGAGTGGAAAATTTGGTACAAAGGGGCCCCACTTCACTTGCCAAAGATGATGAAGTAGCAAGAAGAGATAGAGAAATAAAATATTTAGATGTTGATCCAGAACTATGAGCAACTCACTTCGTTCGTTAGCAACATACATGCTTCAGATGCACGGTTGTAAAAGAGTTTGGATGTCATGGCGAGAATGCAAAGGATCCAATCAATCGGTTCCATTAGCAAAGCTAAACACGAGAACCAAGTTTGGCTAGAGATCGACAGGTACATGGAAACAGCTAAGGCAAAAGGCCACTAGGGATGACTTGGAGTTGAGTGCATAAAACATGTAGAAGAAGATTGGTGGTCCTGTCATGGTCAACACCATGATGCACATGCTTAAGGATGATTTGGACATAGGTTCCAATACCATATACCCAGAAGCTATGGAAGCAAGATTCCGCTATCAGAAAGACACCATCAGTCAATTTGGGGACATCATCGCACAGTACCAAGATTGGCATTAGTACGTGACCGAGAAGCATCAAGTGGAGGTTTCCGAGTTGGTATTTCCCAAAACTTTGGATTCATAATGTTTTGACTTGTTAGGCTGTCTCTAGCATATTTTGTCTCACATGGGTACATGTGGAAAATGTATATTATTTGTAAATATGTTGTAAGTGAAATTCCAAGTGTCATTAGTGGAATGTGAACAATCACTATGTAATGTAATGATTTATTTGTAAAGGAAGTTGAAGAGTCATGAGGGTAGTCAAAGAGTCACAAAGGGGAATGTCAAGGGTCACCCCACCCTTTGTTATAAATAGAACCTCATAAATCATAGAAATGGATTTTGGGAGCCAAGATTTTGGCTAGGCTTAGGCTTAGAAAAGGCTTGGGAGTATTGTGACGAGCCTTGGATTCTCCACAAAATAGAGAGAGTATACATCTTTAGAGGAGCAAGTGTTCATGACTGTAATGTTCCACTATTGGGTCCAGTGGCTGTCAATGGTGAATGTGTGGATGGAACTTTCACTTAATAATAATATAATGGAGCCAACACGTTTTCATGCATATGTTGTTATTGTTGTTGAACTATTTTGGTTGCTTTAGCAATGTATGTTGTTTAACTTACGCATTTTATTATGAACTATTTTGTTTTCAATTGTATGAATCTTATTCAAGGCGTGTTGTTGGATTAACCCATCACTTTGGTTTGTGGACTATTCTTCTTTCAAGCTTGTGATGTCACTCTACTCATGTGTTCCTTTTAGGCTGCGTACTATGACAGGCTTCTAAGGGAAACACTTCCTTTTCCCCTCCATGTGTTAGAAATCCCATGCATCTCACTTGAGTCACTACAAGGTCACACATTTGCTTCCAAAAAAAGTCATCATACTTATCTCTCCGCGCTACCTTGGTGAAGGCAATAGATTACCACCCACTGCTGAGACTCCTACTCCAAACGACCTGAGGTCTAGTTGAGACTTCTTACTGGGGAAATCCCCTTAAATCTTGGTAGGTTTAACACCATCAACATTTCTGGCGCTAGAAGGAGGGCCATATGACAAGTTGAGCCCTCAAAGTCTATTTTGAATTTCTGCACATCATTCATGACTTACATCACAATCTCAACCCTGACATGTTTTTCTCATGCTCATGATTTTGAAGTGTCGGAGGATATTCTAGATGACTTGTCATGACTTAAACATGATGGTGAAGGCAGACCAACCCTATTAATTCATGGAGTTATATTTTTAGGTTTCTGTGACAGGAATGAAGTCCCCTTGGACAACATTTCCTGTGGGTTGTTTTCTTACACGTTCGAAAGGCGTGTTAAGAAATGGTGTCTTACATTGCCACAACCTCTATTTACTCTTTCAATCATATGATCAGAGAGTTAGGTCATGCTTTCTTTCGTTATGATTGTAAAGCACTTAATCGCAAAATATTAAAATTACGAAAAGAACCTTACGAATTTGTTGCGCAATTTTATCAATGCTTTTGTGATCTTTGTTTTGAATTTCTAGAAGATGAAGTTGACTGGAAATTTCTAACTAAAATATTTCAGTATCTTCGTCACATCTCAAAAATTCCACACGAGATATAATCTTTCGAGCCCCTCCCAGCATACCTTGGTGTTAGAGCTTCTAGATCTAAGATAGAAAAGGTTGTTGTCCCAAGTAACCCTCTGTTCTCTTCTCATCAAATAGCTCTAGCTCTATAGGACGAGGTGGGAGAAGTTGCAAATCCAGCTTATGAATTGTCACCTCCTCTCACTGCACCTGCTTTCGATTTCTGTGCAGAATTGGATTGCAAGCTTGGTAGTTGTCACGTGGTCTCATCTACTTGACCTCCATCCACTGGTTCCTTTGATCCTCTAGATTTTGGTGTCTTGTGTTCATTCGTTCCATATTCCACATGTGATGTTCATGAGGATAAAGTTATGGATGGAGTTAGTGTTGAGCTGCCAACCTGCACCATCATTTTTTATGAGTATGTGTGGGAATATGAAGAAGAAGTTGCGGTGAAGGATGACCTTCTACCCTCACCTCGTCCGCTTTATCTTGACATCTTTTGCGATTCTGCCATTTCTTCTTTTTCTTATGAAAATTTATCCCCAGATGTTTCCACTTTCGATCATTCATAGAATTCCCAGGATGTTAGTCTGTCATTTGACTACGAAGAGGACAAATCTCTCTTCCCGAATCTACCTGATCTCTCATCTTTCATTTCTGGAAATTCAAAGGGTGAAATTTTTTATTTCTCATCAAACCTTCTATATGATTCATCAGATCATGAGGATGTCGATGTCCATCTTGAATTTTATGATCATGAATTTTGTGATATTTTCACTCATTCATTTGATCACGATTATGATTCACCTACTATTGATCTTTCTAAGCCATTAGTCTTTGGTGATCCATCTTCTGATGAAGTGGAAACCCCTAAAGATTTCAAGGCACTTCAGCCCGAGCTGATGATTATGTTAGGTTCTTGTAGCCTTGAGGTCAGTTCCACTTTCGATCAGAAATCTATTGAATCATCCTAGGCTCCTCATCACTCTCTTGTTCACATTGAAAATCAATCTAGTTTACATTTTTCGCTTCCTCCACTAGAATCACATGATCCTATCACTCATGCATTGGAGGATTCATTTGTAGTGAGAACTGTTGCAAAACGAAAATTTTATTCTTTCTTCATGTTTTCTCATTTGTCTCGTTCAAAAGAGTGTACATCCTTGTCATCCGCGTGCAATGTGACACAACACCATGATACGTCTACAGGGTTCCTTTCATGTGCTTTTAAAATTTTCTTTTCTATAGACACTTTCAAGCTTCAAACGTTTTGGTTTACATTGCTTTATCTTTCTTGTGTATTGGTTTTCTTGAATGTCTTTCTTGTTAGTCACACCATCACTGACATGGGTCAACCAATGCACTGGTGGATGCATTGGAAATATCACTTCACATGAGTTGGCCCATGCTCTGCTTAGCTTAGGAGTAGGAGTAGTGTTTTGTTTCCTATTTGTACTTTTTACTATGTTTGGCCTCATTTCACTTCTTTCCTTTTCTTTCTTATTCTTTTTACGCACCCTTAGGATTAGTTTTCCCAAGAAACCGCTTTTGGCTTCTTGAGACAAGCTAGATGAAATACAAGAGGACTTGTACAACTATCAACATTTGGTTATCTGTATATTCCATCATTTTATGAAGATATTGTATTTATCCTAGTACCCTGATGGAAAATACGTTACTTTCAAAGTGAGTCTTGGTGAAGTCATGACACTTGAGCTTTAACTAGTACCTCCTACTATAATCGGTTTTCTATATTCGGTTAACCCTTGTCAACTCAATCAAGTAGAGTAAGGTGAGCGAGAAAACCTTAACAAGTATGTCAAAGGTATATATAAACATCCTTTTCTAAAGGGACAGCCTCTTGTGCTCTCAATAAGTCGGGATCCCTCTTTCACCTCATGAAATAAATAAGTGCCTATGCACAGTTGTTTGAAAAGTGAAAAAGTGAAAAATGAATAAACTAAAATAAAGGTGAAAGAAGAGGAAGACTTCTTGTGCAGAGAGGTGAAGCAAGTAATTCCGTCGGGGTATAGTCTAGGCTAACTGGCAGCAGAGCAATGCTTGTGTTCCTGAAGTGACTCCGCTGGGGTACTGTCCAGGCCCGTTGGTAATGGAGCAACACTAGAGATGAAACTAAAAATATGACAGTCTATAATGCTTGTGCATCAATATACCCCTACTCCCCAATCAAAATAACTCAGTTGACTTGGCTTGGTATGTGTGCTTCCGATAAAGAGAATGGTAGGGACTACATATTTAACTCAAGCTAGTGAAAAAGTCATGATGATCAAGAATCGAACAATACTTCCGGAAGAGTTAGACTTGCTTTATACGAGGCAAGGTCCATACAGATAGCTATAGTTCTACCCGTGTGTTGTAAATGTTGTAGTGGCTACAAGAACCCTCCAATTTTTTTCCTTTGCTTCATTTTAGAGCCTCCCTTCTAAACTATAACAACTCATCTCGCACTGACCCAGGTACTTGTGCTTTGATTCAACTTCATACTTTGCATTCTAGCTTGTGTTTTCCTACTTGGTTTACTGTCTAACCCACAAGTCGGTCTCTTAACTTGGTTTCAAACCAGTTCCGAGCTTGACTTAGTGAACTGTGCAATCCTTGAGGGAAACTAGCCTCACTCTTGGAAATTGCACAGTTTAAGCTGACAGTGAGCTTCAACTCCAAAATTGCACAAAGTTAGTGGAAAAACAACCTTTAGCTAGGAAATTGCGTAGAACATGAGAGGCATCCCAAATCCAATCAATCCAGAAATTGCGCAGAAGTATTTCTTCTCAGAAGCTGCTCAGTGCATAATCCATAGGGTTGAACATTCCCCCCTAGAACTATGCAATCTCTTCGAACAATGCATGGAAAATTTTCCCAGAAAATAAAAAAGCATCCTAAGAAGTAGGGATCTATTATTAGTTTTCCGAAAGTTGCAGAATGCCATCTTTAGAAGTTTCTGCCAGGTGTGGCTTTTGTCCTTGATCTCAGGCATGTGCGTCATGAATTCCATTTTTTCTCAATTCAATGTAATAGATGCCTCTAGAACTCATTTTTATACTTGATAATCAAGCTATAACATGCTTGAGCAGATCAAGGAACCTTCAGAGCATCGTTGTCACTTGTCCGGGCGAGTTTTACTTTTATCATCTTTTTCCTCCTTTTCTTCCATTTTTTGCTTGTTTAGCTTGTGAGAGTGTTGTTTCACTTGTTTTGTTGAGCGAATACTGGAATTTTAACTTGTTTTAGCTTGTAGAAGTGTTGTTTCAAGTTTTTCATTGCCTTTCCCAAGGGTCACATGCATTACTTTGTTTTTGCACTAACGGTCACTGTTGCGAGGACTCTCTCCACATGCTTCGTTCTCCTTCTATTTGATTAATCCCTACACTTGTTTTACTTGCATGCATCATCACTTAATTAGATCTATACTCATCATCACATCATATTTAATATATGATTTTTTTTCACACTCCCCATGGGTAGATATGGGTCCCCTTGCATGGATCTCACATTTCACTGCATGCACTGCCCAATCTGGGAGCTCAAGGCCTTTGCCTTAGCTTCTAGAATTGTGCAGAGGCTTTCCTAACCTGTCTCCAACTACGCACTGTGCAGTTCCAAGAGCCACTCTCCCATATTGGACACTGAGACTGTGCAATGCACAGTCTCTCTTAGGCTCTGCCCAAGACTGAACTATGCATTGCACAGTTCCAATCATCAGGCTTTCAAACTGACTGCTAGGACTGCATAGTGCATAGTTCCCACAGCCAATCAGTCACCCATGTTGGTCAAAATTGCACAATTCCTCTCATTAGTTGCCTTGTTTTCTACTTGATCATGGTGTGCAATTAGATTTGTAAGAGCTAATGTTTGCTTTCCATGAGTGCCCTTTCTATCCCACAGGTACCACACTCGTGAATCACTTCTCTCCAACAATAATTGTACCATGGAACCAAAGAGAGCTTATTCAAGAGAGGCCAATGAAAGCAGTACTGGGGAAGCAGTTGAGTAAGTGCCAGTTAACTTTCCAATATAAGCGGACACTCAACTATCCATAGAAAAGGAGTCGACACTAACATGGAAGAAAGTACAACGATAGTAGAAGAACACAACAATCCTGCACAAGATCACAGAAAGAGGAATTTGATGACATAATACAAGGAGAACAAAACTTCAAAATAAAAGCACATTCAATCTTCACACGGAAAACAAAAGCAAAAGGAAGTAGAGGACACAGACAACAGAGAGGAGGAAGAGAAAAATAAAAGCTTGCAGGTAGCAAAATTGAAGATACAGGAGACAAAGAAGAAGCCGAAGGAGGAACAAGAGTTTAGAAGAAGAGAAAGAGAAGAAAAGCATAAATGGGAGGAAGAAGAAAAGCAAGGTGCAATGATAGAGAAAACAACGCTCATACAAGTTGAGGAGTCAGAACAACCAACAACTAAGGTAGACAGTGAACAGATGCAAGATTAGGAAATGGCTCAACAGATTGAGCATTTGATTGAGTAGACAGACATGGAGTTAGAGAAGGAGCCATGGAATGAAGACACTGACCTCATGCTGAGAGCACCCAAGGCCACCTCTTAGTCTTTGCCACCTACTATGTCATAACCAGTCTCGAGCAAACAAGGAGATGTTGTCCTCCTTGATGATGATCGAGTCATGGATGTATACAAGCTGTCATTTGATGAGTTTCAGAAGAAGATTTTATAGGCACAAAGGAAGAAATTTCCAGATGATCACAAATCACTTGCATTCATGAAGGACAGGGTGATAGTGCCAAACACCATGAAGCATCCAACTGCCCTTACCGAAGCCACCTTGATCTATACCATAGAAAAAGGATCCAATTTCAAGTACTTGTTGGCTGAGAATGAACAAATGACAAAGAACTTACAAAAAACTAGGCAAGAGGCAGAACAATATCGAGAGAAGAGGGCAGTTTCTGCAGTGGTAGAGACGATGAAAGTGATACTCGCTGTAGTATCAACACTTAAGACCACCATGTGGACACTCTATGATGAATTTATCACCATGCACAAAGCAATTGTCCATGTGCATGACCTGCAGAAAGAGAGCAAGGAGTTTATTCAAACTCTTAGGAACATACATGTTGCCATCACCCATGTGCAAGAGTGGACAATGCGGTACAAAGGGGCCTCACTTCACTTGCCAAAGATGATGAAGCCACAGGAAGATCTAGAGAAAGAAAATATTCATATATTAATCTAGAACTATGATCAACTCACCCCGTTCATCAAAAACATACATGCTTTAGATGCATGATTATACAAGACTTTGGATTTCATGGTGAGAACACACAGGATCCCGTCAATTGGTTCCATCTACGAAGCTAAACACAAGAACCATGTTTGGCTAGAGATCAACAAGTACATGGAAAAACTAAGGCAAGAAGCCACCAGGGATGACTTGGAGTTGAGCGCATAAAACATGTAGGAGTACATTGGTGGTCCTGTCATGGTCAACACCATGATGCACATGCTTTAGAATGATTTGGACACAGGTTCCAAGACCATATACCCATAAGCTATCGAGGAAATATTCCACTATCAGAAAGACACCATCAAGCAGTTTGGTGACATCACCACACAGTACTAAGCTTGGCATTAGTATGTGACTGAGAAGCATCAAGTGGATGTTTCCGAGTTGGTATTTCCCCAAACTTTGGAGTCATAGTGTTTTGTCTTCTTAGGCTGTCTCTAGCGTATTTTGTCTCACATGGGTACATGTGGAAAATGTATATTATTTGTAAATATGTTGTAAGTGAAATTCCAAGTGTCATTAGTGGAATTTGAACAATCACTATGTAATTTAATGATCTATTTGTAAAGGAGGTTGAAGAGTCATGGGGGTATTCAAAGAGTCACAAAGGGGAATGTCAAGGGTCACCCCACCCTTTGTTATAAATAGAACCTCATAAATAATAGAACTAGTTTTTGGGAGCCAAGCTTTTGGCTAGGTTTAGTCTTAGAAAAGGCTTGGGAGTATTGTGACGAGCCTTGGCTTCTACACAACGTAGAGTGAGTATACTTCTTTAGAGGAGCAGGTGTTCATGATTGTAATGTTCCACTATTGGGGCTAGTCACTTTCAATGGTGTATGTATGGTTGGAATGTTCACCTAATAATAATAATATAATTGAGCCAACACATTTTCATGCATATGTTGTTATTGTAGTTGGACTATTATGGTTGCTTTAGAAATGTACGTTGTTTAACTTACCATTTTATTATGAACTATTTTGTTTGCAATTGTATCAATCTTGTTGAAGGCGTGTTGTTGGATTAACCTATTAGTTTGGTTTGTGGACCATTCCACTTTCCAGCTTATGATGTCATTCCGCTTGTGTGTTCCTTTTAGGCTGCATACTATTACAGGCTTCTAAGAGACACACTTCCTTTTCCCCTCCATGTGTTAGAACCCCCATGCATCTGAATTGACTCACTACAAGGTCACACACTTTCTTCTAACCAAAGTCATCATACTTATCTCTACGCGCTACCATGGTCAAGGCAATACATTACCACCCACTGTTGAGACTCCTACTCCAAACTTTCTAAGGTCTAGTTGGGACTTCTTACCGGGGAGATCCCCTTGAATATTAGCGGGTTCAACACCATCAACATTTCTGGTGCTAGAAGGAGGTCCATATGACAAGTTGAGCCCTCAGTCTATTTTGAATCTCTCCACATCATTCATGACTTACATCACAATCTCAACCTTGACATGTTTTTCTCACACTCATGATTTTGAAGTGTCATAGGATGTTATAGATGACTTGTCACGACTTAAATATGATGGTGAAGGCAAAACAAACCTGTTAATTCATAGAGTTTCCTTTTCGGGTTTCTATGACAGGAATGAAATCCCCTTGGATGACATTTCCTGTGGTTTGTTCGCTTACACATTCAAAAGGTGTGTTAAGAAATGGTGTCTTGCATTGCCCCCAACCTCTATTTACTCTTTGAATCATATGATCATAGAGTTAGGTTGTGCTTTCTTTCGTTATGACCATAAAGCACTTAATCGCAAAATCTTAAAATTATGAAAAGCGCCTAACGAATCTGTTGCGCAATTTTATCAACGCTTTTGTCATCTTTGTTTTGAATTTCTGGAAGATGAAGTTGACTGGAAATTTCTCATTGAAAGATTTCAGTATCTTCTTCACATCTCAAAAAATCCACATGAGTTAGAATATTTTGAACGCCTCCCAACATAACTCAGTGTTAGAGCTTCTAAATCTGAGATAGTTAAGGTTACTGTCCGAAGTAACTCACCGTCCTCTTCTCATCAAATAGCTCTAGCTCTGTAGGACGAGGTGGGAGAAGTTGCGAATCCAACTATTGAACTGTCACCTCCTCCCACCCCACTTGCTTTGTATTTCTACGTAGATTTGGACTGCACGCCTGATGGTTTTCATGTGGTCTCATCTACTTGAACTCCATCCACTCGTTCCTTTGATCCTCCATATTTTGGTGTCTTGCGTTCATCCGTTCCATATTCCACATGTGATGTTCATGAGGATAACGTTATGGACATAGTTGGTGTTGAGCTTCCAAACTGCGCTATCATTTTTTATGAGTATGTGTGGAATATGAAGAAGAAGTTGTGGAGAAGGATGACCTCCTTCCACCCTCACTTCATCTGCTTTATCCTAACATCTTCTATGATTCTGCCATTTCTAATTTTTCTTGTGAAAATTTATCCCCAGATGTTTTCACTTTCGATCATTCATAGAACACCGAGGATGTCAGTCTGGGATCTAACTACAAATAGGACAAATATTTCATCCAGAATATACCTGATCTCTCATCTTTCATTTATGGAAATTTAAAGGGTGAAAATTTTTGTTTCTCATCAAACCCTCTATATGATTCATCATATCATGAGGATGTCGATGTCCATCTTGAATTTTATGATCATGGATGTCATGATATTTTCACTCATTCATTTGATCATGATTTTGATTCACTTATTGTTGATCTTTCTAAGCCATTAGTCTTTGAGGATCCATCTTTTGATGAAGTGGAAAATCCTAAAGCTTTTTAGACACTTTAGCCCGAGATGATGGTTATGTTAGGTTCTTGTAGCCTTGAGGTCAGTTCCACTTTCGATCAGAAATCTATTGAATCACCCCAAGCTCCTCATTACTCTCTTGTTGACATTGAAAATCAATATAGTTTACAATTTTCGCATCCTTCACCAGAATCACACGATCCTATCACTCATGCATTGGAGAAGTCATACGTAGTGAGCACTATTGTGAAACGAAAATTTTCTTCTTTCTTCATGTTTTCTCATTTGTCATGTTCAAAAGAGTGTACATCCTTGTCATCCGCGCGCAGTGTGACACAACACCATGATACGTCTGCAGGGTTCCTTTCATGTGATTTCAAACTTTTATTTTCTTTAGACGCTTTCAATCTTCAAACGTTTTGGTTTACATTGCTTTATATTTCTTGTGTATTGGTTTTATTAAATTTCTTTCTTGTTAGTCATGCCATCACTTACATGGGTCAACCAATGTGCCTGTGGTTGCATTGGAAATATCACTTCACGTGAGTTGGACCATGCTCTACTTAGATTAGGAGTAGGAGTAGTGCTTTCTTTCATGTTTGTTTTGCTTGCTGTGTTTGGCCTCATTTTACTTATTTCCTTTGCTTGCTTGTTCTTTTCACGCACCATTAGGATTAGTTTTCCCAAGAAATTGTGTCTGGCTTCTTGAGACAAGTTGGGTGAAATACAAGAGGACTTGTACAACTATCAACATTTGGTTATATGTCTATTCCCTCTCTTTACGAAGATTTTGTATTTCTCCCAGTAAATTATACGCTAATGGAAAATATGTTCCTTTCAAAGTGAGTCTTGGTGAAATCACGACACTTGCGCTTTAACTAGTACCGCTTACTATAATCGGTTTTATATATTCGGTTAACCCTTGTCAACTCAGTAAAGTAGAGTAAGGTGGGGGGGGAACCTTAATAAGTATGTTAGAGGTATACATAAACATCCTTCTCTAAAGTGAAAACCTCTTATGCTCTCAATAAGTTGGGATCCCTCTTTCGCCTCATGAAATAAATAAGTGCCTATGCATAGTTCTTTGAAAAGTGAAAAAAATAAAATAAAGGTGAAATAAGAGAAAGGATTCTTGTGTAGAGAGGTGAAGCAAGTAACTCCGTTGGGGTACATTCCAGGCTTGCTGGTAGCAGAGCAATGCTTGTGTTCCTAAAGTGACTCCGTCGGGGTATTGTCTAGGCCTACTGGAAGTGGAGAAACACCAGGGATGAAACTAAAACTCTGATAGTCTATATTGGTTGTGCATTAATATACCCCTCATCCCCAATCGAAACAAATCAGTTGACTTGTCTTGGTATGTGTGATGTTGATAAAGAGAATGGTAGGGACTACATCTTTAACTCAAGCTAGTGAAGAAGCCATGATGATCAAAGAATCGAACAATTATTCCGGAAGAGTTATACTTTCTTTATACAAGGGAAGGTCCATACTGAGAGCTAGAGTTCTACCGGTGTGTCGCCACTATTGTAGTGGCTACAACCACCCTCCAAATATTTCCGTTGCTTCGTTTTAGAGCCTCGCTTCTAAACTACAACAACTCATCTCGCACTAACCCAGGTAGTTGTGCTTTGATTGAGCTTCATCCTTTGCCTTATGGCTTGTGTTTTCTTACTTGGTTTACTGTCTAACCCACAAATCGATCTCTTGACTTGGTTTCCACGCAGTTTCGGGCTTGACTTAGAGAATTGTATAATCCTTGAGGGAAACCAACCTTACTCTTGAGAATTGCACAGTTCCAGCTAACAGTGAGCCTTCAACTCAAAAATTGAGCAGAGCTAGTGGATAGCCAACCTTCAGCTGCGAAATTGCACAAAACATGAGAGGCATCCCAGGTTCAATCGACATAGAAATTGTGCAGAAGTCTTTCCACTTAGAAGCTGCTGAGTGTATAAGCCATAGAGGTACACAGTGCTTCTCATAACTACGCAATCTCTCCGAAAAATGCATGGAAACTTTTTCTGGAAAATAAAAAATCATCCCTAGGAAGTAGGGATCCATTATTAGTTTTCCGAAGGTTGCACAATGCTATCTTTATAATTTTATGCGAGGTGTCGCTTTTGTCCTTGATCTCATGCATGTGCATCATGAATTCCATTTTTTCTCAATTCTATGTAATAGATGCCTCTAGATCTCATTTGTATACTTGATCATCAAGCTATAACATGTCTGAGGAGTTCAAAGAACCTTCAGATCATCGTTGTCACTTTTTTGGGTGAGTTTTTCTTTTATCGTCGTTTGCCACCTTTTCTATCACTTTTTGCTTGTTTAGCTTGTGAGAGTGTTGTTTCACTTGTTTTTTTGAGCGATTACTAGCGTTCTAACTTGTTTTAGCTTGTAGAAGTTTTGTTTCAAGTTTTCCATTGCCTTTCCCAAGTGTTGCATGCATTACCTTGTTTTTGCACTAACGGTCACCGTTGTGGTGACTCTCTCCACATGCTTCGTTCTCCTTCTATTTGATTGATCCCTGCACTTGTTTTACTTCCATGCATCATCACTCAATTAGATCTATACTCATCATCACATAATCTTTCATATCTGCTTTATTTTCACACTCCCCATGGGTAGATCTGGGTCCCCTTGCCCGGATCTCACATTTCACTACATGCACTGCACAATATGATATGGGAGCTCAAGGCCTCTACCTTGGCTTCTGGAATTGTGCATAGGCTTTCTTGAACTGGCTCCAACTATGCACTGCGTAGTTCCAAGAACCACTCTCCCATATTGGTCACTGAGACTGCATAATGCACAATCTCTCCCAGGCTCTGCCCTAGACTGAATTGTGCATTGCACAGTTCCAGTCATCAAGATTTCACACTGACTACTGGGACTACACAATGTGTAGTTCCCATAGTCAGTCAGTCAGCCCGGTTGGTCAAAATTGTGCAATCCATCTCATTAGATGCCTTGATTGTTGCTTGATCATGTTGTGAATTTAGATTTGTAAGAGTTATTGTTTTCTTTCCATGAGTGTCCTTTCTATCCCACAGGTATCATAATCGTGAATCACTTCTCTCCAACAGTAATTGTACCATGGTACTAAAGAGAGATGCTTCAAGAGAGGCCACTGAAATCAGTTGAGAAAGTGCCAGTTAACTTGCCAATATATACAGACACTCAATTTTACATAGAAAAGGAGTTGACACTAACATGGCAACAAGTACAACAACACAACAGTACAAAATGTCTAATTAGTTACTAAAATAATGACTAAAATTTGCATATAAATGACCAATTTTCAGTCGATGACCAATAGTAGCTAGTTTACAGTATCTTATAACGCGACCAACTTTGAGTCGTATTTAGCTTAGTCATTAATTGATAGTATCAAATTTATCATCTAGTAGTATATTTAGTCATAAATTTAGTCATTAATTTGGTCATTAATTTAGTCATTAATTGCCACAATTAATGACCAAATAAAAAACAAAATATACTACTATTTGATCACCCGATAAAACTAATTAATGAATGAATAAATATGACCAAAATGTCAGTCACATTATAAGATACTGCAAATTAGTCACTAATAGTCATATATATGCAAATTTTAGTCATTGTTTGAAAACAATTAATGGCCGATGAAATATGACTAAATTTTGGTCATGTTATAAGATACTTTAAATTAGCTACTAGTAGTCATATATATACAAAATTTAGTCGTCATTTCTAATCACAAATTTATAATTTACAATACTCATTTATCTTTTTTTTGGTAGTTTCATATTCATTATATAAATGACTAATTTAATAGTTTATATTCATTTTATTTACTTTCATTAATAATCATTATAAATGACCAATTTAGTCGTTGTATATTCATTTTATTTGTGCTCATATTTAATCAATATAGACTACTAATTTAGTAGTTTTAGATTGATTTCATGTGTTCATTACTAATTAACTTAAATTAATTAGTATGATTTTGCGACTAAATTAAAAAAATGTCATACAATGTGCATGTTCATCTAATATGAAAACACAAAGTTACATATGTTAATGACAACACTAAATAATATCAAGTATAACTATAAATAATTTTGATCACATAAATTATATTATATGCAATGTCAATTATTACAATATGAGTTTCCAACTTAATATTGGTTGGACTACAATTTACACATGAAATATTGTTTCATCACTTCAAAACATTAACATTGTGTTGCCAAGACATTGCACGTGAATTCCCTAACTCTAAATACTTGACCATTAGTCTAGATCTCATGCAGGATATATTGGATTTAAGTGTATCACTAGACCAATTCTCTTCTCTTTCTCTCTTTCTACATCTGTCGCTCCAATGTTATTGTTCTCCTCTTTCTTCAATTCCTACTTTTTACCATCAATATTGAGTTTCTCTTCTGAAAATGAAATAGAGTACAATTCAAAGTATAAGGCTAATTATTTATCAATTCCTCTCTTTTCCACCTTTTGCAAATGTAAACAATGTAGGAGTGTAAACCTTTCCTCAACTCCAACCAACCAATGCTATTACGATAACATATCACACAAAAATTCCAACTTGATTATATGGAAAGTAGGTGTCTTTCAACACATACTTAAGTTGATCTTAATTCCAATAATTTGACTTTAAGTTGGATATATGCACCTGTCAGCATTCCAAAATAGTACATTATTCATAAAAAATTAGTATATTGAAGACATATACATAAACACCTACATATCATTGCATTTGATTATGATATTCGTAATTACCATAAGTTGCACATTATGCTTCAATATCATCCTAGATATTTTATATTATCGTTTCTAGATTAATATGCTAATCATTAGCAATTACGACCTAAATTTGAACTTCTAAAAGCCATCACCTTGAACAAGGATTCTATTTTAATAGTTACACATCATATTTAAAACTCAAATAGCTATTTACACTTGTCATTTTCCAATGACCAAAATATTAAATGTGTGAAAAGGGCATTTCAAAAACCACTAATAACATTAAACAATTCTAACATGAAAAAATATTTCTAACAACGTTCACTTAGAAGTTGTAAATTTGTACTCAAATCTTCTTCGAAGTTTTATATTTCAACAATAATATAAGCTCATGAGATTCAATTGATTTTACAAGAATAAAATAATACCTTGATTGTGTAGAATATATCATGGTGCCTAATGAAATCACAAGTTTGCTCCATAAATTACAAACAAGAATTGTCAATACGGTTTAGTAGCTTGGGTTATTGGCAAGAAGAATCATTATTTTCTCCATCTCGGTTTAATTACCACTTGTGACATATTCATAGTATTCATTCTTCCTGAGCTACTTGTTGAATGAGGATTTTCATGAGTCAAGAGGAATATATTACCCTTGCTTAGTGCGAGAGTGTGAGGAAATTGGTTACATGTTTGAGAAAAAAGAGAGAGTATAAACAAGAATTGTTCCCACACCATGAGAAGAATTTCCAAGAAAATATATAATTCGGGTACCCACTATACCACTAAAATTATTTCATTGAGTCATTGAAACCACTAATTACATTTACTAATCTCATCCAAGCTCTTTTTACCATAATAAAAAACTCAATGTAAATGCATTATCACTGAACATTTGGGAAACAAATCTCAATCACATCAAATCCTCATCAAAACATTTAAATAAACTAAAGGATAGAGGGAAATTTCCTTCAGATTTTAGACTGCTTACCACACTAACTAGGATACACTTTATAATGATTAGACTAAGGATTCCCTTGGTGTTTCACTATCTCTTAGTTGTGTTAACAATTTATTCAAATGTTTCATAATTTTTATAGATCAATATACAATTTTGGCATCAATGGGAGTTCTTAAAATTGTTTCTTCAGTCATCATTTTTTTTATTCCAGTGCTTTAGAAATGATATTATGATACATAACCACTTTTCCTATGTGAGAGTGTTTCATGGTGCACCTTGAAAAATTATGAATAAGTAAAATGAATTGAAAGTGCATTAATATATAGCAACAAATATCTTACTCTATTTTGACATTCTTAGTATATGATCGTAAACAAGATACGTTTCAAAAAATTGGACAAGAATATCTAGAATTGACAATAAGGATACAATTAAATCACTACAACAAAACTAAATAGTTGAAAAATTAGGACAAAAACCACTTCCATATAATCTTACACAATGGAGCACGAATCCAAATACATATTCCTTGTACAGAATGAAACATAGAGGCCATGAAAACATTAACATACAAACACTTCAAACCACATACCTTTGTAAAACTCCAATGAGAAGACATTCCAAGTTCATAATTTGAGACCTCCCTTATGTCTCATGTTGTCTGTAAACAAACCATTGGTGAACATATAGTGATGTATACTTCAGTCACATTGATCTAGGCAACTTCAAGCCATTTTGAAAGGGACAAATCAACCCCTTTTTTGTATTTATCTGAGAAACACATGCATATAAGGTTTTAACTTTTCATCCACTATTTGTAGAATGAGAGATGAAAAATACACACCCTCCAGATCTGATTCTCTTTGTATTTTTTTACAAGCATGTACTTTTCCAGTTTCAACATAACAAATTAATTTGACATTTTTGTCTTCGATGATACCATAACTAGACAAACAATTGCTTAAGAAGAATGAAATAATATTGTAACTCAAATCTTGATTCTGGATATAATCTTCATAATTTCATATAGGAAAGTTGTCAATTACAACAATTATAAATGTTGTGACATACCCTCCCTAATGCATGGAAGCAACAAGGCCTCCAAAACCATACATTCCAAAGCATGGCTGCAAGAAAAATATTTTATTAGAGGAAATCTCAAGCAACAAGCCACACATAAAAAGGCATTAAAAATAAAATTTTGAAACCAAGTAATGTACTTATAAACCAAATAGACTAAGAAAACCAAAATACTTCAACCTTGGCACAAATTTCTAAAACAAAATTACATTTACAGTTTGATCCTAATATATGCTCTTCAATTAGAAGTCAGGATACTCTAATTCAAAATTCATACTAACATTCCTATGTTTGTCAATTCTTCAATGAACTTCTACCTTGAAATGTCCAATAGTGATAAGAATGCCTTACCAAGTAGCCCCACATAAGGTAATTGGCTCATTTTCATACAAGCTAAATGATTTCATATTTCCTTAGCATGCATAGTTGTATGCACATGCAACTTTTGCATGAACCTACTCAGCTATTAAATATTGCGAATATAAAAATATGACTGCCAAATTGACATGATTTTGTTAAAGGCCAACCAGTATAAGCCAAATTGGTAATCATAATGGAAAATAAAATTAAAAATATAGTAGCAACGTGAAAAAATTAGCCTTAAATTGTTCCTAAGTACCAATAGACACCAATGATGAAAAATAGAAATTAGAAACAAAGTATTAGAAACTCAAATTTCATTTCAAGCTAAGTGGTAGACAACAAAAAGTTACACAAATGAGATATCGAAGAATCAAAAGAGCTTAGTTTTCTCAACTATGAATTGATTCTAATATTTTACTTCATATTTTTTTCAGCTTCTAGTTTCCCGTGATGGAGGATATCTTCCTCATTTAACTAAAAATGGAGTTGAGAAGGCGATAAAAGATTCCAACAAAGACCAAATACAATTCTCAGTGATATTTTTGGTTCAATCGCTAAATTGTATAGTTTATGCTTTATTGGTCATATAATATCTTATACTTGGTACTGAGGACCAAAGGATCTTAGTATTATCAACTATGAATAGATTCCAACCCTTTTACTCCATAGTTCTTTTAACTTCTAATTTACCTCAATGTAAGAAATATTACTTATTAAACCAAAACTAGAGATAAGAAGGTGAGAGAATGTTATAACACAAGCAAGCTGCAATTGTTTGTGAGATTTCTTGTTCAACCTTTAAATGAGAGTTAATGTTTTAAAGATCATGTTGTGTATTATACTTGCTACTTTTTCCTTTCATTATGGGGAAAATAAATCCAATACTAGATTGCAAATAAATTTGAAATCCAAAGAAAACCGCAAATGCCCAAGCAATGAGAGAAAACCATGGACCCCAAGTCACCAAGAAGAGTTGCACGCTAATGAAGTTGTCCTTGAAGCAACACATAATATCTGTCATGCACCATTTTCCAACATGATATAGAAAAAATGCACTGACAAATACTTAGTGTGTTTGTATTATGGGCATTTAAAGAATTAAAGTGATTTCAACATTTAATAAAGTAGTTTGGAGGAGAGAAACAAAGGCATTGGGAAAGCTCTTTGAAATTCCTCGAATCAGCCCCAACACATCCATCCTTCTGTAAGATCCACTAGGATATGCTAAGATTCTGCTCATAGTTTTCATCACCACCACTAGACCTCCTATTACTTATTCCTCCTCACATTTTAGCAGGTACAATAGGCCCTCCATGGAAATCCAGTGTTCCAGACTGTAGAACCTCCCCCTCACTCGCTCCATCCCACTCTCTCCACATATAAACAACAATAAATTCATCCTGTAATCAACGATTACCCAACAACGCAAATGTTGTATTAAGCCACTATGTTATGAAACCAACTCACAAAAAGATAGAAAAGATAGATGAACGACTTCAAAATTAGCCTCTTCGAGGGGGAAACCTCCTTTACATTACACAAATGAACAATTTTTGGATGATACAAATGACAATACCTCATTTCTATATATAGGAGTCTAAGTGGTCCCAATATAATCAGAGCCTACATAACAATAATATTGTAGGGGCACAACAATAACAATAGTGGGCTTCTATGGGGCATAATAATAACAACATGGGGAATATATGGGCACAATAATACAATAAGGGGGTTGCACTAATAACAATAAGGGGTTACACTAGTAGTATAGGGACCTAACATGCCCCTCTCCTTCAAAAAGTGTTGTCCTCAACGCTTAAGTAGTTATATATGCTTCTGTATAAAATTCTTGTCCCATGTGGAATCTTCAGTGGGTAAGTTCTTCCACTTGATGAGATACTCTGAAATTGATTGATTTCGTAGCTATCAGGTTCTTGTTTCCGTGACTTCTTCAAGTTCAAATATGATTTTTCCTTCCTCGTCAAGTTTCGACAATATTGTTTGAACTGGGACCTTGTCATGTATAACCTTCTTTAAGCATGATGGAAAACTGGGGGCACTCGGGAAGATGCAGGAAGCTCCAATTTGTATACCATAATACCAATCTTTTGCAGCACTTTATAAGGACCATAATACTTTGGTGATAATTCATTATCCTTTTTAGCTTGCTTGAGGGACATTTATTTGTATGGTTGTAGTCATAAAAAAAACCCAGTCGCCTATGTCAAAAATTCTTTCGCTCCGATGTTGATCTGCCTATTGTTTCATTCAATTCTGCGCAAAAGTGAGGTTATCCTTTTTCTTCTTGATATGTCCTTCTATATTGAGAGTTTGAGGAGTGGTAATTCCTGCCAATGCATTACAAGATATGGTCAAATTCATTTCTTCTTTCTCTGGGGTTGGTTCCTGGTGTATATCCTCTTCTTTTGACGTTTCTTGATCCTTTTCTTCCTCCTCTTCACAATCAATGTAAAATAATTTCTTCTCAGCACACTTATGACCTTTAGTGTATTTGCTATCACAACTGTAAAAAAGGTCATTTTCTCCTTTTTCTTCCAATTGTTTTGGTGTCAACCTTGTAGGTTGTGGAAGGCTAGGAGCAACAACACTTCCATCTTTATAATTGTGAGTGGATGGATTTCTATCTCTATCAATCCTTGGAGTAATTTTATTGTATTGAAGAACATAAGAGAGGAAAAGAGAGAAAAATCATTTGCAATTCTCCATTAGATAACCGACTTCCGTTGAGTATGAAAGCACCCACACTAATAGGTGATTGGAAGATAACGATGGTCAATTATGGGGAAGGGATGATTGATAGATGCCTTCACTTTCTAGTATCTCCCGGGTGTGATTACTACCTCCCTTTCTAGTTGATCAAAGAACCATTCACTAAAGAAAACAACTAGAGCATTTCCTTACTAATACTCACAAAAAAGACATTGATCATATATTTATTAAATATAATAGCAACTTTTAACAAAAACTTCAATATTGTCATCCAAAATATCTTAAATAAAGAGTGGGCATAGCTTGGATAATTTTTACAACTACCTTGAGCCAGTCATCGCGCTCCTGGAGATTATCCAAAGACCAATTTCTCTCACTCCCTCTTCTGGAAAGCCCCTCCATTTCATCTCTAAGCGATTTCTTCATCATCTCAAGTAGATTGTTTACCTCATCAGATTGATTTTGGAGAGACTGCATCTATTTCCAATTGTTTTCTACATCATCGAATTCTATGTTGGCTTCCCGACCTAGTAATTTTACATTCGTTTCCAATATTTCAAAAAATTTGATGTATTCCCAAGCTTCAATATAAGCTTTCATAGCATTTTCAACAACATTAGAATGGTCATCAGGGAAGTATATCATAGATCAGATCAATATGACAACTATCTTCTTCCAATAGGTTTTTCCAACCTGCTCGAAATGCCTTGTTACTTCTAAGCAAGTGTCAGTTTCAACCATGGTGGCTCCTGCTCCATGTTTTAACAATCTGATCAATTCAACTGAATCAACTTTACCCTTTTCATGGCCTTTTGTCAATTGATTATTTACCTTATCAAAACCCCATTTATTGGTTTTTCACACTTGCTTTATTGTTGCTCCTGACATGAGTATGGCATTCAAAGCTTCTTTGTACTTGGAAAATTCACCACTCTCTGCTGAATATATGTAACGGTTAAATGGATAAAACAAAAATTTTATAAGAATCCATGAGTATCGATTCATTACTGTCATCTTCTTCTGCGCCCGATCAGAAACTCTTTTCTCCTGTAGGTGCTGTCTATGGCGAATTCTTTTTTTGACATTTCTTTTCTTGTGAATATTTTTGTCCCTATACCAAAATATCTTAAATAAAGAGTGGGCATAACTTGTGAGTGGGCATATCTTGCAGGAAATGGAGATACACATCTGAACGCAGGGGGACTTGCTGTTAGAGCTCTCCTCACAGGAAAGAAGGCTCTTAAGAGATACATGCCCATTTGACCATGCTCCCCTGTATGGATTTAACTGCCATCTCTTTTTAGAAGGCCTTTTAATTTATTAGTCTTAGGGTTTGCATTTATAGAAATTTTCTTAGCCCTTTCAGATTTCAAACATAATGGATTCTAGGGCAAGACCATTTGTTAGGGTTTTAATATTTCAAACCCTAGGTTTATCAGGGATTCGTTATAATAAAATTCCCAGAACCAAGAATTTTTCTTCAAATGTGTTATAAAGGAATTCTTTACCAATTTCGTCATTTGTTCAGGCCCTGTTGCAGCCTATCAGTTGTCCCTTATGAAACCCTATCTTGTCATTTTTCTGTGGAGAGGTTATTTACCAATTCCGTTATCTTTCTAGAGCCTGTTTCATCCTACCAACTGTTGTTTGTGAACCCTATCACAAATCGTCCTTATCACCCGTATTGCAGACCCGCTATGCAAATCGCCCTTACTTTCCACGCACAAATCTGGATGGACTGTGACTCTCACGCTCAACTCACTAAAGATCCGTGGACAGACGAATCTTCCATGGATGGACGACTCTCTATTGAGAATATGCTTCACCGGATGTACTTAATGTCTAGATCTCTCACTGTGCACAATATGGTACATATGAGCTTCAACTTGGGGATGCTGTGAGGAAAAACAGTGGAAACCAATAGCGTTTATGAAAATAAAAAACTGAGCGATGAGGATGGCCCAGGGACACACAAGCTTTCTTACCTTCCTCATTGTGATCTTGGTCTTCACACTTCTCCTAGTTTTGGATTAGTTTCAGTATGTTGCTAGAAATATTTAATCCTAAATGAGAAGTGCTCATAGATTGAGGGGGACATCCACTAAATTGTTAATGGAAGTGAGGGAAAGGAAATTTCAAGGAGAATACCATTTTTAATATTATTTTATTAGTTTTTTAAAAAACATTCACTATGGAAGAGAGGGAAAGGAAATTTAAGGGAAAAGACCATTGCTAATATTATTTTATTAGTTTTTTAATTTATTGGGAGATATTTCAATTAAAAGATCATTTTTAATATTATTTATTAATTTCTTATATTTTTAATTTATTGGGAAAATTTAGCTCCTCTACTTTAATTGTGGTTAGAGGCTCTCTAACCTTTATGGTAGAGATGTTTCCATGTCTAGTTAAAAGTGTAATGTCCGGTTAAACATTTTAACTTGGTCAAAATAAACAAAATGAAATATAAATATAAATAAAAGCTCAACATAGTAGAAATGTTGTAATGTTTTATTAAACATTTTGACCCAATAAAAGTAAAATTAAATTAAATTTAAATTAATAATTAAACTACCCTAGATCCATCTTAAAACCAGATTTACGAGAGGGATCAAATATCTTGAGATGCAAATCTCTTTTAGAGTGAAAATAAATTTGATCCCTCTAAGTGCTTGGTAGATATGTAATTGAGATGGATCTAGGTTGGTATAAAACTAAGTTATGATTATTTAAAAAAATAAAATAGAAGATGAATAAGAAGAAGAGAGTAAGAGAGAGGTGTCACAATGTTAAAATTTTTATTTTATTTTAAAACATTCCTATATAATTATAAAAATTTAGTCATTGCATAGCATTGATAGACTTTTCTAGTTAGTCATAACGATCTATGCTTAACCAACATGTTTTAATTGAACCCAAGGGAAGCACCTTAAATTATAAAAAATGTTGAAATGTCCATTTAGTGGTAAGTAATGCTACATCATCACCACCCAACCATAGGCAACATTCTACCACCTCCTCTAAGCCAAGCACTCTTGAACAACTAACCACCCAATATAGAATTGTGTTGTCTCCATCAAGGCCAACCTATTGTAGTCCTCAATGATCATGTACCTAATGGAAACAAGATTCCACTTAAACTTCACTCATCAATGATGTTGTCTTTCCATGGCTAACACATTATTCAACACATTTCCAATTTACATCATCCTCCCCTAAGCTTGTGTCACAATGCTTTGTCAATGATCAACCCTTGTTAGGGGGATCTCCTAGTCCACACCAAACTAGTACACCATCCTAATTGTCTCATGAAACAACCTAAGTCACTCACAAAGTATACCAAACATATAAACTCATTGTCCACTCTTAATCGTGTTTACCCGACATGCCATCCATTGTGCCATTGCTAATGGCACCTCAAGTAAGATCCTTGTATTCTCCCCCAACTTTAATTGTTGGTATCTTCATCAAAATGGCTCCATTGGATTCTCTAATGGATGGCGCATTGATGGTGAAGAGACACTTTGTAATTTTTTCATTTAAATGTGGTGTTGATACCATTTGTCATGAGGGTAAAATTTTCAATCCACTTAAGCATCTAATACCACTTAAGAAACCTAGTTATTTTATTTCATTAACATGACATTACTATTTGTGCATGACCATCAGCCTCTTGTATCACTCGAGCTATGCCTAGCCAATATGTCCTGACCGAACCCAAGTTAGGCACCTTAAACTATAGTAAATGTTGTAGTGCTTTTTTCATTATAGGCGATGTTGAGTCATCACCAAGCACACAAACAACCTATCATTGCCTCCATCAAGCCAACACACTTGAATAACTAACCACCTAGTGTAAGACTATGTTGTCTCCATCTAGACCAACTTCTTATAATTCTCTAAAGGTCATGTACCTAGTGGCAACAGGCTTCCACTTATCTTCAATACACTCATCAATGATGTTGACTTTCCATGGCTAACACATTATCAAACCCATTGCCAGATTGTCTTATCCTTTGGTGAATTTGTGTTGCAACACTTCATTGATCTTATATTCTTATTAGGATAGACATCCTTCATCCTCCTAGTCCAAACCAAACTAGTACATCATCCTAAATGTCTCAGGGATCATTGTGAGTCGGTCATGAGGGCTATGAAACTTATAAACTAGTCATGCACCCTTTATCATGTTTTCTTAGCATGTTATATAGGATAATGTTTCCAGTGGAACCTCAAGGAAGGTCCTTACATTCTTCCCAACTTGAATTGTTAACATGCTCATCAACACAACCCCATCAACTTCTCCAATGAAATGGGTGTTGATAGTGAAGAAAAATTCCATAATTTTGCATTCAAACATGGATTTAATACCATTTTTCATGGGTCTAGAATTTTTATTGCACTTGAGTGTCTAATACCACTCAAGAAACATGCTCACCAATCATCTTCAATGTGACCTTACTAGTTAAGCATGACCACCAACCACTTGTATCGCATATGTTGCACTTAACTGCCATGTCCTAAACAAAACTAGGCTAGGTACCTCAAACTGTGTGAAACATTGTAGTTCTCATCTCACTCTAGGTACCTTAAACATGAAGTAACCCTCAAACAACCACATAGATACTCTTTAAGGGATATTTAGATTTCAACTTGGATATGAGAGCCATGGCATGTTATTCTACATAAGGAGCCACAAGAATTATAGCCTCAACACGACGCCAAACATGAGCGAGCTCAAGATTCAACCATAGTATTGGTCTCTCATGACACATACATATATTTACAATATATACATATACATATTTTATTATACACCATGTGTATGGATTGTTATGCCTGTGCATAGCCCAAAACATCTTGGCACAGGACGACGACTAATGAAATTTTATAGGGCCAAATCCACATTACAAGCCATATCCAAATACACAATGCTCTATATGTATGCCAATAACCCAACCCAAATTACTGTGAATTTCAACTTGACCAAACATATAAGGCATGATGCCCAGAATGTTAATACAAGACTCAACCATGCTTATAAGCTCCTTGACACACACACACACACACACACATAGATATTTCGTGGGATGGGGGATAGGAATGACAAAAAAACATTTAAAAACAAAACAAAACATAGATTTTAGAAAACAAGACTTTGATACAACTCCATAAAAACAACAATCCTTAAATAAGAGTCCCAAATGACCTTGATGGTGCATATATGAAAAATTCAATGAAAGAATAATAAATTAGGGTGCAATATTGTACCAAACGATGAAGTGAAAACTGATGTTATGATTATAGTATATAATGCCCATTTACAAAAACTTAAAAAAGGCTGCCCATTATGAAAATGTACTAATTATTATGATGTAGACTGTGTAGATGATATTTATCACGACTCAAGTGTCAAACTAGTGAATAAATAATTTCTTAAAGCATTTTTGCCACATGAGTGGTATTTTGGATAAGATGCATCTAAACATCTCCAAAATCAGTAAGGGGCATCACCCATACCTCCCAAATTTTGGCAGCGAAAGATACCAGGGTGTGTCGGTGATGGGGGGCTTTTCCCTATAGTGCCCATGAAGATGGGCTCCGTGCAAACATTTTATTTATGGAATTTTCTTATGCAATCTTTCATCTTCCTTGGTGCTCATTTGTTTTGTTTCCATGGAGAATGTGATCATACCACTCAGTTTTGATGTGCTTCAGTCCAAAGAAGCCAAAGTTGGCAATTGACAGAGGTATTAGTACTAGCCAATTGGGAGCTATTGCTCAAGTTTGATAACTTTAAGGACATTAATCTTGTTGTCAAACTTTTAACTGGTTACAAGGATTTCAAATAATTTTTAGAGGTAAATTGAATCCACAGATGGAGTTTGTGATCAGGGTATATAGTCACAGTGCTATACACATGGCTACTTCAATAATGGAGAGTATTATACATGGTAACATATCACATAAAAATACTATAGAACGATGAACATAATAAGTTTGTCATATAATGAACGATATATGTCTTTCGTATCAGATTCTTAGAATAATGAAGTCTAGTAGCATACACATTTCTTACATGTAGTGCATACTTGTGATCTCTTCTTATTCCTATTTTCACATCCCTAAATATGAGCTTCTCAATCTCATACAATAAAATCATCATCACATTCAATTTCAGGCCCAAAAAACATTTAATTAGTTATTACCATTACACTTACCTGGAATAAGTACTATTGGCCAACTCATTAATGTACAGTTTTCTATGCAAACAGATCTTGTTGGACATGGTATATTGCTCGATGGTGAAGTGTGTATAACTAGCGAACTCATTTACCACAAACTTCAGATATTTACCCTGGGGAATATATATATACTCCTCTACATTGAGAAAAAGGTCCAATTTTCCATGAATTTGTACCTGTGAAAATAGTCATTCACAACCAGAAATTGATTATGATAATACCCATCATATTGTTCCTGCTCCTACAATGTCACATGACTAGCTCGAATCCATGGCTCAAACACCTTTCTAACTTGGGAATGGACTCCACCAACATTGTGAAAAATAAAGTGTTATCGAGGGCCAAATAATTTTTCATAATAAGTCATCCACTCTCTCATTCTATTAGGACTCAAGTCACTGTATAGAGAGGATCCATAATAGAGATAATCATATGAAGGAATTTAGCTATAAACAAAGCCATTGTAGCTACCTTTTTCTTCCTTGAGAGCAACGATCCTCTCTTGTTTCCCAAACTCATCGCCATGGAGTCCATGAAGAATGAGCTCTTTACCATCACCATTAGTGCCCATGCTTTGAGAAAACGTGCAGCTGACAATAATGAATGTGTAAACTCAACCACAGCCCTAGTCTGGGAGCATTTTGTAGGTGTTGCCCTTCATTCTTGCAACAAATGAATTTTTGGGGAGCCATTTGCATACAAATCATGGCTTTTCGTAAACCTGGAAAGGCTTGGAAGCAAGCCCAACTATAAAAAATGTGGTTGGACCTCCTCCGTATGCTCAAAGACCCAGAGATGAGGGTCCCTAAATTTTAACACTACAGGTGGACTCAGAGACCCCTTTGTCTCTAAATTTAACACTGCAGATGGATTCAAAGAAGGGGGTCTATGAATCCATATGCAGTGTTAAACTTAGAGACAAAATGGTATTCATAATTTTAACACTATAGATGGATTTAGGAACCCCTTTGTCTCTAAATTTTAAAACTGTAGATGGATTCTGTGACCCCTGTAGTGAAATGTAACACTTCGGTATCAAAATTGAAATTTTCCTTTTCTAGAGTGACACAATTAAAAATTACTAACATAAATGACTAATTCATATACTTGTTGTACTTGTTATTTGGTCATTTTTTTATTCTTGGACTATAATGTCATTTACATTAATCATTATTAATTTTGTCACTTATTATTTTGTCATATATTTTAAGCCTAGACTAAATTAGTCATTTAAGTTAGTCACTTTTAGTTTAGTCACTTATTATCTAGTCGTATATTTTATCCTTAGACTAAATTAGTCGTTTAAGTTAATCATTTTTAGTTTAGTCATTTAAGATTGTTCAAATTTAGTAGTAATTCCCTTGAAATAATTGTGGTGACTAACTCTTTGAGTCACCTAGTCAATAATTTCATCATTTTACACTAGTGGTAGTAACGAAAGGCAATAATCTAGTACAAGATCATGGAAAGAGGAATTTTTCGACATAATACAGGGAGAACAAAGCTACAGAATAAAAGTGCATTCAATCTTCATGCAGACAACAGACAGAAAAGGAAGAAGAGGACATTGATAGCAGAGTGGAGGAAGAGAAAAAGTAGAGCTTGTAGGTAGCAGAAATGAAGTTACATGAGATGGAGAAGAAGCTGAAGGAGGAACAAGGGCTTAGAAGAAGAGAAAGAGAAGAAAATCATAAATACGAGGAAGAACAAAGGCAAGGTGAAATGATAGAGAAAACAATACCCATATAGGTTGAGGAGCCAGAACAGGTAGTAGTTGAGGTAGAAAGTGAATAGATGCATGATTGGTAAATGATTCAGCAGATTGAGCAGTTGATTGAGTAGACAGACATGGAGTTAGAGAAGGAGCCACCAAATGAAGACACTGACCTCATGCCGAGAGCACCCAAGGCCACCTCTCAGTCTCCACCACCTCCCGTGTTAGAACGAATCCTGAGCGAACAAGGAGATGTTGTCCTCCTTGATGATGATCTAATTATGTATGTGTACAATCAATCATTTGACAAGTTACAGAAGAAGATTGTACAAGAGTGAAGGAAGAAATTTCCGGATGATCACGCATCACCTGCATTCATGAAGGAAAGGATGATAGTGCCAGACACAAGGAAGCATCGAACTGCCCTTATTGAAGCCACCTTGGCCTATGCCAGAGAAACAAGATCCAATGTCAAGTACTTGTTGGCCAATAATGTACAATTTGCAAAGAACTTATAGGAAACCATGCAAGAGGTAGAACAATCTCGAGAGTAGAGCACAATTTCTGCAGTGGCAGAGACGAGGAAAGTGATTCTCACTGTAGTATCAACACTTAAGACCACCAAGTGGATACTCTATGATGAATTTGTCACCATGAACAAAGTAATTGTCTATGTGCATGGCTTGCAACAACGGATAAAGGAGTTTATTCAAAATCTTAGGAACATACATGCTGCCATCACCCATGTGCAAGAGTGGAAAATACAATACAAAGTGGCCTAGCTTCACTTTCCAAAGATGATGAAGCCATAGGCAGAGCTAGAGAAAGCAAAGGTTTAGATGTTGATCCAAAACTATGAGAAACTCACCTCGTTCGTCAGCAACATATAGGCTTCAGATGCACAGTTGTACAAGAGTTTGGATGTCATGGTGAGAACGCATAGGATCTCGTTGGTCATTTCCCTCAACGAAGTTAAACACAAGAACCAAGTCTGGCTAGAGATCAACAGGTACATGGAACAACTAAGGTGAGAGGCCACCATGGATGACTTGGAGTTGAGCACATAAAACATGCATACGTACATTGGTGGTCCTGTCATGGTCAACACCATGCTGCACATGCTTCAGGATGAGTTGGACACAGGTTCCAAGACCATATACCCAGAAGTTATGGAGGCAAGGGTCCACTATCAGAAAGACACCATCAAGCAGTTTGGGGACATCATTGCACAATATTAAGCTTGGCATCGGTACATGACTAAGAAGCATCAAGTGGAGGTTTCTGAGTTGGTCTTTCCCCAAACTTCGGAGTCATAGTGTTTTGTCTTATTAGGCTATCTCCAACCTATTTTGTCTCACATGGGTACATGTGGAAAATGTATATTATTTGTAAATATGTTGTAAGTTAAATTCCAAGTGTCATAAGTGGACTGTGAACAATCACTATGTAATGTGATGAGTTATTTGTAAAGGAAGTTAAAGAGTCATGAGGGTAGTCAAAGAGTCACAAAGGGGAATGTCAAGTGTCAGCCCACCCTTTGTTATAAATAGAACCCCATAACTCATAGAATTGGATTTTGAGAGCCAAGATTTTGGCTAGGCTTAATCTTAGAAAAGGCCTGGGAGTATTGTGATGGGCCTTGGCTTCTCCACAATGTAGGGTGAGTATACTTCTTTGGAGGAGCAAGTGTTCAAGACTGTAATGTTCCACTATTGGGGCTAGTGGATGTCAATGGTGTATGTATGGATGGAACTTTCACTTAATAATACTATAGCTGAGCCAACATGTTTTCATGCATATGTTGTTATTGTAGTTGGACTATTATGGTTTCTTTAGCAACATATGTTTTTTAACTTACACATTTTCTTATGAACTATTTTGTTTGCAATTATATGAATCTGGTTGAAGGCGTGTTGTTGGATTAACCCGTCACTTTGGTTTGTGGACTATTCCTCTTTCCAGCTTGTGATGTCATTCCGCTCGTGTGTTCCTTTTAGGCTGTGTATTATTACAGGCTTCTAAGGGACACACTTCCTTTTCCTCTCCGTGTGTTAGAACCCCCATGCATCTCACTTGACTCACTACAAGGTCACACACTTGCTGAACTGACCAAAGTCATCATACTTAATTCTGTGCGCTACCGTGGTCAAGGCACTACATTACCACCCACTACTGGGAATCCTACTCCAAACGGTCTAAGATCTAGTTGGGACTTCTTATCGAGGAGACCCCCTTGAATGTTGGCGTGTCCAACACTGTCAATAGGGTGATTGTGTTTGGAAATGTTTTTTGAAATTTAATATAAAGCCACGTGTTTTTTTTTGTTATTGTTCAATTTTAATATTTGGAAAAATTAAATATCTGGAAAATTAAATTTTCCTATTGTAAATTTTCCTATTTTCTTAAATTAAATTTGTAAGAAACTATGTATATGGTTGTATAATGTGTATTTTTCCAATTTAATATTTGGAAAAATTAAAATAAAATAGTTTCTTACAATTTTATATAATAATTATAATTATAATAGTAATTATTTAATTTTAAGTTATAATTAAACATCATCATCATCATTATTATTATTATTATTTTTAGCTACGATGAATTGGTAACTCATCCGACTAATCTAGGTGAGGCCTAAGATTAAACTTAGTGGTTACCTGCAAACTAGATATACCAGAAAATTATGACTTACTGAGGAATACTCCATAGATAAGGGGGATCCTACTCCTTGGGCCTTATCATAACATGCCAAAGGTGTCCCCTCGTGAGATTTGAAACTAGACGGAGGGTTAACAGCCCAATAAGCCAACCACCGCATCGTACCACACAGAGAAAATAATTAGTAATTAAGCATTTTATGTTGTAGATAATAATTTAATTTTAAGGTTACTGTTAATCTGATCCCCTAGTGTAAATGCTTTGCAAACTTATTAGTAAATATTGTGGAGGTATTGGTTGTGGGGCCAAGACTAATGTCAATATATTGTTATGAATAAAATATTGTTTCACTTGTTTATTTGGAAATATAATAGCATCCACCATGTGAGTTAGTTAATCTTCCAATAATCACGAAACAATTAAAAATCAGTTGTAGTCTACGAAACAAAATGGATATAGAAAATAAAAATATCCTCCATCATCCAAGGGAGACCCTACCACCAAAATTATCATGATGAGAGATAAAGGTCATGGGTGGATGAAGAAATATTGCGAGAGATAAATGAAATCTAAAAAGTGAGGTTTCAATGGGAGAGAAAGATTGGACCCACACTAATTAAAATATTTTTAGCACAGATTTAGAAAGACCTTGTTAGGGCTCGAGGAGAAACAGATGTGAAAGTAACTATTTTTTTCCTGACAAAAAAGGTGCCTAGAGCTGAGGGGGAACTGTTGGGACAATAGTTGAATGGTTGGGAGGAGTGTGGTTTCTCCTATTATATTTTAAAAAATGCAAATAAGTGATTAAGTGTTCTGGTTATGGGCTGTTGAGAACTTGAGTTTGAAGGATTGTCGATGTTTCTTGATAGATAAAATGATTGTAAAGTTTTATAGAGTAAAATGTTACTTTCCTAAAAGGGTGTAATTTTTGTTATTTCTAACTTTGTAAAAATAGTATTGTATTTATTATTAAAAAAAGAAGGGGCTTATTCAAACCTTGAAATGATTATGTACCGAAACTATGAGTTAATTAGGAAACTGTCTTCAACTAAGTTTCAGAAGGAATTTGTTCACACACACACATGATAGTGTTAACATGGTCATGGGTTAAAATGAGAAAAGGGATCTCATATTTTCCCTCATCCAACATGCAATACCTGGCTTGTGATAAAATCCTTTAGAAAAACTGTAGAAATTTCTCTATAGATAAGCTAGCTCTGATACCATGTAGAAATTCTCACTGTAGATTAAACTAATTATGCAATGCACTAAACCAAAATACTTAATCTACTTCTACAATCAAACTTGCAGAAGCTTAATCAATTTGAGCAAGATCAATTGGAACACATATAACAAAGAAAAAGAAATCATACACATGAAACGCAGAAGAATACTTTGGGGAAAGCATCAACTAAAAACACTGATCTATATATTATCATACAAGTGGAAATATCTCAGGATTACAAAAGGCTTTATCTCACAAGCTATCCAGCTCTCAGTACAATCTCTCAATGTTGCTCATAGACAGAATAGACAACACATGTGCCTTCCTTCAGTCCTCCAAGCCTCTTATTTCCTTGCGCAGTTTCTCTTGGGTCCTTTGGCTGCCACCTGTTTCAATTCACCTCTCACACAACTCACCAAACTCAGAAGTAACTGCGCAATCTCCAAGGAATGGATTCCTTCTGCATGCAAGAGATATCCTCAATGGAATATTCCTGCAACTGATAGTACACTGTCCCATCATCTGATCTCAATTGGGTCTCTGACTGAACTGACATGCATGAGTTATTTATGAGAGAATATTTAGTTATCTGAAGTACAGTGGTTACATGCATGCATGCATTAACTAACTGAACTCACAATCAGTTCCAAAAACTGTTGGAACTAATCTAAGTGGACTTAACTCGGTTAACTGAGCTAACTAATTATAAATCAAATTACAACTCATCCCGATCTCCTTAATTAAGGGATAACTTCCTCAATCAAAGGTAAAACTGTTGCATGTCTTCACATAGACTTCTAGTTTGATTTTCTCCAACTAATTAACTCAAGATGAATTAATTAATTATTTTTCAAACAGCTGCTAAGATCAAATTTTAATTCTTAATTTTAGTTCAGGGACTAACTAAAATTGGAATGTATCTCGAAATGCTATTTATAGAAATGCTATTTATAGAAATGCTATTTTTAGCACTTCTATATTTAGCATTTCTTGTTGCTATTTTCAACACTCCCTCTCAATAAGAAAGGGATTATCAGTCACCCCAATCCTGTCTCTGTGGAACTCGAACTTGCATTTTGACAATGCGTTAGTCAAAATATTTGCATCCTGCTCCCCGGTCGAATCATACAGCAACAACATGATCCTCTTTACTACACAGTATCGAAGATGATGATACCGAATATCGATGTGCTTGGACCTATCATGAAATGTTGGATTCTCAGAGAGTTTGATACAACTATGATTATCACAATAGATCACAGTTGGATCCATCCTCTGACCAAACAATCCAACTAGAATTTTCCGCATCCAAATGGCCTCACATGTTGCCTGACTGGCAGCCATGTATTCAGCCTCTGCTGAGCTAAGTGCAACTGACCTCTGTTTCCTGCTGTACCAAGAAACTGCAGCTGAACCAAGGTTGAAAATTCCTCCTGAAGTGCTCTTCCGATCTGATGGACTCCCTGCCCAATCTGCATCTGTGAAGCCTTGAAGCTTCACTCCCTCTGTCCGTCTGTACCATAATCCATACTGAGATGTGCCTCTGAGGTATCTCAACACATGTTTCACTGCCTTCCAAAACAATTTGGTAGGCTAAACCATAGCTTGACTCAGCTGGTTCACCGCAAAGCACAAATTTGTTTGTGTGTTCACTAGATACATTAATGAACCCACAAGATGCCGATAAACAATATCATCTACTACCTCACCTGAAGTAGCATCCTCCTTCCTCCAGTTACCTGCTAGAGGAGTCTGCATGGGCTTGCACTTCTCCATGTGGAATCTCTTAAGTATCTCATTGGCATACTTGCCTTGAGACACAAACACTTCCCCATCCTTCTACCACACTTCCATGCCTAGAAAGTAGTGCATAAGACCCATGTCTTTCATCTTGAACTCTATTGCAAGGTCCTCCTTGCAAGGCTTGATAAACTGATCATCACCTGTCAATATCAGATCATCAACATAAAGAACAATGATCAATGGCTTACCTTCTACCATGATGTGGTAAAGGTTCACATATGCTTCACTCTTTATGAAGCCCAACCCAGTGAAATAACTATCGATCCTGGTGTACCAAGCACGAGGTGCTTGCTTCAGCCCGTACAAAGCTCTCTTGAGTCGGCACGCATGCGAATCACGATCAAAGGTCTCAAAAACTTCCGGCTGCTCTATGTACACCTCTTCCTCAATCTTTCCATTGAGGAATGCAGTCTTCACATCCATCTAATGGATCTTCCAACCCATCTGTGCTGATAGTGCCAACATTGATCTGATAGATGAGTACCTTGCTACAGGAGCAAAAGTCTCATCATAGTCGATCCCCTCGACCTGTGAGAAACCACGGGCAACAAACCTTGCCTTATGTTTCTCCACACTCCCATCAGCTGCTTGCTTTACCTTGTAAAGCCATCGAGAACTCACCACTAACTTGTCCTCCGGTCTTGGGACAACATCCCAAACACTGTTTCGAACTATGGAGTCGTACTCCTCCACCATAGCATCAACCCAGACTGGTTGCTACACTGCTTCCTCGAAGGAAGATGGTTCGGTCTCTACACACTCCCCAACTAGGGCCATGTAACCAGTGTACTGCTCGGGTGATCTCCTCTATCTGCACTGAGAGGATGGCTATCCCACATTCTCTCTCACATCCATCACCAATCTGTCAAGCTTCCCTTGAGCATTTCCGCCCATCTCTGGAAGACTCTGCATGAGTGGATGTCTCCACTCTTGGATCCTTTGCATGCGGCTGCTCCACATTAGTCTGAGGCTCCTCCTCCTTCGTAACCAAAATTTCCTCCTCTGCATGCAACTTGAGCCCCCTCTCAAGGGACACTCACATGGCTTTCTACTCATTGAACCTCATATCTCTACATACCACTGTCCTCTGACTGGTAGGAAAGAACACCCGATAGTTGTGGGGTGTATCAGTGTACGCCACAAGTATCCCCAACTCAACTGTTGGCTCTAGCTTCTTGCGGGCATCTTTGGTCACATGACAATAAACCAATGATCCAAAGATCCTGAAGTGACTCAGATCTGGTCTCTTCCCAGAAAATGACTCCACTAGTGTCTTTATCCCTAGTATACGATGCAGGTTTCTATTTTGCAAGTATATTGTTGTATTGCATGCCTCAACCCATAAATGAAGTGGTAGGCCTTGGTCATGCAACATTGCCTAAGCTGCTCCCACAATCGATCTGTTCTTCCTTTCGGCCACCCCATTCTGCTGTGGGTTATCGGGTGCTGTCAACTCCCGTTTAATTTCTTCTGCTGCACAGAAGTCCTTAAACTGTTGGGAGACATACTCTCCACCATTGTCGCTTTGAAAGGCTCTTATTTTCTTTCCAGATTCTTTCTCAACCAAGGCTTTGAACTCACAAAACCTTGAGAAGGTTTGATCCTTCTTCTACATGAAGTAGATCCAACATCTACGAGAAAAATCATTAATAAAAATAACATAGTACCTTTGTTTAGCGGTGGAGGCTGTAGAGAATGGTCCACACACATCTGTATGAACTTGCTCCAGGATTGCTCCAGCTCTACTATCTCGATCTTGAAAGGAAGATTTTGCATACTTACCCAAGGTACAACCTTTGCATGTATCCACTTGCTCCAGTTTGCCCTTGGGAAGTCTGGTAGAAATCTGCTACATGATCTTCAAAGCCCCATGGTGCAAGTGGCCCAATCTTCTATGCCATAGCTCACCAACATCTTGGCTTTGCACCAACTTTGCTTTGGAACTCAATGCAGCACAGTCGTCTACCTCTAGCTTGTAGAGATTCTTTACTCGAATCCCAATCCTCTAGGTCTGTCTAGTGTCAATATGCCTCAAGAATGCCTTTCCTTTACTAAAGACTACATCATAACCTTTGTCTTCCAACATAACGATGGACACAAGGTTCTTCTTCAGACCACGCACATACTTCACATTAGTCAGGGTGAGAGGAGCTCTGTGCTCCCTCTGAAACACAACTGTACCTTCACCTGAAACATTGTACTTTCCATCATCACCCATCTCTATGCGCATCTGGAGGTCCTTATCCTCCAAGGTACTGAATAGATTCTTGTCACCAGTCATGTGGAATGAAGTTCCACTGTCCAGGTACCAAACACAACCCACCATCGATGAAACCATGCATGCGATGAGGGTGAAATCCAATTCGAACTGTGAGGCCAGTGCCTCACCATCTGATCCCTTTGAAGATCCCTTCTTGTATTTCTTTTGTGGAAAATTTGTTGCATAATGGCCCACCTCATGACAATGAAAGCATTGCACTTTTGATTTGTCAATATTCTTCCCACCATGAGAAGAACTCGATTTGGGATGAGAATCCTTCTCCTTCCCTTTCCTTTCCTTACTTGCTAAGGCTAGATTTTCTTCATCCTCTTTGGATGAAGAACCATCTCTGGTGCTTCTCTTGATCTCCTCCTGCATTAGATCCGACCACATTCGTTTCCAATCTGGTAGTTTCTCTCTTCCATTCACTGAGTCCTGGTAGCTATGCCAGCTCTTAGGAAGACTGAGGAGAGCAAGACTCACCATATCATCATCGGCTGTCGTGATTCCTACACTTCCAAGCTCATATTTGCATGTGGTGAGCTTGTTCAGACATGTAGAGATCGTGTTGTCCTTTTCACACTTGATTTTCTAAAGCTTGTCCTTCAGCGCTAGCTTCCTTTGGTCACTACTATTTTGATATAGATCCTTCAATGTCTTCCACATTGAAAACAGAGTCTCCTTCCCATGGAGACTCGAGACAATATGGTCTCGAACTCCCTCCAGAAGAATCCTCCTCGCTCTCGCCACACATTTCTTCCATTCCGCCAATTCTTGGGCATTAGTTGCTGTTGGCTTGGGGACTTCTTGATCAATGAAGTCCTTCAAACCGTTGTCCTCTAATACTGCTTCCATGCGATCCTTCCAGGCTATGTAATTCGAGTTGCCATCCAGGGCATACTCGAGTCTTAAGCCATTGAACGCCATTTGTGAACTTTGAGATGTGATAAGAAATCGATTCTGTACCTACAAGCAAGAACTTCAAACTTCGAAATTCTCCCTTCTTTGGATACTATTCACCACTTTGATCTACTTAGCTCCGATACCATGTAGAAATTTCCCTATAGATCAGCTAGCTCTGATACCATGTAGAAATTTTCACTGTAGATTAAATTGATTATGCAATGTACTAAAGAAAAATACTTAATCTACTTCTACAATCAAACTTGTGGAAGCTTAATCAATTTGAGCAAGATCAATCGGAACACATATAACGGAGAAGAAGAAATCATACACATGAAACACAGAAGAATACTCTAGGGAAAGCCTTAGCTAAAAACCTCGATCTCTGTATTATCATACAAGTGGAAATATCTCATGATTACACAAAGCTTTAGCTCACAAGCTATTTAGCTCTTAGTACAATCCCTCAATGCTGCTCATAGACAGAATAGAAAACACATGTGCCTTCCTTCAGTCCTCCAAGCCTCCTATTTCCTTGTGCAGTTTCTCCTGGGTCCTCTGGCTGCCACCTGTGTGAATTCACCTCTCACACAACTCACCAAACTTAGAAGTAACCACAAAATATCCAAGGAATGAATTCCTTCTGCATGTAAGAGATATCCTCAATGGAATATTCCTGCAACTGATAGTACACTGTCCCATCATCTGATCTCAACTGGGTCTCTGGCTGAACTGAGATGCATGAGTTATTTATGAGAGAATATTCAATTATATGAAGTACAATAGTTACATGCATGCATGCATTAACTAATTGAACTCACAATCAGTTCCACAAACTGTTGGAACTAATCTAACTGGACTTAACTCAATTAACTGAGCTAACTAATTACAACTCAAAGTACAACTCATCCCGGTCTCCTTAATTAAGGGATAACTTCCTCAATTAAAGGGAAAACTATTGCATGTCTTCACATAGACTTCATGTTTGATTTTCTCCAACTAATTAACTCAATATGAATTAATTAATTATTTTTCAAACAACTGCTAAGATCAAATTCGAATTTTAATTTTCAATTTTAGTTTAGGGACTAACTAAAATTGGAATGTATCTCAAAATGCTATTTATAACAATGCTATTTTTAGCACTTCTATATTTAGCATTTCTTGTTGCTATTTTCAACAAAAATAGAATACATAAACTTGAGAATTAGGATTCATGTAGTCTAATTTTTGTATATAAGGACTGTTCTTGACTAACTAATATATATACATATAGATAGTAGTTAAAAACTACAAAGTATGTCAAACCCATAAGAATTATGCACAAAACTTGGGAGAGGAAATGTAAATACATAGATATATATTTATATACATGCTTGTATATAAACATGTGTAAATAGGTAGCGTTAGCAAGGCATGAAATAGAACTAAAGAGAGGTTTTCGTGCAATTGCATGGCCTTTGTAGTCTCTACTCCATTAACCTTTGAGAGAATTTGATGAAGAAAATTGATACCAAGAGTCAAGTAATAATAACTCAGTGAGGCAATGATATTTTTGCGTAGAATACAAGATAAAAGTAAGCTATTATGATTACTTATTTTTATTAAATACACATGTAAAATATGAATGTTTCAAATACAACACAAAGGTTTAAACAAAACTCAGAATATGTATGTAGATTCCATGCATTTATATTGCTACTGAAAACTCCTAGAGGAATTATAGAATTAAATATATAAAAATAAATTACATAGGAATTATAGAATTAAATATATAAAAATAAATTACATAGGAGATAATAATAGAAATAAGATAGATTAACGAGTTCCATAGTATGGAAGCCATTTAGCGAAGTGGACTAGGAATTCATTTATTTATGAAAACCACAATTAAGATAAAATATGAAATTCATGTGTAATAAGCCTTCTTGTATGTAGAGACATGAACATTTAAGGAAGGATTTTCCAATAAATTATATATAAATGCTTCATAGGTACTCCAAAAGATATGGACTACCCAATAACTTAATAGATTGATATAAATTTTAGAAACTATAGGCCATTAAGGCAGTATAATTGGAATAGAAAATTCCAGAGGATAAATATCTTTATTGAATTTAAACCAAGTTAAAATAATACATAAGCGAACCGAGAGGGGTTCAATTCTTTTTTCTTTTAAAGAAGAGAGTTAAAAATTAGATAATAAATGAAAAAAGAAAAAAAACAAGTATGGACATGCCCATGACCGTTTTGGGTTATAACAACACTCTCTTGAGATAGCAATTAAACTCGTAGAGGAGAAGGGAGTGAGGGTTCGATAACCCTAGGTAATTTGTAGATATCCAAGCCAAAAAGGTAAATAACTTCAAAGAGAATCGTGAAGGGATTAGGAAAAAACTTGCAATAGATAAGGAATGTCACATTAGGAGGTTATAACTATAAACATAAATCTTATTCTAGCTAGAAAGAAAGATCATAGCATAGTGTGGAAGGACAATTACTTTAGTATGAGACCTGCATTACATGAAACTATAATCCTATGCACAAGTAATGTTACAGGAATGAAAGCAAAGAGAAACATAAGAATATTAAGGTAAACCTTTGCTGAATACTAAGATCCATTGTTCATTAAATCCCTTACCATGATTTGAACATTCAAAAGCTATAAAATATTAAGAGGATTATTGGTGTAACACCTTGTGCAAAGGAAAAAGCCCTTAATTAAAGAAATAGTGTAGGGTTTAACATAATAAAAGCTTGTAAAATATGAACAATTGGAATTTTGATGTATTAAATTAGAACGGAGGAAATTTCATACTAGTATTGTAAAAATAATCACCTGTAAGCGACAACTTGAAAAAGAAATAAATATAAATAACCCTTTGGGACAAGTTTGAGGCAAATAACCTAAGGAGGATCTTCTCACTTCCTCCAGGTATCATTTGTTTGAGGTAATTACAAATATACTCTACAATAATGTTTGAAATTAGGAAAAAAAACTACAATAGACAAATAAACCTAAACAAACGAAAAAATGTAAGTGCAATTGTTAACTATAGTTGCGGAAGTGGTGAAGATGTTAGAGAAAGAGGCTACATCAAGGATTCTAATAGTTTTATAACATAGAAAGGATAATAATGCATGCCTGGTAAGATTGAGGGGAAACTCAGGGCTTGGTAAAGTCAAACCTTAAATACGATAGAATCAAACCCTATATGAGTTATAGAGCCCATTCCACCGAAGAGCTAGAATGCAAATGTAATTGGTAAGTAGGTTGGGGGGATAACTACCCTAACCACCCACTGCTCAATCTCCAATGTTAGATCGATAAGGAAACATCCAGATCATCGAAGTCTTGCTGACCGCATGAACAAACATGATGCCACCACATAGATGTAACCACATTTGTTAGGAAACGTGGCTTACACATATAAAATTCTTCTACATTACAATAATTCACAAGTATACACTATTGGATGAGGAATGAAAAGACTAAAGTAGACTAATTCTAACATATAGAGTTTAGTCATAGAATGAATGCTATTATTTCTTTTCTATCAGATGGATAGGAAAAGGGAAAGGGCGGGGATGAACCCCTTTACCTTATTATATAGGAACATATGAAAATATTAACCTAGACAAATAGAACCTTAGTAATATAAGGAAGAATGGCTAGTAAAGGAATATTTAAGTGCTATTGTTGTTACATACTTAGTGTATAAGCTCCATTATATTAAAAAAAGAATAAAAACTAAATAAAAATTGATGAAATTGTTGCAATAGGAATGAGATGCATTACATATGGTATTGGAGCAGTAAGTTACATTACTAAGGCACAAATTAATAAATTACAATGATAAAAAACAATGTGAGAAAGCGTTGAGAATGTAAAAAATACCATCTTATATGAAATGTGATTGCATAGAAAAACAACCATACCATCCCCACTCTTTAATGTTGAGAGAAAAATTATATGATAAAATTCCCCTAATTTTTCCACACCCCATTAAGATACAACTATTATAAATTTAAAAATATAAATAAATTTAATTTTTGTATTTACCTTTTAAAATTTCATCTAATGTTTTAATGTATACTTTATAATCATTATAATTAAAAAAAAAAAAAAAAAAAACACGACAAAAACACTCAATCTATTTGAATTTACTTTTAAAATCCCTATAATCATTATCACCCAAATTAAAGCCACATCAACGATGTATACAAGTGCTGTATCCTAACATCGTGTGTATATATATATATGTTTAATCATTTTCACCTTAGCAAAAACCACATCGGTAATATATAAAACGACCATAACATATAAAATAAATTATCTTTTTACTACTATTATTATTCAATCATATTTTATAAAAGTACAAAAATAGAAAAATAGCCATACCATCCCCACCCTTACCCTTTAATGTTACCATCCCCACCCTTACCCTTTAATGTTGAGGGAAAAATTTATATGATAAAATTCCCCTCTTTTTTCTACACCCCATTAAAATACAACTATTATAAATTTAAAAATATAAATAAATTTAATTTTTGTATTTACCTTTTAAAATTTCATCTATAATATTTTAATATATACTTTATAATCATTATAATTAAAAAAAACCACGACAAAAATACTCAATCTATTTGAATTTACTTTTAAAATCCCTATAATCATTATCACCCCAATTAAAGCCACATCAACGATGTATAAAACTGCTGTATCCTAACATCATATATATATATATATATATATATATATATATATATATATATATATATATAAAATGTTTAGTTATTTTCACCCTAGCAAAAACCACACCGGTAATATATAAAACGACCATAACATATAAAATAAATTATCTTTTTACTATTATTATTATTCAATCATATTTTATAAAAAGACAAAATATACTAGTTTCAGTAAAAACAAGTAGTATAGTAATTATTTATGATAAAATTAACTATGTTTTGAGTGTGCATATTTATCTATTAACATTGTTAATATAAATAATTTTAATATGCATGTTATTATTTAGTATCTTCTTCTTATATAAAACCAAAAAGTAATTGATAATCTCTCTATCTAAATATTTGCATACTTCATTACACACACCTAAGAAATTAGTACTTAAAACACTTTTAAAAATTTTATTAACTCTATATTAATATATCAATGAATGAATTTTATTAGAGTTATAGAAATATAAAATGTTTATAGTTATTAACATTTTACTATGTGAGAGTTTTAAGATATTTTGAAATTCCTTTGCAATTAATAAACATATGGCAAGAATAAATGTATTAATAATTCCTTTAAAATTAGAAATATAAGAAAGACAATAAACTGAAATAGAAAAAGTAAACCAAAAGACTTACGACTAATGAAAAAGGCAAAAAAAAATTCATTTATTTTTTTCTACTTGAAAATGGTAGGGATTCTATTGTGCAAAGTTATGGCACTTAGCTGATATATATATTTTTTTAATATAATTTTTCTATCTCATAATTCAATTGAAAACCACATAAAGATAGTCATCAATCAATTAAAGAAAACAATTTACATTAAAAAATAGCTATCAACCAATTAAAACAAATAATTTACATTTAAAAAATAAAAAAATTACTTTTTAATTTTCAAGTGAGTGTAATATTTTTTCCCTTTCAAAACTTTAATAAAATTTATAGAATTTGTTTAAATTTTCAAAACTTAAGTCAATTTTTTTACCAATATAAAAAACAATATATCTTAACAACTATATAAAAAATTATATAATTATAATTTTGTAATATATTAAAATTTCATTTTTATTCATTTTATTAGTGAAAAGAATTGAATTCTAATTACAAAACTAAATTTAAAATAGAAAAAAAAGCAATTTAAAAAAACAAAAATAAAATTAAAAAGCAATAAATTGAAATAAAAATAATAATAATCATAACGTTTACAAAACCTTAAAAGTTATTTCAATTTTCTTTTCTTGAAACTCCTAATTTTGTTGATTTTTTTTCAATAACATTATATATATTAATAGATATAATATTATTATATACATTAATAAATATATTATAAATATAATTAAGCATTAATAAATATAACACATTTACAATAATATTATATACACTTATTATTAACATAGCACATTTACAATAATATTATATACACTTATGGTTAACTTATTACATTATTAATAACTAATATATATGAGATGATATGAATATATTCTTTTATGATAGTGTTGATATTTGTCACAATTGACAATTACCTATATAAACTTGCTCTTTACCATATTTAAATTTCCTTTTCTTTTTATGATAGATACTTTAATTCTCCTTTATAGATTTTATGAGTAAATAATATTTTTCTTATTTTAGTTATCTTCTAACAAAGAACACTTTTTACTTGTGTATATTAAGTTTAACTTATCATTATAATTTTCTAACTTCTAGTAGTAGCAAAGCTACCATGCAACACTTAATATAAATATTTCTTTTTGTAAATTTAATCATATCCCTCTCTATATATAAATAATTAAGTTTATCTAGAATGTTAGGGAGAAACCATCCTTATCCTCCCCACCCACAATTAATTGTTGAGCTCATTTCAAATATTATAAATGTAAAATAAGAAATTTAAGAGTCTAGTGTGGGCATCCATTGCTGGAGGTTCTTGAATGGTCTAATACAACTTCTATCCCTTAACTAGTTCTCTAATTTCCCCTTCTGCCTCTTTTGTTCCTTTGTTTAGCTGAAGAAGGCGTAACGAAGCTTTGTTACTTTGTTTAGCTGAAAAAAGAACAATTTTGATTATTTCCTTTACTTTATTTTCATAGTGATTTAGATCCTTTATAGACCATTTAGATTAGACATAAAAAACACTAGATATAAAAATGGAAATGAGCCATGAATGGATGCCCATACTATGAAATAAGACATGTAGCAAGATTACCTTGAAGACCGGTAACAAGATTACCTTGAAGACAAGTAGCAAGATTACCTTAACTTTGATGGAGTACCAAAGATATTTTAAAATCCATTTTTTTTAACATCTTCTTTAACCATATTTAATTCCACGAGCTTCCTTAAAAATCCCACACGTGAGAAGAATTTCTTCCCTAAAACTTTATTAACAATTCTTTGGAGGAGGAGGTAATAACCTAAAACTTTATTAACAATTCTTTGGAGGAGGAGGTAATAACCCTTTTAGGTGAGCTTATAAGTCTTAATGAATAACCTTGTATCTGGTTTCATGCTAAGTCACACATGAGGGAAGAGTGATACAACTCTAATACTTTTTTTACCTCTTCTTTGACCATATTTAATCCCACGAGCTTCCTTAAAAATCCCACATGTGAGAACAATTTCTTCCCTCCTCTTCTTTGACCATATTTAATCCCACGAGCTCCCTTAAAAATCCCACATGTGAGAAGAATTTCTTCTCTAAAACTTTATTAACAATTCTTTGGAGGAGGAGGTAATAACCCTTTTGGGTGAGATTATTCATTAACCTTGTATTTGGTTTCATGCTAAGTCACACATGAGGGAAGAGTGATACAACTCTAATACTTTCATGGTGGGGATGGTGGGGAGATGTGGAGGTCAGTTTATTGAAAAAAAAAATGAGTCTTTTCTACACAAAATAACTATGATGTCTCTAATTATAATATGTAATAACGATTATATTATAACGATTATGATGTTGATGTTTCTAATTATAATATGTGATAAAAACTATGATGTGTTTCACAGTGATAAAATCTAAACAATATTAATATGTAATAACGATTATGATGTTGATGTTTCTAATTATAATATGTGATAAAAACTATGATGTGTTTCACAGTGATAAAATCTAAACAATATTAAATTAGATTAAATTTATTTTAAAGAAAGAAGAAAGAAATGACTTTTTCGATTGGAATAGGACTTCTAGGACTTTTAGAATTTTAACTTAAGTAATTTTTCTAGGACTTTTAGAATTTTAACTTAAGTAATTTTTCTAGGACTTTTAGAATTTTAACTTAAGTAATTTTCATAAAATATTTTATAAATTTTTTAATAATCACAAATAAAAGATTGACATTTATCTCAAAGGTAGTTATGCTCTTTTCCCATTTTACTTAGATTGATTAATTAAAAAAAGGTCATGTGAATATGAGTTATGGTCTTTTGGGCACGTGTTATTAGTAAACCATGGTATTAGCCCTTGGTATCATAACAAAGTCTATTTATAGGTTAAAATTATCCATAGTAATGGTTGTGAACCTTAATGGGTAAGAATCGCGTTATATGTTTTTTTAAATGTATACATGTTTAACTCATATATATATATATATATATATATATATATATATATATATATATATATATATATATATATATTAATAATAATGGTAATAATTTAAAATAAAATTATAATTTAGTTATTTTTAATTTTTGACAATATAAGATGTATTATGATATAAGTATTTTGATTTTTATTGCATTTACTAGTCTTTTAATTTATAAGATTGCATTAGTTTAATCATAATTCACTTTGTAGTTGAAACTTTTTAGCAAATAAAAATGACTAATAAAAAATAATTTTTGACCATGAAAATCCAAGACTAACATTTATAATGATGTCTGGAAGCTAAAAATTTGCCTTCTTTGAACATGGTTCAATATGATTCCTCCAATATATTACTTCACACAAGATTTAACACCAAATTTTCTTAATAACTTTCTTAACCTATCTCCTTGTGGGGCTATTGAGTGATTGATACAATGAGGTGTTATCCCCTTCACTTGGCTTCAAATCCCATGATGGGACATTTATGGCCCATTGTGGTTATGGCTCAAGGAGTAGGTTCTCCCACCCTCATGGAGTCTAAAATCTTGGGCTATTAGATATAGTCTTTGTGTAATAGTGGCAGTTGGCGAGCTTGATCGAGAGCCTCTCCTAACAAGTTAGGGATTCACCATGATAACTAGGAAAAGAAAACAACAACAGTAACGACCAAAAATCCCTAAGTGAAGTACAACCATTACATTTACAACATATAGTTGACTAACAAAATTAGAGTGCCACTTCATTCAAAAAGTTCTAGCATATCACATAATTCACATGATGAAGATTACAGTGAGAACACTTTCAAATATCGTATACATCGCATAATGGGATGCCATAAATGAGTTCAAATTAGTGACATATATTTATATACTACGTGGTCAACATGGTAGGTCAAATTACGAGAGGCATACATTTTTCATATGAACTTTATTTAACACAATTCTTGCATTGTTGGAAAGGTCTCCAAGTGTGGAACAGTGCTAGAGGGTCTTGCACAAGTGAAATTGTTTTGATCCCAAAAAACATTGTTTAATGCCTCAAAATGGCTCATGAAGGCTCTAGACCCAAATTCTCCAAACTGAGGTCCATTATTAACATGACCTTGCAAGCTAATTCTTCCTATTTTTTCACTTTGAAATCATTGATCTATATAGAACATAATATAATGATCCAATATGGATTATAAACATAATTACTAGGATAATAAAAATAAGTATAATGCTAATTATGATGTCAACAATAAGAATGATTATATATATGAATCATGGTGACCAGGATGATGAAGAAGATAAAGATAATGAATAACATATATAAGATTAAAAAAAAGATATTCCATTTGGTATGAAATATCATATGAATATCAATGGTGTCAACATGGTATCCATCGATAAATGTCTATGAAATAAGCCTAGTTGATCTTTATACCTTTCATATAATATTATAAAGAATATTTTTTTATAAATTTTATTTAATATCACAATCAAATTAATATATACCACTTTTAATATCATCTCTCAAACTTCCACACAACATCATTGACACATGGTTAAGTGAATGCATGATTTCTCTTATTTCCCTATTTTAATTTGATATATTTTGCATAGTGTAATTTTTTGGAATTTATTTATTGTGTGTTACCTATTTATATATGTATTTTTTTCTCTTACCCACTCTCTTGATCTCTCTCCATTGTAATTCATTAGTGTTTGATTCCTTATAAATTGTTTAAAAATAAAATCCAAAAAAATCCTCCATCCATATGAAAGACTTTAGTTTGTGTGCTATCATTGTCTTAGTTGCAACTTAGTTGCATCCATGTGTGTGAGAGAAAAATTGCTCCTTTTATGTTCACATATTCACTCCTTTTGTGTTCACATATTTATTCTTTCCACTTGTTTCCATTCCCCAACCTATTTCCCATGTGATGATATTCCCCTTTTGAGCTATAAATCCACCACAAAATAACATTTATGTGAAAAATCACTATTTTTATATTGGTTTCTATATTTTTTCCTTTTTTCTATCCTCACACCATGTGCCCCATGTAATGACCTTGGCCACTGTGTTAAATTTAACCACAAAGAAACATCTTACCCTATCCCTTTTCCCTTTTGTTCGTGACCATTATAGTCATTAGTAGAAAGGAACGGATAAGATGTGGTTCCATGGGGAAATAGATGACATGGGGATATGGGAGGAAAAGAACATGAAAAGGGATAGAAAAAGTAATACCATTATAATATTATGAATTAAGACCAAACTAGTATCCAAAATAAAGCTATGAATAAAGGTTCCTTTTAAAACTCTAATTTAAATGTTTATATGGTTTTAAATATTTATTTGGTGGAATTTGGAGACATTACTAACGTGTATCTCAATATTTATAAAAATGATCATCTAACCACCTAAATTACTCCTAAAATAGCCACAAAAGTAAGAAAAAGTGAAAAAATATGAGGAATTAAAGAATGTATTGTTTTGGTGGCATATTGAGTGGCAATTTTGGTGGTATGTTTTTAAAAGAATATAGTGCATATTATCATAAATAATATAAGCTATGACCTTGAAACCATCATGGATATATTTATAAGGAACTTGTGTGGCCAAAACTTACCCTTCCTCCCCATTTGAGTAGTTTGATACATAGATATTAGAATTGTTCTTAAATTTGCAACATAAACATCCCATTATCATTTGCAACATCATGAATTTGGCACATAAACATCCCATTATCATTTGCAACATCATGTGAATGGAAAGACACAAATGCACTTATATCTCCAAAATATATATATATATATATATATATATTATAATCACCATCTTTAATACTTTCAAGAGAGGAACTTGGAAGAGAGGAAGACATGGAGGCATCTTTTTCCATATGGTGTGATGCTTTGGAATTAATAATCCGCTTAATACTAGGACATAAAGAAGGTAAAATGATATAAGTCTAGTTAGAAGTAATAACAGATAAGTAATTATCCTTATTAAATATTTCAAGTTGGTTTTGGTGTTGCTTGTCCTCCATCATAAAATTATTCAATATATTTTCCAACTTCCTATAACACCTCTCCTTAGGGCCACATTTTTTCCAACATAATTACAATGCTCAAACTTCTTCCTAGGTGCATTTTCTTTCCCTTCATTTTTCATATGTTTATATTCTTTGAAGAATTATAATCAAAATTGGGATCCTTTGACCTCTTATTCTTATTTGGCTTTATTTTGTCAACTATAATGCTACCCAACCCCATAAAGGCCTTTTTAAGGGAACATGTTGTTGAGAACTAACCTTTAGGGCGACGTTGTGGAGACTGGGTTATCAAAATTCCTCTTTTTTAAACCCCCTTAAAACTACTTTTTGAGATCACCATCATCTTTTACGTAGAATTATATTTACAATGATATAAATTTCATTGGAATTTGATTCCAATACAAAATGCTATGGTCCTTAGAATACTTTCCCCCTTTAGTGCCAAGTTAGCATCCATACTATTTCCATGTTGTAGACACGTTGTGGTCATTTTCCTCATGTCACCATCATATAATGCTATGTCAACAACACATGGATGGCACACAACAATCCCTACCCATTTGTCATCACAACATGTTTTGGTAATATTGTTGTCATGTTTGTCCTTGTTGTCAAAGGCAAAGGGAGACTATAGATGTCTAAGATAAAGATTGTAAGATGAAGATTATTGGAAATATTGTTTGAATACTCAATTTTTTCTTCATGCTCATTTTGGGTACCCTATTTATGGGGGAATTTTTCTCTAAATACCTATATGAAATGGGAGCATAAGACATATAGTTGAAAATAATATTCAGAAACATTTCAAATGGTATATGGAACTCCATGTAAATATATAGGAATGAGGAGATATCATATATTCTATTTAGTTGGCCCAACCATTTTTACAAGTAAGCTCCATAAATGAATGTAGGAACACTATATAAAAAATATAGATGAGCATATGGGAATGAAGAAATATTAAGTGTGCAACAAAAACTGGGGAGTACTCTCAAGGTCTTAAAGGTGGAGCAAAAGTATTATTTTTGGAGTGAATGAGCCATCGATGAATTTTCACTACACATTTTCTCATGGGATTTTTCAAAGCATGAAAATTGGAGGAGATAGATGGGAGATATTCATGCACCTATGATAGAAATTTTAGACTTTGGTTCACTATAATTTCAGAGATATGATCTAAGGAAGTTAGGGCTCCTAAACTCTCATGAAATATACTTCAAACATGTCAGCATGGGATTTTCACTATAACTTATATTCCAGTATGTTTCAAACCATTAAGTTTGGAGGATATGGAGGAAATATCTCCACTTACTCTTGGAAGAAATTTTAGACTCTAGTTCACTAAATGGTTTTAGATATTGTCTGAGGAATTCAAGGTTCTAAAATTCTCTTGAAATTTGCTTCAAACATGTGAGTTTGGCATTTTTCTATAACCTTTTTACTAATATGTTTCAGACGTTAAAATATAAAGGAGACAAAAGAGAAATATCTATATACCCATGGTAGAAATTTCAGAACTTGATTTTCTACAAGTTTAGAGATATGCTCAAAGGAAGTTAGGGTTCCTAAATGCTCTTAAAATTTGCTTCAAATAGGGCAGCTTGGAATTTTTGTTATAACCTCTTTTCTAGGATGTTCTAGACTATGGAATTTGGAAGAGACATAGGAGATATCTCTAGGTATCCATGGTAGAAATTTAATACCTTGTTTCAATAAAATTTCAAACATATTTTATTAGGAAATTAGGGTTCTTGAATGATCTTGAAATGTGATTTAAACAAGTCATCTTGGAATTTTTGTTATGGCCCTTTTCTAAGATGTTTTAGGCTGTGAAATGTAGAGGAAATAAAGGAGAGATATCTAAACACATTTCTAGAAATTTCAAACTTGAGTTCATTATAGTTTCAAATATATTCTCTATGGAAGTTATGGTTACTAAATAGTCTCTAAATTAGCTTCAAACAAGTCAGTTAGGCATATCTTTTGTAACTCATTTTTCTGGGAATTTTCACACTTTTTGAATTTTTTTAGAGATATAATAAAACATATATAGGCTCCTAAAATAAAAAAATTTAGAATCATATTTTCAAAATTAGATATATGGTATGTTGTACAAGGTCGTTCTTGGGAAGAGGCCAAAACAATTAGTTTCGGGAGAAAGAAACCTAGTGAAGACAAAAGTAGTAAGTAAAACTAATGAAGGAAGAAGTAGCAAGTGGACTTGGTGAAGGCAAAAGAAATCAATAGACATAATGAAGGTAGAAGTAGAAAGTATACACAGTGAAGTAGGTTGGTGCCTGTGGATATATTATAACAGAGGGTATTGGTGTCTCCTATAGGTGGGTGCATAAAATTTTTGTAACAAGGAGGATTGGTGTCTTTTAGAGGGTGGTTCCTACAAATATTATAATAGAATGATTTGCATCTATTGTAGGTTGGTTCACACAAAGTCTCTAATAGTAGGTTGGTGACTATAAAGTTTATATCAGTAGGTTTGTGCTTATAAATATGTTCTATAAAGAAGTTTTCATTTATATATTTTGTTCCATACATGAATTTGTTTGGTTATGATTCATGAATATTTAAATAAAGAATATTTTCCTTCCTCCTCTCCCACCAACCCCGATTGTTGTAGATTTTTACTTGTAGATTCAAACTACTTATGTAAGATGTTAAAACAACAGACTTGAATCTACTCTACTCATCAACAGAAACAAAAATTGATTGCTGAAAACACTAAACAGGAAAGGAAGAATTTCAATCACACATAACACTATATTTTTTTGGGGAAATCAACTGCTCAAAATCCCAACTATCTATATTACATTAACAAGAAGATCTGAGAAGAAAATACATACTTGTTCAACCCAAATAATTCTTGCACAAGTACAATCTATCTCTCTGCTTCACAAACTAACTCAAGCCAACACTTAGCCAATTTTGCTGCCTGCCAAGACCCTACTTCCTTGCGCAATTCCTGAGAGAATTATCCCATATTTAATTTGGAAAATCCCTCACCACAACTACGCAATCCATCATAGGCCTTCTACTGATTGCATGCACCATCTGTACAACTCAGAAAATTATACAACTGATAGTACACTGTCCCTAAACTCTAATCTCAACTGGGTCTTCCTCTGAACTGACATGCATGAGTTATTTATGAGTGAATCTTTAGTTAATTGGTGGAGCAGTGAAGTTGCACTGAAGCTGCTCCCCACTACTAGACCTCCTACTAGTTCCTCCAACTATTTGAACTAGTTTAACTGACTATAACTCAGTTAAACTAAGTTAATTAATTACAACTCAAAAGAACTCAACCCGGACCCCTAAAATTTAGGAATCACTATGCATGAATCTAGATGGACTTGCAACTCAAATTTATTGAGCCAACTAAGTCAAATTAGCTTAGTTAACTATTACAAGTTTTTTTTCCAAGGAAAAAAAACGGTAACCTTTTATTAATGAATTAATGAAAAGTTACACTAGCAGATGCATTGAAGCATTCCGTAAGCTGCCACATGGGCTCGAGTGCTTTCGCACCCCACGCAACGTTAGAAAACTAACGTGCACAAAGAATAAGAAAAGAGAAGAGAGAAGAGAGAAGGAAAGAGGCAAAAAACTGAATTCCGGCAGTGAGTAAAACTCACGCTTCAAGTTTTTCTCCCCTTTTTCTTTTCGACCTTGCGCCATTCTCCTTGAGTGGGCTCGATCGAAGCAATGACTAATTGTGTTTCTGCATGCTGTGGTCCTGTTTCTTTGTCTGAGTCTGAAGTATCTGAGTGGTGATGCCGTTTAATGCCTCCCATACTTTGATCCTCACTTGTTACCTCTGCTTGATTTTGGTGGTTTTTTGTGATCTTGTTTGCTGGAGTAGCTTCTTCCTTAGTTTCTTTGGATATCTCTGCATTCTCTGCGGTGGGTTCGTCCTCTTCTGCTTCTGATTCTTCATCCTCTGAATCAGGGGGAGGGAATTGCCATCCTTTCCTCTGCTTCCCTTTCTGCTTCTTTTTATTATTTACTTTTTTTGCTTCTGGGCATGTGCTTTGTAGATGTCCTGTCTGCCTGCAGATCCTACATCTGAAAGCAGTGTTTTCATAGTCTAAAGCTTGCAGCCAGTTTTGTTGTTTGTAGATCAGCCTTATGTTGTCTGGCAGCCCTTTGCTTAGATCTACTTCGACACAAATGCGTGCAAAAGTGTATACCCTTTCATCAATCCTTTCCAGATCTGTTTTGATATATTTCCCTATGCTGTTCCCAATTCCTTCCAAGACTTGTTCACTCCAAAAGTGGAGGGGAAGGTTGTATAGACGAACCCAAACCGGCACTTTTGATACCGTCATATTGTTTGGATCGAAATCTGGGAACCATGGGGTCATGAACAGCCCCGATGTTCCCCAGAACCATGGCCCATCTCTGATGATTTTTTCTCTGAACTCCGAGGAGGCGAACCTAACTATGAAAAAACCCTTGGAGCATAAATGTATATCACATTCCATGGTCCAAGTGTTGAAGATCCAATGGAAGAGATCCATTGGTTTAGGCCAGAAACTGTTGAAACGACAAATTAGAGCTTGTGTTTCGTAGGATTTTACAAAAACATCAAGGCCTGTAGAGTCCAAGTTTAAGGCTGGGGTCTGCCCTAACTGATCTACTATGTATGGCCTAGGGGTATACCTGCCTTGATCTGGGGAGGATCCTGTTTCTTTGTTGCCCTGAAGAATGTTTTTGTATGAGGGTCCTCCTCTGGACTGCTGCTGAGGTGCTGTCTTTTTCCCTTTATCCTCTCCAGAAATTTTTTTTTCTCCCCCTGATCTGCTTGTCTGACCTTGAGGAGGGGCTCCTCCTCTCAGTCTGAGGTTCAGAACAATAGTTTCTCCTGGGCTAATCCCATAGCTTCCCATGGTTCTGTTGTCTTGGAGAGACCATCTGCCTTTTACTAAATGTTGAATCTCTCTAGGGTATCTATTCAATGCACAGATTTGCTGCTTCAGCTGCATCACAGTATTATCTAAATGTACCCATACTAAAAGGGATTTCGTCTCTGGGGTTTTTATGAAAATCTGGAAGCGAGTTTTTGTTACCTGATTTCTGCAGTCTAGCTGAGTTCCTGCTCTGCCTGCAACGGTGCCATTGTTGGTTGCCTTGAGTTCTGGTTGTCGGCGAGCTTCCAGATCCAGATATTTGGCCCGATCTATTGAGGGATGGGGTAGATCTGCTACATGCAGGTCCCCTTCTTTGATTGCCGTTTCTGGATCAATGTGATCCTTCTCAGATCTACAGGATTTGGACCAAAACGTTTTGAGCGGAGGCAGATCGGCTGCCTTCAGGCCCCATTCTTTGATTACATTTATGGGATCTGTATGGAAAACAACGGCTCCTTTCTTAGCGTTCACGAGGCGGAGCCTCCTTCCTCTCCTGTCGGCGCGAACATCATCATTTCTAGTCTTTTTCTGGCCAGCCTTGATGTCGGCGCTCCTCTGAATGGGGCCTAAACCCCCTTTGCCCCTTCTCAAATGGAAACGAAACCGAAACTGTGGATACCGGCTGTCTCTGCCATCCCCCGGAGGGCCGTTCTCATCAGTCTAGCGAACGTCCGAGGCGAGTCTCAAAGCCTGCGCATGTATTTTGATCCGATCCGCAAGCTGGTCCCTCTGATCTGAAGCCGCCAGGTGAGATGCATAAACCTGCATTTGTTTGGATCTGCCTTCCAAACCCTTGATGAGAAGCGGAAGCATGTTGGTATGAGGTCTTGAGATCGAAACCTGAAGGGTCTCCGCCGCCCTTGCTACAATCTGAATCATCATCGTTAACTATTACAAGTTGCTATGAATTTTGATCTAATTCCTAATTTAATTCAAGGCCAAATTAAATTAGGATTTATTGTTTCTATTTCTAACACTCCCTTTCAACAAGAAAGGGACTATATTCTACCCTGATCCTTCCTCTGTGAAATTCAAATTTGCATCTTAACAAGGCCTTTGTCAAAATATCTGCATCCTGCTCCTCTGTGGGAATGTACTTCAACAACATGATTCTCCTTTGCACACAATCTTGAAGATGACGATGCTAGATATCAATATGCTTGAATCGATCATGAAAAAATGGATTCTCAGAGAGTTTGAGACAACTCTGATTGTCACAGTAAATCACTGTTGGATCCATCTGATGACCAAACAAACCAACAAGAATCTTCCTCATACAGATAGCCTCACAAGCTACTTGACTAACATCCATGTACACTTATTTTGCTGAATTGAGTGCAACTGGTCTTTGTTTCCTACTGTACCAAGAAACAACTGCTAACCCAATACTGAAGATCCCACCTGATATGCTCTTCCTATCAGATGCACTCCCTACCCAATCTACATTGGTGAAGCATTCATTCTTCACTCCCTCTGTCCATCTGTACTAAAGATCAAACTGAGTGGTGCCTATGAGGTATCTCAACACATGTTTAGCTACCTTCCAATACAGTTTGGTCGGATTAACCATAACTTGACTAAGCTGGTTAACTGGATAACACATGTATGGCTGTGTATTCATCAAATACATGAGTGAACCCACAAGCTGTCTATAAATAGTAGCCTCCACTACTTCACTGGAAGTAGCATCCTCCTTCCTCCAGTTACCATCTAGAGGAGTCTCCATGGTTTATTTCTCTCCATGTGGGACTTTTTCAGTATCTTGTTGGTATAATTTCCCTAAGAGACAAACAATTCCTCATCTCCTTGCCATACTTCCATCCCGAGAACGTAGTGCATGAGCCCAATGTACTTCATTTCAAACTCTCTTGCAAGATCCTCTTTGCAAGACTTGATAATTTTATCATCACCTGTCAGAGTCAAATTTTCGACGTATAAAAAATTAATCAACGATTTACCTTCAACCAAAATATGGTAAAGGTTTGCATCTACTTCAATATTGGTGAAGCCCAACTCACTGAAATAGCTATCGATCCTGGTGTACTGTGCATGGGGTGTTTTTTTAGTCCATACAGTGCTTACTTGAGTATGAACACATGTGCCTCTCTGTGGAAGGTCTTAAATCCTTTAGGTTGCTCAATATACACCTCTTCCTTAATCATACCATTGAGGAATGTTGTGTTTACATACATCTAATGTCTCTTCCATCCCATCTGTGCTAAAAGTTATAGAATGGATCTGATTGATGAGTACCTTGCTATAGGAGAAAAAGTATCATTTTAATCAATCCCCTCCACCTGAGAGAACCCTCCGACCACAAACCTAGCCTTATGTTTCTCCACACTACCATCAGCTGCTTGCTTTACCTTGTAAAGTCATCTGGAACTCACCATTGACTTGTCTGCCGGTCTTGGGACCACTTCCCAAGCATTGTTCCCAATAATGGAGTCATACTCCTCAACCATGGAATCAACCTAAACTAGTTGCTACACTTCTTCCTCAAAAGAGGATGGCTCAATCTCTACACTCCTGCTCATCAGAGCCATGTAGCCATTGTACCTCTTTGGTGACCTCCTATGCCCACACTGTGATGTGGGTGCTCCCACATTCTCTCTAGAATCATGCAATAACCTGTCAGCCTCTCTGGTGCACTTTATCCCATCTTTGGAAGACTCTTCATGAGTGGGTGTTTCCACTCCATGATCCTCTACATGTGGCTGCTCCACATCATCCTAAGGTTCCTCCTTTGGAGATAAACACTCTTCAACTGCATGTAGTTGAAGCTCCCTCTGAAGGGAACATCTCATGGCCTTCTCTTCATTGAACTTCACATCTCTGTGAACCACTGCCATCTTGTTGGTTGGCAGGTACACCCAATAGTTATGAGGTGTATCAGTGTACCCCACAAATATGCCCAAATCAGTTGTTGGCTCTAGCTTTTTCCATGCATCTTTGGTAACATGGAAGTAGACTGATGAACCAAAGATCCTGAAGTGTGCCACATCTAGTTTCTTCCCTAAAAAAGCCTCTTCTGGTGTACTCATCCTGAGAATTCGATGAGGGCTTTTGTTCTACAAATAAACAATTGTGTTGCATGGTTTAGCCCACAAGTGTAATGGTAGCCTTGATCATGCAACATCGTCTATGCCACTCCCACAATACTTATGTTCTTCCTTTCAGCCACCCCATTATGCCGTGGGTTATGAAGTGTTATCAACTCCCATCGAATGCCTTCTGATGCACAAATTTTTTTAAACTCATTCGACACATACTCTCCACCGTTATCGCCTCTGAGAGATTTAACTTTCATGTTAGTATATTTCTCGACAAGTTCTTTAAATTTGAAAAACTTAGAGAACATCTAATATTTCTTCTGCATGAAGCAAATCCAACACTTACGAAAAAAATCATATACAAATATTACATAATACCTGTGCTTGGCTGTGGATTCCATCGAGAAAGGTCCACCCACATCTGAGTGAACTCTATCAGTGATCACTTGTGCTCGACTGTCTTTGTCATGAAAGGAAGATTTGGTGTAATCCACAATGTACACCCTTTGCATGTGCCTCTCTACTATAGTGTACTCTTGGGAAGCCCTGTAGAAATTTGCTGCAAGATCTTTAAAGCACCATGATGTAAGTGACCTAATCTCCTGTGCCACAACTCATCGATGTATCGGCTCTACACCTTCTCTGCTTTAGTGCTCAAAGTAATGAAGTCTTCTACCCCTAATTTATAGAGGGTCTTCACTCGAACCTCTATCTGCTTCACCTATCCTGTGGCTATGTGACGAAGGAAATCCTTTCCCTTACTAAATATCACATCATAGCCTCTATCCTCCAAAATGGCAACAAAAACCAAGTTCTTTTTCAAACCTAGAATATACATAACATCTCTCAAAGTGAGGGGACAACTAGACTCCCTCTGAAAGGTAACTGTACCAATGTCAGTTGCACTATACCTCCCATCATCACCCATCTCGATATGCATATGGAGATCCTTCTCCTCCAAGTTACTGAAGAGCTCTTTGTTACTGGTCATATGGAATGAAGCTCCACTTTCCAGGTACCACAAACTACGATGACACCATACAAGTGATCAGGGTAAAATCTAGTTTGAATTTGAAGCAAGAGCTCCACCTGCTGCTCCTCCTGAGGGCTTCTTACTGGCCTTCTTGTGCGGACACTTTGTGGCAAAGTGTCCGAACTTGTGACATTGAAAACACTTGATTTATGACATGTCCTTATTCTTGCTGCCCTAACAAGAATATTATTTGGAATGGAATGAGTTCCCCTTCCCTTTCTTTTCCTTTCCAACTAAGGCACAATTCTCCTCATCATCATGCTTTGATGAGGATCCATCTCTAGTGTTATGTCGAATCTCTTCCTGTACCAAGTTAGACCACAATCTCTCCCACTCTGGTAGTTTCTCCCTCCCATTAACTGAGTCCTAGTAACTATGCCAGGTCTTGGGAAGTCCTAGAAGTGGTAGGCTCACTAGATTGTCTTCGACAACAGTAATCCCGACATTGGGTGAACTTGGTCAAGTACTTCAGAATTGAGTTTCCCTTCTCCATCTTGATCTTTCTGAGCTTTTCCTTAAGTGCCAACTTCCTGTGGTCACTGCTATTTTGAAAAATGTCTGTTAATTCCTTCACATTGTAAATGGAGTTTCCTTTCTGTGGAGATTCGAGACCATATGATCTCGAACTCCTTAAAGGCTAATCCTTCTCACCTTTGCCACCCACTTTCTCCATTCAGCTAGATATTTAACATCAGATGTTGGAGGCTTTAGAATATCATGATCTATGAATTCATTTAGCCCTTTGTCTTCCAACACTACCTCCATCCTGTCCTTCCAAGCTATGTAATTCAAGCTACCCTCCAGGGCATACTCAAGTCTCAAACCGTAGAATGACATCCTGTTGAATCTGAAGTATGAAATTGCAAATTCAATTTCACCTACACAACGAACTCGTACTCTCCTCTTTTATAATGTCTTCATCTCCGATACCATGTAGATTTTTAAATGTAGATTCAAACTACTTATGTAATATGCTAAAACAAAAGACTTGAATCTACTCTACTCATTAGTAGAAACAAAAATTAATTGATGAAACACTAAGCAGAAAAGGAAGAATTTCAATCGCACATAACACAATATTTTTCTGGGGAAAGTAAGTACTCAAAACTCTGACTATCTATATTGCATTAACCAAAATATCCGAGAATAAAATACAATGCTTGTTCAACCCAAAGAATTCCTGCATAAGTACAATCTATCTTTCTGCTTCACAAACCAGCTCAAGCCAACACTTAGCCAATTCTGATACCTGCCAAGTCCCTACTTCCTTGTGCAATTCCTAAGAGAATTAGCCCATACTTAACTAGGAAAATCCCTCACCACAACTATGCAATCCATCATATGCCTTCTACTAATTGCATGCACCATTTGTAAAACTTGGAAAATTATACAACTGATATTACACTATCCTTGAACTCTAATCTCAACTAGGTCTTCCTCTGAACTGACATGCATGAGTTATTTATGAGTGAATCTTCAGTTAAATGGTGGATCCGTGAAGTTGCACTAAAGATTATCCCCACTACTATACCTCCTACTAGTTCTTCCAACTGTTTGAACTAGTTTAACTGACTATAATTTAGTTAGACTGAGTTAATTAATTACAACTCAAAAGAACTCAACCTGGACCCCTAAAATTTAGGAGTCACTCTACATGACTCTAGATAGACTTCCAACTCGAATTTACTAGGCCAACTAAGTCAAATTAACTTAGTTAACTATTACAAGTTGCTATGAGAATATAATTTTGATTTAATTCCTAATTTAATTCAAGGACAAATTATTAACTTAGTTAACTATTACAAGTTGCTATGAGAATATAATTTTGATTTAATTCAAGAACAAATTAAATTAGGATTTCTTGTTTCTATTTTTAACAACTATAACTATGAATACAATAATTTTTATCAAAGTAGGTTCCTTTGGAAGTAGTCCAACTACTAGAAGGAAGATCTCAGAGGGACCATGGCTAGTCACAAAGGTTCTTTCACAAAAAAGCTCCGTTATTAGATGGAACAAATTATGCCCTTTGAAGGGTAAGGACGAGGACGTATCTAATGTCCCTTGGTTTTAACATTTAGCAATATATAATGGATGATTACAAAGATCCAACAACTCCATTTTATCAATATGGTATGAAGGCTTGTGTAAATAATTAAAAATTCATGAATTCCATCTTATGTGGCCTATCAAATCTAGATTTTGTCAAAGTAATGCATTATGAATCTAAAAATACATTTGGGATAAACATTAAAAACAACTATGAAGGATATGAGAAGGTGAAGGAAAAGCTTCAAACCCATAGAAGATAGTCTGAGAACTTGAACATGAATGATGAAGAAAATATTGCATCCCAATTCCTTTGTGTAGATGATATTTCCAATGTTATTAGAGGACTTAGTGAAGAAGTGAAGGAATCCAAGCTTGTACAGAAGGTGTTGATATCTCTCCCATGAAAATTTGATGCAAAGGTGTCAACTATTGAAGAAATAAAGGACATGGAAAATTTGAAGATGGATGAGTTATATGAGTATCAAATGATGACCAAAAAAGGAAACTCAACTCTAAAGGAAGAAAATTTCAAAGTTTCAAATAAGATAGAAGAAATTAAAGCTGACGATTATTCTAAGAATGAATCAGACACATAAGAAGCATAGTTTATGAGAATTTTGAAAAGAGGATCAAGAAAATACAAAGGTATGCTACCACTAAAATGTTTTAATTGTGGTAGAATTGAGAATTTTGCTTCTAAATTTCCATGTGGATATTGTGAGCAAAACGATGATGAAGAAGAGCATGAAAATAAAAGAAAGTATTATAGATGCAAAGGGGGAAAGTTCCAAGAAGAAAGACTTTTATTCTAGAGAATATAGTAGCTCCTCAGAAGAGAGTGATGAATATGCATCTAATATCAACACAAAAGAACTTATTTTCATAGTCATTGATGCAAAGGATGTTGATAAAGAAGATGGAGTCAATCAAGACAATAAAATAAAATTCAGAGGATGATGTTATTGATGAGGAAGTAAATCTTGAAGTAGAACTTGTTAGTACCTTAGAAGAAATAGATAGAGTCAGAGGAAAGATAAAAAAGAAAAAAGAGATATTGTATAAATATGAGAAGAGACATAATCATGATATTAATGAAACAACAAGTTCCATTCTAAATACATAACTAGAAGAGCCAAGATGATAGAAGAAGTAGTGAGAATCTAGTTGATAAAAAAGGAAGAAGATTGTGAAAATCTAGAATAAAAAGTTATTTCCTTGAGAAAGGAACTAGAGAAGGAAAATACTCAATTGAATCAAAGATTCAAGTTTAGAAAGAGTGCCAAAATATTAGTTGATATTATTAGCTATCAGAGGTAAAATTTCATAAAAACAAGTCTTGGATATGAGGAAAAAAATCATAAGAAATCTACGAGAGAATTAAGCGCAAAGTCATCAGAAAAGGAAAATGAAGAAAATCCCAAAAACTATGTCGATGTTCTCAAGAGCTCCTTCAACAATGAAAGTAGCATTGAGAAAGGAGATGAATATCAACAAAGGCTTGATTTTTCTCACAAGATCAACAAGAATTAACTCAAAAGAGTTCCTCTACTAATAAGGCCTTTCACATCTTGGTATCAAAATCTCTACTTTGGCTATTTATTAGCTTGTAATAATTCTGGTCATAAATAAATAATTTGTAGAGCTTATATAAAAAATGAATGTGTGAGAAATAGATATAGAGGATATTATAAGACCTCAAAGAATGGTTTTGTGAGAAACAAAACTAATGAAGATGGTTTTAGAAGATGCAACTCATTTGCTCCCCTTTTGGTTCATGTTTAATGCTATAAGTGCAATAATTATGGAAACAAGGTATGTGGCTATATAAGAAGCACATTAAGGCATTCTAAGAAAGGAAAGGAAAAATATATTGCCAATCATAGAGAACAATGCACAAACAAAAAAGGAAATGAGAAAAACAAGAGGAACATGGATTTGCTCTATATGCTCAATGCAAATCAATCAAATGGTTTAATGATAGTAGATGTTCAAAACACGTAACATGAGATAAGACTAAATTTCTTACTCTAAAAGAAGAAAAACAAGGTAGTGCTACCTTTGGAGATAGTGCATCAACAAGGATAATTGGGAAGGGCATATTTTATTTAATCATGGAAAGAATAAACTCAGAATGTCATGTATGTTGAAGGTATAAAACATAATATTTTAAGTGTAAGTAAAATGTGTGATCAAGGATATGACATCACATTTCATTCCAAACATTACTAAAAAAAGACTTTTAGGGAGGTCATTAAATTAGTTTTACAAAATACGTCCACAAAACCATTTTTAATTATTTAAAAAAATATATTATGTATTGATGTATGATATACTTAATTTACATGTTATTCTTATGAGTGTTAGTGAAAAAAAAATATGGATTGTGTGTTAACCATGTTTGGTACATCTTATTAGTTATAGTTAGTAAGTCGTATTGAAAATGGTTGTGTAAAAGTGATACGTTATATGATAAAATTTTATTTTAAAAATATTCTTATTTAAAAAAATCAAGTCCATGGATGGACAACTAAATACTGACTTTAAAGTTTTTATATGGATTGTGGGTTAACCATGTTCGTCACTTATTAGTTATAGTTACTAAATCGCATTAAAAATGGTTGTGTTAAAGTGATACCTCATAACATAATTTTTTTTTTTTTATTTCTGTATATTTTCAAGAATAAGTTATATATATATATATATATATATATATATATATATATATTTTGTCTATCTTAATCATTACTTAAATTTTAAATAGAAAAATTATAAATATACCAATAATATCTAATCATAATATTTTATATAATATCTAATACAAAAATTTAATTTCATATAAAAAAATAGCTATTAATTATTTATTTTATCATAATTTTTATATCAATATATATGTAAAATTTTTATTGAAATTATATGGTCATAAGTTAAATATTTAATTAAATGGTTAAATTTCATTTTCTGATTATATTTAAATAAAAATGATTAAATTTATATTTTAATAAAAAATATTATATATATATATATATATATTTATTTATATTTTAAATTATATATTTATTAATTAAATCGGTAATAATTTTAAAATATTTAATTAGATTTATTCTTAATTTATATCTTTATAATTTAACTTAAATTTATATAAAATATAAAAAAAGATCACTGAGCACAAAACAAATTCAACAATCACATATATATTTTTAAAATGTACATGAGTAACAAAAAAAAATCATATCTAAGCAAGCATAGTAGTAAAATACCATATCCATGCATATCATATTTTTTTATTAGTGTCATACTCATGTCTTATGCCAAGAATGAGGGAACAATATATAGAAAATCTAATTTAAACCCTCAAATTCACATGCTCATGGGTCATCCTAGTAATTATCAATTGGTTTTTACTTTATTTTAGCTATATTTATTTCATTTAGTTATATTTGAGGTTCCTTAAAACATAAATGTTTTGTCAAACTTTTCCCAATAGAAAAGTTCCCTCTATAAGAAATCCATATCATTTCTTAAATCTGCTAGCATTCAACAACTTCTTATTGGTTAGTAGTTTCAAAGTTGAGTAAATTTTGTTGATTAAAATCACCATAATGGTGTTGCTTCAAATCCATCTTCAACCATCAATATTTACTTAATAAACTTTTTTGTTTAAGGTATAATTTAGTTTTTTTTCTCATTTAAATTGATCCAAGTTTATAAAATGTAAAAATTTTATACAAACTATCTATCTTTAAAATTTAAGTTAAAATTCACATTGATTTATGTGAAGTTTTTATTTGTTTTAATAGTTGTCATTGGTTGTTAAAATAGTCTTGATTGACTGCTATCCAAGAAACTTATCACCAAAATATGTATTTAAAAGAAAAATCATAAAGTGGGGTATATTAATAAAGAGAAAATAATCAACAATTTGTCATCAAAATCTTTAGAATTTAAAAATGGTATAATTTGACTCTATATAATTAAATATATCTTTTTTTCTCTGCTTGTTTTTCAATTTTACTTTTGAGTTTTCTGTTTTTACATTGCTTCCACTCATGGGAAACGATTCACTTATTTTTGTTTGTTTATCAGTTTTTTTATTTTGTATATTAAATAGATAATGGGTAAGAAAAATAGAAGCATGGAAAAAACATTTTTATTTTGTTTTCAACTACCATAACTATTTTGAAAAACACAAACTAATAAAAAAATAAATATTAAACACCATACACTAGACCAATACAATAATTAAATGTTAAAAAAGATAAATCCAATTGCAAATCCTCCACCAATAATTAAATGTTAAAAGAGAAATCCAATTGCAAATCCTCCACTGCTACTCTCTCACACAGTGTCTACGTAGACATATCTTCTGCCACCAATCCACTGTGTGACAAAGAAGCAAAGAATTTTCTGATGTCGCCCAATTTTCGATCTTGAGAAGTAGCCCTTTTGTCAATTCCCTCACGCGTGACAATACTCAGCAACGTGACAATACTCAGCAACGTGACATTTCTTGAATTTAGTCGACTTGCTTTTCTGTCATCGCAAAAAAGACGGAAACAGTTGCAATAGAATATATTTTATTAGAATTATGAGAGATGTAAGGCTGATATAACGATTAATGGGTTGCTGTGTAATTATGTTTATGGTTTATTATTAAATTTGCTTTATAATTATGTCATTAAAAAGATTATACAAAATATATTTACGGATAATGTTTATATATGTGAAATTATTTTCATTATATAATATTTGTTATAATAATTAAATTATTTTTTTCTTAAAATATATTTTTTTTAATAAAATATATATTTAGTTTTAATATTATAGTAAATTAATGTAAGAGAAGATTTTTTTGTTTATAGGATAAGGGATTTTTCATATTTATTTTTATAATGATACTAGTGTTAAATTTTGGCCTATTTTTAAATTTGAAGATTATAACAATTTTGGAGGAAATACATATTCTTAATCATTAAATCCACTCAAATTATACATAATAATTCAATTTTAAGTGCATAGTCAAGCTAATTATCAAATTGGTGTACAATCCACACCAAATTGATGTATAGGACCTCTTATTTGTAAAACAATGCATCAAATTGATGTATAAGGCCTCTTATTTGCAAAACAAAGCATCCCATGCATCTATTCGGCTATTAACTATTGAAACATATTAAAATGGACATACTCTACTATATATATATATATATAACGTTAAGAAAAAATATTAGAAAATTATTTCAATATTCACTATATAAAAGTTATTATTTATCTCGTGATCGAGATGAGAGATGGGACAAAGGACATTGTGGGATCTGGGCCACAATTATGGTCTTCATAATCATAAAGAAAGGGGGGAGGCGTGGCCACCCCCACACATGTATAACCATGCATGGGATGTCACGGTCATTACGCTCATAAGTGGAGGCATTTGGAGGTGAGAGAGATCGTAAAGGATATTGTGATAGTAGGTGTTGGGATTTCAAAAGGTCAGAACAAGAAAATATTTGGAGGGAATTGGAGGCGAAGGAGGAGATTGGAATCTCTAGGGGGTGGCGAACTCTAGGCCCTGGTCTAGGCTCATCCCAGTTCGCGCTTTCCTCTCCGTCTTCATTTCAGCGTGCATGTTCAAGTTGGTCTCCCCCTTCATATAATGTTGTATGAGAAATTCAGTTGTGGTAATGGGTTATGGATGGTTGGTACTGGTGTTTTCATTTGGTTAAAGGTCAAGCTTAGTTGCTCGATGGTCTGTTGGCTTCTAGGATTCATAACAGTTCCCTACCCCAGGGTCTGGATGAATGCTGTAAACCTCTCCATTCCCATTAGCCCACCCCCATTCCCATTAGCCCACCCCTCTCTAGGGAAGGGGGCGGGATGGGCTTGTAAGCTGATGTTGTCTGGTATTGCGTGGAGTTGGGGCATGGAGGGTTTCAAACACATCACATAGTGTTCGGTTTTAACCAATGGCAGTTTATTTTCTTGGGATGGAATTGATTCTATTCAGTCGAACCCGTGGCCTTTGGTTAGTCAATTTTCCTGGGAGTCAAAGGGTAGCTGAACAAGCTGTATGGGCTCCCCCTTGTCATGCATTCAATTCTTGGAATGTCACAGTTTAAAGGGGGTCTTAGGTCAGAGTCTTAACTTGCATCCTCTGCCTTACAACCAACATTCGGGGAATCTATAGTGCAATTGGATGGGGGGGATGATTATGTTCATGACTCTATTTTGGAGAGTTTTATTTGGGTGAAGTTTATTGAATTCTTGTGTGACAAATGTTGTCTTTTAGAATCTGCAGGTAATCTCAATCTCCAAGTTTTCAAGTGGATCCCTTCTTGCCATCCTCCAGAGCTTTCCCACTCCACCCATCCTTCGTGGGATAGTGGCTCTTGGGCCCTTTGCTCATAAGCATACAGGAAAACCTTCAATAGAAAGTAGTTCGTAGGGATGGTAAGATTGTCGTCTCAACGTAACAACAACTCTAGCTCTGGTCATAGTTATGGTTGAGGTCATGGATGTGCTCAGTCAAGACCCACCAGGGGTCGAGGTCATGGGAACTTGCACACTTTGGCAATTAATTCTTTTAGAAATGGCACCCATCCCCAGGCCCGCCAAGCCATTAGGGACTGGGAGGAAGATATTTGAGCCTAGTTGGAACCTAATGACCAAGATATTTTGAACGATTTCCCGGACATTATTCTGGACCAAAATAAGACAAGATATCATTGCTCTCTATTTCTGCAAACACTTCACATATATTGGATGATGAAGACTCTTTTGGCCAAAGATTTCATGTAACCCCTATTTGACAGCCCAATTTCTTCAGAGTAGATGTAGGAAAACTAAAGCTAATTTAGTGTCAGATTCAACAGTAGAATCCTTGCCTTGCTCGAATCGAGAGGCACATTCTGTGCATGCCACCGACAGAAAATCCTGGATCTAGTGCTAAAGATCCAACACGATTGATTCATCTGATGATTGAACTTTTTTAGATACATAGTATGGTTTTTTTGGTTTTCTATTATAGGCTTATAGTTATTAGAGGTCATAAAGATAGTCAACTTTATTTAGCTTTGTTGGAGAATCTCAGGCAATTTTATTTTTGAACTGGTTATAATGCAACTAGATGGTCAATAGACATGATTTCTCTATGGGTAGGTTGAGACCATTTAGACATACATACTGATTTTGTAATGCCTGCAATATATATATATATATATATATATATATATATATATATATATATATATATATATTATAAATATTAATTTATAATTAAATATATACTTATGTAAAAAATAAATAAATTAAAAACACAATATAAATCAATTTCATTATTTTAACCTTAAACCTTAGAATATGATTCTATCTCATTATATCATAACAATTTTTTTTTAAATATAACGTGATCATCACTATAACTTTTCTACTCATTTTAAATTTCATTATACTTTATAAAATTTAATATACACTCTTTATACTCTATATATATATAAAAATTCACTAATTTAATTTTTAAATGCATATTCAAACCAAAGCCAAATATTAAATTGGTGTACACCAAACTAATAGGTAAAAGCCTCTTATTTATAAAACAAAACATTCATATATCTATTTTAAATATTAATTATTAAAATATATTTAAATAAACATACTCTACTATATATATAAAAATATTCACTATATACAATTATTTATTTATTTTTAATTAAAAAATATAATTAAAAAATCTAAAATAAAAACAAATTTATATTAATTAATAATTATTAAATTAATTTATAATACAATATACTTATCTATTATAAATAAATACAAAACCCCATATAAATCAATTTTCATTATATAACTCTATCTCATTATATCATAACATTTTTTTGAATATAACATGATCATCACTGTAACTTTTCCACTGATTTTAAATCTTTTCCGCTAATTTTAACTTTCATTATGCTTTATAAAATTTAGTATACAATCATTATACTCTATATAAAAATTCATTAATTTAATTCTTAAAATTCTGTCAGATCTCTTTTTTATTATAGTCTCACTTCATAAAATTATCATTATAAACCATTGTCATATAATATAAAATCATTATAAAATAGATTTACTCATCATTGAAAGATATGTCTTACAATTCACTATGGGGAATATAAAACACGTGAGCTTGTCGAATTAAATAATATTATATAAAAAATAAAAAATGTTTTTATTAAATTAGATTATTATAAATTTATTTTAAAATAAAAAAATCGGTTAATTTAAAAATAAATTTATATTAACTTCATAAATGTGTTTATTATTTTTTTTTTTTCCAAAGAAAAAAACGAAACTTTTTATTAAGATTATAAAAAGTTTACATTGCAAATGCAGATGCATCCCTTATCAATCTGAGAGATTGCCATGACTGCTTTACAAAAAGCTGCTGTCACTTGTATTCACCTGTTCCCTGAATGGCGCTTAAGCTGTTCTGATAACCTCTGATCCGAGGTGCCTGTAAGACCACGTTCTTTTCCTAAGAACTGGAGACTGTTCAAAAAGAGAAGTAATTTCCAGCAAACCGGGCCTCCTCAACATAGAGGAAGACAGCCCGTCATTCGAAATAGAAGTTTCAATAGCCGAAAAATGATTCCGTTATGGTTTATAGAGTGTATGCAGTTACAAAAATTTTGTAAAAAAATGTAAAGTAACAAAAAGATGCTGCCAGGAAATTAGATGGGCTGATTATAGGGCGGCTGTTCAGATCTTCTGATCTGGCCTTGGTCCTCTTCTACAATCTTCCAGCTGCCCAGAACCTGTGTAAGACCGTCTTTAGATAGCTTGTCCGCAGAGTCATTCCTTTCCCTGAAGATATGGCGAAGAGAGAAACTGTTAAAATAAGATTTGAGCCTCATAATTTCTCCCAAAATTTGTTTTAATATTTGGTTGCTGCAGGTACTTTGTCCATTTACCCATCTGATCACGTTTTGAGAGTCCCCAAAAATTTGAATTGTGAGGGTGTGCCTTTGAATGAGCCAACAAATAAGGAATTTTAGTGCAAGCAGTTCAGCAAAATTATTAGAGCCTGTTCCTAGACCCACAGAGGCTTTTAGAACATGAGAAGGGGATTCGTAGATGACTAAGCCAGCTCCAGCTATATTGTTTTGAGATGCACCATCAAAAAAAGCCCAGGGGATTCCTTCTGAGATCTGCAGTTCTGGAACGATTCTTTGTGAGTGGACTTCCTTAGGTTCAGGGATACAGGAAAAAATGGCAGTGCTCTGAGATGCTGTGATAGCTGTGGGGGTACCCTTATCCTGGAAAATACTCCTGTTTCTGGCTATCCAGATGCCCCAACTGATAATGAGGGGGAGGTTGCGCAGAGTCCCATTTGGATGAGATTGCCACCACTTCTGCCAAGCTTCTTGGACATTGTTACCTTCCCATTCAAGCTTTTTGTTCAGGAGTTTCCCTACCTCGCCCCATAATTTGATAGCTTCTGGGCACTTTAGAAAAAGGTGGTTAATAGTTTCTGCTTCTGATTTGCACAAGGTGCATCTCCCAGGCCCATGCATGAATCTGGCCTGCAGGATGTCCCAAGTTGGGATTTTACTATTTAGGATGCACCAGAAAAGAATTTTTGACTTTGGGGGGCTCTTAAGTTTCCAAAGCTGTTTTGACCACCACTCCGGATTTCCCCATCCTTTCCTTGACATAAGGAAAGTGTATCCACTCTTTGGAGCGTATTCCCCAGAGTCTGCGTGTGCCCAAATTAACTCATCCTGTCTATCACTCAGCCGAACATTTGATCTGAAGAGCTCCTGAGTAAAAACACTCCATTCGTTCCTCCATCTTTGCTCTAATTCCAATTCATCTCCATTCTTCCAAGCTTGACCCCAGATAGATGAAGAGCCCGGATTTGCCACTTGATTTAGATATAGAAGCCCTTTATCCTCTAGCTGCTGAACCAGTCCTGGGGAGAGAGCATAGTTTTCATTACAGCCAACCCAAGGATCCTTTCCTATCTTTACCTTTTCCCCATTTCCAACCTTCCATGCAAGACCTTGTTCAATCACTTTAAAAGACTCCAGAGTTGCTTTCCAGATTGCCGACACGTTCTTATGGCTCTTTACTGGGTTCCTGATCCAGACTTCTAGAGGAGTTGGATCTATATATTTTCTTTTAACTGTTCTGGTCCAGAGATTTTCCATCTTAATGAGGCGCCACCCTGATTTAGCTGCTAGTGAAAGTCTGAAGTCAGGTAGGCTTTTTATCCCCCAACCGCCCCATTCTTTTGGTCTTGCCACTTTCTCCCAGGCAACCCATGGGAGAACCGAAGTTTCTTTTGATCCTGCCCACAAAAATCTGCTACAGATTCTCCTAATTTTCTCCAGCACGCCTTTGGGAACCCATGTTAAAGCTGCCCAGTAAACTGGGATGGCTAATAACACAGATTTTATCAGGGTCAATCTTCCTGCTCTGGAAAGCCATTTAAAGCTCCAGTGGCTGATTCTAGCTTCAATCTTTGCAATTAGCCAAGACCAGTCCTCCTTCCTGTAATCATTTGGCTTCAACCAGAATCCCAGATACTTAAACGGAGAGACCATGTTACACATTTCATATGGAAAATAAAAACTGAACTGCTCCTTTTCTTGTCTGTTTAGTCCTTCCACTATGATTTGTGATTTTCTGGGATTGATCTGCATTCCTGTAGCTTTCAAAAAGAGTTCAAAGATATTTTTTAACTCTTTTAATTCATTTATGGAGCCATTAGTAAAAACCAGAATATCATCTACAAAGAGTAGGTGTGAAATGAACAGATTTACCGCTGCCTCTATACCTTTTATTTTACCTTCCCTTCTGCTTTTATGAATCAGCTGGCTTAGACCTTCAGCCACTAAGAGGAAAAGCAAGGGGGACAAAGGGCATCCTTGCCTCAACCCTTTTTGTCCTTTAAAAAAAGGGGTGGCAGCTCCATTTATGAGGATTGCATAACTGACATCTGTGATACACCCCATTATCCATCTGATGAAGTCCACTTTGAAGCCGAGGTGTGTTAGAAGCAAACGGATGTATGACCAGCTTATCCTGTCGTATGCCTTTGATAGGTCAATTTTGATTACAGCTCCCTTCTTATTTTTCATCTTCACACTGTGGAGGACCTCCTGAGCCACCCCTATTGCTTCATGAATTTGTCTCCCATTCAGGAATCCAAATTGTTCAGGAGAGATATGCCTTGAAAGGATTGGTTTAATCCTGAGAGCTATCACTTTTGCAATTATTTTATAAATACTGTTGCATAAGGAAATGGGTCTAAAGTCCTCGAAAGATTCCGGTGCTTCCTTTTTTGGGATGAGAGCAATGAAGGTTGCATTGAAAGGACTATAGATTTCTCCCTTTAATCTTGACTCCTCCACTACTTCTGTGATTTCTTCTCCTATCTGCTCAAAGAAGTGCAAGAATAGCTCTACTGACCAACCATCCGGTCCGGGGCTTTTCTCTTTTGCCATGGATTTTATGACACCTTCCACTTCCTCCTTCGTAACAGGTTCCATTAGGAGGTCCGCTTCTTCCTCCTCCACATATCTGTGAAAGCTTTGCGCAGTTTGGATGACTTCCGCAATGGTGATCTCACCATTGTCTTTGAAAAGGGATTGGAAGTGGTTCACCCCAAGGGATGAAAGAGCTTCAAAGGTCTTTGCCTCCCTTCCTTCTTCGGTCATTAATTGCCAAATGGTGTTTGCGCTCTTCCTTCCTTTTGCATAGTTGTGAAAGAAACTAGTATTGTCATCCCCTGCTTTGAGCCAGATAGCTCTACTCTTAAGTCTCCATTCTTCCTCTTTTGCCAGCAGGATTTGATTCTTGTGCTTTTCCAGGGCTACAATTTTCTCCTTTGATTCAAGTGTCACGTATCCATCCTCTTCTATGCTTTCAAGCTTCTGGAGTTCCTCGGAAATCTTGGTTAGGTCCTCGTTCTGCTTTAGTTTTCTGTCCTTTGCCCATAAAATTGTTGCCTTTTTCAATCTTTTGAGATTTTCCATAAATAAGAATCCTTTATTCTCTTGTGATCCTCTGGCAGGATGTATCCATGTTTCTTGGAACAATTTGTTGTAGGATTCTTCTTGAAGCCAGGAAGCATTGAATTTGAATGGGGCTGGAGGTTTTGGAGGGGCTTTTGCGAGCTCAAGATATATCGGAAAATGATCCGAAGGACCCCCTTCTTCTACCCATTGTCTGAATAACGGAATAGCAGCTGATAAAGCCTCATTAATTAAGAATCGATCTAATCTCTTCGCCACCCTGGCTTCTCCGACTCTTCTGTTCCTCCAAGTTGGTTTCAGCTTGATGAGGTTAGCTTCTATGAGGTTGTTTGAGGCTAATAGATTCATAAAGAAATCTGATTGCGGATCCTCTCTAGCAGCAGGACCCCAGGCTTCCGCTCTGCCTAAAGAGAAGTTTAGATCTCCTCCCATCACCAAAAAGTTATTCTTCATAAACGATTTCTCCATCAGGCCGTTCCAAAAAGGAATCCTTCCTTGACATGGCCCATAGATATTAATGATGGTTAAGGGAAATTCGAATTCAGTGGACTGACACTCTATCCCCAACACTTGCTTCATTCCCCATCGGTTCCAGATCTTAATTTTACCTTCTCTGATTCCAACAGCCAATCCTCCTGAGTGGCCGTCAGAATCCATGGCTGTAAAAGTCCATCCTGGAAGGAGAGCGTTAAGCATTGATTCAATGTCCTCCCCTTTCCCCAGAGTCTCCTGAAGAAGTAAAACGTCCGCCTTTGAGTTCATCACTATCTCCCTAAGAGCCAGTTTTTTGGGTTTACTGGCTAAACCCCTACAGTTCCATGAGGAGATTATCATTTAAAGACAGAGGCGGGGGTTTGCACTGCTCTAAGTGCCCCTGTGATTGAAAGTTGTTTCCCGTCTGCTACATCGTAGATGGCCTGGACTTGGGCCACAGAGAGCCTCGATTTTCTACCCCTTTTTTTCCCCTGCTGGCTTAGGGATGAAGATGGATCGATGCCCCCCACAGCAGACATAGGACCATGCTTATTTACAAGGGAGCGAAGGTTATAGGGGCATGGAGGTTGCTGGGGCAGAGAGGGGGGTTCAAGGCAGCACCCATCACAATTCAAATCCAGGGAGGGGATAGCTTCTGATAAACTATCAATACAAGTTTTCATATTGCCCGCATCCACCTTTTGATCCTTGGTCGGGCTAGGGGGTGAGCTCGAAGGGGTCACTTCAGCGACCTTCTTTGAAACCCCTGGTTCCGGTCTGGCTTCAATCGGCTCCTTCGGAGGTGCCTGGGGTTCTGCTTCCTGACCTTGGCTCCCTTGCTGCATATCTAACTCCATAGGATCCTCTTCCTGGACTACTGATATCTCCTTGTTTGATTGAAACTGAGGGTGCCTGTAGGTCTTTTCCGTCCTCTCCCTCGATCTCTGAGACCTTCTCCTCCGTCTTCCTAAGGGGCATTCCTTAGCCAAATGCCCGTACTCATGGCATCTATGGCAGCGGAACGGCAAGTATTCATAGTCCAAGATTTGTTCAAACACATAATCCTTGTATTGAAGGATGATTTTCTCTGCCAGTCCTCCGCTGGGTTTAAGACTAACCAGGATCCTAGCCATTGCCCTGTTGTGAGTTTCCTGGAAAGACATGTCTGCCTCCAAATAAGTACCCAGCCGGTTCCCAATCGCCTTAAACACCGATTCAACCCATAGGAATGAAGGCAGCCCTGGCGCTCTAACCCAAACCGGGAAGACATCAGCCTTTTCGTGGTCTGCATCAAACATGGGGCTCCAGTTTTTGAACAGCACCGGAATGTTCTCGATCGACCAATGCCTCTTCAGTACCCAGTCAGCTGCCTCTTTGTTTTCAAACCGGACTGAGAACCATCCTTTAGCTAAAGTCTGCACTCGAAAATCTCTGATTAATTCCGATTGCCACTTCTGCTTACCCCAGGATTGGATATATTCAGGTGAGAATTTCTTCCCTCTAACTCTGCCAACCACGGTGCATTCAGCGACCTCCAAAACTTCTTCAATCTGGACATCCATTCCCAGCACTAATTTCCCTTCTACTCCTTGGGATTTAATCAGTTTCTGTTTTTTCCTTTGCCCTTCTGCGGATTTTGTTCCTCTTTCAGAGTCTCTTAGGGCTTCATTTCCCGGCTGCCCTCTATGCGAGTCTGGCCCAGAGATCTGGGGGAAAAGATCTGATTCCAGGCAAGTATCCTTCGTATAAGAAGGAGGAGGATTTAGGGTTTCGAACAGAGACTGGATTGTTCGCCTGTCTTCTCCCCTAGGCGCCTGATGATCTACGGAATTCTAGTCCAGCCCCTCCGTCTCTTTTGTGCATCCCCTGCTCGATCTTTGGTGCTGATGCTGTATCTTTCCTTCCTGGTGCACTAATGCCTTCTCATGCAGTTCCTTGGCCTCGACTGAGAGGGTATGGGTCGATCTGTCTGAACAGAACGGAGGAGGTGCTGGGGCTTCCACCGTTCCGAAATACCGTTCAACGTTCTCAGATGTTGGGTCTTTTCCCCAGACAGAGAGAATATCTTCCATCGCTGGATCTAGGTCAATACCCTCCTCCGGATTAACCATGGTTACTGAGCAGGTCGCGGTTCGTTGTCGGCTGGTCGATCGCTGAGAAGTCGCTGTCCGAAAGAAAAACTAATCCTATTCCCCCAGAGGAATTTACCTTCACGTTTTACAGTTACTAGGCCTCCAGGTGTCCGATCTTCGCAAGCAGTGGACCTCCACCTGCCGTTCCCTGCCTGCCTTACACTTGAACGGTGACGGCCTGCTGCTGCCTACGCCCCGTCCATTGGAGATGGGCCCTATCCTCGGCCCTACGGGCCTAGATCTGACTCAAACCCTGCTGCCGACACCTACCTGCTGCTGCGCTCGCCATCAGTGCTCCCCTGATGATCCAGAAGATTTGATCTCTCTTATGTAATTTCACTGAGTCAAAATGGTTTTTTTTAACCTAAATGTGTTTATTTTGAAAAAATTAAAATTTTAATTTAATTATTAATAATTATTAAGAGATGGTAGAGATTTCTTTTTTATAAAATATTTTAGAATATCTGTCAGACCAGGCTGTAACTCCTCAAACATAATCGTATTATTAATTCAGGTTGTTCATTATTGTATACAATAGAAAGTGACTGTTCAATTCATCTCCTGATGGCTCTTCATTTCCTTTATTATGTATTTACACTAATTACAATTGTTCACCCAATCCCTATGATTAAGTGTCAGCATTTCCCCCCTTAATCTGAAGGGATGTTGGTGAGTCCAAGCATCGTTATGAATTTTTCAAGCTTTTCTCTTCCAAGTGCTTTGGTGAAGATGTCTGCAATTTGCTCATTAGTGGAACAATGGCGAAGATGGATTGTTTTGGCCTCAACATGATGTCGAATTAGATGATATTTTGTATTGATGTGCTTCATTCGATCATGGAACTTTGGGTTCTTGGCCAACTTTATTGCTGACGTGTTGTCAACCATGAGTGGAGTCGATTGTACTTGTTTTACCTACAAATCTTCCAGAATTTTCCTGAGCCACACACTTTCTTTTGTTGCCTCAGCTACTGCCACATATTCTGCCTCTGTTGTGGAATCTGCTGGAACTGATTGTTTGTGTGATCTCCAAGAGACAGCTCCTGATCCAAGACTCATAGCATAACCTGAAGTAGATACCCCAGTTTCTTTGTCTCCATCGAAGTCTGAATTAGTGTATCCAATTAGACTGAAGTCACCGACCTCTATATACTTGATTCCAAAGTCTTGAGTTCCCTTCAAGTACTTTAGAACTCTTTTTGCAGTAGACCAATGTCCCTCACAAGGCTTTTGCATAAACCTGGAGAGGATTCCAACAACAAACGAAATGTCTGGTCTGGTAGTAGTTAGATAGTTGAGACTTCCTACAAGCCATCTATACTTTGTTGCATCCTCAAATTCTTTTCCTTCAATGGATGTGAGCTTTAAGTTTTGTTCCATTGGAGTAGTCAGAGGATTGCATTCAGTCATGCCAAACCTGTTCAACAGATCTCCAATGTACTTCTTTTGAGAAAGGAATATGGACTTCGGATGTTGAGTTACTTCAATACCAAGGTAGTAATGAACATAGCCCAAATCAGTCATTTCAAAACCTTTCCTCAATTCCTTCTTTATGGATGCAATGTAGCTCTCATTGTTTCCTGTCATCAAAAGATCATCTACATATACCACAAGATATACAACTGTTTTGCCAACCTTCATGACAAATAAAGTTGCATCATCAAGATCATAATGTTTGAAATTGAGTTTAAGAAGATGCTCAGTTAGCTTTTCATAGTAGGCTTGCAGTTCTTGTTTGAGGCCATACAAGGATTTCACAAGTTTGCATACTTTATGTTCATGTCCTTTTACAACAAATCCTTCAGGCTGGGACATAAAAAAATTATCTTTTAGATCTCCATTCAAGAAAGTAGTTTTTACATCCATTTGATGGACTTTCCAACCATTCTGAGTTGCTAGGGCAAAGAGTGTCCGGATGGTAGCCCATTTTGTTTTGGGGGCAAAAGTCTCCTCATAATCGACCCCTTCTTTTTGTGCAAAACCTTTTGCCACAAGCCTGGCTTTGTGCTTGTCAAGTGAGCCATCAACTTTATACTTGTTCTTGTAGACCTACTTGCAGCCAATTGGTGTGGTTCCCAATGGAGGATCAACCAGCTTCCAAGTGCCATTCTTTATCAAGGCATCATACTCCTTTTGCATTGCTTCTTTCCATTCATCATGAGAAGCAACTTCTTTGAAGGAAGTTGGTTCAAAATTTGTAGACAAATTCAATTCACAATCATAAGAAACATCCATATCAACAGGTGAATCAGACTCATCGACATCACCTCCATTTTACGGGGTTGAATTTCTAGTTCCTGTGTTTCCAACCTCATCAGGATGAACACTTTCAAGTGTCTTTGCCAGCCACTTTGGGGGACCTTTCTGAGATGGTCTAGGCTACTCCGTTGATTGAGTTGGGACTGAATCAAGATTGAGTCTCCCAATTCTGTCAATCACATCACTCAAAGTATCATCTGTTGTTGGAGTTTCATGTGGGGGAGAGAGTGCTTCAGAAGAAGATTCCACAGGTTGATCTAGTATAGGAATCCCCCCTTCAAGATGTGGAATCTGATTATCAAATTCTTGAAATGATTTTGTATTTGTGAATCTATCCAAGCGATCAATTTGCCACTCAACAACATTGTCAGTTTTGGATGATTTAAGAAAGATTACATCTCTAGATACAACAAAATTTTTATTGACTTCATCATAGAGACGGTATGCTTTGGAGGTGTTTGAATACCCCAGGAAGATACATTTACAAATTCTTGCACCAAGTTTGTTTCTATGTACCTTTGGTATCAAGGCATAACATGTGGAACCAAAGACCCTGAGATTCTTTACCGAAGGAATGTGCCCATACCACATTTCATAAGGAGTCTTGTTTCTAATAGCATTAGATGGACATCTATTCTTTACATATACAACACATAGAACTGCATCAGCCCAAAACATCATTTTTATATTTTTGAAAAACATCATGGAGCGCACCATATTTAAGATTGTCCTATTCATTCTTTCAGCTACTCCGTTATGTTGGGGATTATAAGGCACAATTGTTTGATGTTTGATCCCATGTTGGCGAAGATAGTTTTCAAATTCATTTGAAGTGTATTCTTTTCCATTATCAGTGTGAATAGAGCCAATATGAGATTGTGCATCATTTTCAATCCATGTATGAAAGTTCTTAAATGTTTGAAAAGCATCAGATTTGTTCTTCAATAAATAAACCCAACACATTCTAGTGTAGTCATCAATAAATGTCATCATATATTTATTTCCATTTGCAGAAGGAACAAGCATTGGACCACATAAGTCTGAATGAATGAGTTCAAGTTTTCTATGTGCTCTGGAATGTGAATCATGAAAAGACTGTTTGCTATGCTTTCCTAGAATGCAAGCATCACATTGCTTAAGTTTCCTAGGAATTGTAGGCAAACTGGTAACACCATTTTTCTTCAACAAGCAGAGACTGTCATAGTTCAAGTGTCCAAATCTAGCATTCCATAATAAACTTGATGGAAATGTACCTTCTTCATAAAGAGAATTGCATGATTTTTTTTTTGCATGAGCAGAGGTACCCTGCAGCTTGAGAATCCTTTCTTCTTCTATCCCCGTCATGATAAGTGAGTGATCTAATGCTTTTCTCACCTCAAGATTTCCATCAAACATATGAATGAAGTGTCCTTGCTGGCGGATGTGGACCAAGGACAATAAGTTTCTCCTCAGTTGTGGGAGATATAAAACATGTTGCAGAAGAAAGTCTGGATGGCCAGGCAATTTAAGCCTGATTGTACCAAGCCCTGATGGATTGAGTTTTTATTTGTCTGCAAGGTATACTATTCCATCAACATTGTCAGTAAATTCTTCAAAAAAATCTCTTCTAAAATTCATGTGGCAAGTTGCTCCTGAATCAAGCAACCAATCATTTTTCCAAGAAGCAAGTGAAGCATTAAATAAGTCTTCATTTACTCCAATATTACAGTGTGCCACAACATAGTGAGCAGATTCAGGTGCTTTACCTTTCTCTTTATCATTAGTTTTACCTTTTGGTTGGTTTCTTTCATGCTCAATTCTGTCCCAAGGCAACTTGCATGTGGATGCATCATGTGATCCATCTCTTTTGCTGCGTATGCAGAACAAATCTAACTTTTCTCCTTGAGAGTGTCTGCCCCCCCTGCCTATGAAATATCTTCCTCTTCCTCTTCGACCACCTCTTCCTCTTGAAGAATCTTGAGCAAGATTCTTCTCTTTATGTGCAAGGCACACAAACTCTTCAGAAGATTGAGGAGCTGTCTTTTTCCCAAAATCTTTCTCTCTTTCAAATTTTTTTTTCACAAGGGAGTCAAAGGTAATATCTTTGAGGTTTCCATTTGCTTGCAATGACTCAAGGTAATTTAAGTAAGTGGGATAAAGTGCCTTCAGAAAATCTATCAGAGGAATGTCCAATTCAACATTAGTGACTTCGATATCATGTATAGTAGATTTTACTTCTGATGGAAGTGCGGAGTGTGAGTCATAGAGTTCCTTCAGTTTTTGTAAGGCTTCAAAAGCATTTGAAAATGGTGAAATATGGCGACTCACCTCTTCATTTACTGATGCTGCAATCAATGCATAAGCCTTGCTATTCTTATTTTTCTAAATGGCTAATTCCTTGCCTGAGGTAGGCTGTTCTGGCTCTTTGTCTTCATCTCCAACGCACACTCCTTTCCACAGCTCATTATAAATGAGAGTGTGTTTGACTTTTCACGACCATTCAGGATAGTTCTCCTTCCCGGTGAGAACCACTCCCACAATAGATATCAATGAATGCATTTCAAAAAATGTGTACTGTGTAATTCGACTACTGGTTAACTTTGTAACCAATCAACTGCGCTTAAATCCGGTTCTGTACGTGGATTTTCCCTTTGAGGGTCCCGCTTATCTAACTAATCACTGTTGGTCCCTCGTTGACTTCTCCTTTTATCAAGCGCTTCAATCCGCGTCGTTGATCTCACTTCTCCAGATCCAACGGATATCGCGTCCAACGGAACCAAAAGGAATTAAAACTCCAGTTCATAACCTTATCATGTCCATTTTTAACATTAACCTGTGCGCACTTTCAGAAGCAATATGTGTCTGATCAATCAACCAATGAATGGTCTTGATGGCTGGAACTCAACAAGGTTTTAATCCCGTTGTATAAAACCTTATCGCATCTGAAATTTAAATTAACTCACATGCATCTTCTGACGCGATCACTGTCAGATTTGACCCGTCTAATTGAACGGCTATCGCGTCACCCGCTCACCAACTAGCTTGGCCAATCTCCACCATTGATCAATCCCACTTGATCCAACGGCTATCGTGTAATCTCGCGTGAAATCTTGCACGATGCATAACAAGTCGAGAGCGCATGAGAAAAGTGGTTTTCTCGTGCTACGTGTCACCCGCTAAGGTTAATCGCGTGAAATTTTGGAATTCCGCTTACAGCCTTTAGGGCGCACGAGATACCACTTACACTTATCAATACCACCCACGTGCTTAATTCATATTTATAATAAAGGCGCACTTAAGGAAAGGTTTAGCGCTTAAACTCAATATTAACGCTTAAACTTAGTGTTAATGCTTAAACTCAGTATTTAGCGCTTAACACTAATTGAATGTGATTTATAAATAAAATGTATGAATAGAGAAAAATACTCGATAATCAGCTGAATGTCTACAGCAATTGCCAAAGAGGGGCAATAGTTGCAAGAGAGGGGAAAACCTGTAGAATGGTTATCAAATTCTTGAGAGAGGCACACCTGTGGTCACTTCTGCAAAATAGACAAAACATAGGCAGAAGGGACTTACAAAGCAGAGAGGGAAGCCAAAAATGGCACTAGCTCTGATACCATGTCAAACCAAGAGGTAACTCCTCAAATGTAATTGTATTATTCATTCAATTTGTTCATTATTATATACAATAGGGAGTGGCTGTTTAGTTCATCTCCTGATGACTCTTCATTTCCTTTATTATGTATTTACACTAATTACAGTTGTTCACCCAATCCCTATGATTAGGTGTCAACAATATCTATAATAATTATATAAATTAATAATTGAGATAACTATTTTTTTATTATCTTAGAGGAAGTCAATAGCCCTCTTGACATGGATGTAACTACTATTGGGTCACTTCAGGGGGGATTTGAACCTAGGTAATTTGAATCTAAGTATGCCTTGTTTCAAGGATTTCACAATTTTCTAATTAACTAATTGAGTTGCTGGTAGGACGACATTTACCAACCATTATTTATATGATTTCACTAGTTATATGTTAAAATTAGAAATAGAAAATGATGTTTAAAGTGATATTCCACTAGATAGTTTGTAATAATAGATCTAATAAAAATATATTTAAAATATGAAATTCTACACTATTACAATTTTATTAGATTTATGGATTTGTAGATTTACTATTAATACATGCATGCAAATCAAAATTATGTAAAAAATAGAGAATAAAAAAATAAAATCTCACACACATTTGACACAGGATAGGCTTTCTGAACCTTTTCGAGAGAAAAACCTAATTGGAAGATGACGCCACTCCCTCTTTTTGTAAATGGAAGTATGGTCTGTAGACATATAGGGATGTGTTCCAAAGGGCTAAAGGGTTATCACCTAAGAAGGAAATGGAGCACGAGATCCAACTATTCTCAAGCTCCCCATTGCCAAACATTGGGTTGTACAAGAAGTTTGTTATAGAATCTAGGTGAAAGAATAGTTACATCAACGAAAATTTTGTGACAATAATAATAACAACAAAAATTAAGATTATTAAAATATATAAATTTAATAAATAAAAATTAAGATATAATATAAAATTAAATAATTAGAAAATTTAGAAGTTAAATTTTTTTCTTAAACATTAGTTTTTATTAAACTTTAAATTCAAATTTCATTCAGAGTAAATTCAGGTTGATAACAATATCCCACACCTCATACAACTTTTATATAACATACCACCTTTATAACTTTAAGCAAATATAAATTTAATCTTTTCAATTTATATTTGAAAATCTAATCACACCTTATAAAATTAAGAAACAATATATAACCCGTTATATTCTTAAAAAAACCAATATAGATAAATCCATTTTTTAAAATCCCATTGAACTTTATCGTTTTATATATGTGTTCAGTGATTGTAACCCATACGCAAAGCACGCAGATGATGTATAAACTAACGTAATAACAAATAAAATAAATTATCTTTTTACTATTTACAAAAACATTTATATCATCTCAATATATGGTTTATCAAATGATTATAAAAAATTAATTTTATTAATTAAAAATTTATATAGTATTATATATATATATATCTATATATATATATAAATTAGTTTCGATTTCAATTGTCACTATTATAATTTCTAGGTGAATTATTTTGTCTCTAGCAGATGGCTTATGTGTAAATGTAGGATATTTGAACTTAGAATTTTTTGGAACATTATACTTTATTTTCACGACCATCCTCAATTGCATTGACATGTAGAATTCCTTTTAATAATAATATTATTATTTAATTTACATTTTTTTTTTATGATTAAGCTACTTTCATTAATTCGTCAAAATATTACATATGATTTTTAATGGACTCCCTTCTCTCTTGACCCCACTCTGATCGAATTTGTTGGCCAAGAGAGACAGACAAAAACTAGAAGCAAAATGCCAAAAACTACAATATCATTGTGGCCCAGATACGCCTAAATGCCAAACGATATGGGTAATACATACTTGACCAATTTGTTTATAAAGTTACGGGGATGAGCCGTGGGTTGCCCATCTTGGCGAGGTTCATGAGGATGTGGCCCCTCGTGAGTATGAAACTCGAGATGCTCCATACGACCTTCTAGCTGATCAAGTCTCTCCATGATGCGTCACTGGCTTCTACGAATGAAGTCGAATCTATCCATTATAACCCATTGGTAGTTCTAAAGATCATTCATGAAGGAAATAACTTTGTTCCTATCATCATGCTGTTGTAGTTGCATCTCAACCAACCTCACGACAATGCCATGAATTTGTCTAGTAATGGACTCCAGTGAGGGTGGTTCGTGCACACAGTCAGGAGCTGGGACATTTTCGCAGGCCATGTCACCATTTGAGATCATCGTCAGACCTACTTCCTCGCCGACACCCTCCCTTCTTTCTCGACCTACCCATTCTACACGGGGAGCCCCTCCACATCTGACACACCCCATTTCTAGTGTATGCCTTTAAAAAAGACCCTTCCACACAATTTAAGCCACCTATGCCCCAGGCAGTCACAACCCTTGAGAACTAGAAACCCACCCAGAGACAACTAGGGATTCCTTCGACAATGAGGCCAAAATCATTCCAATGACGACTCTATCTATGTCCAACAACTCTCTAAGAGTTCGAGGGCCACCACCATTGAAGGGTTGTACACATGACTCACCCATCCACCTAGGGATACCTAGAGTACATCCTTCAACTTGCACCAAAAAATTGTCTCCAAAACTAAGAAAAAGTTGTAGAAATTATGATCCCACTCACATTCTTAATGCTTCTAAGAGAAACAACCCGCATCGATAGAACAAAACACTGAAAAATTAGGGTGATACAAGAATCCCTACTAGCAACAGAACACTATAAAATAAAAGTAATAGCACTCCCACTTATCCAAACGACAGGGATGCTTGAGGTTGACTAGAATGTTGCCACCGCAAAGTTGTGTTGTGTCCTCCACGCTACACCTGACCACCCTTTTGCACCAAGGTCCCAAACTTGAGCATTCCTCCGCCTTCCCACTTCTTTCCAACCTTCCTTCCCCTTGGCATAAACAATTAAGCAAACAGTGCACTAGAGAGCCAACATGCATAGGTGAGTCTTGTATGCATACTCATTGACCACCTCGCCACATTACCTACCAAAAAAACTGCCAAAAGAATTTCTCAGCATTCGATTTATCCTTCTTCATCTTCTTGAAGCATCCAGGCGCAAGGCTTCCTGCATCCCACTTGTCATCAAACCTAATCATTCCATGTCAAAGAATTTGTTGAAAAACGTACCTCCCCATCTCTTAATGCCCCCTATTCAAACACCCCCATCAGGGTAATTTACATTTTAAAATTTACTCACATGTTAAAAAATTACGTAATATATGAACATGTCATTATTACAAATATTTCTTTTTAACATTTGAGAATCTGATCACATCACATATATATAATTATTAATTGGATTTATCTAGGGTGGTAGGGAGGAATGATTATTATCCATCCTCTCCATGCATGTTTAATTTTGGTTTGTGACATCTTGAGCTTATATCAAGTATTAGAAACTTAAAACAAGAAATTCCAGTGAGTACGGTCTTGGTAGGGATGTCCAATTCTACCTATGCTACCACTCCTTATTCCATTTCCTTAGGAAAAGAGGTTCTTAAATGGTTTAGTAAAGCTTCAATGTGCCAGGTGAGACACTTGATTTTTTATGTGAAGGTGATGATGGTCCAATATTCTTCCAACTAGGGATTTCTACATCACCATAGTAAAGGATACTCAACTTCAAGGAAGCCTTTGTTTTTTGTTCGCATTCTCTCTAATCCTTTAACTTATTGTCTAGTTCCTCCTTTCACCTTCTTTGTTGCATACTTTGAAGGAGCCACAATTTTTCTTGTTTCCTTTACATACCTTTCATAGTGCTTTATACCCTCTTAGAGCTCTTTTAGAGTTTACATAATATAACACTAAATATGTCAATGTCAATACACCATGAAGGAATGTCAACACTGTGAAAAAAAACACCTAACAAGATTGGATGGAGGAATGAAGCTTCTCTAAAGTTTCCATTTACATTTTTTACCTTTGTTTTGGCTCCATATTTGATCCCACAATCTTAGTGAACATCCCACATGTGAGAAGAATTGCCTCCTTATACCCTTATTAACAATACCTTGGAAGGGGAGTGAATAACCTTGAGAGTGAGGTTATAAGAATTTATGAAAACCCCTAATTGCATGCTAAGGCACACATGAAGGAGAAATGATACAACTTCAATGCATTCATGGTGAAAAAGATATAGAAATAGATAGTCTCCCCTCCCATTTTATACTAAAATCCCTTCATTCTACTAAAAACATCCTCACAAACAAGACCCTACTAAAACACCCTCACTGAACAAGACCCATTCATTATTCTAAAAACACCCTGTTCAAGCACAACCCATTCATTAGATTTTGCATTTAAATCTTTGGCAATAACCATGATGTCTCCAATTATCCTCTCAAGACTAACATTTCTAATGATGTGTAACATAGCTTTTAAAATTATAGAATCAATGCTTTTCGAACATGCTTCAAGCCACATAACTTCCCACAAGGTTCCATGCCACAAATTTTTAATAGCTTTCTTAAGCTAGTATAAAACACAACCATCACCTTCACATTACATAGTTCACCAAAGGGTCACATTACATAGTTCACCAAGGGAAGGGAATGGGAATTGTGTAGTGTTTACCACACTATTCAAACACGTGTAATATGAAAATTTTCTACTTAATATCTTTCTCTTATATATATATATATATATATATAAAACATACTTTAATATATATTTAAATTAATATAATATTAAAACTAATAAAAAATTTATACAATAAAAAGTTCTTCATAATTAATATATACATATTATTTTAAATTAAAAAAAAAACATAATCATTCATATAATAGATTGGCAATAGATATAAAGGTAGAGATTGTGTATTTATGTGGTCAAGAACTTAATGAATATAAAAATGTTATAAAATCAAATTAAAACAAAATATTTTAATTTTGAAATGACTTATAGTTTTTGGGTAAGTGGTATTGATAAATCATGGCACGGTCCATGGTATTGTAACAAAAGTTATTTACAAAATTAATAATATCCATTGTAAAATAAAGTAAATATTCAAAGTGAAGAATCTTGATATATTGTAAGTATTAAGTTTTAATTAAAAAAATATTATAAAATTAAATTAAAAAAATATTTATAAAAAAATTTGATTTCAAAATAAATTATGGTTTTTACACCTATAATATTGATTTTATAAACCATGCTATACAATTTTTTTAAAATATCATATGGTTGGTTTTCTGATTCTCACAATGAAGATTACCACGAGCACCTGATGGGTTGCCATCAATGAGTTCAAACTACTGACATATATTGTCAAGGTAAGAATTCGTAGTAAAGGGCAGGAATGAATAACTTAGAAGAAACCATCAAAGATTGTAAAGTAGACTTGATTGAGGGTGCAGCAACATGAAATGAGTAGTTAAACAGGAGTTCAACAAAGGCATAATTGGTGCACGATGGATGTCATGATGATTCATTATTTTCATATCCCATCTTTATTTTATTATCATGAAGAGTAATTCACTTTTTCTTTCACCAAATTCCTTTGGTTTACCTCTCATTAGTAATTTAATATATTTTACCCAAAACATTGTTAAAAAATATTTAATAAATAAAGAGTATACAGGTTAGTTACTTAATACGATTATTGCCACCTAGCACATTACTAATTAACTTGCCATTAACTCCTACATGTAATGCAATTATATTTGTTCAAATTTGATTCCCTAATTCAACTCCTTGGTAAGTTGCCAATAACCCGTATATGTTATGAAATATATGTTGGGCCAAGGTGACATGGAAGTGTTTATTCCTCACATGGATTTTTGTGCTAGAAAACAAAGGAAGTTGAAAATAAAAATAATAATTTATATATCTATATATTCAAATTTGATAATTTTTTTTTGAAATTTAATATAAAATTTAAATGAAATGATAGGTTTTGATTCGGATTATTTGTTAATCTTTGAGATGATACATGGTTTTGATGATTTTTTATAATTTTCTTGTCTTCATATTTTAATTTTATTATTATGTTTATTAATAAAATGTTAATTTAGGTTTAATTTTTCAATTCTCCATAATATTTACGGTATTTATTGGTTTTCAAGGATATTGGGAATAGTTTAGGTGTTTATATAAAATTAGATTAGGAGATAATTATAGTGATTTTATTTACATGTGTATATATTTTCTCTAGATAGACTTTAGTAAGGGGCTTTTAAACAAAATGATTTTCAAATGGAAAAAAAGTAAATACACAGGCCTTAGATCTTCTTAGATTACTAAGCTAAACCATTTAGTTGTAAGTTTGTTATTTTCTAGTACATTTAAAAGCTACTTTTCCCCATTCCTTAGAGCATTCTCAAGAAAAAAATGTACCAAATCGAAACCAAAGAGTTGAAGTTTTCTAAAGAAGTTGAGCTTAGATATTGACATTGATTAGAATTAGGTAAATCAATAATGCTATACTAACGTTGGTCATGTATAAAAGTGAGTAAATCAACAAGAAAATATAAAAGAAATCGATATAGGGTTTCGCTCCTTGAGGGAGGTTGTGGTAGTTGAAGTGTCACAAGATAGAATGAGAAGACATCAAAAAACCGATATCTATGAAAGTAAGGAGAGAGTTCATTTTAAGAATCATGATGTTCAACCTTTTGACTCATAATTAGTTATTGTTATTTTCAAATCAAACTAAAATGACCAAAATATTATAATTGAATGGTTCCAACTTCTCCTAAGAATCCTCCTCAATTTTTATTTATTTTTTCATTTTTTAATTGTTTTCAATTAAGAAGAATAAAAATATTATTCATTTTAGTATTTGTCGAGCTCTGTAACTGCTCCTTGCCCACCATTCGACTTATTCAAACCCCATGGTTCATGATCAATATTCGACCCTGTTTCCCTCCTTCTCCATGGTTCATTCCAAATTCTTCTTAGTTGAGCATCCCAATAGTATGATGTCCCAGGGAGGGGGCCCTACCAGCCCCTCCAAGCCCTTAAACAAATCTAGCCAGTTCTCCATTCTTGACCCCTGCCAATTGGCAGATCTACCTTTTCTGCCAACCTTGAGCTAAGAAATTCCAGAGGAGCTGATGACATCTTTACTGACACAATAGAAAGGAATGGACAAGAAAAAAGTGTACCCCATACTCAAAGGAATACCGATACATGCATAGTGAAATCGACAAAGATTTAGTGAGTGCTTGTACCCCTAGCAAGATTGAATGGAACCATACAGTTCATGCAAGATCATGACTTGATATGCAAGTTTATAGATTTTTCCAACTGAAAAATCCCTTCGACATTGGATTGCATAACATTGGAAACCTAAAACTCACTACAATATCAAGCTTGGCTCCAAGGGTTTCTTCATAGTTATCTTCTCATGCTAAGAATATTAGAAAGTGACCATGGATAGAGACCGATACTTCTTTAAACTATTCAGCCTATACATGCGCCACTCGATGTCTCATTTTAACCCTGAAAAGGAAGACTTCTCATGGGTTCCTATCTGGATCCACATGTACTCTCTTCCATATGAAACTTGGGATCTAGAAACTTTGCAAGACATGGGTAACAACTAGGGAAATTTGTATGCCTATCAAATCAAACAAAACATGGCTCATTAGAGGAATTTTTAGCCTAAAAGTTCCCATGAAATTTTCACGTATTTTCAATGTCATAATATGTAAACCAATAAAAATCCTTTAAATTTAAAAAGAGGTACATGTAAATATTTTGGAGGGAAAAGAAGAAAAACTACTTTTTGGATTGTATTTTTTCATTATCTCCCTATAGGCTTACTCAAATTCAAGTGTAGACACTCATTGGATGTGGAATTAAATTCCCATCCAACGAGTACCCATTATGCATAATTTTGAGAGACCCACTTTGATAAAAATTGAGGATACATTAAAAAAGCATGTTCAACACACTTTTTTAATGTATCTTCAATTTTTATCAATGCGGGTCTTCTCAAAAGTATGCATAATGGGTACTTGTTGGATGCAAAATTTAATTCCACATCCAATGAGTTTTTACACTGAAGTTTGAGTAAACCTATAAGGAGATAAGCCAAAAATATAATTAAAAAAAGTAGTTTTCTTCTTTTCCTTCCAAAATTCATAACTCTTATTTTATTATTTTTGTAACAACCCTTGTGAAAATTTGATGTAAAAATATATAAATACCATGGATGATGCGACACGTATTCCAAGCTGAATGGTGGACAAGACATCTTAGGGGGTGTTCATTTGGTTTTTTATCTAAGGAAATTGGCAAAGGCAATGGCTAAGGAATTAAAGAGGCAAAGAGGCATTTTGGCACATTTATTTATGAAAATAATGGAAATTAGGAGAAAAGGAAGGTGAAAGGTCACATTTTGCATGTGAGGAGGAAATTGAAGGAAAATAATGGAAAATGAAGAAAATAGAGGCCTCATTAATAAAAAGGCTTATGAGGATCAGTGGGCAAGACTTGGTCAGTTCAGTTTTGGAGCTCTCTCATTATTCTCTCTCTCATACTCTTGGACACTTAGATTTTTCTTGGAGCACTTTGGCATTGGAGCAAGAAAAGCAAAGAAGGTAAGAGGAAGCAAAGATCAAGCAGGGAAATGCAGGATCAAGCGGCTACAACAGGCTTCATTGCAGGTATCAACTTGCATGTGTATTTTCCTTGCTAGATTTGGCATGCATGGGATTGCATGTGTATTTTCCTTGCTAGATTTGGCATGCATGGGATTGCATGTGTATTTTCCTTGCTAGATTTGGCATGCATGTGATTGCATGTGTTTATTTTCTATCATGGCATGGGTTTTTCTAGGTGCGACAATATTTTCAGCCTAGCCTTTCCATTTCCTAATAGCTTTGATGACATGGGTTCTCTCATGCGTTTTGTAAGGGGGATGGCCAGAAGATGAGTGGGGTGTATCTTCAAATTGACAAACACATGGTGGTAGTGGTCCTTGAACCAGACTGAGGATGCATGAAGCCACTAGCCTAGTAAACCCTGAACCAGACTGTGGGTTGTGGTAAAGCTAGATTGTGTGCCTCGGTGGGCCTAGGAATCCTTGTCGGTGAATGGTGGGATATACGGTAAAGTCAAGAGGTGTATTTCTCTCTGTTGGGCCTAGTGATTCCGAGATGGAATGCAGGTAAAGCCTGGAGAGTATGTCTTGGTGTAGGGCATAGTGATCCCTGGCTCAGACTGCGGATGCACGGTAAAGCCTGAGAGACTAAGAGGCACTCAAATTACTCATGGTGTAGGTGGAGAACTCCGTTGGCATCCACATTGATTGGTGTTTTTTGATGTGTTCTATGAGTCCCACATTCATGCTTGGAATATGGCATGGGGGTGATTGGCTGAAGAGAGACTTGGCTCAGCCAATCTATGGTCAGGTGGAACGTGGTAGTCCCATCTCCGGTTGGTTCATTGCATTTATTAATGAAAAATTCATTCCCTTGATTTTCATGTGAAAATGTACTGATATATATATGGACTTTGATGGCTGATATGTTTATTGTATTTCTATTCCTATTATGTTGTTTATATGCACATTTACCTCAGAGGGTGTTACAAGTGGTATCAGAGCATGGTTCAAACACTTGGACTAGATGGGCTCTATCATAGGTAAAATGAAGAACAAAGGTTAATTTTTAGACCTTTCTGTCATATCTGTTATAACTTTTCTTTTGTGGAATATTAGAAGTTGAAAATTTGTCCATACTTAAGGTAAATCCCACTGATAATGTGGTAAAATTTTCAGATATTGGTTCAGAATACTTTAGGAATTATGATCTAAGGAAGATGACCTTCTTGAATGCACCTTTAAACAGGTCACGTTGGCATTACTGCAATAACTTTTCTTCTGTAGGCTTTCAGAAGCTGAAACATTGACCACATTGAGGGGAAATACCAATGATTATGTGGTAGAAATTTCAGATATTTGGTCGCAATATTTTAGGAGATATGAGCAGAAGGATTCGAGCCTTGTGAATGCTCCTAAAATCAGGTCTAAAACAGGACACGATGACATTTTTGTTATAAATTTTATTTTGGGCACTCTCAGGAGCTGAAATTTTTTCCACAGTGAGAGGAAATCCCGCTTATATTGTGATGGAAATTTAAGACATTTATTCACTATATTTGAGGAGATATGACTAGCGTAAATCGAGCTTTCTGGATACTCCTAGAATTGTGCACCAAATAAGATTGTGTTGGTATTTTGTTATAACTTTTCATCTATGAAATCTCAGAAGCTGAAACTTGAGCCATAGTCAGGAATAATTCCACTGATCATATGGTTCAGTTTCCATAACTTGTACTACTACAGTTTAGGATATATGCATTGAATCATTTGCTATATTAGTTTGCATGCAAAGTGTTTGATGAAATGCTTAAATGGTTCAATGATTAATTGCATACAAACTGTTTGATTAAATGCCCTAATGAGTATGTTGTTTGTGGTTAGGGATAGTATTGATGTGTAATAGTATTTCTGTAGTTGATATATTCTTACTTTTATGCAAATAGTTTTCAATATTAGTTTGCATGTAAAGTGTTTGAAGAAATGCTTACCTACAAATGTAATAGTATAGTAGTTGTTTGAAGAAAATGTAAAAGTATGGTAATTTTTTGAAGAAAATGTTATTTATTTTTATTTTTTTGATGAGATAGTATTATAGTATGATAACATGAATGTAGTTGATCTCTGCCTGTTTTCATGCAAAGAATTTGAAGAGTTGCATGTAGGGAATTTGAAAGGTTGCATGCAAGAAATTTGAAAAGTTGCATGTAAGGAAATGGAAAAGTGGCATGTTTTTAGTTATTATGTTACAAGTGGAATAAGTGAAATGTTTTGGCTTAATCTCATGCAAAATGTATGAGAAATAAAAATCAATTTCTTTTCAAGTATGGTTAAATTTAATAGAGATTTGGAGATCCCATTTCCATAATTGGACATTGGAGATTGGACCATTATAGTAGCTTCCTCCTTCTACCTTAGTGTGAACCATGGATAGTAAGGGGGTATGCTTATAGGTTGTTAGCATTGGTGAATATTGATTTCAAATTAATAGACATGATGTATTGATTTTTGGAACATGTGACTAACTATGTATGAATTATATGTCGCTTACATGTTGATTTCATGATACCTACTTACATCCTTATATGTTAGGTTACATTTTTGAATATTTTGATTACATGTATCAGTCTTGTAGGTTGATTACAAGGATTGATAACTTATGTTCGACTACATGCGTTTATGCGTAGGTGTAGTTCATTTGGAATTTCTTATGCATATTGTTGGTTGCATGTGGCAATGTGTACAATAGAGTAATGGTTGTTGTTATGCATGTATGGTCATGGCTATGATTATGCATGTATAGTAGGTCAAACATGCCTTGTGAAGTCATTGTATGAAATTTAGGTCATCATGGTGCTATTGGATGTTATGATGCTAATGTGTTGGCTGAGATAGAGTAGGAGATGCAAATAATTATAATGAGGTTGCAACATTGGACTTTGGGGTAAGAGCAGATCATCATATAGGTATTGTATGTTCGACATGCAGGTATGTAAGTTAAGGATTTTATATGCATTAGGTTTATGTACATGTCTTTTGATGTTATGGTTACATTCATGATAAATGTTGGTTGATTAGTGTAGTTATATGCACATGTGTCAGATAGTCAAGAATGATAGTAACTTGTAGTTGTATGCATTGCTATTGTTGTTTTATATTAGATAACATGATGATTATGCTATATGTTGTTGATGAGTATGTTATAGGTTAACTTGTTGATTGTTATATGACAGTTAGCTTGATGATTCGATTTTATGTTGTTGATGAGCATGATATATAGCTTATTGTTGTTATATGTTATTAACTTGATGATTAGGGTTATTTCATTGAAATATTGATGTTATAATTTGGATTGGTCATATGTGTGATGGTTATGTTCATTGCATTGAAGATCTTGATGTTATATGTATTGTGTTAACCTAGTTTGACCTATGCAGATGGTTATGGTTGCGATATTCAAGTATGAACTGACATATTTGTGAGATGGTGTCATACTAATCTATATTTAATTTTCATATGTGTGAATGATAATTGTGTGTGAGTTTACGATGTGAACAGGTTAGTTAGATATTGTTATGGATATCATGATCTTATGAGTGCTTGAGTTGACATGTTGTAAAATTATATCTCGCTAACTAGATTGATAATGCAGACAAGATAGCCTCCCTTGATATACATTAAGGTATGAGTTTTCTTATGTCGTATATTTGGTGCTTGGTTGTTTGATTATGATGTCTATTTGGTGTTTGAGTGTTTGGTGCCTAGTTGATCTATTTAACATGGTATGTTTGCAAGTGGTTGAATGATTGATGAATTGCTTAATATGAGTATGTGTTCAAATGATTTTGGTTTTAAGATGATTGTACTAACATGTATGTATTGAGATGGTTGATATGTACTTGAATGTAGTTGATTTTTGTAGCATTATGTCTAATGATTATGGATTATGACATGATTGTTTATAAAAGTTGATTTCAAATTGATAAATATGACTGTCTTGATATTTGGAACATGTGGTTGACATGTGTGAGCATGATGCAGGAGTTGCATGGCAAGAGAGGTTTCCATGAAATATTGAAGAAGGATCAGGTTGAGATTTCCCTGGGAACCATGGGGATTGAATCGTGATGTTTGGTGTTAGTCTTTTCTTTTGGTCTTTTATGAATTGTTGAGCTTGATTTGTGGCTTTGTTTATGTCTAGTGTATGGCCATACCACTTTGTTTGCAGAGTCATATTGTTATTGGTTTTTATGGTCTTCTTATTGTTTGTTTCTTGTCTTACCTTTTTTATGTTTTGAGTCTTGGGAATTGGTTGGGAAAGAGGAAATTTGATGGAAATCAAGAGAGATTTATGGTACCCAACCGATGATATAAGATCCAGATGAAGCTCTGTGCATGAGTAAGTGCAACGAAAGGTAAGACTATGACAGTTGGTTGGACTGGTTGGGTCCATTGTGGTAAATGGATAATAGTAGTGCAGACACAAGAAAGGTAACTAGAAAAGGTAAAGTAAATGGACCTGAGGCATCAGACGCCTTGGCTATGTTGGGAATTATTATTCTCAATATCATGCATGTTGTGCATGAATAAAGGAAGTTCTCTTAACCTTGACCTTGATATGTAGTAATTATTTTATGATCATGATTATGTTGATGTGTGTGTCTATATATATATATATATATATACATGTATGTATGCATGCCATATTTGACAGGGTGATCATGAATCATGATTATTTTGTGTTAATGTTTATATGTACGTATGCATCTATGTATGACGTTGGCTGACGAGATCATTATTATTTTATGGTGTATGTATGTGTACATGTATCTATGTTACTGTCTAACTGTTGGGTTGTGTTATATTCTTTCCATGACTAGCCCATGTAGTTAACCGGGGGGTTAGAGGGGGGGTTACATGGGGTTTGAGGCATACCCGTAACCCCACTTTATGGGGTCCGGGGTAGCAACTTGGAAAATTTTGGTTTTGGAACCTATGTTAGGTTGGGCGGACCCACCTATGGTTTTGTGCATAATTTTCGCACATGTTTTTTGGACGCGATGGTTTTCAGTCCATGGTATTGGATGCTTCGGCATGTATAAATATGTATTGTAACATTGAAAGGAACATAATGAAAAATCAAGCTGGTAGTCCTGGTTTTGGGATCCAGGGGAAAATCTCTGTGTATATGTGTGATCCGAATGGTAAATGGCATCAACCCATGGTACTCATCCACCCATATTATTCATTGACCCATGGAATTTACCCATGGTATTGTAAATGGCATCTGCCCGTGGTATTGTAAAATCCACCCATGGTATTCATTCACCCATGGAATTTACCCATGGTATTGTAAATGGCATCTGCCCGTGGTATTGTAAAATCCACCCATGGTATTCATTCACCCATGGAATTGACCCGTGGTATTGTAACTGGAAAAAACTATAAGTAACAAGTCACATTTTGTAAAAGGACAGATTGTCCACCACAATGTAGCCTTTACAGTTCAAAGGCATGTAGCCGCCACATCTCTTCTCAGAGATAAGCTACCATCGCCCTAGCTGGGTTATTTCTATTTGTAAGCATATTTCAGTAATCTCCATTAATGAAATGAAGTATTATTTCCGCTGCATCTCTGTTTTTATGGTTATCGCATCTCTGTATTTATGGTTATCTCTGTAATCTATTGCGTTCCTGATCTTGGGAGGAGGCCCCCAAGATCTGAAAGATTGAAATGGATCTTGGGGGGAGAGACCCCCAAGATCTGAAAACTTGCAATGGATCTTGGGGGAAAGGACCCCAAGATCTGAAAACTTGAATTGCGAGAAGAAAAATAAGGAGAATGCCCAATAAACAAAACCACAAAGAAACTTTTATTTAAAATAGTAATGGAAATAAACCAGCTAGGGCGATGGTAGCTTATCTCTGAGAAGAGATGTGGCGGCTACATGCCTTTGAACTGTAAAGGCTACATTGTGGTGGACAATCTGTCCTTTTACAAAATGTGACTTGTTACTTATAGTTTTTTTCAGTTACAATACCACGGGTCAATTCCATGGGTGAATGAATACCATGGGTGGATTTTACAATACCACGGGCAGATGCCATTTACAATACCATGGGTAAATTCCATGGGTGAATGAATACCATGGGTGGATTTTACAATACCACGGGCAGATGCCATTTACAATACCATGGGTAAATTCCATGGGTCAATGAATAATATGGGTGGATGAGTACCATGGGTTGATGCCATTTTCCATTTGGATCATTCCTCCCTCCTTAAGAAGCAATGGTCCCCATTGCGTAAAGTTCCCTCCTGCGAAGCCTTTGTTGAATATGAAGAGCCATTGAAGATAAGGGTTTGATGTGGTTAACCCAAAACCCTGATAAACGAAGATCCGATGATAGAGATACCCTGTAATGCTTGTGACCAACTGTGATTCTGACAGTGTGCGGCCTAGCAAATGGACTTCGATGACAAGGATTTTATGCGGTTGACCCATAACCATGATGTTGGTTGCTGATGAAGTAGCAGGTGCCTACATAGCCTGGGGTGGGAGGGCATGTCTCCAAATAACCCAAGCCGAATGTTGCTATGTTGAAACTGATGAATGTGAAGCAGGTGCCTACTAAAGTGGGGTGGGAGGGCACGTCTCCAATGGAAACCCACTCCGAATGCTGCTCCAGAATTAAAATGGGCATAACTCAATCAATATAACTCAGAATATTTATTATAACCTGTTTTTGGAAGCAGAATGACCATTTTTCATCTTCCCATGTGATGGAAATCTTTATCTGGACACTTTGAGATCTCAGATTTGCGCTGCAACAGTTCCGCCGTCACAAAAATTCTGATAAAATAGCTGATTTTAAATCAGCGATATCTCCCACATCCGAACTCCGATTCGACCCATTTTTTTTTTGAAATTGGGTGATTTTTCGAGAGAAATCCAGATCTGGTATTTTTTTTTGTAAAATTTGTACCAAATGTTTCAGATCTGATCTGCAAAGTCACCGCCCAAAAAAATTCCTGCAAAAAATGGGAAAAGAAAAATTCTTCCTACTTGACCCAAGAAAGTGCTCTGTGGAGGTTGTAGCACATGCCTGAAGTTTCTGAATATTGCTGAAAAATTTGAAACTGAAATATGCATCAAACCCTCATTCCCATGGAATCATAACCTGCTCTGATACCACTAATCCGGATCAAGATCCATTGCAAGTTTTCAGATCTTGGGGGTCTCTCCCCCCAAGATCCATTTCAATCTTTCAGATCTTGGGGGAAAGGACCCCAAGATCTGAAAACTTGAATTGCGAGAAGAAAAATAAGGAGAATTCCCAATAAACAAAACCACAAAGAAACTTTTATTTAAAATAGTAATGGAAATAAACCAGCTAGGGCAATGGTAGCTTATCTCTGAGAAGAGATGTGGCGGCTACATGCCTTTGAACTGTAAAGGCTACATTGTGGTGGACAATCTATCCTTTTACAAAATGTGACTTGTTACTTATAGTTTTTTCCAGTTACAATACCACGGGTCAATTCCATGGGTGAATGAATACCATGGGTGGATTTTACAATACCACGGGCAGATGCCATTTACAATACCATGGGTAAATTCCATGGGTGAATGAATACCATGGGTGGATTTTACAATACCACGGGCAGATGCCATTTACAATACCATGGGTAAATTCCATGGGTCAATGAATAATATGGGTGGATGAGTACCATGGGTTGATGCCATTTACCATTCGGATCAATGTGTTTTATGTGTTATGCTCTTGCATTGTTTATTTTATGTGTTTTAGAATTCGTATGCAGGTAATTTCTGTATGGGGTTAAAACCTACATTTGGTATCAGAGGAGATCTACAAGTGGGTATGTGTTTAACCTATTTGGAGGTGCAGTCAGTTGGATGAGTAAGAAACAATCTGTAGTGGTACTATCAACTACAAAGGCAGAATATATGGCAGCCACTCATGTAAGCAAGGAAGGAGTTTGGTTGCAGAGATTGTGTTCAAGCATGGGGTTAGTACAGGGAGCTATAAGGATAGACTGTGATAGCCAAAGTGCAATTTTCTTGGCAAAGAACCCCGCGTATCATTCAAAGACAAAGCACATTGATGTTCAGTATCACTTTGTGAGGGATATGATAGAAGACAAAAAGGTATTGCTGGTAAAGGTGGACACTTTGAAGAATACTGCAGATGCATTGAAAAAATCTCTGAGCTATGAGAAGTTCTCTTGGTGTAGAGAGACAATGGGCATTTTAGGGCTGGAAAAATGACTAAGCTCTCTTGTGGCCCCTTGTGGAAATAAAACAACAAGTGGAAGAATGTTGGGTTGTGTTATATTCTTTCCACGACTAGCCCATGTAGTTAACTGGGGGGTTACATGGGGTTTGAGGCATACCTGTAACCACACTTGGGGCAGCGCCCCTAAAAATTTTGGTTTTGGAACCTATGTTAGGTTGGGCGGACCCACCGATCGTTTTGTGCATAATTTTCGCACATGTTTTTTGGACGCAATGGTTTTCGGTCCATGGTATTGGATGTGATGGTTTTTGGTCCATGGTATTGGATGCTTCGGCATGTATAAATATGTATTGTAACATTGAAAGGAACATAATGAAAAATCAAGCTAGTAGTCCCGGTTTTGGGATCCAGGGGAAAATCTCTGTGTATATGTGTTTTATGTGTTATGCTCTCGCATTGTTTGTTTTATGTGTTTTAGAATTCATATGCAGGTAATTTCTATACGGGGTTAAAACCTACACTGATAGGGTTGTCAGGGATCATTCTTGTGGAGGAATGATTGCTTATGCAGGAGAACGACATGAAAAGGTTCCTGATCTTACGAGGAATCAATTGGGAAGAATAGTCACGACAAATATATGAGGTCAGTATCATGTGGATATGATTTAATATTGTATACTTGTATTATGCCTATGTCTATGTTATAACAGGTAACGCTAAAGGATACATAAACAAAGTGAAAACAATGTGGTATGCAGCATGCTAGGATAAGCATGGATGAAATACCGGAAACAAGGTTACTTGGTAAGAACAATGTGGTTTTGGATGTGCGGTACTATTGTTGTGAATACGTTGTATATGTTGTATATGTTGCATCTATGATGTGTGCACTTGTGGTGATGCATATATATAGCATGTGTACTTGTTATTTATGAAATGTTATGTATAGGATGGTACAAATAGGGTTGTGTGAATATTGAATATGGGGTGTTGTATACATATTGTACTGTCTTCATGATGTATATGTAGTGTGTGTGCATATGGTGCTCTGTGCATGTTGGATATGCAATGCTGTGTACGGATGATGCTATGTACATGTTGGATATGCAGTGCTATGTACATGTGGTGTTGCGTGCATGTTGTACATATGGTGCTATGTACATATGGTGTTGTGTGCATGATTGTACAAGTGGTGCTGTGAGCATGTGGTGCCATGTACATGTTGTACATAAGGTGTTATGAGCATGCAGTGCTGTGTACATGTCGTGCATGTGATGCTATGTACATATGGTGTCGCGTACACATCATGCGTGTGGTAATGTGTACATGTGGTATTGTGTACACATTGTACAATGGTGTAGTGTACATGTGGCATTGTGTACACATTGTGCAGGTGGTGCCATGTACATGTGATGTTGTGCACACGTTGTGCAGGTGGTGCGGTGTACCAGTGGTACTGTGTACATGTTGTATGTATGGTACTGGTGTACATGTGGTATTGTGTGCATGTCATTGATGTTGTGTTATGGGCATGCAATATTATGTATGTGCATCATGTAGTCATGGTATTGTGGCATGCGTACTCGTTGTGTTGTGCTCTGTGTAGTTACATGTATTGGGTGGTATTGCACATCGGGTATAGATGATGCACTATGTTGTACACTAGCTGTAGGTGTATGAGTTGTACGTCAAGTGTAGGTGCATGTATTGCATGGTGTTGTGTGTCAGGTGTGGCTGTATGTGTGTGATGCACACTATGTGTCTATGCACATGGTTGAGGAGAAGGCACTGGGTGTTTGTCGGGTGTAGAAATCGAGCCGAAGTGCGTATGGAATAAAGACGAAGGTAGAAGCTAAGGATTGATGAAAGGATAAGTATCAACATTTTATTTCAGTTTTATTATGCATGTGACTTATGATTCTGGTATATGACGATTACATGTGAAATATGATTCTGGTTTATGATCTATGATTTTGATTTATGATCTATGATTCTGGTTTATGATCTATGATTCTGGTTTATGATGATTACATGTGATTTATGATTTTGATATATGATGGTTGTGTTTTGAGCTAATTTGATGTGATATTTTTATACATGTTGATTTGGTCAAAGATGCTAGTTTGACTTCTTGTGATAGGAAGCGAACAAGATTCCAAGTGTATCTTATTGACGAACTACCAATGAGGTATGATTTGAATTTATTTCACTTTATTTTGAATCTAATGGAAGTTATGTTCTTGGTACAGGAAGCATGAACATGCCCAGTTGAGTGGTCAAAATCGACTACAAGAATTGGCAACAGCAACAAAGGAATTGAAACATGCAATAGTGTGTTAGTAAAGCATGTCAGGAGTAGGGCCATTGTGGGACACTGGTACCCAATAGTGTCAATTGATTGCCATGAGCATGCTATGACCGGTATGGTAATTTTGAGGCAGGTATATGCCTTGGTCTTTGAATATTTTGATGCGAGGAAGCCTTGCTAAGGGATGGACTACCTAGAATGGGGGTGCTAGCGGAACTTGGAAGGTGAGTGCTTGCACGGAAGGAGTGAATGGATTCCCGAGGGACTGTGTAGCAGAGAAGGGAAGGTCACGAATGGATTTGTTTTGGTCATTAGCATTTCCAGATGGAATTAGATGCACATTAGGAGTGCACCCTAGAACAATGAGCTGATAACTGTTCGCTGAGAGGACAAGTGGCGCGAGATTATAGCACTGGACATTGGATGCAGATTTGACTTTGCAGTGGATTATGGACTTCCTAGGAAGGAGGTGGATCCTGGTATTACTTTGAGGGTGGAGGTGTGAGCCTCTGGATTCCCTTGTTGCAGATGTAGGCATCATATTATTTTATTTGTTGGTTGAGAAAATGTGCATATGTGAATGTGTGTATATGTGGTTATTGTAAATACCGTAATGAGCTATGTTATAAAGCTCCATTATGTGGTATGTTGTCATGTTGTCATGATGTTTTGATTTTGAGCAGATCTTTCATTATAAATACTGCAACGAGCTATGTTATAAAGCTCCATGGGTAGTATGTTTTGTTTTCAGTAGTCATGTAGTTATAGGTGTCATTGAACATCGAGGATGATGTTCCCTCAAGGGGGAGGGTTATATAACAATCCTTGTGAAAATTCCATGTAAAAATATATAAATACCACAGATGATGGGACACATATTCCAAGCTGAATGGTGGGAAAGACATCTTAGGGGGTGTTCATTTGGTTTTTTATGGCTAAGGAAATTGGCAAAGGCAATGACTAAGGCATTAAAGAGGAAAAGAGGTATTTTGGCACATTTATTTATGAAAATAATGGAAATTAGGAGAAAAGGAAGGTGAAAGGTCACATTTTGCATGTGAGGAGGAAATTGAAGGAAAATAATGGAAAATGAAGAAAATAGAGGCCTCATTAATAAAAAGGCTTATGAGGATCAATGGGCAAGACTTGGTCAGTTCAGTTTTGGAGCTCTCTCATTATTCTCTCTCTCTCATACTCTTGGACATAGAGATTTTTCTTGGAGCACTTTGGCATTGGAGCAAGAAAAGAAAAGAAGGCAAGAGGAAGCAAGGATCAAGTAGGGAAAGGTAGGATCAAGCGGCTACAATAGGCTTCATTGCAGGTATCAACTTGCATGTGTATTTTCCTTGCTAGATTTGGCATGCATGGGATTGCATGTGTATTTTCCTTGCTAGATTTGGCATGCATGGGATTGCATGTGTATTTTCCTTGCTAGATTTGGCATGCATGGGATTGCATGTGTTTCTTTTCTACCATGGCATGGGTTTTGCTAGGTGTGACAGTATTTTCAGCCTAGCCTTGCCATTTCCTGATAGCTTTGATGAGATGGGTTCTCTCATGCGTTTTGTGGGGGGGATGGCTGGATTGGATTCAAAGCTGAGTGGGGTGGATCTCTGAATTGGAAAAAACATGGTGGTAGTGGTCCTTGAACCAGACTGAGGATGCACGAAGCCACTGGCCTAGTAACCCCTGAACCAGAATGTGGGTTGCAGTAAAGCTAGATTGTGTGCCTTGGTGGGCCTAGGAATCCTTGCCGGTGAACTATAGGATATACGGTAAAGCCAAGAGGTGTATTTTCTCTCTGTTGGGCCTAGTGATTATGGGATGGAATGCATGGTAAAGCCTGGAGAGTATGTCTCGGTGTAGGGCCTAGTGATCCCTGGATCAGACTGTGAATGCACGGTAAAGCCTGAGAGGCTAGGAGGCACTCAAGTTCCTCACGGTGTAGGCAGATAACTCGGTGGCATCCACATTGATTGGTGTTTTTTGATGTGTTATATGAGTCCCACATTCATTCTTGGAATATGGCACGGGGGTGATTGGCTGAAGAGAGACTTGGCTCAGCCAATCTATGGTTGGGTGGAACGTGGTAGTCCCATCACCGGTTGGTTCATTGCATTTATTAATGAAAAATTCATTCCCTTGATTTTCATGTGAAAATGTACTGATATATATATGGACTTTCATGGCTGATATGTTTATTGTATTTATGTTCCTATTATGTTGTTTATATGCACATTTACCTCGGAGGGTGTTACAATTTTAACTATTATTTTATTATTTATCCTTAGGAGACCAATTTTACGCTAAAATTTCCTCTAATGTCTACACTTTCTATGTTAAGATTTGTGTTTACATGAACACATTAGGCTCCCTTCCTGAAGCAATAACTTTGGAATCTAAGGATAGGGATTGGTTTCAGACTCTTGATTACGAGCATGTAAGTTTTCAACGTAGGAAATACCACAAGCACATGCACCTTTTTAGGAATTCCCCCCTCAATGAACCAATGCTAGAATACAAAGAATCTAGAGCCACAAATGGAGAAGGATTCACTAAGATCTATTCCAAAAAGCACCACAACAAAAATTCAAACACTCCTGCTACCCCTAAAGGCCAGGAAACTAGTAATAGTTTTGAGGTGTTGGGGTATATCCCAGAGGAATCTACCAATCCAACACCATAATTTGCTAAGGAAGGCCACTTTGAAAGTCCTATGCAACAATCCAATGAAGACAGAGGGAAAGGAAAACAATATTCAACTCCAATTGATCACTTAATGCAATCGAACCTACAACCATAGGATGATATACAAATGAAAGAGGAAAATGAATTCATTGATATTGAAGGGTTATATCTGATGGCCCTCGAATATGCATAGCACTGAAATGAAATTAATTCCATTCCCCATAAGCAGATCAACATCTTGGAAATTTCCCTTCAAAAATCTAAAGCATCACATCAATTAGGTGTCCAAACTATTACCACCAAATAAGGGAAGAAAAACAATAAATACTTCAAGAAGAGAGGATGAAAATCGATGCTCCAATGCTTGGACACTCTAGGTAGGAAGCTAGTAAAGTCAGGTTAGTAAAAGCATATCAAAGATATCTACACTTCCAAAAAAAGTGTTTTACCATGAAGATAATTTCTTGGAACATAAGGGGTATGAATAACCCCTCAATGCAACATGTTATTCATCAAAATATCCAACAATATCTCCCAACAATCCTGCTCATTCAAGAAACTAAATGATTTTGTACATAATTTAAATCCATAATGTTTAAATTATCGGAAAAGGATAAAATAATTGCTGTCGATGCTGAAGGAGCATCTGAAGGCTTGGGGATTGCTTGGTATCCCTCACAGATCAACATGGAAACCTTGTCTATAAACTCTTCTATCCTTTCTACTTCATTCCATTTGCTGGGCTCAGATATACATGGCTCGCTATGCAATGTATATGGACCTCAAGCCTCCAATAGGAAATAGGAAATGCTTAGGCATCTCAAGGACATAATGGATACACATAAATCAATTATAGGGGGTGATTTCAATATAACCACCTCTCTATGATAGAATAAAGGAGGAAAAAGATATCCAAACCGAGATTAAGAGGATCTACAATAATTCATTTAAGACACAAACATGGTGGATATGTGAAAAAATAATGGACTTTTCACTTAGAATAACATATTAGGTGGCTCAACGTAAATTTCCTCTCACCTGGATCACTTTTTGGTAGTGGAAAATCTCCTCACGAGAGGCCAAGAACTCTCAATAGAGATTCTCCCATCAACTGGATTAGACCACTAGCCCATATGTTTCTCATGATGAACATTTGGTAATCCCCTTAAATGCCCCTTTAGGTTTGAGCAACTTTTGTTATTGGATCCCAATATCATCAATAAAATTAAAGGCTAATGGCACATCATGGACGACATAAGGGGCTCAAAGATGTATATATTTCAAAAAAAATATAAACAAATTGAAGCTTCTCCACAAACAATGAAATAAAGTAGAATTTGGCAATATATTTCATGAGAAACACACTCTAGAAAAAGATATGTCCATCCTCCAACATGATATTATCAACACCGGTCACTCCAAAGAAGCTGAGGATAAAGAAGACACTCTCACTCAACAACTGGAGAAACGATACAAACAAGAGGAGACCTATTGGAGGCAAAAATATCGAATTGGCTAGCAGAAAGAAGGAAGGAACAATACCTCTTTCTTCCATAGATCCACCATCCAACATGGCTCCACAAATCACATTACCTCCTTTCTCAATGAGGCCAGGAAAATCTTAGGGAAATAAGAGGACATTAAAAATAATCTAGTTAACCACTTCTCAGATCTCTTAATAGATCCCCAACACAACACAAAGAGGCCATTGATGGTAATAAAATATCACAACACCACCCTTATCAAACCAATCAATGAAAAAAAGGTCAATGAATCTCTCCACTAAATGGCAGATGACAAAACCCTGGGGTATGATATGTTAACCATAACCTTCTTCAAGTAACACTTTCTTCACAAGGAAGTCTTGGAGATCATAAAGGATTCGAGAACCAGTTGATGCATCCTTTCTGGCTTCAGCATTAATTCCATGGCCTTGGTTCCCAAGGAGGAAAATGTTGCTACACTAGGTAAATGTAATCCCATAGTCTTATGTAATGTCATCTACAAAATTGTAACTAAATTTATTTCCAATTTGCTGAAACCCATTCTCCCTTGCCTCATTTCCCTAAAGCAATTTGGTTATGTAGAAGGTAGACAAATCCTAGATGGCATCATCCTAGCTCATGAAACCATATATTCCCTCAAAACCCTAAAAAATCTTAGTATGCTTCTCAATATTGATATGTCCAAAACCTAATACAAGATCAACTGGGACTATATGGAAAGAATCCTTCTAGATTTTGGCTTCAGTACCCACTGGACCCAATTCGTCATGTCGTTAGTCTCCTCTACTTTATTTTCCATATTTTTCAATGGTTCACCTTCTAACACCTTCAAACCCTCCTAAGAAATTGGACAAGGTGATCCTATTTCCCCCTTTCTCTTTGTTCTCATGGTAGAAGGGCTTGGAAGACCCATCAAGGCGACTTTAAGGAAAGCATCCATTTTTGGCCTTGTCCTTCATGATAACTTGACCCTATCTCATCACCAATTCATTGACAATACCCTTCTAATGAATCACCCGGTGGTCAAAGAAGCCAAAACAATCAAATCCATCCTTTAATTTTTCTCAAAGGCCTTAAGCATCTCCATGAACTTGGAAAAGTTCAAAATGTTCTTCTTCAACACCTCTCTCATTACCCAAAGAAATATCGTGCATATCCTAGGATTCTCCTCTACTTCTCTCCCTTCCAAATACCTTACTTCCCCTCTCACCAACTCACCCATTACAAATTATTCATGGCACGACCTTATTGATAAACTAAATACCAATCTCAACTGTTGGACCTTCATATATTTGAATATTGCAATCTTCGTTGTTCTCCTCAAATTTGTCCTTTAGTCCATGCCTACCTACTTTTTTTCCATCTTGGCATCTCCTAAATGGGTCCTCAAATGCATCAAAAACCTCCAAAGAAAATTCTAATGAGAGGGATCTAATATTAAGCAAAAATGGTCTTTGGTAAAATGGGAGACTCTTTGCCTCTCAAAATCAAAGTGGTGGCTTGGCCTGTGTGATCCAGAAATAAATAACAAGTTATAGGGGAAAAATATGGTGGCGTTGGATGAAGCATATGGAGGAATCATGGGCTCATCTATGGATCACCAAATATATTAGTTGAACTGTAAAGAAAAACTTAATTCGTCTCTCCTCCTAGGCCTAGGTAACACTCTCTAACTCTCTCCAAGTCAGAGGACAACCCAAAGTGATGGTCAAATCATGGTACATCAATATTGGACCTAACCAGGAGACCATAGGAGTTTGCAAATGTAAATAACATATATTGTGCAGGGAGGAAGATATAGAGGACAACATAATTTCCTTGAAAGAGTCTCTCCTTAAAATATCCATAAGGGAGAAAGATGCCTCAAACATCCTAATATGGGGCTACAAAAACTATGGAACCTTCACAACCAAAGAAGCATATCATCTTATAGCTCCAAATCATTCAGAATCTCTATATCCTATCTATAAAGGTCTATGGTCTAAGAAACTATGGCTAAAAGTGACAACTTTCACTTGGCTTCTTGTTAGATACCACACTCTTACTTGGGAAAACCTACTTAAAAGAGGATTCTCTAGCCCATCGTTTTGCTTCTTGTGCAAAAATCAATAAGAAAATCTTAATCACTTAATTGGGTTCTATGCAATTTCCAATATTTTATGGGAAAGCTATCTCATGGATTTCAACTCACCAATAGAGTGGAAGGAAACATTGTTAAGTACATCAAGGCCTGCGATCAAAACCCTTTCCAAAGTCTGTCCCCAAATCGACTTTGGACAATGGTCCAAGCCTCTTGGCATGGGAAATATGGAAGGAGAGATATCAAAGAACCTTTAATGATAAAAACAAACCTTTATAAGATATTTGGATGATTTTCCACAAACATATTGAGTAAACCTTGTTTCTATCCAGAAGGGCCTCCATCTGAGAAATCAATCCTAGCACGGTGGAACTTCAATGTCCCTAATGCCATAGGAATATTTCAAATCCAATGCACTATAAATCCACAAGGGCTTCACTCAATGAGATTCTCACATATTATTTGTGTTTGTGGCATACTAAACGATATCCTTAATTTGACTACATATTGAAAAATACCTCTAAAAATCACATTATTTAACCCCCTATCAACACTAACCTAATACACCTTCCCAATTTAAAAAACCCTACATTCACTAGATATTGTAGGTATCCATTTTTTCATTAACATTTTTATACAACTTTATATTTTTTCATTAACTTTGAGCTCCATTTCTTATACCTGACAATATAAAAAACCATTTACCCCTATTATATGCTCAATATATTAGGTCATTTTTTCCTCAATATTTATCCCCAAATATGAACACACATGGTATGTTATTTCTCCCCCATTGAAGCCCCCATGTACAAATCCAAGGACTGAAATCTAGAAACCCACCTCCAAGAAACATTACAAACTTAATTTTGATGGTGCCTCAAAGGGAAACCTAGGGGTGGTTGGAATTGGATGTGTCATTCGAAAGCACAAAGGAGAAATCCTTAGGCTCTAAAGAGGATACATTGGACAGGAAAGCAACAACATTGCTGAACTAGAGCCTCTAATCCATAGGCTTCGTATAACTAGAAGTAATCATCTCCATCCTCTTATTGTTGAAGGTGAATCCATGATCATAATCCAGGAAACTCACAAAATCATTAATGGAACAACTCCCTCAAAATGTTTCTAATTTGGGCATTGGATCATAAAATCCAACAACTAACACTTCTCCTATCTCAGAAAGATGTATAATATTCTCCCACACCAGACACAAAGCAAATTCCTTAGCTAATTTTATAGTGAATAAAGGAGTTGAAGAGAAATCCAAATGTGAGGATATATCCTTGACCTCTCCCTCCATATTGCCTTGTGTTTCTCATTGAAAGCACATTACCACCTGGGAATTTCACCCCCCTGACTTGGGTGGTACTTTGTGCAGTGTGTCGTGTCAGGCTTCACATAGAAGACATCATGCTTGCATATAGATATGAGTTTGGGTGGCGGTCATGCACTACAAAGATCAATCAAAGGGTATCAGAGACAATTAATTCAAATCATCTGAAACATTCCACCAAAATATAGCTTCTGATCTGCCTTACACTAGCATTCATGCCTTTATTCAGTTCTCTTCTTCTGCACCTTCCTCTTCCCCTTCATTCTTGCTGGTAGGCTACAATATCTAAAAAGAGAGGTATCATTCGTATTGTGAACATTTCTGCACTTTTTTTCTCTAGGCATCAACTTCTTAGTGAGGTAGACATGGTTAGAGAATGTAAAAGAGCTAGATGAGGAGGTAGAGAATGTGGGCATCCACCCCTCCCTCCATGACATGGCTAGGATCTAGAATTATTTTGTCAAGACATTCTAGTTCATATATGTCATCTAGTTGCAACAATGGAGGCGAAGGAGCGATGACACTTAGGTGATGGTTCAGTAAGGAATTTGTTAGCTCGCCACCTCTAGACATTGGAATTAGCTAGAGGAGGAGTAGAACATCGAATGGATGAGATTGGCATCTAATTCAATAATACTCACCTCATGCTACATAATCTCTCCAGGTGAATTGTAATTGAGTTCCCTCCCATTCCTATAACTCCAATTTCCACTAGTTCCAAAGAAAGATCTGCAGACATGGACTCTTCCCACCAACTTGGCACTCCTCCTCCCCCTGTCACTCCAGTGGAACAGGAAAAAGACAAAGCCCTTATGGATTTTGGTTCCCATTTAGAAATAGGCACTTAACTAAAGTCGATAGTTTGTCAAAGCCTCCAACCAACATAACCCAGGTCTCCAAAGGAAAATTCTCTTAGCAAGGTGCTAGCTCTTGTGGATGTGTGATTGAATGGGAGCATCTAGATTGGCTTCCAGAAGGATACGATGATCCATTTTCATATCTAGACATGATAACACATGAGAAGAAAGTGAAAGCTCAATAATGTCAGCGATAAGAGGAACCAAACACAAACAAATAACATGATCAGTTCCCCCACTAGGAAACTTATACTGTTGTCTTCCTTTAGTTTACTTAGTTGTCTTAGTTTTTCTAGTTCAAACACAAGGCATCCTTGTTATATGGCATATGCTCATTTTTTCTTTAAACTACTTTCTGCATTCTCTAAGGGACCATCTGGTTTCCCTTTGATAGGTAGTTGGCTTCTCTGTAGCTCATTTCAGACCAGATTTAACACTTTGCAGACATCACTTCATTTGAACACTTGTATATACAACTTACCACAACTTGTACTCCATGTAAAACATTTTTGTTAATATAAAGTTCTGTGCTTGCTTACATAAAAAAAATGATTCATTTTTATATTTTTTTTCCATTTTTGCGCCTAGAGGCGCTTTACATCCTCGTGTAAGGGGGAGATGTTGTCAAGTAACATTACATTTAAAAATAATAAAATTACACTTATATAACAAATTAAGAAAATAATAACAAGATTTATTACTGTCGCCCATAAATAAAATACTTCAATCTCCACCTTAATTTTACACCAACTTTATATAAATAGATAAAGTAATTGAAGGTAAAAAAATAGTTTACTTTTTAGTATGATGGAGAGATGTGATTTCTTCACTATTTAATATGGAGTTGACAAATGACATGTAAAAATAATATTATTGATATTACGTAATGTGTGATTAATTTGATATTTAATTGCCATGGGATATATATATATATATATATATATATATATATATATATATATATATATATATGAATGATTTTTTTTTGCAGCTATAAATAGAATATTTCAATGTCCATATTAAATAACTTAATTTTATATTAAATAAAAATAAAGTAATTTAAATTAAAAATTTCCTTATATTTTCACTTTCTACTACGAGGAAGATGTGTGATTTATTTTATTCTTAATATTGAGTTGATATATAATATTTAAAAAATATTAATATACATTTTTTTTAATGTGAGTTATAAAACATATTGTTATAAAACAAATATTTCAATATGCATATTGAATAATTATTTATATACATAGAGAGATATGTAAATTTTTCAAAAAACATTAATAACATATATATATATATATATATATATATATATATATATATATATATATATATATATATATATATATATATATATATATATATATATATATATATATAGATATGAGAGAGAGAGAGATTTTGTCTTAGTCTAACTAATAGACGAAATGGATTTTTGGTAGGAATCTGGCAATACAATTTCTAGTGAGATTATGATTTCTTGTAATTTAAAATATAATTTTGAATGCATACATGGATTCAACAATGTGGAAAACCCTCGAGGCACTTTATTTTTTCAAATTAAACAACTTGAAATTATGATTTTTAAACATTTGTACCATATTTTTAACAAAATTGACTAGAAAAAATACTTAGAAAAATGGCTATTTCATCTATTAGTTAGACTAGGTGTATATTTTTTCTATTTCCTAATATGAGGGGGTAATGTGCATTAACATAATGTGGATAATGTGAATCATAAATATAATATTTCAATGTCAACTAAGTTTGTATTATATAAAACAATTAAAAATAAAAAAAAATCGTATAGTTAAAAACATTTTGTTAATGTGTTGCTGAAAACCATCATTGATCCATATTAACTCTAGATCTAGCAAGAGTGAGATAAACCAAATTAAACGAGATGCAAACCTTTCCTAAGTTTTTCACTCAGAAAATAGTTTGCATTTTGACGGATTTGATCCCTCTCGATGTTTGGTAGATTCAGAGTTAAGTTGGATCGATGCTGCTTTATTTTGTTTTTAGTCATGGAACAATGAGACTATTCTCACTCAATTGAAAATCATAATTATGTATGTTATGACTATTTATTATGTGGTTTTGATATTTAAAATGTCATTTATATATTTATATTTTAAAAAATATAATATATGTTTATATTTATTTTTCTTTCCTATGATGATGATGATGATGATTAATTCCCATTAAGATTGATATGGTTTATCAAAATTAAGAAGGTGGGAGATTACTCAAAATTCGTTAACCTTTTATTTTTATGTTAGAAAATAATTAAGATAAATATTACAAGATCCTCACCATAGTTTTGCTGATATAAAAGGTCAAGAAAGTTGGTAGTGGGACAAATGTTTTGAAAATTAGATTGAACGTGTGAATAACATGGAAAATTTAACAGAACATGATTTTCATATATCTCAACCTTCTTAATGTTACGAAAGTGATAGAGTCTTTCATCCCACGGCAATTTTGGAATTAATAGACTCCAAGTTTAACTACGAAGCTCCTAAGAATTTGTTCTTATTTTAACAATGTTAATTTTCTTTTTAAACAAATGAAAGAGTATAATTTAAACAAGTAAAATAATATGAATTTATTTTAATGGAATGGTTTTTTATTATATTTTATTTAAATTTATTTCTCCAAAAAATAAATGTAATCAACTATAAAATCTCCAATTCTTTTGTTTCAAAAAACAATAAATTTAATAAGTTACAAAATTCTCCAACACGCTTGAATTATGTCTTTCATAAACTTAAAATTTAGAATTTCAATATATACTTGCATAACCACATTAATAAATGTGGTTGATATACGCTAATCAACGTCATTTTCATACGTTGATTGACTTATAAAGGTGAAAATTCCACTGATTGTGTATATCAACCATATTTACTAATGTGGTTGTGCTAGCTGACAACTGACATGCACGAGGTGGACTTGTTGACCATGGTTTACATCAATTAACTATGGTTAAAAATAGTTGGTGGACATCAACCATGGTTGACAACGATTGACTACAATTAGCAAGGTTGATCAATAGTGGACCATTGTTGACCACAATTATAATGGTTGGATTTTGTTGATTGACCATGGTTAACCATGATTACCATGGTTGAATAGAGATTAAGATGATAAAATGTGGTCGACTAAACATTGCCATTGAAAACCAAGTTAACCATAGATGCCTATGTTGACCATAATTGGCCATGGTTAACATTAGTTGTCTATGATTCACCATGGTTGGATGGTTGATCATTATTGACCATGGTCAACAATGGTTGGCCATGTTTACCATGGTTGAGTAATGATTATTAGGATAGATTAAGGTGGGCTAAGGGTGACCATGGATGACCATATTGAGTATGACTGACCATGGGGACAATAGTTGACAATAAGTGTCCATGCTTGACCTTGGAGACCATAGTTGACAATGATTTTCCATGGTTGACCATGACCATAAGAGTTGAACATGGATCACTATGTTTGACCATTTTGACCATAGTTAATATAGAGTTGACTATGGATGACCATGGTTTTCCACACCTAATTATAGTTGGCTATAATTGGATATGGTTGTCCATTGGTTTATGTTTGATCATGTTTGACCATGCTTGGCCATGGTTAACTATAGTTGGCTATGTTAAACATGGTTGACGATGTTGACCATAGGTGAACATGGCTTGACCATTTTGACCATAGTTTTCTATCATAGATTATGATTTTCCATGTTGATAATGGTTGACCATTTTCGACCACAATGACCTTGGTTGACCATGTTTGACCATTCTAAGCATGGTTGAAAAGGGTTTTCCATGTTGAGCATGGGTTGGCCATGGTTTTCCAATGTTGACTATGGTTAACCAGAGATGACCATGGTTTTCAGGAGATTGGCCATGGTTCACTATGTTTAACCACTTTGACCATGGTCAATATAGAGTTGACTATGGATGACAACAATTGTCCACAACTATTTATAGTTGGCTACAATAGACTATGATTGACTATGGTTGACCATAGTTGTTAAAATTTGATCATGGTTGACTATGATCATTTATGTTTGACTATGGTTAGGTATGTTAACCATGGGTGAACATGGTTTGAAAAATTTGACTATGGTTGACCATAATTTTCTATCATAGATTATGGTCGTCCATGTTGACAATGGATGGAAATGACTGACCATTTTCAACCATAGTGACCTTGGTTGAGCATGTTTGACCATTCTAACCATGGTTGACCATGGTTTGCCATGTTGAGCATGGGTTGACCATGGTTTTCCAATGTTGACTATGGTTAACCAAAGATGACCATGGTTGGTCATGCTTGATCATTGTTGACTATGGTTGACCATGACTAACTAAAGTTGATGGTTGACCATGGCTAACCATGGTTGAACATAAACAACTATGGTGAATAGAGTCAACTATGGTTGATGATGGTTGACCATGCTAACCATAGTTATCTACAGGCTACCATAGTTGAGTAAATTGAACCATAGTATATATGTTGATTATGTTGCGTCATATTACAATAGTTTTCTAAATATTAAAGCTTATTTATAAGCGTTAATATTAATATTATTAATAAACCCTATTAATATTACTATAGTTTACATTAATAGTAATATTAATATTATTAATAATATAGTCAACCTTAATATTAATATTAATATTATTAGTAGTCAACCTTATTAGTATTACTATTATTATTATTAAAAAATTTTAAACTTTGGCTATCACTGAGTAAGATTGACTATGGTTGACTTTAGTTGACTTTTGTCAAACATGATTAAATATGGTTGAATATGTGTAACTAAGGTTGACTAAGGACGACTATGGGTGAACAAGGCTAACTATCATTGACTGTTTAAACATTGACTATTTAGGTTGACTAGGATTGACTATGTCTTCACGTTGTAACATTTTTATTTGTGTGTTGTATTGTGAAATCATTTTTTTATTTGTGGAATTGTGATGTTGATTTCAGTTTGTCATATTATTATGTTGGTTTTTTCTTTGTCACATTTCAACCTAGAATTTTTTTTTCCCATATTGCGACATTGATTTTTTTGTTATATTGCAATGTTGAGTTTTGTTTGTCGTAATGTGACACAACTTTTTTGCCCACAAATTATCTCAATTTTTTTTCATCATATCGCAATCCCAATTAAATATTAAATAAACATTAAATCTTACTAAATATAAATATTAACCTGATTTAGAAACCTTAATATTAATATCTTAAATAAACCTTATTGTTATGAATCTTATTTTTTGGGTTAGGTAATGCGAGTCTTGAGATGAATGGTGCGCCTAATATAAGGCTTGAGTAACCGTGACACATGGGCATCTAAGCCATCGAAATCACACAGGGATTATACCCGGCTTGGGCCACATCATTATACCCGGCTTGGGCCACATCAACACTTAGCATGACTGGATTCTTTCCCACAGAGTTTCGAACCAGTGTCCTTTTCAACATGCAATTCCTTGATAAAACACCCTATAACTATCTATTTTATGCCCATAGACTATTGCTATAAATATTAATAATAATATTAATATTTTTAGTGCTCCTATTTAAACATAAATATTAAATAAACTTTATTGTGAAATGTTTTTAAATCAGAGATTGCAAAGTAGATTTTATTGAGGGTGGAAGAACATAAAAGAAGTGATTAAACAGGGATTCAACAAAGATATAATTGGTGCACGATAAATTTTATGATGCCTCATTATTTTCATATCCCATCTTCACTATATTCTCATTCAAACAATAATTCCCTTTGTCTTTCACCAAATTCCTTTGGTTTGCTTTTCTTTCATCATAATATATATTTTACCCAAGTGGATATATTGAACTCTATTATACTCCCATATGTGACTTTTTTGTTTGAGGTACTTCTGCAATAGATGATTTCTTCGATGATAACAACAATGGGATATTTAATGCAATCTGTAACAAGGCTGCATAGCTGGCATTACCTTCCACTTAGTTTCGATATAGCCAAATTAAAGTAAATAAATGAAAAAGTAGCGAAGAAGACCAAATTCATTTGATTTATTTTTGCATGAAGCCATTAGAAACAAATAAATATTGTTTCATATATATATTAATTGTAATTAATTCTCTTTTATGTAGTTAATTTTTTTATCCGTTAATTCTTTTACTCTACATTAATAATACATATTATAATTGCTAGAATAATGCTTTTAACAATGCTTTTTAAATTTGATTTAAGAGTATAATTGTTTTTGAAAAATAAACAATTTAGTTAGTAAAATAAATATTTCTATTTATGGTATTTTTGTGAACTATAGTGTGGAAAGATGTTTTTATTCATTAAAAACTAAAAAGATACTTTATTTCATTCAAAATAAAAATTAAAAAAAATATTTAATATACAAAATAAAATAAAATAAATAAAATAAAATAAAATAAAATAAAATAAAATAAAATAAAATAAAATAAAATACAATAATATTTTAATTTTCAGATTACAACCTAATTGTAAATCAAATTGATGTATAATATTCATTTATTGGCTAGATAATAATGATATTTTCATAACAATTGTATTATATAATGTTTTTGGGCAAATGTATAAAACCACTTTGAAATCACCAATTAAAACCATATAATATATATTATTAAGTTTATGACCTAAAATTGCACTACCTTTTGGACAAAGGACACCCACTCCCTTCCATACAAACATTTCAAATTCTAAAAATAGGTAAAGTAAAAAGCATTTATCAACAATATTATCAAGTTGAATGCATAAGAACATAAAACCAAAAATAGGAACATAAAACCGTTAAAGTGCACTCTAAAAAGTCAATAGTTACTTTGTAGCATTAATTGCTCTTAACCTCATATCAAAAAATAAAATAGAAGTGTCTTTTACCCATTACAAAAATTCAATAAAGCAGGCTATCTAAGATCACGAAGAAAAATCCTTTTGAAAACTCCAAGAACACCTACTCTCGAGGAGGAAAATGACAAGAATGAAATGGTTATGAACACGAGAGTGATGCACACCAAATTTTGGTATGCAGATAAATCCAAGATCAAAAATTAAGATTTCAAAAATATTTTTATATTTTTAATGTTTTAAGGGAGGAAAATTATTCAAATCTATTTTTGGTCTATTCGTGATTTTAACATAAATTATTAAAACATAGAATATATTGTATTAACTAAAAGAAAAGAATCCAAGTTAACCATACTTATTAGTGCTAGTGTAAACTACAATCCCCTCAGGCAAGAGAGAGAAATTTGTTTAAACATAAATGTTAGCTGAAAGAATTGACAATTAACCAATGGAAAGAAGGTGAACAATCCAATTAAATGTTTTTTTATATATGTAAATGGAGAAGGCAAGGAAGATTTAAAGCGCCAACGAAGAATTTTGATTGAAATAGAGCATTCCCCAATAGGGATTATGCACATAAGTTTATACAAAGAAAAAGGGGTGGATAAAAGGAGGAGGTAAAAGGACACAGAGTGAAAAGGCATCGTCTCTCATTTACATATCCAATTACCTACGATTGACCAAGAGAACCACATCCACTCCATAAACCAAGAAGCACACCTCGAATATTTGTCTGAATCTGGTAGAGAATAATATTATGAAACCATCGCAAACTTTAACCAAACCTTCTAGTCTAGATTCCATCAATTCACTATTGCTCCATTAATACATTGAATTATTCAAACAATCAAATTTTGGGCATAATATAAATAGGATCTCTATCAAACTTGTATCACAAGAAAGGTCATCCAAATTCATACAACCATCTTACGTATATCAAAGTCTCCATAGACATATTATCTATATGGTCCCCCAAGGATGCACGAAGGGATATTGATTGCCTTGACAAATTTGCATAGTGAATGATGTGTCTATTCTATTGCGTTGCTTCTATGTCTAAGTTCATTCGGAATTTACTATGTCATAAAACCAAAGAATTTACAATAGAGAAATCCTTGATACTACCTATGTGAAGATGTGATGGCTTAAATCTACCATACAAATAATTTTAAGCCAACACCATTAAAAATATCAGATTTTCTTTCAGAATTGGCTACAAAATAAAATCTTGGTATGGTTATCTTACTCCAGAAATTTTGTTCATCACTTCCATGAATATATGTGTAGGTTGGATTGTACAATAGTCCACTGCCCAAGGAGTAGAAGTACAAACTATTATGATTACGCAATAAGATAAATGAGCCTACAACCAATGAAATCCATGATAAATATAATAAAATATTTTAAATTGTTTTCCTAATGTTTACTTTAGAAATAATACTTTAATTTTTAGTCAACCTCTTAGGTCCCTATAATACTAGTGTATTCCCTCTTTTTTATTATAAGTGTACCCCCCTTTATTTTTATTTTTGTGCCCATGTAATCCCCGTATTGTTATTATTGTTCCCCATAGAAACCCACTATTTTTATTGTTGTGCCCTTACATTATTATTGTTATGTCAGCTTTGATTATATTATGACCCATTAGACTCCTATATATAGAAAGGAGGTTTTTTCATTTGAATCATCCAAAAATTGTTAATTTGTGTAATGTAAACGAGGCTTCCCCTCTCAAATAGGCTAATTTTGAAGTCATTGATCTATCTCTTCTTCTATTTTGTGAGTTGGTTGCATAACATTTGGTATCAGAGATTTGAATTCTAGGGTTTCGTTTCTTCAAACAAGACATATTGGTATTTTCGTTATAAATTATTTTCTACGAGGCTTAAGAAGATGGAATTTTTACCACATGGATCCGAAATCTTTAAGAATTTCATGTAAAAATTTCAGATCTTGGTTCGCTATATTTTCAGAGATATTCTATGAGGAAGTTAGGGTTTTTCGGGCTCCATAATTCTATCTCAAATAGGCAACCTAGGAAAAATCGTCATAATTTTTTCTCTACGAGGATTCAGAAGATGAAATTTATACCACGTGGATTTGAAATCACATATAAATTCATGTAAAAATTTCAGATCTTGGTTCTTTATATTTTCGAAGATAGGATTTTAGGAAGATAAGGTTTTTGCGGGCTCCCGAATTCTATCTCAAAAAGGTGATCTAGGGAAAATCGTCATAACTTGCGTTTCAAGAATCAAATTTGAATTTTGTAAAACGTGACAGAAAGTGCACGGAATTTAGTATTTTGTGTATAAATTCTAGAACCTAAGGTTGAATAAATGACACGTGGAACCCTTACAACTTCACTCTACTAAACTAGTCCATAATCAGGCCATCATGGGAGATTTGGAATAATTTTTTCTTGAAGAATCCAATCTTGGTTTGACTTGTGGGGTTAGAAAGAAGAATAAGAGGGCTACCACAAGAAGAAATTTTAGTTCTTGGAGATATGAAATTACAGAGATACAATAGATTCAATATCGAACTCATAGAAAGCAAAAAAGAAAGATGTGTAGTTTTTTAAAAATTGCATAAGTTTTGTTTGAAAAATTAGTTTTAAGTGATTCAAAGGGCACAATGAAGCATAATTATCATTAATTGATGCCCTGAAGAAAGAAAATGGAAACACCTAGTAAGCAACCTAAAATCTCTACTATGAAACATGAAGAAGAGGAAGAAATGCAACATGATATATCAAAATTACGAGATCAAATGCAACACATTTCGCTCTCACCAAAAGTAACAGAAGCTAAGATGGATGGTTTGAAGAATGGAATCGAAGCAAAGATAAATGGATTTATGAATGGCATTGAAGCTAAGATCGATGGTATAGAAGCAAAACTGAAAGGAAACATGGAATATTTGAAGAAATACATGGAAGGTTTGACAAAGTTTCTACAAGAAAGGCTTCCTAATGGCGGAAAGGTGGTAGAGGAAATTCATGACGAGAACAAAAGATATGTTAATCGTGACTTCATAGAACCTAACGTTGGATTGAAAACCCACCATATTCCAAAGATTGATATGAGGAAGTGTGATGGCAAGGATCCCGTAACATAGGTACTACAAATGGAGCAATATTTTGATCTCCATAATGTGCAAAACACACAAAAGGTACATATTGCAAATTTATATTTAGAACCCATTTAGTTTGTATGGTATCGATGGATTTTCTCTCGTAAACAAATTGTCACTTGTTCAATTTTTATAGAGGAAATGATAGCACATTATGATGATACAAATAGCAACACCTTCTTTAGTCAATTGATAAATCTCAAACAAAAGGGTTTAATGACAGAGAATATTGAGGACTTCCAAAAATTGAATATAAGGGTATGATATTCCATAGGAGTATAAGATTTATGTCTTCATAGGGACTTTAAATGATAACATCCAACATGAGGTTCACCTTTGAGAACCTGATTCATTGCAGAAAGCATTCAAGTTGGCAAGAAAAATTGAAAGAAAAATTATGGAAACAAGGAAGCCTACCACTCATAACTATAAATATGGAAGTGTTTTTTCTCCTAGCCTTCCACAACCTACAAGGTTGAAACCATAAAAATTGGAAGAAAAAAGAGAAAAAGGGCTTTGTAACAGTTGTGATATCAAATACACTAAAGGTCATAAGTATGTTGAGCAGAAATTAATTTACATAGGTTGGGAAGAGGAGGAATAAAAGGAACAAGAAAACTCAAAAGAAGAGGATATACACTAGGAACCAACCCCAGAGAAAGAAGAAATGAATCTGAGCATATCTTGCAATGTATTGACAAAAATTACCACTCCTAAAAATCTCAAGATAGAAGGACATATCAAGAAGAAAAAGGTAACAATGTTGATTGATTCAGGTAGTACCCATAATTTTATTCATCGTAAGATAGCCAAGGAATTGAATTGCTTCCTATATCTAGCACTAGAGTTTCATGTGATGGTTGCAAATGGAGGAACCATAAATTTCTCTGGAAAATGCCATAATATCAAGCTATCAATGCGAGAATATGTATTGAATAGTCTAATTCTTCCCATTCCAATGGGTGGTGTTGTTTTATTGGGAGTCCAATGGTTACGATATTTGGGTACGATAGCTTTTAATTTTCAGGAACTTTTCTTGATTTTTTTTTGGGAAGGAAAGGAAGTTGAATTAAGGGGTACCGCAAGGAAACCAAGAAAAATAATCAACTCTAATGGTATGACAAGGCTTCTAAAGAAAGAACAATGGGGTGTAATTTCACAATTATGTTCACTAGAGGTTCAAACATCGAAATCATATATTTCTCTAGATCCCCAAAAAGTCTTGCAAAAACATGCTAAGGTTCAAGCAATGGAATATCACATCGAGCATCAACAACAAGTTCTCCAACTCTTAAAGGATAACGCCACTTTGGTGCATAATAGAATGAAACAATAGGCAGATCAACATCACAACAAAAGAAGTTTTGATGTAGGTGACTAGGTATTTTTACGGCTACAACCATATAAAAAAATGTCCCTCAAGCAAGGTAAGAAGGATAATAAATTATCACCAAAGTATTATGGTCCTTACAAGGTGTTGCAAAATATTAGTAGAATGGCATACAAATTGGAGTTGTCTGCATCTTCCCGAGTGCACCCATTTTTCCATGTTTCATGCTTAAAGAAGGTTATAGGTGACAAGTTCCCAACTCAAACAATATTTCCAGAACTTGATGAGGAAGGAAAAATAATATTAGAACCTAAAGCATTCATGGAAACAAGAACTCGATAGCTACAAATTCGATCTATTTCAGAGTATCTCATCAAGTGGAAGGACTTGCCCACTGAAGATTCCACATGGGAGGATGAGAATTTTATATAGAATCATCCATAACTACTCAAACGTTGAGGACACCACTTCTTTGAAGGAGAGGGGAATGTTAGGTCCCTATAACACTAGTGCATTCCCTCATTTTTATTGTTAGTGTAGCCCCCTTATTGTTATTGTTGTGCCCATGTAGTCCCCATAATGTTATTATTGTGCCCCATCGAAGCCCACTATTGTTATTGTTGTGCTCTTACATTATTATTGTTATATGATCTCTAATTATATTGTGACCCCTTAGACTCCTATATATAGAAAGGAGGTTTTTTCATTTGAATCATCCAAGAATTATTCATTTGTGTAATGTAAAGGAGGTTTCCCCTCTCGAAGAGGCTATTTTTGAAGTCATTGATCTATCCCTTCTTCTATTTTGTGAGCTTGTTGCATAAAATTTATAAGTAATTCCAAGTCAATGTAATATCAATTGCATTTATCCACTGTCGCAGCAGGGATAATAAGCCGTGTCCAGTATAATACAAATGTCTGTAAAATTTTATTTGTGTATCGAACTTAATCTATAACAAGCAACAATTAATACAAAATAGAAGATTGTTAGAAAATATTGAGTAGATAAGGGTATACAAGTTGGTTAGTTATACTGGTTGAATTCTTTGTTTCTAGTTATGTTAAATATTCTTTTATTTATTAGCATCACACTATTTTAAAATTTTAAAATATTAGTTAAATTCTTATTAAATTTAAAATTTTATTTAACAAAATAAAATATGAATTAAATTCTATATATCAAATTGATATAAAATTGACAATTAATACAATTAACTTTCCAATTCCATATGTAAATTACTTAGTCAAATCTTAATATCTAATTCAACCCTTTTGATAAGTTTCTAATAACTGCTACATGTTATGCAATACATATCTTCCCAAATTTCGACACCTAAATCAACATCAACCCCTTGATATGTTGCAAATAACCGCAACAACCCCTTGATAAGTTGCCAATCATCAAAATGTTATTCAGTAGATGTTTTTGTTTTATTTTTATTTTTCTATAATATAATATGTGGTTCGTCATCCTTGGAGATCGGTGACCACTACATCAATGGAATATTTATAATAGGCAGATCTACTTGAAAGGATCACTTTCTGTCAGCTCAAGCACATAGTCTGACACTAATAATGTTGAGAGAGTTGAACGCATGACTTGTCAATACCAAATGTTCTTTAATGATGGTGAATCAACCAACTGATCTAACCCTGGAGACTATGTTATGTAGTATATATTATACAATATATTTCTCCTATATTTTAGAATTTTAAAAATCTAACATGAATTCATGTTATATACTATTTCTTATGAACCAATGTGGGATGGGAATGAGTATTTTCCATCTAGTTTATTCTTAGGTAAAAAATAATATTTAAAATGAAAACAATAGATGAGTGTTTTTACATTATCTTATTTATATTCAAATTCAAATTTGATAATTTTTTAATTCAATATCTATATATATATATATATATATATATATATATATATATATATATATATATATATATATATATATATATATATATATATATATATATATATCGATTAGGGGGATTGAAAAATGATTCAATTTCATACTCATGTGACACTATACCGATTCCAACCATTACCATTATAACCTCTAGGTGCCTACGTATGCCCCTTATACAAAAATGCATAAATTGGGGGGTTTAGGCCTCAAACCTCCTAGTACATAACACTTCGCAACCATCACCAATTGAGCTGCCCCCAAATGTTTTTTCTTTTAAATTAAATATTAAAATAAATGAAATTATACATTTTGATTCTTCTTAATGTTTAAGGATGATATATAGTTTTGAGGATTTTTTATAATTCTTTTATTTCCATATTATAATCCTATCATTATGCTCATTATTAGAATGTTAATTTAGGTTTATCATCCATTTTTCGATTGCATTTATGGTATTTATTAGTTTTTGAGAATATTGGACATATCTTGGGCACTTAGATAAATTTATATATGAGAGAGCTGTGTTTGGTTTATGTACATGTGTATGTATTTTGTTGAGATAGACCTTATTAAGGGTGTTTTGAACAAAATTATTTTTTGATAGAAAAATGTAAATACACATAAGTCTTGGATTTTCTTGAATTATGAAGTTACATTATTTAGTTGTAGGTTTGTTACCTTTTAGAACATTTACAAGCTACTTGTCCCCATTCTCAAGGTCATTTTTAGGAAAAAAACGTGCCAAATTAAAATGAAAGGGATGGACTATTAAAGAGGAATTGAGTTATAATATTGATATTGACTAGAATTAGGTAAATCAATAATGAAATATTGACATTGATACCATCTTAATTTGCTTGGATGGTGGAATGTGAAAGTGCAGGGGAAATGACATTATAATAAATTTAAATATTTTGATTTACCTTTTAAATTCTCATAATTCTTTCTAAAATTATAAATAATGTGTAATCATTATAATATTTATGGAAAAAATAGAATAAAAATAAAAGCACCCTATCTATATAAGTTTACTTTTGAAATATCTATGATATTTAGTCATTATCACCCAAACAAAAGCCATGATGCTTAGTCATTATCACCCAAATGAAGCCACATCGATGATGTATAAAAATAACATAACATTACATGCATACATATATAGTGAGTGTCAATTAGGGCTATCTCTGGTATTTGGGAGGAAGGAATGGAACCCTCCCCACCAAAGTTCAATTCCCACCAGTGACATGATGAATATTTATAGTATTGACAATATACCTATTATCCTTATATGGAATATATAATATTGTACCACAATGACACCCTCCACTTGGCCACAATTGTTCCCCTTGCACCATAGGTGGATTCAATGAGTATGAAATACAATAGCTCTCGAGGCCTGTCGTCAGACGCTTGAACTCGCATCACACTCGTCTCCTTCAATGTATAATTCCTTACTCCATGAAAGCTTTGCGTTACATTCCTCTGTTGAAGAATGTAACTAGTGCCGGTCTTCATAATTGTATTTGAGTCATGATGAAATGTTTTGTCAAAATAAAGAAAAAGGATTTTCTTTTGTCAAGTCATCCGATTTCTTCAGGCTTGACCTGTGGCTTGAGAAACCATGACCCAGGGGCATCCAAGTCGTCAAAATCACCCAGGGAACTCACCCAGCCTGGGCCACACCAATCCTTAACATGGATGGATTTTTTCCCACAGAGTTTCGAACTGTCGACCTTCACATCACGAAGTGACTTAATAGTACATCCCATCACTATCTATTCTATGGCCTGTGGAAAGAAAAATGAATTTCATTACAAAATAAAATTATTTATTAGCATGGGTTTCATGCTTTATTTATTTTATTTCTAGGTCAAAGCCTCCATTGTAGGCTTCTAGGGTTTATGTCAAGAGTCCTTGTCCATGTCATCATGTAACACACCCTTATTGGGCTTTGCTTATGAAGAATTTTTTTTATTTTGATGTAAATTGAGACAAATAATCCTCCTCCACCAAGTCATCCTCAAAGAAGAACAAGTCAGCCTCAAGAAGAGCCAGAAACCATTATATATAGGCATCAACTCAACCGCATTTGGAGCACAAGACAAGAAATTCAATCTGCAATTGAAGAAGGAAGAAAAAGGAGTCAAAAATACCTAGAATAAGGAGAAAACCATAGTGAAGAAGAAGGAGACACTTGTCAAGGAATAAGAAGACGAATTTCTCTCGTTTCTTCTATACGTGTGAGTTTTTGGGTTGTTGCAGGAGGGCCAAAATTTTAGATCTGTAGTAGACCCAAAATTATGGGAGTTGGAGGGCCAAAATTTTGTGTTGTAGCTGGGTTATAGTTGCTTGATTAGAAGAAACTACTAAAGTGTGAATAATCATCCTAGAAGGATGACTTGGTGGAGTGAGGAAAGTCTTTTGGTCTAGTCTAAGATCTTGGATTGTATCAATTGATTTGAATCTACTTGTGGAATATTTTGACTGGGTTTTCCCCTTGTTAGGGGTTTTATCCCTAGATGAGTGCCTATATCTGGTTTCATTGATATTCAGGTTTCAATTTGATGATTCCTTGAAAAAATATGATAAAAGAAGAAAATAAAGAAAATTAATAAGAATACGAGATTATCACAAGTAATTGTCAACATAAGAAAATATATCTTCCTTTATGATTTTGTTACAAGGTATCAGAGCTTAGGTGAAGGAGGAAAGGAAAAGGAGACTTGAAGATCTATTCAAAGGGTCAAGTGAAAATGTTTCAAGGGATATTATAAGGATAAGGATCATATACGAGTTTTGAAGAAGAAGGCATATTATCTAGTAAGGAACACATTTTCTATGGAAACTTCAATGGACGCATAAAACAAGCTAGAAGGAGCCTCCAACTATAGAGCATGGAAGAAGAGAATATATATCATCCTAGCAGGACATAAAGTATTGGATTTTGTTCAAGGAAAAGTTAAGGAACCTTCAAATGATGCAAGAAAGGAAAATTACAAGGAAACATATTTCATGTCTATGAAACTAATTGCAGATGGAATAAAAGACAACCTAATCCACTATATATCCAATATGGACACTGCAAAAGGGATGTATGAGGCTCTTTCCAAGATATTCACCATCAAGAAAATTGGACAAATAACTAGTCTAAAAAATGAACTAAGGACAATAAAAATGAAAAAGGTTGACACTGTATCTTCCTATTTTGTAAGTATCTCTTGAATAAGAGATGAGATCCAAACCATTGATGAAATTATTCTAAACAAATAACTTGTGATTGCTACACTATGAGTTCTACCAAAATCATGTAGCTCCTTTGCATTAGACATTAGAAATTAGAAAGAGACACCACCATTTGAAGAAATATGGAATGCATGTAGTCAAGAAGTTCACATCTCATTAGTAAGTGACAAGAAGGAAGATGAAGATAATAGTGAGAGAATAAAACTTCCAATGCATATTTTTTGCATTACAAGAAAAAGGGAGGAAATAGGAAGTGTAAAGGATCAAAGAAGAAAATTGACCTATCTTAAGTAGAATGTTATCATTGTCATAAGATGTGACATTATAAGAATCAATGTCCATAAAATCCTAGGAACAAGAAAAAGAAAAGAGAAAGAGAACATGCAACCGTTGTTGATGAAGCTCCACCTAAGAAGAAAAAGGTTGAAGAATCCGAAGTAAAAGACTTATATTATTAAGTATTTTCTTGCATATTCTTCTAGACCACTGTTTTTAAGTTTTGTAAAGTTTTTATTTTTTTGTGTTTTTATTTCTAGAGATCTAATATGTATTGTTAGAAATTATTGAATTGTTTTGAAAAGTTGTAGGTATCCTTCAAAAAGATTGGATTAAGAGGGAGCCTTCACCATTTTTCCAAAAAGATAAGTATATTATTATTTGTTTCCTCTTTCATTTTTATTTTCATCCACACATAGATATTTGTTTATATTGCATACTCATAATCCTTTCTTTGTATTTTCCGTGGTAGGAAAGCTTGTAGAATACATAAGGATTATGGAGGAAAGTTCAAAGAAAGACTTGAATCATGAAAGAAGTTTTGTTGCAAATAAATCCCTTCAAAGAATATGTTACACTATAAAGAACAACTCAAGGTATATCTTAGACTACAATATTTGTTGCAATATTTTATTCATACAAAAGGGTATGATCATTCTTCATTTGAAAATTGCTTTATATTACTAAATTTATTATGTCTAGGGTTTTGAATCATAAATATTCTTGTTAAGGAGATTAATCACTAGATTGAATCTACCCTTATGATACTATCTCTTACCATTTTATTCATTTTTGTGAAGCTCTAACCTTTAGGGTTCACTTTAAAACCCTAATCATTCAATGCTTAGGGCATATGATGAAACCTTAGTCTTCCTAGGATTTGTTGATAAAGTTTAAGATCTCATGATAAATCTTACTCTCTAGATGTTTAGGGTTTTGGTAATGTTATGGTAAAAACCCTAGCCTTTTTAGAGTTTGTTGTTGATGTCTAGAAACCCTAGAATTTTAGGTCTTGATAAATTAGGGTTTATGACAAAATCCTTGTTATAGTAAATGTAAGATCCTAGGTGTAGGTACTTTTGTATGGTCAAAACCTTAGCCTGGTCAAAATTCTTGCATATCTAATTTTGAAATTTGATGTTTGTATATAGGGTTAATAACAGAAAACCTAGTAGAGATTGATATGAGATTCTAGGGACATAATGATGAAAACCATAGAAGTATAATACTTTTCCTATGATTCAAATGTTGACCTAATTATTGATGTCTATGATTTAGTTTTGATAAAGAAATATGGGGTTTGTGACAAAACACTATCAAATGTTGTTGTAGTAAGTATAGGGAATATAACCCTTATTTATCATATACCTATCTAGGTTTAGGTTTTGAATATATAAAGTTTGTTTTCTTACTCAAAGTTTTTGAATGCTCCCATTATCATAACATGCTAACCCTATTTTGTTATAATTTAGTTTACGCTCTTAGATATTTGTGCTTGGTTATCATTGTTGTTGAAGAATTACAAGTATATTGTCTTCAAGATGTTGAAAATGATTGCCTACCTTATACTTGTCGGTGACTTGATAATGATGTTGAGCATGATGAAAAGAGGGAGGAGAAAGAATCCTGATAACATATTTATGACTAAAAGATAATCCTATTTCTAAGTGAAGATATAAGTAATGTTGTTCTAGAAAGTTGAAGTTCTCCGATGATGTGAAAGAATGAGCCTACATAGCTGAAATAAAAAAGTTGTTAATATCCCTAAGTTTATAGGGAGCTCAGATGAAGGAAAGTGTATATCCTCCATAGTTGTAAAAGAGGACATGATCTTGGAAATATGAAGAACACCTATAAGGAAATAATAATATCATAGAATAACCAAAGCACTACAAATGGTTATACATTATTAATGAAGTTATAAATAAGATGCAGATGTTCTGGAAGAAGTGTTAAGGCTAAGCTTGATATTGCTAGAAAAGCTAAAGAAGAAAGTTTCTGGTGAGATATGTTTGGATAATATGATGATGATCTAAGCAACATCAGAATGATTAAGGATCCTGAAGGTTTCTGCTAAACACACACACACAAACACATATATATTGAAAGTTTATTACTAATTGGGGTTGTGTTTGTGATAGATCTCTCCATAATAAGGTTAAAATATTCTGGAAGCATGCTTGGACAAGTGGATATATCGAATTTAGTTGATAAAGAGAGATGAAGCATCTTGGGGCGACAACTTGCTTGGGAGGACATCTAGCCAGCCTATGATGATGTCTAGATCCCGAATTAGGGGGGGTATCATTGGTCTTGTGGAGCTCCGACCTTGGATATGTTACCTAGATCCCTGGGTTGGTGTTATAGCTAAATTCTGATGGTACCTAGAGTGGCTAAAGCTTGCAACACACCTTAGTCCAAACCAGTTAGATACCTTCGTCAAGTATCTAATCTATAGCATTGTGTGTGCAATGATCTTTGTAGAATATATCAATTTGAGTTCTTCCAAGTACCTATGTATATATGTTATGCAACCAACTCACAAATAGATATATCAACAAACTAAAAATTATCCTCTTCGAGGGGGAAACCTCCTTTACATTACATAAATGAAAAATTCTACACAAATGATAAGACCTCCTTGGTATATATAGGAGTTTAAAATGTCACAATATAATGAGTGCCTACATAACAATAATAATGTAAGGACACAACAATAGCAATAGTGGGCTTCTATGGGGGCACAACAATAACAACATGGGGGATACATGGGTACAAAAATAACAATAAGGGGCTACAATAACAACAACAATGAGGGGAATACACTAGTATTATAGGGCATAACATGCCCCTCTCCATAAAAAAAGTGTTTTCCTCAATGCTTGAGTAGTTCTAGATGCTTTTGTATAAAATTTTCATCCTCCCATGTGGAATCTTCAATGGCTAAGTTCTTCCACTTAATGAGATACTTTGTAGTTAATCGATTTTGTAGCTATCAATTTATTGTTTCCGTGACTGCTTTAGGCTTAAATATGATATTTCCTTCTTCGTCAAGTTCTGGAAACACTGTTTGAATTGGGAGCTTTTCACCGATAATCTTATTTAAGCATGAAACATGGAAAACTAGGTGTACTCGGGAAGATGCAAGCAACTCCAATTTGTATGCCATAACACCATTCGTTTGCAACACCTTGTAAGGGCCATAGTACTTGGGTGATAATTTGTTATCCTTCTTAGGTTGCTTGAGGGATATTTGTTTGTATGATTGTAGCTGTAAAAATACCTAGTTGCCTACATCAAAACTTATTTGATTGCAATGCTCATCTTCATATTATTTCATTCGATTATGTGCTAGAGTGAGGTTATCCTTTAAAAGTTGGAGAACATGTTGTTCATGCTCGATGTAATCTTCCACTGCATGAACCTTAGAATTTTCTCTTAAATATGATGTGATGGATGGTGGATGATATCCATATTGCCATAAATGGGGTCATTTTTGCTAAAATATGGAAGGAAGTGTTACCACTATTCAGCTAGAGATAACCACTTGACCCATTGTGTTTGTTTATCAGATACAAAGCAATGAAGAATTATCCTTCCAAACATTTGTTCATTATCTCATTTTTCCCATCAGATTAAGGATGATAAGATGAGCTATGAGCTAATTGAGTACCTAGAAAAGAAGATAGTTCCATCCAAAAATTTCCAGTGAAAATGGGATCTATGTCACTTACAATAAACTTTGGGTTTCCATGTAGCTTTTAAATTGTTTCCATAAATGCAACAACAACTGTAATGGCTTTAAAAGGATGAGATAATGCACAAAAGTGTGCATACTTGGTAAGTCTATCAACTACCACCATGATGACACTCTTTCCTTCAGACTTGGTTAAACCTGTGATAAAATCCATTAAGACCTCCTCCCAACACTAACTTGGAATGGATAAAGGTTGTAACAAACCTGAGGTCTTAATTGCATCAAATTTATTTGGTTGTGAAACCAAACATTGTTCCACAAACTTATGAGTATGAGATTTAAGGCCATCCAAAAAAAAATCATGCTTGACCCTGTGGTATGCTTTTAAAAATCTCGAGTTCCCTCCTAAGGGGGAGGTGTCCAATTCCAAAAGAATATTTTTCTCGAGTTGGGAATTATTACAAAGATATACGTGATCTTTGTACCAAAATGAATCATTTTTCCAACTAAATGTATTAGATGTAATGGGATCTTGCTGCAATGATTGAATGAGTGTCCGCACCTCTTCATCATTCTTCCATTCATCCTTTGATTCAGTTATCCAATTAGGTTGGATAATAGAAATGGAACAAAGTAATGCTTCCACATCCTCATCATTTCTTGAGAGTGCATCTGCAACAACATTTTTCTTCCCTTTTTTGTAGATGACTTCAAAGTCATAACCCAACATCTTTGTGATCCATTTTTGCTGCTCTGCTGAAGATAATATTTGTTCCAAAAAGTATTTGACTATCATTATTTGTTTTTAACTTGAAGTGTCTTTCCATTAGGTAAGGTCTCCATTGCTTTAGTGCATGTAGTATAGCCAACATTTCCTTCTCATAAATAGGTATGTGTAAATACTTTCTTTGACTGGATGACTTTCAAAAGCAATGGGTCTTCCTTCTTGCATTAAAACAACATCAATTCCATTTCTTGAGGCATCACATTCTGCCATAAAGGTTTTTGTGAAGTTTGGCATAGCTAAGACCGGTGCTTGGCACATTGCCTCTTTAAGATGTTTAAAGGCATTAGTTGCTTTTGGAGTCCAAGAAAATGCATCTTTCTTCAGTAATGTTGTTAGAGGTGTTTCTATTCTCCCATAATTCTTAATAAACTTGTGATAATACCCTGTTAACCTGAGAAATCCTTGAAGATGCTTTATGGTTGTGGGGATTTTCCATTCATTAATGGCTTTAATTTTGTTAGGGCTACCTTAACACCATAATGAGATACAATATGACCCAATTATTCCACCTCCTGTACTCCAAAGAAATATTTGGATGTTTTTGCATATAATTGTTTCTCCTCCAATAGTTTGAGCACCCTTTCAACATGTTGAACATGATCCTTCCAATACTTGTTGTAGATTAGTATATCATCAAAAAATATTAACAAAAGTTTTTTAAGGAAGGGTTTGAAAATGGAATTCATCAAACCTTGAAATGTGGAAGGCGCATTAGTAAGGCAAAAAAGCATGACAAAAAAAATCATAATGATCCTCATGAGTTTTGAATGTTGTTTTCGTAATGTCTTAAGTCTTCATTCTAATTTGATGATATCCTGAACGTCGAACCAACTTGGTGAAGTAAATTGCTCCATGTAATTCATCCAAGAATTCATCAATGATAGGAATTAGAAATTTATCTTTAATAATGAGCTTGTTGAGCTCCCTATAATCTAGACACATATGCCATGATCCATCCTTCTTGTGCACCAATACAACTGGAGCAAAGAAAGAACCTTGACTAGGTTGAATTATACCAACCTCTAGTATTTCTGCAACCATACATTCAATTTCACTCTTTTGGGCATAGGGATAAATGTAAGGTTTGATGTTTGGAGGAACACTTCCTACAATCAAATGAATAGCATGATCATGATCATGAATAGGTGGAAGGACGTTGGGAGTCTCAAATACCTTGGAATGATTTTCCAAGACATTTTTGGAGATCTTGAGAAATATATGCTTTCGATATTTGAACCTCTAGTGAGAAAAAATGTGCAATTACACCCCATTGTTATTTCTTCAGAAGATTTGTCATGCCATTAGAGTTGATTATATTTCCTAGTTTCTCTGTGATACCCCTTAAATCAACTTCATTTCGTTCCCAGAAAAATTTCAAGAAAAGTTTGTGAAAATTAAAAGCTATCTTCCCCAAAGATTGTAACCATTAGACTCCTAGTACAACATGAACACTACCAATTGGAATGGAAAGCATTGGACTATTCAATACATATTCCCCATGGTTAGCTTGATATTATGGCATTTGCGAGATAAATTTATAGTTCCTCCATTTGCAACCATCACTTGACACTCTGGTGTTGGATATAGGAAGCAATTCAATTCCTTGGTTATCTTACAATGAATAAAATTATGGGTACTACCTGAATCAATAAGCACTATCACCCTTTTCTTCTTGATATATCCTTCTATATTAAGAGTTTGAGAAGTGGTAATTCCTACCAATGCATGAAAATATATGGTTGTATTCATTTGTTCTTTCTCTAGGGTAGGTTCCTAGTGTATATCCTCCTCTTTTAATGTTTCTTATTCTTTTTCTTCCTCCTCTTCACAATCTATGTAGAATAATTTCTTCTTAGCACACTTATGACATTTAGTGTAGTTTCTATCACAAATATAACAAATCCCTTTTTCTATTTTTTCCTCCAATTATTGTGGCATCAACCTTGTAGGTTGTGGAAGACTATGAGCAAAAACACTTCCATCTTTATAGTTGTGAGTCGTAGACTTACTTGTTGCCATAATTTTTCTTTCAACATTTCTTGCCACCCTGAATGCCCTCTCCAATGAATCAGGTTCCCAAAGGAGAACCTCATGTTTGCTATTATCCTTAAAAGTCCCTATGAAGACATCAATCCTATGTTCTTCTGGAATATCAGTTACCCTGATATTCAATTTTTGGAAGTCCTCAATGTGCTCTGTCATTGAACCGTTTTGTTTGAGATTTATCAATTGGCTAAAATATGTGTTTCTCTTTGTATCCTCATATTGTGCTATCATTACCTCCATAAAAATTAACCAAGTGAAAAGTGGTTTACAAGAACAAAGTCATCGATACCATACAAACTGATTGTGTTCTAAATATAGATATGCAATGCATACCTTTTGTTTGTGTTGCACATCATGGAGATCAAAATATTGCTCCATCTGTAGTGTCCATGTTACCAGATCATTTCCATCAAACTTCCTCATATCTATCTTTGGAATGTGATGGTTCTTAAACCTCACATTGGAGTCTCTAAAATCATAATTCATGTCCATTTTGTCCTCATCACGATTTTCATGGATTACGTTGTCACCACATGAAATCTTTTCTTGTAACAACTTTGTCAACCCTTCGAAATTAACATTTGTCATGTCCATGTCTACTTTAAAAGCCTTCATGTTGCCTTTTATTTTTTATTCTAAACCATCCATCTTAGATTCCAATTCATTTTTTGTTACTTTTGCGAAAATGAAATTTGTTGCACTTGGTCTTGTAATTTTGACATATTGTGTTGCATTTCTTCCTCTTCTTCATGCATCATAGAATATATTTCTGGTTGCTTACTAGGTGCATCCTCTTTTTTGTTTTGATGCATTTTAGAATCAAACAATGATATCTATGCTTCATTATTCCCTTGGAATTACTTCAAACTTATTTTCAAACAAAATTTATGTAAAATTTAAAAAAATACACACCTTTTTCTTGATTTTTAGGAGATTCATATTGAAGTTGTTGTATCTCTATGATTTAAGATCTCCAAGGTCTAAAATTCATCCCGTGGGATTCCTTTGAGCCTTATTTCAAACCCCACAAGTTAGACTGAGATTGGATTCTTCAAGAAAGAGTTAGGCCCAATCTCCCACGATGACCAGATTATATAATGGTTCAACAGAGAAAATTTGTATGGAGTACCTGTGTCACTGTTTCAACTTTCAGCCCTAAAACTGATATACAAAAAAATATAGTCAGTGTAATTTCAGTCACTTCTTACAAAATTCAAATCTGATTCTTAGAGAAAACATTATGACAATTTTCCCTAGGTCACCTGTTTGAGATGGAATTTTAGATCTTGCAAGAACCCTAACTTCCTCAGATCATATCTCTGAAAATATAGCGAACCAAGATCTGAAATTCGTGCATGAATATTGCCAATATTTCAGATCCATGTGGTTTCAATTTAACCTTTTGAAGCCTCGTAAGAAAAAGGTTATAGTGAAAATTCCAATTACCTGTTTGAATAAGAGAAACCCTAGAATCCAGAGCTCTAATACCAAATGCTATGCAACCAACTCATAAATAGATAGATCAACAACTTAAAAATTATCCTATTCGAGAGGGAAACCTCCTTTACATTACATAAATGAACAATTCTTGGATGATACAAATGATAATACTTCCTTGGTTTATTTAGGAGGCTAAGGGGTCACAATATAATCAGAGCCTACATAAAAATAATAATGTAAGGGCACAATAATAAAAATAGTGGGATTCTATGGGGGACTAACAATAAAAACATGGGGGATACATGAGCACAACAATAAAAATAAAGGGCTACAATAAAAATAACAATAAGGGGAATACACTATTATTATAGGGACATAACATATATGTAATTAGGAATACCTCCCTAGTTAAGAGGGAGTGTTGAAGAATGTAACTCGAGTCAGTCTTCATAATTGTATTTGAGTCATGATGAAATGCATTTTTCAAAAGAAAGAAAAATGAATTTTATTATAAAAGAGAACTAATTATTAGCATTGGTTTCATGCTTTATTTATTTTGTTTCTAGGTCAAAGCCTCCATTGTAGGCTTCTATGGTTTATGTCAATATTCCTTGTCCATGTCATCTTGTAATAGACCCTTCTTGGGATTTTTTTTATTAAGAAAAAAAATTATTTTGATGTAAATTGAGTCAAATAAGCATCCTCCACCAACTCAGCCTCAAGGAAGGACAATTCTGCCTCAAAAGGAGCCAAAACCACTATATATAGACAACAAATCGACGTCATTTGGAGCGCAAGACAAGCAATTTGTTCTGCAATTGAAGAAGGACTAAAAAGGATTATGAAATACTTAGAAGAAGGAATAAAAATTAGTATTAAATACTTAGAAGAAGGAATAAAAAGGAGTATGAAATAATTAGAAGAAGGAGAAAAACCCAGAAAAGGAGAAGGAGACACTTGTCAAGAAATACTAAGCCAAATTTCTCTCTTTTCTACCACACACAAGTTTTTGGTTGTTGCAGGAGGGCTAAAATTTCAGATTTGCAGTAGGGCCGAAATTTTGGGAGCTAGAGGGCTGAATTTTGTGTTATCGTTGGGTTGTAGCTATTTAATTAGAAGAAACTATGGAATTTTGCATAATCATATTGGAAGGATGGATTGGTCGAGTGAGGAAGGTCTTTTGGTCTGGCCGAAGGTATTGGATCATCTCAATTGATTTGAATCTACTAGTGGAAGAGTTTGACAGGGTTTTCCCCTTATTAAGGGTTTTAGCCCTAGCTGAGTGCCTATATTTGGTTTCATTGATATTCATATTTTTATTTGATGATTTATTGATGAAAATAGGGTAAAATAAGAAGATAAAGAAAGTTAATAGGAACACAAGATTATCACAAGTAATTGTCAACATAAGAAAATCTTTCTGCCTTTCTAATTTTCTAACATTCTCTTGTCATCCTTTTTAGAGGCTAGTTCATCAGGCTAGAAAACCCCACCTTTGCAACCTCTACATCCTATGAGGCTCATTCTTCATTCATTATTTCCCACTACTTTGCCACCTTGAGCTGAGAAAAAAGTAGGGGTGATTGTGCGAGCATGTGGAGAGGAAGATGAAACACTTGACCACCTTTGACAACATTGTTGCTACAAATTTGTTCGATAATGATATCCCTCCTTGTATCAGATGCCAGGTGGTTGGTTTTAAGGAGGAATAAACTTGTCGTGGAAGGCCAACACTTTGGGCTATTAGCAATCTCCTCACTCGTCAACTCAAGGAGTAAGAGAAAGAGAAATTGAGGGCCACATGTTGGATAATGGAGCTCTTGTCTTTCCATAATCATGCCTCCTCCTTCCTCAAAATGCTATATTGTGACTTGGATATCTATTTCTCACCCAAAATCCCATCCCCTTCATCCCCAACTCCCTCGCTTTCCAATTCTCCACCCATGCACTTGACCACTCCCCTAAATTTCATTGCCCCTACATGTTTTCCCTCTCTTTCTCATAGGGAATTTGACCCAACTTTGCCATCATCCTCCATGCTCGGCTCAATCCCTTAGCCTCTCCTCCCAGTCCCAGTCCATACGACTACTTCATCCTAGAGGAGACTTGAAGCAATGTGGCCAATGCTCTGATCCAATGTGCCTCCAGTGCGACTCCAGTCTAGCTTCTGAAGGTTGACTCTTTCATACGTTCATGTTAACCTCTTCAATTTTCATGGCTTACACCAGGTGGGTTTACCTTAGCTTCTCGACTCCTCCGTTTTAGCTAGTCAGTAGATGACCCAACGTCACTCAGTCTAGAGTTTGGGAATTTTTTATCACTTTGATGAATTGTCTCAATTTTCTATTCCAAGTTTCCACCTATAATGTCCCCTCTTAGGGGCAGATCTTCCCGATGGGTTAAGGGCTTAGGACCCCCATGTTTTCTGGATTATATACTATGTATTTTTCAATGTTAAGATAATGTGAATATATGTGCTTACAATTTGTTATTATTATTATTTAATTTATTTCAAAATTCAATCACATTTAGCCCACAAGGCATATAATACATGGTGATCAAGTGTACTGTTATGACACTCCATAATGTGAAGGTCATTAGTTTGAAATTCCTTGTGCAAAATTCTAACCATGTTAACGACTGGTGTGGTCCAGGATGGGTGTAATCCCCAGGGATTTTTATGCCTTAGATACCCCTAACTCGTTGAGTGTGCAGTGGTATCAGGACTCACATAACTTAGAAAACAAAAGAAAAATCAATCACATCATATATATATATATATATATATATATATATATATATATATATATATATATATATATATATATATATATATATATATAGATATATATATATATATTTCTATTGAAGACTATATATATATATATATTTCTATTTATATTTCTATTGAAGACAAAAATTATAACAATCTATTTATACTTAACTTTATTTGACTCACACACTTAGAAAAAAAATCAATCTCACACACACACATATTTAAGACAAGGATTATAACGATCTATTTATAATTAACTTTACTTGAATTATGTTTTGAGTACAAATATTTACTTATTTATTAATGTAAAATATTAAATACATATATATTTTTAATTTTTTAATTTTTATCATTTTTCTTGGTTATATATATATATATATATGAAAAATACTTAATGTATAAAATATTTTTTTGGAAGAAGTTACATTTGAGATTTAGGTCGACATGTTTCGAATCGACAAGTGTGGTTCATCTTCAAGACACGATGAAGAAACAGATCTAGGAAGAAGGTTAAATAAGGAGACAGGTCAACCTAACACGTAGAAGAAAACAACTATATTTGACCAGGTGAGGAAAAGGAAGAGTTTAATATTATTTAATTAATTTATTAATTGTTAATTTAATCTATCTATCTATCTATCTATATATATATATATATATATATATATATATATATTAGTTTTGAATGTCAACTTATTAACTTAATGATTATATTTGACTAGGGTTTTAAAAACACTTATCATTTCAACGTTTATAAAATAATTTTTAAATTAAAAAAACTTTATAATCTATTCAATAATATTATTATTATTTAAATTATATTTTAAAATTCAAATATATATATATATATATATTGAAGACAAGGATTATGACAATTTATTTATGGAGTTGTCTTTAATGTGACTTTTTAGACTTTCCGGTGCTGGAATCCCGTGGGAAAATTTGAGGTGAAATCTTGATTTATGTTATTTAAACTAGTTTTTTGACTGTATATATGGATTCAACACCCTAGAAAACCCCTCGGGCACTTCGATTGCACCCATCAAGCTTGTGATTTCAATATTTTAGAAAAATTACACGGGAAAAATCCACTGTAAAAGCTTCCAAAAAGTCGTACTAAAGACAACTCCTTTATTTATCACTGTAATTATGTTTTGTGTGTAAATATTTACTTATTTGTTAATCTAAAATATTAAGTAAATATTTTTTATTTTATTTTTGTGATATTTTATTTTGTTAACTTAAAATATTAAGTAAATATTTTTTACTTTAATTTTGTGATGTATTAATTTTTTTTAATCATTTTATTGGAGAAAATAATTTAGGCCTCATTGAAAATTTGAATATTAAAAAAAATTAAATTTAAAAAGTCAAAAATTCTAAGGCAATAAATTCAAAAAAAAAAAAAAAACTTCAATTCCAAATTACAAAACAAAGTCAAAATTTAAAGACAAGATTTTTTTTTATAAGTAACAGGAAGTATATATATAGTAAGTATACAGCTGGAGTGGGCCTAATATACAACTTGAGTGGGTCTAATGGTTAAGAACATGTGTTTCCTCCTAAGAGGTCACAGGTTCAAAACCATAGGGGGTAGAGTATGTATGCCTTCATAAACTTAGCTCACTACGTGGAGGTGGGTCTTTTGTTCCAAAAACAAGGGGGTCTCATACACCAATTTGGTGTGTGGCTTGGTTGTGACCTTAAAATTGGATTATATATATATATATATATATATATATATAGATATATGGCTCGAGGAAAGAAAATTCAAAATTAAGAGGCAATAAATTAAAAAAAAAAGAGGTGGAAAAAGCTTATAACTTATAAGATCTTTTTTTTGGTTAGATAACTTACTAGGAGATTTGTACCTAGAACCTCCTATCAAGGTGATCACCAATTAAGCCTCCCCAATGGGCTAGGAGGTTTGTACCTAGATCCTCCTATCAAGGTGATCACCAATTAAGCCTCCTCCCATGGGCTAATAACTAATAGAAAAAGTGAAAAGTTATTTCAATTGTTTTTTTCTACTTGAAACTCCTAAATTCCTTATGAATTTTTTTAACGACATTATACATTAATAAATATTATATACACTTATTATTAGCATAGTATATGATATTTTTTTTTTTTACCTTTTACCAATTGTATGATGTTAATAACTAATATATATGAGATTATATGAATATATTGGTGTCGATACTTTTTACCATTGATAATTGCTCATATGAACTTGCTCTTTAAAAGATTAAAATTTCATTTTTCTTTCAGGATAGATGGTATAATTCTCCTTTACATATTCTAGGAGTAAATAATGTTTTTCTTATTTTAGTTATCTTTTGACAAAGAACACTTTTTACTTGTGTATATTAAGTTTAACTATTCATTATATATTTTCTAATTTCTCCAAAAGGAACAAAGCTTCCATGCAACACTTATTACAAATATTTACTTTTACTAATTTAATCACATCTCATCACATATATATATATATATATATATATCTATGTCTATATATATATATATATATATATATATTTTTCAATTGGGTTTATCTAGTATGGTTGGGAGAAATGATTATTATCCTCCCCACCCACATTCAATTCTTGTAAGAAATTTAAGGGAGCCTAGTGTGGACATCCATTTCTCAAGGTTCTTGAATGGTCTAGTGAAGCTTAGATCCCTTAATTAGTTCTCTAATTTCACCTTCCACCTTCTCTTTTGTTTCTTGAATGGTATAGTGTAGCTTCCATCCCTTGTTTTAGCTTAAGAAGGAATAATGAAGCTTTGATCCCTTTTTTCAGCTAGAGAAGGCATGTTGAAGCTCCAATCCCTTTGTTTAGTTGAAGAAGGAACAATTTTGGTTATCCAATTTGCATTACTTTCATAGTGCTCTAGACCCACTTGGAGCTCCTTTAGATTGTAGAAAATACAACACTAGATATGGCATTGCACCATGCATGAATGCCCACATTATGAAAGAATACACTTAGAAATATTTCCTAGACTTGGATGGAGTATCAAATTTGTTTTAAAATTCCCTTTTTTTCATTTTTTACCTAAGTTTCTTTGAGCATATTTAATCTTACATGCTTCTTAAACATCCCACATGTGAGAAACATTTCCTCCCTATACCATTATTAACAAAGCCTTGGAGGCCCGTGGGGTAGCTCAATCGATGATTGTTGTGAAGATGAAGTATAGTGTTTGAAGATTTTCCAAGTTCAAATCCTTGAGTTTACTGTTGACCACATGCTGGGGAAACGTGGTTCACCTAGAGGTTATAGTGGTAACAGTTCGAATCCCCCTGGTGTCATGCACGTAGAAAACACACCCAATTGTTGATTCCTCTAGTTACAAAACAAAAAAAAATCAGCTATAGTGGTAACGGTTTGAATCCCCCTGGTGTCATGCACGTAGAAAAAACACCCAATTGTTGATTCATCTAGTTACAAAACAAAAAAAAATCAATGCCTTGGAGGTGGAATCAATAATCTCCGGGGTAAGGTTATAAGAATTAATGGAGAACCTTGTCTTTGGTTGCATGTTAAGATACACACAAGGGAAGAGTGATACAACTTTAATGCATTCATGGTGGGGATGATGTGGAGATAAATAGCTTATGGTCTCCTTTTATACCAAGAATACTCCACCAAGAAAGACCCCTTCATTAGCTTTTGAATGACAAAATTTGCTAGAGGGAGAACACCCTCACCAAAAAGGACACCTTCATTAGCTTTTGAATGATAAACGTTTCTTAAAGGACAATAGAAATGAATTTGTGATAGTGTAAATTTTGATAATAACCATGATGTCTTGAATTACCCTCATGACTACTCAATTTCCTTTGAGAACAAAAATGGTGAATGACAAAACACCAATAGTGTTCCATTTATTTCACGAACAAAAATGCCTCTCCTTGCACCAATATCACTAAAAAAAGACAACTAATTTAAATATGTGATAATAACCATGATGTCTCCAATTACCTTGACTAAAAACTCACAGTGAGAAAACCCCAATAGTACTCAATCTATTTTAAAGGCACAAATGACCATCTTGATGCACATGCCTTAGCATAAAAACACCTAATTATGTTGATATACATTTCTATTTTGGAATAGGGTTGAAATTTTAATCTAATGGTTAATAATAATTATTAGGTAGACTCTCAAAAATATTCTATAAAAATTTTAATAGTCACAAATTAAATATTGAGATTTATGTCAAAAATAGTTATATTGTTTGCACACTTTTTCTTAAGTTGATTAATTAAAAAAAATGTCCTATGAACATGAGTTATGATTTTTGAGGGTATGTTACTAGTAAACCATGGTATTATCCCTTTGATAAGAATCTTGTTACATGTTTTTTTAACTATGTATGTTTAATTCATATATTATTTATTTTTATAATTAATAATAATAATAATTTAAAATAAAATTATAATCTAGTTAATATGATTTGTTTTTATTTTTAACAATGTAAGATGTATTATGAGATAAGTATTTTGACGTTATTTTCATTTACTTGTTGAAATTTTTTACCATATAAAAATGACTAATAACAAATAATTTGAGCATCAATATCCAAGACTAACATTTCTAATAGTCTCCACCATAGCTTTTAAAGCTATAGAGTCATGCCCTTTGAACATGCTTCAATATGCTCCCTCTAGTACATACCTTCCCACAAACATTCATTAGAATTTTTTAATAACTCTCTTAACTTATCTCTTTATAAAACTATTGAATGGTTGGCACAATGAATTGTATCCCTTTCACTTGATTGCTAAACACACTGGAAAACATCTATAACCCATTATAATAAAGCTCAAGGAATAAGCTTCCATCATAAACACTACAACCCATTATAATAAAGCTCAAGGAATAAGCTTCCATCATAAACACTATAACCCATTATAATAAAGCTCAAGGAATAAGCTTCCATCATAAACACCGAGAAAAGACTTTCAAATATCTTAAACATCACGTAATGGCATGCCATGAATGAGTTGAAATTCGTGACACGTATTGTCAATCTAACGTGCTATTAAATAATTATTAGTACAGAGAAGGAATGAATAGCGTGAAAGAACTGGAATCTTGCAGCCAGTATTTAACAATAAAAAATTGTCAAAGCAGATTTCATTGAGGAAAATAAGCGGTTGAACAGGGATTGAACAAACACATTATTGGTTCACGATGCATCTGATGATGCTTCGTTATTTGCATATCCCTAACTTCACTTTATTCTCTTTCAAACAATAATTCACTTTGGCTTTCACCAAATTCCTTTGGTTTGCTTTTCATATGTGACCTTATTTGTTTGAGCTACTTTTGGAAAAGATGATTCCGGGGGCGACGACGAACAATTGGATATATAATAAGGTGTCATCAGTATTAAAAAAAAGATTGTAAGAGTTTATTTGGATTCTGAATGCAACTTATCATAAACTGTTATTAATACTAAATAATAAGGATGGTAAATAGTTATTGGGCAGAGAGGTAACGAAAAATTGGATATATAATAAGGTGTCAGTATAAACAAAAGATTGTAAAAGTTTATTTGGATTCTGAATGCAACTTATTATAAACTGTCATTAATACTAAATAATAGGGATGGTAAATAGTTATTGGGCAGAGAGGTTAATTACACAATTTAGTATGAAAGTGATAGAAGTGATAGTGTAATTTTTAGAGTGTTTAATTTTGTTTTTAAAGAAAATATTTTAAATAAAAAATATTGTCTCCTATAATAAATATATAAATGATTATATAAATTTAGTTAGTTTCAATTAAAATATTTCCAGGTCTAGATTAATATAGCAAAGATTAGAATGAATTCTCATGAGCTCTATAGTGAAACAGGTAGTTGGGTAGTTCCTAAAACGCCATGGATGGAAAGGATCTGAATAGAAACATCGATGGTGAAAACCACTTCCTCTTCCTCTTAGAGTGCTCCACTTACAACCACATTAGATCTCAATTTCACAATCTTTGTTACAATACTGACCTTCCTAGACTTTTACAATGTCAAAATTATAGTGACCTCGGGAGGCTTCTCTCCAAACTTTTTGGGCATAGGAATAAAATCTTAAATCAAAATAAATAATTTGTTTCTTTAGGTCTGATAGACCAATGTTTGGTCTCAACGGACGTTAACCATCACCATCATCATCATCATTAAATAATATAATTTTATAGAAATAAAGTAATTAAAAAAAAACTTCTATTCTTCTTATAAATATTTTGATATAGATTTTTTGAATATCCATATTTACTAATATATCTCAATACTAACTATATATATTATGTGTGTATATGTGTTAATGTTTATATTAGTAAAATATTTTAATGTTCAAAAGGAAAAAGTAATTAAATGTGAAAAAAATTATTCATTATTCAATTTTTAATATAAAATATTAATAATAATAATTTATTCAAAAATACAATTTAAACAATGCAAAATTACACATGGTCTATATAGAGACACAAATCATAGTTTATGTTAATCATAGATTTATGAAGCACTGAAAAGAATTAAATCTTTTGAGGAGTGAATTTTTTTTTCCATTATTATATTCTTAAAAAAAGTTAATATATAATTTTTTTTTTCCATTATTATATTCTTAAAAAAAGTTAATATATAATTAGATTTGATATCTCTAAGTTTTTAGTAGATCTGTGATTAAGAATGATTTATACTCGTTTGTAAATAGATTAATTATAATAATTGAATGATTAAGATAATTATGTGAAGATAATTATGAGATAATTGACAACTTCGGTATGTGAAGATAATTATGAGATAACCCACTTTAGCAAAGAGTCATTAAAATGCACACAACAACAGTTGCAGAAGTTGTAGTTCAACGTACACATTTTTTCTGTGACGTGACAAATTTTCACAGCGTGACGAATTTTCTCTTGTAGCCTAATTCTCCATCTTGAGACGTGGACCTTTTACCACTTCGGTCACGCGTGACGATACTTAGCAGAGCGACATTTCTTCACTGTACTACTCAATGTAAGCATAAAGCAATGCTTGCCATCCTCTTAGAATTTAGTCAATTTTCTATCATTGCAAAAAATATCAGAAACGGAAACAGTTGCAAGAGAATATATATTATCAAAATTATAAGAGAATATATTTCTCTAGTATTTAATAATTGTATTAAACAAATTTACATTGTTAATTTTTAATAACAAAAATACTTTAACAACTTGAACTCTAACTCATCCACTAAACTACCCCTGAAAATTTATAATCATCCTAACCTATATAAAAATTTATTAAATTTAGTTCTTAAAATTATATCACATATCTTATATATATCATTTAATTTAGATTTTAAACATTATTACATCTCACAAACCTTGTAATCACACTTCCCAAAATTATTAACCTTTAAACATGATTCTTTAAAATATAACATGAACTCTAACTCATCCACTAAACTACCCCTGAAAATTTATAATCATCCTAACCTATATAAAAATTTATTAAATTTAATTCTTAAAATTATATCACATATCTTATATATATCATTTAATTTAGATTTTAAACATTATTACATCTCACAAACCTTGTAATCACACTTCCCAAAATTATTAACCTTTAAACATGATTCTTTAAAATATAACATATTTATAGTATAACTTTTCTTTGGTAATTTTTAATTAATTTTTAAAACCTCATTTGGTAAAATTAATATATAACCATCATATTCCATATAAAAATTCATTAAATTTGATTCTTAAAATTCTATCACATCTCTTTTATATATCTTATCCTTTTGATTTAAAAATTAAAATTCCATTACTCACACAAAAATAGATTTATTTATCATCACCCTAAAAGTAACCCGATGTTTTATAATGGCAACATAAGAGATTTGATTTTGTTATATTAAACAATATTATATTAAAAATAATTATTACAATCATATTAAAAAATATTGTTGATATAGGTTGATAAGTTTATAAAAGTAAAATTAATATTCGAACCTCATTACTCTTTTATATTATTTTCAATTTCTTTTTTGTCTCAATTGTTATACTTTTTAATCTTATTTTTAATTTTCCCAATTTCTCTAAAATAAACTATTGTTATTATTATTCCTCAAAAATTTCATTCTCAATTTTCTCAATTTCTCTAAAATAACTTATTTGTAAGATAAACTATTGTTATTATTATTCCTCAAAAATTTCATTCTCAATTTTCTCAACTTCTCTAAAATAACTTATTTTTAATATACTTACATTTCAAATGATCTTGCATACCTTAATCTTCCTTTTACTTATAAATACATTAGCCCTAATCCACTCCATTATTAATATTACTTTACAGAAACCTAACCCACTAAACTTCAATTAAGTTCATCCCTTCCTCCCTTTGAGCCATCTCCACACAAGTAGTCAACCCAGTGCTGAAGGAATATTATAACTTAATCCCCTTCCTCCCTTTGAGTCATATCCATGTAAGACACACGAGACTGAAAACCAAATCAAATGTATAGTAATCAATCTCAAAGAATTACATACATATAAATATGTATAGGAAACAATTAAATTAGTTCCCAGGAGTTCTTTGACTCCAATAACTACCCAAACTGGCCCAAGGTTAATCCCGAGGATTAGCTATCTGACATTCCCCCTTAATCCGAAGGGATGTACCAAAGTCCAAGAATGAGAGCTCAAAATGTAGAAATGAATCTTAGCCAAGAGATGAATGTCTCTAAGAAATGGTTTTTAAGGATGACAACAAACCAATATGGGAGAACTCAAAGTCTCAACCAACACCAACTCTAGAACCTTCATAGCCGTTCTCAGAATAATAAAAAATGTGGTTTTAAGGTGACCACAAAATCTAGAACTATCACAACAGTTCCTCGAACAATTCCAAATATGGAAGTGCTCAGTCAACTCAATAAACTCAAATCTGACTTAGGCTTGCTTGACATCTCAAACTCGAAACTGTAGCAAACCATCAACCATTCCCCCTATTAGAGTCGGTCTATTCAGCCCTCCGTCAGAGATCAAAATCTCGTTTATTGCATTTCATCTTAGGTGTCTCATACAGTCCTATCATTTGCATTCCATTAGGAGCATCAATCTTCTGACGGAAGGGTCTTGTCTCCATACTTCCCTCATGTCATGTACTTGCTGGTTCGTGTCTGATCATTAAAGTTCATCAAAGTCAATTTTACAGTCATTATGGATGGTCTTTTGGTCATCCAAGAGTCTTTTCGGTCATTAGGTCTAGGGTTTTGCAAATTTTGTCTTCAAAGTGTCCAATAATGCCAGCAGGCACATGAGGATGTTCTTAATAAGTTTTCATTCCAAAATTTTCATTCTTAATAATGCTTGAAAATGATTCTTCTTCAAAACTCTATTTTGAAGAAGAAATCGTCAAATTTATTGTTTGTAATAAATATGTAATTTTTTAAAGTTTTTCAGTCATGGAGTATTTTAGGTGCAGCCCTGGTCATCCTTTGCCGAAATCCAATGCCAACCATCCCTGCAAAAAATTGACAAAAGTTTCATCATTCAAGTCAAAAAGTCAAAATGGAAACCAAAACAGAGTTTGTATTAAAATGTCAAAGTGTCAAAGTTTTACAACCTTACAAAGTGGGTTATTTGAAATAAAAAATTCAAATCCATTGGTCATATAAGATATTTTGGTGTCCAAAACAATTCATTTGCCTGCAAGAAATATCAGTGAAGCCGAGTCAAGTTTGGAGGAGCGAAAGCATGTGTTGAAGCCGAGACTGTGTGTTGAAATTCTACTGTGCGGCGTGTTGGGTAGAGGTCGCGACGCACACAGCCATTCTCCACCGTGCAAATTTGAATGTGTGCGGCACACTCACCAGGCACGGCGCATTGGGTTGTGCGCGCGGTGCACAGGGTCGATACTCCAATTTTTTCACTGCCTTCAACGAAATCCCAAATTTCTTGGCTCTTCTACTCCAAGTAAGTCGAATCATCTTAAAATTTACCATTGATTAGTTTTGGGTGTGGTTTCAAAGATTGGTTGAAGAACTTGAATGCTAAACTACAAACCCTATCCTCTTATTTAAGCTGATCCTCAGGGTTTTACAATTGGTGGTTTAAAAAACAATTTTGTGCCAAGTATTTCATTCCTCACTGGTTTATTCTCCCTCACTGTTTTACTATCATCATACAGTCCCTTTCCTTTTCCCCTATGTCCCAAAGCCACTCTTATCACTTGTTTTCATTAATCCCTATCCCTTAACCCTATCATTCCCTATCACTTTCCCTCTCCCATATTATTTGCAGAGTTCCAAACAGTCAAGTGACTGTTATTACACCTTAATCTCACTTGACAACCCACTTTTCCCATTGTTCCATATTCCTCACAGTCCCTCATTTCCCTTTGGCACCTTTGGCATTGAAAACAAAACACTCATTTATCATTTTCAAACCAAACCAAACACATACTTGACATACACCTTTGCAGCACCATGACAGACACCGAGTCATCATAGGAGAAAGACAGTTATTCTACCACAGAGCTTCATGTACTGAGGAGGCCTCGTAAGGGTGGCAGACATGTCATAGAAGAGCCCACTTCATTGATTGAATTGCAGGCCTGCCCACTTGCCATGGCTTGTTTCCAACAACAGTCATGCCTTCAGTATTGTGAAATGATTGCTCAGATTCAACATCATTACGAGTTGGCTCAGTTGTTTGTTTTACATTTGCATAATGGTCAGGTAACTCTTGCTGGTGTAAATTTCACCTTGACACCAGAGACCATTTCTCAAGCAACCGGAATACTGAATGTAGGTGAGGAGTGGAACAAAAGACAACAGGTAGAAAAAGTACATTATGAACCATACATCAGGCCCAGCTATGTGAAACAACTCAGCAGGGTGTTCCCATTCCAGTTTTTGAAAGAATCCTATGCACCGTTGATGAGACTCATTATCAGATACTTCAGTTATGAGGGCCACTTCTCACGCCTCTATGCATACCATATCAGATTATTGATGCATTTCACGAGAGTAAAGATGATGAACATTCCATATTTCATGTGCCGAAACATCGAGAGGATGACTACTCTTGTGCAAAATAAGACTCCTAAACAGCAGTACAATAGCATGTACCATTATGCACTCATCAAGATCATTTTTATACATCAGCTTGGCTTGCAGGGTATCATATGGGAAGACTTCATTTCCCGTTATTTCTTCATAGCTTCAGCAGCTCATCAGGAGGTTGTCCATCACGCAGGTGAACCTTCACATTAGCATGGAGGTCAGGAGGCAGAAACTACTAGTGAGCCAACATATGTCACCTATCAGAGAGGCATGAGAGGATTGTTTGCCGTAGCTCGACGAGTACTATCTCCACCTGGGGTGGAAGGGGTCTCGTTGCCGTCATCAATAGTATAGGTACAGGACAGAGGCAAGAAGCCTATGCAGCATGAGGGCCCTTCAAGAGGCCTAGAAATTGATTTCATACTCATCGATGATGATGTGAGCTCTCCTAGCTCAAAGCTGAGGGAGGTCATTCAGGAGCAGAAAGCTGAGATAGATGCATTGACCAACAAGTTGCAGAGATCTCAATGGGTCATAAACTATTTGGAGCAATGAAACAAACAACTGGAGGATCAACATACAGTTATGGAGTTGCAAAACATTCGGCAAAACCGCCAAGCTGCCCAAAGGAGGAGGATAGAGTTCACTTCATTGGAGCAAGAGATAGAGGCTGATCGAGAGATTTGGCTTGAGAGGGTAAATATTCATCTTTAGAAGCTGTTGGCGAAGGTAAACAAGGACAAGGACATGCTTAGGCACATGAAAAATCATTATTGGGCATGAACTCATGTTTGCAAAGCAAGGGTCAAAATCCTAAAGGCAAGATAAAGGAGGGCACTAAAACGATGCATAAGGCATGATAGGCTCCAAATCTTGGCTGAAGCTTCTTTGGCTGAGCATGATACTTGATGATAGACCTTTAGTCCAAATTTCAACAGATTTGGAGAAAATTTTGTCAATTTTGAGTTTTTTGGCTTCAAAACAGATTTTCCTGCCCAACGCGTAGCGTCACTTGGCGCGTGCTTATAATTCGGAGGTCCCCTGGAGGAAAAATTTGTATTTCTGGATTTGTTATGAAAATATATGCATGCTCATGAATTACCTAAGGATTTCATCAAGTTCTGGGTTGCCTAAAGGGTTAAAAACACACAAAAAATGACCTCTCTGCCACCTTTTGCACCCACAGGAAGCAGTGTTCAAAGATTGGGTTTTTGGAGGGGTAAATGGACACCAAATCCAGAAATTCCACTTGGGTTGGAAAGTAGATGGGCAGGGCTTTCCAACGAGCTATCTTGAGCTCAATTTGGACTTTGGGAAGACCCTCAAAATTAGCCTCAAATTTGTGCTACGCATACAGGTTTCAAGCACGGAGCATAGGGAAATTTGGCCTATTTTTCACTCAGTAGCTCAAAATTTCGCCTAGTTTTGACTAGTTTCACTTTTTCATGTAACTCTTGATTTATCTTGATGTAAATTCATGACTTTGATGTAATTTTGGCACATTGTTACTCATCCATGTAGATTTATTCACTAAAAAGTGAAAAGATAGTGAATGAATTAGTTTCCTTTCATATAGGGGCAAGTTGTTTCATTGCCTATTTTTCAGTTCCTTGTTTAGATATGGTTGAAACAGCTCCTAGAATGATGAGCTCGACCCCTAGAGGCATGGGAAGGAGTTAGGCTTGTCTATATCATGTAATTTCTTAGTCATTTTCAGGGTTGGACACTTGGGATTGCTTGGCACTCCATTGTACATCTGATTTTTGCATTTTTGGCAAAGGAAAGACCAGGGTTTTGCAACACTTTTTGGGATTCCTGTGGCTCTATGTTTTGATGGTGTTCCTCTCTATGTAATTTGTGAGTTCACTGATATTTATGTGCATCATTTCCTTTTCTCTTTTGCTTCTGAAATTAAACAAATGAGTGACAAAGGTAGAATTCATTAGCTTGCTGTGCTCTGCCTGTTAGTTTTGTTTAATTTTCAATGTTTTATTTAGTTTGAAGAGGATTCTTGGTACTCTCTTGCCCTCTTCAGCTTCTCACTGGTCTGAACCCTCCACTTTTACAAATCAAAGCATCAAAACGATTGCCTTTCTTGCCCCAATCAGAACTCTGCAAAACTGGCCTTCATCCCCGGACCCAAAATTGCCTTTCCCTTGATTCCAACAAAACTCCCAAAAAATCAAATCAAATCCTTGCACTTCATACCTAGCCTAACATTAGAAGATATTTCAGTCATCTCAAGCCCTCATCGATCATAATTTTCTGAGATTGACCTGGAGAGAGCCCTCTCCTGTCCTCGTGGGGCTAGCTACGAGGCTGAGCGTGGTTTGATGTTGGTCTTGGATCGTGCATTTTCAGCCTGAGGTAAATCTAGGCCCTAACATAGTGGTGACCATAATGGGGAACTAAATTATTTTTTTGTTGGTATTCTTCATTTTATAAACTACAGACGGAGCTTGAGGATTAGCCAGGTAGCCTTCGAAACGCTTTTGCTTTGCATTAGTGCAAGTAGATAAACGCTACTTCAGTCAATCTCCGGTCTAGTCTTATAAATGGAGTATCTAACTTGCAGATCACCCCAGTACATCTGAGAATTCTAAGCTTTTGGATGATAAGTTTAGGATTTGATAGGCTGAACGAGTTGCTAATGTCCTTTTGACTTCTTGAAATAATAGCACGCTGGCTTCCAGAAGACATACCAGAGCAAATATGGATCCTGATCCTCCTCCTGTCTACGAAAATCCCAATCTTATTCCAAGGATCATTCACCAAGGAAGTTCTATTATTCCTGTGTTCAAAGCTCAATCATGTCTTGTTGGTTTTGATTATATTGAGGATCTTGAATTTGATGAGTAGTTTGAGTTGTCTTTGTTCGAAACCAAATCTAAAAATGCTGTTGCTTCAACTGCCTTAAATCCTGAGTTTATTAGAAATCTTGAAACTGAAAGGGCCAATAAATCCATTGATGATTATATTTTGAATCAGCTCTAGACTACAATTGTGGCTTCTAATATTGCTGATTTCCTAGAGACTACTTCTGCAACCCTTGGGTCATCCGCAATTGCATCTAGTTCAAGAATTCCCACCGAACCACCTTTCATTCCTACCATTCTTATGCAGCCTACTATTTCTGATCAACAGTCTGCAGTAGTATCGCCTCCATCTACTCCTTGTACTCCTAAAATAGCCAAGATTTCTTCACCTCCACATACACCTCCTCATACCCCCCATACATCAGCTCCACCTACTCCCCCAACATCACCAAGACCGATTGAAAATCCACCAAGATCAATGGCTGCTCGTTTTGCACCTCTTGTATTGCCTCAAAATCTAGATGATATGTCGACCGACTATCAAAGCAAAATTCCTTTGTTTGATGGCACGCCTCAAGGTGTCACATATCAGCAACATGTGGACAGAATGACGAATTTCTTCGATCTTCATGAGATTGATGCAGAAAATGTAACCATGAGATTGTTTGTACAAACATTTGGTGGTGAAGTAAGGAAATGGTTCAGGGCCTTGCTGGCTACAAGTGTCACTACATTGGATGATCTACATAGACAATTCTTAAATTGCTGGGAAGTGAAGAAAAATCCCCTTCAGATTCTTTCTGAGTATGAGCACATCAAACGAAATGCTAGTGAGTCTGTTCAAGATTACTGCATTAGATTCAATTCAGTTTACAATGCAATCCCTGATCACATAAAGCCACCCATGGGGCTAGCCTTGATAAAGTTTCCGGATGGTTTTGACACTGATATGGCTTACCAATTAAGAGAAAGAGATCCAGCTACTTTAGAAGACATGCAGAAGATTGCAGTCAGCGTTGAAGCAAATCTGTTGGCCAAGAGAGCTAGAGCAAGAGCTGAAAAGAAAGTCACTATAAAAGAAGAGTCTTCCTCATCAGATTAGGTGCTTCGAAAGGTGGAAAAAATGATGGATAGATTGAAACTTGACAAGCCTGAACCACAGATCAGAAATCCTAATTTTCGTGGCCAGTAGCAGCCCCAATACAGGATCAAACAAAGAGAGCAGCGAGCCCAAGATCAAACATTGCAGTAGCAAGTGCAGACACCTTTACAACAGAATGTTGTGCTTGGTCTAGAATCAGAAGAGGAGGAGAATGTGATTGGAGAAGAAAATCATTTCTTTACGCCCGATGACATGCCAATTTACATCACTGAAGATGAGGAGTTCTCCGAGAATCCAGCTGAACGAGGAGATGAAAATTTTATTTTGGCGAATGAGACGGTGCTTGAGGAAGAGTCTGATGATTAACAAAGAGGATACATGAATGCTTTGTCAACTCATCAGCAACAATATTCACTTCAAAATAGAGATGTGCCTATAAATCCAATTCAGAAAAGGAAGGAGGCAGCAGCGTCAAAGAATGATCGTCCCAATGTGTAGAAAAAGGGAAAAGAGACCGCTGATCCTAACAGTAGCAAAACTACATCCGCAAGTGAAAGACCAACCCAACCAAATGTGTCAAAGGAGAAAACGGAGAAGAAAGATGTTCCAGCAAAAGAGGTAGACAAATTTTTAGTTTTTAACTTAGAAAATGAAATTGCTAAGTTGAAAATATCCATTCCTTTGACCGAGTTGATGAAGAACAACAATTATAAAAGTTAGGTGTCTAAAATTTTGAGCTTAAATCCATCATCAGACATGGTAAATGTGGAGGATGACAGTCCCAAGTTGATCTTTGGGCTAGCGTTGGAAGGTCAGTCCTAAGATAATGATGTTGCTCCTTTCTATATCAGTCTCAGGGTGCATGATTTTGTTTTACATAATGCTATGTTTGATTCTGGAGCCTCTCATAATCTTATGCCGAAAACTATCATGGAGAAATTGGGATTGGACATCACTAGAAAATACCATGACCTTTACTCTTTTGATTTTAGTAGAGTAAGGTGCATCGGGCTTATAAAGGATTTGGTGGTCAGTTTGGATTAGATTCCGGCTAAAAATGTTTTGATGGATGTGGTGGTGGCATATATACCTCCTAGATTTGGCATGCTTCTTTCCAGATCTTGGGGAGCAAAGATTAAAGGGACAATGCAACTTGATTTCTCCTATGCTACGATTCCTGTGTTTGGTTAGATGAGGAAACTATATTGGGAGTAGAAAATGAAGTACATGATCACTAGCAAGGAGAAACCGGTAAATCATCCGATCAACTATGTACATACTGATCTAGAGTCATTTGTTTTGTATTCAGATAGTTTTAATGATGTAAATAGCCAATTAGTGGAAGTAGAAGACATTCCTAAGATTACTGAAAATTTTAGAGACATCTTGAGACAAGAGTGACAAAGACTTGATGGCACCGCTGAAAAATCAGTAGTCTGACAGCAACAACATAATGATGGACAACAAGGTAAAGAAAAAGAGTTTCAACATTTGAAAGAGGATGAAACAGGCCTATGGAGTATGGATTTTGATGGCGGTGTAGGAAGGGAAGGTGCTGGAATTGGTATATGGATACGCAGCCCGATTTTTGCCCCAAACAAAGTGCCAAGCAATGTAAGGGTCTGCTCTTATAAATTAGCTTTTTACTGTTCAAACAATGAGGCTGAATACGAAGCTCTGATTGCTGGTTTCAAAGTGCTTAGAAAATTAAATGCTAAGAGGATTTCAGTGTATGGTGACTCCGAGTTAGTCATCAAGCAGGTGAAAGGCGAGTACCAGGCAAAGCATCCTCGAATGCGGGCCTACCGCAATGCGATGTTGGATATCTTGAAGGTATTTTCTGATTATACTATCACTTGTGTGCCCCGTGCTCAGAATGTCATCGCAGATTCACTTGCAACAACAGCAAGCAATTTGAAGATTCCTATGAACTCAAACAACAAGTTTGAGATTCACGTAAAGCATCACCTAGCTGTGCCCGACAATCAAAGGTATTGGCAAGTGTTCCAAGATGATGATGAGATCAATGAATTTCTGCAAAATAAAGGTAAATTCAAGGACATTTCTATTGATATGGAGTATAATGATGGTGATGAGAATATGGAAGTCAATCAGATGGAATTTTTGCAGCTTAAAGACAACATCATTCCTAAAGGTCTAATACCTTTAGAGGAGATCTTCGATCAGGATGATGTGGCTAAAACACCGACCTTGCTGCCAATCGAAAAGGGAGTTGAAGATGTGAACATTGGATCAGCCGAACATCCCAAGATGATAAAATTATCAAAGGCGCTGCCCCCACAGGTGAGAGCGAAATATATCAATTTGTTATCCTCTTTTGCTGATGTATTCGCTTGTGATTATTCAGATTTGAAAGCATATGACACAAGCATAATTCAGCATGTGATCCTGATCAAACCAAATCAAAAGCCTTTTTGCCAAAAGCTAAGAAGAATCAATCCAAAGCTGCTACCCTCAATCGAAAAGGAGGTGAACAGGTTGTATAAAGCTGGTATCATAGTCCCTATCATATTTTTAGATTGGATTTCAAACTTGGTTCTCGTCCGCAAGAAGATAGGTGAGATTCGGTTATGCATTGATTTTAGACATCTGAACAAAGTTTCTTTGAAAGACAATTATCCATTGCCCAAGATGGATCACATACTTCAGCGAGTAGTTGGAGCATCACAGATGTCACTACTCGATGGTTATTTGGGATATAACCAAATTTTGGTCCATGAGGATGATCGTGACAAGACAACATTCACCACTCCATGGGGAACTTTTCATTATGAAAAGATGCCGTTTGGATTGAAAAATGCTGGTGCAACCTTTCAGTGGGCAATGGATATATCATTTGCCAATGAAAAAGATGTTTTTTCTTGTTGTTTATCTTGATGACTTAACAGTTTTCTCCAATACATATGAAGAGCACCTCTATCATTTGAAGATTGTCTTTCTGCGGTGTAGGAAGTATGGCATCTCGCTCAATCCAAAGAAAGCTTGTTTGCCATGGATGAAGGCAAGCTTCTCGGGCATACAATCTCAAAGGAGGGTATCCGCATCGATCCAACATGGGTGGAGGCCATTCAAAAGATTGATTTCCCATGAAGTAAGAAAGAAATCCAATCCTTCAATGGTAAGAAAGATTTCCTACGCCGTTTTGTTCCCAATCTTGCAGAACACTTAAGAGAGATCACAAACATGCTGAAAAAGGATAGCGCAGTAAGGTGGACCGAGGAAGCAGTTAAGTCCTTTAATTTGGTGAAATTCACTCTTTCTTCAGCTCCGGTTTTGATCAGCCTGGACTATACTCAGGATTTTATTTTGTTTTCCTTTGCCTCAGATCATACTATGGCAGCGGTCTTGATGCAAAAGAGAGACCAGCTTGAAAAGTCAATTGCATTCTTCAGTAGAACCACAAGGGACGCAACATTAAAGTATAATATTATTGAAAAATAGGCCCTTGCATTGGTAAAAGCATTGAAAGATTTTCGGGTTTATATTTTGCATTCTCACATCCTTGCTTATGTTCCTAATGCTGCTGTTAAAGAAGTCCTAGTGCAAACAGATCCAGAAGGAAGGAGAGGGAAATGGATTGCTGCCTTGCTGGAATATGATGTAGAAATCAAACCGACAAAGCTCATTAAAGGGCAAGGGCTGGCGAACCTTATGGCTGAGTCAAATCTGCACACCTTGGACATTAATCTAATTGCTGCTATGTCCGAAGAGGATGAAGAAAATCTGCCCACTCAGGTATCAAAAATTTTCCTCCTTTCTCCTTGGTATTCAGACATTGTTTTTGTGCTTAAAATTTTTTCATCAACTCCTGGAATGGCCAAGAACAAAAGTAGAACATTGAAGTTGAAGGTTGCTAAGTTTTGTATTTTGAATTCTGCACTTTATTGGAAAGATCCCAGTGGTGTTTTGTTGAATTGTTTGGTGGAAGAAGAAGCAAAGAAAGTCATGGAGGATTTCCATAAAGGAGATTGCAGGGCTCACCTTTTTTGGAAAAAAATGGCCAACAAGATTTTGAGAGCCGGATATTATTGGCCGACACTTTTTTCTGATGTGTATAAGACTGTTAAGAGCTGTCATAAATGTCAGATTTTTGAAGGAAGACAGAAATTGCAGCCTTTGCCACTTAAGCCTATTGAGGTAAGCGCCCCTTTTCAGTAGTGGGGTTTGGATTTCATTGGTGAGATCCATCCTCCTTCCTCAACTCAGCACAGGTGGATCCTCATGGCGACTGATTATTTCACGAAATGGATCGAAGCAATTCCAACCAGGAAAGCTACAGATGTGGTAATAATTTCATTCCTTGAGAATAACATTTTGTCTCATTTTGGTTGCCCAAATAAGTTAATCACTGATAATACAACAAATTTTAAATAAAAAAGGATGGTTGAGTTTTGTCATAAGTATCACATCACTTTGGGGCACTCAACTGCTTATCATCCACAAGGCAATGGATTGGCAGAGTCTTCCAACAAATCTTTGGTTAACATCATTAAAAAGTTGCTGGAAATAAATAAGAAAGGTTGGCATAAGAAATTAGTTAATGCACTTTGGGCAGACCGAGTGAGTCAGAAGAAATCCATTGGTATGTCCCCCTTTGAGTTAGTATATGGAGTTGACATAGTGTTCCCTACCTCTCTCGCAGCTCCAGTAGTCAAACTTCTTCAGGAAGCTGGCAGTGAAGAAGATCATATGCAACGAAGATTAAATCAAATGATTCATTTGCAGCAAACGAGAGAAGAGGTTTTCCAAAACACATTCAAGCTACAGGAGAGAATTAAGAAAATCTATGACAGAAAAGCAAAGGCGGACAAGTTCCAATTGGAGGATGTGGTGCTGAAATGGGATGCAAGGAATGAGGAAAAGGGTAAGCACGGTAAGTTCGAGAATCTCTGGAAAGGTCCCTTCAAAATTGCTGCATATCGGGGTCAGAATGCTTTTCTTCTGAAGGAGATGAACGGGGAAGACTGTCCAGGAGGGCTAGTCAATGGTCGGCTACTCAAGCGGTACAATTTCTGAGGTGTTTTCTGCTATTTACATTGTCACTGTATATACCATTTTATTTCAGTTTCATTGCAAGAGTGTGCTGTGATCTTTTCTTCAGTTTGGGGCCCGAAGTGAAGGCTATAATTTTGAAGAATGATTTCAGCCTTGGTTTGAGTGTGTTGAGTCATGTTTTTAAGTCATTTTGGTTTCAAAAGTCAGTTTGAGTCAAAATTCAGTCAATAAATGAGTCAAAATTCTTGTGTCAGTTTGTCAAGTTATCGACTCCATAGCCCAATGAACGAAGGCACTGTTTATCTCTCCCAGAGATCTATAGTTCTTGGCACCTCCAAGGAGCTACCATCCCCATTGGAGCCAATGTTAGAGTCAGTCTGTTCAGCCCTCCGTCAGAGATCAAAATCTCATTTATTGCATTTTATCTTAGGTGTCTCATACAGTCCTATCATTTGCATTCCATTAGGAGCATCAATCTTCTGACAGAAGGGTCTTGTCTCCATACTTTCCTCATGTCATGTACGTGCTGGTTCATGTCTGTTCATCAAAGTTCATCAAAGTCAATTTTACAGTGATTATGGATGGTCTTTTGGTCAGCCAAGAGTCTTTTCAGTCATTAGGTCTAGGGTTTCACAAATTTTCTCTTCAAAGTGTCCAATAATGCCAGCAGACACATGAGGATGTTCTTAATAAGTTTTCATTCCAAAATTTTCATTATTAATAATGCTTGAAAATGATTCTTCTTCAAAACTCTCCTTTGAAGAAGAAATCGTCAAATTTATTGTTTGTAATAAATATGTAATTTTTTAAATTTTTTTAGTCATGGAGTATTTCAGGCGCAACCCTGGTCATCCTTTGCCGAAATCCAATGCCAACCATCCCTGCAAAAAATTGACAAAAGTTTCATCATTCAAGTCAAAAAGTCAAAATGGAAACCAAAACAGAGTTTGTATTAAAATGTTAAAGTGCCAAAGTTCTACAACCTTACAAAGTGGGTTATTTTAAATCAAAAATTCAAATCCATTGGTCATATAAGATATTTTGGTGTCCAAAACAATTCATTTGCTTGCAAGAAATATCAGTGAAGCCGAGTCAAGTTTGGAGGAGCGAAAGCATGTGTTGAAGCCGAGACTGTGTGTTGAAATTCTACTATGCAACACGTTGGGTAGAGGTCGCAACGCACATAACCATTCTTCACCGTGCAAATTTGAACGTGCGTGGCGCACTCACCAGGCACACCACACTGGGTTGTGCACGGCGCACAGGGCCGATACTCCAGTTTTTTCACTGCCTTCAACGAAATCCCAAATTTCTTGGCTCTTCTGCTCCAAGTAAGTCGAATTGTCTTGTAAGTTGCCATTGATCAGTTTTGGGTGTGGTTTCAAAGATTGGTTGAAGAACTTGAATGCTAAACTACAAACCCTATCCTCTTATTTAAGCTGCTCCTTGTTAGGATATTCCGACACATAGGATATAGTTAAGTTCAACTTGGTCTAGCATAGAGTTAGGTTAGAGTTAGGTAAAGTGTGTTTCTTTACCGTTGTACATATTGTAACTTACAATCCGACGGTCACGATATGTAGTGATCCGACGGTTCACTCTCACCTCGGTATTATCGACACTTGATCCGTGGCTTGACACCCGATTGGTCCATGAGTTCTATTTAAAGCGCATGGAGGGTCATTGTTCGGGTAATCCGTGCATGAGAGAAGCTTATGTAAATTTTCATTCTTTGATTAATAAATTGTCTGTACCCACGTTGGGACAGGCCGTGGACTGTTTCCCTCCTTGCACTCTGAGGGTTTTAACCACGTCAAAAATACTGGTGTATTGATTTGAGATCTGGTTGTGAGCGGTGTCCTTTTGGTATTCTTTCTGAGGAACTTACCCTGTAAATTCCTACATGGTATCAGAGCTATTTGAGGGCCGCGTCCGTTGGTGATCCAAATCTGAAGCCGGTAGAACTGCATGCGGCTGTCGTTTCCTAGATCTGCTGTTTCTGACTGCTTTCGGGCCGAGAGGACTGCTCTGTTGCGTTCGGAGCATCTGTTTCAGTGAGGAACCCCTTTCGTTTCACGCGAAAAGGTTTCCGGTAGCCCTAGCTGCGTCATTTTTCAGATCGGGAAGTATACAGTGTTTTTTTTTGCAGTTTACTGTCATTTTCTCTCTGCTTATTTCGGTTTCGGTTTATTTAGCCTTTTTTTTCCCGGATCTATACCTTTCATTTCTGCGTATGCTCTTTGCCCTGCGACTCTGTGCGATCTGGGCAAATCAGAAACAGAAAGAAAGGATTTTTCTCATGCGTATGCTCTTTTCCCTGCACCTTAGTGTGATCTTGGAAAATCAGAAACATTGAGAAAAATATTTAGTTTTTCGGTTAAAAGCTAACTTTGAGATTTTTTTTTAAAAAATTCTAGTTTTTTGGCTAAAGCTAACTTTGAGCCGTAAGGTTCGTTTTTCTTTGCATATTCGTGTTGGGTTTTGTGTTTTGTGTTTTGTAGGGGAAAAGAGCCTTCCCAAGGCAAGCACGCAAATCGAGGCCCCCCCCCCCCCCCCCTCTCTCTCTCTCTCTCTCTCTCAAATATTTTGTATAGATCAATTGGTTCAAAGACTTTTTAAGAGAGTAGAGGTCTTGGGTTCAAGTCTCCATTTTGTGGGGGCGGATTTTTTCATTCCCGCACATTCGCGCACTTTGCCGGCAACGTCAACAATTTTTTTTCAAAAAGCCATAACTTCTTCATCCGGAAGCCTTTTTCAGAGCCGTTTTTTTTAAAACCGCCTATTTTTTCGAGATCTATCCATTGGACCACTTACTTTCAGCATCTTCAGCTTCAGTTTTTTTTCAAAAAATGGAAAGTCCATGCCAAGTCATTCTTGACAGCACTAACTACTTCCAATGGGTAGCCTACATGGGAGATTTACTTAGAAGTAAAGGTCTCTTCAGAATAGCCACAGACCAAGAGAAGAAACCCAAAGATGAAGACAAGGCCGAAAAATGGGAAAATAGACAAGATCAAGCACGTGGTTTGATAGGAATGTCTGTTTCTCCTGATCTTAGATTCCACATTGCAGAAATTGAAACTCCTCATGAAGCATTAGAAAAACTTGCTAAAGTTTTTGGGATTAAAAATGAAATTAGAGCCCATCAACTTGAGAATGAGTTGCTTACTTTGGATCCTAATAATTTTTCTTGCATTGAAGATTTCTTGTCCAAATTCAAGACCCTTAGATATCTCTTGGAAGGTGTTAAAGTTAAGAAAGAAGATGGTAACCTTATTTATTCCATCCTTACTAAGTTGGGACCAGCCTACTCTGTATTTGTTTCCACTTTCCATTCTACAAGGGAAGCTTTCATTTGTCAAGGCAAAGACTACAAACCCCCTTCCTTTGACTCCTTTTGTGATTCCTTAATAAGAGAACAAGAAAAACTCTTACACCTTGGTCTTCTTAATCTTGGAAACTCTTCCTCGAAAGCGTTAGCCGCCCAGCAGCAACCAAATTCAAAGAATCCTAAGAAGTCTTATCCTCAAAGGAATGGTCCTAAACCAACTCAGCCTCAAGATGAAAGATCATTTCAGCAAAATGACAAGACCAATAAAAACAAATGGAAGAGGACTGACAGACATTGTAACTTTTGTAATCGAGATGGCCACTTAGAATCTAAATGCTTTAAGAAGATGGAAGCCTTGGAAGCCGCAATGAAGAAACATAACATCCATCTGGAGCCTACTTCAACTTCAACTTCCGGAACGGCACTTTCTGCATGTCATCGTCAATCATCTCAGTCTGGTTATGCATTAAATGTATCTTCTTCTTCTTCTCATTCTCATGAGTGGCTCATTGATTCTGGAGCCTCTTGTCACATGGCCAAAAACCAAGCCATGTTTTCTTCTTTAAATGATTGTAACACCAAAAATATATATGTTGGTGATGATAGATCTCTTAATGTTGTAGGGACTGGAACTGTTCATCTAGACAATGGTCAGTTCAATGATGTATTATGTGTTCCAAACTTATCCTGCAACCTTCTATCTGTCTATCAGATAACTCATTCAGGTGAAGGTAAAATTGTTGAATTTTCACCTCATGATGTTGTAATCAAGGATCTAAAAGATCCTAAACAGATTCTAGCTACTGGTCTTGCTGATGATTCCAAAAGGTTGTATAAGTTTCACAACTTTGGGTCATCCCATCTTCCCTCAGTATTTGTTGCTCATAATGATGAAGTGAGCAAACTTTGGCATGAGCGGTTTGGTCACTTAAACTATCGCTCCCTTCAGCATCTATGTAAAGAAAATATGGTGACAGGTCTTCCTATGGTATCTTGCAAAGATGGTGTTTGTTCCGGATGTGTACTCGGAAAACATCATCGGGACAGTTTTGACAAACGTGCCTCTTGGCACGCCTCAGCCCCTTTACAGCTTGTGCACAGTGATTTATGTGGTCCTCTTCCTGTTGCTTCATTCTCTGGCTGCAAGTACTTCTTAACTTTCATTGATGATTTCTCTAGACGCACTTGGGTATACTTCTTAAAACTCAAGAGCGAAGTATTTAGCACTTTTTTGGCCTTCAAAGCATTTGTTGAAAAACAATCTGGACATCAAATTCTTAAGCTAAGAACTGATAATGGTGGAGAATATGTTAAAAACGCATTCATCAACTTTTGCACCGAAAATGGAATTCAAATGCAACATACTGTTCCATACACTCCACAACAAAATGGTGTAGCTGAAAGGAAAAATCGCACCTTAAAGGAAATGGCTAATTGTATGCTGCAATCTAAAGGACTCAGTCTTAGTTTTTGGGCCGAAGCAATTAATTGTGCAAATTATATAATCAATCGCACTCCTACTAAGGTTCTAGAGAATATCACTCCAGAAGAAGCTTGGAGTTCCATTAAACCAGATGTAAGTCACTTTCGTGTGTTTGGAAGTGAAGCATGGGCCCATATTCCAGATGAAAAGCATAAAGCTTTAGAACCTAAGAGTGAGAAATGTACTTTTGTTGGATATTCTGAAGATGTAAAAGGTTATAGACTTATTCCATTTAAGTCCAAAAATGTTATCATTAGAAGAGATGTAAAATTTGATGAAAATAAATCGGCCTGCGAGCCTAGTCCGGCGGATGTGCCACCTCTTCCTATCTCTTCTATCTTTGAAAACATTTCTTCTTCTGATGATGAAAGCGAGGATGATAATCCTCCCCCACCTTCTCAGGATCCTCAACTTCCAAGATGGGTCCGTGCTACTCGGGATGCAGCAGGTGATCTTGCCGGTGATCCTACAGATCAGCGACGTACACGTTCTCAGTTTGAAAGAGCCTCTTCTTTACTGGCTCAAGCTCCAGTAAATCATGATCCTGACACTTTTGCAGAAGCTTCAGGCCATCCACATTGGGAAGCAGCTATGAATGAAGAATATCATTCATTGATGACAAATGATACATGGGATCTTGTTCCTCTACCAAAGGGACGCAAACTTGTTAGATGCAAATGGGTTTACAGAACCAAGTATGGACCAGATGGGAAAGTTGATAAACATAAAGCTCGTCTAGTTGCTAAGGGCTTTTCACAGGTTGAAGGCATTGACTACACTGAAACCTTCTCTCCAGTTGCCAAAATGAACTCTATCCGCCTTGTTCTTTCCCTTGCTGCCTCTTTAAAATGGGAAGTCCATCAAATGGATGTTAAATCTGCCTTCTTGCATGGGGACTTGCAGGAAGAAATCTATATGGAACAACCCATTGGCTTCATACAAACAGACTCCAGCCTCGTTTGTCGACTTAAGAAATCCCTTTATGGCCTCAAGCAAGCTCCTCGGGCTTGGTATGCCAAAATGGATAGCTTTCTTTTAGAATCTGGCTTTTCTAGGTGTCATTCTGACAATACTGTCTACACCAAGAAAGTGGGCAACTCTCTTATCATCCTTGTTCTTTATGTTGATGATCTTATTCTTACTGGTAGTGATCCCAACCTTATAAACCATGTGAAGTCCAGCCTTAAAAAGAAATTTGAAATGACAGACTTAGGACACTTACACTATTTTCTCGGTCTTCAAGTCTTGCAATCCCAAGAAGGTATTTTCCTTTCCCAGTCCAAGTATGCTTGTGATATTCTTCGTCATTTTCACATGGAAGACTGTAAGCCAGCCCCTTCTCCCTTTCAGTCTGGAGTCAAACTTTCAGTCTCTTGTACTTCTCCTGAAGTTGATGCTACCTTATACCGTCAACTTGTCGGAAAACTCTTGTATTTAACCCATACTCGTCCTGATCTTTCCTTTGCTGTTGGCCTTGTTGCTCGTTTTATGCAAAACCCCCGTGAAAGTCATTGGAAAGCAGCTAAAAGAATACTTCGTTATGTTCGAGGTACAGTACAGTTTGGGATTCATTACAGTGCCAAAGCAGCTCCTCTGTTAGTTGGTTTCACTGATTCTGATTGGGCTGGTGACCTTGATGATCGGAAGTCTACTGCCGGTTATGTCTTCACTCTTGGTTCAGGACCTATTACATGGGCTTGTAAGAAACAGGCTGCCATTTCTCTTTCGTCAGCAGAAGCAGAGTATCGTGGTGCCGTGGAAGCTAGTAAGGAAGCCTTGTGGCTTCGTCAGATCCTATCAGAGTTTGGCTTTGAGCAGCAGCATCCAACCACACTTTGGTGTGATAATCAAAGTGCCATTCAGCTATGCAAAGATCCAGTCCAGCATCAGCGCAGCAAACACATTGAACTACACATGCACTTCATCAGAAAGCTCATTCATGACCATGTTCTTGAAGTGCAATATTGTCCAACGGATGATCAGGTTGCAGACATCTTCACAAAGGCTCTCACAGAGGCGAAGTTCACTAAACTTCGATATATGCTTGGAGTTCAGGAAGTTGTCACTAAGGGGGGATAGGCTCTAGTGCCTCCTTCCTTCTCCTATTGTGTCATATTTGTAAATCCTTCAATCCTATCCCAAGTTGTTCTTAAGGGGGGATGTTAGGATATTCCGACACATAGGATATAGTTAAGTTCAACTTGGTCTAGCATAGAGTTAGGTTAGAGTTAGGTAAAGTGTGTTTCTTTACCGTTGTACATATTGTAACTTACAATCCGACGGTCACGATATGTAGTGATCCGACGGTTCACTCTCACCTCGGTATTATCGACACTTGATCCGTGGCTTGACACCCGATTGGTCCATGAGTTCTATTTAAAGCGCATGGAGGGTCATTGTTCGGGTAATCCGTGCATGAGAGAAGCTTATGTAAATTTTCATTCTTTGATTAATAAATTGTCTGTACCCACGTTGGGACAGGCCGTGGACTGTTTCCCTCCTTGCACTCTGAGGGTTTTAACCACGTCAAAAATACTGGTGTATTGATTTGAGATCTGGTTGTGAGCGGTGTCCTTTTGGTATTCTTTCTGAGGAACTTACCCTGTAAATTCCTACACTCCTCAAGGTATTACAATTGGTGGTTTAAAAAACAATTTTGTGCCAAGTATTTCATTCCTCACTGGTTTATTCTCCCTCACTGTTTTACTATCATCATACAGTCCCTTTCCTTTTCCCCTATGTCCCAAAGCCACTCTTATCACTTGTTTTCATTATTACCTATCCCTTAACCCTATCATTCCCTATCACTTTCCCTCTCCCATATTATTTGCAGAGTTCCAAACAGTCAAGTGACTGTTATTACACCTTAATCTCACTTGATAGCCCACTTTTCCCATTGTTCCATATTCCTCACAGTCCCTCATTTCCCTTTGGCACCTTTGGAATTGAAAAAAAAACACTCATTTATCATTTTCAAACGACGCAAAAGGGATGATAGGCTCCAAATCTTGGCCGAAGCTTCTTTGGCTGAGCATGATACTTGATGATGGACCTTCAGTCAAAATTTCAACAAATTTGGAGAAAATTTTGTCAATTTTGAATTTTTTGGCTTCAAAACAGATTTTCCTGCCCAACGCGTAGCATCACTTGGCGCACGCTTATAATTGGGAGGGCCCCTGGAGGAAAACTTTGTATTTTTGGATTTGTTATGAAAATTTATGCATGATCATGAATTACCTAAGGATTTCATCAAGTTCTAGGTTGCCTAAAGGGTAAAAAACACACAAAAATGACCTCTCTGCCACCTTTTGCACCCACAGGAAGTAGTGTTGGGAGATTTTGTTTTTGGAGGGGCAAATAGACACCAAATCCAGAAATTCCACTTGAGTTGGAAGATAGACGGGTAGGGATTTCTAACGAGCTATCTTGAGCTCAATTTGGACTTCGGGAAGACCCTCAAAATTAGCCTCAAAGTTGTGCTATGCATACAGGTTTCAGGTGCGGCGCATAGGGGAATTTGGCCTATTTTTCACTCAGCAGCTCAAAATTTCGCCTAGTTTTGACTAGTTTCACTTTTTCATGTAACTCTTGATTTATATTGATGTAAATTCATGAATTTGATGTAATTTTGGCACATTGTTGCTCATCCATTTAGATTCATTCACTAGAAAGTGAAAAGATAGTGAATGAATTAGTTTCCTTTCATATAGGGGCAAGTTGTTTCATTGCCTATTTTTCAGTTCCTTGTTTAGTTATTGTTGAAACAGCTCCTAGAATGATGAGCTCGACCCCTAGAGGCATGGGAAGGAGTTAGGCTTGTCTATATCATGTAATTTCTCAGTCATTTTCAGGGTTGGACACTTGGGATTGCTTGGCAGTCCATTGTGTATCTGATTTTTGCATTTTTGGAAAGGAAAGACCAGGGTTTTGCAGCACTTTTTGGGATTCCTATGGCTCTGTGTTTTGATGGTGTTCCTCTCTATGTAATTTGTGAGTTCACTGATATTTATGTGCATCATTTCCTTTTCTCTTTTTCTTCTGAAATTAAACAAATGAGTGACAAAGGTAGAATTCATTAGCTTGCTGTGCTCTGCCTGTTAGTTTTGTTTAATTTTCAATGTTTTCTTCAGTTTGAAGAGGATTCTTGGTACTCTCTTGCCCTCTTTAGCTTCTCACCAGTCTGAAACCTCCACTTTTACAAATAAAAGCATCAAAATGATTTCCTTTCTTGCCCCAATCAGAACTCTGGAAAACTGGCCTTCATCCATGGACCCAAAATTGCCTTTCCCTTGATTCCAAAAAAATTCCCAAAAAATCAAATTAAATCCTTGCACTTCATACCTAGCCTAACATTAGAAGATATTTCAGTCATCTCAAGCCCTCATCGATCATAATTTGCTGAGATTGACCCGGAGAGAGCCCAATCCTGTCCTCGTAGGGCTAGCTACAAGGCTGAGCATGGTTTGATGTTGGTCCTGGATCCTACCTTTTCAGCCTGAGGTAAATCTAGGCACTAACACCCCCGTTATTAGATACAGGGTGAGAAGTACTCTTCATCACTGCAAGGCTGGCCATCACTCTAGAACATATTCTTCGGTATGACCTGTAAATATTCTTGGCTGTGTTCGTCCAATCCCAAGAAGCAATCCATCTGGAATTTAGTTTCTCTCTTGCAATAGTCTTCCTTCTGGAACATCTACTTGTGTGATGATTTCGCTTTCCAAAATGCTCACACGGGTGAAGATAAAAACATCGATCTTTCACATATTTAGCTCTGTTACATTGTTGGCATCTATCAACTTGTTCTAGAACAACACTGTACAAAAATCCAACACTTTAGAATTGTATCGGTTTAGCAAAATTTGGACTGTGAAAAGATAATTCCAGAATATCCTTCTTGTAACCCAAACCAGTTCCGTGTTTATTGTGTGTAAGTTTTGTGTTTATTGTGTGTAATCTCTTCCCATGGCCTTATAAAAGTTTTGGTAATGACATGCTTCACATTCGTATGCAAATGACTCTCACATACACTTGTCTGAACACAAACTTCCGTTGCACCCAAATTTTCCCTTGAAATCACTTCATTACTCTGATCATTCTATGACTAATGATGAAGCTCAAACAAACTCTTATTTTAAACAAGAACACATTCATAATTTTTCTTTTGCATTTCTTCTCATTGAAGCTGGGACTCTATCTCCAAGAATTCAATTTTATTTTTAGCATTTTGCAAACATGACTGGATGTCAGAGAGTGTGTCCTTGCTAACTTGGACACTATTATGAATAGTAGATGACATTAAATTTTTCAATAACTGTAGCAAATCATCGAGTTTGGCCATGTTCTCCAACAATCAACTTTAAAAAAAAGGTGTTGGCTACCATCGAAAATGCACCCAAAACAAACAAATTTACGATGATTTAACCGGGTGTCAGGTTCAACTGATCATGCACCCATTTATAATAAAGAATCAACAATGAAACTATTGCAAAAATATGTGCTCTTAACAACTTCAAAAAATGTTTGCACAAATATTTGAACTTATGACCTCATAATCCTCAATATACTAAATTAACATTTCTAACCACCATGCCCTTTTACTTTATTGATTTTATATTTCATAAATTCAATAATCAATTCTCAATAAAATTCAAAAACATGATGTCAACTTCTTCTATCGTGGCATTCTGACTGTTGGCATTTAAACTTTCATTATTCAGGATAGCATTTATAGGAAATGACGTGGAAGAATCCAATCACCAATATGTTATAGTAAATGACTGCTTCGAACTCCTTCAGCATTAAACGAATCCGCTATTGTCCTCTCTTACACAATTTCCACTTTCAATTTAGATATAACTACAAACATATATCAATCAATTAATTTCAAAATATTTTCTACTAAGTGTTGTGATAAAAGAAAATTCATTCAATTGCTTCCATCATAGTAGTAACCCTCTTTGACGAGGTTCCAATTAACTCTTGAAGTGGAATGGGGACTTCCCATGGTCTGGACAACACTGCAGTAGGCGGAAATCCACACAAAAACCAAATTCGAGTGCACGTTAAATAGAACTTCCACAAATTCAAATCTCGCCTTGAAACTGCTTGACAAATCCACCATTACTCAGTTCTATGACAACGTCACCAGTTATCCCTGTGTTGAATGGTGCAAGTATATCTCAAACATAGACTGACTGATGTAGGAAGGAATGGACAGTACGCAAACCAGAATAAAATTCTCTTACCAGAACATAAATGCGATTTCTTTTACTTTTAAATACCAATGAAGTTCTCTGACCAACCTTCTCAAGTATTTCTTGATGCGGAGAAAACAATTAATTGGACTCTGTAATCTGGAGCAAGTGGTTGGATCGAGGCTAGGTACTTCCGCTTTCTCTCAGCACAGGTTAAAGATATGGACAAAAATTCAAATGAAGACACAAATTGAATAACCACCATGCATTTATTCTTCAAGGCAAACAAACTTAATGATTTTCAACCACACTGCATATATTCTTCAGGTGCAATGACTCCAAAATAAGCAAATTAAGGCCCATGCCAAGAATATGAATAGCTGGTACTTCTTTTATCTTGCTGCTGGACTGAACCGAAAATCTCTTCACCTTCAAACATGCCAACATCACATCTCAACGATGGCTCTAATTATTCCTGCATTGAATGTTGAATGCTTATTTTGCTAGACTGGGTTCACAAATTTAGGTGTTGAGGGTTCTGAGGAATTGAGAAAATTGTATCATAGTGTAATAGTTCCAGATATTCTCTACGACCTGGAAGAGGAGCCTTTAGAAAAAAAACAACTTAGGCATATAAATAAACACGGCAAGGATAATAACAACCAGCCATTCCTGGATCATTTTACAAATTCCTTTTTCAAGAAATAGTTTACACTTTGTCCACACTTCCTGTGCTTTACATTAGTTATCCAAGGTATATATTTTTTATTTTTTTAATTATTCTATGTTGACTTGAAGTGATTAAGACACACATTGATTTGCAGCATATAATAATAGCAGTTCCACTCCTCCTGTGGTATCAATGTTCGGGATTGATTTTCAGATTCTATTTAATTGAATTACACCATGTGATTTGCAGGCTCTAATGCAGGGTAGTCAGTGATGCTCCACCCGAAAATTTTTAAGCCAAGCAATGGTTTCGACTAAGCACTTAAATAAGATGTTCTATGCCTCACAGTAAAATTAAATTAATGCCTCCAAAAAAACCCACATACCTTAGCAACATGGTGGGCCGATCATGCGTCCTCCTCTTTGTGAAAAGGAAAACCCTCAAACTTATTTATGCTGATTGATGAAGCCATCCGCCACTCAATTTCTTCTCCGCTCGATGGACTAGTTGGTTGATTCAACTAGTCAAACTGCAAAATCCCAGACTGCTGTTAAAATGTATCTTCGCCTTCGATGCTTAACTCTTTCTTCTTTCCATAATGCTCTTGAGAATTTTTTTTATGCCTTCATCACTCGATGGACGACCATGCTGTCTTTGAATCATATGAAGAAACAAATGTTCGACTCACATAACCTCTACTAGTTGTTAATCAAATAACTGCATAAGTGCAACAAAACCGTCATTCAATGTTCCTCTGATTTCTAACATAAAACATGACCAACAGAACTCAAACTCCAGTAACAACAACAACAAGCACCATCAAAATAAATACCTCTGACTCTTTCACACAACATTGGTAATCATGTAGGCCACAAAAAAACTAGTTACTCAAGCTAGTGGACAAACCTCCACTTTGATAACACTGTAAGACACACAAGATTGAAAAAAAAATCAAATGTATATTAATCAATCTCAAACAATGATGTACAATATGTACATATTAATACATATAGGAAACATTTGAATTAGTTCCGGAGAGTTCTTGGACTCCAATACTACCTAAACTAACCCAAAGTTAACCAGAAGGATTAGCTATCTAGCACTCCACACCACTAGTCGACCTAATGCAACAAAGATAACATAGCAGCTAGATAATTATAATATGTTTTTATTATTAGTGTGACAAATTTTAAATTTTTAGGGATTTCACATTAAGATATCATTTGACTCTAGTGTAGGCCACAATTTTATACAGTGTCAACTCCACTTCTACCACTTCTATATTGTAAAAATGTAAAACATTAATATGTTATAAACTCTAGAGTAAAAATTGTAAAGCATTAATATGTTATAAACTGTAAAGCAAAAAAGGACTTCGAACGCATTAATATTTTTAATAGATTCCATGTTAACCTGAGTCAATGAATCTCTTTAATGCAGATGGAAACGACATTGAAAGAATCCTTGAGTGTATACACTAACAAGCTTATTAGCAAAGGAAGCCAAAGAAGCATTAATAGATATGAAACTAAATAGTAATTTCTCTTGTAAAAATGTGAGCTAATAATTAAGAAAATTTGGGGAGAAGGAACAAGCATGAAGGCAAAAGTTGTAGCTCTTTGGGGCTTATTATGGTTTATTAAGTCTTTGGATTTCCCCTGAGTACAAATTTTTGGGGACTCCAAATGTTTAATAGATCATGTAAATGGAAAGCACAATATCCAAAAGGCCTCCCTATAAGGCACATATGGAATTCCCTTCAGAACCATCCATTCAGCACATCAATAGGACACATAACAAAATAACAAATGATTTATGGAAGAAAGGACTAATAGCCACAAAAGAAGATATGTACATCATGATCAAAATGGGAGAATACCAGACAAAAGTAGAAAGGCTAAAGCTGCCAGGATAGGACTCCTAAGACCGTATAAAAAAGACAGAACTCCAACACAGATAAGTTCAAAAAAGGCCTGTTTCTTTTTGTTTTTGTTTAAAATTTTGTACTATCTACTGCAAAGAAAACACATGAGGATTGTCTACTCTATGGTAGTGATTTTCAGAATATGTAAATGTACATATCTAGAGCTTATAGCATCTCTTTGAAAATCTGTGATAATTTTGCAATTATGACAGTGAGAACTTAGTTCCACAATTGATGCAAATTGTAGATTACAGTTCAGTTGTATGTATGTAGAATATTTTCTACCCCATGTAGTCTTGTTGTGGAAATTGTGGAAATCACAGGGCTTATGAAGACTATTTGTCCTTCATAATTATGTATTGTTTTTAACCTCATATAAAACAGACCATATTTTCTTGCTGAAAAATAAACTAAGAAAATTTAACTTCCACAGAATCCTTTAAAACTCACCTTCATTGCAACAAATTACGTGAAAATTCTGGATATAAAACATCTTATCTGTAATAAAGTTGAAAATGGATAAATCTATTGCAGAATCACACAATAACATTTGAAATTCACAAGAAAAATAATCAGACAATCAGAATGGAATTTGGTGCCGAAAATTTCAATTCACAGCCATTTCATTTCAAATCGAAGGTTTAAAGACATTTAATTCAAAAGTTCAAAGTAATTGTAAGGCAAAGGAAAAAAAAATGGAAATTCGCCAACGCAACCTGCTTGAAATTTTAAAGCCATTTGAATCTACATTTGAGTGAAGGAATTGTACTGTACAGGAAAAGAAAATGAAGGAAAACTCATCTTATTTAATACTTATGTCAAATAATTGCAAAATATTTTGAGCATATGATATTGATCCGGGTTGGAGAATTACCATTCGAAGGCAATTCGAGGTCAAATTTGAACAAATTTGTACTCAGCCTTACCATCCCCACAATAGTACTCGAAGCACTGAGAATTTACCCTTTCTGGGTTCGAGAACCTCTTATCGTCATGGTTTGAAATATTTATTCCACTTCTTTTATTTTCCTTTGCATTATGTTTGCAATAGCATGTTTGTAGGTTATTTTTTGACATTACATTGTGGGATTACTATCTGCGCTTAATATTAATAACAGTAATTTGTTTTTGGTAGTTGTGTTCATAACTTGTAATTATTTTCTTGTTTCTAATATAATTAACCTAAATTAACATTTTATAGCTTAAATAAAATAGACTAAGGATTTACTTATTATGAGAAGTCTCAACACTATTGTAAGTGCTTGTGATTCATTCTATTTTTTCTAGTGGGTAAAGTCTACACCAACTACTTTGCATTCTTGCATTCTAGTTCTTAGGGTTAAACATTTTTTGGTTGTAGGGTTTAAATAACTTATAGCTAGGAGTGGTTGAATATTTCGCAATTTTTTTGGAAACTTACACTATGTATGAAGCCCATACATGAACCTCATGGAGCACATTGTAGATTGCATCAATCTTCTTCAATTTATAGGAGAGTAAAACTTAGAGTGTACTATTTTTTCTTTTAAAGGTTTGGTGGTTGTTATTGTGCTTTTTTAACACTCATGGTTCATAACTTAAGGTGGCATGAACTTTGATATCAATGTTTAATTCCATTTATATCTTCACTGTCCATACAACTCACCAATGATTTCCAAAATCAAATTTCATACCAAATGAGTGATTTACAACATCAATCTATTGAATACTAATGGGCCTAATCATATTTAATGTCTATAATGGATTGCATGTTTAGTGTGTCTATTAATATTTAATAATTTGTCTATAATGGATTTAGTGTTTAGCGTTTATTCATAGTTAATGTCAATCGTTTACATTTAAATTAAATTATAAAAAATTCATAGTTTTAAATATATAAATAAATTTAATATTTTAAAACATTTATATTAAATTTATATGGTGCAATATAAATTTAACTATATCTAAAAGATAGTTTGTTTGCTACCTTCCAATGCGAAAAGTATTATATAGGCTATGATTTCAATATGAAAATAAAATGTGGTCAACCATGGTCAACCATGTTTCTTTTAGGGTTTATAATATTTATCTTATGGTTTATAAACCTCAGATTTATAATATTTGTCCCTTGGGTTTAATATTATTCCCTTGGGTTTATAATATTTACCTTAGGGTTTATATATCTTGGGTTTATGATATTAATCCCTTCGGTTTAATATTATCCCTTGGGTTTAATATTATTCCCTTGGGGTTTTATAATTAATCCCTTGGGTTTATATTATTAACCCCTTGGGTTTATATTATTAACCCCTTGGGTTTATCAATCTAAGGGTTCATATTCGTAGGACATAATATTATTCATAAGGTTTATAATATTAATCTTAGGGTTTAATATAAATTCATTAAGGTTTATAATCATGGTCAACCATGCACAACCATGGTCCAATATCACATTGTGACAAAGATTGTCTCAATAAGAAAATCAACCATGATCAACCATGGTCAAATGTCGCATTGTGACAAAGATTGTCTCAAAGGTTTTTAGTATTAATCCCTTGGCTTTATAATATTAATTCATTGGGTTTATTAATGTAACCATTCATTTTCCTAGGGTGTATTATTCTTCATAGGGTTTATAATATAAATCTTTGGGTTTAATATAAATGCCTTCGGTTTATATTCATGGTCAACCATTGTCAACCATGGTATAACATCACAATGTGACAAATATTATCTTGATATGAAAATCAATAACGTTCAACAATGATCAACCATGGTCCAACACCACTTTGTGATAAATATTGTCTCAATATGAGAATGAACTATTTTCAACCACGATCAACGATGTTTATTTTATGGTTTATATAACTTGTGTTTATAATATTAATGCCTTGATCTAATATTATTCCCTAAGGTTTAAAATATCTTTGGGTTTTAGAATTAATCCCTTGGGTTTATAATATCAATCCCTTTGGTTTATTAATCTAAGGGTTTATATTCCTAGGGTATAATATTATTCATAGGGTTTATAATATTAATACTAGAGTTTAATATAAATCCCTTGCATTTACAATCATGGTCAACCATGATCAACAATGGTCCAATGCCACATTGTGCCAAAGTTTGTCTCAATATGAAAATCAACAATGGTCAACCATCGTTGAATGTTGCATTGTGACAAATATTTTCTCAGTATGAAAATCAACAATGATAAATTATGGACAACCATGTTTTTTATACAATAGTGAAAATTACATATAGCAGATGCTAATAAGCATACCCAAAACTGTTGATCTCTCAATAGATTATGAATGTGCATCAAAATAACTAAAACAACAAAAGTACCTATCATATATATGTACATAAACAATTCCATAAGTATAAATCAAAATAAGCCATAGGCTTGAGGTAAACAGGAAATTTATATGTTGTTATCTCTATCAAAATTGAAGAATCTATTGTTAAGCCTTGTCTTCGACTTTACCATCATTTTCTATAAAAGGATGATGATAAAATTGAAAATGTTTTGCTCCAATGTGTTATATGACCATCCAAGTACAATAGTCCTATTGCGAGCCTTCCTTGGAAAGTTGATTAGATACTGTGTTCCCCTCCCTCTATATATAGACAAGAAATATAATCAAATTATACTTTGATCATAAATGTATCATCCAATAGATTTCTGAGAGTTTTTATGTGTGACAATGTGATGTCTAACTGAACTAGTCGATAATAATATCTTAGGGTTTTTATACGTTGGGTTTATAATATTTATCCCTTGGGTTTAATATTATTCCCTTGGGTTTTTAGTATTAATCCCTTGGTTTTATTGTTCCCTTGGGTTTATAATATTAATCCCTTGGGTTTATCAATCTAAGGGTTCATATTCCTAGGGTATAATATTATTCATAGGGTTTATAATATTAATATTTTGGTTGAATATAAATCTATTAGGTTTATAATCATGGTCAACCATGGTTCAACGTCACATTATGACAAATATTTTCTCAATATAAAAATAAAACAATGTCGCATTGTGACAAGGATTGTCTCAATATGAAAATCAACCATGGTCAACCATGTTCCAATGTCACATTATCACAAAGATGGTCTCAATATGGAAATAAACCATGGTCAATAACCATGGTCAATCATGGTTAACCATGATCAGTAACCATGGTCACATTATGACAAAGATTATCTCTTGGTCCAATGTCACATTGTGAGAACCATAGTCTTCCATGGTTGACCATGGTCCAATGTCGCATTGTGACAAAGATTGTCTTAATATGAAAATAAACTATGGTCAACCATGGTCCAATGTCACATTGTAACAAAGATTGTCTTAATATGAAAATCAACTATGGTCAACCATGGCCAGCCATTGTCCAACGTCGCATTGTGGCAAATGTTGTCTCAATATGAAATCTAATCAACCATAGTCCAAATTCACATTGTGACAAAGATTGTGTCAATATGAAAATCAACATGGTCAGTCATGTTTATTTTAGGGTTTATAATATTTATCTTAGGGTTTATATACCTTGGCTTTATAATATTTATCCCTTGGGTTTATAATCCCTTGGTTTTATTATTCCCTTGGGTTTATAATATTTATCTTAGGGCTTATATACCTTGGGTTTATAATATTAAATATTATTCCCTTGGGTTTATAATACTTGGGGTTTTAGAATTAATCCCTTGGGTTTATAATATCAATCCCTTGGGTTTATCAATCTAAGGATTCATATTCATGGGGTATAATATTATTCATAAGGTTTATAAATTAATGCTATGGTTTAATATAAATCCATTTGTTTTATAATAATGGTCAACCATGCACAACCACAGTCCAATGTCACAATGTGACAAACATTGTCTCAATATGAAAATCAACCATGGTCAAATTTCGCATTCTAACAAATATTGTCTCAATATTAAAATCAACAATGGTAAAACATGGTCAACAATGCTTGTTTTAGGGTTTATAATATTTATCTTAGGGTTTATATACATAGGGTTTATAATATTAATCCCTTGGGTTTATCCTTTGTGTTTAATATCACTCCTTTGGGTTTATAATCCCTTAGGTTTATTATTTCCTTCGGGTTTATAATATTAATTTGTTGGGTTTATTAATCTAACAATTCATTTTCCTAGGGTGTAATATTATTCATAGGGTTTATAATATAAATCCTTTGGTTTAATATAAATCATTGGGTTTAATATAAACCCCTTGGATTTATAATAATGGTAAACCATAGTCAAGCATGTCCAACGTCACAATGTGACAAATATTGTATCGATATGAAAATCAATCATGCTCAACAATGATCAACCATGATCCAATGTAATTTTATGACAAAGATTGACTCAATATGAAATTGAGCCATGGTCAACCATGATCAACCATGTTTATTTTTGGGTTTATAATATTTATCTTAGGGTTTATATATGTTGGATTTATAATATTAATCCCTTGGGTTTAATATTATTCCCTTGGGTTTAAAATAACTTGGGATTTTGGAATTATTCCCTTGGGCTTATAATACAACTTGAGTGGGCCTATTGACTAAGAGCATGTGTTTCCTCCTAAGAGGCCACTGGTTCAAAACTAAAGGGGGTTAGAGTATGTATGCCTTTTAGACTTAGCAGTGAAAATCACTATGGGGAGGTAGGTCCCTTGTCCCACAAACAAGGGGGTCGCATACACCAATTTGGTGTCTAGCTTGGCTGTGACCTTAAAATTGTATAATAATAATAATAATAAATCCCTTGGGTTTATTAATCTAAGGGTTCATATTCCTAGGATATTATTCTAAGGGTTCATATTCCTAAGATATAATATTATTCATATGGTTTATAATATTAATCCTAGTATTTAATATAAATCCCATGACTTTACAATCATGGTCAACCCTGGTCAAAGATGGTCCAATGTCACATTGTGCCAATTATTGTCTCAATATGAAAATCAATCATGGTACAATGACACATTGTGACAAATATTGTCTCAATATGAAAATCAACGATGGAAAACCATGGTCAACCATGTTTATTTTAGGGTCTATAATATTTACCTTAGGGTTTTATACCTTGGGTTTATAATATTTATTACTTGGTTTTAATATTATTCCCTTGGGTTTATTATTCGCATGGTTTTAGAATATTAACCCCTTTGGTTTATTAATCTAAGGGTTCATATTCCTAAGGTATAATATTATTCATAGGGTTTATAATATTAACCTTTAAATTTAATATAAATCCATTTGGTTTATATTCATGGTCAACCACGGTCTAATGTCACATTGTGACAAAGCTTTTCTCAATGTGAAAATCAACCACTGTCACATTGTGACAAGGATTGTCTCAATATGAAATCAACCATGGTCAACCATGTTCCAACCTCATTGTGACAAATATTGTCTCAATATGAAAATAAATCATGGTCAACCATGGTCAATAACCATGGCCACATTGTGACAAAGATTGTCATTTGGTACAACGTCACATTGTGAAAACCATGTGTATCCATGGTCAACCATGTTCCAATGTCGCATTGTGACAAAGTGATCAGAATTTGGATTAGGGGAAAAAATTTGCTCAAAACTAAAAGTGCTCAAAATCACTCAAAACCTAAACGAACGCGTCTGCCTTAGCGATACGATCCCAGTGCAACTCGTTTCACTCAAAACGAAGATCGTATGAGAAAGATATCGCGTTATGATAATTTTGTCAAACATGCAAATTTTGGGTACATGCTAACTGGGATGCTGACTAGGCATCCACACAACCCAGTCAACAAAAAGAACATTCCAAGGAATATTCCTTGGAATATTCCCATAGGTGGCTCAATCACGGTTTGACAAATGTTGGCATATTATTGGTCTAGAGCATTTTGGGTGGACCAATGAGAGGCTGACACGTGGAAAGCCTGGAGGCTGCCACGTGCCCTCTCAAAGGTCATGTAAAATTATTTGCAGGTCAGCAAAGAACTCGTGACCTCACCCACACAAGCCCCACGCTCCACCACTATGCCACAACCATTGGACTTAACCCTTAACATTTTCGTTCGTATTTAAATGTTAACCGCCGAAAGTTTGGAAGTGGGGGCTAACCCTAACTGTTAGCATTTGAACGTGCTAAAATTAACTGCTAACAGTTATGTAACTGCCGGGGTAACCGCCACCATGTGAACACACTAACATTAACTGCGAGTTTAATGCGCTAAGCGGGACTATCATTAATTAACCCATGCTTATCACTAATTAATTTATGATTAAGTTAGTGGAAGTTTGGTAGGTCTGATAAATCCAGAATTTACTCCATTTTTGGCAGAGTTAACTGGAGTTTCTCCAGATTTAGTGGAGGTTTCCTAGGGAAAACTTAAGAAACCATAACTTCTTCATATTTCGACCAATTTTGGCTCAAAAAGAGTCATTCCTAGATGATTTGGATGCTTTGAACATAAAGGAATATGTTGTAGAGGTAGAAAGACACTTCTATGTGTGATTTTTCTACGTTGAATTTTAAGGAAGCCTAGGGCTACCATGAGAAGAAGTGAATCCTAGATTAGCTGAAGTCCAAATACAAAGCTTGGATAGTAATTTTTTGGGTTTTTGGGTCTTCTGAATCTAATGGAGTAGGTTGCAAAGACATTGGAGCACTTTAGGTGCACGTAATAAGATAATTGACCATTAATCCAAAGAGGGCCTAGCCATTGAAGCAGGTCCAAGGAGATGTAGCCTAGGAGGGATGAACTCCTTTATCAGCTTTGTGTTATGAGTTTGCTGTGTTTTACTTCTCTGCAATTTACTTACTGTATATGTGTTTTAAACAACTAATTAACCTCATAAATTTCTCATAAAAGACACTCAATACTTGACATATAATTCCTCACATTTTGGTTAATTTGAGAGGATCCTAAAAACATTTATTTTTAATACAGATGAGGGAGATTGCATAACATTAACAAGTTTTCCCAAAATTCAGATCAAGTTGGTATCAGAGCATTGTTAGCTCATTTTAATCCTGAGATGCTTTGCCAAGGTTAGCTAGAAAATTAGCTATTGGTTTTGTATGTGTGCAAGGAGAATTTATCTATGTGCACGTTTATGTGTGTAAGCTAAAGAAGGGAGATGGTCCGAGATGCTTCTTTGTTGAGAAACTTTTTGAAGCGTTGTGAAGCTTTTTGATGCATTACAAGTGTGTTGGAAGCTTCAACAAGTGATGTTTCTAATCCATCTTCCTTAGCAAGACTCTTTGATTTAGAGATGTTGCAAGAGCTTATCATCACGAGAGTTACGGTGCAAGAGATGAATGAAGATATGAAGGAGAACACTATACTTCAAGAAGAGTTGATGATCATGAAGGAGGAGAAGCAAGAGCTTCTTGAAAAGATGCATGAGATGGACATTCAACTCCATGATGCCAAGGAAAGCCTAGCCAAGTATGTGCATGAAAATGATGTATGCAATTCAAGTTTATCTTCAATTTCCTCACAAAATGATTTTTTTGGTGCTTTTGAAAGACACACTAGAGGAATAGGGTCCAAATTATTGATGAAGATGGGTTGTGAAGGTAAAGGGTTAGGTAAATATGCACAAGGCATAGTTGAGCCAATTGTTGTTGAGGAAAGGCCTAGGTATTTGGGTCTTGGTTATGGACAACATGATGGAGAATGCTCCAAAGCTAAGGAGGCACATGAAGGTGTTCCAAGAAGGAGTTTCATCAAATTTTCATTACCTCAAGCTTGTGAAGTTTGTGTTCATGAGGAATGAAAAAGGTTTATACCCACTTTGCAAGAAGATGCTCATAAGCATGCAACTAGCGGAAATGGAAAACAAGAGGACGTTGAAAGCTCTAAGGTCATTGAAACCATTGTTGGTATTCCAAAGAGAGCCACTACCTCATAAATTTCACCTCTTCAAGAAGGTGACAAAGGTGAATGTGCAAGGTATAAATCTTCCTTTAATCAAGTTTCTTTTTATTATGATAAACATGGTAAATCTTCACATAAGATTTGGAGAAAATTTACATGTTCCATTTTTGGTTTGAATAACCATACTATTTTGAGGTGTTGGAAGAGGATAGCCATACAAAAGAAACTTTCAAAACAAAAGAGACAAAAAGCCAAAGGTGCATTGGATAATGGGAACCATGTTGAAAAGAAGATGCAATTATTTTGCACTCATTTCCATACGTAGGGCCGTATTGTTGACAAGTGTTGAACTTTGCATCCAACAAGTCATCCACGACATTTGAAGAAGGTGGAGAGAGATTTTGGAAAGAATGGAAAAGAGGCTTCCATAATTGATGCAGGTCAGGATGATACACATGATAAAGTGCAGCTGAAAGAAGCGCCATTGAAATGGTTTGGAAAGAGATGGTTAGATTTATTAACCAATTAAGGCCTTGCATTTCTTTTGATAATTAATGCAAATATTGCCTTATTGATGCATTTCCTTGTTATTTAGATGCATTTATTTTCTCCTGAAAGTATGTTGCATATTGCATGAAGCAAGATGTTGGAAAAATAGAGTTATGTTGACTCACTTAGATGCAACAAAGATGGAAATTTGCAACTACAAATTTGCATGCATGTTGCATTCTTGAACTTGCATGTTTACGTCAGGAAGGTGTTCTAAAGTGGAGTATGTTGACTTACTTTATTGCAACAAATTTGGTCATTTCATCTCTTTAAGTACTCGTACATACCAATGGGATTCTTGTACTTGTGATTGTACTTGTGAGAGAGTTGAGAATTGTTATACATGCATGAGAGTTTGTGTGTGTGAACAATGGAATTTTTAATAGTTTCATTGTGCTTGAACATGCATGAGTGATTGACTTGTGTTGGTTGATTTCTTTGTTAACATGTATGTTTTCAACTTGAGAATGCTGATCATTTTCACATGCATGAGTGTTGGCTTGTGTGGTTGATTGATTTTTACATGTATGTTATACCAACTTGGAAGAGTTGATTTTGTCTCCAAATATGGAAGGGAGATGTGATGAATTGTTTGATGAGAATGTGGAATTCTTGTTCTAAATCATCAAGTTGGTGTACATGCTTTTGCTTGACTTGAAAGTCAGTTGTTTGAAGAAGCATGTTTTATCAACTTGTGTTTAGCCGATGGTTTATACACCAAGATGTAAGAGTACATGGTGACGTTCACATGATGTGACATTTGTTGCTTTGAAGAAGCAAAAGGAAGAGGTCGTCAAGTTATATTCTTGCATGAGTGTTTTTCAAGGTTAATGGTGTTTCTTGTGACAAGATGTCACATGATTTTGGAAGGTCCATGCTTGAGCAAGAGGCTCATGATTAGCTTTAATTCTCAAATCATGACATGAGAAGCATGTTAATATTGGAGGATGATGGAATCAAAAAGTGAAAGTGGACAAATATGCCAAAAAAATTTGCAGCCATTGTTGACCATTTGATGTGTTGACACCAAGAGTGAAAGATATGGAAAATGAATTCTTTAAGATGTGGAATTTGGAACTGTGGAGGTAAAAGAATGGTCATTTATTTTCTTGTTATTACTGATATTGGAGCTCATTACTGTAGTTCACTTAGATGGGCTTACCTTGGAAAAGTGGTTTCCAAGGAGAAGCTTGCATCGAATGCATGTGTTGAAAATGAGGAACATGATTCTCAGTGGGAAGGCCATCAATCAGCTTTCCAAGAATTGAGGGGTAACTTTGGTACAACAGGTTGTTTAATTAGCAAGCAACCAACAAGTGTTGGATTGAGTCAGCAAAAAAGGAGAACATTGGTTGAAGTGCCAAGCCATTTGCAAGGCAAGGCATGTCAATGAACCCAAGTGGTTGTCATGGAGATTTTTCCAAGTAGAATCAATTCATATAACTTGGGAAGGATAAGAGTATTCAACTCTCATTATATAACCAACTTTTGTGGGTCCAAAAGTTTGTCAATGGGAAGGAGTGATCGAAATTTAGATTAGGGGCAAAAATTTGCTCAAAAATAAAAGTGATCGGAATCACTCAAAACCTGAATGACTACATCTGTCTCTGTGATACGATCCCAATGTAACTCATTTCACTCAAAATAGAGCTCGTATGAGAAAGATATCATGTTCCGATCATTTTCTCAAACATGCAAATTTTGGGTACAGGCTCACTAGGATGCTGACTAGTCATTCGTACAGCCCAGTCAGCAAAAATAATATTTGTGGAATATTCACACGGGTGGCTCAATCAGGATTTGACAAATGTCGGCATATTATTGGTTTAGATCATTTTGGGTGGACCAATGAGAGGATAACATGTGGCAAGCTCGGAGGCCGCCACGTGCCCTCTCAAAGGTCATGTAAAATTATTTGCAGGTCGGCATAATCGAATTCATGACCTTACCCACACAAGCTTCACGCTCCACCACTATGCCACAACCATTGGACTTAACCCTTAAATTTTTTGTTAATATTTAAATGTTAATTGCCGAAAGTTTGGAGGTGGGTGCTAACCTTAACCTCCAGCATGTGAATGTGCTAACATTAACCGCTAGTAGTTACGTAACCGCTGGGGTAGCTGCCATCATGTGAACACGCTAACATTAACTGCGATTTTAATGTGCTAAGTGAGATTAGCATTAATTAACCCATGCTTATCCCTAATTAATTTAGGATTAAGTTGGCAGAAGTTTGGCAGGTCCAATAAATTCAGCATTTACTCCATTTTTGGCAGAGTTAACTAGAGTTTCTCCAGATTTGGTGGAGTTTTCGTAAGGAAAATTGAAGAGACCATAACTTCTTCATATTTCGACCAATTTTGGCTCAAAAATAGTCATTCCTAGATGATTTGGATGCTCTGAACACAATGGAATAGGTTGCAGAGATAGAAAGGCACTTTTGTATGTGATTTTTCTCCGTTTAATTTTAAGGAAACTTAGGGCCAGTAGGAGAGGAGGTCAAGCCTAGATCAGCTGAAGTCCAATTGCAGAGCTTGTATAGTCATTTTTGGGGTTTTTAGGTCTGCTGAATCCAATGGAGTAGGTTGCAAAGCCATTGGAGCATTGCAAGTGCATGTAATCATATAATTGACCATTAATGCAAAGAGGGCTTAGCCATTTAAGCAAGTCCAAGGAGATGTAGCCCAGGAGGGGTGAACTCCTTTATCAACTTTGTGTTATGAGTTTGTTGTGTTTTACTTCTTTGCAATTTACTTGTTGTATGTGTTCTAAACAACTAATTAACCTCATAAATTTCTCATAAAAGACACTAAATACTTGACACATAATTCCTCACATTTTGGTTAATTTGAGACGATCCTAAAAACATTTATTTTTAATACTGATGAGGGAGCTTACATAACATTAACAAGTTTTCCAATCATTCAGATCACAAACATTGTCTCAATATGAAAATCGACCATGGTCAACCATGACCAACCATTGTCCAACGTCGCATTGTGACAAATGTTGTCTCAATATGAAAATCAATAATGGTCAACCATAGTCCAATGTTACATTGTGACAAATATTGCGTCAATATGAAAATCAACCATGGACAACCATGTTTATTTTAGGGTTTATAATATTTATCTAAGGGTTTATATACCTTGGGTTTATAATATTTATCCCTTCGTTTTAATATTATTCCCTTGGTTTTTTAGTATTAATCCCTTGGGTTTATTCTTCTCCTGAGCTTATAATATCAATCCCTTGGGTTTATTTATCTAAGGGTTTATATTCCTAGGGTACAATATTATTCATAGGGTTTATAATATTAATATTAGGATTTAATATAAATCCATTGGGTTTATAATCATGATCTACCATGGTCCAATGTCACATTGTCACAAAGATTTTCTCAATATGCAAATCAACCATGGTCCAATGCCACATTGTTACAAATATTGTCTCCATATAAAAATCAATCATGCTCAACCATGCTCAACCATGGTCCAACGTCGCATTGTGACGAAGATTGTCTCAATATGAAAAGCAACCATGGTCAACCATGATTGTTTTAGTGTTTATCATATTTATCTTAGGTATTATATACCTTTATTTTATAATATTAACCCCTTCAGTTTAATATTATTTCCTTGAGTTTATAATCCCTTGGGTTTTTAGTAAAAATCCCTTCGGTTTATTAATCTAAGGGTTCATATTCATAGGGTATAATATTAGTCCTTGGGTTGAATATAAATCCATTGAGTTTAGTTAATTAATAACATATATATATATATATATATATATATTGTAAGCTTGGTAGGACTACATCTTCATCATGTCCAACTTCTCACCCCGATCGGGGGGATAGCACAAGATTTGAACTCAAGACTTCTAGTTGGGTGAGACTTCATTTCCATGGCCATTGCCAATTGAGCTACCCCAAGCGGACAATTAATATAAATTATAAAAAAACAATATTTATATTATTAATAATGAATGAAGGAATTATTTTTTAAATAAAAAAATGAAGATGGGTGAATGGTTCACACGAAACGTTGAGGAAATCCTTGATAGCAACACAAAGTTCTGCAAAAACATTCATCAACCATTATTATTAATTATTATTATTAATGAATTAATTATTATTAATATTTATTCATTAATAATGCTATTAAATTTAATTAACAATAATAATATTAATTAGTGATAATAATAATAATAATAATAATAATAATAATAATAATAATAATAATTAATAATAATAATAATAATAATTTATTATTAATAATAATAATACTAATAATAATTATTTTTGTAATGTTATTATTATTTTTATTATTATATATTTATCAATATGAATATGAATATTATTATTAATATTAGATCTATACTGTTAAGGTCTATCAATATTTTTCAATCACATTTACTAATGTGGTTGTGCATGTGATTGATATACGCCTTTGACGTATATCAATCACATTTACTAATGTATTTATGTTAGTAATATTGCTATTTTTTTTTAATAATATATAAAATAAAAACAAATTTAATGATGATGATGATGAATAACATCCACTAAGACCAATATGGTCTATTGGACCTTAAGAAAGAAGTGGTTAATTGAGATTATTTAAGATTTTATTTCTGTGATAAAAAAGGAGGGAAAGAAGCATTCTGAGGTCACTATAGTTTTCCCGACTGAACAAGTCAAGGAGGTTGGTAGTGGGGAAAATGTTATGGAAATGAGAACGGATGTGAGTAAGGGTTAGACAATCCAAGAGAAATTTATTTTCACCTTCGAATCTCTTAGTATCACAAAGGAGGCATATTCTTTCGTCCTAAGGAATCTTGGGAATAGACCAATCCCCAGTTTCACTTTGGAGCTCATGAGAATTACTTCTAATCCTTTCAATCTTCATTCACTTCTTAGCAATGGTTAATACATCAAGGTAATTCTGGTTAGCAAGCATGGGGTTCATTACCTCCTTATAGTATCTTAACTTCCTTTTCCCCTCTAACTCCTTATCACTCCACAACTTATCCTTAAATTTGGAAGTAATGATGTTTTTAATATTATCCTTATTTCCCAAGAGGATCTCTTCCCTTATCTCCCAATGGTCAAGCTAGGACTTGGCATCCTTATGCTACCCTCGTTTGAGTTGAAGGTGGTTTTGACTAGAGTTAGAAGCAATTTTTGGGAGCCTCTTGGCTTCCATGCTATACAACTTCTTATTATACATTAGATACCTAAACATAGTCATGTTTTATATGGGGGAAATGCTAGCCTCAATCAAAAGAATAGGGTAGGGAGTATTACCTTTAATCATGAGGTTGTACGTTATGAATTTCTTTTGGATAATTTCAATCTTTCTCCAAGAATCTCTAGATAGAATACAACCCAACACCTCACATCTATATAAAAAAACACGGGTGACAAGAGTCTCAAAGAGGAACCTTTTTTTACTCCAAACCCAAAGATCACTGGTCTGACAATTGTTTTCAAGCTCATAGTAATCTTTCCAGCCTCTTAAAATCCTTTTCTCAATTCTATAGTTCTAGTTGAGCTGATGGTGAATGTCAATACCTAAATATTTGTAAGAAGAAACATTTTTTAAGTAATTTTTATCATAGATGAAATTGTCATAAGTGATATTTTTAGATTTAATAAATATATAATAATAAAATTACAAAAAATAAATAATTTAATAAAATAATAATAATAAAAATTATTAAATAATTAAAATTTATTATTAATTCATGACTACTAATAATTAATAAATATAAAATAATAAAATTACAAAAAATAAATATTTTAATAAAATAATAATAATTATTATTAAATAATTACGATTTTTATTATTAATTATTATTACTATAGATAATTAAATTTAATAGCAATTAATTATTAATTAATAATAATAATAATAGTAAATTCTTTAATAGTAATAGCTCATGAATGCTTTTGGAGAATTATGTGTTGCTGTCAAGGATTTGCCTAGCGTTTCAGGTTAACGCTTCACCGACCTTCATTTTTATTTTTATTTAAAAAATAATTAATTCATTCATTATTAGTAATATATATATTTAAATTATATTAATTATGGTTAATTAACTAAACTCAATGGATTTATATTTAACCCAAGGAATAATATTATAAACCCTATGAATATGAAACCTTAGATTAATAAACCTAAGGGGTTATAAACCCGAGGAAATAATATTAAACCCAAGGAAACAATATTATAAACTCAAGATATATAAACCCTAAGATAAATATTATAAACCCTAAGGCAATCATGGTTGACCATGGTTTATTTTCATATTAAGACAAGCTTTGTCACAACGCGATGTTGGACCATTGTTGACCGTGACTGATTTTTATATGGAGACAATCTTTGTAACAATGCAACATTGGACCATGGTTGAAAATTCATATTGAGAAAATCTTCGTCACAATATGACATTAGACCATGGTTGACCATGATAATAAACCAAATGGATTTATATTAAACTCAAATATTAATATTATAAACCCTATGAATAATATTACACCATAGTAATATGAACCCTTAGATTAATAAATCCAAGGGATTGATATTATAAACCTAAGGGAATAGTAAACCCAAGAGATTAATACTAAAAATCCAAGGAATTATAAATCCAAGATAATAATATTAAACCCAAAGGATAAATATTATAAACCCAAGGTATATAAACCCTAAGACAAATATTATAAACCCTAAAATAAACATGGTTGACTATAGTTGATTTTCATGTTGACAAAATGCGATGTTGGATTATGGTTTACCATGATTGATTCTTCTATTCAGACAACATTTGTCATAATCAGACATTGGATAATGGTTGACCATAGTTGACCATGGTTGATTTTCATATTGAGACAATCTTTGTCACAATGCGATGTTAGACCATGCTTGACCATGGATACCCATGGTTGACCATGGATAGCCATGGTTGTAAAAATGTGACGTTGGACCAAGAGACAATATTTGTCACAATGTAATGTTGGAACATGGTTGACCATGGTTGATTTTCATATTGAGACAATCCTTGTCACAATGCAATATTGGTTGATTTTCATATTGAGAAAATATTTGTCACAATGTGACGTTGGACCATGGTTAACCATGGTTATAAACCCAATGGATTTATATTAAACTGCAAGGTTAATATTATAAACCCTATGAATAATATTATACCCTAGGAATATGAACCAAGGTTAATTTTAGGGGCGAATAATCGCCCAAAGGCGAAATTTAAGGCTTTTTATATTTTAATGGGGCGAATTTTTAATTAAAATAATAATTTTTTTTTTTATATAATTAGCCCATATTTTATTTAAAAATTAATTTATTTTTTTATTTTAGCCTAGGGCGGATAAACTAACCGAATCATATTTGATCAAAATCGCCCCATTTTGATATTTGCGGAATCGTATTTGATCAAAATCGCCCCCATTTTGATTTACAGTTTGGGTTTTCTGGTTTGGGAGTGGTTTGTGAGGATCGATTTGGTCCCGGGAGTGGTTTGTGAGGGTCGATTTGGTCATGGGATGTTAGATTTATTTTGAAATGGAGGGCGGAGCGAGGGCGGCTCCCTGTTTTGACGGATTCAGCCCGCTGTTTTGGTGTATATGGCTCCCTGGGTCCCTGTATAAAAATGGTTTTGAAATAGGTTTTTTCATCCTAGTTCACAAATCTAGCAGTAGCAGTTTCGGTGGGATATTCTTGCATTTTCAGATTTCAATCCGCTTATTCTTCTCTGGTTTCGGTATCCATTGTTTATTGGATTTGAACAGCTCATGCCACTGCAGCAGCAACAACAACAGTCGGTACTTGACCGAATTGTTGGCTGAGCACGAGAAATTAGGCCCCTTTATGCAGGTCCTGCCCATCTGTAGCCGGCTTTTGAACCAGGGTAAGTTGGCTTCATATGTCTTGTTTTTACAGATTATCAGTTGTTATGGAAGGCCAAATTAGGTGGATTCATGCCTCTGCAGTTGGAACAGGGGTGATAATCACTTTGCCAGTGAACGTTGAATGCTTCCGTTGGTTTGGAAGCAAATATAACCGTCGCTCCAAATTGTTCTCACAAACCCAGAAATGCAGACTGCTAAAAAATATTAGATTTGTGTTGTCTAAAATGTGGCGCAGTAGTTATTTTTATTGGCAAAAGATAGGGTTGTAGTGCCCTTAAGTATATGGGAAACATACAACATCTGGACTTATGGAAACATGGAGCCTGGATCTTCCAATAGGTGGATCTGGGAAAAAATAGAAGAATTCTTGATTTCCCTTCCCAAGCAAAAAGTGCGAATGGCTGTTAATAGCCCCTTGCTGTTCCAAACATCATTTTATTTGCTTTACTGAATGGTCTGATTTATATTCCAACCTTTCTTTTTCACTACATGCTCCTTTTTCCAACCAAGATCATGTTACTCCACAGCGTTTAGTCGATTCAAATCATATATATATGGCATTTATTTCATGTATATTGGCAGTTGAACTTTTGCCAATATTTCTACGACAGTTATTATTGCTGATCAGATCTTGATTTAGGCCTAAGCGTATCAGATCTTGCTGATCAGATCTTGTATACATTTAAAAAAAATACAAACCAGTTACCTACTAGTTCCTTAACCTCTGAGGTCTCAATATCTCAGTTCTTCCTAGCTTTACACTTGGTTGGTACTTCTTTAATATGCTCCAATCCTGTATTCCGTTCTCAATCTCTTTCTCTCCTCACTTTTGGTATATTGCTGACAGTTATTATTGCTGAAAAGTTTTCGAGGCAAGAAATCTGTTGTATTAATATTGTCTGATTTGTAATAGAGAAACTGCTATGAGGTGCTTTGGACTACTTGGGAATGAATTTTTGTCTCAGATGTCGATAGTCTGTACTGTGGTAGACAATAAGATGATTTCTTTTCTCAGGGATTGCAATTGCTTTCCGGAAGATGGGGTATACCTGTTCATGGTACTTCTTTCGACATCAAGTTGATAAACCTTCCCTTAGACTTGAGTTTTGTTTGGTTCTTGTTCGTTGGGTGATGATAAAAAATGTAATATTCATTTGTATTTGTTGATTTTATACTCATGGAACTTGTTTCTTATTGTACTCAGTTCTTTTGATGCAAGAAAGAACAACAGACTAGTTTGAGCTTGAGGTACTTGAAGCGGCAGCAGCTCTCTTCTCAAGCGGTATGTGTTCTAGTTCTCAAGTGTAATATGAGTAAATTTAGAATGTACTGCCGTTTGACAATACTTTCACATCTTTCACATGGCTGCTAGGATCCATGGTCACTTCTGAAAATTGCTTGCAAGGTTATCTTGGCTTCATTATGCATTGTTTTTTCCTTTTGGAAACTCATCCTTCCTTGAGGATTGTCTAGCATCTACTACCTCAATTTGGATTTCTTGGATCAATTTAGTGCTCTCGTTCTCCTTTTGGACCAGTTGTCCATTCTCCTCACATGCAAAGCATGCATTCACATAAAATTCACCAATTTTAAAAATAAAAGGTTACCTGGCCTCTTCTGATGCCTCCAACATCAAATTTTGTCTTCCTTCCATGCTTTAGGAAGGTACTCCTTCTCTTTCTTCTATTCTTATGACAACTATGAATGCTTGTCCCTCTCGAAAATCCTTATCATCTGCATCTATACACATAGCATCAGTATCATGATCACCAAGCTCTTTAGCCCCATATGGTATATATGTTACGAGCACTTCTAGCTAACCTCCCATGAGACTTTCATTTATTGTCTCATCGACATCCTCTTTGTGGAGCTCCCTCTACTGTTATGATGCTTTTTCCACCATATCTTCTATCAACAAATCCATATGTTGATTTGAACTCTTTATGCAGTCCATGAGACTCTCTGATAGTCTCTCTTCAACATCTTCCTCATCATCAAGGACTATTCCCTGCTCTGGTTCAAAATAGTGAACTAATTCAACTTTAGGCTCAACAGGTGCTTCATCTTCCTCCCTAGCTTTCTAGCTTTAGGGGGCTTCCTCTTAAAATCTTTTTTCTGACAAGTAATTTGGCCTTCTTCCTTAGGTCCCATCTCTACCTTTGGTATTCTCTTTCAAGCCTCATTTTGACTATGTTGAATCTCTCCTTCAACTCATAAATCTCCTTTTCAATTTCTTCTTTACTCATGCCATTTTCCTTGGCATGCTTCTCCCTTTTGTTATGGCCTCTCTTTGAATTATGTCCATCAGTAGCCATCTTCTTTCCTCCTTTCTTGTGAGCTTTCTCTTGCTCATTGTGAGCTACACTCAAGCCCCTTTAACAATTCTTCTCCATCACTTGTTACCCAATATCTCACCCACTTCACCTCAACCTAGGCTTTTGGTATTCCTCTGGTTCCCTCCTCTGGAACCCACTTGAGCATGCTCTGGTCTTCTATGGCTTCTACACTTTTCTCACCTTTTGAGAACTCCACTTGTTCTCTTCTCTTTGAGGACCTCAGCTAGAAACCTTCTATGTTTTGTTTTGTAGCCTATTTGTCGTAAGTTTCTTGCCATACACTTTAAGAACTTTATTGGTCCTCTGTTACCACTCCTTCTACTATTACCACTGTAAGGATTAACTCCTTGTATACATTTAAAAAAAAATACAAACCAGTTACCTACTAGTTCCTTAACCTCTGAGGTCTCAATATCTCAGTTCTTCCTAGCTCTACACTTGGTTGGTACTTCTTTAATATGCTCCAATCCTGTATTCCGTTCTCAATCTCTTTCTCTCCTCACTTTTGGTATATTGCTGACAGTTATTATTGCTGAAAAGTTTTCGAGGCAAGAAATCTGTTGTATTAATATTGTCTGATTTGTAATAGAGAAACTGCTATGAGGTGCTTTGGACTACTTGGGAATGAATTTTTGTCTCAGATGTTGATAGTCTGTACTGTGGTAGACAATAAGATGGTTTCTTTTCTCAGGGATTGCAATTGCTTTCTGGAAGATGGGGTATACCTGTTCATGGTACTTCTTTCGACATCAAGTTGATAAACCTTCCCTTAGACTTGAGTTTTGTTTGGTTCTTGTTCGTTGGGTGATGATAAAAAATGTAATATTCATTTGTATTTGTTGATTTTATACTCATGGAACTTGTTTCTTATTGTACTCAGTTCTTTTGATGCAAGAAAGAACAACAGACTAGTTTGAGCTTGAGGTACTTGAAGCGGCAACAACTCTCTTCTCAAGCGGTATGTGTTCTAGTTCTCAAGTGTAATATGAGTAAATTTAGAATGTACTGCCGTTTGACAATACTTTCACATCTTTCACATGGCTGCTAGGATCCATGGTCACTTCTGAAAATTGCTTGCAAGGTTATCTTGGCTTCATTATGCATTGTTTTTTCCTTTTGGAAACTCATCCTTCCTTGAGGATTGTCTATCATCTACTACCTCAATTTGGATTTCTTGGATCAATTTAGTGCTCTCGTTCTCCTTTTCGACCAGTTGTCCATTCTCCTCACATGCAAAGCATGCATTCACATAAAATTCACCAATTTTAAAAATAAAAGGTTACCTGGCCTCTTCTGATGCCTCCAACATCAAATTTTGTCTTCCTTCCATGCTTTAGGAAGGTACTCCTTCTCTTTCTTCTATTCTTATGACAACTATGAATTATTGTCCCTCTCGAAAATCCTTATCATCTGCATCTATACACATAGCATCAGTATCATAATCACCAAGCTCTTTAGCCCCATATGGTATATATGTTACGAGCACTTCTAGCTAATCTCCCATGAGACTTTCATTTATTGTCTCATCGACATCCTCTTTGTGGAGCTCCCTCTACTGTTATGATGCTTTTTCCACCATATCTTCTATCAACAAATCCATATGTTGATTTGAACTCTTTATGCAGTCCATGAGACTCTCTGATAGTCTCTCTTCAACATCTTCCTCATCATCAAGGACTATTCCCTGCTCTGGTTCAAAATAGTGAACTAATTCAACTTTAGGCTCAACAGGTGCTTCATCTTCCTCCCTAGCTTTCTAGCTTTAGGGGGCTTCCTCTTAAAATCTTTTTTCTGACAAGTAATTTGGCCTTCTTCCTTAGGTCCCATCTCTACCTTTGGTATTCTCTTTCAAGCCTCATTTTGACTATGTTGAATCTCTCCTTCAACTCATAAATCTCCTTTTCAATTTCTTCTTTACTCATGCCATTTTCCTTGGCATGCTTCTCCCTTTTGTTATGGCCTCTCTTTGAATTATGTCCATCAGTAGCCATCTTCTTTCCTCCTTTCTTGTGAGCTTTCTCTTGCTCATTGTGAGCTACACTCAAGCCCCTTTAACAATTCTTCTCCATCACTTGTTACCCAATATCTCACCCACTTCACCTCAACCTAGGCTTTTGGTATTCCTCTGGTTCCCTCCTCTGGAACCCACTTGAGCATGCTCTGGTCTTCTATGGCTTCTACACTTTTCTCACCTTTTGAGAACTCCACTTGTTCTCTTCTCTTTGAGGACCTCAGCTAGAAACCTTCTATGTTTTGTTTTGTAGCCTATTTGTCGTAAGTTTCTTGCCATACACTTTAAGAACTTTATTGGTCCTCTGTTACCACTCCTTCTACTATTACCACTGTAAGGATTAACTTCTTGTATACATTTAAAAAAAAATACAAACCAGTTACCTACTAGTTCCTTAACCTCTGAGGTCTCAATATCTCAGTTCTTCCTAGCTCTACACTTGGTTGGTACTTCTTTAATATGCTCCAATCCTGTATTCCGTTCTCAATCTCTTTCTCTCCTCACTTTTTTTCTTAGGTTCCTCTTGCCCAAAATTTTCTTGGTTTCTTTGTCTCAACTTTGATGTCTCTTCTTCACGAGCAATCTTATAAATCTTTTTGGTTCACTGCAGAAACCTCCTCAATCACTTGTCAATCCCCAAGAGCATCAATATTGCTCTAGTACCACTTAATGCATACCTTTTGGCTACTCTCATATTTCCATCATTCAACGTAGTCCATCTCATTCATTCACCTTCCCATTTTTGGCTCTTCTGGTCCCTTTTTCTAGCAGCCTTAACTGTGGAACCTTACGTTATGACCCACTAGTCAATTGCTCTATTCCTTTGACCTTTGACATAACAAACAATCTTGATTTTCCCAGATTTTCCACAAGTTCTTTCTCACAGTGACTATACTCGCCCCTGTCTTGCGTTCTAAACCTCCCTACTACCTTCAACACAACCACCCTTAATAAATATCTTCGCATAACCCACTTAGTTGTTCTAGGTCACTAGACAGTTCTCAACCTCCTTAGTTGAAGATTTGTTCCCACTGTGCCTTGAAACCTCACAGAATCTGCTTAAAGTGTGTAATAATTCTCCCAGGACAAACTTGAAGTCAACACACACACACCTGTCTCCTGGTATTTGAAAGCACTGAATCTCAATAATAAAGGTGCTTAGGCCTAACTTTACTCATATTACACTTGAGGTACTTGAAGCGGCAGCAGCTCTCTTCTCAAGCGGTATGTGTTCTAGTTCTCAAGTGTAATATGAGTAAATTTAGAATGTACTGCCATTTGACAATACTTGTAAGCACTTTGAAGCAAATGTGGCCTGAATGCTGTTTGAAACTGGAGATACTAATGACCTCAATGATGTGAAAAATTGGAGATACCGTATGGCCTCAATGGTGTTTGTAATCAAAATCTGGATTGAACACAGTGTCTGTATAGACTGTTGTATAGACTGTAGTCTAATTATGTATAGACTGTTGGTCTTAAGAGCATGCGATCATTGATCAAGCCATCATGACCCATGGCAACTTTGAAGGGATAAAAGGAAGACGTGTTGAAGCCAATGCTGCCATTGGAGTTTGATTCTTGAATATCATGGAGATTAAGAAGAATTATGTTCCATGCTCAAGGTTAATTACATTAACGTTTTATGTGCTTACTCTACAAATGAATTTGAACAAGTTTTTCATGGAAACCTTTCGAAAAGAGAAAAAAGACCTTGCATTATAGTTTATTGGTGGATTCCTATATTTTCTTGGTTGTTGTTACATGTTGACTATTGGAAGATCTGTTTATATTACTGAGAATCTTTCACCTGAAAATGGAGCAGTAAAGGACATATTAACTGTTATACGCTTTTGATTTTTCTGCCTTTGAGAACCTTGTGAGTTGTATGTCATTGAAGGGTGACTTGGTTTGAATAGTTAGCTTTGGAGAGCAGTTAGAGGAAGAAATAACTCAAACCCAAACTCAACAATGGAATTTTTATCAATGTGTCCATTCCAATAGATTATTATTCTAAATATGGATGATGTGGCAACAATAATTATATATTTTTTGGAATGTACCTCAGTGAATGATCACCTTTTGTAATATTTTAAGTGCCGCTACATAGAGATGTTATTTCTATGCTTAATTAATTGCATTGATGTGCCATAGAGCAATGCAATGCATCTGGATACTTGAAGTCTTGGAATTGCAGAGCAGCATTTGCTTGATTCCTTGGTAGCTGTTCAGTGTTTGAAGATCCTAACCAAACTGATGTTTCTTTTAGAATTGTGGTTCTTTGTCATAGTAGTATAGTACGCTGTTCCTGAGATTACCTTTGGTTCTGTTCTGAGATCTGTAGAGAATTGTTGAGCAAGGGGGAGGATAGCTTCATCTTAAAGCATCCCTCTACCCAACGTTAAGCTTGATGGGAAGAATTATCCTATCTTCAAGTGAAGGGTGCTAAACATATAATTGAAGAATTGATTGTTAAGACTTGTGGAGTGTAAGAAGACAAATTGCACTGTTGCTAAAGAATTAGTAAAGCTTTTGGCGCACAATGAAGATGTGCAGTACATTATAAGTTTTACTATTGCAGATCATATTGGTCCTCAAATTAGAAGTTTGATTAGTTCTTGTAAGATTTGGACTAGGATTCTCTAACAGAACAAGGATTCTCTATTCTAGGAAACGACTGTATGCATTTTAAATGATTGGTTGTGTATATCACTGTTTATACGATACGTATTCAGGATGTGCAAGATCAATTTGGAGCAGTTGATGATAGAATTGATCCTAAAGTTCGTAGTGCCACTGTTCCAATGGTTGAAAAAAATGTTTCAGCCATTTGTGACTAGTGTGAATGCCACTGATAAAGTGGCTAACTTTCTTGGTGGAATGTTACTGCAGAAAGAACATTGCTGGAACAGATTCACTTAAAAGAGTGTATACCGAGCACTTACACTGAAATCACTAAGAAGAAAGGGAAGAAGTCTGCATAGAAAAGTTTAAAGGAAACTTCACAAAAAACCCTTGAAAAATGATGTTGTATCAAGCAGGGCCATTATTGCAGAGATTGTGTCAAGGCCCATTACCACAGTAAATATATATTATTTAGAACTATGTTGTAATTTTTGTCAGGGTTCATGTTTAGGTTCAACTATCACTGGCTACCCTATTCTGGAAGAGCTTTTGCTCTCCTGAAGACATCTTGATCTAACTCTTCATTCTTTGTTTTCACCTCCATAAAAAATCTCTAGTGGATTCAAAAATTTTCCTTTTATTGTGACAGACTATTTTATGTGGTATTGTTGGCATACCTCCTTCAAATGGTGTTATTCCTGAATCTCCAATGCACATGAAAGGCTTAGCTACCCTCAAACATCAGGTACTAATATATTGGAATTATCAATTGCAGCTTCTCAGGGAAAAGACACAATTCAAACATTTTATAGACGAGTAACTTACAAGTACTTTTGTTACAGTTGGTGCTTAGCAAGTTAGTGACAACAATCTGGAAAAGTATGCAGAAAAATTCAACCTTAGGGCAATTATACAGAAACATGCAAGAAGCCTATGAGCAAATGTAGACCCCAATGGTTTATCAGCCTCCACCTGCCTTGGTAATGGTCTTATTTTTGAGTTTGGGTGTTTCATTTTATCTAATTTTCCTCTCCCTTTATTTATTTGTCTTGTCATGTCCCAACCATTTATGCAGGCACTTAAGGAATTGAAAGAGACCACAATTCAGTTGGCCGCAAGTACTGGGAATATGGATGCCCAGTTGATGAATCAATTTTTAATGTTGACAAGGACGTGGATGACCTGCTTCCTGTTGAGGTGAAAGAACAACAATTGAGTAATTTGTTGCAATCTCTGATGGCGGTTGGCTGCCTTGCAGTAATGCCCATCATTAGAAAGATCCCAACTTCTGTGCTTTGGGGTTACTTTGCCTTCATAAACTTGTGTTATTGGTCTGTTTTCCCATCGGGAAAATCAATAATGCAAGGTCAAATCAGTTGTGAATGATTGATGGCATAATGAAAAGGCGAACCTTTACTCAAAAAAATAATAATAGATCATTTTTTATAAATGTAGCTTTAGAATGATCTTGCTTTGAAGTAGAGACTAAAATCAAGGAAATGATAGGAAGCCTACAATGCTGGATTAGTGCTTAGTTCAAATAAGCATGACAATGAGAGGCCTTTTGAACATGATTGTGAGGTTATTGTTGATTCAAATATTTTTTCAGCAGAAAAATAAAGCATGGAGTGAACATTTAGTGCACAAATATCCCCTGTTTTAATGGATGACTAAAACCAGGAGGCCTTACAACCATATATGTAAAGTCAAGTCAATAGAAGGGACTAACCAGTTATAAACGATGGAAAAAAAAGTAGCAAACAAGTTTATTTTATGATGGAAAAGGCTAGCCATTTGAATCATTTCTGTTACAAAAATGTCAAGCTTGTTCAAGTAAAAAATATGAAAATGTGCTGAAGCTTGAGATCCTTCTTTGATGCGCCATAAGGGCCATGCCTGATGCGTTTTTGGTCTAACAAAAGGACCAAGGGTTCAAATAGTTAATGGTTAGCATTCACCAACTATTAAAACAGAGTAGCCATGTCTAATTTTCAAATTTCATTTATAACACTAGCAATTTTTATTGCATAATATCAGGAATGAACAGATGCAGGGTTTTCAAGATTCAGGTTGAATATCACAGAAGACAATGCAAAGGTGTACTGGTGAATTCTATGGTATTAATGAGAATCAAAAGTTAAAAGCTACACAGTAGAATGCATTTATTCATCTTCAAGGATATCACAGCACACACCACACTGCATTTTCACTTTTCATCCATAGAAATGTTTCCATCGATGGAAGGATTTATGGTTAACAATAGCAATAACTAAAGACCTTGTCACCATACTAATGTGCATATTCATCACTTATTGTAAAGGACTGAACCTAATTCCTTTTTATTTAATTACCAAGCCATAATCATGACAATATCCACAAAATTCAATAAGAATGGTTTAGTTTGTGTAAAATTCCACCACTATATGTTCGTGGGTCATATTCCTTCCATGGTACCATTTTGCTACATAATAACATGAAGAGACAGGTACCATTCTGCTGACTTAACAACATACTCTTCTCATCACTAAAAGAATAATAATTGTAAGAATCTAACAGATTTTGCAAATATATGAGCTCAACTTATAATTATATAGTATTTATATTTTGGCAAATTTTTATTGCCATGAAACGCTGCTTCTCGAGTTTAGGTAATTGCAAAGCTGTTCTATAACATTACACCTTAAAAAATTCAGCCTTCAAATCCAAAACATTAAAACTATCCTACATCTCTAACTTCAAAATTTTTAATGCCTACACCTTTTGTAGGGAAAAAAGAAAAGGCAAGAAATACAATATGAAACCCAAAATTTGTTCAAGAAAATAAAGCTATAATCAATAAAAAAAATAAAGCGTATGGCATGGTCTGCTGAATCATCTGAGGTGCTCAATTATCCTCAGCAGCTTTGGAAGTCTCAGATGCCTGTAATTCACCATCATTTTCCAGCTTTTGGACCTTATTTGATCGTTCATCTTTGGCAGATCCATCATCCTCTTCAAACCGTCTGTGTTTCTTCTCTATGCTGGTACCATTCCCCTTTGTAAAGGGCTTTCGACTGTTAGATGAGTGCCTGCCTCTTCTACCACGGCCACCTCTGAAATTAAGGGTGAATGGTCCCAAGTAAGTAAGTTATTTTAAAATCAAGTCATCATCAGGGAAAACTCTAAAACTCCTACCATTGAAACCCAATATAGAGACAGTTTTTAGGAAAATATTTTGATGGACAGCATTGTGGCATGTCATAAATAAGCATCCACATGGACTTGTTCTAGGGTAGTTTAAAATAACTTCTTGTTTCTTTTGAATAAATCTTCTTGTAATACTAGAGAGGCCACTCAGTTTTGGTGATATTTTCAGTGCTTTGTTTAGTTATGTGAATTCGTTAGATGCAAAACAAGTATTGGTTAATTTCATGAAAACCAATCTGCAGAATTGGAAATGTAAGCATATGTGCATGAATGTAGTAGAGAAAGGGGTACTGTTCTAATTGAAGTGAGAGTGAAAGAGACCTTTTGAAAATGTTATTGTTTCAAGCAGTTGGAACAGTATCAGTAGGAATCAGTATGCAGAAATTAAACAGAATAAATGGGAATCAAGGCGAATCAAGCATTGTATTGCATATCAAATCTAATAAAGTACCAATGATTCTACAGCTCTGGTTAAGTACTCAATAGTGCTTCCAAGGTTGCAGAACTTCAATCTACAGTCATAGATATTGAATGGGTGTTTGCAGTTATATTGTTCCTCTGCCAAGAACTCTGCTCTTTTGGACCTCAATTCCCCTCAAATAAAAATGTTCTGTTTAATTGGAACTTATTTACATCCTAACATGCAGGTCGATTTCTCCAAGAGAATGTACCTGGGCAACAAATGATATCCAAGTTGAAATCTTAACAATGGAATTAACTAATTATTTTCAATCGATTTCCTTCATTGTTGCTAGTTGATTTTTCCTGGGATTATCGACATCTCATTTATTGGGTTCACCTCACCCTGATTTGAACTTCTTTCATTTGAATCAACTTCATCTCTGGTTAGAACATTTTTTGATTGATTTCATTTTCCAACAAATGTGGTATTTAAGTTACTTTCTTCTTGCAAGTCGATTTTACCGTTATTAGTACACTGCTAGTAGATTTGTTTGACATGATCATTTTCTTCAATTTCAGGGTCGACTAGCTTAATGATAGTGTCCTTTTGCTTCAGCTCATGTTCATTTATCAGTTCTCAATTGATTCTCTCTGTGTTCAAAATGGATTCAAGTAGCTTAGGAATTACATCGATTTCCATGTTCATTCATCAGTTCTCAACTGATTCTCTCTGTGTTCAATGGATTCAAGTAGCTTGGAAATCACATCAATTTCCTTTTATATTGTATTAAAATGTACAGGAATGTCATAGTGGAATTGCTTTCCACAACAATACTTCTTTGTAACTATGGACTTTATCTCAACTCAACTGGATTTCATTTCTAACAAGAGATTTCCTTAATAAATTCCTCTTGACAAATTTTTCTGTTATAAAACTTTGCAAAAGCATACCCTTGGTATAGCTCACTACACAAGAAAATTCATTTTTGAAGCATAATTCTTATACTTGCAACTTTCATTTCTCCGTATAGACTTTCTAGAAAATAAATTGCGTGTAAAGAGTCTATATTCCACTCTTGGATTCATTTTGTTCGAGAGTTATGTGAAGGACTAACGAACCTAGTAGTCACAGGACGAAACAAACCCTGAGGCAGTAAAAATTTGTACATGGGTCCACATTTGCTCCCGTTATGGTCCTTACAGAGAGTGCATTGAAGGTAGGTATGTTGCAGTTGGTAGAATATGACGAATGTGCTACCTTCATGTTCTCTAAGACGACAACTTACAATTATTTGACAATTTCCTCATCCAAATGATTTTGAATGAGTAATTTCATCTAAATTTAACTGATTTTCAAACTGGGATTTAGTCTTCTTAATTTAACTGATTTTCAAACTGAGATTTAGTCAGTGTTATTGAGGAGTGAAATAGAAACTGATTTTCTCTTGCAGAGAATAACAAGGATTGGTGTGAGCTTATACTCTGCCTTATAGACCTTCAAATACAAATAAGCTCTTGTATCCCTATTTCAATCACATAATTTAAATGAATATAATGTCATTTTATTAGAAAAATGCAATGAGTATGAAATAGATCATCAGAATGGCCACTGTAGCCCAGGCTGGTGAGAACTTGAGTATTTTATATCTGACTAAACACATGCACATGAGAAGAAACATCACCTGACACAGACATGAACAAGATAGAATCTAGATATTAGAATTTTGGGGAAAAACAATTGCGCCTTAATAGAGAGCTTCTTATCCTACACCACACATTTCACTCTTTCAAGGTGGAGTTACAAACTGAACATGCAATGACTGAGCTGCATGGTCACCAAAGTTGTAACACACCCAAAAAAACAATGCTTCATATCGGCTTCTCAATTATGTGTGTTTAGCATTAGTGATATAGTCTCTTCTGAACTTTTATTTCAAGTAGAAATTTGATTAAATTTCAGAAGTGCAAGAAATCACAGAAAACCCTCCGGCAGTAAATTGATAGGAGAAATCTTCAAAAAAACCTGGAAGCTGTCCTGTTCATATTGTCCTGGACTTTTCAGCCAAGTTAATATGTCTGTAAAGAATACTATTTTATCCTGAGAAAAGATTGACACTTTGTTTATCACCAGATGAAAATAAATTAGAAGCAAAACATCAGGTTGGTGACAAATCCAAAACAAGTTGCAAGACTGTAACCCAATCTGCAAAACATCAAAAAACTGATTGTCCCAGAGTGGGATGCACTATGGGAAGCTGTGTTGTCCCATCTTTTACTAGTGTCAGCTTCATAGCACCTACTTCCATTTCCAGCAGCTCTGTCTTTAAGAGAGCATCGGCCTCTATCTTGATAGTGTTGTCATCAAGAGATTTGTAGCTGATTTCCATTTTTAATCTTTATGGAAGCTGTTTATAGTCCTGTAGGACTGAAAGTATGGATGTTGCAAAGCTTCATTAGCTGTTATTCTTTTGTTTCCATCCACTTGTAACATTTGTTTCAGCAAATCCACACCTTCTAGACACCCAACATTTTTAACAAATCTTCTGAGGAATGGGAAAGGCTTTCCCGTATTTGGAAATATGATATCCAACTGCTCCTTTACAGATTGCCCACGAAATAGCGGCTCACCGATGAACAATTCTGCCGACATGTTATTTGTTGCTTTTTTCTAGACTAGCTCTCACAAAGCATTTGAGTTGTTCCTGTTCCTGGTTGGTTTTTTTATAATTTTATAGACAAGTTCCATGTCGTGGAAATGTGAAAAAAGATAGTGATATTGCCACCATGTGGCTCTTATCATATATGGTTTTATACTTCTTCAAAAAATTCTCTAAGAGTTCACAATGCTAAAATTCACTAGGACTTTACAAAGTTTTATTATTTAGTGAAAGACTTGCCAAGTTCTTACAAGATTTTATAATTGAGTAAAATATTCGCCATGCCTGGTGAGAGATTCGCCAGAAAATTATATATACATATTATATTATTGATAAAATCGCCTTCCATTTTTCCTATATACCATGGAGATTCGCCCAATTATTATATTTATAAATTTGGGGGGGGTTCTTAAAATTTTCCCTGATATGAACCCTTAGATTAATAAACCCAAGGGATTGATATTAAAAACTCGTGAGATTAATACTAAAAACCTAAGGGATTATAAACCCAAGATATAAAACCATAAGATAAATATTATAGACCCTAAAATAAACATGGTTGACCATGGTTTACCATCACTAATTTTCGTACTCAGATAATCTTTGTCATAATGTGACAATGGACCATGGTCGATTTTCGTATTGAGACAATCTTTGGCACAATGTGACATTGGACCATCATTGACAATGGTTTACCATGATTTTAAACCTAAGGGATTTATATTATAAACCCAAGGGAATAATAAACCTAAGGGATTATTTCTAAAACCCCAAATATTTTAAACGAAGGGAATAATATTAAACCCAAGGGATTACTATTATAAACAAAAGGTATATAAACCCTAAGATGAATATTATAAATTAAAAAATACATGGTTGACTATGCTTCATTTTCTATTAGAGATAAGCTTTTTCATAGAGCGATGTTCGACCATGGTTGATCATGATTGAACATGATCAATTTTCATATCAAGACAATATTTGTCACATTGCGATATTGGACCATGGTTGATTTACATATTGAGAAAATATTTGTCCCAATGTGACATTAGACCATGGTTGACCATATTTATAAACCCAAGGGATTTATATTAAACCCAAAGATATATATTATAAACCCTATGAATAATATTACACCCTAGGAAAATGAACTATGATATTCATAAACCCAACAGATTAATATTGTAAACCCAAGGGATAATAAACCCAATGGATTATCATGGTTGATTTTCATATTGATACAATCTTTGTCACAATGTGACATTTGACCATGATTGATCATGGTTTATTTTCATATTCAGACAATGTTTTTCACAATGTGACATTGGACCATGGTTGTGCATGGTTGACCATGATTATAAACCCAGGGATTTATATTAAACCTTAGCAGTAATATTATAAACCTTATGAATAATATTATACCTGTGGTGAAGTAAAATTATAAGTGTGAACACAAACAAATTCCTCTAGCCCGATAATGGGTCTAGCCACAACAAATACATTCTATGGAAGATTTCCTTAGGTTAGAACCAATTAAGAGGGCCTACCTCTTAGTAAGCTTATCCTGTTTGTTGATGTCCTTGCTTTCTCGCTTCATCTATCTCTCACTTCCTTCTTCAAGCACCTGAAACAAGTATACAATAGCAAACAACAACCGTGATAATAGAAAAATTGTAATTCAACCTACTTAACAAGTCAAGAAACATTAAACCATGAATATGTAAGATGACAAAACATGTAGGAAATCAATCGATAGTGGCATATATATTGATATCAAAGAGAGATTACAACCATTTTCTTGACATTGCAGTTCTCCTCTAACAAGGCTAGGTTCCCACACACTTCTGCTAGCATTCCATGATGGCCTCAATCAATAATAGTTTTAAGGCTCTTCTCTTTAGGCTTCACTCCAGACCAAATCACACTTCTCCCAACTAGATAGCTACAACTATGAATAGCTTGCTGTTTACTCCAAACCAAAATAGCACTAGCACACCAACATTAACACTTTAACACTAACACTCCAACCCTAGCTTGTGATTGGGAAAAATAGAGGTTTATATAGGAGAGATGGATCCTCTTCTCATGGGATAAGGTCTTATATTTTGAGGTAGTTCCATCCTAATAGGAGAAAGGAGCCTAAACTGACCTCCTCAATTCCATTCAGCCTAATCATCTACCAGACTTCTGTTACGAAGCTTCTAGAGCTGGAAGCTTCGATTCTATTTATAAAAAACTTTCCAAAAAAGGGTCGACGCGACTGAAATATGGCTCAGTCACTTTGGTCGGCGTGAGGGATAGTACTAATCCCTGCATATCGACACGAGGAAGACAAGGGCCATTAGTGCTGATCTTGTAAACTAGGCAAAACATAAGTTTTAGGGAAAATGGTGTAAAAGGGAATTGATCTGCTCATGAAGAGGGACATAATGGGAGGTTTCTTCATGAAGGGAAAGCATGTAGGGTTCAATGTATAGGTCCTCCAGGATCATGGAATGGGGAGTACAGGGATAGTGACAAAATGTTGTGTAACAGATGCCCCCTAAAGCATGAAGGTCGAATTAGAGTGAGGGATGAAATGCTTTATAAATCAGCGCAGGGAACCATAGTCTGTCATTGGAAAACCTGCAAGCAAGTACAAATACATATACATAACTGAGAACTCTATCAAATGATACATGAATTGTGGCATGGACACATCCATTCAAAGAACGATCATGTAAATGGATCCAGGTATGGGCGCAACCATCCATTAAGGAGGATCATAATGAAACCAAGGTATGGTCGCAACCATCCAATAATGAGAAGGATCACATCTGATAACTCAAGGTATGGTCGCAGCCATCCATCTGAAAGAGACATGCATACCAACATAACCATGTCACATCACTTTGTAACCTGGACTTTTGTGATCTGAGTGCAGGGTCTTGTGCTCCAACGTGACCCAATCAAAGTACAAATTCTAACATGTGAATGAATGTGTTTACGTCGAACATGCTAGAAAACAACTTGATTACCAGTCAATGATATAAAATGTTAACAAGTGCGAGAGAAACCACTAGTAATGACAATGGTCCTCAAGGTAATATCAGCACAAACCACTGAATGTGAATAGAGGAACTAAAGTCGAACAACCGTCAAATCACTCAATCAAAAGCCAATGATGTGAACTTGTCATTGAGTGCGAAGAACTTGCCATTAGGGGATGCAAGCTCTAAGGTGCTGGAAGGGAGTCTCTTGGTCAAGTTTATGGATAATGATCTGAAGTCGACAAGAAGCGACCGTGTCGAAGAAGGGCCATAATGTATCCCACATCATTGAAACGAGACAAAGGGATGCAAAATGATTTTGGATGATACAGAGAATCAAGGGTAAGTGTAGTTGCAGAAGGACAACTCTTGAACATATCAGCGACATGACTGGAAGTTTGGAAGCTTTTGGATCCATAGGATCGGTGGTCATGATGACGTGGCAGAGATAAAATGGAAGGTCCAACCCAGGAAGGTCAACGATACAAAGGAGGATATCCCAACCCAACACGAAGTAGAAAGTTTCATGTTAAAAAGTGAGTTGCCAACACAATTGATCAGATTTCCAAATTTCCCCCCACCATTTCTAGCAGGTACCCCAATTATTTTTTAATCACAAGCTTGAAGGGGATAGCATATTCTTTCATTGTAATTTCATCCTTCAAATGAATCCAACCTAGTAAGTTTAACGAGCCCTTGGAAGGAGAAGCTCATGTTCATCATGGTGACAAATCTGGTGTCGTTTAATATTTTAACAAGTTTGACAAAGGTGTAACTCGGTATTTTTTTCATGTTTAGAGACTTTGAAAAAGACACGTAAAAGAAAACTCCGAATGGTCCCTTTTCGTACAGTTGTGTCTCTCAAGCCCGAAAAGGTAGAAAGCGATACTTGAGAGAACCGCTTGACCATTTCAGTCAAGGAGTACCTTTTTCGTAAATAGTGCCTCCCAGCCCGAAAAAGGGGTAAACTTATACTGGTTACACGATGTTTCGCATCCGTTAACGAGTTTGAAACGATAAGGGCTTGGCTATCTTTTCGTTTTTAAAGGGTCAGAAAAGAACTTGAAATTAGACCCCCTGTTTTTATTCTCTTTAACGAGTCAAAAAAGGAAAAAATACCCGGAAATATTTTCACCTTTTACGATTCAGAAAAAAACTTAAAGGTGACTCATCCTGGAGGAACGAGTGGCATAAAGGGTAGAAATTGGTTTTGGCAATGGTGGAACTGCTCAAAACATGTAATGGTTAAGAGACTGGCTAATAAAACCACTCATTGTTGCGGTCCCCTACGAAAAGAAAAACAACCAAGTGAAAGCAAATGATCAGCCAAAGAGATGGTGGCAATGGAATGAAACAACTAAGGCTCATATGGCATAAATTAGCTAATAAAAACGACAATCACGAGATGTAAATTGGGCATGGGTTCATTTTTACACAAGATTGAACCATGGAGAACTCTGCTTGGATTTGATTTCATGTTTACACAAGCTTGAAATGAAAAACTATGCTTGCTATAAGTTTGCATTCCCCTAGAATAATGACTCAATCGAGGTACATGCCCCCCAAGCTTCATTTTAGTCAACTAGGTGGATGGAATGAAGGTTCACTTTCAAGATCTTGGAAAGACTCAACTGGGATTTTACGAGATCTTAATCAAAGACTCGATTTGGAAAAGGGAGTTACTTCATTTTTTAACGAGGTTGACACAGTAAAAGAACTATCCTCGGGACCCTTGTTTCATTTTTTAACGAGCTTGACACAAGACAAGGAACTATGATCATGACTCCCTGTTTCATTTTTTAACGAGTTTGACACAAGACCAGGAATTATCCTCATGAATTTTTTCATGAGCCATATGAGAACATGGCTCCCAAGAGGTATTCACTACATGGAAGAACCACGCTCTAAGAGGAATACATGTCATTTGGTACTAAAGACAGATCGAGTTCCAATGCCCCCAGTACATAATGTACTATACCACTTGTGTGATCATTAGAAGATGTGGAGACGGAATGGGTAGCCACATAATTGACCTGTGGTGGGGAAGGTAATGCTTGCAAACGAGAGCCGATAGGGGACGATGGTTACAAAGGGGGCACCTAGTGACCAAGGAATGATAGTTGATCAATAGTCACAATTCTCCCTTCGTGCGGGAAACAAACCACATGGAAAAGTGAAGAAACAAGAGGTCCCATGACATAAACATAGTCGTGTCCAAGAAGAATATTGAAATCTAAGGGATCTTAGACTACCATCACGTCTATATAGACGGTCTTTCCTCCCAAAGTAATGGGGAACTTTGGAAGGATCCTTAAAGGTTGATTGGTTCCTCTGTTGAAAGCCAACAGATTTTGGGTGACAGGCACAAGCTGTGGGGAACCCAAAGCTTGCCAAGTAGTAGAAGACATGATGCTAATAGATGTGCCTTCATATGATATAGTGCCATGTACTACCATATCATAGGCTTGTCCTGTGATCTGGAAAGGCACATAAGATGGGAGGCGGAAAGCAGTGAATGGACCCCAATCGAAAGAGATGACAAAACTACTTGGTGGGGGTATCATATGATTTCCCCCAAGCTGTACAAGAATAGAATAAGGACTCTCCTGAATAACTGGGATGGGAGGGTCACTCTTTGATTCGTGGGAATCTGAGGATACGAGAAGAACATGAGCAGTATGATCACCACTCTCCTCCGAAATAGAGTGAGAAACTCGTGGCAGAACCAATTTGACACTCTTTTTGACCAATGGTTGGTCAGGACCAGACAAAAGAGAGTCACGCTTAGGAAGAGCAGGACCGGCAAGAGATGAATTCAAGTCAATCTCTTTACCAACCGGGAGAGGGTCAGAAGAAAGTCTCTGATAACCAACAAGAAGTTGGGGTTGAGGAGCTGCAAGGTTTTCCAAAACTTTGGAAGCTTTATCCATAAGAGGACAAAGGTTAAGAAGATGCTCTCCTTCACACAACCTAGTCTAGGGGAATCTAATATTTCCTTTCTTCTTACCATCATTAGCTGAAGGCGTAACATCGACATGATCTCTAGAGGTCGACGGGGATGGTTTGTTCAGGTTTTGAGACCATACCTCTAAGACTCTAGGAATTCCAGGACAGTCTCGAAGGAGATGGTCACCCTTACATAACTTACAAGTGAATTTTACCTTCTGTGAAGGATCAGAAGGTTTGTCTACAGGAGGTGCATTTAGAGCAATAGCTGCACAATTGAATTCTCACTTATTTGCATTCTTATTCTTCGTCTTCGTCTTCTTCTTCTTAGCCTCCTGGTTACTGGATTTCAAACTTTCACCAAGCAAAGTAGAAAGGGAAGATGAAGAAACAGGGGAAGAAGGTGAGAGGTCAACCTTAGAATCATCGTGATGTGATTCAAATGAAGGAGATGTTTGGGCAGGAGTCGGGGCCACTGAGGTAAAAAACAACCAGACAAGTAAATCGATGGTTAACCCAGGAAGGGACAACATCGCCATATAAGGAGCACCAACATTTCCAAAATAAGGAAAAGGACTAGGATTCCTATCGCAGGGGAATCCTTGATTGGTGGAATTTGGAAATTTTGCCATTGGAATCGACCCTAAAGAATTACTAAGGAAGATAACTTTTACCACAAATATTTCATGGCAAGTTAATTTTAAAACACTAAAACAAAACTTTGCCTTTTCATATTTTAAGAGTTGAGAAAAGGGAAAAATATGACTCTAGTCGCTTTTGGAGTTAACGAGCCCGAAAGGACAAGTGCTCGATGATATTTTAAATTTAACAAGTCAAAAAGACCAAAATGACTGCTCTGGATAATCTAGGCAAAAGGATTACTAGGTAACCATGAACTGTAGAATACCTCCCGGCAAATCGAGAAGTACGGGCAGGAAATCTCCCCGAATGTTGTGTTCAGTGTATCATGTTTACAAGGTGGCAGACTCGGCTTCCAACGGATAAAGGATTGCAGACCTAGTGGGGTCTCCCTTTATATACACGACGGTACAGGGAGCAGAAGTCTATACTAGCATTGTCTAATGCCAAAGTGAATGACAACTGCTAGGTTTAAATACGTCGGAACACGTCTCTAGCCTAGACCACTAAATGTGAGAGTTCAGTTTCAATGCTTCCTTAGGTTAGTTCAATAAATTTTAACGGTTGATTTTAAATTAGGTTTCAATGTCAAGGCCCTACCGCTATCATCTGACAAAAATCCTACATGCAGCTATATGAGAAAAGATCTTTGTCTTCGATGAAATTTAACACTGATTGAGGGATAGAGAGCACACAATCAATGCAACAATCAAAGAATGAAAACTTTCACTTATGCATGTCCTAAATGCACTTAATCTTCCCTTAACAACAAAAGAAGTTTCATTTCATTTCCAATGCTTATGATGATGCAATTCTAGCTTCTCAATGACGCTACTAATGCAATATTTTCGCTTAAGTAAACTAGAATGATGTTCTCCTTTTCACAAAATTAAAAATGAATCTTTCACATAAAGCACTTTAAATGAAAATTTTCACAATTCCGAACAAACAAGCATCAAACAAATCCAAAGCATGATGAATGAAACCAAAAAAAACTTCTTCCCTGAATCGTACCAACCAAACACATAAATGCTTCACTCGAGAAACCAAGAAATGTAATCTATGCTTGGAAAGAGAAAAGAGACACTCGAAATAAGAGAACAAATGAGACTCTTTCACTCATTCAATTGAAAATGAATCAAACAAACCATCCTAGTCACTTTTGGGTAGAAGAAGGGAGTTTGAGGGTCAAGACACACTAGCACTAGAATGGGAGAAATTCTGAATTTTTATTAATTCAGAGACCGGAGTGACTTTTGGGCCAAAAGTAGTGCTGATCGGCACGACCATCATGAATTTCAAGCTAAAACTAGGGCTGATAGGCCTGATCGGCGCAACTGTTTCGCAAAAAATAATGCTGATCGAGGGATTCAAAGAAAAAAAATAAAAAAGAACTTCACACAGGGCCAAACTTAACACATTAGAGGGTGGGCTAAACTAAGCAAGTACACAAACCAAGCTAAATGAAGCTCTCTAGTCAGGGATAAAACGGTCCAAAAGGCTTATGGGGTTGAAATCATGAGAGAAAAACACATTGGCTAAGATTGGGGACAAACCATAATCTTCACTTACAAGCATCGACGCAACTGCCTAACTGACAACAAGAGCTAGAGGCTGGTCTGTGCGACTTTTTCTCATCATATCATGCTTATCAGTGCAACTATTAGCTGATTAAGCGCGCTGATCGAGGGAGCCAAGAAAAAAATAAAAATAAATGAAATAGAGACCAGATCTTCTACTATGGATTTCAAACTCAGGCCAATAAGCAGGAGAAAAGAAATAGAACCAAAAGGAAAAAGTGGAGTTAGGAAAGTTCTCACAAAATCATGAAATCCAAGACAAACAAAAGGATTGGTTGCCCAGCGGAGTCGCCAATTGTGGTGAAGTAAAATTATAAGTGTGGGCACAAAAAAATTCCTCTAGCCTGATAATGGGTCTAGCCACAACAGATACACTCTATGGAAGATTTCCTTAGGTTAGAACCAATTAAGAGGTCCTACCTCTTAGTATGCTTATCCCTTTTGATGATGTCCTTGTTTGCTCGCCTAAGCTATCTCTCGCTTTCTTCTTCAAGCACCTGGAACAAGTAAACAACAACAAACAACAACCATGATAATAGAAAAATTGTAATTCAACTAACTTAACAAGTCAAGAAACATTAAGCCATGAATATGTAAGATGACAAAACATATAGGAAATCAATCGATAGTTGCATATATATTGATATCAAAGGGAGATTACAACCATTGTCTTGACATTGCTATTCTCCTCTGACAAGACCAGGTTCCCACACACTTCTTCTAGTATTCCATGATGGCCTCAATCAACAATAGTTTTAAGGCTCTTCCCTTTAGGATTCACTCCAAACCAAATCACACTTCTCCCTCACACAACTAGATAGCTACAACTCTGAATAGCTTGCTATTTACTCCAAACCAAAATAGCACTAGCACACCAACATTAACAATTCAACACTAACACTCCAACCCTAGCTTGTGCTTGGGAAAAATGGAGGTTTATATAGGAGAGATGGATCCTCTTGTCATGGGAGAAGGTCTTATCTTTTGAGGTAGTTCCATCCTAATAGGGGAAAAGAGCCTAAACTGACCTCCTTGACTCCATCTGGCCTAACCATCTACCAGACTTTCGTTACGAAGCTTCTAGAGCTAGAAGCTTCGACTCTATTTATAAAAAAATTTCCAAAGCAGGGCCGGTGCGACTGAAAGATGGCTCAATTGCTCCGGTCAGTGCAAGGGATAGTATTAATCCCTACATATCTATGTGAGGAAGACAAGGGCCATTAGCGTTGGTCTTGTAAACTGGGCAAAACAGAAGTTTCAGGGAAAATGGTGCAAAAGGGAATTGATCTACTCATGAAGAGGGACATAATGGGGGGTTTCTTCATGAAGGGAAAGCATGTAGGGTTCATTGTAGAGGTCCTCCAGGATCAAGGAATAGGGAGTACAGGGATAGTGACAAAATGCTGTGTAACAATACCCTAGGAATATGAACCCTTAGATTGATAAATCAAAGGTATTGATATTATAAACCCAAGGGATTAATTCTAAAACCCCAAGGTATTATAAACCCAAGGGAATAATATTAAACCCATGGGATTAATATTATAAACCCAAAGGGAAAAATAAATTCAAGGGATTAGAACTAAAAACCAAAGGGATTATAAACCCAAGGGAATAATATTAAACCCAAGGGATAAATATTATAAACCCAAAGATATATATATTATAAACCATAAAATAAACATGGTTGACCACAATTGCTTTTCATATTGACACAATCTTTGTCACAATGCAATGTTGGACCATGGTTGACTATGATTGATTTTCATATTGAGACAACATTTGTCACAATGTGACATTGGACAATTTTTGGCCGTTGTTGAGCATGATTGATTTTCAGATTGAGACAATGTTTATAACAATGCGATGTTGGACCATGGTTGACCATGGTTGTCACAATTTGACGTTGGACCAAGGGACAACCTTTGTCACAATGTGACCATGGTTGACCATGGTTGATTTCCATATTGAGATAATATTTGTGAAAATGCGACATTGGAACATGGTTGACCATGGTTTATTTTCATATTGAGACAATCCTTGTCATATTGCAACATTAGTTTATTTTCATATTGAGAAAATATTTTTCACAATGTGACGTTGGACCATGGCTGACCATGATTTATATTAAACCCAAAGATTAATATTATAAACCCTATGGATAATATTATACCCTAGGAATATGAGCCCTTAGATTAATAAACCCAAGGGATTGATATTATAAACCCAAGGGGTTAATATTAAACACCCAAGCGATTATAAACCCAAGGGATAAATATTGTATATCCAAGGTTTAAAATCCCTACGATAAATATTATAAACCCTAAAATAAACATGGTTGACCATGGTTTACCATCATTAATTTTCATACTGAGATAATCTTTGTCACAATGCAACATTGGACCATGGTTTATTTTCATATGTAGACAATCTTTCGCACAATGTGACATTGAACCATTGTTGACCATGGTTGACCATGATTGTAAACCTAGGGGATTTATATTAAACCCTAGGATTAATATTATATACACTATAGATAATATTATGCCCTAGGAATATGAACACGTAGATTAATAAACCCAAGGGATTGATATTATAAACCCAATGGATTAATTCTAAAACCCCAAGGTATTATAAACCCAAGGGAATAATATTAAACCCAATGGATTAATATTATAAACACAAGGTATATAAACTGTAAGATAAATATTATAAACCATAAAATAAACATCATTGATCGTGGTTGACCATGGTTCATTTTCATATTGATACAATCTTGATCACAAAACAACATTGGACCATGGTTGAGCATAATTGATTTTGACATTGCGACGTTAGACCATGTTTGATTTTCGTATTGAGAAAATCTTTGTCACAATGTGACATTAGACCATGGTTGACCATGATTATAAACCCAAGGGATTTATATTAAACCCAAGGATTTATATTATAAACCGTATGAATAATATTACACTTTAGGAAATTTAACTATTAGATTAATAAACCCAACGAATTAATATTATAAATCCAAGGGAATACTAAAACCCAAGTGATTAATACTAAAAGCCCAAGCAATTATAAACCTAAGGAAGTAATATTAAACACAAGGAATTAATAATATAAACGCTATGTATGTAAAACTTGAGATAAATACTATAAACCCTAAAATAAACATGGTTGACCATTTTTTACCATGGTTTATTTTAATATTGAGACAGTCTTTGTCATAATGTGACATTTAACCATGGTTTAGCATGATTGATTTTCATATCGAGACAATCTTTGTCATAATGTGACATTAGACCATGGTTGCGCATGGTTGACCATGCTTATAAACCCAGGGGATTTATAGATTAATATTATAAACCTTATGAATAATATTATACCCTAGGAATATGAACCCTTAGATTGATAAACCTAACAGATTGACATTATAAACCCAAGGGATTAAATCTAAAAGCCCAAGGTATTATAAACCCAAAGGGATAATATTAAACCTAAGGGATTAATATCATAAATTCAAGGTATATAAACCCTACGATAAATATTATAAATCCAAGGGAATAATAAACCCAAAGGATTATAAAACCAAGGGAAGAATATTAAACCCAAGAGATAAATATTATAAACCCAAGGTATATAAACCCTAAGATAAATATTATAAACCCTAAAATAAACATGATTGACCACGATTTATTTTCATATTGAAATCATAGCCTATATAATACTTTTTACATTGGAAGGTAGCAAACAAACTATCCTTTAAATATAGTTAAATTTATATTGCACCATATAAATTTAATATAAATGTTTAAAAATATTAAATTTGTTTATATATATATATATATATATATAAACAACTCTGATGTCAACATTAAATATGAATAAAATATACTAAACATTTAATCCATTATAGACAAATTATTAAATATGAATAGACACACTAAGCATGCAATCCATTATAGACATTGAATATGATTATGTGCATTAGTATTCGATACATTGATGTTGTAAATCACTAGTTTGGTATGAAATTTTATGTTGGAAACCACTGGTGAATTGTATGGACAACGAAGATATAAATGGAATTAAACATTTATATCAAAGTTCATGCCACCTTAAGTTATGAACCATCAACATTCAAAAAGAACAATAACAATCACCAAACCTTTGAAAGAAAAAATAGTACACCTATGAATCGAAGAAGATTGATGCAATCTACAATGTGCTCTATGAGGTTCTTGTACACATATTTGCAGGGTTTCATACATGGTGTAAGTTCCCCAAAAAATTTCCATAAAGTTATTCAAACCCTCCTAGCTTCCATTAAAAATTCCTACAAAATCTTAAACTGTGCAACCAAAAAATTTTAAACCCTAAGAACCAGAATGCAAGAGTGCAAAGTAGTGGCTGTAGAATTTACCCACTAGAATGAATATAATGGATTACAAGTAGTTATAGTAGTTTCGAGACGTCTCAGAATAAGTAAATCCTTTGTCTATTTTATTTAAGATATAATATGTGTATATAGGTTAATTATATTAGAAACCAAAAAAAATTACAAGTTCTGAACAAAAATACCCAAAAAAGGAAATAATATTATTAATATTAAGTGCATAGAGTAATCTCACATTGTAATGTCAAGAAATAACCTACATACATGCTATTTCAATCATAATGCAACAATGCAAGGATAATAAAAGACATGGAATAAATATTTCAAGCCATGTATGTTGGCATTATGATTCAAGTGTTGTCCTTGATGGCAACTCACTCAGAGGTTGGTACAGGTGCTTAGAGACTGGTACAGGTGATGGCAACTTAACTAGTGGACAGATCTCAGTACAGCAGGACAAGAAAGAGATATACGCAGGTTCAGCAAGGAGAATCAGCGTGTACACGCAGGTTGGCTTCAGTAAAAGCGCGTACATGTGAAAACGTACCTTTGGTCAGTGGCAGTTAGTCCTTGGAAGTTGTGCCTATGGTTTTGGACCATGGTGTCTCGACGGACGTGTCGATCCCTAGTTTCGAGGTTGATGGTATTGTGTTACTATGGTTTTGGTTCTTGGTATTGAGAAAGGCCTAAGGCTATATAAGGAGAAGATCACTAGGCCAAAGAGATGAAGTGTAAGTGATGAAGATCTGAGAAAGTGTGTGATCCAAGTGCTGGTTATGGGTTGGTGATCTGAACCAAGGTTTCACCCATGTGGAGGATGATGAATGATGGAACGAGATCTCAAGGCTTGGAATGATTATCTTCATATGGTTTGACTCTGGATAGACTAGATCTACTGACGCATGTTTATTATTATGATCTGGGTATGTTTTGATGTCTGATATAGCTGCAGAGTTTTAAGGTTGAATTTATAGATCTGTACGCGAGTTGGTTTTGGTAAAAGAGCGTATACACGCAGGTTGGGTTCATCCAAGTAGCGTATACAATGTGAAGTATGATATTTGAATATGGAGCTGGATCTGGTTGTTGCTATGATTGTCTGGTTATTGTTGATAGGGTTACAGTGATTCAGAATTGGGTGTTTCAGTGATTAATGATGCAGGTTGTACTACAATGATGATTGTCTTATGGATCCAGTATGAAAATGTATGAAACGTGGTCCCGGGTAGCTCGTAGGCCGGCACCTACGTACTGGTAAACATATCAGCCAGTACAAGAGCCAGGGGGTTGTAGCTCCCTTCCACTAGCAGCTGGAAAACGAGAAAAGAAGCATTCTGTAGGTAGGCACCTACGTACTAGTAAATGGATCGGCTAGTACAAGAGCTAAGAGGGTTGTAGCCCTCTGCAGGTTGTAGCCTGCGTGCTAGTAAAGGACTGCACCAGTACATTGTAAAAGAAGTTCTCATTAAAGAAGAAAGAGACAAATTGCAGCAGGTGGTTTTCACCCACATTGGGTTTCCACCTTATATCATGGTGTTCATGTGTGTGGCTTTTGTGTGATGATCTGTTCTGTTATACTGCACCTGTTTACTGTTAATATGCTTAATAATGTTCTGATGCATTTACTGAAGATAAGATTAACTGAATCATAAGATCTCTGGATATACGCTAGTTGCATTAGACACAGTCGCGTGTACACGCGGGTTCACTTAACTGAAGTCGCGTATATGTTTCTGAGTATGAAATTGAAAAGTTTTATCTGATCTGATAATACTGATTCACCCCCCCTCTCAGTATTATTTCCAACAATTGGTATCGGAGCAGGTCCTTCAGAGAAGCTTGATCGCTTGAAGGAGATTCGTAGAACAATGGGGAAGAAAGCACGTCAGAAGAAGAAGACAGCTCAAAGGAAAAATGACAACCTGCCGTTGAGTGGAAGCAAGTGTTCAGATCCTGAAGCATCTCAGATTGAAGATGGACAAGCAAATGAAGCATCAGATCAAATCATAGATCAACAAGATCTACCTAGCAAAAGGGAGAATGCCCTCAAGGAAGAAATCATCAGATTAGAAGATCAGTTAGAATGTGCCTCCAGAATTCGAGAAATGCTGCTAGCACTGAATAAAGAGCAAGAAAACGAGATCCTCAAACTAAGGCATCAGTTGGATGAAGGAAGGAAAGCTGAAGAGACCTTGGAGAAGCAATGTCTTGAAAAGGAAGAACAACATCAAGTTGAGGTAAATATCCTGAAAGGTAAAATAGAAGAAAAGGATAAGCTTTTACGATTTCAAGATAGTACTAAAGTCTTGGATGATATTCTTCATAGTCAAAGATCTCCTGCTATCAAGACTGGTCTTGGTTTTCGTGGATATGTTGAAGGTGAATCTAGTTCACAAGGTGAGGCAAGAAACTCTAATGAGAAATCTGAAATGCCCAACAAGGAACAACCAAGGAAAGAAATTCCTCAAGGAAGATTCTTTACTCCTAACTATGGACGTGATAGACGATTATTTCCTCCACTGAATAATGTTGAATGTTATGTATGTCATAATCTTGGACATGTTGCAGCCATATGTAGAAGAAGAAGGTTTCAAGACCATCATGCAGAAAGATCATCACATTCGAGGCACTTTAATGGATATTGTTTTTCTTGCAATATGCTTGGCCACAAAGCTGCTGATTGCTACAGGAGGAATATGAAACATGTAAGATGCTATGCATGTAACAAGTTTGGACATAAAGCAAGAGATTGCAGGAACAAAGCTCATGATAAGAAGAAATCATCAACATGCTTGAAGATATGGAAGAAAAAGGAAGTTCAGTCAGAAAAATATGGCACAGCACAGGGTACTCAGCACAGCACAGACATAACAAACTCAGGGGGAGCTGAAGGTGTAAAACTTCAGTGTTCTAATTCTCATACGCAAGTTTCATGAAGGAAATCCGCGTATATACGCGAGTTACAGGCTGCAAAGTCGCGTATATGGAGAAAGGGCAGCAGAACAGACCCAGGTTCAGTCATGGTTGGCTCAGGCTCAGGGGGAGCAGAACAGACTCAGGAAATGGTTCAGACATGGTTGGCTCACACTCAGGGGGAGCAGATTCTTCAAATAATTCATTGTTGGCATTATGGTTAGAAGTTGTTGATAAAGTCTATGAAGCTAAATGATACATCTTGCTGTTTAGGAATGGTATTGCAGGCTGATGCTTATGGTACAGATCATGATGCTGCTGATGGCTTTCATAAGTCTTGGTCTAGATATTTCATCACTATGTCATGTATCTCTTTGTGATATCTCTTTTATGATGTCAAGGTCATGTAACGGCCTATGTTGGTTTCCCCACTATGCCTGGGATGAATGATGAAATGTTTATGTATTGTCATGAGTAAACTCTTAATGTATCTCCACATGGTTAGGTGGATGAGTCAATATTGGTATATCCCCACTAGGTTGGGTGATGAATGTATGTATTGAGTCTTTGGTGATAGGAAGGTCTTCTATAATGTATAAGTCTTTGTTCTTCTTGAAGAACATCTTTTGCAGATCTTGCCTACAGTCAAGGGGAGCATGAACAGCACAATTCAGCAAGAGCAGGATGGATAGATTGGTACACTTTGGCATACACAAAGGGGGAGCACATTTGGAGATTTCAGCATGTACTCAGGGGGAGTATGGACAGCAGTATGGACAGCAGAAGGTATACCAAAGAAGAGAATATCTTGGTCCACCCTTTGCCCTTGATGTCAAAGGGGGAGAGTGACTTGGTGTGGTGGTTGCCATCAAGTCCAAAGGGGGAGATTGTTGGCATTATGATTCAAGTGTTGTCCTTGATGGCAACTCACTCAGAGGTTGGTACAGGTGCTCAGAGACTGGTACAGGTGATGGCAACTTAACTAGTGGACAGATCTCAGTACAGCAGGACAAGAAAGAGATATACGCAGGTTCAGCAGGGAGAATCAGCGTGTACACGCAGGTTGGCTTCAGTAAAAGCGCGTACATGTGAAAACGTACCTTTGGTCAGTGGCAGTTAGTCCTTGGAAGTTGTGCCTATGGTTTTGGACCATGGTGTCTCGACGGACGTGTCGATCCCTAGTTTCGAGGTTGATGGTATTGTGTTACTATGGTTTTGGTTCTTGGTATTGAGCAAGGCCTAAGGCTATATAAGGAGAAGATCACTAGGCCAAAGAGATGAAGTGTAAGTGATGAAGATCTGAGAAAGTGTGTGATCCAAGTGCTGGTTATGGGTTGGTGATCTGAACCAAGGTTTCACCCATGTGGAGGATGATGAATGATGGAACGAGATCTCAAGGCTTGGAATGATTATCTTCATATGGTTTGACTCTGGATAGACTAGATCTACTGACGCATGTTTATTATTATGATCTGGGTATGTTTTGATGTCTGATATAGCTGCAGAGTTTTAAGGTTGAATTTATAGATCTGTACGCGAGTTGGTTTTGGTAAAAGAGCGTATACACGCAGGTTGGGTTCATCCAAGTAGCGTATACAATGTGAAGTATGATATTTGAATATGGAGCTGGATCTGGTTGTTGCTATGATTGTCTGGTTATTGTTGATAGGGTTACAGTGATTCAGAATTGGGTGTTTCAGTGATTAATGATGCAGGTTGTACTACAATGATGATTGTCTTATGGATCCAGTATGAAAATGTATGAAACGTGGTCCCGGGTAGCTCGTAGGCCGGCACCTACGTACTGGTAAACATATCAGCCAGTACAAGAGCCAGGGGGTTGTAGCTCCCTTCCACTAGCAGCTGGAAAACGAGAAAAGAAGCATTCTGTAGGTAGGCACCTACGTACTAGTAAATGGATCGGCTAGTACAAGAGCTAAGAGGGTTGTAGCCCTCTGCAGGTTGTAGCCTGCGTGCTGGTAAAGGACTGCACCAGTACATTGTAAAAGAAGTTCTCATTAAAGAAGAAAGAGACAAATTGCAGCAGGTGGTTTTCACCCACATTGGGTTTCCACCTTATATCATGGTGTTCATGTGTGTGGCTTTTGTGTGATGATCTGTTCTGTTATACTGCACGTGTTTACTGTTAATATGCTTAATAATGTTCTGATGCATTTACTGAAGATAAGATTAACTGAATCATAAGATCTCTGGATATACGCTAGTTGCATTAGACACAGTCGCGTGTACACGCGGGTTCACTTAACTGAAGTCGCGTATATGTTTCTGAGTATGAAATTGAAAAGTTTTATCTGATCTGATAATACTGATTCACCCCCCCTCTCAGTATTATTTCCAACAATGTATATTATGTATATATACTGTAATAATAGAGACTAACTTGTAGTTAAATAAGTGTCATATTCTTTAAATATAAAGAGATAGATTAACTCAAAAATCGTAAAAATCCTTATACATAACCAATTAATCAATTTTTGATGATTTAAAATAAAATAAAATAATAAGCAATTAATTTAAGAGAAAATACTCAATAATAATGATCTTTATTACTAACTAAAGACTAAATTAAAATATTAAAAAGAAATCCAATAATGTGTAATACTCTTAGTACTAAGATGTAATAGCACAAAATGCTTAATTAATAGAATGTAGACATAATCCTTAACCAAATTCTACAATGAGGTTACCAAGCAAGTTTGCGAATAAATCCTGTAAAATGAAACCCTCAACGAAAATACCAATCACATATGAACTAGTTATGATTATATATTATTATATTTTAGCTCACATATGATACTCCAAAAACCACCCTAAAACAGTTGCCAGTTACTGTGACATAGTGATTGACCTTTGAAAAAAAAATCAAAACAATATTCATTATTATTATTTAGTGGTTGAATTTTGAACAAAGATATGCAAGTTGATAAAAGAAAAATCATCATGTAATCTCGATTCATTAATTCTTCTTTCACAAATAGAACACGTAGTACTCTCAAGAGTTTTATCGATTGTTTGTCTCCCTCTTAATGAGAGAGAATAAGAAGAAAGTCTTCATATTTGATGAGTGTTACCTTAACTCTAGAAAATCCATCGCTTGAACATAACTATTGAATAATTATGAGAAAATCCATCACTTCAACCTAAGTTGAATAACTATGACAAGTTTTGAATGGTATGTGATATAAATAAACAATTTTCAATGATTTGTTTCATATACTTGTTGGTAGAGACATTGAACAAACATGTTTTTTTATCTAACATTAACGGAGGGAAAATAGATTCATATCACAAAAAAGATATAGCTTTAATATTTTTCATAGTCATTGAACTAATTAATTTTTAAACAAAATCCTGAGAATGACAAAAAAATTCCATGAAGTAACAAGATTTCAGCCTTTAGTATTAATATAGTGTTGTACCATTAAATTGTCAATATAACCTAGAAAACAAATAACTCTCTATGCAGCCATATATCCATAAGAAGTCTCGATACTATGTGATATGTCTCTACCAGATATGTAAAGAGCATCCAACCAGGAAGAGAGAGAAGAATTCTTTCAATATAACACCTAGATGATAAATGTTGAAGACATATGAACTTGGAGTCAAGTCATACCTTGGAAAAAAAAACTCTAAGATTGAATTAGGGAAACTAGGGTTCAAAGTATAAATTAGATATCTAAATAAAAGAAAAAAAATCATAGAACAAAGTAATGGTTACCTGAAGTTTAAGAACACATCACCTTCAATACTATCATCCTATAAAAATCACAAAAGAAACCCCAGTAATTATAAGGGATAAAAGAGATAATTACCCGAGTAATTATAAGGGATAAAAGAGATAATTAAATAGCATCAGAGAACAATTGGGCAGAATGCCACAAACAACTACTAGCGCAAAGGGTAATAAAAGTTAGGGTTGGTATCGAAATCATATGTACCTCCTTGAAAGAAAAATAATACTCTTCGATATCCTTCAAGCATGACTATGAGTAAAAAGAAAGCTCAAAAAAAAATAAATAAGAAGATTCAGTCCACTAGCTAGAATTAATATTGAAATATTCTCATAATCCTGAATGAAGCATGAGGGAAAAAACTTCAGAATTAGATATCACCTTTATTTTATAGGAAAATGATGAAATACCGATGACATTAACTTACCCAATATGCCCTAAAACATAAATCCTCGAGAGAGAAAAAGTAGGTATCACACTAATAACTTTTCACAATGAGCCAGACACACTGTAAAAACCCTTGGAATACAATGAGATACATAAAGTAGAGAAAACATAAAATATACAGCTAACAATATGTTGGAAAGGGTCCTATATAATTTAGCCCTTTTTGGCAGTGCTGGTCGAGTAGGGTTCGAGAACCTCTTATCATCATCCTTCATACCCTTGGAATACAATGAGATACATAAAGTAGAGAAAACATAAAATATACAGCTAACAATATGTTGGAAAGGGCCATATATAATTTAGCCCTTTTTGGCAGTGCTGGTCGAGTAGGGTTCGAGAACCTCTTATCATCATCCTTCATTTCCTTGCAATACCCTTGGAACCTTCATTCCGCTACAATGCCCTTGGAAAAATTACAGAAGTATATATGAAATGGTTTAAAAAAATAATCACAGTATAAAATAAAGAAGGAAGAGATGCTAAGAAATTACCATTCAATTAAGTATTCATAGTCGTATAAATTTCTCTATGTAAGAATATCAACGCGTGTTGAGAAACCAATTCAACACTTGTAACAGATGAAGAAATAACACTAAGGCAGATATGGCAAACATGGTAGAGGAGAGTGGTGCCTATCCGCACAAACAAATGCCAAATGCACAAATGAGATAGAAGTTAGGGTTTTCTGTCCTTTGGTAAACCCGAGAAAATAACCTTCGTTCGATCACGGCTACAAATATAGGACGTCCATAGTGCTTGGAGTAATGGCACCATGTGAAGGACAACAAATCATTCCATTACCAGGACACCCAATGCACTGTCTTGTAATGTGTTGTAAGGACACCAGATCGATCCATTAATATGTAATGCACTATATAAATCCTAGTAGTGGATAACGCTTAAGATGAAGCATATTCCCAACACAATAAATCTCGCCATTGATTTAAAAAGTCAATGATTGGCTCATCCACCCGAAGTTGATATATAGAATCCGTTGGTAAATTATTTAATTTACATTTTAAAATTTAATCAAAATTACATAATATTTGTTAAAATTTATTATTACAAATAGTTTTTTTAACATTTGAGAATATATATATAGATATATCGTGGTTAGGAATAATGAATATCATCATCCCTACACAAGTTTAATTCTCACAAGTGACATATTGAGCTCATATAAAGTACTAGAATAGTAAAATAAGAAATCTAAGCGAGTTTGGTGTGAGAACATAAGTTTGATTCCACCTAGTCCACCACTCCTTATTCCATTTTCTTATCAAAAGAGGTTCTTAAATAGTCTACTGAATCTCTAAATACATGTGCCAGGTGGATCCCAATAGTTTCATTAAAATTTCTAGGTAGGCTACACAAGGCTAGATTCATAGAAATGTTCATGATGTTGGGGATGGGAGGCACTCAATATGTTGGGGATTGGAGACACCTAAACTGTGAGGTGGATATGAATATGATCCACCATTATTCCAACTAGAGGATTCTACATCACTATGATAGGGGCCATCTCAACTTTCTTCCTTTAATGCACAATCATGAAAGTCCCTATCTGTACTTCCTATTCTCTTTAATCCATTAACTGGTTCTCAAACGCCTCCTTTCGCCTTCTTTGTTTCTTAGATGATGAAGCCACAATTTTGATTGTATCCTCTGCATTCCTTTCATAGTGTTGTAGACCCTACCAAATCTCCTTTATATTTTACATAATACAAAAATAAATATGGAAATGGAAATGCACCATGAATGGATGCGCACTTTGTGAAAGATGACACCTAGCAAGATTACATAGACCTGGATGGAGGACCAAAGCTATTCCAAGCTTTGCATTTGCATTTTTTACCTTTTCTTTGGCCATATTTAATCCTGTAAGCTTCCTAGATATCCTACATGTGAGAAAAATTGCCTCCCAATACCCTTATTAACAATGTTTTGAAGGGGGAATCAATAGCCTTAAGGGAGATTTTATAAGAATTAATGGAAACCATTGTTGTTATTTTCATGCTAATATAAATATAATATTGGAGAAATGTAGCTTTAGTACTAGCTTGAAGGGGGAGTCAATAATATTAGGGGTGAGGTTATAAGAATTAATTTAAATCCTTGTTGTTAGTTGCATAGTAAGATACACATAAGAAAGGAGTGATACAAATTTTAACAATTCCTTAAATGGGGAGTCAATAACCTTGTGGGTGAGGTTAGAATAATTTAACAATTCCTTGAAGGGGGATTTAATAACCTTATGGGTGAGGATATAAGAATTAATAGAAACCCTTGTTGCTGGTTGCATGCTAAAATACACATAAGAAATGAGCGATATAATTTGCATGTGAAGATACACATAAGGTAGAAGTGATATAGTTTGCATGCTTTAGTGCATTCATGGTGCTTGTAATACCCCCTAGTAAATTGTAAATATCATAATAACTTTTGTCAAAGTTACTAGGTAGATTGTGGGTCATGTTAAAGGCCTGATATGAATAAGTGATGAACATAAATGTTTTTCTAATTTTTCATTAATAAAATATTTCATATATTCAGCCATGAAAATCACAGTAGGAAAAATATGTTGAAAGAGAGTTTCACATACCATACGGTTGAAATATAGTTATTCCTCTCCCTAGAGATAAATTATATTAGTTAGGGAAAAGGGAGCCAAGTGGGTAAGAAGGGAAAAATCATATGGAAACCTTTTCAACTTAGACCCTGGTTGGAGGGGGCCCAAGAGAGGAAAATGAAAGTTATTTAGCTTGATGCCCTCAGAAGAGGATGTTGTTGAGGGAGGTAGGATGCTTCCAAAAAATGAATTATTGAGTTGGTTGGCTAGTGGAATTTCAAGCTAAACTCTGTGTGGTCATTGAAACCCTAGTTAGACCTCGTGTGGTTAGAGAAGTCTCAGGTAAACCTAATATGGTCTTTGTCAAGGAAAATTGTTCTAGATGTGAAACTGGCTTGGGGAGAGTTTTGGTAGAGGGTACTAGTTCTCACTAGTTGGGTGGAGGATTATTTTGACCCTTGTGATTTTTGTGGCATCCTAAACTGGTAAAATAGATAAGTGTGATGTAGGGTTACCCCCGCTTACACCCACAATATGTATTTAAAATTCATAAGTACATTTGTCCCAAGAATTTAACTCTCTAAGGAGTCAAAATCTCAACCATCAATGGTTAAGGACCCCTTTCTTAATCTCTGTGGAATAATTTATTAAAACCCAACATAGCCTAACCCTTAGGCAATATCCACTTATCAGGATTTTAATCAACCCTCAAGCCTTCATTTATGACTTTATCAAAGCCTTTCATTAAACCCTTCTATCGGGACTCATTCACTCCCATAAACCTTAGTTTAAGCTTTCGCTAACCCTTTAACCACATATATATAACCTTCTCTCTTTAAACATTGGTTACATAGCATTTATCACATAAACTTACCTTTAAATGTGGAACTTCAATTATATCGGAATACAAAGGAATAACCCAACCGAAACACATAGGCTAGACTTCAAACATTATAAACCTGCGTTCATAATTGTCATCGGGTCCGCACTCATCCATCGCCTTTCCATTGCGCTCTCCATTCAAACTCTGATCAGCGATCAAATTATGACCGTCGATCTAGACTCGATCCGACGGTAGGACTTTCACCTGATCAACAGAACAGAATGACGACCCTCCACCGTTAATCTTCCTTCTTCATATCTGATGGTTGATGTTGGTTTCGGATAGACAACGAGCACGGGGATTAACTGCCCGATAAAGTGGTTTCCCCTCACCACCTTTGTGCTACGTGTCGGATGGTGAGTGGAATCGGGCGCTCACCCTTCCATACCACTTACCATTTAAACCTCACCCGAAATACCACTTTTGCTTATGAACCCACCTTTTCGTCAGTTATCTCCTACGCTCTTCTCTCCTGCGATGATCGTTGATCTATGAGATCTAATGATTCTTATGCATCACCTCTTCACTTCTCCGCTTGTTCCTTTCCTTTGACTTTACTTCGTCCTTCGGTATTTTTCCTTGTGGTTTTGGGTTTCTCTTCAGGGTTTCGGTTTTCCACTCTTCCACTTCCTCTGAACTTAACTCCGCGGAATTCTCCCTTTGTTACCTCTACAGATCTTACTCTCATCCTTCAGTTGGATTAAAAGATCCCTTATACATGTAATTCATTCATTAAATACTCATTCCACACACTTACACAGTTAGGAAATAAACCTCTGTATATATAAGTATAAACAAATGATTACATATCGAGACTTTCTATCTCTCACAGGCCTAATCTTCAATATTAGTGGCCTCCTCCTTTTACTTTGCCCGTAGGCTTACATTTATACTAGAAAGGTTCTGTTGAACTAATTTTGGTTCAAATCCTAGATCTACTAAACTGACTCCTAAATGTCCTCTATGTCCACTTCTAACTTCAATTAATTCCTAAGAACTCTCTCTAGTTCCTCGAATCATGAAACTACCTTTAGAGTTATAATTGACTTCTAACTCTCTTGTCATTATTAACCACTCATGTTCTCCTTTATTCGAGAGCATTTACAAACATCCTCACACATCTAATTAATTCCTATTCTAATCACTTAAAAGCCTAAATATTACATTAATTTGAGACTTAGGAAACCAACTTCCTTAAAACACTTGACCCTCCCATGTCTATTAAAATACAATGATTTTCCTTGGGTTGAATGCTCCTACATCAAAGTGCTCTGTGTATACTTTATGTTATATATTGTTTCTTTCAAGGCATGAAGTTGGTTCTTTAATGATGTGTTGTAACTCTTTTTTGGTTAAGATGTATTGCTATGAATATATGTAAATTGAGATTATAAAATAATTATTATTAAATATAAACTAGGCTAGTCTCCAACACATGTTGGGCAAGTTCTAGTATCCCTGTGTCAATCCTGAGCTCGAAATGAGGGTCTAGAGAGGGCAGGTAGGTCCTGAAATTAGGCCCCACTCAAGTCTTCTAAACGAAGCAAAAGACTTGAATGATTAGATTAAACCTTGAATATTGTTTAATACATGTGCATGAAATGACACGTAAATTTGAAAAAGAATTATGATAGGAGTTACTAATCATATCATATCTCCAACACCTTATACAAGAAGATTTTGTTAACAAGATAGTAATATGCAACTATAAATTGCAAGGAAATATTAAGAGAACAACATGCTATCTAATACCTAGACAAAGCCTAAATGACCACGCGTGACAATACAATGGAGTAGTCATTAAGTAATAGTCAACAAAATAACTCACAGACACATAGGGTTTATATTTTAAACAAGTATATAATACCAAGAAGTCCCATAAGGGATAATAAAGGATTTTGTTCATATATATTATCAAATTAAAACACTGAGTTCATGTGTGGTATGCACAGTAAATAAGTCTACATGAAGCAAGGTTTGACTTTAAGGTATGATAATAATTTTTATGCGTGTTCATGTTAAAACCTTATTTATGACCATGGTATCATACAAGAAGAGCCCTGTAATATGCCAAGGCCATAACGACCTATAGTACATGCAGAAAAAAACTAGTAATGACTTATAAAATAAATGGGTTTCACCCGTAGGGTTTTAGATTCAATATGACCAATTGGTGAATCCTTGGACGCAAAAGAAAAATTAAAGCTATCAAGGAACTTAGAATCTGTAGAAGGTTCAAGCTCTATTGATTTGAGATGATCATGCCATAATCCAAAACAAGTGAGTATTGTTTCGATGGATATAAACCTTAACCTGTAATCCGCTCAACAAAAATAAAGGGAAAGTATTAATTCATGTGCATTGTGGAAAGTTGAAAAAAAGAGCTTTGAGAAAAGTGGAGAAGAGAGTGAATATGTATACATGTAGCAATAAGTAGAACCCTATTGAAGTGGGGTGAAACCTGGACATAGACTAATCATTAGGTATTTTCCCCATGAAATCCAAATCAAGAAATAAAAACCTCAGAGTATTTTAGCTATGTAGAACTTGAAAAATAGGATTTCCTATATGGTGGGAGATTGTGCCATATAAACCTTGAAGAGGTTCGGCTTTGAGACAAAACTACATAGACTACAAAAAGGTACACCAGGGAGCCATAACATGTCAACTTCTGAAGGGAAACTTGTAAGGAAAATAATAGCAAAGTGTGAGAATTTTAGATTGAGAGACAAATACCATCTAGAGGAAATTACCTTGATTATTATGTGAGGTGATAAGGGGACTTACCTATGCAATTGTTACAATCATCAATAGAGTAAGAGTAATAGAGAGATATGAATTTCGGTTAGTTGCATAGGTTTGTAGAGCACAACTAGAAGATTGGGAGGTGAAACTAAGGGCGACAAGCTGCGGGAGAGCATACTCCTTGACTATACATCATTGGATCAAAACCATAATACCCATCACCATTCACTATGTGCCAGCTCACAACAAAAAAAATATGAAGTCTCCAAAGTCTAGAACCATTGAAACATCAACCAAAGCTAAGAATAAATAAATCCAAGGTTGTTTTAATGTTTCCACACGAATCCATTAGTTTTGTAAGGGGGGCTATACATATTAAAAATACATGACATAAAAAAAGTAAGAACCAATGAAAACCATATAAAGATGACAATAACTAAGAACATATTGATGAATTTCCATATTCACAATATAAAGTTTTATACTAAGTCCCTAGGGGTTAGAACATCATATCAAGAATTTAATTTACCTTTTTAAAAATACATGGGTGTGGAGTTCATTAAATGTATATATACATGTTACATGGAAGTCTAAATATTAGTTTATAAACATTATGTTGAGAAGAGGACCATGTGAACAATGAGTTTCTTGGTAACACCTAATAATTAATAATAAGTATTTCACTAGTAAAAAAAATAAAAAATTACTTGTGTAAGATGATAGGTATGTTATAGGTGGTATTAGAGCCAAAGTTATAATGTTGTGGTTTATTTAAGAGTAAACTCAGAAAATAAAAAAAAATGTATCTTGTGTTCGACAATGAAGAAAAGGAGGAGATAGTAAGATGACCACACCAAGACTGCCTACAATACCCAACTCAATACCATTTCCAGGACCCAATCTAGGAATGTGGCTCCAGTTAAGGGAGGAACGCCTATCCACAAACACAATATTACTAGAAATAATGAAATAGTTGATGGCATAAATGGCTAGCTTAATACCTAATAATGAGAAACTGATGAGGGACCAAGAAAGAATAATTAAAAGTCTAATCGGTAGATAGAATCAAAGGAATTCAACCCCAACTCCTGATAATGGAAATAGAATGGAATCACATAGGTAGAGAAAGGATTGTATTCCACCATTATAGTGTTGGAGTTGCGGAGAACCACACTACATTAATAACCAGCCTTACTGTGGAAGGATAAAATAGATGTGTCTATTTGGAGCCATCTACAGTGGAGGAAGTAGCAAAACGTTTACCCTGGATCAATGCTGCACTGGAGGATTGACAGGTGGAGCACCGATCTACAATGATTGAATTTTAAGGTAATATTTGCAATGATGATGTGTCCATTTTAATAAATCCTAGAGAAATCCTGATCTATATTAGTCCCAAAATAGTCGAATCATTTCAACTACAAGTTAGTAAGTTTAAGAACTCGTGGTTGGTCTAGTTACCAAATGGAGCAAAAAGGAAAGTGGTAGCAAAATTTGAGATTTTTCCTATTGAAATGGCAGGTCGGACAATAAAAATAAATTTAAATATCTTTCCCTTGAGTTCTTATGACATTTTAATTGGTATGGATTGGGTGGAAAAACATCATTCCATTTTAAACTATAAAGATAAAACTGTCAATTTTATTAATGAAGGAGGTTCTAGGCAAGAAATCCAAGGGATAATAAGACCTTTGAAATTAAGATAAATCATAGCCTCACAACTAGGGAAATGTATTAGGAAGGGTTGTCATATTTTTGTAGTCCAAGTGGGGTATACTAACTCTAAGGAAAACACAACAACCTTGGAAAATATGTCAATTGTTAAAAAATTTGCAGATGTATTTCTCGAAGAGATCCCTTGGTTGCCCCTAAATGGGGTATTGATTTTAGAATTGAATAGATTGCAGGAGACACCGTAGTATTTAAGGCACCCTATCACATGAGTATACCAAAACTAATTAAATTAAAGATGCAACTATAGGAACTACTTGATAAAAATGCATTCTTCTTAGTGTATAGCCATGGGGAGCCCATATACTCTTTATCAAGAAGAAATATGGAACCTTAAGGCTTTGCATTTAATATCAAAATCTGAATAAATTAACTATTAAAAACAAGTACCCACTACCTAGAATCGAATATTTATTCGATTAGGTTAAGGGGGCTACTATGTTTTCCAATATTGATTTGCGTTTAGGATACCATCAAATACGAATTAGAGAGGAAGACATATGCAAAATTGCATTTAGGACTCATTATGGGAATTATGAGTTCGTAATCCTACCTTTTGGGCTTACTAATGCCCCAACCACATTTATGTGCCTTATGAACAACATATTTCACCCATATCTAGACAAGTTCATGTTAATATTTATTGAGAACATCTTGATTTACTCAATGAATATGGAAGAGCATAAAATACATTTGCAAATAGTCTTGTAGACCATGGGGGAAGGCTAATATTATGCCCAGTATAGTAAATGTGAATTTTATAAATACAAAATGCAATATTTTTGGCATGTAATCACTTAAGAAGGAATAGTCGTAGACCCAAAAAGGATTAAGACAATTATGGAATGACCCATTCCAAAAAACGTTGTAGATATCAGATCCTTTATGGGATTAGGATGTTATTATGGTCACTTTATAGATGGGTTTTCAAGAGTAGCTTGCCCAATAACCTCCTTTCAAAAGAAGGGGAGAACTTTTAACTGGACACTAGAATTTCATAATAGTTTCGATAAGCTAAAGCATTTATTGATTACATCCCCTGTTCTAAGGATTGGAGATCCAGAAAAGGAATTTGTTGTTTGTACAAATGCATGTCATGGAGGGGTAGGAGGGGTGTTGATACGAGAGGGTTGAGTGGTAGCCTATGAGTCATGAAAATTGAAGGATCATGAGAAACAATACTCTTCTTATGACTTAGAATTAACAACAGTAGTCCATGATGTAAAGGTATGGCAACACCACTTGTTAGGAAATAAATTTATTTTGATGATTGATCATAGTATCTTGACTATTTTCTTTAAACAACCACCCTTAATGCTCAACAAGCATGATGAACTTCTTTCTTGAGCGAATTTGACTTTGACATAAAGCACTTGAAAGGTAAATAAAATTAGGTGGTAGATGTCCTAAGTAGAAGGTTGAGCTGTATTTATGAAATTTCATTTAGGCAAGTAAAATTTTATTTTTTAGATTAGATTAAAGATGCATCCCAAAGAGACCCAAAATATCATATTTTATGGAAGAAAATGAAGCAATAAGAAAATGCTAAAAAACAACGAGGAAATGGCATTAGAATGGATGATTTGTTGATCTGTAGGAACTAGATTTATGTTTAACTAACAAGTTATTAAGCAACTCATTTTAGATGAATATCACTAAAGCCCTTATGTTTCCCGCGGTGGTTACTAGAACTTAATTACGACTTTAAGGAACATTTTTTGTTGGCTTCGTATGAAGATAGAAGTGGAAGAATATCTAGCAAAATGTCTAGATTTCAAAGAGATGAAGGTTTAACATCAACATCCAATAGGTTTACTTCACCTGTTACCCCTCCTGAATGGGAATGGGAGATTACCACTCTAGATTTTATCAAAGGTCTACCCAAGTTAAAAAGGAAAAATGACTCCAAAATGGTTGTGGTCGATAAATTAATTAAATCAACATATTTTGTTCCTTTACATTCAACCTACACAACTATTCAAATTGCTGACATCTTTATGAGGGAAATTTTTTGTTTACATGGTATACCTAAGGTAGTAATCTCTAATAGAGATGTGAAGTATACTTGTTCCTTTTGGAAGAATCTATTTACTGGACTAGGCAATCAAGTATAGTTCAATAATGCCTACTATCTGTAGATGGATGGGAAAACTGAACGAGTGAACCAAGCGTTAGAGGATATGCTAAGGATGTACATCATGCAACAACCGACGAAGTGGGAATATTATCTCCACTTGGTAAAATTTTCCTATAATAATAACTATCATCCTTCCTTAAGGATGAGCCCATTCAAAGTATTCTATGGAATTTGATTTCATGTGCGTCAAGCACAATAAATAAGTCTACAAGCAGTAAGATATGACCTTAAGGTCTGTTAATAAAATTTATACATGTTCATGTTCAAATCCTATTTACGACCATGATGTCATATGGGAAGATCCCTATAAGACCCCAAGGTCGTGACAACTTCTACTACATGCAACAAAAAAAAAACTGGTAAGGAATTATAAAATAATGGGGTTTCACTGGTAGGGTCTTACATCCATATGACCTCTTAGTGAATCCTTGGAGGAAAAAGGAAAATTAAAGTTAGTAAGGAACCTGGAATCTATAGAAGATTCAAGCTCTATTGAGTTGAGATGAGCATGCCATAATCTAAAATAAGCTAGTATGTTCAGACGGGTAGAAACCCTAACCTGTAAACCACTCAAAAAAATAAAAGGGAAATATTAATTTATGTGCATTATGTAAAGTCAAAAAACAAAAGCTCTTAGAAAAGAGGAAAAGAGAGCGAATATGTATACATGTAGCTATAAGTTGAATCATATTGAAGTGGGTTGCTACATGAACATAGACAAATCATTAGGGATTTTCCCCAAGTAATATAAATTGAGAAATAAAAATCTTAGAGCATTTTAGTTGTATATAACTCAGCATATAAGATGACCTTTGTTGCAGGACATTACTCCATCCAAACCCTGAAGAGGTTTGGCTCTAAGGCATAACTACATAGTCTCTACAAAGGTACATCGCGGTAGCCATAACATGTCAACTCCTGTAGGGAAAACATCTGAGGAAAATCACAACAAAGTGTGAGAATTTTAAACTGAGATTCAAATACCATCTAGAGGAGATTACCTTGATTATTGTGTGAAGTGAAAAGGGACTTAACTACATACTTGTTGCAATTAGTGGTAGAGTAAGAGTAACAAAGAGATCTCAATAAGGTTTAGTTGTTGAGGTTTGCAGAGCACATCCAAGAGGTCGGGAGGTGCAATTGAGGGTGGCAAGGCACAAGAGAGTGGGGTGGTTACCACAATGGTAGTCTCTGACTCTACACCATTCGATGAAAACCCTAATCCCCATCAATGTTGATCAGGTGCCATCTCACGACACAAAAATATATAGTCACCGAAGTCTAGAACCATCCGAACATCAACCTAAGCAAAGCATAAATAAATGCAAGGTTGTTTTAATGTTGCCACTCGAATCCCTTAGTTTCGTAAGGGGGCTTATACATATTAAAACACATGACATAAAGAAAGAAAGAACCGGTGCAAACCATATAGAGCCGAGATGGACAAACATATTGCTGAATTGCCATATTCACAATATAAAGTTTTATACTAAGTACCGAGGGGTTAGAACATCATATCGAGAATTTAAGTTATCTTATTAAAAATACATGGTTCACCAAATCTATATATACATGTTACATGGAAGTTTAAATATTAGCCTAAACATTATGTTGAGTAGAGAACCATGTGAACAATGAATTTCTTACTAACACCTATTAATTAATAGTAAGTATTATGGCAGTAAATAAATTAAAAAAATTACTTGTATAAGGCGTTAAGTATGTTATAATGCGCAGATATGGAGATAGATAGGGTAGCCTACCCTTTCCTTTTATATTGAGAGCACCCTCACCGAGGAAAACCCCTCCATTAGCTTTTAAATAACAACCTCTAACTAGAGAGATAATAGACATGAATATGTGATAATAATAAACATGAATATATGATAATATAAATCTTTGATAATAACTATTACATCTCCATTTTTCCTATTAAGAAAATAAATAATCTTCTACGTAATTTAAATATTGGGTAATAACCTTAACTTCTCCAACTACCACGGTTAACAATACACTCAATTTCTTTAGAAGACACAAGTAATACTCCCCTTACGCGTTCAAAAATATTTCATTTAAGTATTAGTATAATTCACTTTGTAGTTGGAAACTTTTATAAACAAAATGACTAATAACAAATAATTTGACCATTAAAATCAATGACTAACATTTCCAATGATGTCTAACCTAGCTTTTAAAAATAAGGAGTCCATGACATTAGAACATGCTTCAAGCTGCTTTATTCACAATTCTCTCACCACATACCTTCCCATACAAGTTTTCACACCAGAATTTTTTAATAACTCTCTTAACCTAGTATGAAGTACAACCATTGCATTTACATAACACAGTTGACTGAGGGAACCAGCGTTAAGTTGTGCCTGTCGCTTCATTCAAAAAATCAACATATGACATACTTCTGATGATGAATATTACCATGAGAATGTTTTAAAAAATTCTTATATAACACATAATTGAATGCCATGAATGAGTTAAAATTAGTGACATATATGGTCAGGCTAACATGTTGTTAAAGAATTCAAAGTACAGAGCAGGAATGAATGATGTGGAAGAACTGCATTCTTGTCACCACTATTTAACATTAAGAGATTATAGGCTCACAAAAGTAGATTTCATTGGGGGCGCAAGAGCATAAGATAAGCGTTTGAACAGAGATTCAACAAAGACATAATTGGTACACGATGGATCTCATTATTCTTCACTTTATTCTCATTCAAACAATGGGAGGAGCTGCTGGGGGTACTCGCAAAGCACCCATAATTAGATCGTATTTTAGTTCCACTTAATTAGAGACATTAAGTATTATTATTACTCCAATTTTAAAATTTAAGATCTTCATTTAAGAAGAATTTATTATTGGTGTGTTAATATTGAAGACTGATTCTTGCCTTCGGATGGAACAATGAACCCTACAACTCATAAATGGAATTATGTAATGAAACCTTTCTTTTACGATGATTGATATGAGATATGTATTTTTACATCAACACGTTATAAGAATTCAGACCTGTTATTGTTCTTCGTGCAATGTAGACAAGTTAGTCACTTGCAAAAATGATCCCATAACTTGGTTCATGGGATTATTAAAAAAATGATGCATATATTCTCCATGAATGGAGTCTGGATTAACCAGCGTACAATGATTGTTAATTGAACAAGAACAACTGTTTATTATGGTGAATCATATCTGACAAAGTACTATTACAGTATGTTAACACCATCATGCAATGGTCACATATTTAGAGGATTTGTTAACTACACTTTGAAGGAACTAGCAAGAAAATCTAGAACATAAGGTGTGAAAAACTACTTGGGTATGCGTATATCAGTTGAACGATAACTATTCATCTTAACAACCGATGAATTAAACGATGAAATGATCAATTTGATATAATGACGGGGAACATGAAATTGGGATTATGATTATAGAGATTACTTTACTTTCATTAGGTTCAGAGATGCATTCTATATATTAGTATGATATGAGGGTGTTGTTAAGACATGCATTCTATATGTTAGTATGATATGAGGGTGTTGTGTGATAGAGTTGATAAATGTTTTTTAAATAAAAATATAAATTAATTATAATAAAAGATATACATGTTAAATTAGTTTTTATTGTTATTATATTCACTTGATTGGTGACATGTTGAATTAGTTTTTATTGTTATTATACTCATTTGATTAGTGATATTACAATAGAAAATGTAAAAATGTTTCACTCTTATATCAACCACAAATAAAATATTTCTATATACACATGAAGTAACATAAATTTATATCATATTTAAATAAAAATATCATATATATATATATATATTGAATGTTAAAAATATATGATTTTTATATTTCTTAAAAATATTTCAACACAAAACTTTTTTTTTCTTCTGAATATCAATGCATATATATATATATATATATATGGTGATCATAATAAAATATTTCAATATGCAAAGAGAAAATAATTGAAAGTGAAACATTCCAATTATTGCAAGATGTGTAACTCATTAATTTTTTAATATAAAATTAACATGTAGCATTTAAAATAATAATAATAAAATTTAATATAAGTTATTAATAAATATTTCAATATGAATAAATAATATTAACATGTATTTTAAAATATATTACTAAAAAAATGTTTTACTGTGTACAATATGGTTTATAAATAAAATATTTCATTAGCCATTTTAAGTAAAAGAGTTCAATATCAACTAGGTATATATTATATGTAGTTAAAAAAATATGTATGTATATATTACATAAACCAATTAAAAAAAACCAATTCTCACTATTTTACATTGTAGCATTTTTTCAAGTATATTTCTTTGGTCAATTTTGTCTAAAAACTGTTGACACCTAAACATCAGGATTGAGTGAATATAATGTAAATAAATAAATAAGTAATATGAACAGTCATCGGGAGATGAAGTGAACAATCTCTCCATCATGTATATAATGAAGACCTACCTTACATTGTAGCATTTTTTCAAGTATATTTCTTTGGTCAGTTTTGTCTAAAAACTGTTGACACCTAAACATCAGGATTGGGTGAATATAATGTAAATAAATAAATAAGTAATATGAACAGTCGTCGAGAGATGAAGTGAACAATCTCTCCGTCATGTATATAATGAAGACCTACCTGAAGGAATGAGATATACGAATCAATTTTGGTTGAGGAGTTACTGCATGGTCTGACGTGGTATCAGAGCCAGCTCCCAAAATAGTTGTAACTCCACTGTCTACTGCTCTCTGTCCACTGTCTACTGTGCCCTCTGTCCTCTCTATCTACTGCGCAGTCTGTTCACTGTTCTTACTGCCTAAATTCAGAAAGCGTTGAGAGAGGGACGACTTCAGAACTGGAATATTGTTTGAAGATGTTTCGGTGGAATAGCTCTTGCTGCGTTTTGTTCTGGTTTCAACAGACGGTTCTCTTGTTGCGTGGCCCCAAGAGCCATTGTGATGCTGTCATGGTAGTGATATTTTTGTTTCTTGCATCGATGTTGCAGTAAATCGCAGTAAAATTTTCCTACCTGGAAATGTTTTAGGTAAAAAATATTTCGAGCTTTTTAGGTATGCGAATCAGACATGAGATGCCTCTCTTTCTTCATTTGCTATTTACATGAGGCACCTTAAAAATCCGCCATTCTTGGATTCACATTTTTAGAGCAAAGAAATAGTAGATCTAAATTGAATCTCTAATAAAAAAATAAAGGGTTTTGAAAACTGATTTCCCTCTTCAGCGATTTAGAAGTGCATGTGAGATTAGCAGTGATTGCGAAGAAGGTTGTTCCGTTGATTTGAACGCTGCTCTGGTGGAGAACGCTGCTCCTATTTTGAAGAACGCTGGTATATATATGTTGAGTTTTTTTGGCTATACGCTGTTTTTGGCATTGTATTGAGCTGTTCATGGCATATGCATTGAGGCCTGAAGTTTGAATGTTGTGTGATTTATTCTACCTGAATATGATTTACGCTGCCTGTAATATGATATTACGCTGCCTGTAATATGATTTAATGTGGAATCTTCTTTATGGAGTGGAGTACGCACAGCTGTACACAAAATTTCAATTCTTTCTATTTTGGTAGTAAGTGAAACGCGCTACACAGGAACCGTAAGGAAAAAAAATTGATGAGGAAGAGATTTGAAATTTTTTTGAGAGTGCATACCTGATCTGAATATTTCTTTGGGAAATGTTTTATATTTTCATTAAAGACAAAGATAGTACAAAGCCCTATATGGAGAGAATGCCCCTTTGAATTGTAATTTTTTTAAAAATTACCACCAGAAGTACAATTTTACTGTATATTGGCAGAAGTATTTTTCTATCAGCAGAAGTATTTTTTACAGTATGCATTCAATCATATCTATTGTGGGAATAGTTCTCACTGGCAAAGAGAACTATCCTGAGTGGTCCCGGATGATAAAACACACCCTCATTTTCAATGAGTTGTGGAAAGGAGTGTGTGTTGGAGACAGAGACAAAGAGCCAGAACAACCTACATCAGACAAAGAGCTCGTCATTTGGGAAAACAAGAACAACAAATCTTATGCATTAACCACAGCATCTGTAAATGAAGAGGTGAGTCGCCATATTTCGCTATTTTCAACTGTTTTGAAGCCTTACAAAAGCTGAAAGAACTCTATGACTCACATTCTGCACTTGAAGTTGTTCAACTCATGATTAAACTCTTCACTCTTGAACTGCAAAATAACGATCCTCTTGCTCTTGCATCTGAAGTAAAGTCTATAATGCATGATATAAAATACACTAAGGTTGAATTAGATATTCCTCTTATCGCTTTTCTCAAGGCACTTTATCCTACTTCAATTATCTTGAGTCACTGCAAGAAAATGGAAATCTCAAAGATATCACCTTTGACTCTCTTGTGAAAAAGTTTGCTGAAAGAGAGAAAGCTTTTGGAAAGAAGACATCCCCTGAATCTTCTGAAGAGGCTATGTGCCTTGCTCATAAAGAAAAGCATCCTGCTCAAGATTCTTCAAGAGGAAGAGGTGGTCAAAGAGGAAGAGGAATATATTTCAGATGCAGGGGGGGCAGACACTCTCAAGGAGAAAAGGAAAATTTACACTGCATATGTTGCGAAAGAAATGGATCACATGATACCTCTACATGCAAGCTACCATGGGACAAAATTGAGTATAAAAGAAACCAATATAAAGGTAAAACTGATGATATAGACAAAGGTAAAGCACCTGAATCTGCTCACTATGTTGTGGCACAATGTAATATTGGAGTAAATGAAGATTTATTCAATGCTTCACTTGCTTCTTGGAAAAATGGTTGGTTGCTTGATTCAGGAGCAACCTACCACATGACTCATAGAAAATATTTTTTTGAAGAATTTATGGACAGTGTTGATGGAGCAGTATACTTTGTAGACCAATCAAAAATCAAGCCATCAGGGCTTGGCACAATCAGACTTAAACTGCTTGGTCTTCCAGACTTTATTCTACATCATGTTCTATATCTCCCACAGCTCAAGAGAAACTTGTTGTCCTTGGTCCACATCTACCAGCAAGGTCACTATATTCATATGTTTGATGGAAAGATTGAGGTAAGAAAAGCATCTAACCACTCACTTGTCATGAGGGGAATAGAAGAAGAAAGACTTCTCAAGCTGCAAGAAACCTCTGCTCATGCACAAAATTTCTCATACAATTCTCATTATGAAGAAGGTACACTTCCATCAAGTTTATTATGGCATGCTAGATTTGGACATTTGAACTATGACAGTCTTCGCTTGTTGAAGAAAAATGGTGTCGCTGGTTTGCCTACAATTCCTAGGAAATTTAAGCAATGTGATGCTTGTATTCTAGGAAAGCATAACAAACAATATTTTCACGATTCACATTCAAGAGCACATATAAAACTTGAACTCATTCATTCAGATTTATGTGGTCCAATGCCTGTTCCTTCTGCAAATGGAAATAAATATATGATGACATTTATTGATGACTACACCAAAATGTGTTGGGTTTATTTATTGAAGAACAAATCTGATGCTTTTCAAACATTCAAGAACTTTCATAAATGGATTGAAAATGATGCACAATCTCATATTTGGTCTATTCACACTGATAATGGAAAAGAATACACATCAAATGAATTTGAAAACTATCTTCGCCAACATGGGATCAAACATCAAACAAATTTACCTTATAACCCCCAACAGAATGGTGTAACTGAAAGAATGAATAGGAAAATCTTAAATATGGTACGATCCATGCTCTTCTTCAAAAATGTAAAGATAATGTTTTGGGCTGATGCTGTTCTATGTGATGCATATGTAAAGAATAGATGTCCATCTAATGCTATTAGAAACAAGACTCCTTATGAAATGTGGTATGGATATGTTCCTTCGGTAAAGCATCTCAGGGTCTTTGGTTCCACCTATTATGCCTTGATACCAAAGGTACATAGAAACAAAATTGGTGCAAGAAGTCATAAGTGTATCTTCCAGGGGTATTCAAACACCTCCAAAGCATACCGTCTCTATGATGAAGTAAATAAAAAGTTTGTTGTATCGAGAGATGTAATTTTTCTTGAATGATCCAAAAATGACAATGTTGTTGAGCAGCAACTTGATGGCTTGGATAGATTCACAAAAGCAAAATCATTTCAAGAATTTGATAATCAGATTCCACATCTTGAAGGGGGGATTCCTATACTAGATCAACATGTGGAATCTTCTTTTGAATAACACTCTCCCCCGCATGAAACTCCAACAATGGATGATGCTTTAAGTGATTTGATTGATAGAATTGGGAGACTCAATCTTGATTCAGTCCCAACTCAATCAATGGAGCAGCCTGGACCATCTGAGAAAGGTCCCCCAAAGTGGCTGACAAAGACACTTGAAATTGTTCATCGTGATGAGGTTGGAAAGACAGGAACTAGAAATTCAAACCGGCAAAATGGAGGTGATGTAGATGACTCTAATTCACCTGTTGATATGGATGTTTCTTATGATTGTGAATTGAACTTGTCTACAGATTTTGAACCAACTTCCTTCAAAGAAGCTGCTTCTCATGATGTATGGAAAGAAGTGATGCAAAAGGAGTATGATGCCTTCATAAAGAATGGCATTTGGAAGCTGGTTGATCCTCCATTAGGAACCAAACCAATTGGTTGCAAGTGGGTCTACAAGAACAAGTATAACACTGATGGCTAAGCTTGTGACAAAAGGTTTTGCACAGAAGGAAGGGGTCAAATATGAGGAGAATTTTGCCCCCACAGCAAAATGGGCTACCATCCGGACACTCTTTGCCCTAGCAGCTCAGAATGGTTGGAAAGTCCATCAAATGGATGTAAAAACTGCTTTCTTAAATGGAGATCTAAAAGAGAATGTTTTTATGTCCCAGCCTAAAGGATTTGTTGTGAAAGGACATGAACATAAAGTATGCAAACTGGTGAAGTCCTTATATGGCCTCAAACAAGCACCGCGAGCCTAGTATGAAAACTAACTGAGCATCTTCTGAAACTCAATTTCAAACATTATGATCTTGATGATGCAACTTTATTTGTCAAGAAAGTTGGCAAAATAGTTGTATATCTTGTGGTATATGTAGATGATCTTTTAATGATAGGGAACAATGAAAGCTACATTGCATCCATAAAGAAGGAATTGGGAAAAAGCTTTGAAATGATTGATTTGGGCTATGTTCATTACTATCTTGGTATTGAAGTAACCCAACATCCAAAGTACATATTTCTTTCTCAAACGAAATACATTGGAGATCTGTTGAACAAGTTTGGCATGGCAGAATGCAATCCTCTTACTACTCCAATGGAACAAAACTTAAAGCTCACATCTATTGAAGGAAAAGAATTTGAGGATGCAACAAAGTACAGACAGCTTGTAGGAAGTCTCAACTACCTAACTACTACCAGACCAGACACTTTGTTTGTTGTTGGAATCCTCTCCAGGTTTATGCAAAAGCCTTGTGAGGGACATTGGTCTGCTGCAAAAAGAGTTCTAAGGTACTTGAAGGGAACTCAAGACTTTGGAATCAAGTATACACAGGTGGACGACTTCAGCTTGATTGGATACTCTGATTCAAACTTTGATGGAGACAAAGAAACTAGGGTATCTACTTTAGGATATGCTATGAGTCTTGGATCAGGAGCTGTCTCCTAGAGATCACACAAACAATCAATTCCAGCAGATTCCACAACAGAAGCTGAATATGTGGCATAGTTGAAGCAACAAAAGAAATTGTGTGGCTTAGGAAAATTCTTGAAGATTTGCAAGTAAAACAAGTACAATCAACTCCACTCATGATTGACAATACCTCTGCAATAAAGTTGGCCAAGAACCCAAAGTTCCATGATTGAATGAAGCACATCAATACTAAATATCATCTGATTCGACATCATGTTGAGGCCAAAACAATTCATCTCCGTCATTGTTCCACTAATGAGAAAATTACAGACATCTTCACCAAAGCGCTTGGAAGAGAAAAACTTGAATGATTCAGAATGATGCTTGGATTCACCAACATCCCTTCAGATTAAGGGGGGGAATGTTGACACCTAATCATCAGGATTGGGTGAATATAATGTAAATAAATAAATAAGTAATATGAATAGTCATCGGGAGATGAAGTGAACAGTCTCTTCCTCATGTATATAATGAAGACCTAACTAAAGGAATGAGATATACAAATCAATTTTGGTTGAGTAGTTACTACCTAGTCTGACAAAAACTAGTGAAGATTCATTAGAATTGCAAGTTTCAGTTGTGTAGATTACACAACTCAAGTGTCCAAAAGAAGTTTCGAAACATTAAATCTTTTATACATTAAAAAATAATACATACATACATACATACATACATACATACATACATACATACATACATATATATATATATATATATATATATATGGTTAAAACAATTCAAATAATTTCACTTAGCTCCTTTTGAGGTGTATTTTTTGGTATTTTTTTTTTTTGGAGAGAGAGATTAAATCTCTTAAGGAAAACATTTTTTCAAAGAGTGTCACCTCAAAAGATTTCGTCCCTCTCTCCATGCTTAAAACATATCTATAATGGTTATTAACCATATTTGTAACCATTTCATAGAGTTTGTATACATGTTATACTGAACTGTATTATGTGACTTCGTAGCAATAATTGTATGTTTCCACTAGCCTAAATCATTACGAGTTAATTTGACTCCATTGGCTTGAACCGTATCAAGTTCATAGATATCTTAAGTATGTATTGAGTTGGACATAGTGTGAAAAAATAAAGTGAATGGTTTTATGAATGAAATTTTAATTAACAAAAAAATTGATTTATAAATTGTTTATTGTGTGATCTCACTTTTCAAACTTTGATATTTTTCATTAAATTTTTTTGGAAGGAGGTTATTCATTAGATTATAATAAACTTGTTGCAAAAAATATTAAGAGGGGGAGTGAATCAATATTTTAAAAACTAATAATAATTTTTCTTTTTTGAAATGTATACGCAATTTTACTGAACCCAACTAGCATATATACGTGACTGTTGTAACAGAAACTAGTGTATGCCAAGTAAACTTTGTAAACCAACTAATTCTTTATATGTTAACTTTGAACCAAAATGTAAGAGATTAATTAGGCATTTGATGAGCAGTGAACATGTGCAGTAAGAACAAAATAAATTATCACACATAAAACACACATGAACACTAGGATTTAAGGTGGAAACCCAATGTGGGAGAAAACCACCGCTGATGCCATGTCAGTGTTCAAAACTTATTAATATAAAAAACTGCTTACATTCATGTACTCGTGCAAACTCATACTAGTACGTAGGCACCCACTTTCTAAATGTTACAACCTTCACTCGTTTTCGAACTCCTATTGGAAGGGAGCTCCAACCCCCTAATTTGATCACCAACTACTACTGGTAGGAATCTTTGACTTCCTCACTGAAGGCTCCAACCCTCAGCAATCTCCATGGACCAAGTTTCATCAAAATTTCAGACTAGATCCAATATTAACATTTATGCTCAATCATCATTGTAAGAAATCATCAATTTCTAACACAAGCAATCACTGAAACCAAAACAACATAATCCAAAATTAACCAATCAACTAGAATAGTGAGATCACTATAACCAGTCCACAGAACAGAACTCGGAATGCTGCATCAACACATAGAATCAACTACAAACCTAATCATTCACTTGCAAAAATGTATATGCTACTTTGCTTAAGGCAACTTGCATGCCTACGCACTTTTCAGGAGAGAAACCCACATACAAAACTGAAAACTTGACTACTGCAACACTCTAAACCAATCACAAAACTAAAAACAATCTTCAATCATAACCAACAAGTAATCTTGACACTATTCACAACCATGTTGAACTTCATCATTCTATCAGATCTTCAAAAATTATCATTTAACCCAGATCAAACATAAGGACATCATTGACAGACAACAAAGAACCATCAACACTAATCAAATTGATTAGTGATTTATGAATAGAAAAATCCTTACTTTATATACGTGACTTTACAGAAGTGAACTCGCATGTATACACACTTTTCTTGAAACCAACCCGTGTATAGATTTGTAGATTTTGACCTAAAATTGCGCAACTCTTCAAAACTTTAGAAAGACCTAGATCATAATAATCAAAGATAAAAATGTGCGTCAATACCTAGGTCCAGTCAATCCTTGAACAAATCATACAATGAATAGTCATTTCAGGTCTCATGATCCTGATCCATCATTGTATCCATTAGTGCATAATTATTTCATATCAATGTGATAATTATGGCCCTTACAATGCAAATATACTTCAGATTGAATTATTCATCAAAAACTTCTTTCTCTTGCACACTTAGCCCTTTGATCTTCACTTCTTTAAATAGTTTATCCTTCATCCAATACAATGGGTCAAAACAATATTAGTGTTAGTGGTAATCTTTGATAGGATCAATATTCGTTTTCGTGCTCATTACTATGGGCCAATACCATGGTAAGGACCCTTGGTAGTTAGAATACCATGGTACAAAAACCATACACTACTTTCCTTCACTGAACTTGCGTGCATACATGAATTGGCTTAACAAAACCCATGTAGAGTTCTTGAACTTCCAATTTTCTCATTCTTTTGAACTGCTTCCTCTAAATTGTCATGCATTCTGTCACTTTTAAACTGACCTGTGAATTCTGTTATAAGTGAGTTTCCATTAACGACAACACATGTATCATAATGCCAACAATCTCCCCCTTTGGACTTGATGGCAACCATTTTGTGTTTGGTCACCACAACTTGTAAATAACATCGAGTCAAGCATCAAGCTATTCTCCAAAAACACTCTCCAAACACTAAGCTACTCTCCCCCTTTAACATCAAGGGAAAAGGTATGACCAAAGTTGAAAGAATATTTCCATATCTGAAATAATGAATATGCTGAACTATTGAACTACTCCCCCTAAGCACATGTCAAACTCTTTGACGGATTGAAAATGACTCTATGACTATGACCTTCCTATCACCAAGGACTCATGCTTACGTCAATCACCCAACAAAGTGGGATTACATTTTGGACATGATATCAAAAGTCTATACATGAATGAATATGACAATTATTACATCAAAGGTATTTTACATGACCTTTACATTAAATGATATACATAATTCAGTAACCAAAATGCCACCAATGCATTATATTATGTAAGACTACTGCTCCCCTAAACCTGTGCTACCTGATCATATTCAAAAACTCATTCATCAAAGCATCTTCATCATTCAGAGAAATATTAATGAGAAAAACATAACTCAATACCATATCAGCAGACTGTACCCATCATCATCAGACCAAGAGAAATCAAATCATAGCTATCAGAAGCATGTTAGAGGCTGATCTTGAGTCTGTCCCACTGTTTTTCTATCTGAGAAAATGATCCGGATTTAAATAAGAATGCAAAAAATTACAGAGATAACCATAAATACATAGATGCAGCGGAAATAATACTTCATTTCATTAATGTAAAATACTGAAATATTCTTACAAACAGAAATGGAAATAAACCAGTTAAGGTGATGGTAGCTTATCTCTGAGAAGAGATGTGGCAGCTACATGCCTCTGAACTATGTTACAATGAGGCTCTAAGGCCTATTTACTGTTGAGAAATAATGGAAAACCCTAAACATCCAAAAATATAACCCTAGGAGATGAAAAGCCAAACTGTGGGTCCCGTTTCAGTAAATTGGTACATCAACTTCCCGGGGTTGTAACTTTGGCATACGATCTCCGTTTGACGTGCACAATAGCTCATTAGAAATATCTATCCGAGGAATACAACTTTGGGAAGGGAAAAAAAGGACCATGGAACCATGTTGCTCTCAGGTTTCCCAAGATATGTCATTTAGGGCCTCAAAACGACTCTAGAAGTTTAGGACTCGAAAAACTGCTAAAAATATTAAATTGTGCTACAATTAAGGAAATTGAAAAATTGAAACAGACAATTATGGGGGTCCAAGTGGGATAGGTGGGTGGCACCGACATCCACTTGGATCATTCCTCCCCCCTTAGGAAGTAATGGTCTCTATTACGTTGAGTTCCTCCATGAGATGAGGAAGCTTCTGTTGAACTTGGTCCCTGGTGAGCTGTTCTGCAACCTCTAATGTGTCTAGTAATGGTCGAAAGCATGGACGAGGGAGGTCCACATAAAACACTTGGTACAAGCAAAGGAATGGGGGAATGTTGTGCTCCAAAGCATTGTTACCCATAGCCTTGGTACTAGTTTAAGGACCATGTCGGAGTGGTCTGAGCTTTTAATGGGCTCTTGTAAGGTGTTCTTTTTGTAGATGCAACCAAACTTTGTGCCCACTTGAAACTTGTGTGGTACCTGATGCTGATCATGTCACTGCTTGTACTTGGAATTTTCCAGAATTGAGTGGTGATATATTGGTCCATTGGGCAAAGGTGCTCTGGGAGTTAGATCGAATGAATGGTTGTCCTGATAGTGCAACAGTACCCCTGTGGGTGGGGAGAAGATGTTCCTATGTTCTTTCATAACCGTATCCATATATTGCTGCTGCTGCGTGGAGGAACCCTTCGTAGGGATCATGGACGTGGCTACGATCTTCCCCTTACTTTGAGAGCGAACCAGACATAAAATAAATTTCCTAGTCTAGGAGATGAGCTTGCTGCATTTCTTAGCCGTGATCAAAGAGGTGGCGGTAGGTGGGGCTACCTTCGATATCCTATATAATGAATTACCCAAAGAAATAATAACAACGTGAGGCCTTGACTCATACACAGCATGTCACCTCCATAAGTATGGTTGGTGTAATAGTACATCACAAACATCAAGAGGTGCAACATCACACAATACCTCATTTGTGAAGGGCTTGATGCTGTAGGGAAGGCGACACTACTGTTGGACTCAGAGATCTTGTCCTTGGTGAAGCCACCCAATACTGTACGACTATGGGTGTGGTGTAGTTGGTAAGCCCAACCGCTTCACGACCTCTGCTGAAATGAGGTCCTTTTTGCTGCCACTATAAACAATGAATTGCAGCGGCGAACCTTCACCCACATTTGTGAGTGGAAAAGGTGCTCCCCCTCTTCTGGATCTTCAAGCTCAATCTTCTAGACCTTGGTAGTGGCAATAGTGGCATTGGCCTCTGCATCAATGATTTGCTTCCCTTTGTCATTCCCCTTATCAAGTTCTGACTCAGGGTCAGAACATGCATCTGATTCTGAAGCCTTCAACTTGGTCACCAGCGACTGCTTGGTCCGAGACTCACTTGTGTTATGAGTGGGGCTCTTATGGAACTCACACCACTTTCCTATGTTCTCCTTCGACTTTGTGGTGTTGTTATTTTCTTGCAGCTTCGACGGGTTGTCTTGGGTCACCCCGCTTTGAATTTGTCCTTTGGTCTTCGGATTCGCAGATCTAAAGTCTCCCTTCTTTTGTTTAAACTTCTGCTCAATCTTGACAACGTATTGGTATGCCATGTCGAGGAAGGAGATTTTCAAGAACTCCATCTCATCCTGGATGTATCTAAGTAGGTAGCTGCAGTATTTGAGCACCAAATGCAGCTTAGAATCCTTGATACCCAATTGTGTGTGAAGGGTATGAAATTTTTTTGTGAACTCCGGCACATCTTGGTCCCTTCCCTACTGCAGCGTGGTCCACTTTATGTATTTGTCCTCATATCTTTTGACAGGGTAGTACTACTCCTTGATGGAATCGTGGAATGAATTCCAAGTGGGTGCGGCTGAAAATAGTGAGCCTGTACTTTCATCCTTCTGCTTGCAGTAGGTTTTCCATCAGTCCTTGATGTGGGGGCTACTTTGAGAAGAGCAAAAATGATCTTTTTCCGACTGGAAAACTGATGAACAAAAAAATACCCTTCTAGTAGATTTAACCATTTATCTACGACATCTTCATCTATCTGACCCTCGAATATGGGGATTTCAAAGTTAACTTGTACGTTAAAGGGCGTGGCGTTTCCAGAGTAGCTGTTGGAAGCCGATGCATCACCCCTGGGTAGCTGCTGAAGGATCTGGGCTAAGTTTTCCATCATCGCGTTCCTTTGTCGCTCGAGGGCCTCTTCGAGCAAGTTTTTGATAGGATCTCCTACCCCCTCGTCTTTCTTTTCATCTACCATGGGAGGCCATCGGGATTTGCGAGGCTGGTCTTGCAAGGGTTTGACCAGTTCAATCCCCAACTCCTTATATCCCAACCTCGATGGGGACATGCAAAGAAAAACAATAAAAGAGTAGACCCCTCTGATACCACTGATTCGGATTTGAACAGGAATACAACAAATTACAAAGATAACCATAAATATAGAGATGCAGTGGAAATAATACTTCATTTCATTAATGTAAAATACTGAAATATGCTTACAAATAGAAATGGAAATACACCAGCTAGGGAGATGGTAGATAATCTATGAGAATATATGTGGCGGCTACATGCCTTTGAATTGTGTTACAATGAGTCTCGAAGGCATATTTATTGTTGAGAAACAATGGAAAACCCTAAAAATCTAAAAAATTAACCCTAGGAGATGAAACGCCAAACTGTAGGCCCCATTTGGGTAAATTGGTACATCAAATTCCTGAGGTCGTAACTTTGGCATACGATCTCCATTTGACGCGCACAATAGCTCGTTAGAAAGATCCATCTGAGAACTACAACTTTTGGAAGAGCAACATCAATCCATGGACCCATGTTGCTCCCAATTTTCCCCAAAAATGTTGCTTAGGGCTTGAAAATGGCTCTCGAAGTTTAGGACCGAAAAAATGCTAAAAATAGTAAATTGTGCTACAATTAAGGAAACTGAAAAACTGAAAGAGATAGTTGTGGGGGTCCAACTGGGATAGGTGGGTGGCCACCAACATCCACCTGGATCAGAAAAAAAAAGTGTGACTTTTTGTAAGGAAACATGCGTATATACACGGCTATACTTCATGAAAATTGCATATAGCTAGCAACCTTCTGAATTCTCACCTGTAGGCCGAGTAATAATGTTTTCATCATCTAGAGAAGTTGTGTGCAACAAGATGCAACAACTACATATTTTGCTTCTGTTGTATATAAGGCAATTGAGATTTGTTTCTTACTGAACCAAGATACAATCGCGGCCCCGTGTAAAATGCTAGTGCTTTTTCAATTATCAACATTTCCATCTCAATCTGCATCTGTGTATACATGAAGGGTAAGATCTGCATCTTTAGGATACCATAAACCAAAATCTTGGGTTCCTTGGAGATATTTGAATATTCTCTTTACTGCCTGAAGATGTAATTCTTTTGGATTGGCTTGGAAACATCCAACAATCCCAACTGCATGAATGATGTTTCGTCTGGTACCTATTAGATAAAGTAGACTGCCACTCATGGATCTGTACTATGGTTGGTTTACTGCAGGAGAATCATCATTAGAATTGAGGCTACATCCTATCATCATGGGAGTACATAGATGTTTTTATTCTTCCATCCCATACTTCTTCAGAATTTGCTTGAGATATTTTTTTTGTGAGAGAAAGATGCCATCTTTTACTTGTTGTACTTGCAGACCAAGAAAATAGGTTAGTTCCCCAAGTAAAGACATTTAAAATTCTTTCTGTATAACATAAGAATTTTTTTTTTTGTCATAGATTCTTCATTACTGCCAAAAATGATATCATCAACATAAACCACAATAATTAGCAGTTTATCACCCTCAATTTTTGTGTACAAGTTGCTATCTGCAGATCCTTTTCTGAAACCTTGTTGTTGAAGATATTTGTTAAGATGATAATACCATGCTTGTGGAGCTTGTTTTAGCCCATATAAAGAATTTTTGAGTTTTCATACAATGTTTTCATCATTCCCCAAAATGAATCCTTTTGGTTGTTCAATATATACTTCTTCTTCTAGATCTCCATTAAGGAAGGTAGATTTTACATCCATTTGATAAAATTTGAAATTACGAAAACTTGAAAATGCAAGTAACATTCTTATTGCTTTAAGTATGGCGACTAGTGCAAATGTTTCTTCAAAGTATATACCTTCTTGTTTAGCATAACCTTTACAAACAAGTCTAGATTCCTAATGTGGAAAATCTGTGATAGGTTAACCCGATAATGCAATATAAATTAAAGCAGAATACTATAACCTACTTCTACTATCAATTTGTGGAAGCTTAAATATCGAGCTGAACAATATAACTAAAAGAAGAATAATCAATGGTACAATACGCATGAAAATACTTTGGGGAAAGCCTCAGCTAAAAACCCCACAATATTGTATTATCATACATGGTGGAAATACATAGGAATTATACAAAGTCTTAGCTCTCATAGCTAGCCAACTCTTAGTACAATCCTCACAGATGCTCATAGACAATCATGGGTTCTCTCTAGCCTTACTCTTTTCCCTCCAAGCTCATATTTCCTTGCGTTGTTCCTTGTGGATGATTTTCCTTTACCAAGTGGAAAACCAATCCTTCAAAACTATGCAATCCTCAAGGATAAATCCTTGACTGCATGCATGAGTTTTCTCTATGAGAAAACACATACAACTGATAATACACTATCCTTGAACATTAATCTCATCTGGGTCTTTCTCAGAATAGACATGCATGAGTTTCTGATGAGGGAATCTTCAGTTAATTGGAGTAGCACTAGTTGAGTGCATTAATGCATCAACTGACTGTTAACTCACTATTAGTTCCTCAAACAGTTTGGAACTAATTTAACTGGACTTAACTCAGTAAAATAAGTTAACTAATTACAACTCAAATATAACTCAATCTTATTTCCTTAATTTAAGGGATAACTCTTGCATGACTTCAGAAAGACTTCTAACTTGAATTTCTCCAACTAATTAATTTAAAATAAATTAATTAATTATTTCCAAGTAGCTGTTAAGACTAAATTCGATTTTAATTCACAATTTAATTCAAGGACAAATTAAATTGGAATATTCTTGTTGCCATATTTCAACACTCCCTCTCAACAAGAAAGGGATTATCTGCCATCCCGATCCTGTCTCTATGGAACTCGAATTTACACTTTGACAATGCCTTTGTCAAAATGTCAACATCTTGCTCCTCTTTCGAAATATACTGCAACAACATGATCCTCCTCACTACATAGTCTTTGAGACAATGATACCAGATGTCGATGTGCTTGGACCTATCATGAAATACTGGATTCTCAAAGAGTTTGATACAACTCTGATTATCACAATAGATCACAGTTGGATCCATCCTCTGATCAAACAAACCAACTAGGATTTTCCACATCTAGATGGCCTCACATGCTACCTGACTTGTAGCCATGTATTCTGCCTCTGCTGAGAGGGGTGCAACCGACCTCTGTTTCCTGTTGTACCAAGAAACTACCGCTGACCCAAGGATGAAAATCCCTCTTGATGTGCTCTTCCGATCTGATGGACTCCCTGCCCAATCTGCATCAGTGAAGCCCTGTAGCTTCACTCCCTCTTTCCATCTGTACCATAATCCATACTGAGATGTGCCTCTGAGGTATCTCAATACATGCTTTTCCACCTTCCAAAACATATTGGTAGGCTAAACCATCCCTTGACTCAGCTGGTTCACCTTATAGCACAAATCTAGTCGTGTGTTCGTTAAGTACATTAGTGAACCCACAAGTTGCCTGTACACAGTAGCCTCTACCACTTCTCTTGAAGTAGCAACCTCCTTCCTCCAGTTACCTGCTAGAGGAGTTTGCATGGGCTTGCACTTCTCCATGTGGAATCTCCTGAGTATCTCGTTGGCATACTTTCCCAGAGACACAAACAACTCCCCATCCTTCTGCCACACTTCCGTGCCAAGGAAGTAATGCATGAGACCCATGTCTTCCATCTCGAATTCTCTTGCAAGGTCCTCCTTGCAAGAGATGATCAAATGATCATCACTAGTCAATATGAGATCATCAACATAAAGTACGATGATCAAAAACTTACCTTTCACCACGATGTGGTTCAGGTTCACATCTGCTTCAGCTTTGTGAAGCCCAACCCGATGAAGTAGTTGTCTATCCTGGTGTACCAAGCATGAGGTGCTTGCTTTAGCCCGTATAATGCTCTCTTGAGTCGGTACACATGCGACTCACGATCGAAGGTCTCAAAACCTTCTGGCTGCTCTATGTACACCTCTTCCTCAATCTAGCCATTGAGGAATCTAGTCTTCACATCCATTTGATGGATTTTCCAACCCATCTATGCTGATAGTGCCAACATAGATCTGATAGATGAGTTCCTTGCGACAGAAGAAAAAGTCTTGTCATAGTCAATCCCCTCAACCTGTGAGAAGCCACAGGCAACAAATCTTGCCTTATGCTTCTCCACACTACCATCAGTAGCTTGCTTTACCTTGTAAAGCCAACGGGAACTCACAACTAACTTGTTCTCCGGTCTCAGAACCATGTCCCAAACATTGTTATGAACTATGGAGTCATACTCCTCCACCATAACATCAACCCAAATCAACTACTGCACTGCTTCCTCAAAGGAAAATGCCTCGGTCTCAACGCGTTCCCTAGTAAGGGCCATGTATCCAGTGTACCTCTCAGGTGACCTCCTCTGTCTGTGCTGAGAAGATGGTGCTCCCACATTCTCTCTCGCATCCTCCAACAATTTGCCAGCTTCTCTTGTGTGCTTCCGTCCATCTCTGGAAGACTCTGCTTGAGTGGATGTCTCCACTCCTGGAACCTCTGCATGTGGCTACTCCACATCAGTTTGAGGCTCCTCCTCCTTACGAACCAACAATTCCTCCATAGCTTGTAGTTGGAGCTCCCTCTGAAGGGAAACTCGCATTGCATTTTGCTCATCAAACTTGAGATCTTTGTGAACCAATGTTCTCTGACTGGTAGGCAAGTACACCTGATAGTTGTGTGGTGTATCAGTGTACCCCACAAATATCTCCAACTCTGCTGTAGGCTCAAGCTTCTTCCGTGCATCCTTTGTCACATGGCAATATATCGATGAGCCAAATATCCTAAAGTGACCCACATCTAGTCTCTTATCGGAGAAAGCTTCCTCTAGTGTCTTCTACCAAGCATGCGATGCGGGCTTCTATTCTGCAAATAGACCACTATGTTGCATGCCTCAGCCCACAAGTGAAGTGCTAGACCTTGGTCATGCATCATTGCCCGTGCTACCCCTATAATAGTTTTGTTCTTCCTTTTGGCCACCCCATTATGCTGTGGGTTATGAGGTGTCGTCAACTCTCATTTAATTCCTTCCACTACACAGAAGTCCTTAAGCTCTTGAGAGACATATTCTCCATCGTTGTCACTTCTCAAGGCCTTGATATTCTTCCCTGACTCTTTCTCGACCAAAGCTTTGAACTCACAAAACTTTGTGAAAGTTTGGTCCTTCTTCTGCATGAAATAAATCCAGCATTTACGAGAATAGTCATCAATGAAAATAACGTAATACCTTTGCTTCGTTGTGGATGCCATCGAGAATGGTCTACACAAATTAGTATGAACTCGCCCTAAGATAACCTCTGCTCAACTGTCTCGATCATGAAAGGAAGACTTGGTGTACTTTCCCAAGGTACAACCTTTGCATGTGTCAACTTGCTCAAGTTTATCTTTGGGAAGTCCGGTAGATATTTGTTGCATTATCTTCAAAGCCCCATGATGAAAATGGCCCAACCGCTTGTGCCACAACTTGCCAATGCCTTAGCTTTGCACCAATTCTGCTTTCATACTCAATGATGCACAATCATCTACCTCTAGTTTATAGAGATTCTTCACCCAAATCTCTATCCTCTTGGTTTGAACCGTGTCTATGTGTCTTAGGAATGCCTTTCCTTTACTGAAGAGAACATCGTAGCCTTTGTCCTCCAACATCACAACCGATACCAAGTTCTTCTTCAGTCCAGGCACATACATCACATATGTCAAGATGAGAGGAGCTCCATGCTCCCTCTGAAAAGCAATTGTGCCCACTCCTGAAATACTATACGTTCTGTCATCACCCATCTCTATGCACATCTTGAGGTATTTCTCCTCCAAGGCACTGAATAAATTTTTATCACCGGTCATGTGGAATGAGGCTCCACTGTCAAGATACCAGACACAACCCATCATCGATGACACCATGCATGCAATGAGGGTAAAGTCCATTTCAAACTGAGAGGCTAATGCCTCACCTTCCGATCCTTCCGAGGATCCCTTCTTGGACTTCTTTGATGGGAAATTAGTTGCATAATGTCCCATATTGTGACAATTAAAGCATCTTACTTTAGACATGTCACCCTTCTTCCCTCCATGAGAAGAATTTGATTTGAAATGGGAATCTTTCCCCTTCCCTTTCCTTGCCTTACTTGCTAAGGCTATATTTTCATCATCATCATTCTTGGATGAAGAACCATCTCGTGTGCTGCTCCTAATCTCCTCTTGTATAAGATCTGACCACAATCGTTCCCAATCCGACAGTTTCTCCCTTCCATTCATAGAGACTTGGTAGCTATTCCAGCTCTTTGGAAGGCCAAGGAGAGCGAGGCTCACCATATCATCATCGACAGTAGTTATTCCCACACTGCCAAGCTCATCTCTGCAAGTGGTGAGCTTGATGAGATATGTAGAAATAGTATCGCCCTTCTCCATCTTGATTCTTCGAAGCTTATGCTTGAGCTCCAATTTCCTCTGGTCAATATTGTTCTGGTAGATGTCCTTCAATGTCTTCCACATTGAAAATGGAGTATCCTTCCCATGGAGACTCGAGACAATATGGTCTCAAACTCCCTCAAGGGTGATCCATCTCACCTTCGCCACACACTTCTTCCACTCAGCCAACTCTTGCGCATTAGTTGAAGATGGCTTTGGGATTTCTTGATCAATGAATTCCTTCAAGCCATTGTCTTATAATACAACCTCCATTCTATCTTTCCATACTATGTAATTCGAGCTACCTTCCAAGGCATACTTGAGTCTTAGGCCATAGAACACCATTGGCCAACCTTGAAGTATGATATGAATTCAATTTTCACCTACAACCCTGAACTTCAAACTTTGAATTCTCTTCTCAGTATATTTTTCACAGCTCTGATACCATGTAGAAAATCTGTGATAGGTTAACTTGATAATGCAATATAAATCAAAGAAAAATACTATAAACTACTTCTACTATCAATTTGCGGAAGCTTAAAGATCGAGCTGAACAATATAACTAGAAGAAGAATAATCAATGGAAAAATACACATGAAAATACTTTGGGGAAAGCCTCAGCCAAAAACCCCACACTATTGTATTATCATACATGGTGGAAATACATAGGAATTATACAAAGCCTTAGCTCTCACAACTAGCTAGCTCTCAGTACAATCCTCATAGATGCTCACAGGCAATCTTGGCTTCTCTCCAACCTTCCTCTCTACCCTCGAAGCTACTATTTTCTTGCGTTGTTCCTTGTAGATGATTTTCCTTTACCAAGTGGAAAACCAATCCTTAAAAACCGCGCAATCCTCAAGGATGAATCCTTGATTGCATGCATGAGTTTTCTCCATGAGAAAACACATGCAATTGATAGTACACTATCCTTGAACATTAATCTCAACTGGGTCTTTCTTACCGAATTGGCATGACTTGCATATGGTACTTTCTAGTATGGTGATGTAGGGTATATCACGAAAAGCTTTAAGTCCGCTTGATTTTCTTATTTGAGAAAAACTTAGATGTCCCAACCTTCTGTGCCATAACTAGTTTTCTTTTACCTTGCCTAGGTAACATTGTTCTTGGCCACCTTTCAATATATACAGATTTCTTGGGGTTCTTGTTCCTTTTATTATGGTCTTACATGTATCAAGTTCATGAACCACAAATTCTTGTGATTGGAATACCACCTCATTTCCTTGATCACACATTTGACTAACACTCAAAAAGTTATGCTTTAATGCATCAACATACATAACATTACTAGCTTTAACCTTTTCTTTTAGAAAAATAAAACCTTTACCCTTAATGAAAACAGGTGAGTCATTTCCAAAAGTGACATTCTTTTCTTTCTCTAAAGCATTGTATGAAATAAGTTTATTTTTATCACCTGTCATGTGTTTTGAGCATCTTCTATCAATGTACCATTGATTTTATTGTCCTTATGCAAACAATGTTATGCAACAACTTTTAGATTGTACCTCCTTCCTATTCCATACCTTGGAATTTGTTGATAGTTGCTCCTTTTGAGATGTTGGCTATAATTTGCTCCTGCATTCAGATTCTTCATGACCAAAGTTATTGCAAACTGAGCATTTGATTTCATCTATAACAAGTGATAAGATATTATAGGAGTTCTTCTTGACTCCTGTCTCATTCCTTCGTTTTCTTGCTTCTCTAGTCATGATAGTTTTGTATGCAACACATTGACAACCTTATGACCAAAATTATGAAATGAGAAACATTGCCCATTAAAGAAGAAATTTCTATGACCACAAAATCTTCTGGTGTTGTTTACCTTTTGACTGAAGCTTCTGTTATTGTTCATCCTTGGATTGGAGTGAACATGATTTACATGTGGAATGCTTTTAATATTTTGCTGAGGACTGTAGTTTTGCTTGCTGGGTTTTGTTGCATTACTGAAGCTTTGTTGACTGATTTTTGTTGTATTACCAAAGCTTTGCTGACTGGTTTTTGCTGCATTTAGATAGCTTCTGGTGGCAGCTGAATACTTTTCCGATTGAGATGTTTCTCCAGTGTATCCAAGACCTGTCTTCATAAGAGGAAAAAATTGTACCTTGATAATTTCATCTTAGGTTTCAGATCCTTTAGCAAATCTAAGATTTAAGGTTTTTATTTTCTCAATTTTCTTTCTTAGAATTACTACTTCACATTCTAGCTTTTCATTATGCTTTTCCTTTTCTATGAGTTGATGCTTCAAAGTATCTATGACTACTTTGCTTTCTTCCACGAAAATTTTGAGTTGAGTAATTTCTTCAAAGAAATCCTTTTCTTCTAATGCATCCACAAATTTATCATTAGACTCAAAATCCATGAGTAATTCAATATCTTGATCAGGTTCACCTTCTTCATTATTTGGCAAGCCATCACTATCTTCATGAGTATAATAATTTTTTTACTATCAAATCATCTCCTATTAATTTTTGCAAAATCCTTCTCTTTGTCATGGTTGTATTTATGAGGACATTTAGAAGCATAATGACCAACTCTACCATAAGCAAAACATTTGAAGGGAAGCTTACCTTTGAACCTTCCAGTACCTAGTTGAAGTTTCTTTACAAAGTTCACCTCATCTTCTTCTGATATGTATCATTTCCTTGCATTCCTCCCTTTCTTTTCCTTTTGTAGATGCTTTAAATGTGGCTTCTCTGACTTTTGGAAGACCTCCTTTCCTCATTTCAAAAGTGATCAAGATCCCATGAAGTTGAACAACAGTAAGAGTTTGCAAATCTTGATTTTATTCTATGTCAGACACTTTTGACTCGAATTTAGGAGTTAAAGATCTTAAGATTTTCTCTACTAAAGTAGCGCCCTTTATTTCTTCACCCAAAATTTTCATGCGATATACAATCTCATCTATACGAAGAAAGGAACTGTCAACACTTTCATCATTATGCATTCTGAGAGTTTGGGGTTTAATACTTTTTACCTTGGTATCACCTTTATAGCTTTGAATGATTTTGTCCCATATTTCTTGCACTGTGTTTATCAACATAATGTTGACAAATTTTGATTCTGTCAGACTTCCCAATAGAGAATTGACGACTTTGGCATTGGTTTCATACATCTTCTTTTCTATTGCATCTGTGGGAATTACCGCTAGATATTGGTAACCTCCTTCAACAATTGCCCAAACATCTACTCCAAGAGACTGAAGATAGGCTTTGGTTCTTGTTTTCCAATATATAAGGTTATTTCCATTGAAAAGTGGTGGTTTGATAGATGTTGATCCTTCTTGATTGGTCATCTTGCAAGATCTTCCTTCAAGTGATCAAGCTTCTTTTGAAGGACCTTCTCTAATACCAATTGTTGGGAAAAATACTAAGAAGGGGGTTGAATTAGTATTTTAAAAACTAATAATAATTTTTCTTTTCTGAAATGTATACGCGACTTTACTGAACCCAACTAGCATATATACACAACTGTTGTAACAGAAACTAGTGCATGCCAAGTAAACTTTGTAAACCAGCTAATTCTTTATCTATTAACTTTGAACCAGAATGTAAGAGATTATTCAGGCATTTGATGAGAAGTGAATAGGTGCAGTAAGAAAAAAATAAAGTATCACACATAAAACACACATGAACACCAAGATTTAAGGTGGAAACCCAATGTGGGAGAAAACCATCGCTGTTGTTGTCTTAGTCTTCAAAACTTATTAATATAAAAAACTTCTTACATTATTGTACTGGTGCAGACTCATACTAGTATGAAGACACCCACCTGCTGAAGGCTACAACCTTCACTCGTTTTCTAGCTCCTACAAGAAGGGAGCTCCAACCCCCTGATTTGATCACCGGCTACTACTCGTAGGAAGCTTTGACTTCCTCATTGAAGGCTCCAACCCTCAACAACATCCATGGATCACATTTCATCAAATTTTTAGGCTATATCCAATATCAACACTTATGCTCAATCATAACTGTAAACAATCATCAATATCTGACACAACCAATCACTGAAACCCAAACAACATAATCAAAACGTAACCAATCAACTGGAACAGTCAGATCATTGTAACCAGTGCACAGAACAGAACTTAGAATGTTGCATCAACACACATAATCAACTGCAACGTTGATCATTTATTTGTCAAAATGTATACACTACTTCTCTTAAGGCATCCCATGTGCATACACACTTTTCAGGAGAGAAACCCGTGTACAGAACTGAAAAATTGACTAATGAGTCATACTCAGATCTAGTGTAACATTATGAACCAATCACAGAACTGAACCAAACCTTCAATCATAATCAACAAGTAATATTGACACTATTCTTAAGCATATTCAACTTCATCATTCTATCAGATCTACTTCAGACATTATCATTTAACTTGGATCAAACATGAGGACATCATTGACAGACAACAGAGAACCAACAACACCAATCAAATTGATCAGTAATTTATGAACAAAAAGCTCCTTACTTTATATACACGACTTTCCAGAAGTGAACCCACGTGTATACGTGCTTTTCCCGAAACCAACCACGTATAGATTTGCAAATTTTTACCTAAAATTGTGCAAATATTCAGAACTTCAGAAAGACCCAGATTATAATAACCAAAGATAATACCATGTTTCAATACTTAGCTCCAGTCAATCCTTGAACAAATCATACAATGAATAGTCATTTCAAGTCTTATGATCTTGATCCATCATTGTATCCATCGGTGCATAATTATTTCAGATCAACGTGATAATTATAACCCTTACAATGAAAATATACTTCATATTGAAGTATTCATCAAAAAATTCTTTCTCTTGCATACTTAACCCTTTGATCTTCACTTATTTATATGGTTTAGCCTTCATCCAATACCACGGGTCAAAACAATATTAGTGCTGATGATAATATTTAACAAGATAAATATTCATTTTCATGCTCATTACTATGGGCCAATACCATGGTAAGGACCCCTGGTATTTAGAATACCATGGTACAAAAACCATACACTACTTTTCTTCACTGAACTCATGTGCATACATGACTTGGCTTAACAAAACCCGCGTATAGTTCTTGAACTTCCAACTTTCTCATTCTTCTGAACTGATTCCTCTGAATTTTCATGCATTTTATCATTCATTCTGTCACTTTTGAATTGACCTTTTAATTATGTTATAAGTGAGTTTCCATCAAGGACAACACATGTATCATAATTCCAACAAAATTTTGATCCATCATGGTACTTATCCAAGTGGTCCATTCTACAATTTGATGATTTTATTCACTACTAGATTTCATGTATGCTTGATCAAGTAATAAGGCCTTACAATAATTTATTCTCCCATGCAACATGTATTCCTGGACAGTAAGACTTACAAGTTCCTAGGGAAATACACCTGTTCAAATTGGACCTAAAATCTCTTTAGGGTGTTCACTCACCACTAGTGTTATCACACACACCACTGTGACTATCATCAATGTTGGATCCTTCACTTAACTTCAAACCATTGGTTCCATCTCCATTTTCATGTTTATACAACCATTTATTGCTACATCTCTAGTTGATTCATAGCTTGACCTAGACATTCTAGCTACTTGACTCCTTACAAAATTGTCGATCACTTTCATCATGGGTTCATCCACCAACACAATGTATTCATTGTTTAACTCATTATTTCTACTCGAGTTTCAACTATCAAACCCATTTCCATCTCAATGCTCTCGTTGGCCCAAACTTCCTTGGATCTGATACTAGTTGTTAGGATGAAAAAGAACTTAGAGAAGTGGTGGTGTCTAAAGACATTGTTTCCAGGATCTCATTGGTCACAAGGATGAATTTACCTGTAGCATTTCCGCCTTTAAATAGGTTATATTCCACATGAACAATATGGGGAAATCATGGGTTATCACAAGTCTAGAGCCTGAATACCCTTCATAACTTGACCAAGTACAATTTACCTAAACCACCATAACACTATTTACACAAATAAAATTGTTGTAGGTGATCCTTCTTGACTTGTTACCTTTATATGAGATTCCAGGAATCTAACCTTGATGTATTTAATATAATGCTTGCAGAGTATAAAATAATCAACATAACATATATACTAATACTTAGTACTATTCACAATCAAATGGTGATTTGTGATGGAGTTGATATCGACCCTTATAATTATTAGGTTGTAGATATTTAATAATCATGCGAGACTCGCATTGCCACTTCACCATAATTTGATAAGTTGAGATAAACACTCTCTAATCTAAATAGTATTGAGAATAAGATTAATAGTTGCAACACAACATAGTCCCTGCCTTTACAAATAATTAATTGTTTAAGGTTATGCGGAGTGCGGAAGAAGCACAATGAATGCTTCCTCTGCACTTTTGCACTCCAGACAATGACATATCATAATGACAATACTTTTTTATATGTGTTTTCTCATTATTTGAGAACGCTCACTTTCCATAATTGTTTCTTCTTTCGCACTTTGCAAATGACATATCGTAATGACAATCATTTTGGATTTGCATTTTCTCATTATTTGATAATGTTCCACTTCTGCAATCGTTTCCGCACACTGTACAATATTCAAGTGCGTGCATATTTGTTCAACTTCCTCCACATATTAAAATGGAACAAATTACATGTAGAGTAAGAATCATCATGAGTTCCAATAGCCATTGAAGTGAGTGAAGTTGAGAAATGGGAATGATTGCATCGAGATATGTGGATTTTCCAAGTATTCTCTTGGGAAATAATGTAATGAGTCTCGAAATTACAAATTAGAAGGAGGAATTTTTGTTATTTTTTATCCTTTTATTTTGAATGAACATTGTAAATTATTAAGAGTAATTTATGTTATTTTCCTTTTATTTTGAATGAGAATTTCTTGCATTTTTTTTCTTTAGGAGGAAGAGAAACTCGTAAAGGGAAATCATAGATGTAGAACTTAACAATGTTTTTTGCGTGAAGGTAGAGGTTGAGGGAGTGGCTATGTGGGTTTAAGAACAAGATGAAGCCTACCTTTATAATGGTGCCACACCAACGAAAATGTTGTATTCGAAGGTGTGGATATTAACTTCGCAAATTCATTGGTGGGGAACTCTGCATAACTAGAAAAACTCCACACCTTAGTCATGGCTTTTTACATCATTCTGTTGCATTTCAGTTTAATGGAAGATGTGTGGATAATGCATTGGATGCTTACCAAAGCAATGGTTAATCTAAGGTAGATATGTATTTGGAAAAAAAAAACTAGAAACGTGTATGAATTCTCAATTTTAAATCTTTTATATCTTGAACAATGGTAGTGTGGTCAAAATAACAAGACTATTCAATTTTTTTAATCTTACTGTCATCAAATTAAAACAAAGATAAGATTCCTCCACACAATTAAAGCTTTCATTGTAAGCTCTGCACAAGGAAAGTTCCACACAATGAAACAAGCTCCTACAATTATGGTTCTTAGTTTGCACCACAAGCTTATGATCACAAAAACAATGTGTATTCTCCACATGCACTTTGACAAGTTAAATATTTAATTATTAAATAAATGTTTAAAATTTTGATATCATTTTATATATGTGAGGGAATATGTATATACAAGTTCTATACGAGTCCTTTAAATTCTTATTTTCTTTAAGAAAAGAAAATGTACACGTGTATAACTAAATTAATTACAATGACTAATTTAGCATTAACTATTTCAAAATGGCATATGGATTTTTTTCACAAAACTTAAAAAAATAAAACCCATAGTTTTATATATTATGATATACTGCTTTCAACTTTAGAAAAATAATTTATTGTATCATAAGTCCCTGTTGTTTTTAGAAATTGATAAAATTTATTAATAAAGAAATTTGATTTGTTCATAAACCTAAAGATAAATATGTTTTGGTCATAGTTAATGTTTTGTTTTGTGTATTTTTCATTATGCGGAGGATGAAGCTTCCTCCGCACATTGAAAGATTTCATTTGTAATCTCCGCCCAATTAAAACTTTGCACAAGAAAGATTTACACAATGAAACATTGATCCCTACAACTCTGGATTCCCTGCATGCATTCATTAAATGATATGTAAAACAAAGACTTAACCCAATAGATGTTAGGATTGCCTTTAGTTTTGGATTTCTTTCGATATGGTTTGTCGAATTCCTCCTTATTTGTTAAAGTCACATTTTTCTTTGTAATCGTATGGAAATATGTAATCCATATCAATTCAATAAGCTTCTGCAAATATTTTTATGCAATTATTTGTAACTATGTGATCCATATCAATTAGTTCCTTTCAATGTATTTCTATTATTATATGTAAATACATGATGAGTATTAATTCAATTAACTTGTTAGAAGTTTGATTATTCCACAACATTATTCTCTGTATTGTCATCGTAAGAATTACAACTATTCAATGTTCTATAAATTTAGGTTGGAATTTGACTAAATAGTTTTTGGTTAGATTATGTTTTTTTTTAATCAGTTTTTATCCTATAAATAAATATAATGTTATGAATAATTTTTACACATTTAGATTGTGCAAAATTTACAAATCAAATTTGTTATTCTCACAAATTCAAATAAAATTATGAATAAATTTTGAAAAATAAACACCAAAAAAAATCCAAAAGTTATAGATAGTGACTTTCATAAATGAAATTTAATTTTCTTTCGTAATAATATTAATTTTTTTAACAAATGATAGAAATTGTTATTAAATAAATTTGATTTGGTCATAAAGTTAATTTAATTTAGTTTATATTTATGATTTTTAGGTTAATAGTTTTTTAATGAAATATTTCATTGTAAGCTCCACAAAAGGAAATCTCCGCACAATGAACTTCTTCAAACTAAAAAAAAGATAATATTCCTTCGCACAAGGAAAGATTCAAACAATGGAAAAAAATGCTACAATTATGGTTCTCTGTTGGCTAGGTGAAAGATTCTTCTTCCTTCACTCCTTTGCACTCTATACAATATATCAACTTTGTGGAGATTTGTTTAGCTCCCTCCCCCAACTACATAAAGGACCTGCAACCAAATTTTCTCTAGCACCATTAGTTATAGCAATAACATAATAGTGTTAGTGCTAGTGTTAGACTCAAATCACTCACCAACGGAATGACCACTCACGAAATTATCCTTGTTTTAATTTTAAAATGATTTTTGTGGCATTACCAAATATTTCAAATAAAAATCCCTCCATAAGGGGAATTATGTCCCATAAGGTTCATAAGAAACTAGCCTACCCGAAATGTATCTTAAATAAGAAAAAGATTAAAGATTAATTAATCTTTAATTACGGGTGTTAATATACAAATTAATCAAACTCATCATCCCACCATAAATATTTTCCAACTACATGATTTAAAATGTCGGGTTAATTGGTGTGGCTTGCACATATAATGATGTGAGGTTAACTGACAAATTTTAATTTACATCTGGCGGGTTATTTTTCCAGCCATTTCAACTTACCCAGGTGAACTTTGTTTGCTAGTCTTTTGTACTCTCATCCCGTCTTCATGACCTCCCTCACGATCTCCCTGGTTGAATTTAGGATTCCATTCTAGATCAAACCATATTAGATGTGATTCCAGATTGAACCAGAAGGGATTGCAAGATGATGGCAGTCATTGGTAAGAGACATTTAAATTTAGCTACAGAATGACATTTTTTTTATTTTTATATATATGCTTTTGTTTCAGATTCTCGTGACCTTTATCCATGTTTTTTGAAGAAAACCAATGGTAAATATATGTAACATTTCTTTTTTAATTTCCATTGTGCATTTTGTTAAACCAGGATGGCTATATTTTATGCACAAATATTTTAGGACACAAAACAATTTATCAAACCATATCAGATTCTCTAGGTCATCTGCCTTGCTTGGCTTCCTATGAACATACTAGGCCATAAACTGATCTAATATCATATGCAATTCCAAATCATCTCAAAAGGGATTGCCAGATGATGGAAGTCACCAGTAAGAGACATTTGAATTTATTTGCACAATGATGATTTTTGTTTTAGATATGCTTCTATTCAGGATTCTCATGACCTTTATCTAGGTTTTTTGAAGAAAACCACTTAAAAATATCTATCACTTTCCTTTTTTAATTTCCATTGTGTTTTTTGTTTCTAACCACTCTGGCTATATTTTATTATAGAAGTATTTTAGGACTCAATTTATTGTATGCGGAAATTGTATCTGACGCAAAGAGAAACAAAATCAAAGATTATATTAAAGGTTAGTATAACATTTATATCGTGCTTAAATAAATTTATTTCTTTACCCAATATTGGTTTCTAATTCAGAGATATCATGTGTAATCTATGTAGCTCATTTGGGCATATTGTCATTACCATAGATTACATCATTTTATAGAATCAACCATGTTCAATATAAACTCTAATCCATTTCCACATAAAGAATGAAAGTTATTTCCTTTAGAAGTTGTGGAAGAAGAATTTCAAATACTTGCCGAAGAAGGTGCTAGACAAGAAAAAAAAGACAAATGAAGCAAAAATTAGCCATACAACAATGGAAGTCACAAATTATTATCTAAAATTGATAAAAATGGTTCTTAGAGTGATGATGAAGTAGATTCCAGTGATAATAATTTCCAAGTCCAATTTAATAATACATGAAAATCCTTATGAACTCTAATGTTGGTGATCTATACATTTTGTTAAGGGAGAGGATCTAATGTTTGATAAAATTTATCTTCTTAAAGGAGAAAATGATTCGCATGAGATCATGATCTAAAAATTTATTGACAAGTCCCATACAGGAAATGTAGAGTTCATATTCCTAGATCCTTGCAGCAATGATCCAATTCTTTACAATATTGGTACCAAATATACATATAATATTGATCCAAATGGATCCTAAGATACTCTCTAAGTCTTCAAAATCATTCAAAAGATCAAAATTATCGCATGGTAAAACCTTCATAAAACAACAGAAAACACTATCAGGAAGCGAAAAACACAAGAAAACAATGAAAAACAGAGTATCAAAGGCTTGAACAGTGAATGCATAGAAGCTGTCGGATCTGGCTGATCAACGGTCCAGATTTGATCAGAAAATTGCAATTGGCGGTGGCAAATGGAGGCTATCGGTGGAGACCCCATGATATATGCGACTGGGATGAGCGGGGTCAACGAGGATCGTCGATCAAGCATGCAGATCGATGACCCACATTGCATTGAAATATCACTATCGGCAAATACAATGGAGCCGGGCTATATAAATATACATATATTCAATGCGATAGCCAGACCCGATAAATATTATAAATGATGTTTGATATGATTTCAAGTCCGATAAGTGGTAGATTGACAACCCCCGCTGCATCACAATATCGCTATCGGCAAATACAATGGAGCGCGGCTATATACATATACATATATGTGATGCAATAGCCAGACCCGATAAATATTATAAACGATGTTTGATATGATTTCAAGTCTGATAAGCAGGATTTTCAATGGTTTTAATGTATTTTCAATACAAAGGGAAATCACGATATGAGTAGGATTTCGGGTGGGCCAAGGGCGGTAAGTGGTTTGGGCCAGGCTCCGCCTGATCCCATACAATGGCTGCCACGTGTCCAGGCTGAGGAGAGAGAAAACCACCCTCATCAGACAGTTAACTCCCGCATGAAGGATCTGCCAAAAATAAATCACGACCGTTGGATCTGGATCCCCTAGATCAATGGCGGAGATGCTATATCGATATACAAGCAGATTTGATAGGAGTTATAAGGCGAATTCAGAAAGTTTGAAGTTCGATAAATAGTGTTTGGTGGACTTTTCCTGTGTTTAAATGAATTTCTCTATGTAAACAGAGAATGGCCGTTTCAAGGATTTCAAAGGCTCGACGCACTCATTCGTTGCAGAACAAGTGGCCACCTCCCCTAAAAGGCATTATGCCATGATTTCTAACGCTTGGTAGAGGGATTCGAGCAGACAGAGGTTGGGAGATAGAAAGCCGAGAAGGTGAAACAAGCAGATAGCACAGATTGGCTTTAAAGCCACAGACTGACTCTAACAAAGACAAGCATTACTAAAGGCAGTGCAAAGACAGAGCAAAGACAGAGACAGAGTGTGATTGAGAGAGTCTGTGTACTCAGAGAGGCTTGAGAGGTTCAAGCAAATTCTTGCTATTGTATTTGTTGTGTGTTGAGTCTCAAATTGAGCTCATACTATTGTAAAAATCTGTTTGAAGACATAATAGAGAGGTGAAGACTGAAGGCTGGACCAGGAGATGTAGCCCAAGAGTATTGGGTTAACTCCTTATTAAATTTGCAGTGTCTATGTGTGTTGTCTATTATGCTTCTTTACTGCTTCATTGTCTATGTATTTTGTAATCTTATCGATCCATTGCATAAAATAACACAGGAAAATCCATGCAAATGAGTCTGTAAAACCTTAATAAATGTCTTAGATCTCATCATCAGATCAAGTGGTATCAGAGCTTTAGGTTTGCTAAGGTTAGACAAGCTTGTTATGGATTGTTGAATGCTAACTAGGTCAAAGCTCAAATTAGGAGAAGGAGAACTGGTTGAGGATAACCCATAAATTGGTAGAGTCTATCATAGGAGGAAAATGACAGAAGAAGTTCCCTTGGAATTAGACTCTTAGTCCATGGACAATTTCATGACCATGAGAGCCATGGTAGAAGAGATGTATCAAGAATTTAAGAAAGGTCGAGGTGAAGATACTTCAACATCCAAACAAGACGAAGGAACAGAAGAACCTCTTCTTGATGGCCATTCTAAAGGCAAAGGGAAAGGAAAAGAGCCTCCTCTATCCACACCTCCTGATAGCCCTGAAAATAAAAAGAAGAAAACATCTTTGATTAAGTCAGATGTAAAATTTTATTTACCAATATATGATGGAGAATTAAATGCAGAAAAGCTAGAAAACTCGATTAGACAGATTGATGTGTATAGCAGGGTGCAAAATATTGATTCAGACAGGAGTAAAATTCAGTTGTCTAGCCTACACCTTGGAGGAACTGCCCTAGTGTGGTGGGAAGGCAAGACCCACGCTGATTTGAAGAAGCATGGTAAAATTATTTCTACCTGGAGTGAATTTGTTTCTGGCATTAAAAAAAATTCTATCCACTAGCTTATATGCACCAAGTGATGATGAGTTGGCAAACTCTTCGCCAATTAAAGGGGCAAAGTGTACAAAGCTACACCCAAGAATTTAGAAAAAGAGCTTTAATTCTAGGCATTTCTCTAGACTCACCTGAAACTTTGCTGAAGTATATAACTGGTCTACACAGCTAATTGAGGCACACCATTCTCATGTTTAACCCTACTAGCATAGATGAGGTATCAGTCCAGGCTACACATGAAGAGGCTAGGGGCAAGAATGTGAACCCAGAGATTGGGGGATCATCAAAACCCACTATGAGCAAGAACTAGGAAAAGAGGAAGCAGAAATGGAAAGAGAGGAAGACAAACGTTGTACAGAAAGACAAACCTTCATGATGATGAAGGGTGGACACGATGATGAACATTGCTGGTCTTTGCATCTGGAGCTTAAACCCAAGAAGTTCGATGGCAAGAAGAAGAAGACTACTACTGCTATTCAAAAAGATTTGGGGTCAGTCTCAGGTGATGAAACAACAATCACAGCCACAGGTATAAAAGGTAAAATTTTTGAAGCATCTACTAGTAATTCTGCACAATCTAATGATAATGAAGAAAATGAGATGAAAAGACATCAGCTTTCATATTAGAGTTATTTCCCAGCATCAAAAGATTGATACTTTATTTGATAGTGGCTCAGAAGTAAACTTGATTTCTGAAGCAATTGTAAAGAAGTTGGGACTACTAACCACACCTCACAAGAAGCCATATCCATTAGGTTCAGTATGTGATAAAGCAAAGCTACAAGTGACTAGACAATGTAAACTTAGGTTTGCTTTTGGGTCAACATTTGTAGATGAGGTTGAGTTAGACATAGTTCCCTTGGATATATGTGGTATTGTTTTAGGAAGTCCTTACTTGTATGATAGAAAAGCCATTTTCTATAGAGCTAAAAATAAGTATCAACTCACAAAAGATGGAATAGAATATATTGTAAGAGCACATCAACTCAAAAATAACTACGCTCTCACTAACTTAGGGCAGATGAAAAGAATTGTAAATTCATGCAAACAATTTTTACTAATGGTTGTAAAGGAAAAGAAACCTGATAAAACCAATGCATTTGAGGCCTATGATGCTAAACAAAAAGTTGATTTAGAAAAAGTTGTTTCAAAATATGATATCTTATTTCAAGAACCTAAAGGTCTGCCACCCAAAAGGGAAATTGTACATGATATTCATTTGTAGCAAGATGCTCCATTGCCTAACATAGGAATGTACAAGTTATCCACTTTAAAGAATGCAGAGATCAACAAGCAGGTACAGGAGTTGCTTGAGAAAGGGTTCATAAGACCAAGCACATCACCATGTGGATCTCCAATTGTGTTGTTGAGGAAGAAATATGGTTCGTGGAGGATGTGCATTGACTACAAAGCACTGAATAAAATAACGATCAAGAATCGTTATCCCCTTCCTCGCATTGATGATCTGTTGGATCAGCTAAAAGAAGCTGTTTACTTTTCCATGTTGTACTTACATAGTGGTTACCATTAGGTCAGAGTAGTAGAGCAAGATGCATGGAAAACTGCTTTCAAAACAAAGCAAGGGCTATATGAATGGCTAGTTATGCCTTTTGGCTTGACTAATGCTCTTGCCACTTTCATGAGAGTTATGAATGATGTACTCAGGCATTTTATTGATGATTTTATAATTGTATATTTAGATGACATTCTTGTTTTCAGTAAAACATGGGAAGAACATTTGAAGCATGTAAAGTAGACTCTAGATGTTTTGAAAAAATAAAATCTCTATGTTAAGTTATCAAAATGTGAATTTGGAAAAACATCTTTAAATTATTTGGGTCACATTGTAGGGGGTGGTGAATTGAAGATAGATCCCTCTATGGTCGAAGTCATTGTAAACTGGCCTAAACCCAAGTCTGCTACAGAAGTTAGAAGCTTCCTAGGAGTAGCACAATATTGGAGAAAGTTTATTGCTAACTTTTCCTTAATTGTAGCTCCCTTACCTGCTTTGACAGGATTGAACAAGGTGTTTCAATGGGGAGGCAAATAGCAGAAAGCCTTCGACACCTTGAAAGAAAAAATTAGTACAACACCAGTACTAGCATTGCCAGATCTTCAAAGACCATTTGAGATCGAAATAGATGCCAGTGACTATGCCATGGGAGCAATGTTGATGCAACATGGTAAACCCATATGTTATCATTCTGAGACATTTAGTTCTGTAGTAGTTAATTATCCTACATATGATAAAGAATTATATGCATTAGTCTAGAGTGTGAAAAATTGAAAACATTACTTAATGGTCAAAGAAACAATTATACATACTTATCATTAGCCACTTCAGTATTTGCACTCACAAACTAAATTGTAGCAATCAAGACACTATAGGTGGATGGGTTTCCTACAATAGTTTCATCTAGTCATCAGATATAAGAAAGGCATACACAATAAAGCTGCAAATATGTTGTCTAGACCAATCATAAATGCATCTACTATACTTAAGAATAACTCAGTCATGCATGAAAGCTACATTGAACAATATGCTCAATATATAGACTTTAAATATGTATATGCAACTTTAAGTCATGGAAAACAAGTAGAAGAATTGGATTACTTGTCAAGGACAAACTCTTGTATCATTTGGGAAAGTTATGCATTCCTCAAACTGAAAGAGTTAACATAATTTGAAAAGCACACACTTCTCTAATATCAAGTCATTTTGGTATAAGTAAAACAATTACACAGCTGCAAAGATTTTGTTATTGGCCAAGAATGCATGAAACAATTTCTAAATATATTAAAGGGCGTACCATGTGTGCTAAAAGAAAGCATAGCAATAGAAAACTAGATTTGTACACTCCACTTCCAGTTCCTTCTCATCCTTGGGAAAGTGTTTCCATGGACTTTGCTGGGGGACTGCCAAAATCTAGAAAGTTCATGATTATGTATATGTTATTGTGGACATGTTCAGCAAAATGTGTATTTTAATACCTTGTAACAAGCAGATTATAACTGAACAAACAACAAAGTTGTTCTTTCAGCATGTTTAGGTGCAGGTTACCCTCTTCTATTGTCTCTGATTGGGATTCCCGATTTGTTGGGAAGTTTTAGTCAAGTCTATGGGAGTTAATGGACACTAGACTAAAGAAGAGAACAACCTTTCATCCACAAACAAATGGCCAAATAGAGGTGGTCAACAGGACAGTGATCCAGTTGCTTAGGGGCTATGTTATGAAACCAGCTCAAGAAAAGATAGAAAAGAAAGATCAACGCCTTAGAATTCAGCCTCTTCGAGGGGGCAACCTCCTTTACATTACATAAATGAACAATTCTTGGATGATACAAATGACAAAACCTCCTTTCTATATATAGGAGTCTAAGGAGTCACAATATAATCCAGCCGACCTAACAATAATAATATAAAGCCACAAAAATAATAATAGAGGGATTCTATGGGGCACAAAAATAACAATATGTGGGTAATAGGGGCAAAACAATATAAATAAGGGGTATAACTACAATAGTAATGGGGTAATCACTAGTATTATAGGGACCCAACATGCCCCTCTCCTTCAAAAAAATGTTGTCCTCAACGCTTGAGCAGTTCTGGATACTTCTGCATAAAATTCTCATCCTCCCATGTGGAATCTTCAGCGGATAAGTTCTTCCACTTGATAAGATACTCTGAAATTGATCGATTTCGTAGCTGTCGAGTTCTTGTTTCTGTGACTGCTTCCGGTTCCAATATAATTTTTCCTTCCTCGTCAAGTTCTGGCAATATTGTTTGAACTGGGAGCTTGTCACCTATAACCTTCTTTAAACATGAAACATGGAAAACTGGGTGCAATCGAGAAGCTGCAGGAAGCTCCAATTTGTATGCCATAGTACCAATCTTTTCCAACACCTTGTACGGACCATAATACTTTGGTGATAATTTATTATCCTTCTTAGCTTGCTTTAGGGACATTTGCTTATATGGTTGTAGCCGTAGGAATACCCAATCACCTACATCAAAACTTCTTTCACTGCGATGTTGATCTGCCTGTTGTTTCATTCTATTTTGTGCCAACACGAGGTTATCCTTTAAGAGTTGGAGGACTTGTTGTTGATGTTCGATGTGATGTTCCACTGCCTGAACCTTAGAATTTTCTCTTAAATATGATGTGATGGATGGTGGTTGATACCCATAAAGTGCCATAAATGGGGTCATTTTTGTTGCTGTATGGAAGGAAGTGTTATACCACCATTCAGCCAGAGGCAACCATTTGACCCATTGTGTCTGTTTATCAGATACAAAGCAACGAAGATATCCTTCCAAACATTTGTTTACTATCTCAGTTTTCCCATCAGATTGAGGATGATAAGATGAGCTATGAGCTAACTGAGTACCAAGACAAGAAAATAATTCTGTCCAAAAATTTCCAGTGAAAATGGGATCTCTGTCACTTACAATAATCTTTGGGTTTCCATGTAGCTTTTGAACTGTTTCCATAAATGCAGTAGAAACTGTACTGGCTTTAAATGGATGTGATAATGCACAAAAGTGTGCATACTTGGTAAGTCTGTCAACTACCACCATGATGACACTCTTTCCCTCAGACTTGGGTAAACCTGTGATAAAATCCATTGAAACCTCCTCCCAACGTTGGCTTGGAATGGATAAAGGTTGTAATAGACCCGGTGTCTTAATTGTTTCAACTTTATTTTGTTGGCAAACCAAACATTCCGCCACAAACTTTTGAATATCTGATTTAAGGCCATCCCAAAAAAATTCCTTCTTAACCCTGTGGTAAGTTTTTAAAAATCCTGAGTGCCCTCCTAAGGGAGAAGTGTGCAATTCCATAAGAATCTTTTGTTTTAGCTGGGAATTCTTACAGAGGTATAAGCGATCTTTGTACCATAACGAATCATTTTTCCAGCTAAATGTATCAGAAGTACTGGAATCTTGTTGTAGCTTTCGAATAAGTGCCCACACTTCTTCGTCATTCTTCCATTCCTCCCTTGCTTCGTTTATCCAATCTGGTTGGATAATAGAAATGGCACACAACAATGCTTCCACATCCTCATCCTTTCTTGAGAGTGCATCTGCCACCACATTTTGCTTCCCTTTTTTGTAGATGATTTCAAAGTCATAACCCAACATCTTTGTGACCCACTTTTGTTGCTCTTCAGAGGATAATCTTTGTTCTAAAAAGTATTTAAGGCTATCATGATCCGTTTTTACCTTGAAGTGTCTTCCCATTAGGTAGGGTCGCCATTTCTTAAGTGCATGGAGTATTGCCAACATTTCCTTCTCATAAATAGCTTTGCTTAAAAACTTTCCCTTGATTGGACGACTTTCAAAAGCAATGGGTCTTTCATCTTGCATTAGAACAACACCAATTCCATTTCCTGAAGCATCACATTCCACAATAAAGGTTTTTGTGAAGTCCGGTGTAGCTAAGACCGGTGCTTGGCACATTGCCTCTTTAAGATGTTCAAAGGCCTTTGTTGCTTCCGGAGTCCATGAAAATGAATCTTTCTTCAATAATGTTGTTAGAGGTGCTGCTATTCTCCCATAATTCTTAACAAACTTGCGATAATACCCTGTCAACCCAAGAAATCCTCGCAGATGCTTTATGGATGTGGGGATTTTCCATTCCTTAATGGCTTTAATTTTGCTAGGGTCTACCTTAACTCCTTCATGAGATACAATATGACCCAAATATTCCACCTCCTGGACTCCAAAGAAACATTTGGATCTTTTTGCATATAATTGTTTCTCCTCCAATAGTTGTAGCACCTTGTCAACATGTTCAACATGATCCTTCCAAGACTTGTTGTAGATTAGTATATCATCAAAAAATACTAACACAAATTTTCTAAGGAATGGTTTGAAAATTGAATTCATCAAACCTTGAAATGTTGAAGGTGCATTGGTAAGGCCAAAAGGCATGACCAAAAATTCATAATGACCCTCATGAGTTCTAAATGCCATTTTCGGAATGTCTTCAATCTTCATTCTGATTTGATGATATCCCGAACGAAGATCCAACTTGGTGAAGTAAATTGATCCATGCAATTCATCCAGTAATTCATCAATGACAGGAATGGGGAACTTATCTTTAATAGTGAGCTTGTTGAGCTCCCTATAATCTGGACACATGCGCCATGATCCATCCTTCTTGTGCACCAATACTACTGGAGCTGAGAAAGAACTTTGACTCGGTTGAATTATACCAGCCTCTAGCATTTCTGCAACCATACGTTCAATTTCACTTTTTTGGACATATGGATATCTGTACGGCCTGATGTTTGGAGGAACACTTCCTGGAATCAGATGAATAGCATGATCATGATCACGCATAGGTGGGAGACCTTTGGGAGTCTCAAATACCTTGGAATGATTGTCCAGGACTTTTTGGAGATCTGGAGAAATAGATGATTCCAATGTGGAAACATCTAGCGAACATAATTGTGCAATTACACCTCTTTGCTCCTTTTTTAGAAGCTTTGTCATGCCATTAGAGCTGATTATCTTTCCTGGTTTCCCTGCAATACCCCTTAATTCAACTTCCTTTCCTTCCACAGAAAATTTCATGAAAAGTTCTTGAAAATTAAAAGCTATTGTACCCAAGGATTGTAGCCATTGGACTCCTAGTACAACATCAGCACCTCCCATTGGAATGGAAAGCATTGGGCTAGTCAATACATATTCTCCCATGGATAGCTTGATATTATGGCACTTTCCAGAACAATTTATTGTTCCTCCATTTGCAATCATCACTTGACACTCTGGTGCTGGATATAGGAAGCAATTCAATTCTTTTGCTACCCTACAATGAATAAAATTGTGGGTGCTTCCTGAATCAATCAACACTATTACCTTTTTCTTCTTGATTTGTCCTTCTATCTTGATGGTTTGAGGAGTGGTAATTCCCGCCAATGCATTACAAGATATGGTCGGATTTATTTGTTCTTCATCTAGGCTTTGTTCCTGGAATATATCCTCTTCTTTTGACCTTTCTTGCTCCTTTTCTTCTTCCTCTTCACAATCTATGTAGAATAATTTCTTCTCAGCACACTTATGACCTTTTGTGTATTTGCTATCACAATTGTAACAAAGCCCTTTTGCTCTTTTTTCTTCCAATTGTTGTGGTGTCAACCTTGTAGGTTGTGGAAGACTATGGGCAACAACACTTCCGTCTTTATAGTTGTGAATGGTATGCTTCCTAGTTGCCATAATTTTGCTTTCCATTTTTCTTGCTAACCTGAATGCCTTCTCTAATGAATCAGGTTCCCAAAGGCGCACATCATGTTGGATATTATCCTTTAAAGACCCTATGAACACATCAATCCTATGCTCCTCTGGAATATCTTTTACCCTTATGTTCAATTTTTGGAACTCCTCAATGTGCTCCATTATTGAACCCTTTTGTTTGAGACTTATCAATTGGCTAAAAAAAGTGTTGCTTTTTGTATCCTCATAATGTGCTATCAATTCTTCCGTAAAAATTGCCCAAGTGATAAATTGTTTACGAGAACAAAGCCATTGATACCATACAAACTGATTTGGTTCCAAATATAAAGTTGCCATACGTACCTTTTGTGTGTTTTGCACATTATTGAGATCGAAGAATTGCTCCATCTGTAATATCCATGTGGCGGGATCCTTGCCATCAAACTTCCTCATATCGATTTTTGGAACATGGTGAGTCTTCGATCCAACATTAGAGTCTATGGAATCATGATTAACATTTCTTTTGTTCTCATCATGAGTTTCCTTTAGTACTCTTTCACCCTTAGTGACCATTTCTTGTAGCAACTTATCCATCTTATCATCCATGCCATCAATTTTAGCGTCCATGCCATTCACCTTAGCTTCCATGCCATCCATCTTAGCTTCTACACCTTTCTTTAAACCGTCCATCTTAGCTTCTACATCTTTCCTTAAACCATCCATTTTAGATTCTGTTGCTTTTTGTGCAAGTGACATTTGTTGCACTTGTTCTTGTAATTTTGATATATCATGTAGCATTTCTTCTTCTTCTTCATGAGTCATGCTAGAGCTTTCAGGTTCCTTACTAGGTGTTTGCATTTTCTTTCCTCGGGGCATCAGTTACCGATAATAATTCTCTACTATGCCCTTTGAATTCCTTCAAAATAAATTTTCAAACCAAGCTTAAGCAAAAATTAAAGAAAATCTACACACCTTTTTTTCACTTTGTAGGAGCTCGATATTGCCTCTGATGTATCTCTGTACTTTCTGACATCTAGTTCTAAATTTATGACCTGTAGTAGCCCTCTGTGTCCTCTTTCCAATGCCACAAGTCTGACCCAAATTGGATTCTCCAAGGAAGAGTTATGCGAAATCTCCCACAGTGACTTGATTATAGACTATTTCAGTAGAGCGAACTTGTACGACGTGCCACGTGTCAATGTTTTAACCTTTGACTCTGAAAAATATATAAAAGAAAACTACAGTCCGTCCTCTTTCTGTACCTTCTTACGAAATTTCAATCCGATGCTCAGAGAGAAAGTTATGACGATTTTCCCCAGGTCACCTGTTTTGAATGTAATTCAGGAGTCTGCAAAAAGACCAACTTCCTCAGATCATATCTCCGCAAATATCGCGCGAAAAACTCTGAAATTTGACCCAAGGTTCAGTGCGAATTCTTCTCAAATGGGTTTTTTTTGCAACTTCTGAAACGTCACAGAAAAAAGTTATAGTGAAAATGCCACGATGACCTGTTTGGAGCAGCGAAACCCTAGAATCCAAAGCTCTGATACCAAATGTTATGAAACCAGCTCAAGAAAAGATAGAAAAGAAAGATCAACGCCTTAGAATTCAGCCTCTTCGAGGGGGAAACCTCCTTTACATTACATAAATGAACAATTCTTGGATGATACAAATGACAAAACCTCCTTTCTATATATAGGAGTCTAAGGAGTCACAATATAATCCAGCCGACCTAACAATAATAATATAAAGCCACAAAAATAATAATAGAGGGATTCTATGGGGCACAGAAATAACAATATGTGGGTAATAGGGGCACAACAATATAAATAAGGGGTATAACTACAATAGTAATGGGGTAATCACTAGTATTATAGGGACCCAACAGGCTATTGCAGCAAGCATCCCAAGCTTTGGGATGAACATTTATGTTATGTGCAACATGCTTACAACTGTGCTAAACATTCTTCTACACAAAGATCTCCTTTTGAGACTTGTTTTGGTTTTATACCAAGGTATCCCTTGGATTTTGTCTTTAGTAAAGACATAGTAGTTGATGGACATAGTGATGTGGACAAAGCAACCAGGTTCATTGAACAGATCCAAGAAATTCACCAAGCAGTGCAGGAACAACTGGAAAAGAGCCAAGCCAAGTACAAGGCAAGGCATGATAAGCATCGAATTGAGCATAGCTTCCAAGTTGGTGATCAAGTCTGGTTGTACATTAGCAAAGACAGAATGCAAGGTGAAGGGAAAAAGCTAAAGCCAATAAGGTATGGGCCTTTCAAGATACTTGAGAAAATTGTTGAGAACACTTTTCACCTTGATTTTCCAGCTTACATGCACATCTATTCAGTAGTTAATGCAGAGAACTTGAGACTATTTGAACCTTCTTTGATTGAAGATCCCGAAGAGCAAAGTCAGTTGCCTTCTATTAATGATCTGTTACCTAAATATCTCAATGAGTTGCAAGAAGACACAGTTCTAGATAGGAAGGTGAGAACTATGTGCAGTGGGAATGTTTAGTACCTGAGAATTGGACTCAAAGGTTCAAAACCAAGCAGTGTAAAATGGATAGAGATTGGACAAGTGAGGAAGTTGTATCCTCACTTGATTGATGCCTGAAAACTAACTTTTGGTGGTCCAAAAACCTTTTTCAGTGAGAAGGCGTGATCCAAATGGATCCTAAGATACTCTCTAAGTCTTCAAAATCATTCAAAAGATCAAAATTATCGCATGGGAAAACCTTCATAAAATAGCAGAAAACACTATTGCGAGGTGAAAAACACAAGAAAATAGTGAAAAACAGAGTATCAGAGGCTTTAATAGTGAATGCATAGGAGCCGTCAGATCTGGTCGATCAATGGTCCAGATCCAATCGGAAAATCGCAATCGGCAGTGGCAAAGGGAGGCTATAGACAGAGACCCCATGATATATGTGACTGTGATGAGCGGGGTCAACGAGGACCATCGATCAAGAGCGCAGATCGACAACCCCCGTTGCATTGCAATATCGCTATCGGCAAATACAATGGAGCGGGGCTATATACATATACATATATGCGATGCAATAGCTAGACCCGATAAAGATTATAAACGATGTTTGATATGATTTCAAGTTTGATAAGCTGGATTTTCAATGTTTTTAATGTATTTTCAATACAAAGGGAAATCACGATATGAGCAGGATTTCGGGCGGGCCAAGGGTGGTAAGTGGTTTGGGCCAGGCTCCACGCGATCCCATACAATGGCTGCCACGTGTCCAGGCTGAGGAGAGAGGAAACCATCCTCATCGGGTGGTTAACTCCCGTATGAAAGAGTCGCCCGAAATAAACCACGACCATTGGATCTGGATCCCCCAGATCAACGGTTGAGATGCTATATCAATATACAGGTGGATTCGATAGGAGTTATAAGGCGAATTTAGAAATTTTAAAGTCTGATAAACAATGTTTGGTGGACTTTTCCTGTGTTTGAACGCATTTGTCTGTGTAAACAGAGAATGGCCATTTCAGGGATTTCAAAGGCCTGACACACTCATTCGTTGCAGAATAGGTGGCCACCTCCCCTAAAAGACGTTATGCCATGATTGCTAATGCTTGGCCGAGGGATTCGAGTGGACAGAGGCCGGAAGATAGAAAGCCGAGAAGGTGAAATGAGTAGATAGTGCAGATTGACTTTAAAGCCATAGACTGACTCTAACAAAGACAAGCAGTACTGAAGGTAGTGCCGAGACAGAGCAAAGATAGAGACAGAGAGTGATTGAGAGAGTGTGTGTACTCAGAGAGGCTTGAGAGGTTCAAGAAAACTCTTGCTGTTGTATCTGTTGTGTGTTGAGTCTCAAATTGAGCTCATACTATTGTAAAACTCTGTTTGAAGACATAATAGAGAGGTCACCACTGAAGGCTGGACCAGGAGACGTAGCCCAAGAGTGTTGGGTGAACTCCTTATTAAATTTGCAGTGTCTATGTGTGTTGTTTATTACGCTTCTTTACTGCTTCATTGTCTGTGTATTCCACAATCTTATCGATCCCTTTCATAAAATAACATAGGCAAATCCATGCAAATGAGTCTGTAATACCTTAATAAATGTCTTAGATCTCATTATCAGATCAAATATGGATGATGTTCTTCCTGTTCAAATGGTGTATGTAGATGAAAGTAGGAATCCTATGTTGCACCATCCTTTATTATTTGATATCATATCACAATTATCTATGAGTGGGTCGGATGAATAACACACAAAAAAGTGCATTACATGTGGAAGAATGTAACAAGTGTTGGTCTTCATAGTTGTATTTGAGTCATGATGTAATGTATTTATCAAAAGAAAGAAAAATATTATTATTATTATTATTAAATAAATTTACTTATTAAAGCATGGGTTTCATGCTTGGGTCAATTGTTTATAGGTCAAATACTCCATTGCATGCTTCTAGGTTTTATGTCAAGTGTCCTTGTCCATGTGATAATGTAAAGAACCCTTGTTGGGATTTAGTTTTCAAGAAAGAAATTTATTTTCATGTAAATTAGGTCTTCTAGGACTCCTCCACCAAGTCAACCTAAACTGAGGGGAAGAAACACCTATATGAAGGTAGCAACTCAAACTCATTTTTCACTCTCACAAAACAAGTTCAAATTACAACTTTTGGGCAAGGAAAAGGTGTGAAATGCAAGGAACAAGAAGGAAGAGTCTAGTGAAGAAGAAGGAGGTCATCATCTTGCAAAATAAAATGTAATTTCTCTCTCATATCCCACGCATGCGAGATTCTGTAGTAGTTGGGAGGCCAAAAAGATGAAGCAGAGCCGAAATTCTGGTGAAGTTGGAGTCGAAATTTCTAGGTTGATGTTGGGCGGTCACTGTTGGACAAGAAGAGACTATTGAAGGTTGCTGTATCTTATTGGAAAACTGACTTGGCATAGGAGGAACGTATGTAGGTCTAAGGTCTTGGTCTATCTCATTCTGAATGATTGAAGGAAGAGTTCTTCACTGGGTTTTCCCCTATATAGGAGTTTTAGCTTTGGCTGAGTGCTTACATATGGTGTCTTTGAGCTTCATGTTTTTCTTTTGGTAATTTCTTGATGAAACTAAGATAAAAGAAGAACATAAGAAAGTTAATAAGAACATAAAGATATCACAATTAATTATCAACATAATAAAATCTTTCTGCCTTTCCAATTTTCTAACATGGTATCATTGCTAAGGTGAAAGACGGAAGAAAAAGGAAGGTTAAAGGTCTATTGAGGAAAAAAAAATCAAGGAAATTCCATTAACGTGGATCATATAAAGTGACAAGCCTACTATCTATGAGAACTATGTCAAACTGAATGAAGGGAGAAAACAAACTAGAAGTAGCCTCCAAGCACAGGGCGTGGAAAAAGAGGATAGACCTCATTCTCAAAAAGAATAAAGTTTCGGATTTCGTTCAAGAAAAAGTCAAGAAGCCTATAGATAAATCAAGTGAAGTAGAAAAATAAAAGTTTAGAGAAAACAAAATATTGGCTATGAAAATCTTGGATGGAGTTAAGGAAAATCTAATTCCATACATATCCAACATAAACTCCACTCGAGAAATGTATGAGGATCTCTCCAAATTATTCACCATTAAGAACATTGGTCAAAGAGAAACCCTGAAGAAGGAATTAAGTACTATTAAGATGACAAAATATGACACCATATCATTCTACTTTATAAGGATATCTAGAATCAGAGATGAACTTCAAGAAATAGATTAATTTGTCCCAGGAGAAAGAGCTCGTAATCTCTGCTCTTCTAGGACTACCAAAATCTTGGAGTACCTTTGCATGAGGACTCAAAAGTTTGAAGGATACTCCAACATTTGAACAAATGTGGAATGCATGTAGTCAAGAAGAAGCTCGAGTATCATTAGTAGACAAAAATAAGGAGGATGAAGAAGAAAATACCTCTAATGCTTATTGCACTCACCACAAAATGAAAGGAGCCTTAAAAAAGTTCAAAGGAACAAAGAAGAAAGTTGACCTATCCAAGATTGAATGTTACAATTGTCACAAGATGGGTCATTATAAAAGTCATTGTCCTGAAATTCCAAAGAATAATAAGAGAGATAGAGATCAAGCAAATGTTACTCATGAAGCTCCACCCAAGAAGAATAATACTAAACAGAAGTCAAGGATTTATACTACTAAGTCGTATATCTCACATATCTCTCTTAGCCTTCTATTTTTTTATTTGTTTTCTTTTGTGATTTGATTTCTAGAATTTGTAGGTCTAACATGTCTTGTTAGAACACCTTTATTTTGAAATTTGATGAGTTGTAGGTATTCCTCAAAGATTGAATTAAGAGGGAGGCTTCACCATTTTACCCAAAGATAATGATCTTATTCCTTGTCTCCTATATTTTACCCAAAGGTAATTATCTTATTCCTTGTCTCCTCTTTTATGTTTAGTTTCTCTCTCATATCAAAATGTGTTTATATTGTAAGATAATAATCTTTTCTTTATATTTTCCTGGTTAGGAAAGTGTACTGAATTCTCAAAGTATAGGAAGAATACCTCAAAGGATAGAATTGAAGAATGGAAGAAGTTATAGTGCAAAATAAGCCATTCAAGCATTGATGTCTTACAAGGTTTTTTAAATAAAAACTCAAGGTATGTCTTAAACTAGAAGTTTTGTTACAAGGTTCTCTTGATATAAAAAGTATGTTCATTCGCTTTTGAAATTTCTTTTACATTATTGATATTGTTATGTCTAGGATTTTGAATCTTAAAGATTACTTATAGGGTGATTAATCATTATATTGAATCTACCCTCGATATACTATCATTTGATCATTCTTGTGAAACCCTAACCTTTAGGATTCAGTATAAAATCCTAACCTCATGTTGCTAAGGGTGTGCCAATATTGATTAAGAAACCCTAGTCTACTAAGGGTTATTGATGAAGTCTAGAAATCCTATTCTTTTAATGTTTAGGGTTTTTTTTGTGATGGAAACCTTAGTACTTTAGGGTTTACTATAAATGTCTGTGTTATGTATTGACTCCATAGAACTTTAGGGTTTGATAAATTAGGGTTTATAAGAAAGACCATTGTAATAGCTAAAATGAGGTCCCAATATCGAAACCCTAGGTGTATATTCATTTGTATGATTGAAACCCTAGTCTGAATGATATTGCTACAATGATGTTTTTGTCTACCTAGTACGTATGAATAGGAGATTCTAGTGCATGAAATCCTAGATATGTATATTCGAGTGTGCTAACCTAATTTTTGATACTCATGTTTTAGTTTGTAAAATCTAGAGTCTATAAAACCCTAGTAGATATTGATATTTGAGGAGATGATGATGTTGATTTTACTTTTCAATTTGATTTGGTTTGAATGATAAAATCTAGGGTTTCGAACTAACCCTAGTAGAAGTCTGACATGTAAAATCATAAACCTTAGATATATAATATGATTTTTATTTGATTGAATTGATGATATCTATGATGGAATCTAGGGTTTTCAATAAATCATAGTATAGTTTGTCATATATCTATGGGAGTAATATTGAGGCCCTATATGTAATAAGACTAATTTCTTAATTGAATTGCTTTAAGACTTGATGATGTAGTCTAGGGTTTGTGACATAACCCTAGCAAGAAGTTGAGTATGTAATTTTTGTTGATTATAAACCTAATTAAGTCTAGGTATCTAAATACTAAATGCTAATATGATTTAGTTAACTTCATTATTCGGTATATTTGTACTTTGTTGTACTTGCTATTAAAGTTTTGCAGGTTCATGATCTTCAAAGATGTTGAATATGTTCAAATATGTTTATAATAATGAGCATAATGAAAGGAAGCTATAAGAATGATGATGATCAAGATGAACTTTATGTCATAAGAAAGATGAAGCCTAAAAGATTGAAGTTTCTATGATGTTATGAAGTTGTTGATCTCCCAAAGTTGAGAGGGAATATGGATAGAAGAAAGAGTACATATCCCTAGTTGAGAGGGAGGGCATATTATGACAATGAATTCCTTGAAGTAAGAATAAGACTGAATAATGAAAATACTTGAGAAGATATATTTGATGTTGCTAAAGAAATAAAAGAAGAAGGAAGCTTCTGACATATTATATATGGATAACTTGATGATGATATAATCAACGTCCAAATGAATGAGGAATCCAAAGGTTTGTGTTTACTTGTATGTGTATTTGAAAATTTATTTCTGGCTGGGGCTTTTGTTTGAACAGTTAAATCTCTCCATAAAGAAGGATGAACACTTGGGAAGCATGCTTGGACAAATGGATATATCTAGTTTATTAGTGAGAGATGAAGCATCTAATGGCAGATGCTTGGGAGGACATTTAGCCAGCCTATGTGTTGATGTCTAGATATTGAAGAGGGAGGGTGGTGTTGATCATGGACATCCAACCTTGGATACACACCTAGATTCCTGGGTTGATGGTTAGAAAGTAAGCCTGATCGTACCTAGACTAGCTAAAATCTTGAGTTGATCTTAGTATGACCTAGATAGATTACCCTAGTTAGGTATCTAATTTGCAACACTAAGTTTGCTATAAATATTTGTAGTTCATTTTGTATATCCTCCATGTACCTCTATATATTTATAATTATCAATACCTCCCTAGTTAAGAGGGAGATTTGAAGAATGTAACTAGTGTCGGTATTCATAATTGTATTTGAGTCATGATGTAATGTATTCATCAAAAGAAATAAAAGTATTTTTTTATTATTAAAGAAATTGACTCTTTAAAGCATGGGTTTCATGCTTGGGTCAATTGTTTATAGGTCAAAGCCTTTATTGTAGGCATATAGGGTTTATGTCAAGAGTCCTTGTCCATGTCATAATGTAAAGAACCCTTCTTGGGATTTATCTCAAGAAATAAATTTATTTTCATGTAAATTAGGTCTTCTAGTCCTCATCCACAAACAACTCCAGAATTTTGTTTGTGTAAAAAAACTTCACAACATGTCAATGGCGATGTTTGTGAAGACCACGTGAAAGTGTGTGGAGGTTCCAAAGTGCGGAAAATCCAAAGAAGGTTGCCACTCCTAATTCAACAAAGAAGGCCCCCAAGTGTTGATCCCCTATGAAGTTTGCCAAATAGAAGTGACAACCCATAAAAAATCATGAGGAGCCATAATATTTGACTATCACACCACAAAAAAATTAGCAGATAAAACATATCACAACCATTTCGAACAACAACAAATTTCTAAGTATTATCACAACCTATCTATATCAAAAGATGCAATAGTCATAAATTAAAAAAGGCCACGAAAAGTCAAGGAAAACACAAATTTAATTCTTCATAAGGAAAGCACAAATTATTTGTAAGGCAAGCACAAATATGTTTTGTTTTAATTTTTTTTTTCCAAGGAGATAGACCTTTTTAAGAAAAAAAGTTCATTCATTTGTTTTTTTAATCTTATTAAAAAAGAGTTTTGTTGTGGGTGTTGTAATATTTGGAGTTTTATTTAAAGAAACCCTTTTATTTATTATTTATTATTATTATTATTATTATTAAAAAAGGTTTTATTTAAATAAATTATTTGTTTGAAAGTATTTATTTGAGCTTTAAATTATGGGCATGACCACATTTTAAACAATGGCTTCATCAAATTTCTTTTCCACAGACACTGAATCTGCTTGGAAGAAAATATAATTTTTTCTCTTTGCGGTTGAAGACTTTTTTGCAAGCTCAGGATCGCTGGAACACACTATAGAATGACTAAGAAGATCCAACCCAAGAAGCATTAGTAGCCATGGCCAATAAGTAGAGAAAAATAGTTACTGAACTGAGAAAGAAAGAGCACCGAGCCAAATTTTGGATCCAAAACTCCATTGATGATTCTATCTTCGACAAAATAACAAACACAACAACAACAAAAGAGGATTGGGATATTCTCAAAGTTGCATATTAGGGTAATGATATAATTAATACTATTAAATTGCATACATTTCAAACTTAGTTTGAAATCCTGAAGATGGCTAACACCGAGAATGTTGATTAGTTCGTGGCTAAAGTCATGGGCATTGTTAATCAAATCAAAATTATTGGTGAAATGATTGCAGATGAGAAGATCATTGAAAAATTCCTTCAAATCCTTTCGAAAAAATTTAAATGGTTATAATATCAATTCTACAGTCGAAAGATCTTACAACTTTGTTAGTAGATCAATTGACTAGATCGATTTTGTCACATGAAACATGACTTAACCTTAGAGAAACTTCTATGTAACAAGATTTCAAGGCACAAGTCTCTTTCAACAAAGGACATAGAGTTAGAAGCAAGGAAAAGGTAGAGGTAGAAGAAGATCTATAAAACACCATCACACAGTAAAATGTTTCACATCAGAACAATGAGGGTAGTCGAGACTCTCATAGAAGTAGATACAGAGAAGTAGAAAAGGGAGCAACAAATTTAAAGTCTAGTGCTATTATTGCAATAAATTTGGAAAATATGAGCATGAATTTTGAAAGAAACAATCAAATCAACATAGAGGCAGTGTCCATAACTTCAACAATGAAGGAGAATCCTTTAAAACCATCTTTCTTTCTTGCCATGTTTCTGAAGACAATCATAGTGAGTACCTTTGCTTGTTGGATAGTGACTACAACAACCATATGACAAGTAACCAAAATTTGGTTTCATGCATTAAGTCTTCTAACAAATCTAAAATTTCTTTTGGTGACTATTCTCATACAAAATTTGAAGGGAAAGGCATTGCACATGCTCTTACTGAACAAAATCAATAAAAAAATATACATGATGTTTTTTACATTCCATGCCAGAAGCATAATCTCATTAGTGTATGCCAATTGATAGACCATGGATATGATGTAATATTTTAAGGGAGAACTTGTTATATTTATGACAAACATCCCAATAGAAGACTTATAGCCAACGTAGAAAAAACCAAGAATAAAATGTTTCCCTTGACTCTCAAAAGTACAAATATGTCATCAGGGAAAATTTTAAGAACCCCCCCTAAATTTACATGTATAATAAATGGGCGAATCTCCATGGTATATAGGAAAAATGGAAGGCGATTTTATCAATAATATGATATGTATATATAATTTTTTTGGTGAATCTCTCACCAGGCATGGCGAATATTTTACTCAATTATAAAATCTTGTGTTTATTGAATACACAAATGAAATCATTGCATTTCTTTAAAATATCTTTTGAAATCAAAATTACCAAAAGTAAATATTGATAACCTAGTGGGTGTAGGATAAAATTCACTCGTGCCATTCACAGAAAGCATGAGAAAAAACCTAATACTATATATAAAACCAAGAAAAATTCAAATTCATCACTTCTAGGGACCTCGTAACCACCCTGCCAATACACAATACACAAGTATGTTCATGTTTGCAATTAGAAAAATTACCCAAATTACAATCTGTTTACTCTAGCATATGTTGGAAAGTTATAGAAGGATGACTAGTGCAATCAATCCATTCCTTTTAGCCTTGGATTTGTTTCAGTTTAAAACAAAAGTATACAAATATACTTGTCCAATGTCTATGCTTTAACCATTCACCTTAAGATGTTTTTACAATATAATTTCCTAAGTCTATTTAATATCTTCATTATCATAAAAACCAACCTATATCCATCTTAACTCCACATCTACCACTCTTAGGGGCATGAAATCTATTTATCCCTCTGAGCACTTGGTAGACCCAGAATTAAGATGGACCTAAGATGATAGAATTTCCCCTTTAAATAGTCTATGCTCACACGAATACCATGGTATTACCATGGGTCAATACCATGGGTTATCATAAACCTGGAGCTTAAAAATTACTATTAGTAATTTATGAAACTTAATAAAATTAATAGTTGATTTTTATTTTATTTTATTTTTTAACCAAGCTAAAATGTTTAACATACATTAAATTACAACATCCATTTTTACTCTTGATCGAATCAAATATTTTTTCACTCTATGCTAGTTTGCATATCACGATATTTGATACCTCTCGGGGGTTAGTAGATCCAAAGTAAAGATAGATCTATGCTGGTTTAATTCCCCCATTTAAATAGGCTACATTCCAGGTGAATACCATGGGTCAATACCATGTGCCATTTTGGTGAAGACCATGGGTTAATACCATGTGCCATTTTTATTTTTATTAATACTAAGATTAGGGTTAATAATGTTTTTTTGCATGGTATTAATAACAATCTAGTCCATGGTATTTGTCCCATATTATTTTGCCCATAGGCTTCACCTAAATATAACGCATTTTTTGAGTGTTCGTAAATATAAGGTGACTTATGGAGTAAATATAAAAAAATGTTTTATTTGTTTACCATACCTCTTTTACAAATGTGGTATTTGGCCCATAGGATTCACTTAAATAAAACCTCTTTCTTGAGCCTTCATAAATAGAATGAGGGTTATGGACTAAATATAAAAAGAGATTTTATTTATTTACCATGCGTCTAGTTTATTTATATTTTTATTTATTTACCATACCTCCACTTATATTTTTATTTGTTTACACCCTTGCATGTATATAAGGTGACTTATGGAGTAAATATAAAAAATGTTTTATTTATTTACCATACCTCTCATTTATTTATATTTTTATTAATTTACCATACCTCTTTTATAAATATGGTATTTGGGCCTTTGGCCCATAGGATTCACTTAAATAAAACCTATTCTTGAAAATGGGCGAATGGAAGGTTGTAACTCCTAATTTCAAGGGCTAAATTTACCTTTTTTACCCTCTCCCTAATAAGGTGGGCTATTTGAGGTGATTTGTAAAAATGTACTATGATACAAAATATTCGCCCACTAAAAATTTAAAACCCCTTAATTCCGCCAAAGGGCGAACATTCGCCCCTAAAATTTTCTATGTATGTCATAGTCATTTGCACACAATGTTACAAAGATATATGAGTCACAATTACCTAGGTATGGTCATATTCCCTTCAAGGGTCCTAGTCTTCTTCAAAAACATTCTATAGTCACTGGTATCTATTTTTGAATGAACAATATTGTCAATGTGAAATATTCTTGAAACGCATAAAAAAGATAGATTTATCACATCTTCCAGTAGAGCAAAAGAACACGTAGAACTAGTCCACACAAATATTTGTGGACCAATGCAAACACAATCCATTGGTTTCATTCTTTATTTTCTGACTATATCATGAAAATATGGATTTATTTTCTTAAAAATATGTTTTATACTTTTTAAAAGTTCAAAGAGTTCAAAGGAGAAGAAAAAAACAAAATGGTAAGATTTTGAAAGTACTCAAGTCAAACAGAAGAGGAGAATACATTTCCAACGATTTCACAACATTTTGTCGACAACAAAGAATCATGATGCAGAACACAACTAGATACACTCCACAACATAATGGAGTAGTAGAAAGAAAAAACTAGTCAATCATGAATATGACAAGAAGCATGTTTCGCGACAAGGAGTTTTCGAGTGAGTTTTGGGCTAAAGTTGTTTCTATTGTAGTATATATTCTCAACATATATTTGAAAACTAATGTTAACTATATAGTACTCCAAGAGGATTGGGAGGGTAAGAAGGTGAATGTCTCTCACTTTCAAATATTTGGTTGTGTAGTATTTTCCTGTGTTCTAGAGAAGCTGTGAAAGTAACTTAATTACACAATTGAAAAATACATCTTTGTATGCTACAATTAATAGTAAAAAACCTAAAGACTTTAAAATCTACTTACCAAGAATTTTTTGTTAAGAAAAGATGTTAAGTTAATTGAAAAAAACCTTTGTTTAAGAAAATTGATGAACCTTCAAATCAACATGTTCATCCACCAAGGCTGGCAACATTGTAGGTACAAGAAGAGCCACACCACTCTAAAAATGGTACTTCTTCCAACATTGAATCATAATCTTAAGAAGATAATAAAAAAATGAGAAGCTTCAAGGATGTATATGAGCAGGAACATGATTTTGAGCAGCAGAATATTTTTCGTATCTTTCTTGTCAACCAACCCAATTTGAAGAGGTGGTGAAAGAGAAACATTTGATTTATGCAATGAATCAAAAATTCACAACCATGGAGAAGAAAAAATATTGGGAATTGGATGATCCCCGAAAACACATAACCAACATTGGTAAGTGGGTCTATAAGACCAAATTGAATGAAAAAAGGAAAAATAGAGAAACATAAGGCAACACTGGTTGCTAAAGAATTCTCTCAATATTTTGGCATAGACTATGGGGAAACCTTTGCTCCAGTAGCAAGGTTAGATATAGTCAAAATTATTTTGGCTACTATAGCTCAACATAAATGGCAAGTTTTTCAACGTTTTTCTAAACATTGGCATATTGGAAGAAGAGGTTTATGTGGATTAGCCACCTAGTTTTGAAGTTCCAGGACAAGAACATAAAGTGTATAAGTTGAAGAAAGCCTTATATGGCTTGAAACAAGCTCCCTGTGCTTGGTATAGTCAAATTGACTCTTACCTCATCAATAGTGGATTTCATAGAAGTAGCCATGAGCCAACTCTTTATACAAAAATAGATCATGAAGGTAAAATTCTCATTGTTTTCCTTTATGTTGATGATTTTCTCTATATAGGTAATCTGATGTTAGAATAATTTAAAGTTTCCATGCAAACAAAATTTTACATGATTGATCTTGGCCTCATGAAGTATTTCTTAGGAATTGAAATTCAATAATATACAAATGGTATTTTTGTCTGTCAACAAAAATATGCTATTGACATCCTGCAAAAGTTTAGAATGATCCGCTGCAAACTAGCTAACACTCCAATTACTCTAGGCAACAAGTTGAGCAAACAAGAAGAGTTGATTCTACTTTGCATAAAATTCTAATTGGTAGTTTATTATATCTCACTACAACTAGACTTGACATCATGTTTGCAACTAGTTTTATTTCCATATTTATGAAATCACCCAAGAATTCTGCAAAAGGAATCTTAAGATATGTTTTAGGGACACTAACCTATGGTTTATTCTACAAGAATTACGAAGATTGCTCACTCTTAGGTTGACTATGTAGGCAACTTAGATTGATGCAACAAAAGCCGCATCTACCCGCATTATGCAAATAAAATTGCATGTCACACTATGTCTCAGGAATTTTAACATTCCTGACTAGTAAAACCTTCACAAGTCGAGGTTTAGTGCTCCTTCAATAAACTCTACATGGAAACGTTTGATTTAACAATCCAAAGTCTAAACTTTAATAAAACTTTGAGCGGAACCTTATACAACCCTTCATAATCTTTGGTTAATTTTTATTACCCGCGCATATCAATAGTACCCTTTAATTCTGGTCTCAGTTTAACCCAACATTAACCATAATGAATTTATTCCGCTCATTTCTATTATAACTCTTGTATAATAGAAATATTTCATAACACACACTTAAACCTTACCTTTCTACTATTCCACAAACCTTTACACATATATCTATGCTCTCCTTAGCACATTTAATCTCCGCTGTCGATCTCATTCCTCAATCCGATGGTTATTGCTTAACCTGATCGCCAACTAGCTTGGCCAATCGCCACCATTTAATTCTCCTATCTCAATCCAACGGTGATCGCATCGTTCACTCACCAACTAACTCGAACAATATCCACTGTCGATGTTGCCCATCCAATCGAATGGCTATCACGCAATCTCGTGCAGATACTTGCACGACCGATATCAGATGGAGAGCACATGAGAAAAGTGGTTTTCTCTTTCCATCGTGTGCTACGTGTCAACCCCTTAGGTTAATCGCGTGAGTTTGTAAAATACCGTTTACCAATTTGAGACCACGCGAGATTCCACTTACCGCTTTCGAAGACCACTCTACTATTCTGTTGGCACGTGGCTTAGTCTGATCCCTTCACTTCTTAACTTTATTTTGCACGATAAGATCTCCACCGATCCTATTCTATCAATCCTGTCCTTTGATCTAACTGATCCAACGGTTACTGTGCACTGTTACGTTCTTTTGTTTCTTACTGTGTAATAACCCATTCAGCTTTCTGCTTGTGTATTTGTTCTCGCCTTACGGTCTTCACTTGTTCTGATCTCGATCTCCACTCTGTTACTTCATTTCTTTATGCCTTTACGCTTCCTTCATAAATCCTTAAGGTTTAGGAAACCTTACAATTATACCTTTGCTGTAACATTGAAGGTTTTCTCCAATATTATCTGTGTGCAACCCCGTAAAACTCTTCTTTGCACTTATTCTCTGATTCTGCACACTTGAAAACCTATGTTGCATAGAATTACTCTAATCCACACATAATTAATAACTCCATTAATCAATACACACCACAAAACTCAGGAATCACAATCTTTGTCTTTATAAATAATTCTTTACATAATGAATCTCTCTCTCTGGCCTAATTTTCTAATAAGTGGCCTTTTCATTTCATGCTCGTAGGCTTACAGTGAAACCCTATCTGATCTCTGAACTCTAATTCACACTCTAACTAACTAACTCTCTCTATGCCTTTTAGGCTTACATTTATACAAAAGGTTCTGTAACCCATTTCGGTTTAGATCCTTAATCTTTTGAACTAAATCATGAATATCCTCTAACTCCACTTTTGACTCAACTAATCCCTAAGGATCATCTAAAATCATGAAACCAATTCCTAATCTAAGATTTACAATTGATTTTCAAATGTCTCAATCCCTATGGAATCTTAACTAGCCTAAATCTCTCATGTTCTCCAACATTCGAGAACATTTACAATATGCCTCACAATATCTAATTAATTCCTATTCTTAATATCTCTCACAAACTTACTTAAAAACCTTAATAATTACATTAATTTAATACTTAGGAAACCAACTTCCTTAAAACACAAGACCCCCTATGTCTACTAAAATACAATGATATTTTGAGCCGCATGCTCCTGCATCAGACTCCCAAGGTTAAAAACATTCATGATCTCCAGATCATGTGTCCTCATATGTTGATAAAAAACATCCAGGGTCCCAAACTCTTGTTTGTAGTTGTCTAAATGCTTTGTTCCTTTGCTGCTGCTGTATGTCTGTTGTCTTTTGTTTCATCGTCCTCTCCTTGTCAATCAGTTTCAAATTCTGATTGATCACTTTTCCTGTTGCTGTCAATCTTCTCCATCTGGACTACTTCATCATTAATTTCCATAATTCTTCAATATCTATCTCCAACATATCCTTGGGTTGGTACATACTCTGCCATGTACTGCTATCTCTTCCTTTTTGCTTTAGTTTGTTGCTGTTGTCCACTATCTCTTGCATCTTCACATTCTGCATCTCTTCAAGCTCTTCCTCTTTCATGATTATCTCTTTCTGGATCAAATCCTGATTTTCCAACATTCTTTCTAGCAACATAATATCTCTGTTCCATGGATTAAATACTTCCATAGATTCTTCTTCTTCCATTTTTACTTGGTTGCTCATCTGTGCTAAATTTTCTCTAGCATCTGTAATAAAACCTGCACTCAAAAAACAATTATTAAAATAAAAACATAAGGCCTCAGTGCCTCTTCTTCCTTTGGCAACATTTCAGTATGCTGCTCTGATTTTTCCTCTTCTATCAGCACATCAATATACTGATTCTTCAAAAAACTTTCTAAAGAATTTTTGAGACTGTTAACTAGTGTCTCTTCCACATCATCTGCTTCAATGATGTCTCTCTGCTCTTGTCTAATGTAGTGAACTCCTTCTACAATCACACTATCATACTCTGAGTTTTTTATGCAAATAAAATTGCATGTCACACTATGTCTCAGGAATTTTAACATTCATGCCTAGTAAAACCTTCACAAGTCAAGGTTTAATGCTTCTTCAATAAACTCCACATGAAAACATTTGATTTAACTATCCAAAGTATAAACCTTAATAAACCTTTGAGTGGAACCTTATACAACCCTTTATAATCTTTGGTTAATTCTTATTACCCATGCATATCAATAGTACCCTTTTAATTCTGGTCTCAGTTTAACCCAACGTTAACCATAATACTTTATTCTGCTCATTTCTATTATAACTCTTGTATAACATAAATATTTCATAACCCACACTTAAACCTTACCTTTCTACCATTCCACAAACCTTTACACATATATCGATGCTCTCCTTAGTGCATTTAATCTCCGTCGTTGATCTCATTCCTCAATCTGATGGTTATCGTGTAACCTGCTCACCAACTAGCTTGGCCAATCTCCATAGTTTATTTCTCCTATCTCAATGCAACAATGATCACATCGTCTACTCACCAACTAACCCAGACAATCTCCACTGTTAATGTGGCCCATCCAATCGAACGGTTATCACGCAATCTCGTGTAGATACTTTCATGACCGATATCAAATCAAGAGCGTGTGAGAAAATTGGTTTTATCTTTCCATCGTGTGCTATGTCTCAATCCCTCACGGTAATCATGTGAGTTTGTAAAATACCGTTTACCACTTTGAGTCCACGCAAGATTCCGCTTACCGCTTTCGAAGACTGCTCTACTATTCTGTTGGCACGTGGCTTAATCTGATCCCTTCACTTCTTGACTTTATTTTGCACGATAAGATCTTTGGCGATCATATTCTATCAATCATGTCCATTGATCTGACTGATCCAACGGTTACTATGCACTGTTACGTTCTTTTTTTTCTTATTGTGTAATAAACCATTCGACTTTCTACTTGTGTATTTGTTCTCGCTTTATGATCTTCACTTGTTCTGATCTTGATCTCCACTCTGTTACTTCATTTCTTTGCACATTTACGCTTCCTTAATAAATCCTTAAGGTTTAGGAAACCTTGCAGTTATACCTTCGCTGTAACATTGAAGGTTTTCTCCAATACTATCTGTGTGCAACCCCGTAACACTCTTCTCTGCACTTCTTCTCTGATTCTACAAACCTACAAACCTATCTTATGTAGAATTACTCTAATACACACACAAGTAATAACTTCGTTAATCAATACACACCACACAACTCAGGAATCGAATTCTCTGTTTTTATAAATAATTCTTTACATAATGAATCTCTCTCTCTGGCCTGATTTTCTAATCAGTGTTCTTTTCCATTCCTGCCCGTAGGCTTACAGTCAAACCCTATCCGATCTCTGAACTCTATTTCACACTCTAACTAACTAACTCTCTCTATGTCTTTTAGGCTTACATTTATACAAAAGGTTCTATAACCCATTTTGGTTTAGATCCTTAATCTTTTGAACTAAATCCTGAATATCCTCTAACTCCACTTTTGACTCAACTAATCCTTAAGGATCCTCTAAAATCCTGAAACCAATTCTTAATCTAAGATTTACAATTGATTTTCAAATCTCTCAATCCCTATGGAATCTTAACTAGCCTAAATCTCTCATGTTCTCCAACATTCGAGAACATTTACAATATGCCTCACAATATCTAATTAATTCCTATTCTTAATATCTCTCATAAACTTACTTAAAAACTTTAATAATTACATTAATTTAATACTCGAGAAACCAACTTCCTTAAAACACAAGACCCCCCATGTTTACTAAAATACAATGATATTTCTGAGCGGAATGCTCCTGCATCATAGATTATTAGAAAAACACACCAGGACATGCTTTTCACTTGGGAACAAATTTGATTTCATGGGTGTCCAAGAAACAACCCATTATTTCAATCCATTTTGCTGAGGCAGAGTATGTAGCTGCAACTTCTGTAGCTTGTCAAGCAATATGGATTAGAAGAATATTGAAATATCATTCACATGTTCAAAAGGAGGCAACTCTTATTTTCTTTCATAACAACTTTACCATTGCCTTATCCAAAAACACGTAAGTTTCACAAAAAGAGCAAAGATATTGACACACACTTTCCTATCGTTCTAGAGCTTGTCAATAATGGAGATATATTTCTTGATTTCTAGAGATCATGAGATCAACTTGTAGACATTTTTAGAAAACCATTGGGGAAAACTCTATTTGAATTTCAAATAGGGTTTTCTTGGGCATTGTAAGTGCTAATAATGGAAAAACTTAGGATTATGAGGGGTGTTGAGAGAATTAATCTCACTGTCCCTAGCTTGTCTGCAACAACTATAATAGTTAGTTTAGTTCAATTCAATAAGTTTCAATTTAGTTGAGTCTTACTATAGTTATTTATTGTTGATGTTCCCTTATCTTTTATGTAATCTATTTAGTTGTTACTCAATGATTTCTTGTCATACCCATCCCACATCTTTTATGTAATCTATTTAGTTGTTACTCAATGATTTCTTGTCATACCCATCCCACATGTAAGAATAATTTTCTCCCCATACCGTTATTAATAACGACTTTGAGAGGCCATAAATAACATTTAGGGTGAGTTTTTAAGGATTAATGGAGAACCTTGTCTTTGGTTGGCCTCAACGAAATCTACAATTTCTGTTAGTTAAATATTGGTGACGAGAATTCACAGGTTAAATACTTGTGACAAGAATCCAGTTCTTCCACGTTATTCATTCCTCTCATGTAATTCGAATTCAGTTCTTCCACATTATTCATTCCCATGTAATTCGAATTCAGTTCTTCCACATTATTTATTCCTTCCATGTCATTCAAATTCTTTAATAGCATGTGAACTCCAGTTCCCTGGGTCAACTATGCACAATATATGTAACTAATTTGAACTCATTCATGGCATCCCATTACATGACTTATGAGAACCATCTGATAGCGTTCTCGCGGTAAGGAACCATGCGATACTTCGATTTTCAGTTCCCTGGGTCAACTATGCAAAATATATGTAACTAATTTGAACTCATTCATGGCATCCCATTACATGACTTATGAGAACCATCTGATAGCGTTCTCGCGGTAATGAACCATGTGATACTTCGATTTTTTTTAATAAAGTGGCAGACACAACTCAACTCTGGTTCCTTCGGTCAACTATGCCATCTAAATGCGATGGACATATATTGTCAAGCTAACGTGCTGTTAAAGAATTCAAAGTACAGGGAAAGAATGAATTACATGAAAGAACTTGATTCTTGTAACTAGTATTGAACAATCCAAGATTGTAAAGTAGATTTCACTTGAGGGAAAGAAAATAAAATAAAATAAGCGGTTAAACAGGGATTCAACAAAGTCATAATTGGTGCACGATGGATCTGATGATGCTTCATTATTTGCATATCCCATCTTCACTTTATTCTCATTCAATCAATAATTCACTTTGGCTTTCACCAAATCCCTTTGGTTTGCTTTTCATTCGTGATTTAATATATTTTACCCAAATATGTATTCCTGTGTTTAAGTGGATATATTGAACTCTATTATTCTCTCATCTGTGACCTTATTTGTTTGAACTACTTTTGCAAAGGATGATTCTGTCGACGACGACAAACAATTGGATATTTAGTGCAATCTATAATAAGTTGTCATCAGTATAAAACAAGGGATTAAAAAATGTATTCGGACCTTGAATGCAATTTATAAAAAACTGTCATCAATACAAAACAAAGGACTGTAAACAATTATTAATTTGTAGGTTGGTTAATTATTACTGGTTGAATGATTTGTTTGTGCTTATGTCATTCTGTTGCTTATTACGACATTAGACAACTTTTCTAAACCCATGCCACGCAATTTAGAAGGTAAAGATAATCCCTATGACTTTGATGCCTGTAATACTTACACAACCAGTAAAAATCAGTGAAAATTAATTAATGTCAATAAGCAATGACACAAGGGGAACCTGCTACATAGTGTGCATAAAAGAGGGTTTGCAAGTCTATAAATAGACATGCTGGTGAAACATCTATGTGGATCATAAGGTGGTAATTCTCGACATTGGACAGATAATGCATGTGGGAATAATTATCCACAAGAATGACAACCTACACACCATTGACCGCTTAAAGGTATGTGAAGATAATTATCAACTAACCCACTTTAACAAAGAGTCATTAAAATGCACACCGACAATAGTTGCAGAACTTCAGTTAAATTTACAGTTTCAGATTAATCCATGCAGGGCAAGAATTGAAATATAAATTTCATGAGCATATCTTGAAAGATATATCGTACATGGAATCCAAACCAGGAAGTGGGACCAAACTAAAATGCAGTGAACACCAGCTCGTGTCAAGGAAAACTGGTCCCAGTGGAGTGAACACCGGCTGATGTTAAGGGAAATGAATCAATCCATATTCCTGTTTGTTGATCTTCCTATCCCTGTACCTTAATGAAGGGAGAAGAAGAGTCCACTCATGGGAAACAAATCACTTATTTATCTACTTCTCTACTTTGTACATTCAATCGACAATGGAGAAGAAGAGTGGAGGCAAGAAAAGACAATCTGTCACTTTTATGTTGTTTCTTTTTTTTTACTTCAACGACGATCGCCATGTCCCACTGTTTGTCTACTCTAGGCAGTGCAGGGGGATTTATGAATGAATTTTAGGAGGGGTGGGTTCAATTACAAATCCACGCGACTGTACTCATACTGCTATTCTAGCACGCGGTATCTGCGCGGTACGTTCTGCCATGAATCCATAGTGTGACAATATTTCTATTGTAACCCATATCTCCATCTCGAGAAGTAGCCCTTTTTTCACTTCCGTCATGCGCAACAATACTCAGCACAACCACATTTCTTCACCGCACTGCTCAATGTAATAAGTATAACATAATACTTTTAACCATACTCTTAGTCGACTTACATATGTGTGATCTGATTAAAAAAAAAAATTATCGGAAACCCCAAGAGAATATATTTATTTAGATTTAAGGTTGTATATTAATTGGTTTGTGTGGGGTTAGTTATTATTAGGACATGGTTTAATTCAAGAGGAAGGGTTGAAGATGAGAGTAGTTTTTCTTGACGATAACATCTTACTAGTTTAACATTTGTATCTAACATATATATTTTATTAAAATTATAAAATATATATTTATTTATTATTAAATTTGTTTAATAATACTGATATTTAAAAAATTAATTTAAAAAAAATATATTTACTAAATAATATATTACATTCATTAACATATTTAACATATTTAAGCACGGAAAATTTCCTTTACCACATCTTCTTGTCTTTGAGAGAAGGGATCTTTCATCTTTTAAGTGGCTTGATTGTGAAAAATTTATTTTTATGAGATTTTAACCTATAAGTTCTTAGGAGAACTCAGAGTTTTATAAAATGAAAACTCAACAGCCGACCTTCATCCAATTGCTATGATGATAATGCAGAGTTGGAAGGTGCATTCACATCATGAATACAGAGGAGCAGTACTGATTTGCAGAGGTATAATCATGATAACTCACTATGCAAATTGTGTGATGATAACGGATATATTTCATAAGAAGACTTTGGTCAGAAGCTTGTTTTATAACTCCAGCAGTCGAAAGGAATGAAATCATTTGAGGAACGGTGTGACAAGTGTCTTTCCATTGACCAGCCTTTTGCATTGGTGCCCATTGCTTGTTGGTACTTTATTGACATAGGTTGGATTTAAAAATGATGGGTTTATGTTATGAAAATGTTTGAAGAGCGTAGTAAAGGTGTGATAGGGGATGATAAGCAGAGTGATAATGAGGTGAGGATTTAGGAATATGACAAAGGTTATGGGGATAAGGATTTTCGAAATTGATAACAAGCAATAATAATCATCATTTTTAACACTAAAATAATTTAAGAATTTTAAATTTTAAAAATAAAAATTTCAACTATACATTACACTTGTTGGTTGACAAAATGCTGATTTGGCGTGCACAAGTATGAGTGGTCTTCATTGTACAGGTATGACTGATCTTCATTGTCTAAAACAGGTCCCTTTAAAATCTGAAGAACTCTGAAGAACCCTGTTTGTGAAGCTTCTTTTATCCTTGGTGTTGATGTAGCCTTGATTATAATTCTGATGACAAACAACCTTTGAAAACTTTGTTGAAGTAGCCTGATGTATCTTGAATGCAGTCTTTAACAGGTCCCTCTGATATTGGTGATGTTGATAGCCTTCTGAACAGGTCCCTCTTATATTGATAATGTTGACATAGTCTTCTGAACAAGTCCCACTGCATATCTCATTGCTTGAACAGTTCCCTCTGATTAGAACAAAAACAACTCTTTTATTGAAATACTGAATTACTGAAACAAATTCCTTGAATATTTAAAAATGAGGAGATGAGATAGGGAAAAACCACTATTTCTTCTCCTCCACTAAGTCTTTGACTTGTACTCAAGTGATTATTGAATTGATGAAAAAGAGTAAACAAGTAGAACAAGGAATTCTTACCAGCCAATTGAATGGTTTTCTAGTAAGAATTCGGGTTTAGAGTGTGCCAGAGTCTGGTTTTCACATCTAAACCATTATTATTTTTAATTATTTTTTTTTTTTTTTTGTATTTTTTTTATTTGTATTTATTTTATTTTATATATATATATATATATTATTTATTGTTAAGGCAAAAATGAAATTGAATGTACTAAGGTAGAGATATCACAGTTGAAGGCTGCAATATCTCAACCTCCCTTTACTGAGATACAGTTTGAAGAAAATCTTCCTTACTGATGGGCTTATGATAGAGTTTCAACCTATGTCCATTGACAATAAAGGTGTTACCTTCTCCATCAATTGTAGTAAGCTTGATTGATCCATTTTCATATACTTGAACTATTTCATATGGGCCCAACCAATGTGTTGTAAATTTGGCTTTATGATCTCTGAATTTAGAGTCAAAGAGTAAAGCCCAGTCTCCTTCTTTGAACTGTTTCTTTTTAATGTGGGCATCATGCCACTGCTTCCTTTGTTTCTGCATTAGGATTGTTGTCTCCTCTGCTTGCTGCCTCATTTCATCTAACTGGTTCAATTGTCGAATTCTCTCTGTTTGTGCTTCATTGAGATCAATTCCTAAATCTACAGCCATCTTATAAGTATGTATTTGAAATTCAATAGGAAGCATTACCTCTTTTCCATATACCAATTGATATGGTGTAAATCCTGTAGTATTTTTCCACGTGATTCTGTAAGCCTAGAGTGCATCTTTGAGCTTCTCTTCCCAATTCTTTCTGTTCATTGCTACTGTCTTAGTGATAATTCCTTCCAATGTTTTATTTGTAGATTCCACCTGGCCATTGGCCTGTGGATGGTAAGGTGTACTTTTCCTGTGCTTGATTTTATATTTTTCTGTGATGTCTTTGACCAGCTTTGAAGTAAACTGAGTACCTTGATCCGTCACTATCTCCCTTGGTACTCCATACCTTACAAAAATTTCTTCAAAAAGGAAGTTTACCACTGTTTGTTCAGTTGCCCAGACTAGTGCTTTTGCTTCAGCCCATTTGGTCACGTAATCAGTACATACTAAGATGTAATTTTTGCCTATGGAAGTTGGATTGATGTGTCCTATAAAATCTAGAGCCCATTTTTCAAATGGCTCTAAATGTACTTGAGGCTGAAGTGGCATTTCATCTGTAGCTGTTGGTCTGCCCATTATTTGACAACTATCACAACTTTTCACGTACTTCTTGGAATCCTTAAAAATAGATGTCCAATAGTATCCAAGACTGAGAATCTTGAATGTTGTTCTTTTGGCTGCAAAATTCCCACCACATGGTTCATCATGACAAGATTTTAAGACATCAATTATTTCATCATTTCTTACACATCGTCTAATAATCATATCATAACTGGTGTAAAATAAATCTCCATTAACCCATGAATATCTAGCACTTTGTTTGATCAACCTCTTCTTTTCCTTTGGAGTAAAATATGGAGGTGTTTTTCCTGTGGACAAATAATTAGCCAAGTCAGCATACCAAGGATTCACTATTGAAATTGCAAATAAATTTTCATCTGGAAAAGAATCTTCAACCAGAACAACCTCACCTGAATTTTGCAGTCTAGAAAGAAAATTTGCCACCTGATTCTCCTTACCTAGTCTATCGAACACTGTAATATTAAATTCCTGTAATAATAACAACCATCTGGTAACTCTGCCATCAGTGATTGGTTTATTCATTAAATACTTAATGGCAGAGTGGTTAGTATGTACAAAAACCTCATAACTAGTTATATAATGTCGGAATTTATTCACAGCATGTATGATTGCAAGCATTTCTTTTTCAGTGACTGTGTAGTTTAATTCTGCAGGTGTTAGATTTTTATTGATGAAATAGATGGCATAATTGAAGGACTCTTCTTTTTGGCCTAATGAGGCACCTACTGCAGTATCATATGCATCTGTAAAGATGTGAAATGGTAGGGTCCAGTTAGGTCCTTTTAAGACTGGTGTGGTTGATAACTTTTCTTTGAGTATTTCAAAAGCTTGCTGACAATTCTCATTCCAGTTGAAAGGTGTATCTTTTGCTAGAAGCTTAAACAGAGGTAAAGCTATTTTACTAAAATGTTCAATAAACCTTCTGTAATAGCTTGCATACCCAAGAAAACTTCTTACCTCTTTTTGAGTCTTCGGAATTGGAAAATTGACAATGATCTGGATTTTTGATGGATCAACTTTAATGCCTTGAGAAGAAATATAGTGACCTAATACTATCCCTTCATTTAACATCATAAAACACTTTTCGTTGCTCAGGGATAGATTAGCTTCAATACATCGCTTCAAAACATTTTCAAGATTTTCTAATGAGTGCTCAAATGAATTACCATACACTGAAAAATCGTCCATATAAACTTCAACACATTCATGAACTAAATCAGCAAAAATAGCTAATACAGCTCTCTGAAATGTAGCTGGAGCATTGCAAAGTCCAAATGGTAAAACATTATAGGCATAAGTGCCCCAGGGACAAGTAAAAGTGGTTTTGTCCTGGTCCTCTAAGGCTATCCTGATCTGGTTATAGCCACTGAAACCATCAAGAAAAGAGAATGATGATTTCCCAACTAACGTGTCTAGCACTTGGTCAATAAATGGTAGTGGGAAATAATCTTTGAGGGTTGCTTTGTTCAATTGTCTGTAATCAACACAAATTCTCCACTTGCCATTTTTCTTGGGCACTACTACCAATGGGGATACCCACTGACTGTCAGAGATAGGATAAATAAAATTGACTTTCAATAGTTTTTGTAATTCATCTCTAACAATATCCTGAAGCATAGGATTCATTCTTCTCCACGGTTGCCTCACTGGTTTGATATTACTGTCCGTATAAATATGGTGAGTGCATGTTTCAGGGTGAATTTTGTGCATATCGGTGTAGTCCCAAGTAAATTCTTTCTGATATTTTCTCAATAATTGAATCAATTTTTCCTCCTAAGATGAATCTAGGTGAGTGCTAATATTCAAAGTTTTTCCTGGACTAATCTCTATGGTCTTGCTCTGTGTGTTTGTGATAGATTGAATGAGAAAAATTATCTGAAATGTTGTTTGCAAAGAATGAATGGTGCATGTTTCTTGAAAATTATGTGCCAAAAGTTCATCTGCAGCATGGTATTGTTCATTTCTTAATTCTTTGGAAATATCAGGTTGAGAAAGGAACAATTCTACCAAATCATCATTATTATGTTCTTGAAAATCATAGATTTGATTGATGTTGAAAACAGATTGAACTTCTTCCTTATCATTGTATTTATCATCAAGCCATAAATTGTGTGCTACTGCTGGTGATTGTGCTGATGGGTAAAGAGTGAGTTGTTTTCTTTCAGTTCCTCATGAAATAATCATATTACCCGATCTACATCCTATGAATGCATCAGCAGTTGCTAACCATGGTCTACCAAGGATGATAGGGTGTCCTCCTAAATTAGATTTTGGCTGAAGAACTAAAAAGTCCACTGGATACTCCCAAGAGTCCAGTGAAACAATTATGTCCTCCAAAATCCCTTCAGGAATCACTTTAGACCTATCAGCTAGTTCTAGAACAATTGTTGTGTGCTGCAAGTTTGTGAGCTGCAGTGTTTTCATTGTTTCAAGAGTCATCACATTTATTGCGGCCCCAAGGTCAATTAAGGTGTTTGGAATATGTATGTTGTTAATGATTGTAGTGACTCTAGGAATACCAGGATCAACATACTTTTCCATTGAAATGGTGTTGGTCATAAGGCCAGCTAAATGTCCAATAACATGAATAGTTTGTGGATCAACTCTTTTCCTAGTAGGCTTCTTGAGGCATAGTTCTTTGATTTCTTTAGTATATATGGGAATGCCTTTTATGGCTTGTAGTAGTGGAATTTTTATATGGACATTCTTTAGCTCATCTAAAACATCAAATTGTGGTATAGATATGGGAAGTTTTGTTTGGACCAATCGTTCTGGAAAAGGTGGTGGATGCAACGGTTGCATTTGTTTATTTTTGATGTCATCATTTTGTTTCCTTTGAGTTGGAGTTTCATTTTCATTTTCTTCGTTTTCTTCTTGTTTTTCAGCTATTGGAAGTTCTTTTTGAAGTACCTTACCAGACCTCAGCGCGATATTTTGTAAAGGTAATGTGGGATATGATGGTCCCTCATCTACACTATAAGCTGGTCTCTCTACTCTATTATTTGGATTTGGTACAGGTTGAGCAGGAATCTGAGTGGGTCTAGGAGGTTGTTGGTTAGATGGAAGTTGTAATTGAGGTGGATTTATTGGTGGAGGAGCAGGCAATGCTTGTTGAGTGTGTTGGGGTTGATAAACAACTTGCTGTTGAGGATATTGTTGATATGTTTGAGGATATTGCGAATGTGGCTGATGATACTGTTGATATGGCTGAGAATACTGTTGGTATGGTTGAGGATATGGTTGATATTGTTGAGAGTATTGCTGGAATGGTCTCCATTGTTGCTGTGGGTAATTTTGGTGTTGCCATGGCATGGGTACATTCCAAGAATTCTAAGCATACATCTGATCTTGTGCAGGAAATTGCAAATTTTGGTTTGGAAACATACCTGGAGGTGGAGGTCTTGGTTGCCACGGTCTCTTAGTGCCCATGAAATACACATTCTCCATATCTGTGTTAGCTTCCACATTACAATTCTACAAAATATTGAGTTTAGAGAAATGAAATATATCATGATTTTCAGTACAAAAGGCACAAACTTGAATGTTTTCTAATGGGCAGTCTTTCAGAGCATGTTTCTTCTGGCATTTTGGACAAAAGACAGCCATTAATTGATCTTCCTCTTCTTGTCTTTTCTTTGCTTTCAGAGTGTCAATTTGAGTTCCTAAGGTACTTAATAGATCTGTTTTGAATTCTTATAACAGGTTTCCTATTTCAGCCCTTGTGACACTTGCTGAAGCAGATTTTGTGGCTTTAGATGATAGAGCTCTTTTTCCATATCTGGATTTTCTCCTTGAATACTTTTCACATAACTCAACAATTTCTTCAAAAGGTAAAGTGGAAATATCACCTTTGCCCATCAAATTAAGATCATCTAAGTATTCCTCTCGAATGCCCTTCAAAAATATTGTTCGAATCAGATCAAGAGACATGGTTCTATGTTTTGATTTTTGTAAATTGTAAACAAATCATTCCAAGTACTCCTCTAAACTTTCATCCTCTTGTTGATTCATTCTAAAGATATCATCTTTAGAATCTTTCGATCGACAATAAGGTTGGTATTTCTTTAGGAATATTCTTCTCATGCCATCCCAATCAGTTATTGCATGTTCACCAAGTCCCATGAACCATCTTAATGCTGATGCTTTTAATGTTGCTGGGAAGAGTCTAAGCCTATGGGCATCATCTGTGTAACCATATGTTTGGCATACTATGTCAAATTCAAACAAGAATGAATCTGGATCTTCTGAAGCCATGCCATAAAAGTTTGGTAGCACAGATGGAGGTATGTTTTTCATTTTTATTTCCTCATCATAATTTTCTCCTGGTTCTTGAATAGGAAATTTAAAGGTTGACTCTTCCTCCTCTCTTCGACCTTGATTTTGTGGTCCTCTTGCTTATCCATCTCCTTCCTCAGCAATTTTGATAGGTTCCTCTATTGATTTAATTTCTTGTTCAGTGTCACTTGTTTCAAAGAGAAGTTATTCTAATGATTTTTCTCCTTCTTGAGATTTTTCAAAATTAGTAGGTTCAAGGAGAGATTGTTGAGTTATTTTGCTACTTTCTCTTGTTATAGAGGATTCAGGGAGATGTTTCTTCTGTGATTCGTGTGCCAATAGAATTTGTCTCTCAATGAGTGTGAGTCTTTGCCCTGATTTCTGTTTATCCTCTAATTTTTGTATGGTGACTTTTCTAGTTGGTGTTGCGTGTTCAACTTTTCCTAAAGGGTCTGCTCCTAGTGGTGAATTAGTTTTTTGATGGGGAGTTTTTATGAATCTACCTTTATCATCTCTAGATCTAGACATAAGTAAACATGACTTCTAAAATGATGAATCAAAATTAAATCCATGTTTTTGTTTGTTTTTATTTATTTTATTTTATTTTATTTTTAGAAATCCTCTAGTTGCGCCTCCCTGGCAACGATGCCAAAATGTAGTGACCAATCCAGGGGTCTAGATTAGACTAAATTTAATGTCAACCAAGGTAGGTAAACTTAGAGGCACGTGTCTAAAGTTTATAGACCTAAAAGGATCTCATCTATCTAAATAAGTGTCTATTGTGACAAGCTACAACACTCTTTTCCAAGAGATAGAGATATGTTTCTTTTCACAATTCAAACACTTATATCACCTAATTTAACTAAGAAAACAAAGTGTTACTAGTCTGATTTTTCAATCCTCTTACAAGGATATCATTCACAAAAACTTTGTCCCAGATAACACACTAAGCATTTTAAAAATCAAATTCATGAAAACAGAGTCCGTAGAAATATCTTGAAATTCAACGTTCAATTAAACCTTTTACAAAGTCTGATTCAATAATTTCGCAATTGAATTTGCAAGCTACCACTATGAATCATTCAATAACAATCGTAAGAACTTCTAGTTGAATTGATAAACTCACAAGCAATGAAATGAAATAAAACACTATTCAGATCTGAAGACTAGATTCTATGAAACAGAAATGAAAGTATACCAATCTTCACGTAGGGCCCGTCCACGCGTTGATGGCACACTTAGAAAAACTTCAGATGATAAAAAACGCTAACACATAAACACCATAATTGATGAAACGCTGCCTGTGATTAAGTTCTAAGAATAGATTACATGCAAAACAGAGTTTTGGAATATGCTTAAGTCTGCTCTTGTCTAACCTCTTCTTCACTAGCATTCCTCCTAGTTATTACAATTTTCATCCAAATGTACATGCATTATTGCTTTAGATGTTTCTTCTTTTACAATAAAAAAGGCTAGGTTCGTTTTTTTCTAATCCTAACTGATTTCTAAAACAAAACGAAATCAGTTTAGGTAACTTCATATTTTTGTTGCTTTTACAACCAAAAAGGTTGGGTTTGACCAGCATTGACCATGTATTAAGGAGCTCCAAATTCAAGGCTAAATAGATTTTCCACCATTTATGTACATCCTAGATCATGTCCTTATCTTATGTTCTGATTTTCCTGCCATGCCATGTGTCACAACATAAACCAATTACAGGAAGTCATGACATCCCGTAATTTTGTTGAAAATTTCCAATTTTTAACATAAAAATCCATAAATTAAATTTAATGTAAAATAACAATTATAATGCTTCATTAATCAATTTCAATGGACTATGAGGAGTTTATGGAAGAAAATGATAGATAAATTATGGATTTTTAGAAGAAAAGAATGGCAATAAAATAGTACCAACAATGGCTCACTTCAAAGGGCATGTCCAATGCTCCTTCCATCCTCATCCTCCTCCTCGGACAACCCTGGACAACCTAGCTTCCATCATGTCAGATGACTAGCATGACTATAGGTGTTCTCTTTGTGTTACTTCTCTTCTTGTGTCTCTTGCCTTCTCGGCTATGTGTGATGTCCTGAGTCTCATTTTTGTTTTTTGTCATATGCTACAAACGGTGGTCAACAAACCTGGTTGGGGTGAGACCACCTGTTTTTTTGTTAATATTGTTGTACATCGTTTTTAATGAATGAATAGAATTTCGAATTCTATATATATAAACATAAAAAATTACCCTAAAAAAATCAGATATAAAAAAAAAACACAAAATAAAAATAAAACATAAAAATGTAAAAAATAACAAAATTAACTCATAAAATATAAAAACTTAACCCAAAAAAAAAATAAAAAGCAAAAAACATTAAAAGATAAATGAGAAATATAAAAAAATAGATGAAAAAATAAGAAAATATTTCCAAAAAAGCATAATTTATGAATTTTATTTTAAATTAACACAAAAAAACAATAAAAAACAAATAAACCAAAACAAATTAAATAATAAAAAAATCTATATATATATATATATATATTTAAACAATAAAAATAAATAATTCAAACATTAATTAAAAAAATAATTTAACAATAAAAAAAATTAAGAAAACTAAAATAAAAAATAATTAAAAATATATATATATATATATATATATATATATATATTAAAAAAAAAACACTTAAAATAAACTAAAAATAAAAATAAAAATAAATACATAAGCCATTAAGGTGGCCCAAGGGGCCACGAGCTAGGGTCGACGAAGCTTCATGGAATCGACCATCCCCACTGTTGGGGCCTTCGTTTTTGATATTTTATGGAGAAAGAGGTTGATGACAAGTGGCAGATTTGGTTGTTGGGAAGTTGCGGAGTTGACATTCGAGGGAAGACCAGAGACTAAAGGAAGACTAGCAGTTGTGGAGGAGTGGCGAGAAGAAGTAGGGACAACCAAGAGAGAAAAGAGCAGAGGTAGTTGAGGATGAAGACAATCGAGGAAAGGGAAAAGGAACTAATAGTTCAGGCAGATGGTAGAAGATAAAAAGAAAAAGGAAGAGTGGAGAAGGGGTTGGTCAGTTGCATCACATTTGTAGTGTTTCAATTCTTCCTGTGTTGCAGAGCAATGAGAACAGTTCTGTGACTATAGTTGTAATAGTTTGTATACTCGTTGCGTGATTTCTACTATTAAGGATCAAGTGTCGAGCCTTATGTATTGTACTTATGTTATGCTAATGAAGAAGACTATTTTGGAGTTATATTGTGTTCTTGTGTGTTATGTCGGCTATTCAAAATTTTTATATATGCATCTGTTGAGGTAGTCTTTTGGTCTAGCATGAATAGACTGTTACGATTTGGTTGGTTTGCATGTTAAACTATTGCCCTTTATTCTCTTTCGGTTGATATGATTCCCTTAGTATCGAATTCCAACCCTCATATAACTTCGGTTGTGACACGCCTCGGGTGAGACTCCTTACCCTTCCCAGATAAGGTGAAAATTTCAGCAGTATGCTAGACTAAAACAGAGCCTTGTTGGCCCCTTCTGCATGAACCTAGGGTCTCAACCTTGCTTTCATTTTTGTGCCAACAAATTTTTTCGTTGTCGGGATCGGAAATTCAAAAAGAGGGTTTGGAATATGGTATCAATGATTTTTAAGAAAGAAATACGGAATTGGTGGGATGAGCAAGTGGATCAACTTGTTTCTTAGCAAGCTCAACTCCATCTCCGAGCTGTTGCAAAACTAAAAGATGAGATATTGTATTCGGAAGCTGTGAGTGATCAGTATGAGATCTTCTGGTGCAAGTTTCCAGAAGAAATATATAACTGGTTGCAGAGATTGCAGGTGAAAGGGAGGTCTGGTGGACAAAAGTTGTCTCGCCGCAACTGGACTTAGGCATATCTCACCGTGCTCCACCATGTTGACACGGATCTAATGAGAGTAGTATATTTCTAGGTGTAGACCACATTAGAAGGGTATTTTGTCGAGTTTGTGGCAGAAAGCCACCATTCCTTTTCAAAGGCCAAAGTTGTGTTCTGAGCGGGGTTGAGAGGGAAGTTGTTGAAATAAATAACCCTCTAGATTAAAGTCTTAATGGTGTAAGAGGGCTTGCTCATGTTCCAAAGTCCAAGCATGGTAGCGTAAACACATAGTAATGGGGAAAGGACCTAAATGGAGGGATTCTATTGAGCGAGGGACCATGAAGTTATTAGGAGGATGGATGCAGAGGATTCATGAAAGGCCAGGGAACTGAGAGCGCAAAGGAGAGTGTAGATAGCAGAGAAATGGTAGGAAAGGGCCATGCAAGTGATTAAAAGGCAGCCAAAGGAACTACACCAAGCAAGAGCAGTGTTGAGGAGCTTGGAAGAGGAAGGCAGGATGGAAGAGAACTCGGCGAAAGGGATAGAGATGGTTGGAATACTAGAGAGCTTAGAAGGTGATAGGAGCCCTCCCTCACTAGTCGCAGGGGAGGGGTTAGATGGAATTGGTTGTATCGGCTCAAAGGAAGGCATAGAGGATGATATGTAATTTGTTATGCAAGGACTATTTGTAGAAGATGATGCATCAAGGATCCACCCACTTCAAGGCTCAGGTAGTTTCTCCCCCAACCTTCCCCTAGTACTCTACAATAATCCTGACAAATTTCTTTCTAAATTACTCAAGATGATAAGAGTGCATAGTGTGGATGTTAAATATAAGGTTAGTACTAATAGTGGTGGAAATAGTAGCAGTAGTATGTGTTTATAAGGATATCTACAACCAAGATCACAAGGCTTTGTCTTTTAACACGAATGTAGTCGAAAATGGCGGGGTCATTCACAAGGTATCCAGAATTCTCTGGCAGGGGGGAACGAGGATGTAGAAAAGCACTGGTATCTATGCTAGCCTATATGGAGAGCCTACCAGATGCCTAATAATGTCAAGCTAATAGAGTTCCAAACCACTCTCATGGAAAGAGCCTTGAGGTGGTTTATAAAATGGTCGGAGTTACACCAAAACCCAACTATGGATGAGGTAAAAAGAGAGTTTGTATAAGAATTCAAACTTCCCTAGACGGATCAACAAGGGTTTCCAGAGTTGTGGGAGATTAAGTAGCGGGAGGGAGAGACCGCATGGGAACTAATGAAAAGATTTAAGAATGCAATTAGTAAACTCAGTTACAAAATAGACTTGAATCACCAAAGGGATTGGTTTATCAAAGCATTGTTACCCCTCACTTGTACACCATTGGCACAACAAAATATTGAGATGCTGAAGGATGCTTTAGAGCAAGAAACTCGAATAGAAGTTATGGCAGGGTATCTTCATGAATACCAAGGAGGAATAACATCGCACGATCCCTTTATCTTGGGTCTTTAACATCAAATTGAAATTCTAATAGAGAAGCTAAAATATCCACAACCAACCCCCATGACGAGACCAATGTGGTGCACCAATTTCTTGGTAGAATGTCATGTTGCTATGGAATGCCCAAGGTTGCGGGGCATGGGTGCCATGTCAGCTCCAGGGGGACCACTTGGGCCTACACTCACAGCAGGAGTTGCAGTGGTAGGATCGTAAGGGTCGTATCCTGGCCGCAACTAGCCGAAATATTGTGAAGTGTGCAAGGGGGTATGGACACCCTCCTCGCTTGTGCTGGATATTTCAAAAGTACTCTAATGTCCCAAATAACAATTATTGTGAGTTCTGTGCTTCCATAAATCACCACACCAACTAGTTTCAAGCATTGGATGCTCTAGTGAATAGGTTAGACCGCTCAACCTTCCAGGTCAATGAGACTTCTCAAGGTGGGTGAGGAGGAGGAACTAGGGGTGGAAGGGTAGAAGGCAGGGGCCCAATCTATTGTTACAACTGTGACCAGGAGGGGCATGTGTGTGCAGGATTTCCCTCGACCAAGGATGCCCTCGTGCTCTCAGTGTTAGGTCAATGCACATGCATCAGAGGATTGTCTAAAGTTCATTGCAAGATGAAAGGAGCAGAAGAGGCATAGGGGATCGAATTTGATCAACACAGAGCTCAGGATCACAGAGGCATCCCTGTTATCCAATATTAACATAGTTACACACAGAGGAAAAAATACTGGAGCTGATCAAGGCACTTTAGACCAACCCAGAATCATATGATTGACCTCCCCAAAGCATCCATATGACCCTGAGTGGCAGAAAAAATATTACAAGGAGGTAACAAAATTATTTGACAATCTAGATAAAGGTGCAGGACTACCAAAAGGGCAGACATAGTCTCACAAAGACAAGACCCCAGACCTTCCAAATTCCATAGTTGTCAGACCTATGGAGGAATGGCTCAGGTTATTCCTACAGATTTTCAACGTTGACCAGATGCTGGGGTAGTTGCAGAGAAATCTTAAGGCAGCCATACCAGAGGAATAGGTTGAGGGAGGAACAATCTATGCTAACTTTCTTAAAAGGAACACCAGAAGAGTAAGGAGAAATAAGAAAAGAATAGGCATAGAATTTAAAATTGATACTTAGATTCCAAGATTTGAAATCAAGGACACTATGCTAGATCTTGGATCTAATGTCAACATCCTACCAAGAAAGACATGGGAAGCACTAGGGAAACCCTAGTTGACATTCTCACCAATCCAGTTGCAGATGGAGAATGAGTACAATATACTTCAAATTGGGAGCCTAGAGGACGTGGAGGTAGATGTAGTAGGAGTAAAGACACATGCAAATTTCGAAGTAATAGATATTATGGGAGACAAGGATCCTTATCTAGCACTGCTATGGATAGACTGGGACTATGAAAATTACGCCATCATATATTTGAAGAAGGAACTAATAACCTTTGAGGTAGAAGGAGTAGGTGTGATTTAACTACTAAAACCATATCAAGGACCCAGATTCACAGAACCAATAGATGACAGAGAAGATCTAGGGATGTTAGATCAACTATATAAGCTAACAACAGGTAAGAGTGAGGATTACATAAACCCAACAATTGAAGGACCGGTTAGCTGGAGAAGCATTCAGGGTTCTGCGGTTGGCTGAGAAGCCGCATGGGAGGATTGGTAGCAGGGAAGATATGAGGTCAACACCAGAAGCTACACTATGGTATGTCGGATCAATTGGATTAGAATGGAGGTAAGATAATTTCCCATCTTTAATGGTGTAGACTCCGTAGATTCATTTCTTAACAAGATTTATGTAACTGTGAGAGAAGAACATAAAATACCATTACAAAACGTCGCATTGCAAGCGACCCCGACACGATGGTGGGGGGTCCATCGCAATTATCTCTAGGACTGGGAAAGGATCAAGAGAGTAATTAAATACATATTCAGACAAGCAAGGGAATACCCACAAGATTTTGCAAATTACAGAGGGGATTTTGATCCTCGACAACACTTGGAAAGTTATAAATACAGGTGGAACCAAGAGGGGGTTCTAAAATAATTATGGGTGCATCGGTTAATACATACCTTGGATACATTTCCAAAGGCGTGGTATGTACAATAAGAAATAAGGAGGTAAATGGGAGATTGTGATAATTTGGCTGAATAGTTTGTTAGCAGTTTCTCATTCAGGGATAATGATAGGAGGCTGACTGAGGCATTGCATGATATCAATCGGATTCTACTCACATCAGCTTAGTTTTGGGAAAGATGCATAGACTAGTTGACTTTACAATATTTCTATGAGTCATGGTATCCAGAGGAAATGGCCTGTGGAAAGGTGGACAAAGAACAAGATGAGGATGACCTGGAGGGGTTATAGTACTTGTCATTCCATGGGACTGAAGGGGAGAGAGGCATCAAGGAGGGACCTATAACTTATGCTTTGCACTTACTCTAGGTGAATTTGCGGAAGCACAACATTGGAACGGATGAAAAACCTAAACTAACATCGATTGGAGACTATTGGGATGAACAAACTGCAAAAGAAATTTTCGATCTCCTAAGAGAATATGAGGATCTATTTCCCTCATCCGTTGCGAAGCTTAAAGGGATCAAGGGAGACATAGGAGAAATGAGAATTGTATTAAAAAGCGATGCAAAGTTAGTGAATCATAGGCTACACAGATTGAACCCAAGGGTAAAAGAGAAAGTGAAGAAAGAGATAGATAAGATGCTAGAGGTAGGACTTATTTTTGCGATGGATGAGGCAGAATGGGTCAGTCCGATCGTGATACAAAACAAGAAGGATGATATGGAGATAAGGGTCTACGTGGAGTACCACAGCCTCAATAGTGCTTGTCTGCATGACCCCTTTCCAACACCATTCCGTGATGAGGTCCTAGACAATGTAGTAGGGAATGGAGCATATTCCATCATAGTTGGGTTCTCAGGGTACCACTGGGTCAGAATTGCCGAAGAATATAAGAAGAAAATTACCATCACTATAGAATGGGGATTGTACACCTATCAAGTGATGACATTTAGCCTTAAGAATACACCCACAATATTTTTGATGTGATTGTAGCCTTCAAGGACTACATCAACATGTTCTTAGAGGTCTACATGGAAGGCTAAATTGTGTATATCCTGCTGAAGAAACATTATAGTCTAGTCAGGATAATGTTCAATCACTGCAGACAATTACACATATCATTGAACTTTAAAAAATGTATATATATGGTCCCATATGGAACACTCTTGGGCCACATTGTGTGCAAAGAAGGGGTATGTGTAGATCCTGCCAAGATTGCGGCGATAGTAAACATGAACCCACATGAAAATGTCAAGAAGATCATATCTATGTTGGGTCACACTGGGTACTACCAAATATTTATCCACGACTACACCTCCATCCCTTCACCAGTGGAAAAACTGCTAAGGAAAGCTGAAGCATTTACGTGGTTGGAGGAGTGTCAACCTGTGCTAAACATACTGAAGGAAAAGCTGGTAATCACACCGATTCTGGTTTATCCCAGCTGGAATAAACAATTCCATGTCCATATTGATGCATATGGTATTGCGCTAGGGGTAGTGTTGGCTCATTCAGGAGAAGGGAGCCTTGACTACCCAATCTCTTCAAAAATTCAGACACTACTTTATTGGGGCCTCGTTTAAGTTTTTTACTGACCACTTCGCTTTGAAATACCTAGTAAAGAAGAATGTTCTGGAGGGGAGAATTTGCATATGGTTGTTGTTATTTCAAAAATTTACTTTTGAATTAATTGTAAAGTCGGGTCGATTGAATGTGGAACTTGACCACCTCTCATGGCTAGAATCAGGAGAAAGCAAAGGATCCCTAGATGATCTACTTCCTGATGTTGACTTATTCCAAATAGAAGCAATACCCACCTACCTAGAAGAGATTGTAGTGTTCCTAGCTATAGGGAAATATATGGATGAATACACATCTACGCAAAGGAGACACATGGTCGTGCGAGCAAACGATTATCAGCTAACCGCGGGGCACCTATACAAATTAGGCTTAGATAAGGTGTTGCACTGATGTGTCCTTCACCATGAGAGACATGATGTGCTATGGGAATGCCATTCAAGAGTTGTAGGTGGCCACATTGGAGGAAAATCTACTGCGCGGAAGGTGTTGCAAGAAATATTATGGTGGCCAACAGTTTACAAAGACGCTAAAGAGTATTCCAAAGGATGTGATGTGTACCAAAGGGTTGGAAATACATCACATTGAGATGAAATCCCATTACAACCGACACATGTCGTACAAATATTTGAAAATTGGGTAGTCGATTTCATAGGGCCAATCAATCAATCGGTGCATCACTCTCATGCCAGGTACATAATCATAGCAGCATAATATCTCACTAGATGGACTGCAGAAACACCAATGAAGGACTACACAGTGGATACCGCCACAAGATTCATATTTGAGAATATCATATCATGTTTTGGGTGCCCCAGGAGCCTGACCAATGACCAAGGAACTCATTTAATTAACGAAACAGTTGCTTCCCTACTTAAAAACTTCATGATACAACATCACAAGAGCAGTCTGTACCACCCGTAGGCCAACATAACCAAAGAAGCATTCAATAAGATATTGGAAAATGGGTTAACAAAGGTATGCTCAACCAATAGAGATGATTGGGACTTGAGGGTGCTAGCAACACTATGGGCATACCACACAATGGTCAAGTGACTACATAGATAGACACCCTTCCAATTTGTATATGGATGAGAATCTATAGTGCCAGTCAAATTTTCTATTCCAAGAATCTTTATCACCCAGGCCACTAAAATGACAGGGGAGGGATCACTCCAGAAATGATTAGATGAACTCTTGGAACTTGATGAAGCAAGGTTCCTAGCAGATTTTCACCAAACGGTTGAGTAGGGAAGGGAGAAAGCGTGGCATGGCCGACATATGAAGAAGTCATTCACAATCGAGGGGAATGTTCTATTATATCACTGTAAGTTCCTGAAGTTCCTGGGAAAGCAACAGATACAGTGGTGAGGACCGTTCATTGTTGTAGAGATAAGGGAGTCTGGAGCTGTCAAGATCACGCAACTAGACGAAGTGCTACTACCACGTTGGGCAAATGGCGCACGCTTGAAACCCTTCCTCACACCAAATATTGTTACTAACAATTGATTAGATCTCTGAAAGGGGATCATAGGTAGGATTAGGAGAAGTCAGTAGGAGTCAGTTAGTTGTGTCATCAATCGTTGCGTCAATCATTTAGTTTTTTGTATTTTCTTCGTCTTTATCTTCTATTGATAAGTCAATCTTTAAAGTCTTCCAAGGATATAGGGCATCAGTTTCAGCTGTGGATTTGATTCCACCACACTGAAACTTTTTTTCGACAGGGGAGGTGGGGTGTAAGTCACACGTGTTAAGATTCCTTTCCATAATAATTGGATGATAATTCTAGTGGTAGTCCGGATTCCTGTAAAATCTTTCCCATTATAGAAATAATTAATTCCTAAATGTCTTCCATTGTGATATCATAATTACCCATCAACTACACCTTTCCTTTTTTAGAAGTGCTTTAGCCAAGTCAGTCCATCTCAACCGACAGCGAGATTAACACATTGGATTCTACATAGCGAAAGTTGCCATAGTAATTAGTTAGTGAGTATCATTAGAAACATCGTATCGAGGTGGTCTACTTATTTTGCATGGAAATGCAGAATTTCTCAGAGTCTGAAGCTAAGGTGATAGAGTCGATCTAGTTGTAATCTATTTCTAAGTGTTTTCATTCAAGGATTTTCTATTGACCATTGTGATTTCAGTTTATTAGTATCATTCTAGCATGAAAGAGGCAATTCTCTCTATTCCTGAGGTTGGGTTGGATGAAATAATTTCAGTATCAGAGTCGCTCTATGACAAGTATGATAAATCTAAGCTCGATGATAATGATTTATTGGACTCATTTCAATTCCCAGCCCTGAAGCACGAAGTATATACAAATCAGTAACAAAAGAAGATGGGACATCGATGATCAATGTCAAGAGAAACTACAAAGGGATCTAATGGTCCACTCTATTACATCTAAGGAGTTTACCTGTGTTTGGCACAATTCTTGCAGCAATGCAATGCACTAAGTTGTTGATCAGCAAGATGCATGGCGGGTTGCTCTGGCTTGAAAAGGAGTACCCAATTCATGTGGTTGACATTCAAAGACTTACAGGTCTATCGACGATGAGAAATGTTGTTTCAACTGCATTTTAGAAAAATTCAAAATGAGCAAAGAAGGATAGGGATGTCGACCACTATACCAAGTATAACACCAAGAGATGAAGAAAGGGAGCATGCATTGACCTAATCAACAAAGAGAAAATTAAGTTCGCTTGATACATCATTGCAGGGAAAATGATGTGCCATTTCTCAAGAACAAGTACACATTAGACACGATTTCAGTTGCAGAGCATTGCACAGAGGGCGCCCCACTGAACTGGTGTACTTTTCTCCTCAATGAGTTGTTTGAAGGTTGTGAAGATGTCTAGAAGAGGACCACCACTTTCATTTATGGCTATCCAATAGTTTCTTTAACAATGTGGAAGTGGTGCCCACTAGAGGGTAGGGAGTTAGTGCTAATCATAGAGGACCAGCCCTTGGCTCTCTGATATGTGCCATGGAGGACTTTAGGAGACCCGAGCAACAAAAAGATTAGTGAAGCTTTGTTTGGTGGTTGGTATGTAAATATGATTGAAGTGATTAGAGCTACACAAACGATCCTCAGGTCACTGCTACATGAATATTCAGAAACAATTTGGTTTGGTTCTACTCATACGAACACCTTTGTATGGAAACATTGTATTCACCCACACACCTTCCATATGTGAGCTTAGAAAGTTGTGCTATGAGTCGAAGCTTTTCACGTAAAGTTCAGGTCATGGCCAGGGGTCACAGGGGAAATTAGAGAAGGAAAGTGCATGTATTTCTTTGATGGGATGGTCCTACTACCGCTATCATGAGAAACAATTTCAGAGACGAAGAAGTGGATTTTTGAACACATGCTGCAGTCGGTCTTCACACAAATGAAGAAGCATATGATCTCGCTCGAGGAGACCATCATGAATATCATCATCTCATCAGGTTTAGTCCCCAACTCTATTGAGTCACACATTTTTATAGAGCAGAACCCTCTAGTTACCACCCCCCTTATTGTTGCAATACCAATTATAGGGCCTCATTCGTAATCTAAGCCTACCATCCCAAACCCTATAAACAAAAAGCACCAAGCCTCCTTCAAGAGCCAAAAAGCAAAAATTGAACCTTGTAGTGAAAATCATCGACCTCACCATTGAGGAACCCCAGTCCACCATGGCCTTGCCCATCATAGAAGAACTTACACCCTTCACATCCACAACATCATCGAACTCACACAACCCATCCCCACACAACACTTTGACCTCCACCATCCCGTTAGATAAAATTCCCTCTGGGACATTACTGGGCATAGACGACATGGAAGTTATTTCAGTTATTCAGTCCATGATGGCAGTTCCCACCGAAGGAATCATCACCACCTCCATGATGTCATTGTTAGTAGAGTCGTGCCCACTTCTGAACACAAGGCCTATCATTCCATAGTTTCTTATTACCACTGTCGAGCCCTTCGTGCTCCCATTCTTTTAAATCCCCCCGTTACACCAAATCATTTTTCCATACTATTAACTCCTTAATTTGCAGAGCCATCACATCAAGCTACCTTGCCCCATGGACACTCTGAAAATTCAGTCGCTAGTGGGCAGGCCCTGCAGAGTTGATTCCCTAATCCATCTAGCATGTAGCAGAATGATATCCAAAGTTGTTCGTTACCCCAGTTGTTCAACTTCATTCAACAATCCACGCAGATACACAATGACCTTTTTGTTGACCATGAGCAGCAACAACAACAAATTATTGCGCTCACAGATGAAGGGACCAACCCCACTAGGACAATCAACAACCTCAGGTGTAGGTTGATCACATCACTTCGTGATTCCAAGCACTTTGGCCTACCATTTCTGATGTGGTAACCAAGGCTTTGGAATATTTCTTCGCCTACACCTTGGTCAAATTCTACGACCATATCTGGACTACGTGTAACAGTCTAATCTCAATGAACCGAGAGCTCAGGCAGAACCTCGATGCTGTGAGGAAGGCACTGCCATACCCTTCCATGACGTATGTCGATAAGATTTAACAGAAGATTACCACTGCAGCCACTCCTAAGGCCTACATCCTCAAGGCCTTGAATGATGGGTACACCTTATTGCACCAGGTTCATGACTGGTCCGACAGCCTAGCAAAGAAGAATGAGTCAATCTACCCACTCTTCCAAAAAATTAAGTAGCTCCTCACTGTCATAAAGAACTATAAGGACAAGGAGAAGAGGAAGTAGTTTTGAGTAGAAGTCACCAATCTAAAAGGTTGCGTCCAACAAAACAAGAATGAGTCATCCAAGACCAAACCGAAACTCCGTGATCCCTAGCCCCTGGTCTAAATTCATGTGGACACACTACTAGAACTTAGTGAGGATATGGAAGAACAGTGGGTTTCCCTACTAATGACATGACCAACTCAGCCAAGGAATAAAATGACGATCAAATTCCTGAAGTAATAAGTTACAATCATAGGACCCTAGCAAGCATTGGACAACTACAATCAATTCTTCTAGGTGACTATTGATGTTGTGTCGGATTTGGGGTTTTCCTTTAGAGAAGTTAGCCATGAAGAATCAACAACACCACCAGAGGAAGCATTAGCAACAGTGTTAGCAGAAGCACCGACATAAGCATCAACAACACTAACAACAAAAAGGGAAGATTGACTAAGGGACAAGTCATTGGATTATGGCGAGGCCTGTTGGGGCCTTCATTTTTAATATTTTGCGGAGAAAGAGGATGATGACAATTGGCAGAGGTGGTCGTTGGGAATTCACAGAGTTGATATCTGAGGGAAGACCAGAGACTGAAGGAAGATAGTTAGTGGCAGATAGAAGTAGGGACAACCGAGTGAGGAAAGAGCAGAGGTAGCTGAGGATGAAGATAATTGCGCAAAGGGTAAAGGAACTAGCAGTTTGGGAAGATGGCAAAAGATAAAAAGAAAAAGGAAGAGTTGAGAAGGGGTTTCTGATTTTCATTACGTATGTAGTGTTTTCATTCTTCTTGTGTTGTGGAGAAATGAGAACAGTTATGTGACTATCGTTGTATGAGTTTGTATACTGGCTACGTGATTTCTATTATTTAGTATCAGGCCTCGACCCTTATGTATTGTAATTATGTTATGCTAATGAAGAAGATTGTTTTGGAGTTATATTATGTTCTTGTGTGTTATGTCGGCTACTCAAATTTTTTATATATGCATCTATTTAGGTATTCCTTTGGTGTATCATGAATAGAATGTTGTGATCTAGTTGGTTTGCATGTTAGGATACTCTCCTTTGTTCTCTTTTAGTTGATATGATTCCATTGGTATCGAATTCCAATCCTCATCTAACTTCGGTTGTGGGTCACCTCGGGTGAGACTCCTTACCCTTACTGGGTAAGGTGAAAATGTCGTCATTATGCTAGACAAAACAGGAGCCTTATTGGCCCCTTGTGCCTGAACCTAGGGTCTCAACCCTACTATCAATTTTGTGCCAACACCCAACCAGGGGACACCAGTAGTTGCAAGCTAGGGCAATCGGGGTTTCCCCTAAGGCTCCTTAGGCGAGCTTGAATGATTCCAGGTTCTAGGAATCGACCAAGCTCACCTAGGGGGCCTAACAGGTTGCGGTCTAGGGAGGGCGAGGCTCTACGACTTATCGGACCCCCTGAGTGGGCTTGGTCAGTTGCGGTAATAGGCTAGGGCTGACCATGGGGCCTAAGGGGCCTTGGGTGGGGGCCATTTTATTATTATTATTATTATTATTATTTAATGTTTTTAAAAATAGTTTTAAATGTTTTTTATTTTTATTTTTTAATTTTTTTATAATGTTTATTTCTCATTTTTTTGTTAAAAAAACATTTTATAGTTTTTTTTTAAGAATTTTTTTTTTTGTTATTTTTACTTAAAATTTTATTTGGATCAATTTTTTTGAAAAAAAACTTCAAATGTCATCATCCTTAGATATAAAATTCTAAAATTTGTTATCTTTCCTACCTTTTTTTATTCATTTTTTCATAAAAGTCTATGATTTAACATATCATATTTAGTGAAAAGTTCGTGAAATATGCATTTTTTTTAATGATATATATATGCAAAATGTGTAGTTTTTGTTGAGTGTTTAAAATTGTTTTTTAAGTGAAAATTATTTTTCTTGCATTGAGGTAGTAATTAATGATATATAAATATATAAAAATTCCTAACCTCAAAATATTAATGTTATTGTTTTTTTTTTTTTAACTTTGCAAAAAAAAAAAAAAAATCATTTAAAAAAACATTGTAAAGAAAAAAAAAAAACTAAAGTTTGGAAAACCCTTTAAAAACAAACATCTTAGGTTGAAAAACAAGAATAGGAATAAGACAACTTGAAAAATGGTTAAATAATAAACATTTTAAAAAAAAAATTGTGCATACATTAAAAAAATAAAGAGTCAAAATTATGCCCTAAAAAAGGGGTTGATGTTGCATTAACACTTTTCAAAATCAACATGAAAATCACTAACATTTAAAGAAAAATGTTCATACTTGATACAAAAGAAAATTTGAAGTGTCAAAAATATGCTTTAAAAAAAATGTTGATGCATTTCAAAATCAACATGAAAATCACTGATGTTTTGAAAAAAATGTTCATACTTGATACATAAGAAAACTTAAAGTGTAAAAAATAAGCCTTCTAAAAAAAGGGGTTGATGTTGCATCAACACTTTTCAAATCAACATGAAAATCACTAACATTTTAAAAACAATGTGCATGCTTGATACAGAATAAAATTAAAGTATCTAAAATATGCTCCAAAATAAACGGTGTATTATGAATCAACACTTTTCAAAATCGAATGATTTTTTGCTACCTCAAAAAAATAGGTACTCGGTACAATTTGCATTTGATAATCTACATTGTTAAAATCAAATTCAAAAAAAAAACAAAAATAAATTAGAAAAGTACAAAAACAACAACAACAAACTTACTTATAACTAATAGAAAAGTTCATTGTATGAAATATATGATGTTGTACCAGTCAAAAAAAGAAATACATACATACATACATACATACATACATACATACATATATATATATATATATAACTTATGTCATTTCAACATATGGTTTATAAAACAATTATAAATATTATCTTCTTCTTTTTTTAAATTAATAAATTTCTATAAATTATTAAAAAATACTTTATAATTTATTTAATAATAATAATTTATTTAATTTATTCCATCATTGAGGTGATAGATAGTGGTAGGGGACATTCAGTGAGCATTAAGTCTAGCACCATGTGGAGGTAATTGGATTCAACGTGGTATGTCCAAGAGTGACTGGGATTGACACTGGATCAATCCCGAGGTAGGCTCGAGTATTTGGATCTCATTGGGCAATGGTAATGGAAATCATTTGCATCTGTGAAATGCATGACAAGAAAAGAGGAGAGCATGACAATGAGAATGTTGCAAGTTGTTGCTTTGGAGTTCCTCGCAGAATCCCATTAGTTGGTTGTGTGTATTAGGTTGGAGTGGGTGAAGGTTAGTCCTAATTGTGTTCATTTTGGTTCTAAATTGTGGGAAGACATGTTTGTGGCAGGGCTGGGTTTTTTTTATTGCCTCAACTTCCTTCTAAGAGGTGGTTATTCATTCGTCATTGTTCAAACCAATATCCTAGATGTTTGGTTTCTTTCATCGAGGGTCTATAGGTTCTTTTAGTCTAGTTATGTGTTGCTCTTGATGGCTAGATTCTGGAGCTATTGTCCTGTCTCTATCCTTCGTCTTGTGAAGGTGTTTGGTTGGTTAGTCGGGGGTATAACATTTTGTAGAAAGCATCTTTTCAGGTGGTTTTTCCTCTCCTCTCAGGATCATTTCTAGGTTGTGGGAGTATTGTGCATGGTCAGTAAAGGTTCGCGAAGGTGTAACTGTCGGGACTCATGACTCTAATTTGCTTCATCATCGTCTTGACCCTCTTCCTCTCAAATTTTTGAGCTTGTAAGGGTTTGCACATGAATTCTTGGCTCCTCCTCTGCTAGTGGTTGTCTGACTGGTTTCTTTGCTATGGTAGTGGTGCTTAGCCAAAAGGAGGGGCACTCTCAGTGGTCACTGTGGAAGGGGGCCAACAACCAGGGCTCTGTCCATAGGGTGTGGTCTAGTCAAAGTGGTTGTCAAAGCTAGAAAGCAATGGCACATGGATGCTTTGGCAGACGAATATGGGGTGGAAGGTGTTGTTGGGGAAGGGGAGGTCACCCATGCCCTAGACCCATCCTCGGGCTATGTGGTCCAACTACCATCTTTGGAGACAATTGCAGAACAACTCCAAGATATCTAGGCCAACCTCGACATCCTCCAGGAGAACATATACAAGGACTAAAATGAGTTGGTGGCTTATATCACTGACGTGCAATCCATCCAAAATAAGATCCTGGAACAACTTGCTGCCCTGAGACACAGTCAACATTGCAGCAATGAATGAATGGATGAAATGAAAGCACACTTGGCTCATATTGACTTCCATATACATGAAGATCGTGGGAAACCAGCTAACTCGGGTAACCAAGCTTGGAACCCCCCTCCGTAATATGAAATATGCAGGTTGTGTAGTATTTTTTCTCGTTTTTTGGTATATATGACCATTTTGTCTATGGGGCATATGTAACCGTTAGGTGTATCTTCTATGTTTTTGTCAGGTTCTCCTTGCTAGCAAATCTAGTCAAAGAGAAATAGGGAGAGCTGCAAGCCACCATAATGTAGCAAACCATATTTAGATAATATAAAGAAGTTTCTTTAATCAACAATCAAAATATATATATTAAAATTAAATAACAACTTACTTTTATCTATCTATCTATCTATATATATATATATATATATATATATATATAAATACAGGGATTATAACAATCTATTTATCATTGAATTTGTGTTAATTGTATTTTGAATGTAAATATTTACTTATTTATGCTATTTCATATATTGTTTATAAAATAATTATGAAAATTAGTTTTTAAATTCTTATTATTTTTTTTAATTTTTTATTATTATTATTTTTTAATTTTATAATTTATTTAATAATAATAATAATAATAATAATAATATTTAATCTATATTTTAAAATTCAACTATCTACAAAATAATTATTAATGTAGATAAGGATTATAACAAACTATTTATCATTTATTTTGGGTTAGTTATGTTTTGAGTGTAAATATTTACCTATTTGTTAATATAAAATATTAAGTAAATATTTTTCTTTTACATATTAAATTTTATTTTTGTATCATTTTGTTCGTAAAAATAATTGATATGTTATTGAAAAATTGAATTTAAAAAAAGCATAAATAAAATCAACAGGGGAAAAATGTAATATAAGACATTACAATTTTGTTTTGTTTTGTTTCTTTTTTTTATCCGCAAGTTTTCATAGTTAGTAAAACCCCAAAACCTGAAGTCACGCATCTCACCAAGCACACGATAGAAAGGGTACATAAAGAAATGATTTAAAGAAAATTGAAGTGGTGAGAATTTTAAGCTGGATTTTCTGCTTGCATGAATGACAATTGTTCCTATCGGTGGGAAAACAATTAAACTTATCCTAGGTATTATTATTATTATTATTATTATTATTATTATTATTATTAATTTTGTAATAAATGTTATTAAATCCACATAAAAAAATCTTAATGACCAATTAAAAGCAAAAAAAAAGATTTCTAAAAATGTTAAAAAGTAATTTTTTAATTTTAGAAATTTATTTTTATATGAATTTTTGAAAAACATTATGAAAACTATATAATCTTTTTTGGTTTTAATAGAAGTAAAAGCTTTGTGAACAAAAACCAAAAACAATATAATACTCAATGCTATATTAAAAAAAAATCAAAATTTAAAACGAATAAATTCAAATAAAAAAACCAAAAAAAAATCTTATTTCAAAATTGAATTCAAAATAGAAAAACAAAACAAACATCAAAATTAAAAAGCAATAAATTGGAAGAAAACCAAAAAAAACCCTTATAACTAATAGAAAAAGTTGTTTTTTTGGGTTAGCTAACCTAACATGAAGGTTTGAACCTATAAGCCTAGAGGTCTTATTGCAAAATTGAATTCAAATATGAAAAACTAAAAAATAACTAGAAAAGTAGCCAAAATTGAAATGCAATAAATTAAAAAAATAAGAAAAACAAATAAAAGTTATAACTAATAATTTTTTTTTTCTATTTTTTTGTTAACACGAGGAGGTTTGAACTTGGGTCACGAGGAGGTTTGAACTTGGGTGATCTCCCGTTGATCTTCCCTCATGGGCTAATGAGTAATATAAGAAGTTAAAATTTATTTCATTTTTTTCCCTGCTTCAAACTCTTAACCTTGTGATGATTTTTTAACTCTTAACCTTGTGATGATTTTTTAATGAAATTATATACATTAATAAATATTATATACACTTATTATTAACATAGTATATGATATATATTTACTCACCATTTATTAATATACACTTATTATTAACATAGCATATTAACCTTGTGATGATTTTTTAATGACATTATATACATTAATAAATATTATATACATTTATTATTAACATAGCATATGATATATATTTATTCACCGTTTATCAATTTTGTGATGTTAATAACTATGAGATGGTATGAATATATTGGTGTCGATACATTTTACCATTGATAATTTCTCATATGAACTTACTCTTTAAAAGATTTTTTTTTTTTTTCCTTTTCAGGATAGATGGTTTAATTCTCCTTTATAGATTTTATGAGTGAATAATGTTTTTCTTATTTATGTTATCTTCTAACAAAGAACACTTTTTACTTGTGTATATTACCTTTAACTATTCATTATATATTTTCTAATTTCTCCAATATAAACAAATCTTCCACACAACACTTATTACAAATATTTATTTTTACTAATTTAATCAAATCTCATATATATATATATATATATATATATATATATATAGATATATAATGTTTTTCTTATTTTTGTTATCTTCTAACAAAGAATACTTTTTACTTGTGTATATTAAGTTTAACTATTCATTATATATTTTCTAATTTCTCCAACATAAACAAATCTTCTACACAACACTTATTACAAATATTTATTTTTACTAATTTAATCACATCTCATTTCTCTCTCTCTCTCTCTCTCTCTCTCTATATATATATATATATGTATGTATGTATGTATGTATGTATGTATGTATGTATGTATGTATGTATATATATGTATGTATGTATATAGATAGATATTATCAATTAGGTTTATCTAGTGTGGTTAGGAGAAATGATTATTATCCTTCCCATCGACGTTAAATTCTTGTAAGTGACATGTTGAGCTCATATCGAGTATTGTAAATGTAAAACAATAAATTTAAGCGAGCTTGGTGTGGGAATTGGTTACTTGAGGTTCTTTAATGGTCTTATGTAGTTTTGTTCCAATTGTTTAGTTGAAGAAGGAATAATGAAGCTTTGATCCCTTTTTTTTAGCTCAAGAAGGCATATTAAGGTTCCAATTCGTTCATTCAGGTAAAGAAGGCACAATTTTGGTTATCTCATTTGCATTACATACCTAGTGCTCTATACCCTCTTGGAACTCCTTAAAATTGTACATAATACAACACTAAAATATGGTAATGCACCATGAATAGATGCCCACACTATGGAAAAGAAAGGTTGTAAGAATACCTAGACTTGGATGGAGTAACAAAGTTGTTTTAAACTCTCCCTTTTTGCATTTTTTACCTTTTCTTTAACCGTGTTTAATCCCACAAGCTTCCTAAGCATCCCACACATGAAGAAAATTTCCTTCCTATAGCCTTATTAACAATGCCTTCAAGGGGATCCCTTTAGGGGTAGCTCAATTGACGATGGTCGTAAGGATGAAGTATTATGTTTGAAGAGGTTTTTATTTCAAATCCCAGAGTGTATTGGTTGGTTGCATGCTGGGGGAAGTGTGGCTCACCTAAACGCTATAGTGGTAATAGTTTGAATCAATCATGTGTCACAAGAGTACAAGAATCAACTAGTTGTTGATTCCTCTAGTTACAAAAAAAGATAACAATGCCTTGGAGGTGGGATCAAAAACCTTCTAGGTGAGGTTATAAGAATTAATGGAGAACCTTGGCTCTAGTTGCATGCTAAGACACACATGAGGGAGGAATGATACAACTTTAATGCATTCATAGTGTGGAAGATGTAGAGATAAATAGCCTATAGTCTCCTTTTATATTAAAAATACTCCACCAAGGAAGACCCCTTCATTAGATTTTAAATGGCAAACATTGATAAAGGGAGAACACCCTTACCAAGAGAGACCCCTTCATTAGCTTTTGAATGGCAAACCTTGCTTAAGGGATAATAGACATGAATGTGACAATGTAAATTTTGATACTAACCATGATGTCTCCCGTTACCCTTGTGACACCTTCAATTACCTTAACAATCGATAAGACAAAAGCCCAAGAATACTCAATTTCTTTCGAGAACAAAATGATTAATGACAAGATCCCAAGAGTAATAAATTTCTTTTAGGAACAAAAAAATTCTCTCCTTGCACCACTATCACTGAAAAAAGACACATAATTTAAATATGTGATGATAACCATGATGTCTCCATTTACCTTGAGTAACAATTCACAGTGACAAAACCACAACAATACTCAATTTATTTTAAAGGTATGAATGACATTTCTATTTTGAAATAGGGCTTAAGGAATTTTATTCTAATGGTTAATAATAATTATTAGGTAGCTTCCATGAAATATTCTATAAAAAATTTAATAGCCACAAATCAAATATTTACATTTATCTAAAAAATAGTTAGGTTGTCTTCTTTTTTTTTAATTGATTACTTTAAAAAATGTCATATGATTGTTTTTTTGGGGTGTGGTATTAGTAAATCATGGTATTATTCCTTGGTATTGTAACAAAGTCTATTCATAGTAAAAAAATATCCATTGTAAAATGATTGTCAATCTCAATGGATAAGAATCTTGTTACATGTGTTTTTAAATGTATATATATTTAAATCATATATATATAAAATGAATAATAATAATAATATTTAAAATTAAATTATAATTTAGTTAATTTTTATGATTTTTTTTGACAATGTAAGATGTATGATGAGATATGTATTTTGATGTTTATTTGTATTTACTCGTCTTTCAATTTATACAATTGCATTGGCTTAAACATAATTCACTTTGTAGTTGAAAATTTTTACCAAACAAAAATGAATAATAACAAATAATTTGACCATCAAAATCCAAGAATAACATTTCTAAGGATATCTTGAAACTATACTATCATACCCTTTGAACATGCTTCAATATGCTTCCTCTATACTATCAAACCCTTTGAACATGCTTCAATATGCTTCCTGGACTACATACCTTCTCACAAGCTTTCACACTAGAATTTTTAACAACTCTCTTAATCTATCTTTTTGTGGGTTACCTAGTGGTTGACACAATGAGATGTGATAAGATTAAAAAAGTATGCTCCCTACTCTCATGGATTATAAGCTCTTGGACTATTAAATATATTCTTGATATTATAGTGATATTGAGCTTTATTCAAATTACTCTAACAAATTAAAAATTCATTATCATATATAAAAAAAACACTCACAACATGAATTATAACCATTGCATTTACATTACAAAGTTGACTGAGGAATCCGAGTTCCACTTCGTTAAAAAATATCAACATATCACATAGTTCTCATGATGAATATTACAGCGAGAACGATTTGAAATATCTCATACATAACGTAATGGGATGTTACAGCGAGAACGATTTGATTTGAAATATCTTATACATAACGTAATGGGATGTTACAGCGAGAACGATTTGAAATATCTCATACATAACGTAATTAGTGACATATATTGTCAAGCTAACGTGCTATTAAACAATTCGAAACACACAGCAGGAATGAATAACGTGAAAGAACTGATGGGTGAACAGAGATTCACAAAAGACAAAATTGGTGGCAGATGGATCTAATTATGATGCTTAATTATTATTTGCATATCACATCGTCCCTTTATTCTCATCCGAACAATAATTTACTTTGTCCTTCACCAAATTCCTTTGGTTTGATTTTCATTGGTAATTTAATATTATATTTTACCCAACGCTGTGCTCCTGTATTTAAGTGGATATATCGAACTCTATTATTTCTCGTATACGTGACCTTATTTGTTTGAGCTACTTTTGCAATAGATGACTCCGTCGACTATGTCAAAACAATTGGATATTTAATGCAATCTATAAGCAGCAGTCATCAGTATAAAACAAACGATAAAAGCTTATTTGGATCTTGAATGCAATTACTTATTATGACATGACACAACTTTTGTAAACCTAGACCACACAATATAGAGGGGAACCTGCTACATGGTGTACACAAAAGAGGGTTTGCAAGTCTATAAATAGACATGCTGGTTAAAATATCTATGTGGACCCTAAGGAGATAATTTTCCACCTTGGACAGATAATGCATGTGTGGATAATTATAGACAATGATGACAACCGGCACACCATTGACCACTTAAAGTATGTGAAGATAATTATTAGATAATTGACAACTTCGGTATGTGAAGATAATGATGAGATAACCCACTTTAGCAAACCGTCATTAAAATGCACACCTATAACAGTTGCAGATATTGAGTTCAATTTGCAGTTTCAGATTCAATCCATGCAGGGCAAGAATTGAAATCTAAATTTTATTAACAGATCTTGAAAGATATATCGTACATGGAATCCAAACCAGGAAGTGGGACCAATGTAAAATGCAGTGAGCACCAGCTCGTGCCGAGGAAATCTGGTCCCAGTGGAGTGAACAGCAGCTGATGTTAAGGGAAATGAATCACTCCGTATTCCTGTTGGTTGATCTTCCTGTCTCTGTACCTTCACAATGGAGTACAGTGAAGGAAGAAGAAGAGTCCAGTCATGGGAAACGAATCACTTATTCCTGTTTGTGCATCAACTTCTCTACATTGTATATTAAATCGACAACGGGAAAGAAGAGTGGAGACATGAAAATACAATGTGTCACTTTTATGTTGCTTCATTTTTTACTGCAACGACGATCGCCATGTCCCGCTGTTTATCTGCTCTGGGCAGCGCAGTGGGATGTTTGAATGAATGTTAGGAGGAGTGGGGCCAATTGCAAATCCGCGCGACTGGACTGATACTGCTATTCTAGCATGCGGTGTCTACGTACAGATATGTTCTGTCATCAATCCACAGTGTGACAATTTTTCTCTGGTTGCCCATATCTCCATCCTCAGAAGTAGCCCTTTTGTCACTTCCCTCATCCGTGACAATACTCAGTACAGCGACATTTCTTCACCGCACTTCTCAATGCAATGCTTTTAACCATACTATTACAATTTAGTCGACTTGCGTATGTGTGACAGAATAAAAATAATAATATCGGAAACAGTTCCAAGAGTATATTTAATTAGATCTCATTTATGGGGTGGGTTAGTTTGTTTGTGTGGGGTTAGTATTTAGTTACTGGTTTAAATTTTATGAGGAAGAGTTGAGAATGGTAGTTATTGTTGGGAAAATTAAATTATCCCAAGAAACATCCGAGCTAAACCTTAGTTTCACACAATCTTAGTGATAACATGCCACTGATAGATAAATTATTGTGTCATCCTCCATTTGTGATTAGCCTAGAAAAAAGAAAAAAAAAAAAACATATAAAATTATGGAAGATGCATCCATTTATTGTTAAATTTGTTTTATAATGAAATAGTTTAAAGGAAGTTAACTTAAAAAAATATTGCATAGAAAAACATACTTAAGTAAGAAAAAAATTCTTTACAACATTTTCTTGTTTTGGGAGAAGGGATATTTCATTTTTTTTAGTGATTTGATTGTGAAAAAGTTATTTTTTAGGAGGAGACACATATTTTAAAGTTTATTATAAAGCCTATTTTAAAATCATAAAGTTAGATATTAAATTGGTGTATAAGGTCCACTTATTTGTACAACAAAGAACCATTTAACTATTAAAATATATTAAAATGTAATTGCAAGTAAAAAAACCTCTTTCAATATTCACCATGTAAAAAAAATTAATAAAGAAATTCAAAAAATATATATTTATTAACTTTAATTTCTCTTAAAACAAAAACCTAAATTTAAAATAATTTATTTATTGAATACATTTTTTATTTTTCATATATATATGTATATATAGATTGTGGAGTGAATTCTATTAATTGTGGAAACAAGAAATTAAATCAGGAGGTGCAAAAAAACCAACCAATCTCTCACCAGGGAGACTAGACCATAATAAAAAATAAACTCGTTATAGTTTGTGGAGTGAATTCTATTAATTGTGCAAACAAGAAATTAAATCACGAGGTACAAAAAACCAACCAATCTCTCACAAGGGAGACTAGACCATAATAAAAAATGAACTCGTTGAAGAGACGAGAGAGATGACTAGAAACTAAAAGACCTTATAGTCATGCTGCCTAAGTCTATCTAGCAACCTAACTAGCTTTGATTAAACAAAACTACAAGAGTAGAACCAAATACCAAGTCCATACACATAGTCAAGTAATTGGGTTTGATTTAAAGCTTCGTAAGCAGATTGGGTCTATTAGATTTGTTAGAGGTCTTGTTGTTGCCATTGGGATGCCAAAATGTTGTTTGATCCTTTCGAGTCTACGTTCAATCCTCTATAATATGCCATCATAGTCCTTCAGATTTCCGAGCATGTGGTCCAATGAACAGAGCAAATCCATGTCAGACTCATGTTAGTCAAGCAGAGTGCATCCCAACAAAAAATTCATTTTCCAATATAAGTCATTTATTAGCATATACTGGTTAAGTCTACCTTGATTATGTGTCATGTGAGGAATCCACTCTGTCCATTTTTCTATAACTTCAAAGTCTAAGATGGAATTTCTATGGTATGACGCTTCCCCCTGGACCTATCCACCTCTGCCCCACGTGAGCTAGGATATGCTCTTTGTATCTAGTTGTAAAACCTTATATACATTGCTGCAAACGAGTGTTTCCTTTGCGAGCATGCTATTCATAGTAGTTCACCCCTCTTTTGACTCTAACTCTCATTCTAGGCATTGTTGCACCTCCACGTGGATCCTAGATAGAAATCAACACATGCTACTTAATAGGCAGGGATACTCCCCCTAGATCCACCTCACCTTGTTAAAAGTGTAATGCTTTATCAGTAGGATGTTATTTCTAGCAAGGTGATGGTCCCCCAACTGCATTATAATGTTCCGAAACCCACCACCTCATTGTGCCCACCTGCTCGTAGACTCACAAAACCACCACTCAATTTGAGTTGGACTTAATCCAATAACTTTCTAGATGAAATATTGCCACCAACTTGCCTATGTCAATACACAACGACCAATGATCTAGCCATAACCCTAAAAGTTCTTGTAGAGTACACACCACCAACAAACAGAGACCCACAAAGATTTCTTCAAGTGCCCTCAATGAATAAAAAAAATTCTCAAGACTAGCTAAGGAACTCCAATGATTAGGGTAGATATAGTCTAAATAAATTGCACACATAATGTCCTAAGGAATGTCCTTTGGCCTGACAAGATATTTCAATTTCTCCCCAGTTTGGGGTCCCTTAGGCCTCTCTAAATATTATATTTAACCGTTGTTTGGATCTGAATAGAAGGAATGCCTAGGCCACCCACCCCCAATATCCAATTGCACCAAGAAAATACATACAAGAGACCTTTCAAATAAAACAAGAAATACCTAATATAAAAAAGGGGAAATGAGCAAAGAGGCAGGTGATTACTTGAAAAGAAAATTGGTGTGTTTCACATAGAGTCGAAAACTGACTATATTCAACAAACTAAAGTGTGCCTTTGTCACTTGGCAGCTTGGCAATTTCCTCTTCAACTAGAGATAGTTACCATTACCCCTTTTTCTCCACCACCCTGAATTAGCAATTCCCCAAAATTCACTCAGGACTCAGAACCATGGCACTTCTCCCCTCGTTGTACTAGAAGTGGAGTGGAGAGAGTTTTCACTTGAATAATTAATTTCCAACCCCTCATGTCCTTGTGCCTATAATTCTCATGCCACCCTACAAGTCATTCTAAAGCACTATCACGTTCAAGTCCCGAACCACACCTTCAAATGAATATAGACATGTTAACTATAATTGACACCTTCTCCTTCACATGTATTATGTTGCCACAAGCATAATCCTGCCGATGGTTCATCTTTCAAATCTAAGAAGATTAATTACCCTCTTTAACTATATTTCACTTACCAAATCCATTTTGTAGTGTCGCCAACATTTTGGCCTAATAAGACAACGGAAACACTCCCCCTCCTCCCACACCCACCCACCTCATTACATTTGTCATCCACACATATATCTTAATTGCTTATAAAAATATCATAAATAAATATATAACACAATATAAACGAAATTCACTCCTTTTAACCTTCCTTGCTATTGAAACTTCTCACACTTTTGGTTTAATTTGCAGTAGCAACACCACCCTCTTCTTACACCCCGCCCATCTCGTTGCATTCGTCACCCCATCCAAGGTTAATAAAATATATATTACATATAACTTTTTGTAAAGGAATATATAACACCATATAAATCAAATTCATTCTATGATATTGAGATGTAATTATATATATAATATTGAGGTCATAACACTCATCTTTTAAATATAAGATATTCATCACCATAATTTCTAAAAATGTTAGAAAATAATTTTTAAATTTCAGAAATTTATTTTAATATGCATTTTTGAAAAACATTATAAAAACTATATAATATTTTTTAGTTTTAATATAATTGGAAGTTTTTTTGAAAAAAAACCCAAAACAATATAATATTTCCTTGATATTGAGAGGTAAAAAAAAAAAAATTTAAAAAAATCAAAATTTAAAGGGAATAAATTCAAATAAAAAAACAAAAAAAAGAGTTCTTATTTCAAAATTGAACTCAAAATAGAGAAAACACAAGAAAACAAATAAAAATTAAAAGGCAATAAATTGGAAGAAAAGAAAAACAAAAAAAACCGTATATCTAATTGAAAAAGTTTTTTTTTGGTTAGCTAGCCTCAAAAGGAGGTTTGAACTTATAAAGCCAAAAAAAACAAGAGGTCTTATTGCAAAATTGAATTCAAATAGAAAAAGGGAAAAAATAATTAGAAAAGTAGTTAAAATTGAAAGACAATAAATTAAAAAAATAAGAAAAACAAAAAAGGTTATAACTAATAGAATTTTTTTTTCTATGTTCTGGTAGCATAAGGACGTTTGAACTTGGGTGATCACCAATTGAGCTTCCGCCATGGGCTAATAACTAGTATAAAAAGTTCAAAGTTATTTCAATTTTTTTCCCTACTTCAAACTCCTAACCTTGTGATGATTTTTTAGTGACATTATATACATTAATAAATATTATATACACTTATTATTAACATAGCCTATGATATATATTTATTTACCTTTTACCAATTGTGCAATGTTAATACCTAATATATATGAGATGATATGAATATATTGGTGTAGATACATTTTACCATTGATAATTTCTCATATGAACTTACTCTTTAAAATGTTTAAATTTTATTTTTCTTTCAGGATAAATGGTTTAATTCTCCTTTACAAATTTTATGAGTAAATAATGTTTTTCTTATTTTAGTTATTTAACAAAGAACACTTTCTTGTAAGTGACATGTTGAGCTCATATCAAGTATTGCAAACGTGAAACAAGAAATTTAAGCGAGCCTAGTGTGGGCATCTATTGTTTGAGGTTCTTGAATGGTTTTGTGTGGCTCTAATCCATTCATTTCAGGCACAATTTTGGTTATCTCATTTGCATTACTTACATAGTTCTCTAGACACTCTTGGAGCTCCTTTAGATTGTACATAATACAATGCTAGATATGGCAGCGCACCATGAATAGATGCCAATACTATGAAAAAGATAGGTAGTAAGATTACTTAGACTTGGATGGAGTACCAAAGTTGTTTTAAACTCCCCCTTTTTGTATTTTTTACCTCTTCTTTAACCATATTTAATCCCACAAGCTTCCTAAACAACCCACACTTCAGCCAAATTTCCTCCATATACTCTTATTAACAATGCCTTGGAGGGGAGCCCCTTAGGGGTAGCTCAATTGACAATGGTCGTGAAGATGAAGTATTATGTTCGAAGAGGTTCCGATTTCAAATCCCATATTTTGCTGGTCGGTTGCATGTTGGGAAAAGTGTGGCTCACCTAAAGGTTATAATGGTAATAGTTTGAATCAACCATGTGTCACACGAGTACAAGACTCAACCAGTTGTCAATTCCTCTAGTTATAAAAAAAAATAACAATGCCTTAGAAGTGGGGTCAATAACCTTCCTGGTGAGGTTATAAGAATTAATGGAAAACCTTGTCTTTGGTTGCATGCTAAGACACACATAAGAGAGTAGTGATACAACTTTAATTCATTGATGGTAAGGAATATATGGAGATAAATAGCCCATATTCTCCTTTTATACTAAAAATACTCCACTAAACAAGACCCCTTCATTAGCTTTTGAATAACAAAAATTGATATAGGGAGAACACCTTGTACTCAACCAATTGTCAATTCCTCTAGTTATAAAAAAAAATAACAATGCCTTAGAAGTGGGGTCAATAACCTTCCTGGTGAATTTATAAGAATTAATGGAAAACCTTGTCTTTGGTTGCATGCTAAGACACACATGAGAGAGTAGTGATACAACTTTAATGCATTAATGGTAAGGAATATATGGATATAAATAGCCCATATTCTCCTTTTATACTAAAAATACTCCACTAAACAAGACCCCTTCATTAGCTTTTGAATAACAAACATTGATATAGGGAGAACACCCTCACCCAGAGAGACCCCTTCATTAGCTTTTCAATGACAAACTTTGCTTAAAGGATAGTAAACATGAATATGACAATGTAAATTTTGATACTAACAATGATGTCTCCCATTACCCTTGTGACATCTCCAATTACCTTAAAAATTGATAACACAAAAGCCCAAGAGTATTCAATTTCTTTGGAGAACAAAATGATTAATGAGAAAATCCCAAGAGTATATATTTCTTTCACTAACAAAAATGATTCTCTCCTTCCATCAGTATCACTAAAAAAGACACTTAATTTAAATATCTGATAATAACCATGATGTCTCCATTTACCTTGAGTAACAATTCACAGTGACAAAACCACAACAATATTCAATTTATTTTAAAGGCATGAATGACCATTTCGACCCACATGTTTTAGTAGAAGAATATTTAATTATGTTTATCAGAATTTTTATTTTGGAATAGGTCTTTCAAAATTTTGTTCTAATGGTTAATAATAATTATTAGGTAGCTTCCATGAAATATTCTATACAAATTTTAATAGCCACAAATCAAATATTCACATTTATCTCAAAAGTAGTTATGTCGTCTTTTTTTTAACTGATTACTTCAGAAAATGTCAATTAAACATGAGTTATGGTTTTTTGGGGGGTGTGGTATTACTAAACCATGGTATTAGCCCTGGTATTCTAACAAAGTCTATTTACTCGTTAAGAATATTCATAATAAAATGGTTGTGGATCTCAATGGATAAGAATCTTGTTACATATTTTTTTTAAATGTATATAAATTTAAATCATATATAAATTTTTTGTTTTATAATTAATAATAATAATAATATTTAAAATAAAATTATAATTTAGTTAATTTTTATGATTTTTTTTTTGATTTTGAGAATGTAAAATGTATTATGAAATAAGTATTTTGATGTTTATTTACATTTAATGGTCTTTCAATTGATACAATTGCATTGGTTTAACCATAATTCACTTTCTAGTTGAAAATTTTTATCAAACAAAAATTATAATAACAATAATTTGACCCTCAAAATCTAAGACTAATATTTATAATGATATCTTGAAGCTATATTGTCATACCGCTTCAATATTCTTCCTCGACTACATACCTTTTTACAAGTTTTTACACTAGAATTTTTTTAACAACTCTTTTAATCTATCTTTTTGTGGGTTACTGAGTGGTTGGCACAATGAGATGTTGAGTTTCAAATTCCACTAAAGACATCTATGACCTGTTGTGATAAGCTTAAAAGAGTAGGCTTCCTACCCTCATGAATTATAGGCTCTTGGGCCACTGAATATATTCTTGGTATTATAGTGGTAGTTGCTAAATTTAATCTTGAGCTTTATCCAAATTACTCTAACAAATTTAAAAATTCAATTATTATATAAAAAAATTCAAAAACTCATAGTATAAAATACAACCATTGCACTTACATTACATAGTTGACTAAGGAATCAGCGTGCCACTTCATCCAAAAAAAATCAATATATTACATAGTTCTCATCCTGAAGATTACCGCGAGAGCGCTTTCAAATATCTCATACATCACGTAATGGGATGCCATGACTGAGTTCAAATTAGTGATATATATTGTCAAGCTAACGTGCTATTAAAGAAATCGAAACACAGAGCAGGAATGAATAACGTGAAAAAACTGATAGTTGAACACGGATTCAAGAAAGACAAAATTGGTGCACGAAAGATCTTATGATGCGTCATTATTATTTGCATATCACATCGTCACTTTATTCTCATCCCAACGATAATTTACTTTGTCCTTCACCAAATTCCTTTGGCTTGATTTTCATTGGTAATTTAATATATTACAATGCTGTGCTCCTGTATTTAAGTGGATATATCGAACACTATTATTCTCTCATATATGTGACCTTATTTGTTTGGGCCACTTTTGCAATAGATGATACCGTCGACGATGACAAACAATTGGATATTTAATGCAATCTATAAGCAGCCGTCATCAGTATAAAACAAAGGATTGTAAAAGTAATTTATTTGGATCTTGAATGGAATTACTTATTATGACATGACACTAACTTTTGCAAACCTAGACCACACAATATAGAAGGTAGAGATAATCCCTTTGACTTTTTTTTTTTTTCAAGGGAAGGATCCCTGTTTAAGAAGCCACATGATACATATATATTACATCATATACATTTGTCATCATATTATAGACCACACAATATAGAAGGTAGAGATAATCCTTATGACTTTTTTTTTTTTCAGGGGGAAGGATCCCCGCTGAAGAAGCCACATGATACATATATATTACATCATATACATCTGTCATCATATTACACATTGTACATATATGTTACATCATCTGTCATCATATTATATCAAATACACTGCAGCGCAGCGACAGGGTCAAACCCAGATAGGGAGCGTGGCAACCAACAACCCCCACCATCAAATCATGCACATCGCGTGCATAATCCCTATGACTTTGATGCCTGTAAAACTCAAACGACCAATAAAAATCAGTGAAAATTAATTAATGTGAAGGCAAAATGAATTTGCGAGCCTATAAATAGACATGCTGGTGAAAATATCTATGTGGATCCTAAGGAGATATTTTTCCACCTTGGACAGATAATATATGTGGGGATAATTATCGACAACAATGACAACCCACACACCATTGACCACTTAAATTATGTGAAGTTAATTATTAGATAATTGACAACTTAAGTATGTGAAGATAATTATTAGATAACCCACTTTAACAAACAGTCATTAAAATGCACACCGACAACAGTTGCAGAAATTGAGTTAAATTTACACTTCCAGATTCAATCCATGCAGGGCAAGAATTGAAATCTAAATTTCATTAGCAGATCTTGAAAGATATATCGTACATGGAATCCAAACCAGGGAATCGTAAAGTGCAGTGAGCACCAGCTCGTGCCGTGGAAATCTGGTCCCAGTGGAGTCAACAGCAACTGATGTTAAGGGAAATGAATCACTCCGTATTCCTGTTTTTTGATCTTCCTGTACCTGTTTGTTTGTTGATCTTCCGTATTAAGAAGAATAGTCCAGTCCTGGGTCTCCCTTAGATTAGGCCAGGGCAGTTACCGATTCACCATGTTGTAAAAAAAAAAGAGAAGAATACTCCAGTCATGGGAAACGAATCACTTATTCCTGTTCGTGCATCAACTTCTCTACTAATTTGTACATTAAATCGACAACGGGAAAGAAGAGTGGAGGCCTGAAAAGACAATGTGTCACTTTTATGTTACTTCATTTTTTACTTCAACGACGATCTCCAAGTAAGAAAAAAAATCCTTTACCCACATTTTCTTGTTTGAGAGAAGGGATATTGTTTGATTGTGAAAAAAATATTTTTTAGGAGGAGACACATTTTAAAGTTTATTTTAAGGCTTATTTTAAAATCATAAAGTTAGATATTAATTGGTGTATAAGATCCACTTATTTGTACAATAACAAACTATTTAACTATTAAAATTTATTAAAATGTAATTGCAAGTAAAAAAAACTTTTCTTCAATATTCACTATATAAAAAAAAATTAATAAAGAAATTCAAACAAATATATAATTTTACTTTCACTTTAAACAAAAATCTAAATTTAAAATAAATTTATTTAGTGAATTAATTTTTAATTTTTCACATCTATATATATATATATATATATAGTTTGTGGAGTGAATTCTATTAACAGTGGAAATAGAAGATTACATCATCAGGTACAAAAAGCCAACCAATCTCTCACAAGGGAGACGAGACCATAATAAAAAATGAACTCGTTGAAGAGATGAGAGAGATGATTGGAAACTAATAGACCTTACAATCATGTCGCCTAAGTCTAGATAGCGACCTAGTTAGCCTTGATTAAACAAAACTACAAGAGTAGAACCAAATACCAAGTCCATACATATAGTCAAGTAATTGGGTTTGAATTAGAGCCCAGTACTCAGATGGGTCTGGTAGACTTGTCAGAGGTCTTGCTGCTGTCAGTAGGATGCGAAGATACTGTTTGATCCTTTCCAGTCTACATTCAATCCTCTAAAATATGCCATCATAGTCCTTCAGATGTCCATGCATGTGGTCCTATGAATAGAGCAAATCCATCTGAGACTCATGCTCGTCAAGTAGATTGTGTCCCAACAAAAAATCCATCTGCCAATATAAGTCATTTATTAGCATATACTGATTAAGTCTTCCTCGAGTATGTGTCATGTCAGGAATTCACTCTGTCTAAATTTCCATAACTTCAGAGTCTGAGATGGAAGTTCTATGGAATGATGCTCCCCCCTCGGACCTTGCCACCTTCGTTGGCATGTGAACTAGGATATGCTTTCTATATCTAGTTGCAAAATGTTATATACATTGATGCAAGCGAGTGTTTCCTCTACAAGCATGCTATTCATAGTAGGTCACCCCTCTTTTGACTCTAGCTCTCATTCTAGGTGTTGTCAGAACTCCACGTGGATCCTAGATAGCAATCAACATATGCCACTTAATAGGCATGACTACTTCCCACTAGAGCGACCTCACCTTGTCAAAATTCTAATGCTTCATCAACAAGTTATTTTTTCCAGCAAGGCGATGGTCCCCCAACTGCATTGGCAAGTTTTGACCCCCGTTAACTCCCTGTTCCCACCCGCTTGCAGACTCGCACAACCACCACTCAAGCTGAGTTGGACTTAATCCAATGACTTTCCAAATGCAATACTTCCACCACCTTACCTATGTTAATACACATTGGCCAATGATCTAGCCATAACCCCAAAATTCCCTGTAGAGTACAGACCACCAACAAACACATACCCACAAAGGTTTCGTTAGTGCCCTCAATGAATAATAAAATTCTCAAGACTAATTAAGGAGCTCCAATGGTTAGGGTATATATAGTCCAAATAAACTCCACACATAATATCCTAAGGAATGTCCTATGGCCTCACACAGTATTTCAATTGCTCCCAAGTTTAGGGGTCCCTTAGGCCTCTCTAAATATTATATTTTCTAGTTGTTTGGGTCTCAAAAGAAGGAATGCCTAGGCTGCCCACCCCCAGTATCCAATTGCACCAATAAAATACATACAAGGCACCTTTCAGATAAAAGAAGCAATAACCAATATCAGAAAGGGGAAATGAGCAAATAGGCAAACAATTACTTGACAATAAAATTGGTGTGTTTTGCATAGAGTCGAAGACGGACTATATTCAACAAACTAAATTGTGCCTCTATCACTTATTAACTTGGAAATTTCCTCTTCATCTAGAAATAGTTACCATTACTCCTTGAGCTAGAGATAGTTACCATCACCCCATTTGCTCCACCACCCTGAATTAGCAGTTCCCTAAAATTCACTCTTGGACTTAGAACCATGGCACTCCTCCTCTCACTGTACTAGAAATGGAGTGGAGATAGTTTTCACTTGAATAATTAATTTCCAACCCCTCATGTCCTAGGAGTATAATTGTGAATATCATTCTCATGCCACCCTACAAGTCATTCTAGCACACTGTCATGTTCAAGCCTCGAACCACACCTTCGAATGAATAGAGACATCTTAACTATAATTGACATCTTCTCTTTTGCATGTGTTATGTTGCCACAAGCATAATATTTCCGATGGTTCATTTGCCAAATCAGGGAGGATTAATTACCCTATTTAGTTATATTACATTTGCCAAAGGCATGGTGCAGTGTCGGTGACCTTTTGGTTTGATGAGACAGTGACAACACTACCCCTCCTCCCGCACTCACTCACCTCAATGCATTCATCACACTAACTAACTAACTAACTAATTAAATATATATATATATATATAGTTAGTGTGATGAATGCATCGAGGTGAGTGAGTATATATATATATATATATATATATATATATATATATATATATATGCTATTGAGATGTAATTATATATATAATATAAAGATCATAACACTCGTTTTTTAAATATAATATATCCATCACCATAACTTTACCTTTTTAGTTTTTAATTTATTTTTAAAATCTCATTGCACATTTTAAAATTTGATATGCAATCATTACCCAAAAAAAAAAAACGCTATAAATTTATTTCTTAAATTCTATCACATCTTTTATATGTATGTTCTTTGATTGCCCTTTTCAAATCTTATTACTTCTCACAAAACATAATAATCACACCTTATAAAAATTATTATTATATAATATAGAGTTATTGTAATTTATAACAAATTATATAGATGTATTTACGATTACATTAGACATTTTACAATTTAATATGATGATCATGATGATTAACATTTATTAATACCAATATGGTCTATGGGACCTTGAAAAGATAAGAAATTAATCGAAATTCTTTAACATATTATTTCTATACTTGAAGAGAAGTGAGAGAACCATTCCTTGATCACCATCGTTTTGCTTCCTTAATAGGTCAAGAAGTTTGGTAGTGTGACAGATATTTTGAAAATTAAAATGGAATTCACTATGAGTTGGGAAATCTAAGAGAAAGTGTTTTTCATCTTCAACCCTATTAGTTTCGCACATGTAACAAAATCTTTCTTCCCATGGAATTTTGGGAGTAAATCAATGCCTAGTTTCAGTATGAAGCTGACAAGGATTAGTTATTATCTTAACAATATTCATTTTCTTCTTAAAACTTGATCTGAAATGGGGCACTAAAGGCTTCTTGTTAGCTTACAAGAACCTCTCCCACTCCAAAGCATATAATATTCCCAAGATCTAGCTTATGCTTGATAAATGTAGAATTAAAAGAACTTGAAATAGGTGTATGCTTGTGTTTGTCCTTAACTGTTTATGTGTTTTGAGTTCATTTGCTTATTTTGAAATAAAAATCAGATAACAGTAAATAAAAATAGCAAATAAGCAAACACATGAGACAACAATGTAATATGGAGTTCACCCTGATATCTTGGGCTACGTCTCCTTGAGCTCTAATCAACTCGATTAGGCTCTTTGGGATTATGGCTTCAATTCTTTTACAAGTTCCACACCCAACTCCATTGGTTTAGAAATGAACCAATGGGCTTAGAATGCCATCTTACCCCTGGTTTTCCTTACTTTGCAGGCAGATCTAGGCTTCTCTGGACTTGACTCCTTAAGTTAGTGTTCTGAGCTTCTTGAGCTTCTGGCTTCTTTGACTCCCTCAAAATTCTGTATTGTCTCTGGAATCCTTCTTCTGTCTTCAACACACTCTGGACACTAGCAAAAACTTGATCATTTGATCTCTTTGTTGTTCTGCAGCTTCACTATAGCATCATGGCTCTTAGAAGTCTTCTTTGAGCTCTCTGGCTCTACGATTCTCTAGCTTTGCAACTCTACTGCGCTCAAGCTCTCCGGCTCTGCAACTCTGATGTGCTTAGCTCCTGAGAAATCACTCCTTTTCCATCGCCCCAACCTCTGGTGGCTTCTCTGGCTTTCTTGAGCTCTCGCTCTTTGCAGCTATTGACCCTCTGGTTCTACGCAGCTATCTTGCTGTCTGGTTCTGCGCAGCTATCTTGAGCTCTAATTGTCTGGATCTCATGAGCTTTTAGGTTCGCTCGACCTCCAAGTGACCTCCAAGTGATCCTTGGTCAATTGTGCTCTTTGTGTTTTTGTAACACATCGGATACAGTCCTCCATCATTGAAGAACCTGACTGTTTCTTTACAAGAATCTGTTTACACATGGAAAGGAACTGACGGGCATGGCCACCTGATCGTTTTGCCTTCCTCTGGCCGAAATAGACAAATAATGGAAATACACAGGAAAACGCATCATGGAGAATTCAATTGGACTTCAAATATATGCAACCGCATCTATAAACCCATCGGGTCCGCCATTATATCGCAAATCACAATCGCATAGGTGTATTGCCAAAAAACCCAATACATAGGAAATACACAGAAATCCCGTAAATCCGGATTCCAAAAGTTATGAAATCGCGCTTATAAACTCTATCGAGTTTGCCTTTTATTGGCATATCGCAAGTCGCATATTGCAATTTGCATTGGCCCTTTGCATCGGGGATCATCTATCAAATCAGGACTGTCCATTCTTTTTCCGATCCGACGGTTGATATCGCACATCGCATATTGCTATCGCTACGGCCTGGGGATTCATTCCATATACCATGGAACACACTGATGTTGTTCCGTTGATCCGATCATCGCAATCACAAGTCGCACATTGCATGGCCCTTAGTGCTATCTCCTTTGATCGCTGATCGCCGAGCGCCGACGTCGATCATCGCATATTGCAAACAGCTCTGCCTAGGTCCCGATATCGAATTTAAGCCTTTCCCCAATGCGATACGTCAGAGATCGCTATCGAGGGAGTCCTTCCGCCTTTGGTCTAAGTCCTCCTTTTAACCCTTCCGATGCAATTTTTCCATATAAGGCCTTAAGCCCTTTTCTATAATAATTTTCCTCATTTTCAAAGGATAATGGGCAAACTTCTTATTACAATAACTTCTTCATCCGAAGTCCATTTTAGCCCATTCAAATTGCATTAGATTTAGATTGAAGAGATCTAGGCAATGAGACTATTTCCAAGAGCATCCTTTGACTTTCATTTTCCTCTGTGAGAAACATTTTTAGACTTAGAAGCCTATTCTAGATCCATTTTGGATCACGCCTTCCCACTAAAAAGAACTTTTGGTCTCCAAAAGACTGATATACTGATCTGAACAGTAAATGAGAGTACATCACCCTCTTCCTTCAGCCTCCATACACTTGCCTGCATGGCTAGTGCCTCTGACCCAAAGCCTTTGAACACTCCCTTCATGGATGTGCTTCTCCTCCTGGGAAGAACTATCTTCCTCCTTGACTTCCTATAGAACTCCTGCTGAGAAGGTCATAGATTGTAGTTTGAACTTCTCTACCTTGATCATTGATCCAAGGTGGCTCAAACCAATGTGAAGTTACCTCTGCTTCACAAAATTTTCATTTGTACATGTTTGACATACTGTCAACAACAACTGTTAACAACAACATGATTATAGACAACAACTAGATGGCATATTCTTGCTCCAACAAAAGAAACATATTTCACATCTTGTGAACACCTCCATGTCTTTACATCTGCATACAAATGATTGACTAGATAACAAGCCAATAGAACATGTCTTTAAACAATTGACCCTTCAAGTCAAGCATGTCTTTACATCTTTTTCTACATGCTTTACCAAGTCAACATTAACATTACATGCATGCTTAAAAACAAAGCAATCAACCCGTCAAGTTAATTACACATACATGTTTAAATACAAGGAAATCGTCAACATCCCCTTGTTCATGCACATCATTCTCATGCATGCATTTCACCTTTCAAATTTCACTTAAACACACTATACTTTCGAAGCTGAAATGAACATAATGTTGCAGCAATAAAGTGAGTCTTCTACTCAACTTTTTCCATTCACCTTCTTGGTAATACCCTGCAACTTGCATCTCATTAACAAAGAAATGCAAATAGATGTGACTTGATATAATGCATCTTCAAAAGACATGCAACGTTAATTGGATAAGAACTCTAACCATTTCTTACCAATCCATTTCAAAGGTAGGACCTTTGTCTGCACATCAGCATCAACATGTGAATCATCTTGAAACACATCATTCATGGAATCTTTCTTTCTGTTTCTGCCATCTTCTCTTTCCACCTTCTTCAAGTTTCGTGGAAGCATTGTTGGATTCAGAGTCCAATATTTTGCAGCAATATGTCCTTGCTTATGGCAGGAAGTGAAACACATGTATATCCTCTTGACAACATGATTTGTTTTGTCCAATGGACCTTTGGCTTCTTGCTTTCTTTCCTTCAAAAGTTTTCTGTATGTGGCCATTCTCTTCCAACATCTAAAAACATTATGGTTATCCAAACCACAAAAGGAACATGAAGTTCTTTTCCCATACTTATATGGAAGTTTATCATGCTTAACATAATCAAAAGGAATATGATAAGAAACAGATTTATACCTTTCTCTTTCACCTTTATTGCCTTCTTGAGAAGGTGAATTGAATGAAGAAGTAGCTCCCTTTAGAACACCATCAACCTCTTCAATGGTTTCAGAGTTTCCACAACTCTCTGGTTCAAGTGTATGCTTATGAACATCTTCTTCCTGAAAATGATGTTTCAAGCAATTGCATTCTCCATGAATACAATCTTTACACTCTTGAGGTAGAAGACCTGAAATGAAACTCCTTCTTAGAGTTGTTTCAATGGCCTTCATGGTAGCTTTGGAACTTTCTCTATAAGACTGTCCATAGCCAAGACCCAAATACTTAGGCCTTTCCTCAACTATTATTGGCTCAACAATACCCTGTGCATGTTTGCCCAAGCCTTTTCCTTCATAGCTCATTTTGGAAATTAACTTGGAACCTATGCCTTTGATATGTTTTTCAAAAGAACCAATATAAACATTCTTAGAGGAATTTTAAGACAAACTGGTATTATTTACCTCTTCTTCAAGCCGATACTTGACTAAGGTTTCTTTGGCAACAAAGAGTTGTGTCTCCAACTCATGCATCCTTTCCAGGTTCATATTTGCAATATGAAGTTGTCTTTCCATTTCCTGCAATTTGTTAGAAACAAACTGCTGCTCTTCCTTCATGGAATTCAACTACTCACTAAGTCTGGTGCTCTTCCTTTTATCCTCATACATTTCTCTCACCATATCCATCATGGTGACCAAGTCTTGCTTCATGTCTTCATCAAAGAATCTTGTGAAGAAAGTAGAATTTGAGGACTCACTTGTAGAAGTTGTCATTATCAAAATGAAAAAAAGAACTTCAAACAAGATTAACAAAGAGCTTATTCAGTAACCTTTTGCAACAAACCTCTTGTGCTGCGAGGATTGCTTTGAGGTCCTTTGGGATAAGAAGAATGCCTTCAGCCCTTCTTCCTTCTTGTCCTCTCCTGGACTTAGTTAACATCAACATTCCTTGAACCTTTGCAAACTCAAACAATAGTCAGTTTACAAAAATTCAAACAGCAAAATCCTTGCTACTGTTTGAACACCTTTCAAGTCAAACAAGCATATACTAGTACCACTTGCATCATGATACCACCTGCTTCATGGTATAAATAGTTTTGATATCACCTTCTTTGAAGGTGGGGTTAATCAACCTTAGGCTCCGATACCACCTGATCTAAAATGGGGCACTAAAGGCTTCTTGTTAGATTACAAGAACCTCTCCCACTCCAAAGCATATATATATTCCCAAGATCTAGCTTATGCTTGATAAATGTAGAATTAAAAGAACTTGAAATAGGTGTATGCTTGTGTTTGTCCTTAACTGTTTATGTGTTTTGAGTTCATTTTCTTATGCTGAAATAAAACTCAGATAACAGTAAATAAAAACAACAAATAAGCAAACACATGAGACAACAATGTAATATAGTTCACCTTGATATCTTGGGCTACGTCTTCTTAAGCTCTAATCAACTCGATTAGGCTCTTTGGGATTATGGCTTCAATTCTTTTACAAGTTCCACACTCAACTCCATTGGTTTACAAATGAACCAATGGGCTTAGAATGACATCTTACCCTTGGCTGTCCTTACTCTGCAAACAGATCTAGGCTTCTCTAGACTTGACTCCTTCAGTCAGTGCTCAGAGCTTCTTGAGCTTCAGGCTTCTCTGACTCCCTCAGAATTCTGTATTGTCTCTGGAATCCTTCTTCTATATTCAGCATGCTCTGGACACCAGCAATAGCTTGATCATTTGATCTCTTTGTTGTTTTGCAACTTCACTACAACATCATGGCTCTTAGAAGTTTGCTTTGAGCTCTCTGGCTCTGCGGCTCCCTCAATTTGCAACTATGCTATGCTAAAGCTCTCTAGCTCTGCAACTCTGTTGCACTCAGCTCTTGAGGAATCACCCCTTTTCCATCACCCCAACCTATGGTGGCTTCTTTGGCTTTCTTGAGCTCTTGTTCTTTACAACTATCGACCCTCTAGTTCTACGCAGCTATCTTGCTCTTTGGCATTGTGCAACTATCTTGAGCTCTAGCTGTCTGGTTCTCATAAGCTTCTGGGTTCACGCGACCTCCAAGTGACCCTTGGTCAATTGTGCTCTCTGTGTTTTTGTAACACATCAGTTACAGTCCTCCATCATTGAAGAACCCGATTGTTTCTTTACAAGAATCCGTTTACACATGGAAAGGAACCGGCGGGCATGGCCACTCGATCGTTTTGCCTTCCTCTGGCCAAAATAGCCAAATAATGGAAATACACAGGAAAACACATCATGGAGCATTCAATCAGACTTCAAATATATGAAATCACATCTATAAACCCATCGGGTCCGCCATTCTATCGCAAATCGCAATCACATAGGTGTATGGCCAAAAAACCCAATACACGGGAAATACACAGAAATCCTGTAAATACGGATTTCAAAAGTTATGAAATCGTGCTTATAAACTCTATTGGGTCTACCTTTTATCGGCATATCGAAATTTGCATATCGCAATGTGCATTGGCCCTTTGTATCGGGGATCACCGATCAAATCAGGACCATCCATTCTTTTTCCGATCCAACGGTTGATATCGCACATCGCATATCACTATCACTATAGCTCAGAGGTTCTTTCCATATACCATGGAACACACCAATGCTGATCCGCCGATCCAATCATCGCAATCGCAAGTCGCACGTCACATGGCCCTTAGCGCTATCTCCTCTGATCGCCGATTGCCGATGGTGATCATCATAAATCGCAATCGGCTCTGCTTGGGTCCCGATATCGCATTTAAGCCTTTCCCCGATGCAATATGTCAGAGATCGCTATCGAGGAAGTCCTTTTGCCTTTGGTCTAAGTCCTCCTTTTAACCCTTCTGATGCGATTTTTCCATCTAAGGCCTTAAGCCCATTTTTATAAGAATTTGCCTCCTTTTCAAAGGATAATGGGCAAATTTCTTATCATAATAACTTCTTCATCTGAAGTCCATTTTAGCCCATTCAAATTGCATTAGATTTAGATTGAAGAGATCTATGCAATGGGATTATTTCCAGCAGCATCCTTTGACTTTCATTTTCCTCTGTGAGGAACATTTTTAGACTTAGAATCCTATTCTAGATCCATTTTGGATCAACACTAGTCAGGATAGATAAATAATTCTAATTTTCAAGGTTGCGATTGGTCACCTCCTTATAATATCTTAGTTTTATTTTCCCTCTCTCTCTTTATCGCTCCATATCTTCTCCTTAAATTTGGAAGTATTAGTATTTTTAATGTCATCCTTGTTCTACAAGATAATCTCCCCCTTTATCCCCTAATGGTCTACCCAAGATTGGGAATCCTTATGTCATTCTTTCTTGAGCTAAAGGTGGGGGTTTTAACTAGAGTTAGAAGAAATTTTAGGAAACGTCTTAGCTTCCTTGTTGTATAACTTCTTATTATACATGATATACTTGATCATAGTCATGATTTCAATAGGGAAAATGTCAACTTCAATCAGGAAGATAGGCTAGGGTGTATATCCTTTAATCTTAAGGTTGTAGGTTAAAAATGGTTTTCTATCTTCTCAATCATCCTCCATGATTCTCTGAACATATTGCAACACCAAACCTCACATCCATATAAATAACAAGGGTGACAAGAGTCTCAAAGAGCAGCTTATTTTAAACCCAAATCTAAATATCTACTAACATACAATTTTTTTCAATCCCATAGTAAGATTTCTATCTTCCAGTTATTCTTTTCTCAATGTTATAATTCCAATTGAGTTGATGATTGATTATCGATTCATAGATATTTGTATGAGGGAACTTTCTCCAAGTAGCTATTATTGTAAATGATACTATCATACGTAATTATTTTGGATTTAATTATCATGACTTTAGTCTTGTCAGTGTTAACAATCATACCCATCTTGGAGAAAAAATATTGGATGATTCTTAGTTTATTGCTGAGATTGTCATGGCTCCTTTCCAAGACAACAATATCGTTAGCATAAATAAGTAAAGTTATGACTATACCAGTGAGTGTGGGGCAAACACATCCTTCATATTCTAAACACTCTTCAAGATTATCAATGTAAATTCCAAAAAGGGTAGGGGGATAAGGGACACCCTTGCTTGACTTTGATATTGCAATTAGTTTCTTCTGGCTAATCCTCAATTGTATTACGCTTGGAAATAACATTCTTGTACAAAAGTTTTACAAGAATCCTCTACTCAAGAGGAACCATTAACTCATCCAGCCTCTACCATAGTTGTGTCCTAGGAATGGTGTCAAAAGCTTCTCTAAAGTCCAAAAAACAACAAAAGAGGTCAAAATTATTATTACAACATTCATCTACAATGATCCTAAGAGTAACAAGATGGTAAATGGTTGAATGATTTCTCCTAAACCCAACATGTCCTTTAGCTATTTTACCATGTCTTTCAAGCCATAGGCTAATATTCTTTTCCAAAATAATTTTGTACAACTTGGATAATATGTGGTTGGTAATGATAGTTTTTTAATTAGAGGGAATTTTTTTGTCCCCACTTTTAAAGATAGGAATAATAAGGTTTAGTGTTCAAGGTTTTGGAAATCCTTGCTTCACTACCAATTGAAGAGCTTGTGTATGTGAGGGATTAGGACATGCCCTATCGGTTTCAAAATTTTAGCTTGAAAGCCTTCAATATCCTTAGCTTTCCCATTACTAAGGTGCTTAACCCAAAATTAAATGCATTCCAAAGAAAAGATATCATCATCTATAGGAAAATTCAAAATGGTGCCCCTGGAATTAAGGGACTCATCACAGGGGCTTCACTCAATGAACCTGAGACATATCATATGCATTCATGACATAATAAACAATACCACTAATTTGAATAAATATTAGAAAATACTACTAAAAGTCACTTTATTTAAACCCCTACCAATACGAAGCCAACACACCTTCCGAATTTAAAAACCCCTACTTTCACTAGATATTGTAGGTATCCATTTTTTCATTAACATTTTTTATACCCCTTTATATTTTTTCATTAACTTTGAGCTCCATTTTTATATGCAACATATAAAACTCTTTACCCCCTAATATATGCTCTATATATTACATCATTTTTTCCTCAATATATATTTTCCAATATGAACACACATGGTATAGTATTACTCCCCTAGTGTAACCCCTATGGGACTCATAAATATTTTTAAGGTGGATATTCCAATTATTTAAGGGAATCACATTATTTTCTTCAGTTTTATGAATTAGAATTTTCTTCCAAAACATTTTGGGATCAAATTTAGAGAGCTGAAGTAGTTTCTCTTGCTTCCTATTCATATAGCATATTTCATTTCTTTTAATAAGAGATTTTTTCAAATTTATCTTATCAAGTTTTAAGGTTTCATTTGTAGCATTCCTAATTCACTTTCTAGCAATTTTACAATCATTATCCTACCAAGAGTTGTTGTTTCTATTATTCTTTTTATATGTCACCTTAGTAGAGAACTTTCCAATCGTAGTGGAGATGGTTATAGTAAAATTATGATATATGTGCTCAATGTTATCCTTATAAGCTAAAATATACAAAATCATTTTTAAATAATTTAATAAGAGGTCCATTTTTCTTTTGTCAAAGAGTAGGTGCCTTTGGCTATCATAATTTTCTTGCATGTGGCTAGTGTGCGAGTCAAAGTTTAGAGTTAAGGATAAAGGTCTTGTTGTGTTGTACAACAACACCCCATTTCTAAAAAATCTTTACATAAAATTTTTAATAAGAAATGGGTCCCTTTCTAAAATAAACGTAGTTAGATTTGTGTGTCCACAAATAAAATGGGTATTAACCTCATAATAAGGAAAATCTTTATTAAAAGGCCCGATATAAGTAAATCATTTTATAAAGCCTTTTGATAAAAAACAAATTGTTCCTTTAAAACTTATAAAACAATTCTACATTACGATAAAGTGATTGGAGATTGCATATCGCAATAACAAAGGAACAAACACAAAACAAACTCCCATCCAATTCTCCGATCCGAAAAGGAAATCGCAATCGGCAATCGGGGAAGTCAAATGCTAAAGGTACACACACAAGGGCTCATCATATCTTCCGATCTGATATCACAATCGGTAATTGGAGATATTCGTTGATAAAGGACATACGTAAAAGCTTCATCAAATCTCCCGATGTGATAAAGTAAATTGCAAATCGGCAATCGATGGAGTCATATGACAAAAGAATAAAAGCTTAAGCCAAACCCTGATTGCGATCAATTAATTGGGCGTGTATCTCAAAAGATAAATATACGTTGAAAAATGGTTTGCATGCATAAATACCCTACTCCATTATATTTTAATATTATCTTTCGATAATTGGAAATATTCATTGCAAGTGCTAAAGCCCTTCCCTTTAAAACTCTCGATTGTGATTTGTGATTTATCGCTGATCGCCAATCAATGAAATCTAAAGCACGCTTGAAATAATCATTCGGTATACGATTGACGAGATGGGTATTTATGATATTAATTCACCATGATTGGCAGTTCGAATGGCTATTTAATATTACAGTTAAGGATAAATACTTTAAAAGATTTCATCCGTGGTAATTCGTAACTGTATTTCATTTATCATATGACAATCACCGAAATTCTATTCATTATCAAATTGGCTCGCGACAACAGTATTTATGTGTTATGGTTTGCAACTGTTTGTGTAGAGTCTCTGCGAATCCAGAAATCCAGAGAAAATGGGGAAGAAATCAAAGAAGTCCACAACAACTCCTGCAGCTAAAGATCCAACGCCAAGCAAGAAAGGATTAATCTCAGATACGACATGTCTTGGCCTAGGAAATACTAGCTGGGAAAGCATTTATAATCTGATAGAAGCAGAGGAGCCTGAGGAATTATCAGAGGAAGCCACTGCCGATTCAACCAACAAGTCAGAAGGAACTCTCAAGGAATTGGCTTGTTCTTATCTTCAGAGCATAGCGGCACGAGCCAAAGTTTTGCCGTATACTGATGTGGTAAGATGGGTAGTGGAGAAAATCCCTACTTCGTACAGAACATTTTGCACAGCTGATGGGAGGATATTTGGGTCATTCAAGCCTAAAGATCTCAGGCAAATGTACCATCTACCGGAGCCTGAGAAGGGCTACAAAAAAGCATTCCTAGAAGAATTTGCAAAAGAAAATGACTTGGAGTTGGACTCAATCAAGCAATGGAGGAATTTCCCATAGAAGCACAAACACCAGGCATCAGGTAAGTACTCTGTCGACTCATTATGTTCTCCTTACTGCTATGCAGGAGCTATGATTTGTAGATTGTGGGGACAACATGATTCTGCCAAATTTTTTATAGAGATGGTCCCATTGATGGAAGCAGCAATTAATGGTTATGTTATGGATTGGGAAAATATTTTGTCTAATAGACTAGCCACAGAGATATTAGAGTACAAAAGGAATTCATTTACAACTACTCAGACCATTCCCCCTTTCTACTATAGAGGATATATTATGGACATTATTTGTTTTAATTATGAATTTCCAATACTCAGATGGAAGTGGATTTCCAAAGATCCCAACCCAATTCATATTTATCACAAGCAGTTGTGGAAGGCACAGTATAAAAATCACCTGTACAGAATTTGCAATGGTTTTGTTTCACCTATATATAATTCTATTTTCAATAAGCCTGCTCCCAGGATATCCTAGGATGCAGCAACTGATTTGACAGCAGTAGGCAGCTGGTTCGGAGAAGATAAATTTACCTATGTATGGCTTTTTGGCAGTCTCACTAAACCCCATGTTATCCCTCTGTATGTGCCTGATAAATTGTTAGCATGGGAATTGGCATATCAGATAACTGTTGAAGGGACATCTAGAACCCTTAGAGATTCTAAGAAACAGATGTGGCCTATATTCCCCTTACGATGCGGAATTTTCACTTTACGTGACTACAAGCATGCAGAAAAAGAGATAGAAAACATATAGATGTTGAATCTTGCCACCATTCCTAATAGGCAATATGATCCAAATAAGGTTGCCTATAATTTTCTTGATCAAGCTAAACTTGCCAAGTTCGATCATGAAGCATATGTTTTTGATGATTTATTTGCTTCAACCGAAACATTCTTTCAAGTTAAAGCATTGGCTAGGATCAAATATGACGATGAAGGGTTAAAAACATTTAATAGACTCAGAGCTCAGAGGTTGCAAACTCTGCCTTTGGACCTATTAGCTACAACCCCTACAGATCAGCCACCAAGTCAAACTGAAAAAAAAAGCAGCCGACAAGACTCCTGTAGAGGAGAAGATCCCTGAAAAAGAAAAACTGCCAGAGTAGGAATAGGGAAAAGAAAAAAGTGGTGAACTCATTGATTCAAGCTTTTATGTTGATCTTAAACTGCTCAAGAAATGGAAAAACTTTGATTCTATCATCTACAATATTGAAAGTCAATAAGGATTCAACACTCTTGAGATAATAGTTGGTCAGAAATCAACAATAAATATAGTTCTGACTGATGGAACTAGCGGCCCACCCATGACTCAAAAGGATGTAGAAATAATTCCCGAGAATCCAACTAATAAAATTATTTTACATGTAGAAGAAATACCATGCTTGGATGTTTTCTACAACCCTAAGCATAGGGCCGTAATCAAGAGACAAAGGAAAAAGAGGAAAATTGATCAATCTCCTCTTTTAACTTCACAAATGGAGATAACAAACGTGGTATGGAGAGAAGAAGTCAACCCTTCTGAAGATATCAATAGACTCTCTCAGTATGCTGAAGCATACACAACAGCTACAATGGACAAAGCATCAGAGGTAGGCAACTTGCTTAAAGAAAAGGAACAAGCAATAGTTTTGTTGGAAACACAGGTACAAGAGAAGCAACAGAAGATAGAGTAGTTGGAACAACAGTTAGCAGCCCAGAGACAGTCAAATGATCAATTGAACGAGAAACTACTCAAAGAAAAACAAAGGATTGATCAACAAGCAATTCAGAAACAACAGGAAGTATCACAAGCATTGAGCAAGCTGCGATCACTACAAATAGAAAGATTCAGAGGATATCCCCAAGTCGGATAATTCAAATCAGAGGCTCTCTAAATTACCAAAACATTGTCTAATCAATTGAGCCTGTTATGTCACAATATCTCTCTTGTTATTCCCCTATGTGAAATTTCCTCATCTATGATTGATAAGTCAGTAGATGCAAGACAAAAATTGGAGCAAGTAGATGAAAGACTAACAGCGTTTGTCTCTTGGAAAGAAACCAAGGAAGGGAAAGCTGCAAATCTACCCCAAATTCTCGAATCGCATAAGGAAATATTATTCCTTGAATGACAATCTCAATTAATGAATGCAAAAATGGTGACATCAAGATGCAGATCAACAATAAATAATATGATTGAATTGATTAATGATACTCTTTATTTATCAAATTTAATCACAGAATGTACTCCAAGGAAACTCCCATCAGTAAAACCATTAGAACAGACATAGAAACAGGAGCTGGAAAAGAGGGAAATATTAATCGTAGACATTCAAACTTTGACATGGGACACCTTTTGGTTCTTCCTTTTTAAACCACAGAGTCAGCACACAATGATGAAATGCCTCACCGATGTAATTGGTTGTATGATTCCCCAAATTATTGATGCCACATACATTGCCCAGTTACATTCACAAATGAGTCACCTACCAGAATTGCAACCAATGCTTGCCATTTGCCAGCTCAGGACACAAGATAGTCAGCCAAAACAATGAACCACTCTGACCGACTTCAGCTTGCCTATTTTGAGAAGATTATCACAATTTCTGTGATTTGGTTAATACCAGCACATAGCATTTTCATTTCATAGTTTGTTAGTTTAGATAGTATTTATAGACCCTTTCATGTTTTTAGAAAGGGTCCTCAAATTTTTGTATTAAGGGTTGGATTGGAAGTTGCACTATTGTACTTTTGATATATTTATTTTTATAAAAATTGGATCTGAATTCTGATTTTGATTAAGAATACTTTTATGTGATATGCACTATTGCTTCTTATGAAAGTGTTTCCAAGTTGAAAGGCGGGATTTGAATACAATTCATATCGGAGGAGATTCAAACACATATGGTACTATTATCTATGTTCTTGCTTCATACTTTTATGTCAATTAGCATTTATTCATTTTTGCTATTATTGATGTATGTATATGCTCTTACAACAATTCTTTTACTTATCACTATTGAATGTTTAAGAGTTGTTATTTTTCATATGTATGCATATCAGTAATATATAAAGATTAGTGTGATAACGCTTTAATCATTACTTTGTTCAACTACTTGAACAAAGTAATTATCATATGGATAAATATTTCTATTTATAAGTAGAGTCATCTATATGCCTACTTGTCAATAAGAATCATCAAAAATCGCACTAAGAGAAAGGCTTCCCGGGATAGATTAGTTATTTATGTTATTGCATTTAAGAATAAATCATCCATCATTACCATTAGATACTAGAAAATCGATCAATTATCCATCCCATTTATAAACCGTTGGGAAACTGGTCCCATTATATCCAGTTGGAGCCACCACACCAAACGAAAAATGAGGTTCTTTTAAGGTCTGGACCGGGTGGTTTTCCCCGATGTTGGTGCAGCGATTTTCGAGGCATCAACATTTTTGGTGCTAGAAGGAGGGCATGAACTATGAATGGCGAGAAAATCCAAATCTACAATCCATTCTAAGAGTAAATCTCCCTCCACCTCACCTCTGACTTCTCCCTTGCATGCTAAAACTCCAGTTTTCAAGCGAGAAGTTGAGGAAACAACCACCACTGCTCAACCCCAAAACATCTCAGATAAATCAACTCTAGAATCTCCTAAGGTTCAGTCTCTAATCCACAAACTTCAAGGATTCTCGATATCACCACAGAAATCTGAGTCATCACAAGGCAGTGTGACTTCGCAATTCGTTCCTTCTCACCCCCTCACTAGACTTCAGAGTGAAAAGCTTGGTATTGAACCTACTGAGTTACCTTTGCCTAAAAGGAAAAGAGCAAGGAAGAATACTGAAGGATTTGATAGTGAAACTTTCTCATCATCATCATCCATTTCATCTTCTCCATTGTGAAGTCAACCATCCACTCCTCCACTCTAGATTTTCATTCAATAGGGAACTAGAAATTCAACATCTATTTCTCAGCTATCTGGAACTTCATCTGCGCTATCATCCATTAGTAGCTCGACAATGGCACAATACCCATGGAGTAGCCTTGGTGCAGTCAACATGCCCGCACCTTTGCATGCATTGCCAGCTCATCCTAAAAAATGGTTGCCAAAATTCAATCCAGATGCAGGCATACAAGCAGATGAACACATAAACAACTTTATTTTGTCAGTCAACTTAAAAGGAGTTACTAAGGAATATGTAATTGACAGAATTTTCCCTTATACCCTACAAGGATCAGCTGGGTCTTGGTACTTTTCCCTACCATCAAGATCCATTACTAGTTGGAATATTTTTCAAGAACATTTCTTAACTAAATATGGTGATGACAGATATGTGGCCACGCTAATCAATGATCTTTCAAATCTTAAGGCAAAATCTAAAGAACCTATAAAAGAGTTAAATTCATGATTTGATAAACTCTTAAATAAGATTCCTACTGCCTCTAAGCCTACTGAACAAGTTAGAAGTGAATGGTATATAACATCTTTACCTTCAAACATAGCTATTTTGTAGATAGAGCTGGAAAACCTATTCTAGCAGAAAGTATGAAAGAGTCAATTGTTGTGGAAAAACGTATCATCACCTTAGAAAATAAAGCTGCTCTTGAAGATAGAAAATCTAAAAAAGTCTCCTTAAAAGATGATTCAAAGAAGAAAACAGCTAAAGATCCATATGATATGGAAGGTCTCCAAAAGTTTCTAAAGACTATGTTAAATGAAATTATAGAAATCAAGAAACAAGTAGCTGAGACTTCAACTAAAAAGCCATTTAGAAACTTTAAGAAACCAGAATCAAAACCCCCTAATGCTATATCTAATGCAGAGTCAGACCCTGAGGACGATGAAGAAGAAGATACAGTCTTATCATTTGAAGAAACTGAAGAAGAGGTAGTTGTAGAATGTCATGGGATGTGGGACTTCATTTTGCCCAATTCTGATACTGAAAATGAACAGGAAGCTTTTCTAGTAAGTACCAGGAGTAAAGGTACTCTTGAACCTTTTCAAGCAACTCAGATGAAAAGAAACATGGATACTAGTACTAAGGAAAAATCTCCCACAAAGAAGTCTACAGTAGCACCTACTCAGAATCAGCCATCAACTTCCAATCCACCTTCAACATCTAAAACATTAGTAGTTAGAGACTCTATGGATTACAACATCATTGAAGAAATGAAGAACACGAAAGCAAATATCACTATGTTTGAACTTAGTAAACTCAAACATCAACAAAAATTGCTGCTCAAGGAATTGGATGCAGTACCTTCTTCTCCCCTTTCGAATGTTGTATTTACCAAAGCTGCTAATGATGCAGGTAAACCACTAGCTATAGAGTAGAAGCTATTGATGCTATTCTAATTGGAGATAGATCAATTTCCCATACTCCGCCTTTTCTCTTGACCTATGAGATTTATAATAGAAATCTGCACAATTGCTTGATAGACTCAGGTGCTTCATCAAATATAATGACGATCTTAGTTTGTTCTAAACTAAATATTGAACCCCAAAAGTCTGCAGTGCATATTGTCCAGTTGGATAGAACTAAGATCCAAGTATTAGGAGAAATAAACCCAGTTACCATTAGGTTATCATTTGATCCAAGAGTGGTTCAGAGAATTGATATATTAATCGCTGATATTCCTGAGTTCTATGGTTTGATTTTAAGTAGAGACTGGTCTGAGAAACTTCATGGTTACATTTCGACGGATTGGTCTCACATGTGGCTACCCTATAAAGGAAAGCCAAATCATATTAAGATTGATTAGGAGAAGCATATGACTCATACTGTGACAAAGTTTGAATAAGAAAACCAGCCTATAGCATTCAACAATAACATTCTAGGTAATTACTCATCTAAATCTGTTAGGTCCCTATAATACTAGTGATTACCCCATTACTATTGTAGTTATACCCCTTATTTATATTGTTGTGCCCCTATTACCCCCATGTTGTTATTTATGTGCCCCATAGAATCTCTCTATTGTTATTTTTGTGGCTTTATATTATTATTGTTAGGTCGGCTGGATTATATTGTGACTCCTTAGACTCCTATATATAGAAAGGAGGTTTTGTCATTTGTATCATCAAAGAATTGTTCATTTATGTAATGTAAAGGAGGTTGCCCCCTCGAAGAGGCTGAATTCTAAGTTGTTGATCTATATTTTCTATCTTTTCTTGAGCTGGTTTCATAACATTTGGTATTAGAGCTTTGGATCCTAGGGTTTTGCTGCTCCAAACAGGTCATCATGGAATTTTCGCTATAACTTTTTTTTTGTGACGTTTCAGAAGTCGCAAAAAAACCCATTTGAGAAGAAATCGCGTTGAACCTTGGGTCCAAATTTCAGAGCTTTTCGTGCGATATTTGCAGAGATATGATCTGAGGAAGTTGGTCTTTTTGCAGACTCCTGAATTACATTCAAAACAGGTGACCTGGGGAAAATCGTCATAATTTTCTCTATAGGGATTGGATTGAAATTTCGTAAGAAGGTATAGAAAGAGGATGGATTGTAGTTTCTTGTATGCATGTTTTAGATCCAAAGGTTGAAACAGTGACTCGTGGCACATCGTACAAGTTCGCTCTACTGAACTAGTCTAAAAGCAAGTCACTGTGGGAGATTTCACATAACTCTTCCTTGGAGAATCCAATTTGGGTCAGACTTGTGGCATTGGAAAGAGGACACAGAAGGCTACTACAGATCACAATTCCAGAACTGGATGATCCGAAATTACAGAGATACATCAGATTCAATATCAAGCTTCTATAAAATGAAAAAAGGTGTGTAGTTTTTTTTTTTAATTTTTGTGTAAGCTTGGTTTAACGGAATTCAAAGGGCATAGTAAAGCATTATTATTGGTAACTGATGCCCCGAGGAAAGAAAATGCAAACACCTAGTAAGGAACCTGAAAGCTCTAGCATGACTCATGAAGAAGAGGAAGAAATGCTACATGATATATCAAAATTACAAGAACAAGTGCAACAAATGTCATGCTCACAAAAGCTAACAGAAGCTAAGATAAATGGCGTGGAATCTAAGATAAATGGTGTGGAATCTAAGATAAAGGGCATGGAAGCTAAGATGGATGATTCGAAGACAGATTTGAAGAGAGACATGGCAGATTTGAAGACAGATTTGACAAATTTTCTACAAGAAATACTTACTAATGGTGAAAAGGTTGTAAAGGAAACTCATGATGTGAACAAAAGTAATGTTAATCATGATTCCATAGACTCTAATGTTGGATCGAAGACCCACCATATTCCAAAAATCGATATGAGGAAGTTTGATGGCAAGGATCCCGCCACATGGATATTACAGATGGAGCAATTCTTCGATCTCAATAATGTGCAAAACACACAAAAGGTACGTATGGCAACTGTATATTTGGAACCAAATCAGTTTGTATGGTATCAATGGCTTTGCTCTCGTAAACAATTTATCACTTGGGCAATTTTTACGGAAGAATTGATAGCACATTATGAAGATACAAAAAGCAACACTTTTTTTAGCCAATTGATAAGTCTCAAACAAAAGGGTTCAGTAATGGAGCACATTGAGGAGTTCCAAAAATTGAACATAAGGGTAAAAGATATTCCAGAGGAGCATAGGATTGATGTGTTCATAGGGTCTTTAAAGGATAATATCCAACATGATGTTCGCCTTTGGGAACCTGATTCATTAGAGAAGGCATTCAGGTTAGCAAGAAAAATGGAAAGCAAAATTATGGCAACCAGGAAGCATACCACTCACAACTATAAAGACGGAAGTGTTGTTGCCCCTAGTCTTCCACAACCTATAAGGTTGACACCACAACAATTGGAAGAAAAAAGAGCAAAAGGGCTTTGTTACAGTTGTGATAGCAAATACACTAAAGGTCATAAGTGTGCTGAGAAGAAATTATTCTACATAGATTGTGAAGAGGAAGAAGAAAAGGAGCAAGAAAGGTCAAAAGAAGAAGATATACTCCAGGAACAAAGCCTAGATGAAGAACAAATAAATCCGACCATATCTTGTAATGCATTGGCGGGAATTACCACTCCTCAAACCATCAAGATAGAAGGACAAATCAAGAAGAAAAAGGTAATAGTGTTGATTGATTCAGGAAGCACCCACAATTTTATTCATTGTAGGGTAGCAAAAGAATTGAATTGCTTCCTATATCCAGCACCAGAGTGTCAAGTGATGATTGCAAATGGAGGAACAATAAATTGCTCTGGAAAGTGCCATAATATCAAGCTATCCATGGGAGAATATGTATTGACTAGCCCAATGCTTTCCATTCCAATGGGAGGTGCTGATGTTGTACTAGGAGTCCAATGGCTACAATCCTTGGGTACAATAGCTTTTAATTTTCAAGAACTTTTCATCAAATTTTCTACGGAAGGAAAGGAAGTTGAATTAAGGGGTATTGCAGGGAAACCAGGAAAGATAATCAGCTCTAATGGTATGACAAAGCTTCTAAAAAAGGAGCAAAGAGGTGTAATTGCACAATTATGTTCGCTAGATGTTTCCACATTGGAATCATCTATTTCTCCAGATCTCCAAAAAGTCCTGGACAATCATTCCAAGGTATTTGAGACTCCCAAAGGTCTCCCACCTATGCGTGATCATGATCATGCTATTCATCTGATTCCAGGAAGTGTTCCTCCAAACATCAGGCCGTACAGATATCCCTATGTCCAAAAAAGTGAAATTGAACGTATGGTTGCAGAAATGCTAGAGGCTGGTATAATTCAACCAAGTCAAAGTTCTTTCTCTGCTCCAGTAGTATTGGTGCACAAGAAGGATGGATCATGGCGCATGTGTCCGGATTATAGGGAGCTCAACAAGCTCACTATTAAAGATAAGTTCCCCATTCCTGTCATTGATGAATTACTGGATGAATTGCATGGATCAATTTACTTCACCAAGTTGGATCTTCGTTCAGGATATCATCAAATCAGAATGAAGATTGAAGACATTCCGAAAACGGCATTTAGAACTCATGAGGGTCATTATGAATTTTTGGTCATGCCTTTTGGCCTTACCAATGCACCTTCAACATTTCAAGGTTTGATGAATTCAATTTTCAAACCATTCCTTAGAAAATTTGTGTTAGTATTTTTTGATGATATACTAATCTACAGCAAGTCTTGGAAGGATCATGTTGAACATGTTGACAGGGTGCTACAACTATTGGAGGAGAAACAATTATATGCAAAAAGATCCAAATGTTTCTTTGGAGTCCAGGAGGTGGAATATTTGGGTCATATTGTATCTCATGAAGGAGTTAAGGTAGACCCTAGCAAAATTAAAGCCATTAAGGAATGGAAAATCCCCACATCCATAAAGCATCTGCGAGGATTTCTTGGGTTGACAGGGTATTATCGCAAGTTTGTTAAGAATTATGGGAGAATAGCAGCACCTCTAACAACATTATTGAAGAAAGATGCATTTTCATGGACTCCGGAAGCAACAAAGGCCTTTGAACATCTTAAAGAGGCAATGTGCCAAGCACCGGTCTTAGCTACACCGGACTTCACAAAAACCTTTATTGTGGAATGTGATGCTTCAGGAAATGGAATTGGTGCTGTTCTAATGCAAGATGAAAGACCCATTGCTTTTGAAAGTCGTCCAATCAAGGGAAAGTTTTTAAGCAAAGCTATTTATGAGAAGGAAATGTTGGCAATACTCCATGCACTTAAGAAATGGCGACCCTACCTAATGGGAAGACACTTCAAGGTAAAAACGGATCATGATAGCCTTAAATACTTTTTAGAACAAAGATTATCCTCTGAAGAGCAACAAAAGTGGGTCACAAAGATGTTGGGTTATGACTTTGAAATCATCTACAAAAAAGGGAAGCAAAATGTGGTGGCAGATGCACTCTCAAGAAAGGATGAGGATGTGGAAGCATTGTTGTGCGCCATTTCTATTATCCAACCAGATTGGATAAACGAAGCAAGGGAGGAATGGAAGAATGACGAAGAAGTGTGGGCACTTATTCGAAAGCTACAACAAGATTCCAGTACTTCTGATACATTTAGCTGGAAAAATGATTCGTTATGGTACAAAGATCGCTTATACCTCTGTAAGAATTCCCAGCTAAAACAAAAGATTCTTATGGAATTGCACACTTCTCCCTTAGGAGGGCACTCAGGATTTTTAAAAACTTACCACAGGGTTAAGAAGGAATTTTTTTGGGATGGCCTTAAATCAGATATTCAAAAGTTTGTGGCGGAATGTTTGGTTTGCCAACAAAATAAAGTTGAAACAATTAAGACACCGGGTCTATTACAACCTTTATCCATTCCAAGCCAACGTTGGGAGGAGGTTTCAATGGATTTTATCACAGGTTTACCCAAGTCTGAGGGAAAGAGTGTCATCATGGTGGTAGTTGACAGACTTACCAAGTATGCACACTTTTGTGCATTATCACATCCATTTAAAGCCAGTACAGTTTCTACTGCATTTATGGAAACAGTTCAAAAGCTACATGGAAACCCAAAGATTATTGTAAGTGACAGAGATCCCATTTTCACTGGAAATTTTTGGACAGAATTATTTTCTTGTCTTGGTACTCAGTTAGCTCATAGCTCATCTTATCATCCTCAATCTGATGGGAAAACTGAGATAGTAAACAAATGTTTGGAAGGATATCTTCGTTGCTTTGTATCTGATAAACAGACACAATGGGTCAAATGGTTGCCTCTGGCTGAATGGTGGTATAACACTTCCTTCCATACAGCAACAAAAATGACCCCATTTATGGCACTTTATGGGTATCAACCACCATCCATCACATCATATTTAAGAGAAAATTCTAAGGTTCAGGCAGTGGAACATCACATCGAACATCAACAACAAGTCCTCCAACTCTTAAAGGATAACCTCGTGTTGGCACAAAATAGAATGAAACAACAGGCAGATCAACATCGCAGTGAAAGAAGTTTTGATGTAGGTGATTGGGTATTCCTACGGCTACAACCATATAAGCAAATGTCCCTAAAGCAAGCTAAGAAGGATAATAAATTATCACCAAAGTATTATGGTCCGTACAAGGTGTTGCAAAAGATTGGTACTATGGCATACAAATTGGAGCTTCCTGCAGCTTCTCGATTGCACCCAGTTTTCCATGTTTCATGTTTAAAGAAGGTTATAGGCGACAAGCTCCCAGTTCAAACAATATTGCCAAAACTTGACGAGGAAGGAAAAATTATATTGGAACCGGAAGCAGTCACAGAAACAAGAACTCGACAGCTACGAAATCGATCAATTTCAGAGTATCTTATCAAGTGGAAGAACTTATCCGCTGAAGATTCCACATGGGAGGATGAGAATTTTATGCAGAAGTATCCAGAACTACTCAAGCGTTGAGGACAACACTTTTTTGAAGGAGAGGGGCATGTTGGGTCCCTATAATACTAGTGATTACCCCATTACTATTGTAGTTATACCCCTTATTTATATTGTTGTGCCCCTATTACCCCCATATGTTATTTCTGTGCCCCATAGAATCCCTCTATTGTTATTTTTGTGGCTTTATATTATTATTGTTAGGTCAGCTGGATTATATTGTGACTCCTTAGACTCCTATATATAGAAAGGAGGTTTTGTCATTTGTATCATCGAAGAATTGTTCATTTATGTAATGTAAAGGAGGTTGCCCCCTCGAAGAGGCTGAATTCTAAGGCGTTGATCTATCTTTTCTATCTTTTCTTGAGCTTGTTTTATAACAAAATCATTCTTTGGTAATTTTACTACTCAATCATCATCTTTTTCGGTTAATAATTTCACATCTCAAATTGAAATTTTTTCCCAAATAGATACATCAAAGTGTGTTAAAATTGCTAAGGAAATTGTAAATAAAACTGTAGACAAACCTTTATTTTGGTCATTATATTTTGATGGGTCTAAATCTAATGACGGTGCAGGAATAGGATGTATTTTAGTTAGCCTTGAGGGAGAAAATACCATGCTATCATGTAGATTAGAATTTGAGTGCACAAACAATGCTGTTGAATATGAAGCCTTGATTCAAGGACTTTATAAAGCAATTGGTCTTAAGGTACAATATTTGAAAGTGTTTGGTGACTCTGAAATTGTTGTAAAACGGGTTAGAAATACTATTCATTGTGTTTCTAGTCATCTTAAACATTATCAATCTTTGGTACAAGACCTTGTATCTCATTTTCTAGCATTTAATATTTCTCCCATTCCTAGATCACAGAATGCAGTGACGGATTTGCTAGCCAATGTTGCTTCTAAGCTCCTTCCATCTGAAGATTACAATCCCGATAGATTTTCAGTAGAGTTAATTTTCAGACCATCGATTCCTAATAATGTCACTAACTAGCGAGTATTCAATCATGATGATGACATTTTAAATTTCTTAACTTCTGATAAGTCCTATGATGATCAAATTATTGATGAAAGTGAGCATGATCTTCAAATGAAGGAAAAGATTGAAGAAAATTCAATACCTAAACCAGTGGTCAAACTTGAAGATCTTTATGACATCAAAGATAGGTTTAAGCAGGTTACTAATTCAAAACTCCAAAGTTCTACTTTGAGATTTGAATTAATAAACCTTGGTACAGAGGACAAACCACAAAACATCAATTTGGGATTAGGACTTACTTCAGAAGAAAGAATTGCATTTATCAGATTATTGAATAAGTATAAAAATGTCTTCGCTTGGAATTATGATGACTTGAAAACATATGATACTTCTATCATATAGCATACAATTCCAATGATATCTGAGGAAAAGCCAATACAACAGAAATTAAGAAAAATTCATCCCAACCTCGAAAGTCAAATCAAAGCTGAGTTAAACAAACTTTTGAAGGCTAAGATAATTTTTCCTGTTAGACATTCAAATTGGGTGTCCAACATGGTGCCAGTAAGGAAGAAAAATGGTGACATTAGAATTTGTATTGATTTCAGAAATCTTAACAAAGTAAGTCAAAAGGATAATTTCCCTCTACCATCAATGGAACAAACTCTCCATTCAGTAGCTGGTTTTGAACTAACATCTTTCTTAGATGGTTTTTCAGAGTATAACCAAGTCCCGGTACACCCCGATGATAGACTTAAGACCACTTTTAGGACTAAGTGGGGAACTTACGCCTATCAAAAAATGCCTTTCAGATTAATCAATGCTGGAGCTACGTTCCAAAGAGCGATGGACATAGTATTCAAAGGTCTAATCAATAAATTAGTAGTTGTCTATTTGGATGACATTACTGTCTTCTCTAAGAAAGGATCAAGTCATTTACATGATTTGAAACAAATCTTTGAACGCTATTAAAGGTATGGCATTTCACTCAATCCTAAGAAGTCATTTTTCACTCTTGACCAAGGCAAACTCTTGGGATTCATTGTTTCAAAAGATGGTATTTATATTGATCTAGATAGAGTCAAAGAGATTTCTGATATTCCATTTCCACATAATAAAAAATCAATGCAATCTTTTTTAGGTCAAATTAATTTTGTAAAAAGATTTATTCCATATTTTTCACAGATTGTTTTACCATTACAAACCATGATCAAGAAAAAATCAGTGTTTAAATGGGGGCCTATAGAAAGAGAGGCATTTGATTCAATCAAGCAGTCAATCATAAATGCTCCTGCTTTAAGCACTCCCAATTTTTCGAATCATTTCATTTTATATGCTCTTGCATCTGATTCATCTTACGTAGCAGTGTTGACAAAAATCAATGATCAAAACTTGGAAGCACCAATTTCATTTTATAGTTCAAATCTTCAAGGTGCTGAACTTAATTACTCTAAAGTTGAAAAGCAAGCCTTTGTTGTATTCAAAGCCATTAAACACTTTAGGCCCTTTCTTTTAAAAGCTCATACAAAAGTTATAGTTCCTTTTTCAGCAGTAAGACAGTTATTAGTTCAAAGGGAATTTGGAGAAAAAAGGGAAAACTGGGTAACAACATTACAAGAATATGATTTGGACATTAGACCAGCAAAGGTTGTCAAAGGCCAAGGTTTTTGTAGGTTGTTAACAGGATCTTCTAATATTCAGGGACATGAAGGTACAAACAATGTCAAATAAATCAATGAGTTAAGTACCATTAATCCCGAATCCCAATATGCAGACTTGATATTCTATTTGAAAAATGGATATGCTCATTCTAATCTTTCCTATAAAACTAAACGTACCATTAGACTAAAACAAAAAAACTTCATGATTGTTGATGATGTGTTGTTTAAACAGAATTATGATTCAATTTTGTTAAGATGCTTAGAAAAACCTAAAGCATAAAAGGTCTTGCAAGAATTACATGATGGTCCCGCAGGAGGACATTTTGGAGCTGATACAACAGCCCACAAAATTATTCATACTGGGTATTATTGGCCTACCTTATTTAGAGATACTCATGAATATGTAAGGAAATGCAGAACATGTCAAACTTCCAGTGGAAGGCAAAGGAAGCTAGCTTTTCCTTTACAAGCAATCAACATTGAACAGCCTTTTGAACAACAGGGATTGCATATCATTAGAGAAATTATTCCATATTCATCCAAATAGCATAGGTATATCCTTACAACTACTGATTACATTACTAAGTGGGTAGAAGCAATTCCTTTGAAGACAACAAACTCTAAGGCGATCATTGAATTCATAGACCAGTTCATCATTACCAGGTTTGGTGTCCCAAACGCTCTTATTTTTTATAATGCATCTTATTTCTCTAGTAATTCTATACTTGAATTTGCTATCAAAAGAGGATTCAAATTGAAATATTCTGCAAACTACTACCCTCAAGGTAATGGTTTAGCAGAATCTACCAATAAAAGTCTTATCAAAATCATTAAGAGAACTATTGATTAGAATCATAAGAATTGGCACAAGTCTTTGATATTTTCACTATGGGCAGACCGTATAACACAGAAGGCCTCAATAGGCACTTCTCCATTTAATGTAGTGTATGGAAAAGAGGTTGTCATACCAACAAACTTAGTACTTCCATCACTAGCCTTAGTGCAGTTTATTGAAGAAAATCTCGCATCTTCTATTCAATTAAGACATAATCAGATCCTAAAACTAGAGGAAGAAAGGGAGAAAGCTCGAATTACACATGAAAAGCATCAACAAATTATTAAGTCATCTTTTGATACAATTTCAAGTGGCTCAAAACATTTACAAGTTGGTGATCTTGTTTTGAAATGGAACAAAGCCCACGAGGATAAAGGAAAACACACTAAATTTCAGAAAATGTGGCTCGAACCATTCCAAATCAGCGAGCGGATAGGCCCATCAACATTCATATTACAAGATCTATCAGGAAATAGAGATTCTCTTCCTGTCAATGGGCTTATTTTGAAAAAATTCTTCAATTGAGGAGGTAACCCCTTCTCACTTTGTAAATATTCAATTGTTAGCTATATTTGTGTGAATAAATTAGTTTATTTAATATCCTAGGAAATAAAGTTGTGATTAGCCTTTCATTGGTCTTTACTATATTGAAAAAGTTACTCAAAAAAAATAGTTTTAATATTTACTTTCAATAAATGGAAGCCTTGAAGGAAAAGGAAAATTCTAGGAAATTAGGTATAAGTAAACTCTGAAAACCCCTTTTCATTTTTGTGAAATCTTCTCAAAACTTGAAAATACTGTAAATCATTCAAAAATTTTAGAAGCCTAAAAAGGTTATCAATAGAAAGCAAAAACTTATCCAATCTTAGCATCTTCAACTCTCAAAATTGTCATCCATGTTCTCTTAAGAATAAAATTATTCATCCCATCCATCAAAGTTTATAATTTCTCAAAGTGTAACTCTAAAATATATTTGATATAAAAGATAAGAGGTTTTATCACAAGCCTGTTTACAATGATCATAGCGGAATAGTTCAACTGACATTACCAACACTACATACCAAAATAGGGTAATGGCTTATAATTATAAGACAAGGCATTTCATCACGAGCCAGCTTATTCAGTTAAATTAGGCATTTTCAGCAGCTGGCCACCAAACTAGGACAATGGTTTTTTATCTTACAAAATAAGGAAAAAAGAAAATATACAAAAAATGTGGAAACATATCTTTTGGATTCATTCTTTTTAATTATACTTTGAAATGGATGGGACAATGAATGATCAAATGGTCAAAAGTTAACCCTGCCGAGACTATAGACGTTTGTTGGCAGCAATGGCTCTACCTATGACAAAGGAGTCATTATACAAGCTAAGTTGGAGAAGTCTCTTGTTTTATCATTATAAACCAATTAAGGTTTACTTAAAACTTAGAATGTATTTAATTTTGAAATGAGAAAGAAATAGCAAAAATAGTTATCATTATATTCAGAATTTATGATTATCTAGTTATATTAGATTTTCTCTATCCACTAAGGTTTTCAGATTAAGAAAGTTAAAGTATTATATTACTTTCTCAGAGATAACTGTTTCTCCTAGTGAATCGCCAATTGTTGTGTTGTACAACAACCCCCCATCTCTAAAAAATCTTTACATAAAATTTTTAATAAGAAATGGGTCCCTTTATAAAATAAACTTAGTTAGATTTGTGTGTCCACAAATAAAATGGGTATTAACTTCATAATAAGGAAAATCTTTATTAAAAGGCCCAATATAAGTAAATCATTTTATAAAGCCTTTTGATAAAAACAAAGTGTTCCTTTAAAAATTATAAAACAATTCTACATTGCGATAAAGTGATCGAAGATCGCATATCACAATAACAAAGGAACAGACACAAAACAAACCCCCATCCAATTCTCTGATCCGAAAAGGAAATCGCAATCGGTAATCGGGGAAATCAAATGCCAAAGGTACACACACAAGGGCTCATCGTATCTTCCGATCCGATATCGCAATTAGTAATCAGAGATATTTGTTGATAAAGGGACATACGTAAAAGCTTCATCAAATCTCCCGATGCGATAAAGTAAATCACAAATCAGCAATCAGCGGAGTCATATGACAAAAGAATAAAAGCTTAAGCCAAACCCCGACTGTGATCAATTAATTGGGCGCGCATCTCAAAAGGTAAATATACGTTGAAAAATGGTTTGCATGCATAAATACCCCACTCCATTATATTTTAATATTATCTTTCGACAATCGTAAATATTCTTTACAAGTGCTAAAGCCCTTCCCTTTAAAACTCCTGATTATGATTTGCGATTTATTGCCGATCGCCGATCAATGAAATATAAAGCACGCTTGAAATAATCATTCAGTATATGATTGACGAGATGGGTATTTATGATATTAATTCACCACGATTGGTGGTTTGAATGACTATTTAATATTATATTTAAGGATAGATCCTTTAAAAGATTTCATCCGTGGTAATTCTTAACTGTATTTCGTTTATCGTATCCCAATCACCGCAATTCTATTAATTATCATATTGGCTTGCGGCAGCAGTATTTCTGTGTTACGGTTTGCAACTGTTTGTGCAGAGTCTCTCCGAATCTAGAAATCCAGACAAAATGGGGAAGAAATCAAAGAAGTCCATAGCGACTCCTGTAACTAAAGATCCAACACCAAGCAAGAAAGAATTAATCTCAGATATGACTTGTCTTGGCCTAGGAAAGCATTTATAATCTGATAGAAGCAGAGGAGCCTGAGGAATTATCAGAGGAGGCCACTGCCGATTCAACCAACAAGTCAGAAGGAACTCTCAAGGAATTGGCTTGTTCTTATCTTCACAGCATAGCGGCGCGAGCCAAAGTTTTGCCATATACTGATGTGGTAAGATGGGTAGTGGAGAAAATCCCTACTTCGGACAGAACATTTTTCACAGCTGATGGGAGGATATTTGGCTCATTCAAGCCTAAAGATCTCAGGCAAATGTACCATCTACCGGAGCCCGAGAAGCGCTACAACAAAGCATTCCTAGAAGAATTTGCAAAAGAAAATGACTTGGAGTCGGACTCGATCAAGCAATGGAGGCATTTCTCGGAGAAGCACAAACACCAGGCATCAAGTAAGTACTCTGTCGACTCATTATGTTCTCCTTACTGCTGTGCAAGAGCTATGATTTGTAGATTGTGGGGACAACATGATTCTGCCAAATTTTTTATAGAGATGGTCCCGTTGATGGAAGAAGCAATTAATGGTTATGTTATGGATTGGGCAAATATTTTGTCTAATAGACTAGCCACAGAGATATTAGAATACAAAAGGAATTCATTTACAACTACTCAGACCATTCCCCCTTTCTACTATAGAGCATATATTATGGACATTATTTGTTCTAATTATGAATTTCTATACTTGGATGGAAGTGGATTTCCAAAGATCCCAACCCAATTCATATTTGTCACAAGCAGTTGTGGAAGGCACACTATAAAAATCACTTGTACAGAATTTGCAATGGTTTTGTTTCACCTGTATATCATTCTATTTTCAATAATCCTGCTCCCACGATATTCCAGGATGCAACAACTAATCTGACAATAGTAGGCAGCTGATTCGGAGAAGAGAAATCTACCTATGTAAGGCTTTTTGGAAGTGTCACTAAACCTCATGTTCTCCCTCTGTATGTGCCTGTTAAATTGTTAGCATTGGAATTGGCATATCAGATAAGTGTTGAAGGGACATCTACAACCCTTAGAGATTCTAAGAAATAGATGTGGCCTATATTCCCCTTACGATGTGGCATTTTCACTTTACATGACTACAAGCATGTAAAAAAAGAGACAGAAAAGATGCAGATGTTGAATCTTGCCACCATTCCTAACAGGCAATATGATCTAAATAAGGTTGCCTATAATGTTCTTGATCAAGCTAAACTTGCCAAGTTCAATCATGAAGCAGATGTTTTTGATGATTTATTTGCTTCAGCCGAAACATTCTTTCAAGTTAAAGCATTGGCTAGGATCAAATATGAAGATGAAGGGTTAAAAACATTTAATAGACTCAGAGCCTAGAGGTTGCAAACTCTACCCTTTGACCTATTAGCTACAACCCCTATAGATCAGCCACCAAGTCAAACTGAATAGAAAGTAGCCGACAAGACTCCTATAGAGGAGAAGATCCCTGAAAAAGAAAAATTGCGAGAGCAAGAACAGGGACAAGAAAAAAGTGGCGAACTCATTGATTCAAGCCTTTATGTTGATCCTAAACTACTCAAGGAATGGCAACAATTTGATTCTATCATCAACAATAATAAAAGTCAACAAGGATTCAGCACTTCTGAGGTAACAACTGGTCAGAAATCAACAATCAATATAGTTCCGACTGAGGGAACTAGTGGCCCACCCTTGACTCAAAAGAATGTAGAAATAATTCCCGAGAATCCAACTAATGAAAATATTCTACATGTAAAAGAAATACCACGCTTGGATGTCTTATACAACCCTAAGCATAGGGCTGTAATCAAAAGATAAAGGAAAAAGAGGAAAATTGGTCAATCTCCTCTTTTAACTTCACAAATGGAGATAACAAACGTGGTATGGAGAGAAGAAGTCAACCCTTCTAAAGATCTCACTAATCTTTCTTAGTATGCTAGAGCATACATAGTAGCTACAATGGACAAAGCATCAGAGGTAGGCAACTCTATTAAAGAAAAGGAACAAGCAATAGTTTTGCTGGAAACACAGGTATAAGAGAAGCAGTAGAAGATAGAGCAATTGGAATAGCAGTTAGCAGCCTAGAGACAGTCAAATGATCAATTGAACGAGCAACTGCTCAAAGAAAAACAAAGGATTGATCAACCTGCAATTCAAAAACAACAGGAACTATCACAAGCATTGAGCAAGCTGCGATCATTAAATGAACAGTTGAGCAAATCAAAAGAAGAACAGATCACTTAACTGTCATTGCAAATAGAAATATTTAGAGGATATCCCCAAGTCGGAGAATTCAAATTGGAGGCTCTCCAAATCACCAAAACATTGTCTAATCAATTGAGCCTATTATGTCACAATATCTCTCTTGTTCTTCCCTTATGTGAAATTTCCTCATCTATGATTGATAAGTCAGTATATGCAAGACAAAAATTGGAGCAAGAATATGAAAGACTAATAGAGTTTCTATCTTGGCAAGAAACCAAGGAAGGAAAAGCTGCAAATCTATCCCAAATTCTCAAATCGCATAAGGAAATCCTATTCCTTGAATGGCAATCTCAATTAATGAAAGCAGAAAGGGTGACATCAAGATGTAGATCAGCAACAAGTAATATGATTGAATTGATTAATGATACTCTTTATTTATTAAATTTAATCATAGAATGTACTCCAGGGAAACTCCCATCAGTGAAACCATTAGAACAAACATGGAAACATGAGCTGGAAAAGAGGGAAAGATTAATCGCAGACATTCAAACTTTGACATGGGACACCTTTTGGTTCTTCCTTGTTAAACCACAGAATCAACAAACAACGATGAAATGACTCACCGATGCAATCAATTATATGATTCTCGAAATTAATGATGGCACATACATTTCCCAGTTACATTAGCGAATGAGTCATCCACTAGAATTGCAACCAATACTTTCCATTTGCCAGCTCAGGACACAAGATAGTCAACCAAAACAGTGAACCATTCTGACCGACTACAGCATGCCTATTTTGAGAAGATTATCACGATTGATGTGATTTGGTTAATACTAGCACATAGCATATTTATTTCATAGTTTGTTAGTTTAGATAGTAGTTATAGACCCTTTCATGTTTTTAGAAAGGGTCCTCAAATTTTTGTATTAAGACTTGGATTGGAAGTTGCAATATTGTACTTCTGATATATTTATTTTTATAAAAAATGGACCTGAATTCTGATTTTGATGAAGAATACTTTTATGTGTTATGCATTATTGCTTCTTATGAAAGTGTTTCCAAGTTGAAAGGTGGGATTTGAATGCAATTCATATTGGAGGAGATTCAAACACATTTGGTACTATTATCTATATTCTTGCTTCATGCTTTTATGTGAATCAACATTTATTCATTTTTGCTATTATTGATGTATGTATATGCTCTTACAACAATTCTTTTAATTATCACTATTGAATGTTTAAGAGTTGTTATTTTTCATATGTATGAATATCAGTAATATATAAAGATTAGTGTGATAACGATTTAATCATTACTTTGTTCAGCTACTTGAACAAAGTAATTATCAGATATCCATCCCATTTATAAACCATTGGGAAATTGGTCCCATTATATCCAGTCAGAGCCACCACACCAAATGGAAAAGGAGCTGCTTTTAAGGTCCAGACCGGGTGGTTTTCCCCGATGTTGGTGCAGCGATTTTCAAGGCATCAATAGGTCTATGATTAAAATCAAGATCATGGTCATTTAAGAGGTCAAAATTTACAATTTGGTTGGACACAAGGACATCATATATCACATAATCTATGACACTACTACCCACAGGGGGCTTCACTAGGGGAGAAATACCATACCACATGCATCCATATTGGAGGATATATATTAAATAAAAAATGACATAATATGTTGAACATATAATAGGAGGTAAAGATTTTTTATATTGGCAGGTATAAAAAATGGATCCCAAAGTTAATGAAAAATATAAAGGGGTATAAAAATTATTAATGAAAAAATGGTTACCTACAATATCTAGTGAAAGTAAGGGTTTTTAAATTGGGAAGATGTATTGGGTTCATATTGGTATGGGGTTAAATAATGTGATTTTTAGAGGTGTTTTCTCATATGTAGTCAAAATAAGGGTATTGTTTAGTATGCCACATATGCACATGATATGTCAGAGGTCCATTGAGTGAGCCCTCGTACTATTGTCAAGCCCATCAATACAAGTCATCTGGTTTGACATTGGCCAATTGGTTGTGCCATTAAAAATTATAAGATCTTGGGAGCTACAGAGTTTGATTACCTTAGTACCAAATAAATTATCGATATGGTCTTTAGTGTTTCTTTTGAATCAACTAGCTAAATCAAGGTCCTCGTCTAGCTAAGGAGGATTAGGGTTGGATTCATTACTTAGAAGAATAGCTTGGTTAGTTGTAGTTCTAGTATTGAAGCCTCCTAGCAAGAGGATATTACCTTCATTCTTTAGATTTTGAATATCATGTTTTTGAAAAAAAAAAATATTGTTAATTTTACTACATGATAATAAAAATAATACCAAAGATTAAGATTATTAAGGGGTAATTTTTTTATCATTTAGTAAAAAGGAATTAATACATGATATAGAATTAAATTATTAAAAATTTTACATTTAAAATTTTGTATTCTTCTCATTGATTTATATATCTGAGTTTAACATGGATTTATATTGGTAGAGATGAGAGGTTCTCTACAACCCAATATGTCGGAGATGTTGTCTCATAGCATTATATTTAAAAAGAATAAAATAATATGTACAGTAATGAATTAAAAAATAAGCAAAGTCTTTCGGTAGAAATCACATAAGAGAAATTTTTGGCCGACGTGTTTCGAACCAACAAGTGTGGTTCATCATTAGGCCCAGAACCAACAAGTGTAGTTTCTGATCAGGCCCTGATGATGAACCACACTTGTTGGTTTGATACGTATTAGCGAAAAATTTCTCTTATGTGATTTCTACCGAAAGACTTTCCTTAATTCATTATGGATCAAAAAAGCCTTTATTAAATTAAAAAATAATAATAGCAAAAAATTCTTTCCATGTTGACCAAAAATAAAATATTTTAATTTCCACCTTAAATTTACATCAACTTCACGTAGAGAAATAAAGTATTTGCAAGTAAAATGTTTCTAATTTAGTCTATAATTACTTTCTACTTTTTAATATGAGGGAAATGTGTAATTCCAACGCTCTTCAATAGGGAGTTAGCATGTGGCATCTAAAAATAGTATAAGTATTATAATCCCATATGAAGGAGATGTATAATTCATTTCTAAGAGAAGCATACAAAACCATAATAAAAAACATAATGTAGGACCAATTAAAAAAATAGATTCAAATCAATTTGTCATATTGTAAATCTTTTTTATTAATAAAATTACAAGCAATTTTTTTAATGGGAAAAACGACAAATGCATATCACATTAAAATAAATTAAAATAACAGTGATTCATATTTGTAACTAAAATATTTTATAAAATACAATTAATAAACATATAAAAACTTAATAATTTAATATATAAACATATAATTATAAATAAGAACATTTTTAAAGATATGAAATATATATTTAAAACAATTGTGAATTAAGGCTTTATATTACTAAAAAAACAAATTTACATGGATTTGCATGAGTCCAAAGAGACCATGGAGGATCCATACTTTCTCAATGTGCTACACCATTCTATCTAACCAACAAAGGCTCTTTTCCCACCAACTAATTAAATATGTGCATGCCGCAGGTATCATAAGAGCCTTTGGAAGGGTTGACCTTGCTAATTTCCTTGTAGACATGTATAGAGATACCATACATGTTCCAAAATACAAACAATGTCACTGAAATTCCAACCACAAGGGATATACCCAAAAAGCATATTTAGAACCATACAAAAATTTTATGACCCTTACACTAGAATTCGAGACCAAGACCATATCACTGCAACCAACAATTTTCCCTATCACAGAGAGACCAAAAATATGGCAAGTGATCTAATGAGTGGGCCAAGAGTCACCATGCAAACTAACATACAATGAAGAGACCAAAATAAATGGCAAGCATCCTGCATCATGAGCCAAGAAACTTCACGACAACCTTCATCTTGCACTGTTGTTATGAAACCAACTCACAAAAATATAAAAAAAAGAGATCAACGCCTTCAAAATAAGCCTCTTCGAGGGGGAAACCTCCTTTACATTACACAAATGAATAATTCTTGGATGATACAAATGAAAATACCTTCTTTCTATATATAGGAGTCTAAGGGGTCATAATATAATCAGAGCCGACATAACAATAATAATGTAAGGGCACAAAAATAAATGGGCTTCTATGGGGCACACTAATAACAATATGGGGACTACATGGGCACAAAAATATAATAAGGGGGTTGTACTAATAACAATAAGGGGTTACACTAGTAGTATAGGGACCTAACAACTACATTCAGACAAAGCTCGCTAGTCATTTTTTGAATAATAAATTTTTGTTGGCGCCCTCATGCTAGACCAAGGAGGGTCCATTATCCCCCCCCATCTGATTCACATGAAATTTTTCTCTCTACATGCATAAAGTGGGAGTCAATTATGTCAATAAAAAACCACAAGTTCCTGAGAATTGTCTTAATGTCCTCCAGAGATGAGAAAATATTGTACTTCTTGATTTTCTTTTCCTTTAGGACTAGATCTACCAAAATATTCATTTTCCAATGAAGAGGCACTAAGTTCAAGTATTTTTTCTTCATATCCATGGTATTACCAGGGTCCAGAACCCAAGTGGAAATATCCTCCATGAGTTGAGAGTACAAGAGGGATTTTCATTTATCTCTAGCTTGGGTCTCAAGCTTATGAATTCCCCTTATGGTTTCTAGTGGCACAATGTTAAAAAATGTGGCGACAGAGTCATGAGAAAAGAGTCCAATGCCCTACTGCCCTTGTTAGCCTCTTCCACCACCTTCTTTCCTACATCTTTTCCTCTATCTTGGCAGCATGGCTAAGACCCAGGGTACAAACTTCCAACAACTACTATGAATGCCTCTTCCTACACAAAATAAATAAAATGAATGAGACCCATATTCTAAAAGACCTGGGAACAAATGGAATGAATCATCAATATAACACTAGACACTTGACCTAGACTCAATAAAAAACCCAAAAATTAAGACAAAGGATACCACTTCCTCTCCCAAGACCCTTTCACCAATTACCATTGAACCCTTAAACAATTAAGTAAATACCAAAGCACCTCTCAACCTAGAAATGCACGACCACACACTAGGATTGATACCCCAAAACTTAACCATGCAAATAAAAAAGTGTTTTCACTGATAAAAAACCCTCTAAAATTTCAACCTACACCCAAATTTTGGAGCCTACCTTCATCTTGCATACTGTTGTCGCAAAAATTGAGACTCATTGCAAGTGTTTTCTCTAAGTACTTTGCTTTGATTTGTAAGAAAATCAAAGTGTTGTCTTTTCACATGTTAAGTGTTGCACGATGTATATAATCTTGTTTTTTTGGTTTCAATGGGTTATATTTTTCTAAATGAGTTTTTATTACAATGTAAACACCCATCTCTCTTATTTCCAAAGTTCTAGGAATTGTCCCACAAGTGTCATCATGGTTGTCGCAAAGTGTATCTTTGGTGTCGCACTTGTCGTAAGTAGGTGCAAAGTTGTCGCACTGAGGGAAGTTCGTTTTTTGTTTGTTCTAGATGATATATGTTTTGTCATCAACTATTCTAAGTGTGTGATCATAGTCAAGTCTTATACGACAGCTTCATCGATCCCACACTTAGCCAAATTTATAAAACTCCTTGACCTAGCAACTTAGCCTCATCCAGACCTCCTAAACTGTGCAATATGTAGTCCTAGTGCTCTAGCTCTAAACCTTCCTACTGATATTATTCAATGTGCAGTTCTTTCCTCCCAGGTCTATGTACTGCGGAGTCTCAATGATCAATGACAACTCATCAGCTCTAAAATTGTGCAACCCTTCTCTCTAGCCAGTCCTGAATTATGCACCATGCAGTCTTAGTCCTCAATCCCACCCCTTGATCTCTTGAGTTATGCAATTGTGTAATGAACTAGTCTCCTCTTCCTTCCATAACTACGCAGTAGGTAGAATCAATGCTCAAGCCCTCATCCTGAGTCCCTAAGCTCCCCAACTATGAAATCTTCTTGCTCAGTCTAGCCTAAACTGTGCATTGCACAGTATTAAGGCTCAAGCCTAACCCCTAACTGCCTGGGCTTCACAATTGCATAGTCATAGAGACTCTCCCTTAACCTGCAACCCAATTCCATCTTAGTCAGTGGATTATCATGCAATATATTAGACTAGGGGGTTATTGGATTGACGTTGTCTTGTCAAGAGTGCATTGCAGATGCATGTACTATATCATACCATGACAAAAATATTATGAATAAGGACATAGAGAAGGGGAACATGCAAGACGACACCTTTGTAGCTAAATTTGCAAGCAGATCAATTAGAAGAAATCAAAGGGACACGAGTTTGTGATTGCCACTCAAGATTTGATATCACTAAAGGCTCCTCATCTTTAAGCCATATGGAGGTGGACAAAAAAACATTCTCAAGAAGACACATAGAAAGAAGTATCAAGAATGACTTTACTTCCATGTCATCGTGCAATCCATGTCATTAATGTCATGTCATGTCATATCATGAGTCATCATATTCCACATCACTTTTGTGGATTATGTAAATTCCTATTCAAAATATATTGTAAAGTGTAAGTCCAAAGGACATGTACAAAATATGAAGAGCCATATAAAGTCAAAAAGTCATACAAAGTAAAAAAATCATGAGGGTACTCAAAGAGTCACAAGGGAAGTGAAGCATCACCCCATTGGTTATATATATACCCTCATTATATGAGCAAATGACTTTTCACCTTGGCTCCTCCAACAAGGCATCAGAGAGACAATCTAGTTCTTTTAGGGAGCAAGTTATGGCTCCAACACTCCTCTATTAAAGCTAGTGGTGTTCATTGTATACATGTGTATTGGGACTTTTACTTAGTATATGAAGCCTCATGTCCAACTCGTTCTTCATGCATGTATTATGAATGTTTGTAGGACTATTTTGTGAATGTTTATGATTCATGTTTGTTTCACCTGTACTAAAGTAGTTAAACTAGTTCAGTTATTTAAGTGCTTATCATATTGAGAATGTGTTGTAATGGTTGCAATGCCCATCACATCTTTGTGAACTATTGCTCTAGATGTTAGACGGATATCTATTGTTTATGTGTTCTTCTCCCATAGTGGTACTATTATCTCTCTCTTAGAGGTTCATTTTCTTTCCATATGCAATAGAAGGACCTTGACACACCTATAGCCAAACACTCACGAGACACACTTACCTACTTTTTGAAGGCACACATGCCTTCCTCTCTCTTGATGACAATTAGAGCAAAGGAAAATATTTAAGAAAATAGTAACCGGGTAGTATTCTGGATGGGTCTCCTATCCCAAATGGTGTGAGATCTAATTGGGACCACATATGGGGGAGACCCTAGAAATGATAGCAGGTCCATCATTGTCAACATTTTTAACGATGGGAGGGAAGCCAAATTTTTATGGCTAATAACATCACCCACCCTCATCATACTTCTTCTACTCAAGGAATCAATATTCCCAGCACCTCCCCTGCTCATATTCCTGAAGTTGGCGGATCTTCTCAGCCTAGTCTTGAACACACTTGTGAAATCTCTTACGAACACATCCGTGCCATCTGGACTATAATCCGTAAGTTTGAAAAGGCTATTGGATTGATCCTTGAAATACACGATCTTCCTTATTTTCCAAAGAATAATTCAACCACTCCTATTGGGATAGTGGTTTCGACAATTGAAAATATGGTTCTCGCCACCCTTGAAGAGTTAGCAGAGACTGAAAAAAGAATAGAGAAACCAGAGAAATCTCCATCTTTTAACCGAGGTTACAGAGACAACGTTGTACTCTTAGATGGAAATTTCCACAAGTTAGGTGTTGAAGAATAAGAGGAGGAAGATCCATCAGAGATCGAAGAATAAGAAGAAGATCCATAAGATTCTGGCGAAGGGGAGGAGCATAGAGATGAAGATATGGTGGACCAAGATCTGGATTGGATGACTCAGGGACCACTTTCTCTACTGAGTGTTTTACACTACCCAAAAAAGTTGTTAACGAAGTGTGACCTTGACAAAGCAATGAAAGTGGAGGACTACTTGGACAACTTCTACGTGCATCTACAAATGCTTGAGGTACGTTACAATGCTATTTCATGTAGATTTTCCATTGTACCTTAGATGATGGAGAATTTTTATGGTACCACAGTCTCCCTATGAACTCAATCTAGAATTGGAAGGGGTTTAAAAAGTTATTCCTTGAAAAATTTGTTAACGACAAAACCCCTGGTATGTTATTGAAAGAGTTGGTAAATCTGAATATGGAGCATAAAGAGAAAGTTAAATATTTTAATCAGTAGGTCAATCGTAAATTGAACATATTTCACATAGATACGAAACCTCAAGACTCCATCACTATTGATTATTACACTTCTGCCTTATCGACAAGCATCATATAATTTGTGAAGAGAACTATGAAAGGAATTCTTCCATAAAATTATGAAGAATATATTGTAGTTGAAAAGGACTTGTGCACAATGGGAGTCATCATGGATGTTGAATCATCGAAGGACTCCAAAAGAAATTGGAAAAATGTCTTCGGCCTCATTAAGTAAGGCCAACAATAAAGAACTAACCAACCTTGAAAGCTTGACCCGTACCATCAATTCTCTGTCCAAGTTTGTAGAGTTGAAAAAAAGGTCAAACGAGACCACTGTAAGCAGAAAGCCCCATAAATTTAGCAACCTGATAAGGGCTTCCAACTCTAGCAACAAAAAAAATCAACCAGCCAAGTCTGTGCAAATCTTAAATGTCATGCTAAATGTTGAGAGCATGGGCATGGATCAATATTATTCATTTCATCAAGAATATCACTCAGAAAATAAATGCTCATAATGGAACCACAACATGAACGATCTAGCTGTGCATTTCATCAACATAGTACTTTCAAATAAGTAGACTAAGCATATGGAATAAAATGAAGGAATTGTTATGACCTAAGAAACTGCAAGTGTTGAGAACACAGTAAATACGTTTAGTTGTTTATATGCAACTGAAAAGAAAATTGTCCAAAAGAAGCCACTGAGTGAGGACCTGGCGCAAAAGTAGAATGATCGATATAATTTAATAAGCTAAGGTCCAATTTTTGAACCAAAGTAGACAAGGAAAAATTTGAAAGAATATTTTCTAAGGAAGATCACACCACCTGTCAACTCAGCTCAAAATACTCAGAGCAAGTCTGGGAACATTGCTACAACAAAGAGTACTTCTGCCAACGGTAAAAGTAAGTTCATCACTTTGGAAGTATCAGATCAAGTTACTCCTCTAGACACTTCGACAACGCCCACTGTGATTGATTATAATATAGTCAAAGTCGTGAATAAAATTCACATTAACATTTCACTCTTTGAACTTAGAAGGATCACGAGTTAGAAGGAATTGCTTGTCTGTGGCCTCAAACAACCTACCTTAGGTAACAACACTTCTTTGAAAAAGGGATCTGGTAAGTCTTTTCATCCCATAGAATATATACTTAATGCATTAAAATTAAATGTTAACACACTTGGCCCTCCATTTTTGTTAACATTTGAAATTTTTAATTATAATGTACACAATATCTTAGTTGATTATGGTTCATATGTAAACGTAATGCCAATATTTGTAGGTAATAAATTCAATTAAAAATGGGATAAAATAGATGCACAAATCATCCAACTAGACAGGACTCTTGTCCATGTGATTTGTGAACTCAGAAATGTGCTTATTGGCCTATCATCCAATCAACGAGTTCACCAGTGTATAAATATAGTAATTGTGGACATCCCAAAGGCATACAATGTATTGCTAAGTAGAGGTTGGTCCAACAAATTAAAGTAGTATTTTTCTATTGATTGGTCACATTTATGGCTTCTATACAAGGGTAGAAGTAACCAAATCTGGGTAGAATCAGAGCCTTACATGAAGCATATTGTCACACCGTTCAAGGGAAAAATGAACTAGTTGCTTTCATAGACATAATATTTGGTAATTTATTCTTGGAGACTGAACCAGGGTGTTACCTTACTCAGCCTTCCCCAGTTCTACCAGACACATAGTTGGAACTCCTTCCTAGTCCAATTGGCGCAAATGAACTTTGTACAGTAGATAGTAGTAGTAGTAGTACTAGTGTAGGGAGTACCTCTTGTACATATGATGTTTGGAATTTATTTTTTTACAGTTCCAAAACATAGAAGGGCTCTAGAACTGGTTGTGTTTTAGTAGACATGTGACAAAGAAAACAACTGATCTCAAGCCACTTGGAATTCAAGTGAACTAACAACACAGAAGCACTCATCCTTAGCTTGCAGAAGGACATTGACCTCAATATTGGGGTTCTTAAAGAAATAGGTTACTTAGAGATCGTCGTGCGGCAAGTACACAATGATATACATTGTGTGTCACCTAATTTGAAAAGTTATCAACAAGAGGTATGACGTTTAATTTCTCAATTCCAAGCTTTTAATATCATATATGTTCCTAGAATGTGTAATGCAGCTGCGAATGCATTAGGAAATTTTGTTGCTAGGTTGTCACTGCTAAGGGACAAATTTTCTATTGAAGTTCTTTATAAACTATATGTCCCTAATAATATCACTGATTTACGCATTTTTAATGATGACCAATAGATACTGCATTTCATGGTGAATGTTGGTGTATTCAAATATGTAGCTATTAATGAAGACGAGAATGAAAAAGCATTGCAAGATGCAACTTGTGTGAACAAGGAGAACCCCATGCCAAAAGGCATGGTATCATTAGAAAAATTGACTTGCAGAATCGCTTTAGAGGGCCAATCAATGCCAAAACCCACAGTTCAACATTGTCCCATGAACAAATTAATTTAGGAATGGAGAAAGATCTGAAGTTTTTTAATCTCAGTACTTGTTGCACACCACAAGAGGGGAAGCCATTATTTTCTTATTCAAGAAGTACCGAGATTTTTTAGATTGGAAATACAATGATCTCAAAACTTATGACATGCAAATAATTGAGCATGTTATCCCAATAAAGGAAGGGGCCAAGCTTTTTCAGCAGAAGTTGCAAAAGGTACATCCAACACTTGAGCCCCCAATTCAGAAGGAGCTGAGGAAGTTGTTGGATTTTTGGATCATATATAAAGTATGACATTCAACCTGAGTATTGTTGATGGTGTGGGACCTGCCAACATTCAATGGGATCTCCCCAGTAAGAAGTACCAACTAGACCTCAAACCATTTGGATTAGGAGTCCCAATGGTGGGTGGTAATGTAGTGCCTTGACCACAGCAGCGTGCAGAGATAAGTATGATGATTTTGGTTGGAAGCAAGTTTATGACCTTGCAGTGAGTCAAGTGAGTTGCATGGGGGTTCTAACACATTGAGGGGAAAGGGAAGTGCATCCCTTAGAACCATGTAATTGTATGTAGCCTGAAAGGAACACATGGGTGATCTGAAATGAGGGTTTGAACAACTTGTCATTCTTACAAGAACCTCCCACTCCAAAGCTTAAACGAACATGATCTAGCTTATGTTGACAATTGCAGAATTATGTACTTGAAATAGGTGTATGTGTTTGTTTGTTTTCATCTATTTAAGTGATTTAACTTGATTTGTTTCTTATGATATTAAACACATATATCAGACATATAATGCAGCAAATAAACATCACACATAACAATAAATTTAATAAGGAGTTCACCCCGATCTCGTGGGCTATGTCTCTGTGAGCTCTTGTCAACTTGACTTGGCTCTTTGGGATTATGGCTTGAATTCTTTTACAAGTTCCACACTCAACTCCAAAGGTTACTGAATTGAACCAATGGGCTTAGAAAACCATCTATATCCCTGTCATGGTTGTCCTCATTGTGCAAGCAGATCTAGGCTCCCTTGGACTTGATTCCTTCAGCAAGTGCACTGAGCTTCCCTGAGCTTCTTAATGGAAAAAACTCCTTTAGAATGCTTCAAATGTCTCTGAAACCTCTGCTACTATCTCCAGCACATATCTGACATCAACAAATGACTGTTCATTTGCTCAAAATGAGCACTACATCCCCGATCTAGGCCTTCCTCCACGGTTGGCTCTAGGCTGCCTGAAACTTCCCTTCAGCATCTCGGCCTTTAGAAGTCTCCAAATGATTCTAAAAACACCTTCATTAGATTCAAAAGGTTCATTACAATCAGGAACGACTATTTGTTTACTGAGAATGGATACTAGTAGTTCCTGCAACAACCTCCAACACCTAGTGGCCTTGAGCTCCAAAATCTCCCTGGACGAAAATCTCCTTGAAGATGGCTTCTTCAGCTTCTCTGGACTATTCCAATGGCTTTAGAAGGCCAAAATTAGCTTAGGTAGACTCTTGTTTTTTTCCCTTAGGTCGAAAATTGCCTCTTGAGTTCATTTACTCAGTCTCTCCTAGAATTACTCCACCAAATCTGGCAAACTGCAGCTAACTGCAGTTATCTGGAGCTAAATTTGGAAAACTGCACCAAATTTGGAAGTCCACCAAGCAAAACCACTGGGTTGACTAACTGCACCCGTTTGGCTCGCATTTGATCAGATTTTCTAGGCGGTTAATGTTAAATGCTGGCGGGTTTTGTTAGCGTAATCGTCGACGTAACCATTGGTGTGTGACCAGGTTGGAATTGTTGGCGAGTAGACTGTTGGCGGTCTATCCCCAAACCATAAACGTTAACTGTTCAAATATAACCGCGGACCCAATACTGTTAAGAACCACTGCGTAGCCAAGACAGTTGGAACTCTTCGTTTGCCCGCGGGAGGTCACGGGTTCGATCCTGCTCGACCCCATAAAACTTTTACAATGCCAATTCAGGGCCATGTGGCGACCTCCGAGCTTGCCATGTGTCAGCCCCTGATTGGTCCACCAAAACAACATATTTTGGGGAATATTCTAGAAAATATTCCTCAGAATATTCTTTTTTTAATATTTCCAAAAATCAAAATTTTCTTGAAAATTGCAATTTTACTGAATTTTTAAAAATGCGATAACTCCTTCATATGGTGTTAGTTTTTCGAACCGTTCATGGTGCTGGAATCAGGAAGATCAGATCCATCTGGTCATTCAAGTTCGACACTCTTTCGAACACTTTGAATTTTGAGCTATCATTGAAGTCTTGAATCAATATCTGATCACTCCTCCCCATTGGAAATATTTTGGACCCCAAAAGACTGCTATACTAATCTGAACAGTAGATGAGAGTACATCACCCTCTTCTTTCAGCCTCCATACACTTGCGTGCATAGCTAGTTCCTTTAAACAAAAACTCAAAGGTAGATGACACTTCCCTTCCTGAATGCGCTTGTCCTCCTGTCAAGAACTGTCTTCCTTGAACTCATTTAGAATTTACAGAAGTTAGTTGAACATCGCTTCCAAGCAAATTCCATGAAAAAGTCACAAACGTAACCATGGAAACTTTTGTTGCTGCAAATCTTCTTCTGTAGACGATGTTGAAAGAAGAAAATAACTTGATGAATAAATTCTTGTTTCAACAAAAGAAACAACTTTCACATCCTATGAATCATCACCGGGTCTTTACATCATGTTTACAAATGATAAACGAAATCACAAGTCAACAAAATCATGCCTTTCAAACATTTGACCCTTCAAGTCAAGCATGTACAAAAAGAATTTAAACGATTGTTTTACAATGATGAAACACTTCATCATTATCTCCCTTTTACAATCTTGGAGATCAAATCAACTTTTCCCAGTCAATATTGCATTACATGCATGTTTAAAACAAAGTAATCAACCCTTCAAGTTAATCACACATACATGTTCAAAATACTAGGAAATCATCATCATCCCTGTGCTCATGCATATCATTCTCATGCATGCATTTCATCCTTCAACTTTCTCTTAAGTACAATATCCTCGATCACATGTACATGTACTTTCAAAGCTAAAATGAATATAACTTTCGCTGCCATAAAGTGAGTCTTATACTCTACTTTTCCATCTTGCAACTTGCATTCCATTTAACAAAGAAATGCATATAATCAAAAGACATGCAACTTTAATTGAATAAGAATTCTAACCACTTCTTATCAATCCATTTCAAATCCGCTTCCTTTAACTGCACATCGACATCAACATGTAGATCATCCTGACACATATTAATGATGGAAACTTCCTTCCCATTCTTGTCATACTCTTTCTCCACTTTCTGTAAATTTCGTGGAAGCATTGTTGGATTTAGAGTCCAGCACCTTTCAGCAATATGTCCTTACTTATGGCAATAATTACAACACATGTGCCTCTTCTTGACAGCATAATTTACATTGTTCAATGGACCTTTAGCTTCTTGCCACTTTTCCTTCAAAATTTTCCTGTATGTGGCCATTTCTTTCTAGCATCTAGAAACACTTTCTCTTTCACCTTTATTACCTTCATGAGGAGGTGAATCGAATGAAGAAGAAGCTCCCTTTGGAACACCATCAACTCCTTTAATGGTTTTAGAGCTTTCACAAATCTCTTGTTCAAGTGCATGCTTATGCACACCTTCTTCCTGCAAGGTATGTTTCAAACTATTGCATTCCCCAAGAATACAATCTTTACCAACTTGAGGTAGGGAACTTGAAATGAAACTCCTTCTAGGAACTGTTTCAATTGCCTTCATGGCTGCTTTGGAACTTTCTCCATAAGATTTCCCATAGCCAAGACCCAAATACTTAGGCCTTTCCTCAACCATTATTGGCTCAACAATACCCTGTGCATGTTTGCCCAATCCTTTTCCTTCATATCCCATTTTGGACATCAACTTGGACCCTATGCCTCTGGTATGTTTCTCAAAAGAGCCAACATAAACATTCTTAGAAGAATTTGAAGACAATCTAGAATTTTTTACCTCTTCTTCAAGCTAATACTTGGCTAAGGCTTCTTTCACAACAAGGAGACGTGTCTCCAACTCATGCATCCTTTCCAGATTCATGTTTGCAATATGAAGTTGGCTTTCCATTTCCTGCAATTGGTCAGAAAGCAATTATTTCTCTTCCCTCATGGAATTCAACTGCTCTCGAAGTCTAGTGCTCTTTCTTTCATCCTCATACATTTCTCTCACCATATTCATCATGATGAACAATTCTTGCTTCAAGCCTTCATCAAAGAATCTTGTGAAGGAGGATGATTTTGAGGACTCACTTGTGGAAGTTGTCATTATAAAAATGAACAAAATAACTTCAACAAAATTCAGAATCTATTAACAAATTTTTGAACCATATGATTGCACAGTCAATCCCTTATTCAAACAACCTGTTTTGCATCAAACCTCTTGTGCTTCAAGGATTTCCTTGAGGTCCTTGGGGTAAGGAGAATGCCTTCAGCCCTTCTTCCTTCTTGTCCTCTCCTGGACTTAGCTAACAATAGCTTTCCCTTCACCTTTGCAAACTCAAACAATAGTCAGTTTACAAATAATCAAACAGTGAAATCCTTTGTACTGTTTAAACACCTTTCAAGTCAAACAAGCAAATAGATTGCTCTATCAATCAAGCATCCTGCTCTGATACCATCTGATCTGAAATGAGGGTTTGAACAACTTTTCATGCTTACAAGAACCTCCCACTCCAAAGCTTAAACAAACATGATCTAGCTTATGTTGACAATTGCGGAATTATGTACTTGAAACAGGTGTATGTGTTTGTTTGTTTTCATCTGTTTAAGTGCTTTAAATTGATTTGTTTCTTCTGATATTAAACACATATATCAGACATATAATGCAGCAAATAAACATCACACATAACAACAAATTTAATAAGGATTTCACCTCGATCTCATGGGCTATGTCTCCGTGAGCTCTTGTCAACTTGACTTGGCTCTTTGGGATTATGGCTTGAATTATTTTACAAGTTCCACACTCAACTCCAGAGGTTACTGAATTGAACCAATGGGCTTAGAAAACCATCTATATCCCTGTCATGGCTGTCCTCATTGTGCAAGCAGATCTAGGCTCCCTTGGACTTGATTCCTTCTATAGGTGCACTGAGCTTCTTAATGGAACAAACTCCTTCAGATTGCTCCAAATGTCTCTGTAACCTCTGCTAGTATCTCCAACATATATCTGACATCAACAAATGATTGTTCATTTGATCAAAATGAGCACTGCATCCCCTATCTAGGCCTTCCTCCACGGTTGTCTCTAGGCTGCCTAAAACTTACCTTCAACATCTCGGCCTTTAGAAGTCTCCAAATGCTTCTAAAAACACATTCATTGGATTCAGAAGGTTCATTACAGTCAAGAATGACTATTTTTTTTGCTGAGAATGGATATTGGTAGCTCTTGCAATAGCCTCCAACCCCTGGTGGCCCTGAGCTCCAAAATCTCCCTGGACGAAAATCTCCTTGAAGATGGCTTCTTCAGCTTCTCCGAACTATTCCAATGGATTTAGAAGGCCCAAATTAGCCTAGGTAGACTCTTTTTTTTTTCCCTTAGGTCGAAAATTTCCTCTTGAGTTCATTTACTCAATCTCTCCTAGAATTACTCCAGCAAATCTGGCAAACTACAGCTAACTGCAGTTATCTAGAGCTAAATTTGGCAAACTGTGCCAAATTTGGAAGTTCGCCAAGCAAAACAGCTAGGCTGACTAACCGCACCCATCTAGCTTGCATGTGACCAGATTTTCTGGTTAGTTAACATTAAATGCTAGCGGGTTTTGTTAGCGCAACCGTCAGCATAACTGTCGGCGTGTGATGAGGTTGGAACCGCTGGTGGGTAGACCACTGGAAATCTATCCCCAAACCATAAATTTTAACTGTTAAGATATAACCATGGACCCAATACTATTAGGAACCATTGCGTAGCCGAGACGGTTGGAACTCTTCGTTTGCCCGCGGGAGGTCACGGGTTCGATCCCACTCGACCCCATAAAACTTTTACAATGCCAATTCAGGGCCACATGGCAGCCTCTGAGCTTGCCACATGTCGGCCCTTGATTGGTCAACTGAAACAACATATTTTGGGGAATATTTTAGAGAATATTCCAAAGAATATTCCTCGAAATATATATTTTTTTAATATTTCCAAAAATCAAAATTTTCTTGAAAATTGCAGTTTTACTGAATTTTTAAAAATGTGATAACTCCTTCATATGGTGATGGTTTTTTGGACCGTTCATGGCACCACAATTAGGAAGACAACATGTATCCAGTTGTTTAGGTTCAACACTCTTTCGAACACTTTAAATTTTGAGCTATCATTGAAGTCTTGGATCAATATCTGATCAATGAGCGAAATGACATCACAAGATGGAAAGCAGAATAGTCCACAAACCAAAGTGATCAGTTAATCCAACAACAAGCCTTCAACCAGATTCATACAAATGCATAAAAAGTAGTTCATAAGAAAATGTGTAATTTAAACAACATACATTGCTAAACCAACCAGGATAGTCCAACTACAATAACAACATATGCATGGAAACATGTTGGCTCAATTATTATTATTATAAGTGAAAGTTCCATCCATACATACACCATTGATAGCCACTAGCCCCAATAGTGGAACGTTACAGTCGAGAACACCTGCTCATCCAAAGAAGTATACTCACTCTACGCAGTGGAGAAGCCAAGGCTCATCACAATACTCCCAAGCCTTCTCTAAATATAAGCCTAGCCAAAATATTAGCTCCCAAAAATCCCTTTCTATGAGTCACAAGATTATATTTATAACAAAGGGTGGGGTGGCCCTTGATATTCCCTTTTCACTCTTTGACTACCCTCATGACTCTTCAACTTCTTTTACAAATAACTCATTACATTACATAGTGATTGTTCACATTCCACAAATGACACTTGGAATTTCACTTACAACATATTTACAAATAATACACATTTTCCACATGTACCCATGTGAGACAAAATAGGCTAGAGACACCCTAACAAGAAAAAACACTATGACTTAGAATTTTGGGGAAAGACCAACTCAGCAACATCCACTTGATGACTCTCGGTGATGTACTAATACTAAGCTTGGTACTGTGCTATGGTGTCTGCATACTGATTGATAATGTCTTTCTGATAGTGGACTCTTGCCTCGATAGATTTTGGGTATATGGTCTTGGAACCCTTGTCCAACTTATCCTAAAGCATGCACAACATTGTCTTGACTACGACGGGACCACCAATGTATTTTCACATGCTTTCGGTGCTCATCTCCAAGTCATCTCTAGTGGCCTCTTGCCTTAGCTACTCCATGTACCTATCAATCTCTAGTCGGACTTGGTTCTTCTCCTTAGCTACAGTGAGGGAACCAATTGACAGGATCCTATGCGTTCTCACCATCGTATCTAAGATCTTATACAACCGTGCATATGAATCATATATGCTACTGATGAACGGGGCGAGCTTCTCATAGTTTTGGATCTACATTCAGATATTTTCTTTGTCTAAATCTACCTATGACTTCATCATATTGGGCAAGTGAAGTGGGGCTCCCTTGTATCCCATTGTCCATTCTTGCAGATGGGCAATAAAAACATGTATGTCCTTGAGAGTTTGAATAATCTTACTGCACCTTCGCTGGAAGCCAGATAGATGGAGAACAACCTTATGCACGATGACAACTTTGACATAGAGTTGATACTCAATTAAGTATCTCTTTCCTCATCCCTGCCATTGCGGATCTTGCAGATTGTTCTGCCTTCCACCTGGCTGCTTGCAAGTTCTTTGGCATCTATTCATTCTCTACTAACAAGAACTTGACATTTGAGCTCATGGCTCCTGCATAAGCCACGATGGTGACTGGATCCTTCCTAACATCTAGCACTATCACCCTTTCCTTTATAAATGATGGTGATGCATGATCATCTGGGAAATTCTTTCTCTGCGCCTATACAATCTTCTGCCACAACTCATCAAATGAAAGATTGTACACAACCATCACCAGATCATCATCAAGGAGAAAAACCTCTCCTTACTCACTTGGGACTGGTTTTGATATTGGAGATGGTGGATACTAAGGGGCGACTTCGGATGCTCTTGGGATGAGATCGATATCTTGGTCCTGTGGCTCCTATCCCAACTCCATGTCTGTTTCTTCAACCATTTCCTCAATCTAATAAGCAAGCTCCTGATCGTGCATCTGCTCACCCTCTTCTTCATCTACTGGCTATTCTCACTCGTCAACCTATACAGGCACAAATTTCTCTATCATCGTACCTTGCCCTTATTCTTGTTCCAATTTCTTCTTTTCTTCCCTCTCTCTCCTTCTTAGCTCATGTTCTTCCTTCAATGTCTTCCTTGTGTCTTACAACTTCCTTTCTACTTTCTCCAACCTTTACTTCTCTCTATTCCTCCACTCTACTCTCTTTATGCGTTGTTGCCACTTTACCTCCACTGCCAAAGCTACTTTCTCAATGAGAGGATATTCTTTGAACTTGTATATTTTCCCATCCTTTGGGTTCTCAACAATCTTCCTCTTACCCTTTTCCTACACCAATTTGATTCTTATTACTGCTATTATTGTTGCTTCCTCTGGTGGTGCTGCCTACAGAGCAACCTTCCACATTGTGGATATATTGACTAGTTCATTGAGCTTGGAATAGTTGTAAAAATATTTCCAAGGGTCCTCCTCTGCCTAATGACATACCCTGTGGATCCATGGATAATACACCCTCGCACAATGGTTCTTGCAAATATGGTGGGGATCATATGGATTATAATATCTGGCGCTGAACTCAAACTTTGCTATTTCCTTAGCTTCGACATCTACATCTTTCAAGCTCTTAATCTTGTACAATCCAATCTGCAAAGGAAGCACAAGCCATGGTGTCTTCTTTCTCCTATGAAACCCTATTGATAACCCTGTGGAGATGTGATATGCAACCTCTTGCATGAACAACTTGTTCATGCCATACCTTGGTAGAACATGCAAAGGCTTCTCTCTGCCAAACATCCACATGAAGGTGCCATCGGGTGAGGCATACCAGTCTATAATGTTAAGTATTGCCTCCATCTCTTCTTGGGACATGCAAGGTGGATCCTGCTCAAAGATCAGATTGAACACCAAGATGATGAAATGGTCATCTAGATTTGCTATAAATCCTCAGTAGCTACACTTAGAAAGAAACTTGCAATACATATTGACGACATTCTCCTATGGTGTCCATGTCCAACCCATGCTAGGAAAATAATGTTGGGCATATATTGCATCAAGTAAATACACGGACATATAGAATCTCACTTTCTCATCCTTCGGTAGATTCGGGGAGTTAGTCACATGGAATTTCAATTGAAAAGCCAATAGATTCGACCAATTTAATGGCCTTTCATCATTCACCAACTAGTCCAAAACAAACACCCAATTCTCTGAAAAGGTCTTTGTGCTATCTTGGCCGTATAATTGGAATGCAAATATGATCAAGGATTGGTAAGCCTTTCTGAGTGACTTTGTCTTGTAAGCATGATTGGATGTTGATCTAAACTTCGATGGCTCTTTCACCCAATGCTAAATAATATCTCTGGTGTTTACAAATATTTTGGTGGCATAGAAAAGTGTATCCATGTGGTTCACTGACTAAGGTAAGTGATGCATCTAATGATAGTTCTTTGTCCTTAAGGTAGGAAGTTGTATCCCACTGGCACTGTTCAATGTCATAGTCTCAGGATTTGTGTGTGAGACAATCCAGTGGATGATTTCCACACATGGGAAGGTGGGGTACCTTCATGCAACCTTATGTAAGCCTAACCAGTGGATATTGACATACACTTGTCGATCCTCTAGATCTTCCTTGAATTCCCCTGCAAAGATATCCTTGATTTCCTGCCATGTTAACTTTATTCCCTTCTTAATGAAAATATGAGTGTTTGCATAAACTATAAAATGCACTGACACCTGCTCAACTGCTTCTTCAGTGCTACTTTCAATAGTATCCTTTGATACAGCTCCCTTGGAAGCCATGTTACTTGTAACTGTTGGAGAGTTTCTCAACAACTGTTGTAATTGGAGACAAAGAGGACACTCATGGCATGCATATATTAGTGTGAAACTGAAAGAACTTCAAGAATAGACCACACAACAAAATAGGAAACTATTGGGAATAATTGCGTAATTCTCGCTCTCAGAGGTGAATAACTGCCAACTAGTTCTACACATTATGCAGTCCCAACTGCCATGAGGGAGGTATTGCTGACTGGGACTGCACAATGTGAATTTTAGTCAAGATTAGGCTCACTCGGACTGCACATTGCGCAATCCTAGTGGCCAAGGCTCAGGACTGTCTCTTGGAACTACGAAGTGTGGAGTTGGAGCGAAGCCTTAGTAGCCTTTGCACAATTCTTAGATCCAAGGCAGAATCATGAGCTACAGAAATGCATAGTGCGAGCTAGGGAGAAGCAATATTCAGGCCAAGGAAGCCCATATCTGCCCAATGGGAGCATGAAAATGAGTAGATATGAAGGTTGAAGTGAAGGTGGATGCAAATTTGAGTGAATGATTATGCATGCAAATGAAACGGGTGTAGGAATCAATCAAACTGAAGAACAATAAAGCATGTGGAGAGAGTCGCCGTAATGACGACCGTTAGTGAAAAAATTGGGTAATGCATGCGAAACTTGGGAAAGGCAATGAAAAACTCAAAACAACACTTATAAAAGATAAAAAAAATCAACACACTATCATTCATTCAATAAAATGGGTAAAATAACACTCTCATGTACCAAGCAAGCAAAAGCGACAGAAAAATAAGAAAAAGATTAGAAAAGCAAAACTTACCTGTAAAAGCTGTGACAAATGTGCCAAAGGTTCCTAGTTCTCCTCAAGAATGCCATAGCTCCAAGATCAAATGTGAAAATGAGCTCTGGTGGCATCCATTAAATAGATTTATTTGATCTAGGGGTTATGATACAAAGGCCAAAAATCTCGGAAAAAATGACACTTGGCGATAGTTTCCAAAAATAACTTAAGTGCCACCTCCGAATGCTAAAAATAGATCTGTAATTTCTATGGATTCCTTTTCTCCTTTTACTTTTTTTCTTTTTTCAGGAGAAAACTTCCATGCATGCCCGGAGAGATTACGCAGTTCCAAGGAGAACTGGGCAACTCACTGGCTGATGCATCAGGCAACTACTGAGGAAAAGCTTCTACGCAATTTTTGGGTTGAGTGGCCTAGGTTGCCTCTCATGCTTTATGTAGTTTCTCAGCTGAAGGAAAGTTTTCAGCTGTGTCTATGTGGTTTTGGAGTTGAAGGCTCTTTGCTAACTTGGACTGCACAATTCCCAAGAGCAAGGCTGGTTACCCTTAAGGATTGCATAGTTCACTAAGGAAAGTATGGAACTGGGTCGAAACCAAGTCAAGTAATCAGCTTGTGTGTTAGACAGTAAAGCAAGTTAGAAAACACAAGCCATATGCAAAAGATAAAGCTCGATAAAAGCAAAAGTACCTTGATCAACGCGAGATAAATTGTTGTGATTTAGGAGGGAGGATTCAAAATGAAGCATCGACAAAATTTTGGAGGGTAGTTGTAGCTGCTACATCATTGGTGACACATTGGTAGAAATCCAGCTCTCTATATGGACCTTGTCTCATGTAAAGCGAGTCTAACTCTTTCGGAAGTATTGTTTGATTATTTGATTGTCATGGTTTCTTCACTAGCTTGACTTAAAGATGTAGTCCCTACCATTCTCTCTATCAGCAACACACATACCAAGCCAAGTCAACTGAGTTGTTTCAATTGGGATGATGGGTATATTGATGCATAAGTAACATAGACTGTCATAGTTTTAGTTTCATCTCTGGTGTTGCTCTGCTGCCAGCGGACCTAGACATTACCTTAACAGAGTCACTTTAGGAACACAAGCATTGCTCCACTTCTAGAAAGCTTGGATAGTACCTCGATGGAGTTACTTGGTTCACCTCTCTGCACAGGAATCCTTTCTCTTCTTTTTCCTTTATTTTATTTTTTTCATTTTTCAAAGAACTGTGCATAGGCACTTATTTATTTCATGTGGCAAAAGAGGGATCCTGACTTATTGAGATTAGAATAGGTTTTTCCTTCAAAGAAGGAGGTTTATATATACCTCTGACATACTTGTTAAGGTTTCCTCCCTCACCTTACTCTACTTGATTGAGTTGAAAAGGATTAACTGAATAATAAAGAACCGATTAGAGTAGGTGGTACTAATTAAGAGTGCAAGCATTGTGATTTCACCAAAACCCACTCTGAAAGGAACACATTTTCCATCAGGGTATCACTGACTAAAATAAATGCAAGATCTTTATAATGAGAGGGAATAGACAGATAACCAAATATTGATAGTTTTACAAGTCCTCTTGTATTTCACCCTGCTTGTCTTAAGAACCGAAACAATGTTTCATGGGAAAACTAATCCTAAGGATGTACAAGAAAATAAGCAAGAAAAGGAAAGAAGTAAGATGAATACCAAATCAAGTAAGAAAAAAAAAAAACTAAAAAGAAAACACTACACCTACTCCTAAGCTAATTAGAACGTGGACCAACTCACGTGAAGTGATATTTCCAATGCAGCTACCGACGCATTGGTCGACCCATGTAAGTGATGGCGTGACTCACAAGAAAGATATGCAAGAAAACAAATAAACAAGAAATTTAAACCAAAACTTTCTAAGCTTGAATGCATCTACAGAAAATCAAATATTGAAATCACATTAAAGGCACCCTGCAGACATATTATAATGTTGTGTCACATTGCGTATTGATGACAAGGATGTACACTCTTTCGAACATGACAAACAAGCAAACATGAAAAAGGAAGAAAAATTTCATGTCTTAAGAGTACTTGCTATGTATGACTCCTCCAATGCATGAGCGATAGGATCGTGTGATTCTGGTGGAGGATGTGAAAATTGTACACTAGATTGATTTTCAATGTAAACAAGAGAGTGATAAGGAGCTTGGGGAGATTCAAAAAATTTCTGATCAGGAATGGAATTGACCTCAAGACTACGAGAACCTGACATAACCACTAGATCGGGCTAAAGTTCCTCGACAAATTTAGGAGTTTCCACTTCATCAGAATATGGATCATCAAAGACTGGTGGCTTAGAAAGATCAACAATAGGTGAATCAGAATCACGATCAAGTGAATGAGTGAAAATATCACGACAGCCATGATCAGAAAATTCAAGATGTACATCGACATCATCATGATCTGATGAATCATAAAGAGGGGTTGATGAGAAACAAATAATTTCACCCTTTGAATTTATATAAATGAAAGATGAGAGATCGGGTATATATGGGAAGAAAGATTTGTCCTCTCCATAATCAAATGACAAACATACATCCTTAGTGTTTTGTGACTGATCGAAAGAAGAAACATCTAGGGATAGTTTTTCACAAGAAAAATTAGAAATGGTAGAATCATAGAAGATGTCAAGATAAAGCAGATGAGGTGCGGGCAGAAGGAAGTCATCCTTCACCACAACTTCTTATTCAAGTTCCCACACACTCATAAAAAATAATAGTGCAAGTTGGCTGCCCAACATCAACTTCGTCCATAGCTTGATCCTCATGAACATCGCATGTGGAGTTCAAAATGGATGAACACGACACACCAAAATCTGGAGGACCAAAGGAACTAGTGGACAAAGGTCAAGGGGATGAGACCATGTGACAACCATTAGGCATGTAGTCCAAATCTGTGCATAAATCTAGAGCAAGTGGCATGGTAGGAGGTGATAGTTCAACAGGTCGGTTCGCAACTTCTCCCACCTCGTTCTATGGAGATAGAGTTGTTTGATGAGAAGAGGATGGAGGGTCACTTTTGACAGTAACCTTGTCCGTCTCATATTTAAAATCTCTAACAATGAGAGGTTCGAAAAGTTCTAACTCTTATGGATTTTTCGAGATGTGAAGAAGATACTGAAATATTTTAGTCATAAATTTCCAATCAACTTCATCTTCCAGAAATTCAAAACAATAATGAAGGAATCATTCATAAAATTGTCTCAATAGATTCGTCAAGTGCTTTTCATAATTTTAAGATTTTGCGGTTAAGTTCTTTATGGTCATAGAAGAAAAAAGTATGTCTTAACTCTTTGAACATATGATTGGAATATATAGAAGCTGCGAGAAATGTGAGACACCATTTCTTAATGTGCCCTTCAAATGTGTAAAAAAACAACCCACATGTAATGTCGTCTGAGGGGACTTCATTCCTATCACAAGAAGCCAAAAAGGAAATTCTATGAGTTAATAGGGATGTTCCACTTTCACCATCATATTTGAATCATGACATGCCATCTATAACATCCACCGACACATCAAAATCATGAGTGTGAAAAAAACATGCCAGGGTTGATATTGTGATGTAAGTCATGAATGATATGCAGAGATTCAAAACAGACTTTTAGGGCTCAGCTTGTCATTTGGCCCTCCTTCTAGCACTAGAAATATTGATGGTGTTGGACCCGCAAACATTCAAGGGGATCTCCTCGGTAAGAAGTCTCAACTAGAACTCAGACTGTTTGGAGTAGCAGTCCTAGAAGTGGGTGGTAATGTAGTGCCTTTACCGCGGTAGTGCATAGAGATAACTATGATGACTTTGGTCAGAAGCAAGTGTATGACCTTGCAGTGAGTCAAGTGAGATGCATGGGGTTTCTAACACATGGATGGGAAATTTAAGTGTGTCCCTTAGAAGCTTGTAATAGTATGCAGCCTAAAAGGAACACACGAGCGGAATGGCATCACAATATGCAAAGCAGAATAGTCTACAAACCAAAGTGACGAGTTAATCCAACAACACACCCCCAGCCAGATTCATACAATTGCATACAAATTAGTTCATAAGAAAACGCGTAAGTTACACAAAATACATTGGTAAAGCAACCATAATATTCTAACTACAATTACAACATATGCATGGAAACATGTTGGCTCAGTTATTATGATTATAAGTGAAATTTCCATCCATACATACACCATTGACAGCCACTGGCCCCAATAGTGGAATGTTATAGTCAAGAACACATGTTCCTCCAAAGAAGTATACTCGCTCTACACGGTGGAGAAGCCAAGGCTCGTCACAATACTCCCAAGCCTTCTTTAAGCCTAAGCCTAGCCAAAATCTTAGATCCCAAAAAGCCATTTCTATGAGTTATGAGGTTCTATTTATAACAAAGGGTGGGGTTACCCTTGACATTCCCCGTTAAATCTTTGACTACCCTCATGACTCTTCAACTTCCTTTACAAATAACTCATTACATTACACAGTGGTTGTTCACATTCCACTAATGACACTTGGAATTTCACTTACAACATATTTACAAATAATATACATTTTCCACATGTACCCATGTGAGACAAAATAGGCTACACATAGCCTAACAAGACAAAACACTATGACTCAGAAGTTTGTGGAAAGACCAACTTGACAACATCCACTTGATGACTCTCAGTGACGTAGTGATACCAAGCTTGGTACTATGTTATGGTGACCCCATACTGCTTGATAGTGTATTTCTAATAGAAGACTCTTGCGAACATAGCTTCTGGGTATATGGTCTTGTAACCCTTGTACAACTCATCCTGAAGCATGCGCAACATGGATTTGAATACGACGGGACCACCAATGTACTTATTCATGTTTTCTATGCTCATCTCCAAGTCATCATTGGTGGCCTCTCGCCTTAGCTGCTCCATGTACATGTTGATCTCTAGTGGTACTTGGTTCTTCTCCTTAGCTACGATGAGGAAACCAATTAACAAGATCATGTGTGTTCTCACCATCACATCCAAGCTCTTATACAACCATTCATATGAAGAATGTATGTTACTGATGAACGGGGCAAGTTTCTCGTAGTTTTGGATCTGTATCTGGATCTTTACTTTGTCTACCTATAGCTTCATCATCTTGGGCGAGTGAAGTGGGGCTCTCTTGTATCGAATTGTCCATTCTTATGGGCGATAGCAGCATATATCTCCTTGAGAGTTTAGACAATCTTACTACACCACCATTGGAAACCAAATAGATGTACAACTGCCTTATTCACGGTGACAAATCCGTTATAGAGTTTCTGCATGGTGGCCTCAAGAGTTAATACTGTAGCAAGTATCGATTTCCTTATCTCTATGATTATGGATCATGCGGATTGTTCTCCCTTCTCCTTAGTCACTTGCAAGTTATTTTTCATATGTTCATTATTTTCTAAAAAGAACTTGACATTTGAGCTCGTGGCTCCTGCATAAGCCATAGTGGCATCAGCCATGGCAACTGAATGCTTCCTAACATATGACACTATCACCCCTTCCTTCATAAATGTAGGTGACATGTGACCACCCAGGAAATTCTTTCTCTGCATCTGTACAATCTTCTGTTGCAACTCATCAAATGACAAATTGTACACATCCATTGTCATATCATCATCAAGGATAACAAACTCTCCTTGCTCACTCAGGACTAGTTCTGATACTAGAGGTGGTGGAGATTGAGGGGAGACATCATATGCTCTTGGCATGAGGTCAGTATCTTGGTCCTATGGTTCCTATCCCAACTCCATGTTTTTTGCTTCAACCATTTGCTAAATTGGTTGAGCAAGCTCCCAATCGTACATCTGCTCACCCTCTTTTTCATCTACTAGAAGTTCTAACACCTCAACCTGTATGGGTGCAATTTTCTCTATCATCGTGCCTTTCCCTTCTTCTTCTTCTTGCTTCTACTTATCTTCCCTCTCTCTCCTTAGCTCTTGTTATTCCTTCAACTTCTTCTTTGTTTCCTACAAATTCCTTTTCTACTTCCTCCAACCTTTTCTTCTCTCTCTTCCTCTAATCTACTTTATTTATGAACTATTACCTCTTTTCCTCCACTTCAAAAGCTACTTTCTCAATGAGAGGATATTATTTGAACTTGTAGCTTTTCTTAGCCTCTGGGTTCTCGGCAATCTTCCTCTTACCCTTTTCCTACGTTGGTTTGCTACTTATTTTTGCTGTTGTTGTTGCTTCATGTGGTGTTGCTACTTGCAGAGAAACTTTCCATGTTGTGGCTGTACTAATTGGTTCATTGATCTTGGAGTAGTTGTAACAATATCTCCAAGGATCCTCCTGTGTCGAATGAAATTCCTTGTGGATCCACTCACATAATGATTCTTGCAAATATAATGGGGATCATACAGATTGTAATCTCTGGTGCCGAAATCAAACTTTGCTACCTCCTTAGCTTCGACATCTACATATTTCAAGCTCTTAATCTTATATAATCAAATTCGCAAAGGAAGCACAGGCCATGGTTCCTTCTTCCTCCTATGCAACCCTACTGATAACCCTGTAGAGATGTGATATGCGACCTCTTGCATGACCAACTTGTTTGTGGTATACCTTGGTAGAACATGCGGATACTTATCTCTGCAAAACATCGTGATGAAGGTGCCACTAGGTGAGGCATACTAATCTGCAATGTTAAGTATTGCCTCCATCACTTCTTGGGATATGTAAGGTGGATCCTGCTAAAAGATCAACTTCAACACGGGGATGATAAAATGTATAGCTAGCCTCACCATAACTACTTAGTAGATGCAGTCGAAAAGAAACTTGTAATAAATATTAACAACATTCTCCTCTGGTGTCCATGTCCAACCCATGCTAGGAAACTGATGTTGGGCATATAATGCATCAAGTAAATGTGCAGACAGGTAGAATCTCGCTTGTTCATCCTTGAGTGGATTCTGAGTGTTAGTCACATGGACTTTCAACTAAAGAGTCAACATATCATACAAGTTGAATGGCCTTCCATCATTCACTAACTGGTCCAACACAATTGTATAATCAACATACAAAGATGATCAAGAATTGGTAGGCCTTTATGAGTGATTTTGTCTTGTAAACATGATTGGGGGTTGATCTGGACTTCGATGGCTCTTTCACCTAGTGCTTTATAACACATCTGGTGTTTACAAATTTGTGGGTGGAATAGGAAAGTGTATCCATGTAGTTCATTGGCTTAGGTAAGTTACACATCTGATGGTAGTTCTCTGTCCTAAAGTTAGCAATTTGTATCCCACTGGCACTGCTCAATGCCATAGTCTCAGAATCTGTGTGTGAGAAAACCTAGTGGATGATGTCCGCACATGGGAAGGAAGGGTACCTTCATGCAACCTTATGTAAGCTTGACCGGTGGGTATTGAAATACACCTGTCAATCCTTTAGATCTTCCTTGAAGTCCCCTGCAAAAGATATCCTTGATTTCCTACCATGTTAACTTCATGCCAGAATTATCAATGAATAGTTGAGTGTCTGCATAAACTGGCAAATTCACTGACACCTGCTCAACTGCTTCCCCAGTTCTACTTTCAATAGTATCCTTTGATGCAGTTCTCTTGAAATTCATGTTACCTATAACTGTTGGAGAGTTGCTCAACAACTATTGTACCATGAGACAGAGAATACACTCATGGCATGTAGATATTAGCGTGAAACCAAAAGCACTCCAAGAACAGACCAAACAACAAAATGGGTAACTGCTAGGAAGAGTTGCGTAATTCTTTCTTTGAGAGACCGTGATTGAGTGTCAGCTGATTCTATGCATTACGCAGTCCCAGCTCCCAGTGGGGAGTTCATGCTGACTGGAATTGCGCAATACGCAGTTTAATCAGGCTTAGGATGGTTAGGACTACACATTTATCAATCCCAGCGGCTAAGGCTTAGGATTGGCTCCTAGAACTGTGAAGTGTCTAGCTAGGCCTTGGTAGCCTCTGTGCAATTCCAAGAGCCAAGGTAGAGCCTTAAGATCCAAAAATGCGCAGTGCATGCCATGAAGAAGAAAGATCTGGGCCAAGGAAGGACAGATCTGCCCAATGGGAACATGAAAACGAGTAGATCTAAAGGTGGAAGTGAAGGTGGATGTGGATCTAAGTGAATGATGATGTATGCAAATGAAATGGGTGAAGGAATCAATCAAACTGAATAACAATGAAGCATGTGGAGAGAGTCGCCACAACGGTGACCGTTAGTGCAAAAAATGGTTAATGCATGCGACACTTGGGAAAGGCAATGAAAAACTTAAAAAAATACTTCTACAAGCTAAAACAAATAAAAATGTCAGTGATCATTCAATAGAATGAGTAAAACAACACTCTCACAAGTCAAGCAAAAAAAAGCGACAGAAAAAGTAGCGAAAGACTATAAAAGCAAAACTTACCTGGAAAAGCTGCGACAACTATGCTTAAGGTTCCTAGACCTCCTCGGGAATGCCAAAGCTCCAATATTGAATGTACTAATGAGATTTGGTGGTTTCCATTAAATGTACTTGGTCGATTTAGGGTTTATGATGCGAAGGCCAAAAATCTAGGAAAAAGAGAGACTTGGCGGCAATTTCCAAAAATAACTCAAGTGCCACCTCTGATTGCTAAAAATAGACCCCTATTTTCTAGGGAACATTTTTCACTTGTTTTTTCTTTTTTAGGAAAAATTACCCATGCATGCTCAGAGAGATTGTGAAGTTCTAGGGAGAGTTGGGCAACTCACTGGCTCATGCATCGAGCAATTGCTGAGGGAAAGCTTCTATGCAATTTCTAGGTTGAGTGGCCAGGCTGTGTCTCATGATATGCATAGTTTCCTAGCTGAAGCTAAGCTATTAGCTGGCTCTACGCAGTTTTGGAGCTAAAGGCTCACTGCTTGCTTGGATTGTGCAATTCCTGAGAGCAAGGCTAGTTTCCTGTAAGGATTGCATAGTTCACTAAGGCAAGCCTGGAACCAAGTTGAAACCAAATCAAGGGATCGGCTTGTGGGTAGACAATAAAGAAAGTTAGAAAATGCAAGTCGTAATGCAAAATATAAAGCTAACTCAAAGCACAAGTACCTAGACCAGTGCAAGATAAGATGTTGTGATTTAAGAGGGAGGCTCCAAAACAAAGCATCGGCAAAATTTTGAAGGGTGGTTGTAGCCGCTACAATAGGTATCTAATCTGGGCCTAGTGAGGAAGAAGTGTAGGGAAATACACTTGTGCATAGATATTTGAAATCTTAATCATGCTTTAGACAAAGTAAACTACCCTATGTCGTATATGGAACATAGATTATAGACAATATCGGGGTTAGAGATGTTCTCTTTTCCTGACGGTTATTCTAGATTCAATCAGGTTTTGGTCTTGAAGCCTAACATACTTAAGACTACTTTTCGGACGAAGTGGGGCACATTAGAGGAAATTTCAGCCTAAAAATGCCCATGAAATTTTCATGTAATTTCCATGTCATAATATGTAAACCAATCAAAATCATTTACATTTGAAAAGAGGTACATATAAATATTTTGGAGGGAAAAGAAAAAAACTACTTTTTTTAATAGTATTTTTGGCTTATTTCCTTATAGGTTTACTCAAATTTCAAGTGTAGACACTTGTTGGATGTGGAATTAAATTCCACATCCAACGAGTACCCATTATGCATACTTTAGACAAGACCTACATTGATAAAAATTGAATATACATTAAAAAAGCGTGTTGAACATGTTTTTTAATGTATCTTTTATTATTTTAACTATTATGTTATTAGAAAAAGTCTTTCGGTAGAAATCACATGAAAGAATTTTTTGGCCGACGCATTTCGAACCAACAAGTGTGGTTCATCATCAGGACCAGATGAAGAGGCAGACCATGGCAAAGGCTTAAATAGAGAGTAATGTAGAGACATCATTTCAAGTAACGGCTATATTTGAGCAATAATGTTTAAATTATAATATTAATTTATTAATATATTATAAACAAATATTATTAAGTAACGACTATATTAAACAGCTAGTTTTTGAAAAAATATTTAAATAATGATATTATTTCATTAATTTATTAAGGATATTAATAGGTAACAACTATATTAAATAGCTAGTTTTTGAAAAATAATATTTAAATAATGATATTAGTTTATAATGTATTAAAATATTAATATGTAACGGCTAGTTTTTGAAAAAATATTTAAATAATGATATTATTTCATTAATTTATTAAAAATATTAATAGGTAACGGCTATATTAAATAGCTAGTTTTTGAAAAATAATATTTAAATTAATTTATTAAACCAAATATTACTAGTTCTTGAAAAATAATATTTAAATAATGATATTAGTTTATTAATTTATTAAAATATTAATATGTAATGGATATATTAAACAACTAGTTTTTGAAAAATAATATTTAAACTATGATATTAGTTTATTAATTTATTAAAAACAAATATTATTAAGTAACCGCTATATTAAACAGCTAGTTTTTAAAATAAATAAATAAATAATCAAAGTCAAACTTTAAAGGAGGGGAGTCAAAAATTATAAAAATGAGTGAAGGCCCTGATCGAGACAAGATCATTTGATAAATAAAATAACTAATGGAAATAAAATAAAATAAAAGAAATTACAAATAATTAATGGAAAAATAAACAAAACAAAACAAAATATACACAAGTCAAAATAAATAAATAAAAGATTATTTTTCCTGCTAGCCGACATAAAACATAAATAAAATATTATGCTATTATTTTTCCTTAGGTGGTTGCTTTTAGGCTGAAAATTCCTGTAATGTGTTCGCATTCAAAAGAATACCATTTGGGCTAGTTAATGTCGGTGTGACCTTTCAATGTGCAATGGAGATCGCATTTCACCCACTGATAAGATAGAGCATGGTGGTGTATCTTGATGATGTTACAATGTTTTCTAAAAAGTGATCCGACCACCTCTGCCACTTGAAGCAAATATTCGAGCGATGTCGAAAGTATGGGATATCGCTTAATCCCATAAGAGTATTTTTTCATTGTCTTAGGGAAACCTCTTGGGCCATATTATTGCGAAAATTAGGATTAAAGTGGAACCTAAAAGGGTCAGAGCTATTATGCAGATTCCCTTCCCAGTCAATAAGAAATCCATGTGGTCCTTTATGGGGAAAATCAACTTTCTCTACAAGTTCATCTCCGATTACGCTCAAATTGTCAAACCTATACAAGAGATGGTAAATAAGGATGTAATATACAAGTGAGATAAAAGGGAAAATGACATGCTTTACCATATTAAGAAATCTATCGCAGAAGCACTGGCCTTATACAACCTAGATTTCAACAAATATTTTTCTCTCTACACCTTCGCTTTTGACACTTCTCCTGATGTCATACTTATGCAAAAAGATAATCAAAATAATGAGCGACCAATATATTTTACGAGTGCTAGCCTGTAAGGACCCAAACTCAACCATCCCACCATTGATGAACAAGTGTATGCAGTCTATAAGGTGGTAAAACAATTTTGACCCTATCTCTTGAAGAATCATTGCATTATATTTGTTCGGCACCCAATAGCTAGATCATTGTTCTTCCAACAAGATTTGGGTGAGAGAAGGGCAAACTGAAGGACTGGATTGTAAGAGTATGACTTAAAATTCAAACCATTTCACACCATCAAAGGCCATGTTTTATGTCGGCTAGCAGCAGAAGCAGTGGATGATAAATAATATGATCCATCCAATTGGGAGTAGGAAATCGAGATGTGTAATATTGAGTGGGCCTCCCCAACTTCTATCTCTAACTCTTGGTACATGAATGTGTGCCAATATCTCAATCATGACACTTTTCCCTCTCACTTATTTGCATAGCAGAAGAGGGAAGTCAGATTAAAATAATTATTTAACCAATTGGTGCATGGGGTGATTTTTAGAAAGCACCATAACAGAGTATTTCTTAGATGCTTAGAAGCACATGATTTAGAGAATGTGTTGCATGATTTCCATGATGGACCAATCGGGAGTCACTTTGCGGGTGACACAACAGTGCACAAAGTTATGCGGGCCAATTTTTATTGGCCCACATTATTCAAATATGCTCACACATATGCTCGCAAGTATCCAGTCTGTCAGAAGTATGCCAACTGAGGAATGATGTCAGCCACCATGTTGCAGCCTATCACTATGGAAGAACCATTTCAAAAATGGGGCCTAGATGTTATTGGTGAGAGTTTTCCATACTCATCAAAGCAACACTCCTATATTCTCACTATCATAGATTACTTCACGTTGTGGGTAGAAGAGGTTCCACTCAAGGAGGTGAATGATCAGGAAGTCATCAACTTCCTTAAGAAGAATATCATTTCACGGTTTGGCATTCTGACTTCACTTATTTTTGAAAATGCAGCATATTTTTCATCGTTAAGATTATATAATTTTGCATTGGAAAATGGCATTGTATTGGAACATTCTGCTAATTATTATCAGTAGGGAAATGGTATTACTAAGTTCACTAATAAGAACCCCATCTTCATTATCAAGAAGATCATTTTATCTTAACAGAGGAACTGGAAATCCGCTTTGTTGAATGCCTTATGGGCTAATTGATTCATGCCAAAACCTTCTTTGAATATGTCTCCTTACCTCCCCATGTATGGAAAAGAATCCATCCTACCCCCAAATATCTATTTTCCTACCCTTCAACTTTCACAATAATCCCCGGGCAAGCCATGCTTATTGGTTCAGAGTAGGATTGACACTCTCCACAAACTGCATGATGAAAGACAAAAATCAAATGAATTTTTTTCTCTTCACTAGATTCATATCAAGAGGTGGTTCAACAAGAAATCTGTAGGGAAAAATGAATTTAGTGTGGGTGACCTAGTCCTAAAGTGGGACAAAGCCCACGAGGAAAAAGGAAAACACACTAAGTTTCAATCCTTTTGGATCAGATCATTCACTGTGCATGAAAGGCTTGGCCAACACACGTATCGTCTTCAATCTCTAGACAGGAAGATTGAATCTCTTCCTATTAATGGCTAAGATTTAAAACATTATTTTCAATGATGATCTGGGGTTATGCCCTACCCTATGTACAAAATTTGTTTTCTTGTTTTTTTTTTCAATTTGCCTTGGGTTTGTTTTCATTTATATAAATAAGTGTTGTGCATGAACGTGTTTTCTGTCTTCTTTGTGTGTGGATGAGTTGAAAAGATTCTCATGGCACTACAACATCTAGATAACATTTGGTCCTCCCTATTTTTGTTGGTTACATATTTCAGTCAATGATGTTCTGACAGAAAACACGATATGTCTGCAAAGAGAGTTTTTGGTTGAACAATGATACCCGTGTCTTTTTTTGAAACCTTATGCCCACACTCTATTCCTTATGTTTTGATGTTTTCACGCTTATCCAATAAGTATAGGAAGAAAAGGGGAAAACCAAAACAAGTAAACCTAAATCAGAGGTCTTTATATGCTTCTCTAAAGGAACAACCTCTTCTTCTATGAATAAGTCGGGATCCCTCTTCTGCCCATAAAATGAATAAGTGCCTATGCACAACCTATATAAATATATAAATAAAGGTGAAAGAAGAGAAATGTTTCTTGTGCAGAGAGGTGAAACAAGCAACTCCATCGGGGTATTGTCTTGGCTCACTAGTAGTGAAGAAATGTTTATGTTCCTGTAGTGACTCTGCCAGGGTACTGTCGAGGCTTGTTGGCAGTAGAGAAACACCACGAATGAAAAATGTACTCTCAAAATCTAAATCTCGTGAACTATACTACCCTTTCTGATTTGAAACATTGCAATATTGTTGATCTTGTGTTTGTGTACAACTAAGATGGCACAGAGGGGGCCATGTTTACTCACTGGGTAAGTTGGGAAGCCAAAGTGATCTGCATGATGAATCAATACTCCTTGAAGAATTAAGACCCTACACAAAAGAATCAACCAAGAAATAGAAGCTAGAATTCTACTAGTGTGTTGCCAAGTGTTGTCGTTGCTACAACAACCTCCAAAATTTTGGCCTACATCCAAATTTCATAGCCTACCTTCACCTTGCATATTATTGTTACAAACATTCAGAATCATTAGATTTGTTTTCTCTAAGTGTTTTTCTCCCATTTTCAAGAAAATCAAAGTGTCGTATTTTCGCATGTTAAGTGTTGTATGGTATATATAAGCTTTTTTTGGTGGTTTCAAGGGGTTATATTTGTGAAAATTATATTTTCGTACTATGTAAACATTTCTCACACTCATTTCCAAAGTTTTAAGCAATGTTGCACAAGTGTCATCACAGTCGTCGCAAAGTGTATCTTTGGTGTTACACTTGTCGTAAGTCATCACAAAGTTTTCACACCAAGGGAAGTTTTTTGTTCATGTGTTCTGGATGATCTATGTTGTGTCATCAAGTATTCTTAGTGTATGATCATAGTTAAGTCTAATCACTATTCACATTAGCTTCACTGCTCCCACAACCAAACTCGAAAAACTCCTTGACTAAGCAACTTAGCCTCATCCAACCCTCGTAAACTCCAAATTGTGTAGTCCAGTTGCAACCTGTCCTCTTGACACTATGCAATGTGCAGTTCCTGCCTCCTAGGACTGTGCACTATGAAATCCCAATGCTCAAGCCCGACCCCTGAGTTCCAAAATTGTGCAACCCTGCCCTCTAGCTAGGTCTGAACTGTGCATTGTGAAATCTTAGTAATCAACCCCAGCCCTTGAGCTACAAAATTTTGCAATCACCTGGTCTCCTCTGCCTTCTGTAACTGCGCAGTAGGCAGAATCAGTGCTCAAGCCTTTAGTATGTCTCCCTGAGATCTCAAATTGCATAATCTTCTTGCTCAATCTAGCCTGAACTATGCATTGCACAGTCTCAAGGCTCAATCCTGAACCTTGATTTTCTAAGAAACATAATTAAGTAGTCACTGAGCCTCTCCCTCAACTTTCCACCTAGTTCTGACTCAGTCAGTGGATTATGACACAACATGTTAGACTAGGGGTTTATCATATTGATGTCGTCTTATCATGAGTGCATTGTAGATGCATGTACTTTATCATACCATGACAAGATGATGAAGAAGTATTTGGAGAAGGGGAACATGTAAGAATACACCTATGTAGTTGAATATGCAAGCAGATCAACCAAAAGAAAGCAAAGGGACACCAATTTGCGACCGTTGCTCAGGATCTGGTATCACTGAAGGCCTGTCATCTTTAAGCCATATGGAGGTGGACAAAAGAATTTTTTCAAGAAGACACATAGCAACAAGCAACAAGAATGACTTGACATTGCCATATCATCATGCAACCCATATCATTAGTGTCATGTCATGTCATGTCACGAGGCACCATATGCCACATCAATTTTGTGAATTATGTAAATTCCTATTCAAAATGTGTTGTAAAGTGGAAGTCCAAAGGACATGTATAGAATATGAAGAGTCATGTAAAGTTGAAAAGTCATAGGAAGTCAAACAGTCAAGAGGGTAGTCAAAGAATCACAAGGGAGGTGAAGCATCACCCCATTGGTTATATATACACCCTCATTTTATGAGAAAAGGACTTTTCACCTTGGCTCCTCTCACAAGGCATCAGAGATATAAGCTAGTTCTTTTGGGGAGCAAGTAGTGTCTCCAATGCTCCACTATTGGAAATAGTGGTGTTCATTGAATACATGTGTCTTGGGACTTTTACTTAACATATGAAGCCTGATGGCCAACACATTTTTCATGTATGGATTATGAATGTTTGTACGATTGTTATGTGAATGTTTATCATTCATGTTTGTTTTCACCTATACTAAAGTAGTTGAACTATTTTGGTTATTTTAGTACTTACCATATTGAGAATGTGTTGTAATATTTGCAAATCCCGTCACATCTTTGTGGACAATCCTATTGGATGTTAGAAGGATATCTCTTGTTCGTGTGGACTTCTACCATAGTGGTACTATTACATGTCTCTTAGAGGCTCACTTTCTTTCCCTTCATAGAAGAAGGACCTTGACACACATATAGTTGAACACTCACCAGGCACACTTGCTTTTCAAATGCACACATGCATTCCTCTCTCTTTATTATAGTTAGAACCAAGGCAAATATTTAAGAAAATGATAACTAGGTCATATTCCAGATGGGAATCCTATCCTAAATAGTGTGAGGTCTAATTGGGATCACATATTGAGGAGACCCCTTGAATGTTGACAAGTCCAACAATGTCAAGAAAAAGGTAGCCCTACAAGGCCTCCCTTTTACACTTCGAACATGGCACCCCTTCTCCAGTTTAAACCTTGAATTAAAAACCTCGACCAATAACCACACAAAATTTGATAAAATAATTCAAATTAACACCACAGAACAAGCTTAAAATTTGAGACACGGACAATTATATCCTAAGAACATAGAACTAACCACAAAAATCCACCAAATAAAATATAATAGGTCTAGCAAGGAATAAACTAGAGAATTTGTAATTCAAAAGAATCTATATTCCCTCACATCCATTCTACAAAACAATCTCTTGTTTACCAAGCACAAAACAATTTGTCCCTGTAGCCTGACTCAATTAAACTTCGCTTACACAAACTTGCAAGACTGCCTCTCCAATATTTACCTTTCTCTGCTAGCCACCACATAATAGAGCTCTCATATTCAATATTAATAAGGAAGCTTAACCAAGAGGTTGAGGATCTTCCCTCAGCTCCTCTCCACTCACCATAACAATTCTCGTCCCTCATCCAAGTTAATTAATAGAGCCATCGCCAAATGGAGGACTGCATGCACATGCATGCGAGCGTAGGCTACATCCTCCCCCCTTAAATTCTTATTTCATATTGTGGAGTGGCAGGTGCAGCCTCCCACACACCCATTAAATCTAAATTTACACTCCCATTGGGGAAATATATATCTATATATATATATATATATATATATAATAGCTATAAATTAAAATCCACTTTACCATATAAGCTAAACTAATGATTCATATATGCAAGAACTTCATATTTAAATTTAATTAATAAACATATAAAAGTTTAATAATCTTTCTCTAGTCATTCGAGATAACTCCAATTAACATATAAACAAAGATTCCCATATCTAGGTGTCAAGACTGGACTAACTACTTGCTCAAGCAAGGAATTATAATGCTCTCCACCTAGCATCCCTTCTCCCTAGCTCGCTTAACCATGCCAATGCCTTCCTTTATTACCAGTCCCTTGCCATGTCCTTGCACACTTGTATCTAACACTAGCCTAGACATGACCATATACACATTCATTTTTCTCATCATGCCTTTATTCTAGATTATTCTTCCTCCTCCTCTAGTTCTCTCTCTCAATGCTCGACCTTATTCACTCACCTAATCTTCTCCTGCAATCATTGACACCCCTATGCCTCTCACACCTCATTGACCCCAAATCTGTCCCCATGATTTGTGAACGAGGGCGAGTTCATTGTAACCCCCTCCTCCCACATCTACCCAAGTAACCATTACTATGATATGATTTGACTTCCTATCTACTAGTTAAGGAAGTGAAAACAATGGAAATACACCATACAGACCTTGCTCATCAGCAATAGAACTCCTAGGAGCCATCCCAACCACAGGTAACCAGACCTTGAGACCAACTAATTCTTTATACCATTAAACCCTTAGACGCTCCATCGATATGGACATGAATGCATCCAGGAAGCTCGAGATATTCCCATAGAATGGGTATGCATGCATATATGAACTTTTATGCCTGATGTTGACCTGTGTCTCTAGGATTTTAGCCACTTTTTCAGGCCCAGAGCCTAGGTCACTGCTCAGAACTAAATGACATTTATAGAACTAAAATATAACAACAAAACAATAAACAAATGCAATTACTTGAACAAGGACTTGACTGGATCCCTACTAGCCATGACAAACATTTCATGAAACATGTAATCTATAGGTTTAAACAACATATCTGAGCATAGTGGCCTCATACTCATATAAGAATCGCTAAGAAGCATTGATACCTCATCATATTAGTTGTAGTTTCATCCATTAGGCAATTGACACATTGTTCATTCATTTACAAGTAAAAACATGATGAGATCCATACATAGCCATTGTCATAATACATGTACATAACCAAAATAATAAAAAAAGAAATACCAAGGAAACAATAGCCATATAATCCACATATAAACCAGTATAATACTCATGAAATAAAAAGGAAAAATAACCTCATATTAATGATGAAAAGTCCAACAAGTTGTGGGACTTCCCAAACCACACACTCATAGATATGGCTGAGAAAATTCTCTCTTCAACCAAAACTATCATCAGATTGGTCTCTACCCAAGCCTTTCACGACTTTCGAGTGTTTGTTCCAACTAAGGCTTCCAAGACTAGTAACTCAACCCATAGTTGTCATCGGGCTTCCAAAGTGATTGTCTAACCAAGGATTATGGGATTAGTAACTCAACCCACCAAGGGCTTCTAGAGTGTTTGTGCAACCAAGGCTTCTAAGACTAGTAACTCAACTCAAGCTGTCATAGGGATTCCAAAGCATTTTTCCAATTAGGGCTTCAAAGAATTAGTAACTCAACCCAAGCTAAACATAGTTACTGATCGAACTGAAACTATTACCTGAAAACGGGTACTCGAGCCCAAAAATCCCAAAAAAACATGAAAAACAACCCAAAAATAAGAAGTGTTGATTCTGTAGCACCATTTTTTTCAGAGTAAATTTTCAATATTTTTTAAAAGTAACAATATAAAACAATAAAAGCCATTTTGTTTGGTGAAAAAAACACCTTGATATCGAAAGTGTTGATGCTAGAATAACATTTTTTTTTTTTTTTTTTCCAGGATACATCTTCAACATTTTTTAATAATGACATTAAAAACAAAATATCATGACTCTAAAAAACTTTAAATTTCTAATGATTTTCAAGCATGACATTAATGATGAAATATCACGTCTTTGAAAACCCTTAAAATTCCAATGATTTTTAAGCATGACATTAAATTTAAAATATCACTTCTTCGAAAAAATTCCAACAATTTTCAAGCATGGTGCTAAGAAAAAATATTTATAATTGTTTTCAACCATAACATTAAAGATAAAATATAACGACTTAGAAAAAATTAAAATATTGACAATTTTTCAACCATGGAATTAAAACCAAAGATTATGATAACAAAACAATCTTAAATTTTCAAAATATTTAAAGCATGACATTATGGAAAAATTTTATGACTAAAAAACTTAAAAAATGAACACTTGAATGAAAGAGTTATTATACCAAGAGTAATTTTTTTAAATGCTAAATGTAAAGCGATTTTCAAATCTTAGCCTAAGACAACTTCAAACATTGCAAAAAAAATTTAAAAATCAACTATCAAATTGCACATAATGGGATCGGGTTGCTAGACAAGCATCGCCATGGACCCTACAATATATATATATATATATATATATATATATATATATATATATATATATAAGATACATAAGAAAACAAAAGAAATGCAAAGAATAAAATATTGAAACAAAAACGCAAAAATTCAAATATTGAAAAAAAAAATAATAATAACAAGTAATAAAACATAAAAAAACATGAAAAAAAAATCAAATATAAAAAATTATATAGTAATGACATTAAAAAAACTATAAAATGTAAAAAAATTAATCATACCATGTAAAATAAAAAGAAAAAAAAGAAAAAAGAAAAAAAAAGAGTAAATAAAAAGAAAAAAAAAATCTACAAAAGTAAAATACAACATTAAAAGAAAAAAAGAAAAAAAAAAAATTCCCTGGCGACCTCAAGGCCCAACCGGCGAAGGGTGGCAAGGGGACGATTCATGACAAAAAATAAATTAAATTACAAAATATATATATATAAAAAAAAAAAAAAATTAAAAACAAAAAACAAACCATAAAAATGTAAAAAATAAATCAGAATTAACTTTTTTGAGCTAAGACTTCTGTGATTCATAATATTGTTAACAACATCTTTCGAAAAAGATCACATAAGATATATTCTTATTGACGTGTTTCGAACCAGCCAGTGTGGTTCATCGACTGAGGATGAACCACATTGGCTGGTTTGAAATGCGTCGATAAGAATATATCTTATGTGAATTTTTCCAGAAGATGTTGTTAATAACAAAATTAACTTGCAAAAAAGAAAAATTTAAATCAATAAATAAATAAATAAAACATAAAAAATAAACAAAGAATAAAAAATATATATAATATAGGAAAAAATAAATAAAAATTAAAAAAAAGACCATTTTTTAAGTTAAAAACGAAAAATAAAAAATAAAAACATCATTTAAAAAAATGTTAAATAATTACCAAAAAATAAAATAAAATAAAAATAAATAAAAATTCTTTTTTTGGGTAGGTAAGCACCCACAAGGGATTTGAACCAGTGACCTATCACAAGGAGTACCTTAAAAGTACACCCATTCACCGTCAATCCAAAGCCCCGTGGGCAAAAATAAATAAAAATTCAAAACAATTAAAAAATAATTTTAAAATTAAAATTAAAAAAATAAAATAAAATATATTTAAATTAAACAAAAATATACATATTTTTTAATTATATTATAAAATTTCAATTATAAAAAAATAAAAAATATTTAAATTAAAAAAAAAAATTAAAAAAATTTAAAAACAAATTTAAAAAAAACTTAAATTATAATAATAATAATTTTTTTTTTAAATTAGCAAAAATCAATTTAAAAAAAAACCAATTAAAACAAAATTAAAAAAAGAATATATATATATATATATATATATATATATATATATATATATATATATATATATATATATATATAATTTAAAACCTTGCCCCCCGGCCTCCTCTCCCCACCCTCGGACCTCTCTTCCCCTCTGCCCTCCCTCACCCCCCTCCTCTCCCCACCCTTGGTCCTCCCCTCCCCTCTCTCCTCCCCAACCAAAACCCCGCACCCCACGATCCCCTCCCCCTCACCCCTCACCACTCACCCCTCACCTCTCCCCTCCCGACCCTTGCTCCCTTCCCCCTCCCTCACCTCTCCCCTCCTATTCCCGCCCCCCCCGCCCGGGTCGTTGCCTCTCCCATCCCCACCTAGGCCCCTCTCTTGGTTGCTAGCTGAGAACTTGGGTGGGTTGGGGGGCTAGGGAGGGGAGGAGAGAGGTGAGGGTTGAGGGTTGAGGGAGGGGTGTGCAACAGGGGTTGAGTGAGGGAGGGGGGAGAGCGAGGGGAGGGAGAGGGGAACGCCGAGTGTGGGGAGAGGAGGGGGGTGAGGGAGGGCAGAGGGGAGGGGCTGGGAAGGGGGTGAGGGAGGGCAGAGGGGAGGGGCCGGGAAGGGGGTGAGGGAGGGTGGGTGACGAGGTTTTCATTTCATTTTATTTTTTTACATTGTTTTTCTCTTAATTTATTTTTTTAATTGTTTTTATTTTTTATTTTTTTAATTGTTTTTTTTTAATATTTTTCTTATATATATATATATAATTTGTATTGAATTTTTTTTTAATATGTTTTGAATTATTATTATTATTCTTTTAATATTTTTAATTTATTTTTATAAATTTTTAATTTAATTTTTGTTATTTTTTAAAATTTTATTTTATGTTAATTATTTATTTTTATAATTTTAATTTAAAAAAATAATTCTTAAATTTTTATTTTATTTTATTTTATATTTTGTTTATTTTAATTATGTAATTTTTTATTTTAATTATTAAATTAATTTTTTTTTTTTTAATTTTTTTTGGTAATTATTTTAAGTTTTGTTTTATTTTTGTTTGTTTGTTTGTTTGTTTGTTTTTTTTTTTTTTTTGTTAACTTAAAAAAAAAAAAATGGTTTTTGATTTTTTTTTTGTGGTTCAATTTGTTTTTCTTTAAATTACGTTTTTTTTTTTTTTTTTTTTTTAATCGTTTTTTATTTACCTTTTTTTTTTTCTTTTTTTCTTTTTCGTTTTTTTATGTAAATTTTGGTTTTTTTTTTTCACATTTTTATAGGATTTTTGTTTTTTTTTTGCCTTTTTTTATATGTTTTTTTGTATTTGAATTTTTTTTTTTGGTCATGCTTTGTTTTTTATGTTTTATTACTAACATGTTTTATGTTTTTATTTTTTATTTTTTTTGTGATGCTTTTTTATTTTTATTTTTATGTTTTATTACTAACATGCTTTTTTTATTTTTATTTTTGTCATGTTTTATGACTTTTTTTTTTACATTTTTATAGGTTATTTGTGTATTTTTGTCATGTTTTCTTTTTATTACACTTAATTGATTAGAAAATTTAAAGTGTAAAAACTAAGCCCTTTAAACAAAAAGGGTTGATGCTCATAAGCACTTTTCATCATGATGAAATTCACTATCAAAAACAAAAATTATTTGCACTTGATACATAAAAAAATTTAAAGTGTCAAAAATAAGCCCTCTAAAAAAAATTTGTTGATGCTGCATCAACACTTTTCAAAATCAACATGAAAATCACTAACATTTAAAAAAATTGTTCACACTTGATACATAAAAAAATTTAAAGTGGCAAAAATATGCTCCAAAAATAAAATGTGTATTCTGAATCACCATTTTTCAAAATCGAGTGATTTTTTGCTACCTCAAAAAAATGGCTACTAGGTCATTTTCTCATTTGATCGGTAACTATGTTGCTAAAGGAAACATGAGAACCTACTAGAAAAACAAGAAATAAACCCATAATACTATGGCTATCTAGGAAATGGAAAGGCTAGGCAAATCCACTGTTAATTCGGGCAATCCTCCATGCCAATGATAGATCATGACCAATAAACCACTGCCATGCATGCCAAAACTAGTGAGGAAAACATACTTGCAACTCAGTACCTACAAGTGAAACCTGTTGTAGTTGCTGATCCCGATGTCCTCTTGTGCTTTCCTTCTCTTCCTTTTCCTTCTTCCTCCAAAACTCCAAGTATGCCACACTCTCCAAGAGTGCTCCAAGAAAACTCTAAGTGTCCAAGAGTACGAGAGAGAGAGAATAGAGAGAGAGCTCCAAAACTGAACTAACCAAATTCTGTGTACTGATCCTCAGAAGCCTTTTTGTTAATGAGGGCTCTATTTCTTCGTTTTCCATTATTTTCCTTCCTTTTCCTCCTCACATGCAATTTGCAACCTTTCACCTCCCTTTTCTCCTAATTTCCATTATTTTCATAAGTAAATGTGCCAAAATCCCATTTTGCTTTTCCAAAGCCTTTGCCATTGCCTTTTCCAATTTCCTTAGCCATTAATCAATCACAATTGAACTCCATCACTGTGATTTTTCCCAACATTCAACTTGGAATAAGTGTCCCATCAACCATGGTTATTATTTTTCCTTTATTAACTTTTAGATGGATTTTTCACGAGGGTTGTTACAGAACCCTCCCACTTGGGGGAACACCATCCTCGGTGTTCAAAAACACCTACAACCAACAAGGTTACTGTAAGAAAAATATATTGATTATGGAGCCTTATAACTTAGCTCATTGTAGTCTTTACAATCATCATTCCACTGAGAAGCAAACCAATGTGACAACATAACAAGCATAAGATCATAATGACATGACAACCATACCGCTTATTGGAGTTTTATAACTCAACTCATGGTGGTATTTACATCCATATACATATGTACATATACCAAACATCACCAAAAACATGTACCAAAACATATATCAAAGTCATATGCCAAAACATCCACTCAAGTAGCAAATAATTAAGGGTACATAGCCTGCATCTGATCCACCATCTCCCATGTAGCTTCATCAGGCCCAAAGTGCTTCCATTGCACTTTAACCTACTCGATTTCTCATTTTTGGAACATGAGCATCTTTCTCTGCAAAATGCATCGTGGTTCCGGCTGGAATTCTTCTTCTAGCTCTACCTACAATACAAACCAGATAGTCACCTGATCATCATCTTTAACATACTTCTTAAGAAATGGAACATGGAAAATGTCATGGAATTTCACTGTCGGGGGCATGACAAGTTGATAGGCTACTAGCCCAATCCTCTCAATAATCCTGAAAGGTCTAGAAAACTTGGATGCCTTCCTGGCACATGATCCATTGCACAAGGAGATCTTATTCATTTTGATGTGCAAGTACACCTATTCCCCAACCCAAAACTCCTTGAACATCCTATTTCGATATGGGTAATTTTTCTGCCTATCTTGTGTTATCTTTAGATTCTTCTTGATTACCTACATTTCCCATTCTATGTTTGCCAACATATTTATTCCAATCAACACCCTGTTAACTTGATCACTCCAACTAAGCAACTCTTCCCATTAAATGCCTCAAATAGACTCATCCTCAAGGATACCTGATACTCATTTTTATAAGTGAACTCTATCAGTGGAAGGTAATCTTCCCACTGTCACTGTTGATGCATCACATACATCCTCAACATGTCCTCTAATGTCCTATTGAACCTCACCATATGTCCATCTATCTGCGAATGATATGTTGTACTAAATGCCAACTCTGTGCCCAAACCTACAAATAACTCCTTTCAAAAATTGTAAGTGAACATCGCATCCTTGTCTGACACAATATTATTTAGAAATCCATTTAATCTAACCCTGTCCCTCATGAAGACCTACACTACATCACTCGCGAGAATGTAGACTTCATTGGAATGAAGTGTGCTAACCTTGTCAACCTATCCACCACTACCATGATGGAATCATGCTATCTCATTGTCCTCAGTAAACTTGTGATAAATTCCAAGGAAATGACCTCCCATTTCCACTCTCGAATTGAAATTAGCTGTAGCAGTCCACCTCGATGCTTACACTCTGCCTTCACCTGCTAACAATCTAGGCATGCAACCAAAAACTCTGTTACATCTCTCTTCAAATTTAGCCAATACTAAAAATTATTCACTTTTGTCAGTGTCCTTTGATATTTTGGGTGACCTGAATATGGTTTCGCATGCAAATCCCTCAATATCACCTTCTTGAGTACACTTATGTCTGACACATATATCCTATCCCTAAACCTAACAAATCTATTTGTTGTGCAATGATAGTCCACATCATGTGCACCTACATCTGTACCTGTAACTCTACCACTACCTGTACCTGTACCTATACCACTATCTGAACTCCCCTGCAACCTGTGCACAATCTATCCCGTAGGAGCTCATAGATGCTATGTGATTTACCTGTATCCACCTGCTAAGAGAATCTGGCACCTTATTCTCTTTACCTTTTGATATACCAGATCTCAAAGTCGAACCGCTGATCGTGGAAAACCACCAAGCCTGCCTACCATTCAGATTTGGTTGGTCACATAGATACCGCAAATCAATGTGATCACTCATCAATACAAACCTCCTGCCTAGAAGATAGTGCCTCCACATCCTCAGTGCATGAATGATCACTTCCAACTCAGGATCATGTGTCGGATAGTTCTGCTCGTGCTCATTTATTTTTTGTCACTCATAGCACACTACCTATCCTTCCTACATAAGCACTCCATTGAGCCCTCTCTTGCAAGCATATTTACATACCACAAACTCTTTGTCCAGATCTGCAATATTTAACACTGTTGCATGTGTCAACAACTACTTGAGTTGCTCAAAATAGGTCACACACTCCTCTGTCCATTTAAACTTCTTACCTTTCCACTGCAATGATGTGATACAATAAGCAATATACAAGAAGTTCTTGGTGAACCTCTTGTAACAACCTGCTAAACCCATAAAATATCTCACCTCATCCACATTCCTGGGAACTTCCCACTCCATGATAACTCTTACCTTTTTTGGGTCCATTGCTATGCCATCCTTCTAAACCACATGTCCCAAGTAGTGTACCTTAATCTGAAAGAAATTTCACTTGCTAAGCTTAGCATACAATTGATGCTCTCTCAACAATCTCAACACTGGTGCTAAATGCTCGAGATGCTCTTCTTCATTTTTTGGATATACCAATATATCATCCATGAACACAATAACAAATTTGTCCAAATATGGACACAACATAATATTCATCAAGAACATAAAGGTAGTTGGAGCATTAATTAAACAAAATGGAACTAAAACAAACTCATAATGTCAAAACCCGGTCCAGAAAGTTGTCTTGTATATGTCCTCTTCTTTAATGTGTACCTTATGATACGCATACCTTAGATCAATCTTTGAGAACACTGTTTCTCCCTCCAATTAATTGAACAAGTCATCAATCCTTGGTAACGAGTACCTGGTCTTGATGGTCACTTTGTTCTACTACCTGTAGTCAATGCACAACCTAAGAGTACCATCTTTCTTCTTCACAAACAATACCAGTGCACCCCATGGCGATACACTTGGCCTAATGTATCCCTTTTCTAACATTTCCTTTTATTACAACTTCAATTCTATCAACTCAAGTGTACTCATCCTGTAAGGTTCCTTTGATGCCAAAGCTTCCCTTGGCACCAACTCAATAGAAAAGTCTACTTCCCTGTGAGGTGGAAAATCTGATATATCCTTAGGAAATACATCATAAAACTGTTGTAGAACTGAGTACCTACTCAAAAAATCTGCATCCTCAACTCCCTTACCTTTGTCACTAAAAATGTGCATTTCAAATAACACACACCCTTTCCTACGACTACACTTGTCCTGCATAGTTGTCACCATTCTAACCGATGTTGATTTCTTCTTACCTCGCAAATCTCTTTGTTCTCCATTATCATCCAAGCACTCAATAGATTTGTCATAATAATCCACCTTGGTTCAATGAAGGTACAACCAATCCATGCCCAACAACATACTGTATCATCCCATTGGTAATACATTCAAATGTGCTGAGGTAAGCATACCATTCAAATGAAATGTACAAGCTCTTACCCAATGATGAAACAAGTTTTTTGTAACTATAGCCAACTACAGTAAACAAGACTCTGCACGCACTTATTTATTCAAACCACACTTAACCACCGGGTCAGGATTAATATAACTATAATTATATCTAGGGTCAATCAAAATAGAAACAACTTGATCAAAAATCTTATTGTCCATCTCCATAATAAACACCCAGTGATCTTCTTGTCTCTTATCCATCACTGCATAGATCCTAAGAATACTCTTCCCAACATCTCCCACTGTCTGTGCCTCCTAAGCACTATAGATTTGCAGTCTAGCAGCCTGATGTTGTGGACAATCTCTTCTACAATGATATTTTCCACAAGTCCAATACTCTGTAGGATTCTAGCTTGCATTCTCCTCAGATTGAAGTCCCTGTCCTTTTTCAGATGCATTGAACTTCTTAAAAGATGCTGCATTATTTTTATTACCCATACCTTGAGGCATTTCTTGCTTCTTGTCCCATTTTCCTTTGCTCTTATCATTACTCTTCTAATCTGGCTTAATCTCATATTTGCGCTTCGATTGTTTGTAATAATGCTTTAGCTTTCGGATGGCCTCCTCCAATAATTTAGGCTCATTGAACTCAATCCTATCTTTGTATGCAATCAGTAATCCACTAATGAATCTCTGAATCTTGGCCTTCTCCTCCTTGAGGTAAGGCACATACCTCAATAGTGTTGAGAACCTGCTAGTGTACTCTTCATCTGTCATTGATCCCATCTTTAGCTCATAGAATTATTTTCCTTGTCGCCAAAGTATCTCTCCGATAGGTACTTTTTCTTGAATAGTCTCTTGAACTAATTCCAAGTCATGTCCTCCTCATGAATACCTCTAACATTCTTCACATCTTCCCACAACATATGTCTTTTACCCTTGAGATTGAATGTAGCTATTCTAGCTTTCATGTTCTCTAAATAATCATGCAACCTAAATAACTTCCTCATACTAAGCAACCATGCCTCTGCATCCTGTAATTTCTACACCTCTCCATCAAATGTAAGTGGCTTTTCTTTCTTAAACTCATCTAAAAAATAACCCCTGTCACTCCTCTTGTAAGGATGATAATGGGGCTGATCATAATGTCTGTCAGAAGCAAAACTAGGATAGTACCTGTGTCCATCACCTCTCCAATCTAGAGTATCCAAGGACCTTCCATCTCTGATCGTGTGATCTCTATCTGACCTGTACCCACCAGGAGACCTATTTCCATATGCCCTATTATTTTTGTCCTCTTGCTCATGGCTGATCCTAAGGGGTCGATGGTGCTGCAATTCTAACAAACTCTGAAGTATCATTTCATTTACCTTTTCTTGTTTCTCCTGTGCCTGTATGATTCTATCATTGTCCTCCTTCCAACTCCTTATTTCTTCCTTTAAGTTTCTAAGTGTGTCTGCCAAATTAGAAGAGTTCCAAACACCACACACCTCATTTGATCCATAGGGAGAGTCTTGGGAATTATAGTCTACCATCTTGCTAGTCATCTTTGATATTCTCCCTGCAAGTTATATCATGTCAGCAAAATCAAATCACAATAAACCTACATACCTTAGCATAATTCAGGGAGGATATCTCGTCTACAAGATTAAAAAATCAACATAATACATGTATAATATAATCATGACAACATATATACATATAACACATGAGCATATAGCCATATAACCATCATTCTAGCTAGAGTTCAGTCATCAATGCATGACCATATCAACTACACACACCATGACCTCATGCATGACAGAAAAACCACTACATCACTATATACTTGACCACATGTGAATACTAACGAGCATAAGAAATGCTTAATCAACCATACACTCATGATGACACACTCCACAAAAATGCCTTAAACCTTCACATGGTGACCTCACTGTAACCATAACTCATACCATATAAATGCAACAAGTGCATGTTCTTACAATACAAGAAACACATATGCAACTGAAATGAATGCATGGCCAACACAAAACCCATCTAGTCCAAGGGGTGAACCATGTTATGATTCCACTCTATAACCACCTCCTCCCACATCTACTTAAGTAACCAACCAACTAGGGTAAACATGTGACAAGAATTTACTATGATATGATTCGAATCCCTATGTGTCAGATAACGAATTTGAACCGATGGAAACACACCATACAAACCTTCTGCATCAGCATCAAAACTCCCAGGATCCATCCCAACCACTTAGGTAACCGACCCCTAAGACCAACTCTGTTTTTAGACCATTAAACCCCAGGATTCTCCCTTGATATGGAAAAGCATGCATCTAGGAAGCTCCAGACGCTCCCATAACATGGGTATGCATGCGTCCAGGGACTTTTCTACCTAGTGTTGTGCCTACATCCCCAGAATTTGAGCCAAATTTTCAGGCTTAGAGCCCAGGTCACTACCGAGAACTAAATGACACTTTCAAAACTAAAAGATAACAAAATAAAAATGATACAAATGTAATTAATTAAACAAGGAATTCACTGGAACCCTACTAGCCATGACAGAAATTTCGTCAAACATGTCAGAATATGTAATATACAGGTTTAAACAACATATTTGAGCATAGGGGTCTCATACTCATGTGAGAATCACTAAGAAGCATTGGTGCCTCATCACATTAGCTACAGGTTCATCTATTAGGCCATTGATACATTGCTCATTCATTTACAAGAAAGCACATGATGAGGGCCACACATAACCACTGTCATAATACATGTGCATAAGAAACATACTAACAACAAAAGTACCAAGTAAAAAACAACCATATAATCCACGTATAAACCAATATAATACTCATGAAATAAATAGGAGAAATAACCTCATATTAATGATGCAAAGGCCAACCAGTTGTGGGACTTCCACAAACTTCCCGGCCACAGACATGGCTAAGCCAATTCTCTCTTCAACCAATTACCCCCATGCCACATTCCCAGCATGAATGTGGCATCTCATAAAAGACATCAATCAAAACCATCAAGGGCTTCCAGAGTCCAAACCACCTAACTCATCAAACAATGTTTCCACCTCAAGGTCGAACATCACAAAACCATAACCAGATTGGTCCCTATGGAAGCCTTCCAGGGCTCCATAGCATTTGTTCCAACCAATTCTTACAGGACTAGTAACTCAACCCACAACTATCGCCAGGCCTCCACAGCGTTTGTTCAAACAAGGCTTCTATGACTAGTAAATCAACCCACCAAGGGCTTCCAGAGCATTTTTCCAACCAAGGCTTCCAGAGCGTTTGTCTAACTAGGGCTTCTAAGAACTAGTAACTCAGCCCAAGCTAAAGGAAACATGAGAACCAGCCAGAAAGAAAAGAAATAAACCTACAACACCATAGTTATCTAGGAAATGTCAAGGCTAGGCAAATCCATTGTTAAACTAGATAATCCGCCATGCCATTGACATATTATGACCAATAAACCACATGCATATATCATGCATGCCAAAACCGGTGAGGAAAACTTACATACAACTTAGTACCTGCAAGAGAAACCCATTGTAGATGCTAGTCCAGATGTCCTCATGTGATTTCCTGCTTTTCCTTTCCCTTATTTCTCCAAAACTCTAAATATTCCACACTCTCCAAGAGTGCTCCAAGAAAACTTTAAGTGTCCAAGAGTATGAGAGAGAGAATAGAGAGAGAGCTCCAAAACTGAACTGATCAAAGTTTGTGTATTGATCCTCATGCATGACAGAAACCACCGCATCACTATACACTTGACCACATGTGAAAACTAACAATAATAAGCAATGCATAACCAACCATACACCCATGATCACACACTCCACAACAACACCATCAACCTTCACATGATGACCTCACTACAACCATCACTCATACCATACAAATGCAATAAGCACATGGTCTTACAACACAAGAAACACATATCTAACCAACATGAATGCATGACCAACACAAAGACCATCTAGTCTGAGGGGTGAACGATGCTATGATACCACTCTGTAACCACCTCCTCCCACATCTACCCAGGTAAATGGGCAACTGGGGTAAATAAGTGATAGGAATTTACTATAATATGATTTGAATCCCTATGTTTTAGTTAAGAAAGTGGAACTGATGGAAACAAAACATACAAACCTTCCACATTAGCAACATAACTCCCAGGAGCCATCCCAACCACTTAGGTAACCAACCCCTGAGACTAACTGAGTTTTTAGACCATTAAACCCTTGGACACTCCCTTGATATGGACAAGCATGCATCCAAGAAGCTCTAGACGCTCCCACAACATGGGTATGCATGTGTTTAGCGACTTTTCTACCCAGTGTTGTGCTTACATCTCCGGGATTTTATCCAGGTGGATGTTGGTGGCCACCTGCCAAGTCCACCTGGACCCCCACCATTGTTTCTCACAGCATTTTTAGTTTCCTTAATTGTAGCACAACTTACTATTTTTAGCAGTTTTTCAGGTCCTGAACTTTCGGAGCCATTTTGAGGCCCTATACGACGTTTTTTGGGAAATATGGGGGCAACATGGGTCCATGAACCCATGTTGCCCTTCCCAAAGTGGTAGTGCTCAAATAGATCTTTCTAACGAGCTATTGTATGCATTAAATAGAGATCGTATGCCAAAGTTACGACCCTGGGAAGTTGTTCCAATTTACCCAAACAAGGCCCACAGTTTGGCATTTCATCTTCTAGGGTTAGGTTTTGGAATGTTAAGGGTTTTCCATTGTTTCCCAACAATAAATAGGCCTTCGAGCTTCATTGTAAGACAGTTCAGAGGCATGTAGCCACCACATCTCTTCTCAGAGATAAGCTACCATCGCCCTAGCTGGTTTATTTCCATTACTGTTTGTAAACATATTTCAGTATTTTATATTAATGAAATGAAGTATTATTTCTGCTGCATATCTGTGTTATGGTTATCTCTGTAATTTGTTGTTCCTGTTTAAGTCCGGATCAGTGGTATTAGAGCGGTCTACTTTTTCTCTGTTTTTCTTTGCATGTCCCCAACGAGGTCGGGATATAAGGAGTTAGGGCTTGAACTGGTCGAATCTTTGCAAGACCAGCCTCGCAAATCCCGACGGCCCCCCATGGCGGATGAGAAGAAAGGCAAGGGGGTAGGAGATCTTATCAAAATCTTGCTCGAAGAAGCCCTTGAGCGACAATGGAATGTGATGATGGACAGCTTTGCCTGGATCCTTTAGCGGCTACCCAGAGGTGACGCATCAGCTTCCAACAGCTACTCTGGAAACGCCATGCCCTTTAAGGTACAAGTTAATTTTGAAATCCCCATATTCGAGGGTCAGATAGATGTAGATTCCATAGATAAATGGTTAAATCTGCTAGAGGGTTATTTTTCTATTCATGAATTTTCGAGTCTGGAAAAGATTGTTTTCGCTCTTCTCAAAGCAGCCCCCCACATCAAGGACTGGTGGGAAACCTACTGCGAGCAGAAGGATGAAAGTACCGGCTCACTATTTTCAGCCACACCCACCTGGAATTCATTTCGAGATGCCATCAAGGAGCAGTACTACCCTGTCGGAAGCTATGAGGATGAATACATAAAGTGGACCATGCTATGGCAGGGAAGGGACCAAGACATGTTGGAGTTCACCAATATTTTCCATACCCTTTTCACAAAGTTGGGTATCAAGGATTCGGAGCAGCATTTGATACTCAAATACCGCAGCTGCCTGCACAAGTACATCCAGGAAGAAATACAATTCCTGAACATCTCCTCACTCGACACAGCATACCGATATGCTGTCAAGGTCGAGCAGAAGTTTAAAAAAAAAGAAGCGAGGCTTTGGATCTGCGAATCCAAAGCAAGGGAAAGGTGCCCCTAAACCACAGAACAAAGGACAAAGCCAAGGCGGGGTAGACCAAGACAACCCGCTGAATCTGCAAGGAAAGAATAGCGCCGCGAATCTGAAAAAGGACACAGAAAAATGGTGTGAGTTCCATAAGAGCTCCACTCACAACCCAAGTGAGTGTTGAGCCAAGTTGTCAATGGTGGTTGAGCTAAAGGTTTCATAATCAGATGCATGTTCTGACTCTGAGTCAGAACCTGACAAGGGGAATGACAAAGGGAAGCAGATCATTGATGCGGATCCCAATGCCACTGTTGCTACCGCCAAGATCCAGAAAAATGAACCTGAAGATCTGGAGGAGGAGGAGCGTCTCTTCCACTCCTAGATGTGGGTAAAGGGCTCCCTGCTATAGTTCATTGTTGATAGCGAGAGCCAAAAGAACCTCATTTCGGCAGAGGTCGTGAAGCGGTTGGGCTTACTGACCACAGCACATCCACAACCGTACACCATCGGGTGGCTTCACCAAGGACGGGATCTTCGCGTGAGCCAGCAGTGTCGCCTTCCATACAACATCAAGCCCTTCACAGATGAGGTATTGTGTGACATTTCTCCCCTTGAAGTTTGTGATGTATTATTAGGACAACCATACTTGTGGAAGCGACATGCTGTGTATGAATCAAGGCCCTGTGCTGTTATTATTACATTGGGAAATAAGTTGTACAGGATACCAGAGGTAGCACCGCCTACCACCATCTCTTTGATTACTGCAAAACAATGTAGTAAGCTCATTTCCAAAACTGGGAAATTTGTTTTCCTGATGATACGCCCTCAAGGAAAGAATAATACGGTGGCCATGGCCTCCATACATGGCCCCTCCGCATGACAACTACAGATGGACAAGGTCGTGGAGGAGTAGACGGACATCGTCACCTCCCTCGCAGGGGTTCCTCTACACTGTCAGGTCAGGCACTCCATCAATCTGACCCCAGGTGTGCCGCTACCCAATGGATCAATTTATCGACGCTCCATTCTAGAGAATGATGAAATCAAGAGGCAAATTCAGGAGCTCCTGCAGAAAGGTCACATCCGTTCAAGTTCATCACGTTGTGGGAGCCCGATCATGTTGGTACAAAAGAAGGATGGGACTTGGAGACTCTGTATTGACTATTGGGTGCTAAACAAGATCACTGTCTGTAATAGGTACCCAATCCTGAGGATTGATGACCTCCTGGACCAACTAAAGGGGGTGAAATATTTCAGCAAGTTCGATCTGAATTCAGGATATCACCAGGTACCAATCGAACCCTCTGATGTGTGGAAGACTGCCTTCAAAGCCAAGGAGGGCCTTTTCGAATGGTTGGTTATGCCTTTCGGATTGACGAATGCTCCTGCAACCTTCATGAGGCTAATGGATGACATCTTGCGGCCATTCACCAACTCATTTGTAGTCATATACTTGGATGACATTCTGATCTTCAGCTAGAGTTGGGAAGAGCACCTCCACCACATCCGACAAGTTCTCCAAACACTGCGGCAACACAAGCTATGTGCCAATTTGGAGAAATGCACTTTTGGCATCACCCAGGTTCAGTATCTGGGATAAATTATTGATGAACAGGGGGTGCATGTGGATCCAGCCAAGATCCAAGTCATTCGGGATTGGCCATCTCCAACCACTCTGACAGAGCTCCGCAGATTTCTAGGTCTTGCCAACTTCTACTGCAGGTTCATGTTGGGTTTTTCTCATATCACTTGGCCTTTGAGTCAAGTCACCAAGGGAGGAGCGAAAGAAAAATTGTTTTGGTCTGAATCTCAACAGAAGGCACTCATAGAGTTGAAATATCGCCTCTGCATGGCACTAGTGCTCGCGTTACCAGCTTTACAACAACCATTTGAGGTCGAGACAAATGCCTCTGACTATGCTATTGGGGTAGTCCTTACTCAACACGGGCATCCAGTGGCATATCACGGTGAAACACTTTCAGACACAGTCCGAAAGTATCCCACTTATGATAAAGAGATGTATTCCATTGTGCAGGCCTGCCGACAATGGTAGTATTACATTTTGGGGAAGGAAACAGTCATCCACACAGACCACTGACCCTTGCAGTTCATACAGACCCAAGGGAAATTGCAGAATGATCGCCATCAGAAGTGGTCTACATACCTACAACTATTCCATTTGAATATCAAGTATAAGAAGGGCGGCACCAATAATGTTGTAGATTGCCTCAGTTGACCACTGATCATGGCATTAACAACCATGCTCAACTCTTGTGGGCACGAGACTTTTAATTGGCTACTTCTCTACAAAAGCGACCTAGAATTTGGCCACACATACCAAACACTCTTGGAGGGTCAGCATGTTCCAGATTTTCACCTCCAGGATGCCCTGTTATGCCACCTGGGTCACCTTTGTGTTCCTTCAAGCGAGCATGCCAAGATGATTTGGGAAGCACACTACAATCGGGCTGTTGGGCATTTCGAGGTTGAGAAAATGGTGGAAGTACTACAAAATTATTTCTATTGGCTGAATGTTCGACAGGATGTTGGGAAGTAGATTAGATCATGTACTGCCTGTGCCATTGCCAAATCGACCATCAAGAAGCAAGGCCTCTGTGCCCCGCTGCCTACCCCTGGTCGACCTTGGGAATCCATCTCCATGGATTACATGTCAGGCCTTCCTTCCACTAAGCATGGAAATGACTGTGTTTTTTTGGTCGTCGACAGGTTCTCAAAGATGGCCATTATGGCGGCCTGCAAGAAGAATATCACAGCAGAAGCCACTGCTAAACTCTTCTTTGAACGAGTGTGGGTGCACTTTGGGATCCCACAGTCTATCATCTCAGATCGGGACAGTCGGTTCCTCAGTACATTTGGTCCAGTCTCTGGTCAATGCTGGACACCAAACTCACTAAGTCCACAACCTTCAATCCTCAAACTGATGGCCAGACAGAGGTTGTCAATAGGATGATTGTGCACATTCTGTGCATGTACAACTCAAAGCATCCATGCACATGGGAAGAGAGCCTCCCCTATGTTCAGCACAGCTACAACCGAGCTCTTCACAGCTCAACTGGCCACAACCCTTTTCAGGTGGGCTTGGGATTCCAGCCATTATGCCCATTGATGTGGCCATACCACTTGTAGCTACTCACATAGATTCGACTCATGTCCAGTCCAAAACAGATAAGGCAACTAGCTTCATTAAGCACATCCAACATATTCTCCAGCAGGTCCATGACATCCTAGAGAAATCAAATTCCAAGTACAAGCAGCGACATGAACAACATCGGGTATCATATAAGTTTCAGGTGGTCGACAAAGTCTGGTTCCATTTGCAAAAGGAACGCCTTACTGGAGCCTATCAGAAACTGAGACCACTCCGATATGGTCCTTACACCATTACTAAGGCTATGGGAGACAATGCTTTTGAGCTTAGGATTCCCCCGTTCCTTGGCCTACACCCAGTGTTCAATGTGGACCGCCTTCGGCCATACTTTCCACCATTGCTAGACATATCTGACATTGCAGAACAGCTCACACCCACAGAATTAAATCCAGATTGCATGGAACAAGCTGCAATTGATCGGATCATGGACACATAGATCAAGAACACTCGCCAACAGAATATCCAACTATATCGAGTTGTCAAAGCAGGCCAACTCCTTCACCAGGGCAAGTGGCTCACCAGGGACCAAGTTCAGCAAAAGTGTCCTCATCTCATGGAGGAACTCAATGCAATGGGGACCATTGTTTCCTAAGGGGGGAGGAATGATCTAGGTGGATCTTGGTGGCCACCTGCCAAGTCCACCTGGACCCCCACCATTGTTTCTTTCAGCATTTTCAGTTTCCTTAATTGTAGCACAACTTGCTATTTTTAGCAGTTTTTCGGGTCCTAAACTTCTGGTGCCGTTTTGAGGCCCTAAATGACGTTTTTTTGAGGCCCCAAAGTGGTAGTGCTCAGATAGATCTTTCTAACGAGCTATTGTATGCGTTAAACAAAGATCGTATGCCAAAGTTACGACCCCGAGAAGTTGTTCCAATCTACCCAAACAGGGCCCACAGTTTGGCATTTCATCTTCTAGGGTTAGGTTTTGGAATGTTAAGGGTTTTCCATTATTTCCCAACAATAAATAGGCCTTCGAGCCTCATTGTAAGACAGTTCAGAGGCATGTAGCCACCACATCTCTTCTCAGAGATAAGATACCATCACCCTAGCTGGTTTATTTCCATTACTGTTTGTAAACATATTTCAGTATTTTATATTAATGAAATGAAGTATTATTTCCGCTTCATATCTGTGTTATGGTTATCTCTGTAATTTTTTGCGTTCCTGCTTATGTCCGGATCAGGATTTGAGATAATTTTTTAGTTTGAGATCCCAGGTCACTTCCCAAAACTAAATGACACATTCAGAACTAAAAAATAACAATAGAATGATGATAAAAATGAAATTACTTAAACAAGGACTTGACTGGACCCGTACTAGCCATGAAAGGCATTTTGTCAAACATCTTAGAAATATGTAATATACAAGTTTTGAACAACAAATCTGAGCATAGGGGTCTCATACTCATCTGAGAATCGCAAAGAAGCATTGATGTCACATCACATTAGTTGTAGGTTCATACATTAGGCCATTGATATATTTTTCATTCATTTATAAGTAAAAACGTGATGAGAGCCATACATAACCACTATCATAATACATGTGCACAATGATCATAATAAAAATAGAAATACCAAGGAAAAAACAGCCATATAATCCACATATAAACCAATATAATACCCATGAAATAATAAGGCGAAATAACCTCATATTAATGATGCAAAGGCCAACTAGTTGTGGGACTTCCATGAACCACCCGACCGTAGACATGGTTGAGCCAATTCTCTCTTCAGCCAATCACCCCCATGCAATATTCCAAGAATGAATGTGGGATCTCATAAAACACATCAATCAAAATCATCAAGGGCTTTTAGAGGCCAAACCACCTCGCCCCATCAATCAATGATTCCACCTCATGGTCAGACATCACAAAATCATGATCCAATTGGTCTCTACCCAAGCCTTCCAAGGCTCTAGAGTAATTGTTCTAGCCAATGCTTCGAGGACTAGTAACTCAAGCCACAACTATTGTTAGGCTTCCAGATCATTTGTCCAACCAAGACTTCTAGGACTAGTAACTCAACCCACCAAGGGCTTCCAGAGAATTTTTCCAACCAAGGCTTCCAGAACTAGTAACTCAACCAAAGTTGTTAAAGGGCTTCCAGAGTGTTTGTCCAACCACGGCTTCTAGGAACTAGTAACTCAACCCAAGCTAAAGGAAACATGAGAACCAACTAGAAAAACAAGAAATAAACTCACAACACCATGGCTATCTAGGAAATAGAAAGGCTAGGCAAACCTACTATTAATCCAGGCAATCCTCCATGCCAGTGATATATTATGACCAATAAACCATATGCATATGTCATGCATGCCAAAACTAGTGAGGAAAACATACATGCAACTTAGTACCTATAAGTGAAACCTATTGTAGTTGTTGATCCAGATATACTCTTGTGCTTTCCCAATATTCCTTTCACTTCCTTCTCCAAAACATGATGTATGCCACACTCTCTGAGAGTGCTCCAAGAAAAGTCTAAGTGTCCAAGAGCACGAGAGAGAGAATAGGGAGAGAGCTCCAAAACTGAACTGACCAAAGTCTGTGTATTGATCCTCAGAAGAATTATTTTTGATGAGTCCTTTATTTTCTTCATTTTCCATTATTTTCCTTCATTTTCCTCCTCACATGCCATCGCTGACCTTTCACCTCTCTTATCTCCCAATTTCCATTATTTTCATAAATAAATGTGCGAAAATGCCATTTTCCTTTCCAAAGCCTTTTCCATTGCCTTTGCCAATTTCATTAGCCATTAATCAATCACAAGTGGTCCCCATCACTATGCTTTTGGAATACGTGTTCCATCAACCATGGTTGTTATATTTCCTTTATTAACTTTTACATGGATTTTTCATCAGGGATATTACATTCATTGTGTTGGTTCTGGAAGGGGAAGAGGTTGGTCGCCTACTTCCCTTCTTATGGAAGAATGCATAACTCTTTTTGATAACATCATATTGGCTCACATTCAACATCAAGTAACTAAATTGGAAGTTGAGGAGGTTTAATAAGGGAGGAATGCTCATTAGGTGCTCTGCAATCTCCTTTGCCACCATCTCCTCACCCAAGAATGTGAAGAGTCCAATGTTTCCAGATGGATTACAGATGTATCTTCCAACACCAGCCACATGATCTCCTCTCTCCATCACCTCTCTCATGACCTTGGCATAACCTTCCCTCCAGAAATTCCATCCTCTTCCTTCTCTAGTCCTTCAACCTCTGTTTCTATTCCTCATGGCCCCTCATTTCCTTCAAACATCTCTCTGGCTCCTCGTGTGAGCGTTGAGCATATCTTGTTGGTGCGCAGGCCATAAGACATATTGTCTCATCCAATAGATGGCCAACTTACTGTTACCAAGTCCTCCCCTCCTCGTCCCAGTCATTATGGATGCTACATTATAGAAGAACTGCCAACAACTGTTCCTTTTGGTACTGGAGATGTTGTTACAACCAACCCATTCAGTGACGAACATGCTCAACAATAACATGTCCACAGTCCTCCTATCTTCCATGGCACCAACTAAGCTTAAATATGTTTCCCTTCAACATGGCATGTTTTTAAGTTTGTTTTTTCTTCCAAATGTTGGTAGAACATTCGCCACATTCCACCATAGTTCTCCAGCCTTTGGATTTGTTTCTCTTAGTCGCTAGAAGGGTTTTAAACTGTAATTCTTTGAACAACTTTTTGGATTTTCCCTACCGAGGGTATATAACCTCCTTCCTACACATTTCTAGTAGTACTCCCCAAGCCCTCCTGCTTGTATTCATGTATTTTCCTTTGTTAATATAATGTGAACTATTTTCCAACAAAAAAAGAATATAGAAACAAAGATGAAACTCAACCCTAAAAATAAAGAAACAACTTCCAAAAATTGAGGTATGCTGCTAATAGTGACCAACACATGATATTCTTAAATAAAAGACAAAATACTAATTTTATTTTATATATAATATTGTATCCATAAAATATAAATTAATATTTTCATTTAAAATTTAATTTTGATTAAGTTTCAGATTCAAATTTTATAAGGCCCATGGAGCGTAAAATAAATACTGATGGGGTGTATTGTTAAGTCACTTTGTGATGTGAAGGTTATTGGTTCAAAACTTTGCGGGAAAAAATCCAACCATGTTAAGGGATCATGTGGTTTAGGTGGGGTGTGATATGATCCCTTGGTAATTTTAACAACTTAGATGTCCCTAAGTTGTGGTTTCTCAAATCAAAGGCTAAACTTGTAATCATGTCATAGCTTATACAACTTAAAAGACAAACAAAAAAAATCAAATTTAAAAAAAAAAAACTTCAAATAAAAACCAACCATATCTGTAGGTTTTAACCCCGTACAGAAATTACTTGCATACGAATTCCAAAACATAAAAAATAAACAATGTTAGAGCATAACACATAAAACACATATACACAGAGATTTTCCCCTGGATCCCAAAACCAGGACTACCAGCTTGATTTTTCATTATGTTCATTTCAATGTTACAATACATATTTATACATGCCGAAGAATCCAATACCATGGACTGAAATCCATCACGTCTAAAACCATGGACCAAAAACCATCGCGTCCAAAAAGCATGTGCGAAAATCATGCACAAAACCATAGGTGGGTTCGCCCAACCTAACATAGGGTCCAAAACCAAAATTTTCCGGGGCACTACCCCAGACCCCATAAAGTGGGGTACGGGTACACTTCAAACCCCCTATGACCTCCCCTTCTCTAACCCCCGGTTAACTACATGGGCTAGTCGTGGAAAGAATATAACACAACCCAACATTCTCCCACTTGTTGTTTTCTTTCCACACGGGGCCACAAGAGAGCTTAGTCATTTATCCAACCCTAAAATGCCCATTGTCTCTTTACACCAAGAGAACTTCTCAGAGCTCACAGATTTTGTCAATGCATCTGCAGTATTCTTCAAAGTGTCCACCTTTACCAGAAACACCTGTTTGTCTTCTATCATATCCCTCACAAAGTGATACTGAACATCAATATGCTTTGTCATTGAGTGATATGCAGGGTTCTTTGCCAAGAAAATTGCACTTTGGCTGTCACAGTCTATCCTTATAGCTCCCTATACTAACCCCATACTTGAACACAATCTCTGCAACCAAACTGCTTCCTTGCTTGCGTGAGTGGCCGCCATGTATTCTACCTTTGTAGTTGATAGTGCCAATACAGATTGTTTCTTACCCATCCAACTGACCACACCTCCAAATAGGATAAATACATATCCACTTGTAGATATTCTCTGATCCAAATCTCCAACCTAGTCTGCATCAACAAAGCCATGAATATCCAACACTCTATCCAATCCTGGTCTTCTTTGGTAGCACAAACCATAATCACTAGTGCCATGCAAATACTTGAAAACTTGCTTCATTGTTGTCCAGTGCTCCTTCTCTGCTTTTGACATAAACCTGCTCAATACTCCCACTGCATGTACAATGTCTGGTCTAGTATAGACCATTTCCTACATCAGGCTACTGACTACACTTGCATATGGAACAAGGGACATGTCCTCTTCCTCTTCTTGTGTCTTGGGACACTGTTTAGCAGATAACCTCACACCTACAGGACTAGGAACCTTCACCGATTTACTATCCTGCATATTAAACCTCTGCAGTATTGTCTTGACATACTTCCTCTAGTTTAACCAGAGCTTCCTCTTTGCTCAATCTCTTTTAATTTCCATGCCCAAAATATAGTTTGCAGCACCAAGATCTTTCATGTCGAATTTGGAGGACAATTGGGTCTTCAAATCCTGGATAATTTCATTGTCATTTCCAACTAGCAACATATCATCCACATACAACACCAAATAAATAACACGGTCACCAATTAATTTAGAATACACACAGTGATCTACTTTGCTTATAGTGAAGCCAAGTCCCTGTATAAATGTATCAAATTTCTGATACCACATCCTTGGTGACTGTTTTAACCCATACAAAGACTTCTTTAACTTGCATACCAGTTCTTTCTCACTCTTCACCGCAAAGCCTTTAGGTTGCTTCATGTAGATTTCCTCTTCCAAATCCCCGTGAAGAAATGTTGTCTTCACATCCATCTATTCTACCTCAAAATCAAAAGCAATAGCAACAGATAAAAGTAATCTAATAGAAGTTACCTTGGAAACAGGAGAAAAAATATCATAAAAATCAATCCCCAGCACTTGGGAATAACCTTTTGCTACCAACCGAGCTTTGTATTTCTCCACCTTCCCTTTTGCATTTGTCTTTTTCTTGAACACCCATTTGCTGCCAATGGGTTTCCTTCCAGCCGGCAACTCCACCAGATCCCAAGCCTCATTTTTGTGCAAAGATGCCATTTCATCAACCATGGCCTCTTTCCAGAGTTTGCCATCCTATGAATCTACTACTTCCTTCATAGTTCTGGGATCATTGTCAATAATAGATAAAGAAAAATTTGAGTATAAAGCAGATGGACTATACCTTTCTGGCTGCCTTCTTTCTCGAATGGATCTTCTCACACCCAGATTTTGTGGCTCTTCAGCTTCTGATCCCTCCTCTGTTGTAGAGTTTGATTCTTCCTCCTTTAGCTCAAACTCTATCTTCTCAGGTTCCTTTGGTTGAACTTCATGTTTAATAACATCTTTCACCTCTCTGAACAACACATCTCGGCTATACACAACCTTCCTTGTTACTGGGTTCCAAAGCTTATAACCCTTTAAACCATCCTTATACCCAATAAAGATGCACTTTTCATATTTACTATCCAACTTGGTCCATTACTCCTTTGGAACATGTACATATGCATCACATCCAAATACCCTCAGATGTGAAAGAGAGGGTTTATTACCAGTCCATACCTCTTGTGGAGTCCTATCCTCCAACGCTGATGAAGGTGACCTGTTGACTAGGTAACATGTAGTATCCACCATCTCTGCCCATAATTCCTATCCTAACCTGGCACCATTGAGCATGCTTCTTGCGCTTTCCATCAACGTCTTGTTCATTCTTTCTACAACTCCATTTTTCTGAGGTGTATATGGAGTAGTCTTCTGTCTTGCTATACCACACTTCTTACAGAATTCTTCAAATTCCTTACTGCAAAACTCTCCACCATTATCTGTCCTCAGCACCTTTATCTTCTTCTTTGTCTGATTTTCCACGAGAGCCTTAAATTCTTTAAACCTGTCAAAGATTTCAGATTTATTCTTAAGGAAATATATCCATGTATTCCTTGAGAAGTCATCTATAAATGATACATAGTACAGAGACTTACCCAGTGATGGAACCTTCATAGGTCCAAACACATCACTGTGCACAAGCTCTAATATTTGTTTCGCCCTCTTACCACCAGAGGGGAAACACACCCAATCCTGCTTCCCATATACACAATTTTCACAAAAATCAAAATCCAGAGAGCTATTACTCATACCTTCTACCATACCTTTACCATGAAGTATTCGAAGGCCCTTCTCTCCAATATGTCCAAGCCTTTGATGCCACAACATAGTCTTCTCTCCAAAGACCACTAAATTTTCTACTCCACTTTCAAGAACCATAGAACTGTTGCACCCATCAATAACAGTGCTACCTTGCAGCTTGTACAGAGTTCCAATCCAAACTCCCTGCGTCAATACCAGTGCTCCCCAAACCATTTGCAAGTATCCTTCTCAAACACTGTTTTTACACCGGCATCATCCAACTTGCTTACAGAAATAAGATTTCTGGCCAATGTAGGAATATGCAGAACACCCGGAAGTGTTCTAACCCTTCCACCTTGTAGCTTCAACTCTACTTTTCCACGACCAATGATTCTAGCCTTCCTGTCATCCCCAAGTAGGCATCACCAGCATCATATTTCTCATACTTGCTGAACCACTCTCTATGGGGAGTGAAGTGAAAGGATGCACCTAAGTCAATCAACCATGCCTCATGATCTAAATGTGTACTTGAAGAAGCCAAGTCCACATCCCCACCTTCATCTGAGGTGGTTTTCGTCTCTGCAGAAGGAGAATCATCAGATCCCTTTCCTTTATCAGGAGCTTTAGATTTACAATCCCTTTTGAAGTGCCCTTCCTTTCCGCATTTCCAGCACACCAGCTTTACAGGTTTTCCTGGAGATTTAGATCTCCCTCTAGATTTAGATCTCCCAATCGATGAATTATTTTTGTTTCTATTCTGGGACCATCTTTGTACAGACAAGGCATCACCATTCTAGCTCTCCATATTTTTTCGTCTCATCTCCTCCGCCAGCAAGGCTGAGACTATTTCATCAAACTGCAAGGCAGTTGCATTGCTACCTATTACAATAACCAGACTATCCCACGAATCTGGTAGAGAACACAACAAACTGATGCACTTATATTTATCTAGAATTTTAATATCAATAGATGCTAACTGACTTACCACAGTATTAAATGCGTTCAGATGCTCTGTCACCAAGTCTCCATCTTTCATCCTCAGGTTATACAACTTTTTCCACAAGAAAATTTTATTCACCAGAGACTTATATTGGTACAAAGTCCCCAACTTGTCCCACAAAGCCTTTGCCATAGCTTCCCCTGAAACATTCAACAATACTGAATCTGAGACACATAATCGTATTGTGCTTTTTTCCTTCCGATCCAAATTCTTCCATTCTTCATTGGACACTCCTGTTGGTTTAGTACCTGGATCTACCGTGATCCACTGATCTTTGTCCACCAACAGATCCTCCATCTTGAGTTTCCACAACTCAAAACTCTGACCATTAAATTTCTCGATCTCTATCTTTCCACTGCTCTCCATATTCTTTTACCACTAGAATCAATCAAGTAGATCTTTCACTGAACAGGGTCTAACATAGGCCTGAGCGAAACGCCTCAGCAACAAAGGTGTCCCCTTGAAACCAAAACATATTTGATACCAAATGTAGGTTTTAACCCCATACAGAAATTACTTGCATACGAATTCCAAAACACATAAAATAAACAATGTGAGAGCATAACACATAAAACACATACACAGAGATTTTCCCCTAGATCCCAAAACCAGGACTACCAACTTGATTTTTCATTATGCTCCTTTCAATGTTACAATACATATTTATACATGCCGACGCATCCAATACCATGGACCAAAAACTATCATGTCCAAAACCATGGACTGAAAACCATTGCGTCTAAAAAACATGTGCGAAAATCATGCACAAAACCATAGGTGGGTCTGCCCAACCTAACATAGGGTCCAAAACCAAAATGGGGCGCTGCCTCGGACCCCATAAATTGGGGTTACAGGTACACCTCAAACCCCTTGTGACCTTCCCCCCTCTAACCCCTGGTTAACTACATGGGCTAGTTGTGGAAAGAATATAACACAACCCAACAATATCATCACATTTTCTAAAATTAATAAATAATATATAATTATTATAATATTTAGAAATTAACAATCCACACAAATTTATTATTAAATTCCCATTTGCCATCAAACCACATAGATAATGTATCAAACTAACGTAACGTAACAATTTGTTTTTTATCCTTTTACTATTTAAAAAAATAGTTGTCATTTCAATATATGGTTTATAAAATGACTATAATTTATTTTTAAAACTATATTTTATTTATTATTAAAAAAAACTTTATGAAGAACCTTTTTTTTTTTGACAGAAACGGTTAGTTTGATATATTGATTCTTGGCAGAAATGCCTCATTTCAGGTTAGATTTCTCCTCGGCCAGGAACCAAATGGCTTCCCCCCTAGTGAGCCTGCGAATTCTGTAAACTAAATTACAAGTGATCTTCTCTATCTTTCCTGATTTACAGATACAAACAAACTGCTCCAATAAAAGACAGTAAAACATTTTAAACAGATAGTTGAGGGATGGGATCCCAACCTTCATCTCCGTCTCCTAGAAGAACCCCGAGAGGGAGGAGAACTGCTTTATTGGCTTCAACATCAGCTTCTTTATTGTTGTCTCTCTTAACATGAAGAAATTTCAAACTCTGAAAGGAATTTATCAGGGATCTTATTCTGCTCATCAATCTTGATAACCTTAAATCTGAAGGAGAAGAATTGTCCACAATGGCCTTTATAATAGACTGGGAGTCCCCAAATACAATTGCCTCTTTGATACCCAGAAAAATGAGCTGTTTGAGACCCTGGAGAAGAGCCAGAGCTTCGGCTTGAATGCTGGTATTGAAGCCCACTCCCCAGGCATATCTAAATTCAGTTCTGCCCTCTGCACTTTTGACTACTCCACCTGCACCGGATATACCAGGATTACCTTTTGCTGCCCCGTCAAAAAAGAGAGCATTTCTTGCCTTCTTGATGCAAAACTCAAAGAATTCTGCAGCCTCAAGGCATATTTGCCATTTTTTTAGAGGAGAGGGATGCCTGGCAATATCAGTGAAATGGAGATCAAGAGAAGCGCCCCATTCAGCTTCTTGTCCACTTAGATCTGCCCCGTCAAGCTGATCTCCCAAACAGTCTTTTAGATGGCTTTTGATTTTTACCTAGATAATCTTGGGATCACTCTTCTTGTCTCTGAATATCCTTTGATTTCTTTCCAGCCATATATGCCAGCAGATTAATTTGGGAAGGGCGAGCCAGGCTTCTTTGATATGAGCGTTCTGAGGAGTGCCACCCGGGTACCTTAGCTTCCAGTTTGAAAACAGATTAGAGCAGCGATTAGGGAGGGCGAAGTCTACGCTCCATGGGCTTAAGGCCTCTTTCCACAGTTCAACAGTAAAATTACAGCGGAGCATCAGATGGGAGGTATTTTCTTCGTCATCCCCACATAGCGAGCAACGGGAGGGCCCCATGTAGCCTCTTTTCCGAAGCCTGTCATCAGTCAAAATTCTCTGGTGACAAAGAAGCCAGCAGAATGAGTCGATTTTAGGGATCATTGTCTGAGACCAAATTCCCTGCCAGGGCTTCGGATCAGGAGGAACATGAGGTTGCAGAGAGATCTGCCTATAACCCTGCGCGACTGAGTAGCGCCCAGGGGTCGGACCCCATCCCCGAGTGTCAGATTTTCTGTTGTTCATTGGAGCTTTGCCTTTTAAGAGGGATAGGAAGATGGCGTAATCTTTGGAAAGGTTCTGAGGCACCTCTAGCTTTACCCAACTCTGCCAATCGCCATTCTCCCAATGTGATATGTCCCACAGAGTTTTAAGACCCGCTCTGTCCATCCAGTCTCTCAACAGAACCAGGGAGCGATCTTCAGATAGGGGATCACTACCCATGATACGGTCATCCCAGATTTTAATGCGCTTGCCATTTCCAGGGATCCAGTGTGCATGGAGATTAATTAAGGAGGAAGCTTTGGCGCACAGTTTGTGGATCATCATTCCGGATATTGATTTGGGATTGTCCAGACAGCGTGTTCTCTGCCCACGGAAATATTTTTTCCACAACGCTAGCTGAGCCCAACCCAGATTTGGGGCAATTATCCTCCATAGTAGTTTTGCACCCAATGCGATATTTTGCTTACTAATGTTCTTGAAATTCAGGCCACCTTCCATTCTGGGCAAGGAGATTATGTCCCAGTTTAATAGAGGTATTTTTTTCTCATTTGCTTTGCCGCCTTTCCAGAAGAAATTCCTTATATAATCCTCCATTTTCCTCATGATGCCAATAGGAGCCATCATAACTGCAGATTGGTAAATGGGAAGACTGTTCAAGACAGCTTTTATAAGCACTGTCTTGCCAGCCAGATTGAGCCAATTGAAGCCCCAGGAATGGATTTTGAACTTAAATTTTTCCAATAGAGGCAACCAGTCTCTGTTGAGGGCCCTTTTTTGGAAAAAAGGGAGCCCCAAATACTTGAAAGATGACCATGAAGAGGAGGCTGCGAAGCCGAAACAGCTGGAGATAGCTTGGAGCGATCTGGCAGTAGAATTCCAACAGTAGATGTGACATTTGCCTTTGTTGAGGCTGCTTCCAGAGTCTTCACAGTAGGCATCCACCACATCTTTGAATTTTTTAGCCGTGGGCAAGGAGGTTGCACCCAGCAAAAGAGAGTCATCCACAAATAGCGCATGGTTTATGTTTTTGACACCTCTTGCGATGTTCAATCCCATTATTTCTTGATCAGTCTGCTTTTTATTTAGGAGGAAGCTGAGAACAGAAGCTTGGAGGACAAAGAGCAAGGGGGAGAGAGGACACCCTTGTCTCAGCCCTCTAGAGGCTTTGAAGAAGTCAGTAGCCCTCCCATTCACCAAAGGGGCAATCCAGGGCTCACTAATACAAGCCTTGATCCAGTTGATAAATTTGAGGCCAAAACCAAATTTGTGTAGGACATCGAACAGAAATCTGTGTCTCACCCTGTCAAAAGCGCTTTCAAGATCTAGCTTGATAACCATTCCTTTCTCTTTCCGGTTCAAGCTTGAGTGGATCGCCTCTTGGACCAGGATAAAATTGTCCACAATTTGTCTTCCCTGAATAAAACCTCCCTGATTCTCAGGAATAATGTCTGGAAGGATGATTTTCAGTCTGTTTGCGATCACTTTTGTTATCAGCTTGTAGCCTATATTGCAAAGGGAAATAGGACGAAATCTGGTGAAGGAATTGGCGCCTTTTTCCTTAGGAATAAGGGCCAGGAAAGCCAAATTGGTACTTCCCCCAATTTTTTGACAAGCTTGACATTTCCGGACCATTCTGCATAAGTCTTTTTCCACAATCTGCCAACAGTTCTACAAGAATATGGCAATAAAGCCATCTAGGCCCAGGGCCTTATCTGGCTCCATTGCAAAGAGGGCGGTTTTTATTTCATTATTAGTGACTTCTGCTTCCAAAAACTAATTCTTTCTGGCAGTAATCAGAGAGGGCACCTCATTCACTAAAGTTGATGTGTGCCCCAGGCCCTCTTTTTCGCTATACAAATTTTTGAAGTGGAGGAAAGCAACGTTTTTTATACTTTGTATGTCTCTGTGGTTAATTTTCTCTTCCTCGATTTCTGAGATGGAGTTGAAACTTTTTTGGGCTTGGGCTTGCTTGTGGAAGAAGGAAGAGTTCCTATCTCCAGCCTTGAGCCAAAGCCTACGAGATTTAATCCTCCAATACTCTTCCTCGGCCAAGCTTGCCTTGAGAAATTTTTTTTGAAGTTCAGCCTCCTTATCTAGAGTTTCTTTTGTGATCTCTTCATTTTCCGATTTCAGATGATGAATCTCGAGACATTCTTGGATCTTTTTCCTTTCCACTGCTAGGTTAGGAAGGGATTTTACCCAAGATTTCAATGTAGCTTTCACTCTCTTGAGATTTTCCTCCCAAATAAAGAAGGCAGAGTCGTTCACTGGTTGCTTCCAAGTATCTTTTACTAATTGCATAAAGGACTGTTCCTTAACCCAAAGGGGACTGAATTTAAAAGGGATAGGACCTTGATCCATATGAGCCAGAAGATCAAGTTTGATGGGTTTGTGATCAGAGACACTACAAGGGAGGATATGCATTCTAGACTCTAAACCAAGAAGAAGGAAAGTACTTTGAACAAAAAATCGATCTAACCTTGCAGCGATGTGTCCCGGACCGAGTCTTTTATTGGACCAAGTGTACTTTCCCGATGAAGGTTTTATGTCGTTCAAGTCCCAATCCTAAAGCAGATCCTCAACTCATTCTCGCGCTGGATCCCTTACAATGCTTCCTCCACGCTTTTTAGCCAGAGAAAGGGTGAGATTAAGGTCCCCTGCAATGATGATGTTCACTAAATCTTCCGAATCTGCCATACTTCTAATGGATTCCCAGCAGATCTTTTTCTCACCTGCGCTGACTGGAGCATACACGTTGAAGAGATAGAGAGTCTCATCTGAATCGATGTGTTGTAGCTTAGAGAGCAGCCAATGGGTGTTGGCAACCTCTTTGATCTTTGAGAATTTGTTTGTGTTCCAAAGCATGCCCAGGCCTCTTGAGGCACCACGAGCTGAAACAGCTTGCCCTTAACTTCTCTTCCACAATTTTTTCACGATATGGAGGAAGGCCTTGTCCTCCATTTTACTCTCCTAGATGAGGAGTATATCAGGAGAATCGGTTCTTATCAGGATTTTGACGGCTTCTTCTTTTATTCTTCTCCCCATACCCCTACAGTTCTAGGAGACAAACTTCATCACTTACTTTTTGAATGGAGAGCTCCTTTAGAGCTCTGGGACTAGTTTATGGTCGTCTTCGGAGTTTTTTCCAAGAGTTTCTCGAGGGTTGGTTGGCTTCCTTGGAGTTTGTCTTTATAAGTCTCCTGTTCTCTTTTTTCACAGGCAGATTTTACGCCTCTCAATGATCTTCTAGCCGAGTTTTGCGAATCCCCTATTTCACCTTCTTCTTCTGAATCCTTCGATCCTTTCACTTCCTCAGCCTCTTCTATGGTTCTCTTTCAGACTGTCTGCATTACTTTCGACTTGCTTTAGTCCCGAGGGGGGCTCTTTGTGGGGCAATGCTTCTTTTTGCATCTCTATTTCTTGGGGGTCTTCTATTGCTGAGCTTAATAGCGTATATTTGTTTCCTTGTTCTTCCATGAGAGGTGTTTGAATCCCAGAGCCTGCCTGGGGGACTTTGCCATTTATATTGCCAGTTCTAGGGGCTTTGTGAGCGGTTTTGGTCCTTTTGACCTGAGTCCATCCTTCCTCCTTGCCTTTCTCCCCTTCACTATTCTTTGGACAGCCTCTAGCAAAATGGCCATAGACATGGCATTTCCTGCACTTGAACGGAAGCTGCTCATAGTCCAACTTTTGGAGATGCGTCCAATTTCCAACCTTAATCTTTATTGCCTCGGGCAAACCGACCTCAAGATCAACTTCAACATAGATTCTAGCACAGTCGTATTGGTCTTTGCTGTTTGCTCGATCAATGAACTTGCCCAAGGTGTTTCCGATGTGCTTAAGAGACTCCCAATTCCAATAATGCACTGGCAGGTTGGGCAATCTAACCCACACAGGGACGGCTGTGGGAACGTCAACTGCTGGGTCAAAATCGGGCATCCACTTATTTAGATACAGCCCTTGAGGGCCCATGAAATAGGGGCCGTTGCGGAATATCAGATCCTTATCATCCTTTTCAGAGAATTCAAATAGGAAGAATCCATTCCCTAGAAAATACGAAGTGACTTTGCTTTTGATCAGCGGTGCCCAATTCCTTGCTACCTAGCTCTCCGTGGTTTTGGGGGAGGGCCAGAGTCCAGTGAACTGTCCAACCAAAGCACACTCTGCCAATGATAGGGCGACCTGTATCGGCCCCTCAAGAGGGAGCTCAATCTTAGGGATGTCATCCAGACGCTTGACAAACTTCGCAGCCTCGGTCACTTTCTTCTTTGGGAGAGAATCCAGCAGTTTAAGAAAAGCCTCAGCATCAGAGAGGGGAGGCAGAGGTGGCTCCATTGGAGCGACGCCTTAGCTCGATCGAAGCGAGTGCACACAAATCCCAGTGTTCATAATCCTTCAAGCCAACCCAGAAAAGGAACCTCCGTAGAGCTGGATCAAAGAGCCGAATCACCGCGTAGAAAGGGAGCTCCACTCAGGAGCGTCGTGCAAAAGGAGGTGCCACGCAGGAAACCCTCCGAAGTGGCCATAGGGCCGAGTCAACGATCTCAAGCGCAGGTGATCAGTTGCAAAGCGGCTACTCCGACTGCATTCAATCCAAGGAAAACATTTTATGAAGAACTTTTTTAATAACCATATTATTATTTAATTTTTATTTTGAAATCAACTTATAAAATTACATAATATAGGTATAAAATCATTATTACAATTTTTATTTTTGTTTTTAAATAATTAAGAATTATATTTTATAAAATTATTTCTATATATTTATATATGTCGGGAGGGATTATTTCTACTTATATTTAATTTTTGCAAGTGATATGTAGAGCTCATATCCAATATTGAAAATGTAAAACAAGAAATTTAAGTGAGTCTAGCAAAAGAGGTTCTTGAATGGTCTAGTGAAGCTTTGGCTACATGTGAATTTAAGTGAGTTTAAGTGAGCTTGGTGTAGGGAGTGACCTACGCCACACCACTCTTTCTTATTCCATTTCTTTAGCAAATGAGGTTCTTGAATGGTCTACTGAAGCTCCAACTACATGTGCCAAGTGGATAACATTGGTTTTAATAGAAGTTCTAGGTAGGGTAAACTAGGTTGAATTAATAGAAATGTTCATGAAGTTAGACATGGGAGACACTAGAATTTTTAGGTGGAGGTGAAGATGATCCACCATCCTTCCAAGTAGGGATTACTACATCATTGTGGTAGAGGCCATCTCAACTTTCCTCCTATTCCTTCTAATTCCTCTTTCCACCTTCATTGTTTAGGTAAAGAAACCATTATTATATTTTCTCGTTTGTATTCCTTTCATAGTTCTTTACCCTTTTGGAGCTCCTTTAAATTATACATATACAACACTAGATATGGCAATGTCAATGCACCATGAATGGATGCCCACATTATGAAAGAAGACACATAGAAAGATTACCCAAACCTTGATGGAATATCAAAGATGCTTTAAACTTACCATTTGCATTTTTAACCTTTGCTTTGGTCATATTTAATCCCACAAGCTTCCTAGACATCCCATGTGAGAAAAATTTCCTTCCTATACACTTATTAATGCCTTAAGAGGCCTCTGTACATTTATTAATTCCTTAGGAGGGGGAGTCAATTAAGGGTGAGGTTATAAAAATTAATGAAGATTGGTCCATACATTTATGATATGTCCAATTATCCTAATTAACAATTGATGAGGTTATAAGAATTAATGAAGACCCATGTTGTCAATTGCATTCTTAGAAATACAAAAGAGAGAAGCACTACAACTATAATGCATTTATGATGTCTCTAATTATCTTGATTAACTATTGTGTTACAACTTCAATACGTTTAAGATATCTCCAATTATCTTGATTAGCTATTCATAATGAAAAATGTGGAGGTAAATAAAATACTTTCCCTTTATATACTAAAAACACCCTCACCAAAAAGGCCCATTATGATGTTTCCAATTATTTTTATTAACAATTGACAACTAAAAAACATTAAAAACACTCAATTTTTAAAACTCCAATTATTTTTATTGACAATTGATAATGAAGAAACCTACAACTAAGAAACATCAGGAACACTCAATTTTTAGGATTCCAATTACTTTTATTTACCATTAAAAAACCTCAATATCAATAATTTTTTAGGACTGAAAACTTCTCAATTTTTAAGACTGCAATTAATTATTCACAATTGAAAATGGAAAAACCTCAATATCAATCAATTTTTAGGACTGAAAACTTCAAGAGCACAATTTTTTTTAATCTTCTCACTGTATTTGCACCTGCCTCACCAAATACATCTAAGTTAAATGTAAAATTTGAGTAATAATAACTGATTTGATCATCACAATAGGGGAATATCCTAATCGTCAAATTCGAATATATTTTCAAAAATTACCATAAACCTAAGTTCAACAATTTTAACAATATCTAACATAGATTTTAAAACCATACAGTAGCTGCCCTTCGAGCATGGTGCAAGCTTCTTTATCCACCACACTCTCACCACATACCTTCCCAGGAGCTTTCGCACAACCATCGCTCTCTTAACCTAGTAATTTTTTATTAGCTCTCTTAACCTAGCATGAACTATGAAGTACAACCATCTCATTTACATTGTATAGTTGAGTAGTGTCTGCCACTTTATTCGAAAATCAACATATCAGATGGTTCTCATGATGAAGATTACCACTAAACGCTTTTAGATATCTTATACAGCTACCTCTGCAAAAAATGATTCCATCGAAGACTACAACAACTCGATATTGAATGCAATCTATGATAAATTTTATCAGTACATACAGAGGATTGTAAAATTTTATCTGGATATTGAATGCAATCCTTAACAATTTGTCATCAGTATAAAACGAAGGACTATAAAAGTTTATTTGCTAGATAACAGTGTACTTGTCAGTAGTTTATTTGTTGAACGTTTTACAGTAACATGACACAACTTCTATAAATTTAAAAATTTTCCCTGAACTTATAAACTTAAAAATATAAAATATGAATTAGTCCAAGTCAATTTCATATGCAATATATAACAATTAATATAATTAATCTGTCACCTTCGCATGCAAACTATTTTCTCAGACGTTAATACGTAATTCAATCCCTCCATAAGTTGCCTTCGCATGCAAATTATTTGTTCAGACATTAATACGTAATTTAATCCCTTGATAAGTTGCCCATAACCCTTATCATGCTTGTTCAAATTTCCAGACTTAATCTAACCCCTTGATAGGCTTCCAATGACCTCTATATGTTATGCAGTACGTGTTATACAATATATTTCTCCTCTATTTTAGTTTTAAAAACTTAATATGATTCATGTTGTATACCGTTGCCTATGAATCAAGGTGACATGGAAATTTTAAAAACATAATATGAGAATAGAATAGTAGTTTTGCGTTTATTTTATTTATATTCTAATTTAAATTTGATCATTTAATAAATATAAATTATAAATGTTGATTGCAATCAGATAACTTATTATATCTTTTTCATTTTTTTAATTGTGGCCACTCACTTTATTTGACTGATGATGGAGATGATTTTGACTCAATACTATGATATACACTTATTTTTTTAGGATATTAGATTTGATGCTTTAGCTATTGTTATTTCATATATTAAGGATTTATGATGTATATATTTTATTTTTAGTAGATTATGTTAATGGTTATGATATATGTGGTTTTTGTGATCAAATATTATTAAGAGTTGTTTGAGTGTAATAAATTACTTTGGCAAACATGTATATGATGAGTCAATAATTCTGGTTTGGGTTATTTGAGTATTATTGATGCTAGAATTTAATTTGTGAATATTATCTAGTGATATGATTTATGATGACATGTTAGAGTTCTGTGGAAATAGGATAGGTGCTTGGTTGAACGACTCTCACATTGGTGATGAGGTTATGAAGTAGTTATGTTACTCACAAGACTTCACTGAGGGGCATGCATCAAGATGAAATATTTGATTCTCAATGCCATTAATATCACTACAAAGAACAGGGGCATGCATCAAGATGAAATATTTGATTCTCAATGCCATTAGTATCACCACAAATAATAGGGGCATGCATCAAGATGAAATATTTGATTCTCAATGCCATTAGTATCACCACAAAGAATAGGGGCATGCATCAAGATGAAATATTTGATTCTCAATGCCATTAATATCACCACAAAGAACAACATAAGATTTAATAGTGACCTCTATCATTGTGCTCCTTTCCCCCTTTTTTAGTCACATTATCTGAAGGGCAAACAATGTGACACCCTCAAAACGTCTTGAGGAGCACAACCAACTTGACAATTTTGACATCAATAAATTGAAGGCAACTAATGGTGAATTTAATGAATTAAAACTAAAAAAATTATACTAGAAAAATGGATAATTAAATGTAATCTTAACTATAAAGGCTAAAATTTGGGGATGGGGAAATTAAGTTATATTTGTAGAGCTAAACTTAAATATGAATAAGTTATTCCCTCCAATCACCTTCACACACCTTCACATGTAGAAAAAAAAAATCATTGTAAGAAAATAAACTCGTAAAACATTTAAAAATGTTCTAAAATATGGTGGAGGAATAAATTCTAAACTAAAAAATAGGGTGAAATAAAAGGGTGATACATATTTACAATGAGATAGGGTAAGTGTACATAAAATAAAAGATAACTAATTTATGAATGGGGAAAAATAAAATCATGAGAAAATCTTCTTGTGTCTCAAGCATAAATTGAAACTCTTCAACTAAGATTTAACTTGAGAAAAAGCAAGGGGTAGCCAATACAAGAATGTGATACCTACATGTTAGCTCTAATTGATAAAGCAATTAACCACAGTAAATGAGGAATCTATATTGGGACCAAGAGAAAAATAAGAGAAGAAATAGGATGATCAAGCAGTTAACCACAATAAATGAGGAATTTGTACTGGGACCAAGAGAAAATTAAGAGAAGAAATAGGGAAACATGTGTGTGAGCAAGACAATTTAGTCTTTAAAAAAAACAAAAAAAAATCATGACAACCTTAATATAGATTTTACACTTGGATGGGTGAAAAATCAAAATTTAAATTAAAAATATATACTTATTTTCCATGAGAAGCAATGTGTCACTCTCACAACCATATATAAAAGGGAGGGCATGGTATGAGAAGCTCACATTTTTGCACTCTATTATGAGATGGATGTGTTAGAGCTACTTTTTTAAAGCGACTACTAAAATATTTGTTATGGGAGTAGAAAATTTTAGGGGCTAATATCGCATATGCTTAATTGTTCATGATTTTTATGAAAACAAGATTCACTAATTTCCATTTTTTCTAAAATTGATTCACCCAAAATTTATAGGATAAAATTATTTTACCCGAAAAATACTGGAAAATTTAAAGAGATTATATAAAATTATTAGAAATTTGAATATGTTTACAAAACTATGACTAAACATCTGCAATTTTCATATTACAGTCTAGTAAGTTTCCCTAATTTTTCTAAACTTTAATATAGATTTTCATCCTTAAAATTTTCCCCGGTTGTGAGTTTCGTCGATACCCATCCTCCATATAGCCCCATTCTAACTCATAGATCTATAGGAAGGAATACTACCTAAGGAATAAAAATAATAATAGTTATGACAATGTACTTGCATCATATCCCTTTTATCAGTACAAATGGTTAACCAATAAACACTAATATTTTACCTTGAAAACATAACTGGAAAACTAGCCTTAAATAGGACCCAATCTTCATTCTAGAAATCTCTATTTACATTTCTTTCATAACTCTCTATACCTCTTCTTCTCTGGGCAAAAAAATGACCCATTAAAAATGAAGATGAAGGAATTTTATGGAGACCTAGGGGTAAAGGGAAAGGTAACAACCATAAGGCTTTATTCCTCTTCCTTAGTCTTATTACTTATTTTATTTATTTTTTAATCTTTTCATTACACATGGATCTTCTCATTTTCATTTTTATTTTATTTAGCATTTATATCAACATTGTGTTATATAATTGGCTAACGTTCACTAATTATTTACTCGATGTTAAGAATATTAAGTGTTACACTCATTTATTGGTGTGTATTTATTCTAGATTAATCACAATCCTTTATAATCAAATTTGGTTATTCTCTCTCAAACTTCTTCAAAATTATATATATGAACTAATATATCAAATAATATTAGTTTCATCGTACACATTAATATAAAATATTTAGATAAAAAATACCATAAATTCCATCTTAAACATTTTGGTTAAAAACTAAAACCCTTATATAAATTATCGTTTCTCGTAGTTTTGTACAAATAAGTTTTGGTGGAGTTTTTTTATTTTTTTATTTTTGTAAATTTTCCATAGATTATATTGATTATTGAGAAAACATTTTACATTGCAAAATTTTCAAAAACAAATTTTCATAACATTTCTAAATGACTTTGGGAAATTGTGATTGTCTCAGGTTTAGAATAAGTATTTTCAAAAATTACCAACTACTCATAGTTAAATTAAAATTCATCAGGACTGTAGTTGGTGACAACTAATTCTTCTTCTTTACCAGTGTTACCAAAACTATGATAAGTACCAAATTACATACATCCCTTCTAAAGAATAGTATTTGCAAAAGCATTTATATTAGCGTTTACAAAAAAAAACCACAAAGTGTCACCCTGAGACCCATAAAACACATTCAAAGTGGACTTGTTAGTCCGAGATGATTATTAGTGACGTGGCAGAAGAATTGACATGTAAATTTCTTGAAATTTGATCCCACCACTAATATTAATAAAATATAGAAAATTATTATTAAAGATAAAAAATGGCCCTTTCCTTTTGACCTGAAAATGGGGGTTGATCATCCTCTCATAATTTGCAATCTTTGAAACTTTATGTCTTTAGTTCATAACTTATTCAAATATGAATAATCAAATTTGAATGAACTTAAAGATGAAACAGAAAATTCAAAACTCAAAAAATAACATAAAGGAACAGACTCAACCAGTTGTTAGCAGAGTTCACCCCTCCTCGGCTACGCCTCTGGGCCTTGTTCCAAAAGCTAGGTCACTTTATTGATCTTGGCTGCAAAGTGAGTACATATATATTCTTCGTATTTTAGTGTCAAGCAGATGATGGAGTTGTAATGTTTCCCTTCAAGAAACGTCCTCCTACATAGAACTCCCATTTGTAATCTGACTCAATTTTACAAAGAGGCAATTGCACCAAAATAATGAGGACTATGTATCATAAGTCCTCGTACTCAAATTGGAGATCAAAAAGCAATAATATGACTGCTTCAAAACATAAGTGTTGTGGTTGTCTTACTCCATATCATACTGGGAAAAAAATTGCTCCAATGAAGAATTTGACTCTTCCCTTGTGTTCGAAACACCTTAAAACCCCTATTTTAGGCTTTTGAAATGCTAAAAAAGGCTTCCGTGTGACTTTGGAAAGTCAAAAACAAATTTTTCTCAGAGCATAGATGGGTTTGACTATTCAAACCTTACAACACAACTTTTTGTGGCTCATTGGTTGAGCGCTTTCCTTATAAAGACCCTGGTTAGGGGTTCGATCCACATTCCATGTGATTTGGAATGATTATTTAGTGGTGGTGTGATTTAGTTGGGACAAGATTAAATTTTTAAAAAATAATTTTGGTGGCAGGGTCATTGGACCTACCACCCCACACCAACAAACATACAATTTATATCATTTTAATTGTTAAGGCTAGTAGGTTTCTCTCCAAGATATGGCATGTAACCATAGTCTTAGGTCTTATCCCAGTTGTTGAGGTGAATGGTGTTGACAACTACGACGCATAAACCTCATCCAATGTGAAAAATCGTACCCAATCCATGTGCTATCATTGGCGAGAGGTTAGCACAGAAGATAACTATGATGCATATACGTAGACCTTTTTCCAAACATCAGCAAATAACCATCCATAAGATTTATCTAATGTGGTGGCGAGGTTTCTTAACATGGTGCCACTAACAATGGAGGAGGATATGTATGGTGGAATTTGGATTTTTTTGGATATGGTAGAGCTGCCAACCATGGCGAGGTTCATTAATGTTGGCGAGCATATATCGTTGACTTCATGAGATATGGCGGAGCCGCCATATAGGGATGGCTCTTAGCATATCTATTTTACCAGACTTGGCACCCCAACATTTACATATAACACCTTTGTCATTGTATAACAAGAACCATCGATGCTCGAATGGTGAGGCGGAGAAGTTCGTAGGGAGGAAGCCATGGGATCGAATCCCATCCAGTTCATTTTTCTGTTAACAAAATTTTGGCCAATATTGTAAGTCCATGTGTCGCACTTCGATAGGGTCATGTGGCTGCACAGAACTGGATTTCTTTCAACCAATTGAAAACTGACAATTGTCCCCTCTTGGGTAGCTCCTTCCTACCTGTGCCATGGTCCTGTGGGTGTAATGTAAACTGGAGCTGGATGTTGGGTTGTGTTATATTCTTTCCACGACTAACCTATGTAGTGAACCGCGGGGTTAGAGGGGGGCTGGAGCCCCTACTTCGTTGCGCCGATTGCGTAGCGGGGGGGTCACAGGGAAAATTTTCTTTTTGGACCCTATATTAGGTTGGGCGGACCTACTTATGGTTTTCGGTCCATGGTTTTGGACGCAATGGTTTTCGGTCCATGGTATTGGATGATTCGGCATGTATAAATATGTATTGTAACATTGAAAGGAATATAATGAAAAATCAGGCTGGTAGTCCTGGTTTTGGGATCCAGGGAAAAATCTCTGTGCATATGTGTTTTATGTGTTATTCTCTCGCATTGTCTATTTTCTGTGTTTTAGAATTTGTATGCAGGTAATTTTTGTACGAGATTAAAACCTACATTTGGTATCAGAGCTGTTTTGGCTTCAAGGGGATGCATTTGTTGCTGAGGGGTTTTGCTTGGGCATGTGGTAGACCCTGTTCAGTGGGAGATCTGCGGGATCGATTTTGGTGGTGAAAGAAGATGGTGAGTAGTGGAAAGATAGAGATTGATAAATTTAATGGTTAGAGTTTTGAGTTATGGAAACTCAAGATGGAGGATCTATTGGTGGATAAAGATCAGTGGATCATGGTAGATTCAAGTATTAAACGAATGGGAGTGTCTGATGAAGAATGGAAGAAGTTGGATCGAGGCAAAGAGCACAATACGATTGTGTGTCTCATATTCAGTATTCTTGAATGTATCAAGGGAAGCTATGGCGAAGGATTTGTGGGATAAGTTAGGGACTTTGTACCAATCTAAGTCTCTGGTGAATAAATTGTTCCTACGGAAAAAGTTGTATAACCTGAGGATGAAAGATGGAGACTCAGTGACAGAGCATCTGAATACATTTAATACTGTGGTATGTCAGTTATTATCTATTGATATTAAAATTTCAGATGAAGATAAGTTCCTCAGTTTGTTGTGTTATCTACCAGATTCATGGGGTAGTCTTGTTATTGCAATAGGTAGCAATGCAACTGCCATGCAGTTTGATGAAATAATCTCATCCTTGCTGATGGAGGAGATGAGACGGAAAAATATGGAGATCTAGAATGGTGATGCCTTGTCTGTATGACGATGGTCCCAGAATATAAACAAAAATAATTCATCAAATGGGAGATCTAAATCTCTAAGAAAACCTATAAAGGTGGTGTGTTAGAAATGCGGAAAGGAAGGGCAGTACAAAAGGCACTGTAAATCTAAAACTTCTGACAAAGGAAAGGGATCTGATGATGCTTCTTCTGCAAAGGAGAAAACCACCTCAGATGAAGGTGGGGATGTGTACTTGGCTTCTTCAAGTACACATGTAGATCATGAGGCATGGTTGATTGACTCAGGTGTGTCCTTTCACTTCACTACCCATAGAGAGTGGTTCTGCGAGTATGATAAATACGATGGTGGTGATGCCTTCTTAGGGGATGATAAGAAGGCTAGAATCGTTGGTCGTGGAAAAGTAAAGTTGAAGTTGCAAGGTGGAAGGGTTAGAATACTTCCGGGTGTTCTGCATATTCTTGCATTAGCCAAAAATCTGATTTCTGTAAGCAAGCTGGATTATGCAGGTGTAAAAACAGTGTTTGAGAAGGATACCTGCAAGATGGTTCGAGGAGCACTAGTATTGATGCGGGGAGTTCAGATGGAAACTCTGTACAAGCTGCAAGGTAGCACTGTTGTTGATGGGTGCAACAGTTCTGTGGTTCCTGAAAGTGGAGTAGAAAATATAGTGGTCTCTGGAGAGAAGACTATGTTGTGGCATCAAAGGCTTGGACATATTGGAGAGAAGGGCCTTCGAATACTTCATGGTAAAGGTATAGTAGAAGGTATGACTAATAGCTCTTTTGATTTTGATTTCTGTGAAAATTGTGTATATGGGAAGCAAAATTGGGTGAGTTTCCCCTCTCGTGGTAAGAGGGAAAAACAGATATTAGAGCTTGTGTATAGTGATGTGTTTGGACCTGTGAAGGTTCCATCATTGGGTAAGTCTGTGTACTATTATCATTTATAGATGACTTCTCATGGAATACATGGATATATTTCCTTAAGAAGAAATCTGAAGTCTTTGACATGTTTAAGGAATTTAAGGCTCTGGTGGAAAACTAGACGGAGAAGAAGATAAAGGTGCTGAGGATAGATAACGGTGGAGAGTTTTATAGTAAGGAATTTGAAGAATTCTGTAAGAAGTATGGTATAACATGGTAGAAGACTACTCCATATACACCTCAGCAAAATGGAGTTGTAGAAAGAATGAACAAGGCGTTGATGGAAAGGGAAAGAAGCATGCTCAGTGGTGCTGGGTTAGGACAAGAATTGTGGGCAGAGGTGGTGGAGACAGCATGTTACCTGGTCAATAGATCACCTTTATCAGCATTGGAGGATAAAACTCCACAAGAGGTATGGACTGGTAAGAAACCATCTCTTTCACATTTGAGGGTATTTGGATGTGATGCATATGTACATGTTCCAAAGGAGAAACGAACCAAGTTGGATAGTAAATTTGAAAACTGCATCTTTATTGGGTATAAGGATGGTTTAAAAGGTTATAAGCTTTGGAACCCAACAACAAGGAAGGTTGTGTACAGCCGAGATGTGGTGTTTGGAGAGGTGAAAGATGTTATCAAAACATGAAGTCCAACCAAAAGAACCTCAGAAGATAGAGTTCGAGCTAAAGGAGGAAGAATTAGACTCTATAGTAGAGGAGGAATCAGAAGATGAAGAGCCACAAACTCCAGGTGTAAGAAGATCAGTTCAAGAAAGAAGACATCTAGAAAGGTATAGTCCCTTTTCTTTCTGTTTAAATTTTTCTTTATCTATTATTGATGATGATCCCATAACTGTGAAGGAAGCAGTAGATTCAGAAGATGGAAAACTCTAGAAAGAGGCCACGGTTAATGAAATGGCATCTTTGCACAAAAATGAGTCTTGGGATCTGGTGGAGTTGCTGGCTGGAAGGAAACCCATTGGCAACAAATAGGTGTTCAAGAAGAAGACAAATGCAGAAGGAAAGGTGGAGAAATACAAAGCTCAGTTGGTAGAAGAAGGTTATTCCCAAGTGCCGGGAATTGATTTTGATGATATTTTTTCTCCTATTGCCAAGGTAACTTCTATTAGATTACTCTTATCTGTTGCTGTTGTTTTTGATTTTGAGGTAGAACAGATAGATGTGAAGACAACATATCTTCACGGGGATCTGGAAGAGGAGATCTACATGAAGCAACCTGAAGGCTTTGTGGTGAAGGGTAAGAAATAACTGGTATGTAAGTTAAAGAAGTCTCTGTATGGGTTAAAATATTCACAAGGATGTGGTATCAGAAATTTGATATATTTATACGGGGACTTGGCTTCACCAGAAGCAAAGCAGATCACTGTGTGTATTTTAAATTAATTGTTGACCATGTTATTTATCTGGTCTTGTATGTGGATGATATGTTGCTGGTTGGAAATGACAAAGAAATTATCCAGGATTTGAAGACCCAATTGTCCTCCAAATTCGACATGAAAGATCTTGGTGCTGCAAACTATATTCTAGGCATGGAAATTAAAAGAGATCGGGCAAAGAGGAAGCTCTGGTTAAACCAAAGGAAGTATGTCGAGACAATACTGCAGAGGTTTAATATGCAGGATAGTAAATCGGTGAAGGTTCCTATTCTTGTAGGTGTAAAGTTATCTGCTGAACAATGTCCCAAGACACAAGAAGAGGAAGAAGATATGTCCCATGTTCCATATGCAAGTGTAGTTAGTAGCCTGATGTATGCAATGGTCTGTACTAGACCAGACATTACACATGCAGTGGGAGTATTGAGAAGGTTTATGTCAAAACCAGGGAAGGAACATTGGACAACAGTGAAGCGGGTTTTGTGGTATTTGCATGGCACTAGTGATTACGGTTTGTGCTACCAAGGAAGACCAGGATTGGACAGAGTTTTGGATATCCATGGCTTTGTAGATGCAGATTGGGCTGGAGATTTGGATCAGAGAAGATCTCCAAGTGGGTATGTTTTTAACCTATTTGGAGGTGCAGTCAGTTGGATGAGTAAGAAACAATCTGTAGTGGCACTATCAACTACAGCGGAAGAATACATGACAGCCACTCATGCAAGCAAGGAAGCAGTTTGGTTGCAGAGATTGTGTTCAAGTATGGGGTTAGTACAGGGAGCTATAAGGATAGACTGTGACGGCCAAAGTGCAATTTTCTTGGCAAAGAACTCTCCTTATCATCCAAAGACAAAGCACATTGATGTTCAGTATCACTTTGTGAGGGATATGATAGAAGACAAAAAGGTGTTGCTGGTAAAGGTGGACACTTTGAAGAATACTACAGATGCATTGACAAAATCTGTGAGCTCTGAGAAGTTCTCCTAGTGTAGAGAAACAATGGGCATTTTAGGGCTGGAAAAATTACTAAGCTCTCTTGTGGCCCCTTGTGGAAAGAAAACAACAAGTGGGAGAATGTTGGGTTGTGTTATATTCTTTCCATGACTAACCTATGTAGTGAACTGGGGGGTTAGAGGGGGGCCGGAGCCCCCTCTTCGTTGCGCCAATTGCGCAGTGGGGGGGTTCATAGGGGGGTTTGAGGGGGGCTGGTAGCCCCTCTCTACGAGGTCAAGGGCAGTGCCCCGGGAATTTTTTTTTTTTGACCCTATATTAGGTTGGGCATACCTACCTATGGTTTTCGGTCCATAGTTTTGGACACGATGGTTTTTGGTCCATGGTATTGGATGCTTTGTTATGTATAAATATGTATTGTAACATTGAAAGGAATATAATGAGAAATCAAGCTGGTAGTCCCAGTTTTGGGATCCAGGGGAAAATCTCTGTGTATATGTGTTTTATGTTTTATGTTCTCACATTGTCTATTTTCTGTGTTTTATAATTTGTATGCAGGAAATTTCTGTATGGGGTTAAAATCTACAATGGAGCTAGAACTTTTCCCCTCATTTGTTGAGTGCTTAATTGGAAATTGCCATAGTTATATGGTGGTCTTTGTGACTAGGGGCTAGGGCTGGTCCCCACCCCTCACTCTGTTTTTGTTTGTCTTCGGTCCCATGCATCATACGATGACCAATGGCTAAGGCTTGTGCATGATCCCTCTCTCCTATATGCGAAATGTGCCAAGTTAAATATAATGCACGACCATTATGGGTTAAGAACCAAATGGTGGTGGTCTGAGCTATATTGTGGTAGGTCCATGTTTCGAACCTCCCAAAGGCCCTGTAGACTCATAAACAAATTTTAATATGCCACGAGGAGGCCACATGGCAACGATCCATTGGCCCATGTGGCACTCCATTATTTATCAAATTCAAAATTAATCAACCAATCATAAACCATGAAAATTTGACCAACTAGAATGAGACACTTGGTGAAACTTGAATGTCCCATGTGTCAACCAGAACCATGAGCTTATTGTTGAATGTTGGAACCTTAAGTGTTGGCTTTGACTTTGACCAATTTTCCTTTGACGTTTTGCCCATCTTGGCCCTAATCTTTGACTTTGCATAACTTCTTCATACGAAGTCGGATTTCAGTCATTCAAGTTGTGTTAGATTCAGAACGACGAAATATACGCAATGAAGCTAATTTTAAAAGCATCTGAGAAATTTGAATTTTTGGGCATGTTAGGATCTGCTGCTATCCATGACCATCTTGGTCTCAAAAGATTACATAACCAATATGACTAGACTCAATCCTAATCCACCTGGATAATACCCCCCTACTAAAAGATTTTTGGTCCAACAAAAGTTTATTACAATAATGAATTTATTACATCAATTATTAGTCTAGAACCTATTATAGACTCAACTAGTCTTATCGATGTGATGATAATTCATAGACACACAATTTACAATTAAACATAAGGCATGAAATTTTCCCAGTTCCAAGTAAGCAATTTTTCTAGAGACTTACATTCTCCTTGCAAGTTTTCTTTGCTTCCCCTTGTCTTAATTTTGTTTTGGTCGACTCACATGGTAGCATTGGACATGTGATCTTTGAATGTCCTCTCATCTTACACTACACTATGAACAAAATCTCTCTCCTGAGTTTGTAATGGTCGTCTTATTTCTCGATCTCTCCGAGCTCTGTTTTGATTGTTCCAATTCTTTCCCTAACTGTACCAAAGTCTTTCTTGGACTTTTCTTTACTTGCAATCTTGCATCATCCTTCTATGGACTACTCCTTGCAACATGTACCTTTTTACTGTAAACCTTATGCTTCCATAATTTAGCTACATAATGGGCATTACTTACACATAAAGTTCATGGATATGTCTTTTTAATAATCTCCATAACAAAATTCTAATTAAATGACTCACCTTCTGAATTACTACTAGAATTAATCGTTTGCTTACCTTTGCGATCTGACATCTTTTTTAGCATTTTTTCGAGATGTAATGACCAACATCGATATGATATGTGACCTTTCTTTCCCCAATAATGAAATGTTTATTGGTCAAGTCCAAATCCTTCATATTGGAGTCTTTCCTAAACTGATATCTGATGGAGTCTACCTTGGCCATGATTGTTGATGCCTTTACTTTGTTGATATCTCATTTTGTCCATCATCTTCATACCAATTCCTTTGGTATGTTTTTCGAAATCTCCAATCTCATGATCGCTTGAAGCATCTCCCTTCTCTGTTTCTGAATCATTTTCCTGAGATGGTGGTACATAAGAAAGTTCCTCGAAACATGAGGAAAAAGTACCAATCGATTCTTCCACTGACTGCTCTTTTGGAGTAGTAGATGGATATGAACTTTCTTCATTCGACTACTAATGAAGTGGATATATTTCATTGTCTCCAATAATATATGGACTTCAATCTATGAGACTTCCTCTCTTTCAAATTTCTTGCATGGCTTGGATCCTCGCTTGCAATCTTTGTTTATGTTCTTGCAATGCTTGCACCGTGCATCACAATTCAACATTCTCCTGCTAATAGTGCTGATTGAATTCTTCCAACTCTTGAAACAAAATTTGTTTCATGCTTCTACCCATCCTTGCAATATGCTCATAACCTTATATGATACCAATTGATCTGGAAATGAGGGTCGATCGTCCTCCGACACTTTGGAAGCTTTGAAACTTTACGTCTTTAGTTCATAACTTATTCAAATATGAATAATAAAATTTGAATGAACTTAAAGATGAAACAAAAAATTCAAAACTCAAAAAATAACATAAAAGAATAGACACAAGAATTTGTTAATGAAGTTTACCCCTCCTGGGCTATGTCTTGGGGCCTTGTTCCAAAGGCTAGGCCACTTTATTGATCTTACATGCAAAGTGAGTACATAAATATTCTTCGTCTTTTAGATTCACGCTGATGATGGAGTGGTAATGTTTCCCTTCAAGAAACTTCCTCCTACAGAGAACTCTCACTCGTAATCTGAATCAATTTTACAAAGAGGTCATTGTGCCAAAACAAGGAGGGCTATGTAGCAAAGGTCCTCGTACTTAAATTCGAGATCAAAAATCAATAATATCATTGCTTCAAAACATAAGTGTTGTGGTTGTTTTCCCCATATCATAATGATAAAATAGTTGCTCCAATGAATAAATAGACTCTTCCCTTCCATCTAGAATGCCTTAAAACCCCTATCTAGGCTTTTGAAATGCCCAAAAACAAATCTTCTCAAAACATGGGTTTTACTGTGCAAACCTTACAACACAACTTGTTGTGGCTCATTGGTTGAGCGCTTTTCTTATAAATACCCCGGTCAATGGTTCAATCCACATTTCATGTGATTTGGAATGATTATTCGGTCGCTGTGTGATTCGGTTGGGATAGAATTAAATTTTTAAACAATGATTTTGGTGGCAAGGTCATCGGACCCACCAATCATTGTTGCAAGGTCATCGGACCCACCAACCCACACCAACAAACATACAATGTATATTGTTTTAATTTTTATAGCGCGTAGGCTTCTCTCCAAGATATGGCATGTAACAATAGTCTTAGGTCTTATCCCAACTGCTCAGGTGAATGGTGTTGACAACTACATCGCATAAAACTTATCCAATGTGATAACTCATACACAATCCAGATGTTATTGTTGGCAGGAGGTTGGCATAGCAGATAACTATGCCGCATATACGTAGGCCTTTTCCCAAGCTTCGGAAAGTAACCATGCATAAGCTTTATCCAATGTGCTAGCAGGTTTTGTAACGTGGAGCCGCTAAAAATGGAGGAGGATATGTATGGTGGAGTTTTGGAGTTCGTGAGATATGGTAGAGTCGCCAACCATGGTAGGGTTTGTTAAGGTTGGCAGGGCGTATATTGTTGACTTCACGGGATATGGAGGAGCGGCTAGATATGGTAGGATCTTTCCATATATATTTTACCAAACTCGGTGCCCCAACCTTTACATATAACATCTCAGCCATTGTATAACAAGAACCGTCGTTGCCTCAACAGTGAGGTGGAGCAATTTGTAAGGAGGAAGTCACGGGATGAAATATCATTCAGTCCATTGGTCCTTTAACAAACTTTTGGCCAATCTTATAAGGCTACATGTCGCACTCCGATAGGGCCACATGGCTACACAGAATGGGTTATCCTTCAACTAATCGAAAACTTAAAACCGTCCACTCTTGGGTATCTCCTTCCTACTTGCGCCACAGACGTATGGGTGCAATGGAACCTGGGTGCAATGGAACCTGAAGCTAGAGCCAAAACTTCTCCCCTCATCCGTTGAGCACTTAACTGGAAATCACCACAGTTATATGGTGGTCTCTGTGACTTGGGGTTGGGGCTGGTCCCTACCCCTCCCTCTGTTGTCGTTTTTCATCTGTCCATGCATCATACGATGACTTGTGCACGACCCCTCTCCTATATGCAGAATCCGCCAAGTTAAATAGAACCCGCGACCATTATGGGTTAACAACGAAATAGTGGCATATTGGTGGTGCTTTGAGCAATATTGGGCTAGGTCCATGGTTTGAACCTCCTAGAGGTATTGCAGAATCATAAACAAGTTTTCATATGCCACGTGGCACTCCATTATTTCTCAAATTCAAAATTAATCAACCAACTCTAAACCATGAATATTTGACCAACCAAAAAACCATTCAAAATTAATCAACCAACCATAAACCATGAATATTTGACCAACCAAAAAACCATGAATATTTGACCAACCAAAATGAGACAGTATTTGTCAAATTCAAAATTAATCAACCAACTATAAACCATGAATATTTGACCAACCAAAAAACCATTCAAAATTAATCAACCAACCATAAACCATGAATATTTGACCAACCAAAAAACCATGAATATTTGACCAACCAAAATGAGACAGTTGGCGAAACCTAAACATCCTATGTGTCATTCGGAACCATGAGCTCACCATTAATTGTCGGGACCCTTATGAATATGAATATTTGACCAACCAAAATGAGACACTTGGCGAAACCTTAACATCCTATGTGTCATTCAGAACCATGAGCTGACCATTAATTGTCGGGACCCTCAGCGTTGCCTTTGACTTTGACTAGTTGCTTTGACTCTGCATAACTTCTTCATACGAAGTCAGATTTTAAATATTTGACCAACCAAAATGAGACACTTGGCGAAACCTAAACATCCTATGTGTCATTCGGAACCATGAGCTGACCATTAATTGTCGGGACCCTCAGCGTTGCCTTTGACTTTGACTAGTTGCTTTGACTCTGCATAACTTCTTCATACAAAGTCAGATTTTAGTCATTCAAGTTGTGTTAGAATCAGAACGACGAAATTTACACAATGACTTTGACTAGTTGCTTTGACTCTACATAACTTCTTCATACGAAGTCAGATTTTAGTCATTCAAGTTGTATTAGAATCAAAACGACGAAATCTACGCAATGCGCTGGGCTTCAAAAGCATCTGAGAACATACAAAGTCAGATTTCAGTCATTAAAGTTGTGTTAGAATCAAAACGACGAAATCTATGCAATGAAGTGGGCTTCAAAAGTATCTGAGAACTTTAAATCTTTATGCATGTCTATATTTGCTACTATCCATGACCATCCTGATTTCAAAACATTACATAGCCAATATAACTAAACTCAATCCAGATTCACCTATATCACCTTTAAAAATAAAATATGCAAAAACAATATGTATTTAATTCAAAATAATATAAAATTTATCCCCACTCAACAAAAATATACCAAACTTTTTTTTAATCAAATAATATGAACAATAAAAAATTAACCTCTTCTTTAATTGCCTATCTCACTTGCAACAAATACCCCACTTGCTCAAACATGATTATATGAGAACAAAACATGATTATTATCTCATATGTGTTCACTTTATTTCTTCACCCGTGTTTTTTTCTCCTTAAATATATTCTTAGATTAATAGTCGAAAGTTTTTCCTTCTTATTTCATCTCAATTGTTTTGCGAGGTTTCTTTTTATTTTTGTTAATAGTTTTGTCATTTTTATGTTAGCATAAGATAAAATTTTATTTCAGAAAAATAAGAAAAGATAAATTAATCAAAATATAGTAATTAATAATGTTTTTGCTCTATTAAAAACATATACATTATATTAGAAAATGATCCGTCTGAATTATGTTTATGTTACTATTAAAAAAAATTATATTAAAAAAAATTGTATTTATACTTAAATTTAAATAAGGATGAAACGAATACAAATTTATATTTTCATTTAAATTTTAAATGAATATTATGAAAAGATTTAGAAGTCAATTATAAAAATTTAAGTACATATGATTTTTTAATAGGAAATAAAAATGTATTAGAGAAAGAGGAAGATAAAAATATAAATAACAAGTTCAATAAAATTACGAGTAGTTTTGATATTTATAAATTTTATGAAACTTTTCGTAATATATTTTTAAATAATTATATTAATGTTTTAAAATTTTGTAATTTAGTTATGTATATAAAACAAAAAGAAATGAAATAATTGGTTTATTTTTTTCTAAAGGATCACTGGGACAAATGTATAGATCATACATCATTTTTTATTATACTAAATATTTTATATATTCATTGCATTGTATTCATGTTTATGATAATAGTTAATATTAATTAAGAATAAATTTGGCATATCTTATTTTGAGAAATGTAAGAATATTTATTTATATTTAGAATTTTATTTTGATGTTGAAATATATTTAAAAAAAATAATGAATTAAAAATTAAAAGATTAGTATTATAATAAATATTTTGAACTGTAAATATGGTAAAAAAAATTATATATAAAACAAACTCAATATAACAATTATGTTATCAAATTATTTATTCATTTTAGAGTCTTTTATTATTATATTTTAAACAAAATTACATTTTTCATATGGATTTCATTTGGCTTGGCAGCCCCTTTGCCTCGAGAAGAGGTAAAATAACACGGCGATAAATTACACTATCAAAAATATACTGCAAGGCTAAAAATTTTGATAATTTGTGACAGTAAGAAACTGAAACTAATATTACTAATATTACCCTGCACAATTCGATTACCCTAATCTCATGCCTGTAGTAGAAACTAATAATAATAATGATGATAGTTATTTAAAAGGAATATGGTGGATGAGAGTGAAAATGGTGGATTTTGTGTAATATTATACTTAAATTAATAAAATCCTTTATGGATTCAATTGAGTTTATGTTTATGTTAATGGGTGGAACTATTCTCAATTCAACCATGGAGAAAGTCACATCGCCGTTGTAACCAAAAATTTAAAATAATTTTGATGTTCACAATTTTTCTTTATGGTGAAGATATAATTTTTTTGGTTAATGTATTTATTTAAAAAAAATTAGTCTATATAGATATATTAACATTTGATTTCTATAATACATTAGACATATTGTATTTTAATTTAGAAAATATCCTACACATCATCATGTGTTTCATTGACTAAGTGTTATTAGTATCCTTATTATTATGGCAGTCACCATTAGACACAATGCACATAATAATGATTGTGTCTAATAATGGTGATCAACATAGTGAGAACGACAGTAATGATAAGGTTGATGATAATGATTTTTTTGTTTAAATAGTGTATGATTTTATGTAGAAAACTCAGTATGTGTATATTAGTATTTGGTAATTTTATAAGATATTTAATATAATTGTCATGAAGAAAATTGTTTATTGATACAATGAGTCTTGGCAATTGATTGTCACTTTATTCTTTTATACTCATCATTATGGTGGTCACTGTTAAACCTATTAATGAGAGGGTTTATTAATGGTGACCAATATAATGATAAGGAAAAAAATGATAATGTCAATCATCATAATTTTGATGACTATATAGATGAAGACAATGATGGAAAGGAGGGTGATGCAAAAATTTAGTATGATGGTACTCTTAGGAAAAATTGGTCTCTTTAGGTAAAAGTTTATTTTTTCATGCTCTCATGTAGAAAACTTACTCCAAATATGTTAACAACTAGTTTCAAGAATATATGTAATATATTGCAAATTTTGTGGAGAAAACTTTTATTGCTCACATAGTTGAGGAATTTTCATTATTATCATCGTCATTGATTGATTAATGTATGTTTTTCATAATTTGTGGGTTCAATTGTGATCAACTAGTCTATAGGTTGTTTTCCATATTTCATTAGAAAAATTCGTCACAACAAATCTAATAAGTTACTAAAATATTTACTATGAATTTTTCTTCCCTTTAGATTCCATATTCATCATTTATTTTTTTATGTTTAAATTAAAAAAAATTATGAAATGCGATAAATACATAACAAAAATAAATACTCAAACCATCCATAATAGACACAAAATTTTCCTTTGGAAAGAGTTATGGGGGAGGAACCAAGCTAGAAGGTTAGGCTGCTCTACTCTCTTTTCTTTGGTACATAAATATGCAAGTACAAAGGAAGAGGTACTCTCAATGGATTTGCCTTGGACCTATGACCTGTAACACAATTATATAACCTTAATCTCCCCTATTATGTTATTTAACTTCTCACTCCTAGGTTACTCTACTTAACTATGGAACAAAAAACAATAAAATAGAATGTAACCCTTACTCCTCCTAGCAACCTGGTAACTAACATAGTTCAATAACCAACTATGGGTAAGGTTCGACTCCCACAAACATCAATTAGAGTTACAGGTTTATACCTTCTAAAATATTCTTGAAATCCCACACATGGATAACCCATATTCATGAGTAATTGAGGGATGATGTGACATCCTCTCTTTCCATACAATATGGTATGTCAACTTATAGGAGGCATAAATTTTTCATATGAACTCTTTTTGACACAATTATTGCATTGTTGAAAAGGTCTCTAAGTACAAAACAATGTTAGAGGACCTTGTACAAGTGAAAGTTTTTCCCCCCAAAAAAACATCGTTTAATGCCTCAAAATGGCTCAAGAAGATTGTAGATCCCAATTTCCAAACTAGAACCCATTGTTAATATGACCTTGCAAACTACTTCTACCTTTTCACTTTGAAATAAATGATCTCTATGGAAAATAATATAATGATTCAATATAGATCATTATCATAATTGAAAGGACAATAAAATCATTATAGTTCTAATTATGATGAGGATGATGCTAGCGGTTAGTAATATTTGTTATTGATTTTATTTAAGATCACATTTAATTAATAGCTACCACTTTTAATATCATCTCTCAAACTTCCACGTAGTATTATTTAAAATGGTTAAGTGTATGCATGATTTCTCTTGTTTCCTTATATTAATTTGATATAATTTATAGGTGTCTCATGCTTGACTTTGTGGTACCTAATTAGATTGTCTTCCTCTCTCTTGATATCTCTTAATTTTAATTCATTATTGCTCGATTTATTTATAAATTAATATTTAAAAATAATTCCTCCATGTATAGGAAAGACTTTACTTTACGTGTTATCGTTGTGTTAGTTGCATCCATGTGTGAGAGAAAAAAAATACTCCTTTTGTGTTGGAATATGTATTCTTTCAACTTATTTCCATCCCCCCACCATCTATTTCCCCGCTGAGATACAGATTCACCACAAATAGCATTTATGTGAAAAAACACTACTTTTGTGTTGATTCATATCTTCTTTCCCTTTGTTTCCATCTCCTCCACAACATGTGTTTGTATGACATGAGCCTGGCCCACTGAGTTAACCTTCCCCACAAACAAACATCTTTCCATAGCCCTTTTGTTAGTGACCATTATAGTCATTCATAGAAAGGAAAGGTCAAGCTATGGGTCCACGGGGAAATAGATGACATGGGGATATGGGGAAAAGAACATGAAAATATATGGTCAAAATAATACCAATAAAATTTTATGAATTTAGAGCACATTAATATCTAAAATAAAGATACGAATAAAGGTTCCTTTAAAAACTCTAGTTGAGATGTTTATATGGTTTTAAACATAAGTATTATTGTGGATTTTGCATACATTTTTAAGAACAATTATATGATCTCAAATATGGACATTTATAAACATAAAAAATATTCATTTGGTGGCATTTATAGACATTCGTAAGGATGTGTATATCATTGTGTATAGCCACCAAAGTTACTCCCCAAATAGTCACCAAAGTAAGAATAAATGCAAAAAGGTGAGGAATTAAAGGATGCATTGTTTTAGTGGAATCTTGAATGGTAATTTAGGTGGTATATTTTCTAATAAATTGTAGTGCATATTCTCATCAATAACCTAATTTGTGACATTGGAGTCATCATGGATATATTTTATAAGGAAATTGTGTGACCAAAAGTTAGCCTTCTTCCCCATTTGAGTAATTTGATACATAGATAATAGATTGGTGCTCCAAATGGGCACATAATCTTCCCATTTTCATTTGCAACATCACGAGAAAAAAAAATATAAAAGTGAACTTCTATCTCCAATACATATCTTATAATCACTATCATAAACACTAGGGAGAGAGGAAAACATAAAGGCACCATTTTCCAAATAGTTGGATGCTTTGATATCAATAATCCTCTCAATACTAGGACATGAAGAAAATAAAATAATATAAGCCTAATTATAAGTAGTGGTAGGGAAGGAATGATCCTTATCAATGTTTTCATGTTGGTTTTGGTGTTTCTTGTCTTCCATCATAAAATAATTCAAGATAGTTTTCAAATTCCTATAACACCTCTCCTTCGAGTGGCCCTTTTCTCCACAATAACTACAATGCTCAAACTTCTTCCTTGGTGCATTTGGTTTCCTTTAACTTTTCATATGCTAATATTCTTTGAAGACATGGGCTCAAACTTGGGATTCTTTGACGTATTTTTTTTCATTTGGAAATTGTAATGCCAACAAATCCCCTCAAGGCCTTTCTAAGGGAACAAGTTTTCAAGACCCAACCTTTAAGGCTACATTGTAGAGACAAGATCATTAAATTCCTCTTATTTAAACCACCTTAAAACTGATTTTTGAGATCACCATCATATTTTACTTTGTGAAATATTCTTAATGATATAATTTCATTCAAATTTGACTTAGGTACACAATGTTATGGTCCTTAGAATATTCCCCCCTTCACTTAATGACATGCTAGCATCCATATCATTGTTATCTGAATGTCCTTTTCCTCATTTCACATCATATAATTCTATTTCAACAACACATGGATGGAAAAAAATCCCTTCCTATGTGTCTCCATTGCATGCTCGAAATATTATTGTCATTGTTGTCAAAGACAAGGGGAGACTATAGATGTCCAAGAAAAATATTGCAACATGAAGATTGTTGGAAATATTGCTTAGATGCCCTGTTTTTTTTTATGCTCAGTCTGGATTCCCTATCCATGGAGGAATTTTACACTAAATACCTATATGATATGGGAGCACAATATATATAGTTTAAAATATCATTTTGAGACCTTTCAAATGGTATATGGAACTCCCTATAAATCCATAGGAATAAGGAGATATGAAATATTCTATCAAGTTGGTCTAACCATTTTTAAAAGTAAGCATCATAAGTGAATGTATAAACACTGTAAATAAAATGATAGATGAGAGTATTTGAAGACCATACAGATCAAAGGAAATCTTATGTGCATAAAAAGAACTAGGAAATACTCTTGGGGTCTTGAAATATTGAAATTTTCACTATAAATTTTCTTATGGGATGATTCTAAGCATGAAACTTGGAGGATATAGATGGGATATCTTCATGCACCTATGACAAAAATTTCATACTTTGGCTTGCTATAATTTCGTAGATATGATTTGAGGAAGTTATGGCTCCTAAATTCTCTTGAAACCTACTTCAAATAGGCCACCTTAGCATTTTCACTATAGCTTTTATTGTAGTATTTTTTAGACTATTAAGCTTGGAGGATCTTGAGGCAGTATCTCTATGCATGTGTGGTACAAATTTTAGACTCTAGGTCACTATGATTTTGTATATATTCTCTAAGTAATTTAGGGTTCCAAAATTCTCTTTAAATGTTCTTAAAATAGGTGAGATTTTCATTTTTTCTATAACCCTTTTACTAAGATGTTTCAAATTGTAAAAGATGGAAGAGACAAAGGATACATATCTAGGTACCCATGGTAGAAATTCCATAACTTAGTTCACTGTAATTTCAAAAATATGGTCTAAGGAAGTTAGAGCTCCTAAATTCTCCTAAATTTTGCTTCAACTAGGGCAACTTGGAATTTTTGTTATAACTTCTTTTTTGGGATGTTTCAGGCTATGAAATTTGGATCAGAGAGAAGAGAGATCTCTAGGTATATATGGTAGGAATTTATTAAATTAGTTCACTATAATTTCAAATATATTGTTTAAGGAAGTTAGGGTTATTGAATGGTCTTGAACTAAGATTCAAACAAGTCATCTTATGCTTTTAGTTATAACATATTTCTAAGATATTTTAGACTGTGAAATCTAGAGGAGATAGAGGAGAGATTTCTCAACTCCTTGCTACAAATTTCAAACTTTAGTTCATTATAATTTCAAAGATATTTCCTGTGGAAGTAAGGTTTACTGAATAGTCTTGAAATCAACTTCAAACAATTTATTTTGGCATTTTTTATATAACTTAGTTTCTAGTACTTTTCACACTAAATTTTTTAGATATTTAAGAAAACATATCTAAGTTCCTCAAATAAAAATTCCAGACTAATACAATGAAAAATTGCATACGTGGTATGTTATACAAGATTTTTCTTGGGAAGAGTCCAACAAGTAGTGTTAGGAGAAACAAACCTAGTGAATGTAGAACTAGCAAGCAAACCTAGTGAAGGGAGAAGTAGCAATTAGACTTGGCAAAGACAAAAGAAACTAATAGACTTGGTGAAGGTAGAAGTAGAAGGTAGATCAATGAAGTGGGTTGGTGCCTATGTATATATTATATCAAATGGGGTTGTTGTCTCTTGTAGGTTGGTTACTACAAATCTCATAGTAGATGGGATTGGTGTTCCATGTAGGTTGGTGCCTACAAATCTTGCAGCAAATGAGATTGGCTTCCCATACAATTTAGTTCCTATAAATATTGTAGCAAAGGGGATTAGTGTCTCATGTAGGTTGGTGCTTAGAATTTTAAAACAAGTGGTATTAGTGTATTAAATAGGTTGGTTCCTACAAATATTGTAGCAGGAGGATTTGGATTTATTATACGTTGTTTCACACAAAGATTTTAATAGTTGGTTGGTGACTATAAAGTTTATATCAATAGTTTGCTCCTTGTACATATATGTTATAAATAAATTTTAATTTATATATTGTATTCCATATATGATATTGTTTGGTCATGATTCATGAATATTTAAATAAAGAAATTGTATCCCCCCCACCCCAGTTATAACTATGAATCCACCAATTATTATTAGAGTGGGTTCCTTTATAAATATTTCAGAGGAACCATGTCTATTCATGAAGGTTATTTCACAACCAAAGCTCCATTATTCGATGGAACAAATTATGCCTTCTAGAGGGTAAGGATGAGGACTTATCTAATGTCTCTTGGTTTTGACATTTGGCAATCTATAATGGATGATTATAAAGGTCCAACTACTCCTCAATTTAATTAAGATGGTATGAAGGCTTGTGTAAATAATGAAAAATTCATGAATGCCATCATATGTGTCCTATTAGAACAAGATTTTTTCAAAGTAATGCATTGTCAATCTAGAAAAGACAATTGGGATAAAATTCAAAACGACTATGAAGGAGATGATAAGGAGAATGAAAATGTTTAGACCCATAGAAGATAGTTTGAGAGCTTGAAGATGAATGATGAAGAATATATTGTATCTTACTTCCTTCATGTTTATGAGATTTATAATACTATTAGATAATTTTGTGAATAAGTCAAGGAATCATGATAATACAAAAGGTGTTAATATTTCTCCCCATAAATTTGATGAAAAGGTCTCAACTATTATAGAAATAAAGGACATGGAAAATTTGAATATGAATGATCTACATGAGATTCTCACTATGTACAAAATGAGGATATATAAAATAAAGTTAACTCTAAAGGAAGAAAGTTTCAAAGTTTCAAAAAATACATAATATCTTAATGCTGATGATTAGTCCAACAATGAATTAGATGCATAAGAAGTATAGCTTATTAGAAATATGAAAAGTGCATCTAGAAAATACAAAGGTATGCTACTATTGAAATATTTTAGTTATGTTATAATGGGAATTTTATTGCTAAGTATCCATATGAAAATTGTGAGGATGGTGATGATGAAGAAGAGCATGAAAATATAAGAATTTCTTATAGAAGAAAAAGAGGAAATTATTCCAAGAAGAAAGGTTTTTATTATAGAGAATATAGTAGCTCCTCAAAAGAGAGTGATGAATATGCATCTAATATCGACAAAGAATAACTTATTTTCATAGCAATTGATGCAAATGTTGTTGATAAAGAATATGAAGACAATCAAAAAGATAATAAAAAAATAGAGGATGATGATATCGATGAAGAAGTAAATCTTGAACTAGAACTTGTTAGTACCCTAGAAGAGATAGATAAACTCAAATGAAAGATAAAAAAAAATAGAAGGAGCTAATCTAGAAATATGAGAAGAAAAGGGATCACGATCTTGATGAAACAACAATTTCCATCCTAATGACAAAACTATAAGATGCAAAGAAGATAGAAGTAATTAGAATATTCTTGAAAGAAAGGGAAGAAGATTTTGAAAAGCTAGAAGTAGAAGTTATTTCCTCGAGAAAGGAATTAGAGAAAGGAAATGCTCAATTGAATGAAAGCTTGAAATTTATAAAGAGTATCAAAATCTTAGATGATATTCTCAATTATCAGAGGTCATATTTCATAAAAAAAGGTCTTAGATATGAGGAAAATCAGAAGAACTTGAAGGGAGAATCAAGCACAAAGTCATCAAAAAAGGAAAATGAAGAAAATCCCAAAAGTTGTGTCAATCTTCTCAAGGGAACCTTCAGCAATAAAAGAAACACTAGGAAAGGAGATGAAGATTAGAAAAAACCTAATTTTCTCTGAAGGTCAACAAGAATGAATTCATAAGAGTTCCTCCACGAACAAGGCTTTTCACATCTTGGCATTAAACTCTCTACTTTGGTTATTTCTTTGCTTGTAATAATTTTGATCATAAAGAAACAACTTGTAGAGATTACATAACAAATGGCTATGCAAGAAATAGTAATGACATATATTATAAGACCTTAAAGAATGGTTTTATGACAAATAAAACTAATGAAGGTGGTGTTAGAAGATGAAAATCATTTGCTCCCATTTTGGTTCTTATTTAATGCTATAAGTGAAATAATTATGGAAACATGGTATGTGATTGTATAAGAAGCACATTAAGGGCTCCTAAGAAAGTTAAGGAAGAATATATTAGCAAGCATAGAGAACAATACTCAAAAGTGTGGAAAAGGAAGAAAGAAAGAAAAGAGGAATGTGGACTTGCTCTATATGCTAAAAAAAAGAAAAAAAAATGGTTTATTGATAGTTGATGTTAAAAACACATGAGAAGATATAATACTAAATTTATTACTGTAAAAAATAAAAATGAGGTAGTGTTACCTTTAGATATAGTGCATGAACAAGGATAGTTGAAAAGGGCATAATTAGTCTTGATCAAGGAAATAATAAACTCAAAATTTCATGTGTGTTGAAAGTATAAAACAAAATCTTCTAAGTTTAACTAAAATGTGTGATCAAGGATATGATATTACATTTCATCCTAAAGGATGAAAAATAAAGAAAATATATTTAGGAATATTGGTGGAAAACGAAACCAGGACCTCAAGTAATATATGTGTCCTTGATGAAGTTAAAGAAGAATATTTTTCTAATATCCATCTCAAATCTTCAATAAAGGAAAGACTAAGATTAGGGGAAGTATCCATTTTCCATTGATGTTAAAAGGATAAAAGCTCCAAGAAAAGGGAGAAGTTTCAAACAAGGGGATTGCCCATTTTCCATTAATGTCAAAGGGGGAAATTACATACAAGGGGATTTCTTTAGAAGTACTGCTCAAATTTCTGGGGTTTTCATTAATGAAGAAGGAGGGTATTGTTGAATATTGAGTGTTTATGGATTTAAAATATAGGGTAATCTAAGAATGACAAAGTTAGGGGGAGACCAAGATGGATTCCCAACTTAAGATTGGGTTGTACTACAATATTGTTGTAGAATTGACTAAGGGTAGTCATTGATGACAAAGGGAAAGATTGTTGGAAATGTTATTTTTATTGATTTCAATTATAGAGGGAGACTATTGAGTTCCAAGATAAAGATTTAAAGATGAATATTGTTGCAAATATTGTTTGGATACCTAGTTTGGATACCCTATATATGAAGAAATATTTACTCTAAATACCAAGCTCAAATGGGAGAATACGATATATTATTTAAAAAATTATTCTAAGACCTTTACAATGGTATATGTCACTCCCTCTAACTCCATTGGAATGTGGAGATACGAAATATTTTGTATGGTCATCCTAACCAATTTTACAAGTAAGCTCCATAAGTGAACTTATAAATACTATAAATAAAGGATAGATGACTATATTTGCAAACCATCCAAGCAATAATAGATCTTAGGAGCACAATATAAGTTGGGGAATATGCTTGGTGTATTAAAGGTGGAGTGAAAATGTGATTCATGGAGTCAACAAGCCATCTTGGATTTTTCACTATAAATTTTCTTCTAGGAAATTTTAGATCATGAAACGTGGAGGAGGTAGAGAGGAGAACTTTGTGTAATTATGATAGAAATTTTGGACTTTGTTTCACTCTAACTTTAGAGATATTCTCCTGGGAATTTAGGGCTCTTGAATGATTCTAAAATCTTCTTCAAACAAGCTAGCTTGAAATTTTTAATATTTTTCTTCTGAGGTGTTTCAGACCATGAAACTTGGAGGAGATGGAGGTGAGATATTTGTGTTCCTATTGTATAAATTTCAAAATTTGATTTTTTATAATTTTGGAGATATGCACTAAGGAAGTTAAGTGTTTAGAATGCTCTTGAAATTTTCTTCAAACATGTTAGCTTGGAATTTTCACTATAAGTTTTTCTAAAAAAAATTTAGACTGTGAAATTTGGAGCATATAGAAGAGAGATATTTAGGTACCCACTATAGAAATTTTATATCTTGGTTCTTTATAATTTTTGAGATATGCTATGGGAAATTTAGGCTTCCTAAATACTCCTACAAGTCACTTCAAACATACAAGATTGACATTTCCATTATGAATTTTTTAATTAGATGTTTTTTACTATGAAAGTTGGAGGAGATAGAACAGATATCTCTAGGTACTTGTGATAGAAATTTTAGATGTCAATTCAGTATAATTTCAGAGATATGCCATGTGGAATTAGGGTTATTGAATTGTCTTGAAATCAGGTTCAAAAATTTAGTTTGAAATATATGTTAGAACTTAGTTTCTGGGACTTTTGAGATTATGAAAATTTCATAGATCCAAGGATACAGAGGGAAGTTCCTTACCTAAAAAATTAATAATTAGATATGAAAATTTGGATATGTTACATGTTGTACAAGTTTGTTCTTGGAAAGAGGCCAAAACAATAGTTTTGAGAGAAATAGACCTAATGAATGCAAAAACAACTAACAAACCTAGTGAAGGTAGAAGAATTAAGTAGACTTGGTGAAGGAAAAAGAAGATAATACATATGTTTAAGGAAGGAGTATAAAGTAGACTCAATGAATTAAGTTGGCTCTTATGAATATATTGCACCATACAAGATTAGTGTATCATGTAGGTTGGTGCCTAGAAATCTTGCAACAAAAGGTATTAGTGTCCCCTATAGCTTGGTTCCTACAAATATTGCAGTAGAGGGGATTGGTGTATTTTATAGGTTGGTGCCTAAATTTTTTTTTATCTGAGGGATTAGTGTCTCTTGTATTTTGGTGCTTACAAATCTTTTAGTGGGGGATATCAGTGTCTCCAATAGGTTGGCACCAATAGAGTTTGTGATATTATGTTGGTAACTACAAAATTTGTATCAATAGGTTGGTTAATCTTACAAATATATTTTATAAAGAAGTTTTCATTTATATATTGTGTTCCATTTTGTTTGGTTATGATTCATGGATTTTTAAATCAATAAATTGTCTCATACTAATTCACCCCCACGTCTAAGTATAATTTTTAACCCAATACTACATAGGGTGATTCCTCAACAAACCATGCCAATTATCCCAAACATATGGATCCAATATTATCCATAACTCCCCTAATAATATCTTTCATATTTTCAATCTTACAAATTATTTACCTAATCAGGCACTAAATCTTATGGATTTATCTAGATACCAAAATATTTGGATTGATTTCAATACTCCTAATGCATCTAAATCCATTTAGATTTGAGATTTGCATCTTGTCAACCTTGTGAAACCTTTGAATATTTGAGTCTCTAGGTTTCTAACCTTTTTGGATTCAACCATATCTAGAAAAATACGAAAATCCCAACCTCATAAAACTACAAATTCCACATTGTCCCTGCTACATAGCACCACACCATCTACCATGTCAACCTATTTGGCACATAGTTCCATGTCAACATGCCATATGACATGGCTGGTTAGCATGCCACATCACCTAGACTCATTCTTAATGCCACATTATCACAATACAGGGCCTAAATATGGCTCCAACTCTTAAATTGAAGACAAATTTGATGCCTTAAGAGGAAGACTCACTCCAGGATTAACAAAGTTCAAAGCAAGGTAGAGAAAAGGAAGGTCACTCTCTTTCATATACATTATTCAATATGATACCTTCAAACCCTAAGCAAGGGCTTGTCACTATTCACAATGTTGCCAACAATGGGATTTCATAATACAGAGGGAGTCTTACCTAATATAACAATGCCTTGGTTCCTCCCCTTTCTTAGTGCCTTTCATTCTTAGTTTAGACAAACTTTTGAGAACTCATCTTGACCCTCTAGCATAGGTTGGCGACTTCCACAAAGTATTCCTTATCCATTTAGGTAAAGTCCACATAGAGTCATGTGAATTAGAAGGATTTCTACTACCCTATATTCAGAAAATCTCAGTGTCCACGTGTGGTTATTTTTCTCTTCTCATAATTTATTTCTAATTTGAATGCATTTTCTTATCTGTTTGTTCATGAACACATACCACACTTTGCATATTGCAATTCACTTCCCCATCCAACTCTACTATATTGCATGAGAATTTAGGGCTCATATTAAAATACATGATTAATTAGGAGTCTCCATATGGTATGTTACCAATGCCTCTAGAGAAATTCAATACTAGTCCCATTATTTTTCGTAAACACTAGCAGTTGGGTAGCTCAACTGTCAAATATGAAATATGAATATTTCATTTAGGTTAAGATAAGAAACTTCCTAGTTCCCACTCAAATCTTCCTCTTAGGCATTGGGATCCATGTTGGCTTCTTTCTTCTTCATCTTTTGACAATATATTAATAAATTTCATATTATGTCAAATATTGTTTGTCAAGATAACCACGTTGGCCATTTTTAACATTATAAGTCTTAATCGCAAATTACAAAAGTTGGGGTTTAACAAGTGGTGTTATAGGAACATATGCTTGATTTTTGGATTCTAACTCTCCCATATAGATAAGCTTCTCTTATACTCTAACTAATAAAATGGAGAAATAATTTAAAAACGGTCAAGATTTATTTACCAAGCATAGTCATGATGGATTGAAAAGTGGAAACAAATTCCAAATCATCAAATACCGATCAAAATCTTTTGAACCAAGTATAATCGTGATGGAACAGAAGATGGAAACAAAACCCTTTCATGCTTAGACACTAAAAATGATGTACACAATTAACCTGACAACCTTCTTGTATGAAAACTTATAAAGTGATGTCTCATGCTTTCCATTTGGGAAAGACAATATTCTCACCCATCTCTGATGCCTTAAGTGGTTCATGGTCTTTGTTAAAGTGAAATCAAAACTCATTAAAAATGGCCAACTTGATCAAAATGTGTTTCATTACACTCATTCAATCATGTATTCTTCTTTATAGTATTGTGAATCTTGATCATCACCTACTATAATTAACAACATATACCTTTATTACACAATAAATCTTTAGCTTTTTATTTTCAAAACTCATGATCAGGATTAACAACTTTATATTAGAGAATAATAATGAAAAATAATACCTAAATAGCATTAAAGAAAGTAAAGAAAATTATATATATATATATATATATATATATATATATATATATATATATATAGATATATATATATATATATATATCTATATGGAATAATGATTACAAATAGAAAATAAAAAAGGAATAATAGTTACAAATAGATAATACATCACCTTTTATCATCTTTAAATATCAAGAATCTCAAAAATCCATTTAATTTTAAGAGTAAACAACATAAATTAAAAGATAAAAATAATCAACAACAATCTATTAACCTAAAATTTCTATTAATCATTTCAACCAAATATATTTTTAGCATCAATTATTATAATTAAATATACCTTTGTTGCCCAATAAATCTGTTATTTTTTATTTTCAATAAATGAAAATGAATAACAATCTATTAACCTAAAACTTTTATTAATCATTTCAACCACATATATTTTTAGCATCAATTATTATAATTAAATATACCTTTGCTGCCCAATAAATCTGTTATTTTTTATTTTCAAAATAAGTCTATAAATGTGTTATTTTTTATTTTCAAAATAAACTCAACTATAATCTTCTTTGATTATCAAGGAAATCTCAAACTCGTACACCAAATGTAAAGAAACTTCCTTAAAAGTGAATACAAACCAAGAACCCCCTATTTTTAATCATATTTTTAATATCCGAAAATTCAAAATCCTAAATCAAAATATAACAAACCGAAAGTAGAGACGAACACCTTTATTCCTATTTGAGTCTCAAAATATCTGAAGCCCCTTTAATTTTAAGAGTAAACGACGTAGTAAAGATAATCCTTATGTTTACTATAATCCTTATGACTTTGATACCCTGTAAAAGAAACACAACAAATGAAAATGAATTAGTGTGAACACAAAATGACACAAGAGGAACTTGCTAAATAGTGTGCATAAGACTGGGTTTGCAAGTCTATAGATAGACATGCTGATGAAAATATCTCTGTGGATTCCAAGGTCATAATTTTCCACCTTGAACAGATAGTGTATGTGGGGGTAATTATCGACATGAATGGCAACCCACACATCATTCACAACCGAAGATATGTGAAGATAATTATGAGATAATTGAAGATAATTATGAGATAATTGACAACTTAGGTATGCGGAGATAATTATGAGGTAACCCAAGAGCATAAAAATGGACACTCAAAACAGTTGCAGAACTTGAGTTGAGCTTACAGGTTCATATTCAATCCATGCAGGGCAAGAATTGAAATCTAAATTTCAGTAGAAAATCTTGAAAGATACATCGTACATGGAATCCAAACTAGGAAGTGGAACCAATGAAAAATACAGTGAGCACCAGCTACACTCCATGTAGATTAAATCTTTACCATCCACCTAGGTACAAAATTCTAGCAACTACTATGAATGCCTCTTACTACACAAAATCAAGAAAATGAATGAGACCCATCTTCTACAAGACCTGGGACCCAATGGATTGAATTGTCACCATAACACTAGACACTTCACCTGAACTCAACAAACAACCCAACAATTGAGACAAAGGATACCACTTCCTCTCCCGAGACCCTTTCACCAAAGACCATTGAACCCTTAAACAACTAAGTAAAGACCAAAAGACCTCTCAAACTAGAAATGCGTGACCACACACTAGGCTTGACGCCCCAAAAACTAACCATCTAGATAACAAAGATAGCCCTACAAGGCCTCCCTCTTAGACTTTGAACATGGCAAACCTTCCCCTATTTAAACCCTAAATTAAAAACCAAACCTATAACCAAACATAATTTAACAAAATAATTTGAATGAACAACATAAATTAGGATTGAAAATTGAGACACAAGCATTTAACTCCTAAAAACATAAACCCAAGCACTAAAAGCCACCAATGAAAAGAGATTAAGTCTACCAAAGAATAAACTTGAGAATGTGTGATGAAAAAGAGTCTAAATGCCCTCAATGTCCATTCTGCAAAAAAAACTCCCATCAAATAAGCACAAAAGAATTTATGCTAGCAGCCCCAGTCAATTAAATTTCACTTACACAGACTTACAAGATCATCTCTCTAACATTTACCTTTCTCTACTAGCCACCACACAATAGATCTCTCACATTCAATTTTAACAAGGAAGTTGAACCAGGAGGTCGAGGATCTTCCCTTGGCTCCTCTCCACTCAACATATAAAGGCTGATTGCTCATCCAAGTTAATTAATGGAGCCACAACCAATTCCAAGAATGCATGCACATGGATGGGAGGGTACGCCACATCCTCCCTCCTTAAATTCTTACTGCATCTTGTGGGGCGGCAAGCAGGAAAAATTATATCTACAAAATTTGATCTCTTTTAAATCTAAATTTAAAATAAGTTTACACCTATTAACAATTATTAGATTATCTCTTAATAAAATATATATTATATATATTATTATTAGTAAAAAATATGACATAATATAAATGTAATGCATTCCTTCAAATACATGATTGTGTTGATCACTGATAATTTTAGATATATAATTTTTAAATATAATTTATTTATTTATTTTTAAAATTTTATTATATTGAAATTAAATTTACTATATTAATGTTTAATTATTGTATTGATAAGTTTGTTTTATTGAAATAAGATTTTTAGAATTTTAATTTAATTATTAATAATTATTGTGTAGATGGTGATTCAAGAAACAAAAGTGTTTGAGGTTAGATCACAAGAAATCGTTAACAAACTTAGGCGCAACTATGAAGTCATGCCACTAGATGTAAGAGGAAGTGCAAGAGGCATCACAATCCTATGGGATCCAAAGGAAATAATGTTCAATGAATGGGTATACCTTCGAAGAATCCTAACAACATGTCTCAGACACATTGAGACTCGGGAATGGGTCATACTAACAGTTGTTTATGGTCCCTGCATTTAAGGAGAAAGAGTAGAGTTCTTGCAAAATGTGGGAAAGCTGAGAAACATTCGATCAAAGGAATTATGGATCATGGGAGGTGATTTGAATCTCATCATATCCCTGGAAGAGAAAAATGGAGGCATACATTGTTTGGACCCCGAAGTAGAGGCATTTAGGGATCTAATTGCAGACCTCAAATTGGTGGATATCCAAACTAACAACAAGATGTTCACTTGGAACAATCGTCGTGGGGAAAACACCAGGTCGTGTGACATCAAACTGGTCTTTAGCATCAAAATAATTGGTAGGTAGGGATATCTTTTTCGAAGAGTCAATTTAACCATGTTCTAGTTTGGACCACTAGCTAATCATACTAGAAATGGACTTGAAGATGGCACCCAAAAACATGTCATTTAGATTTGAATCCTTCTGGCTCAGGGACCCTTCTTTAGTGGGAAAAATGGAAACATGGTGGAAATCAAGCATAGTGCAGGGAAGGAACCACATGCATACCTTCCAACTTAAGTTGAAGGAGATCAAACAAAATATTAAAGGATGAAATAAGAATTAATCTGGGAACATCTTAGCTGACCAACAAAACCTACAAGGAATTATGAAAGAGATTCAACAACGGATGATCATCTCTAGGTGTGCATAGGAACTCGCTAAAGAAGAGGGTCTTGAGGAAACATGAGGATTTCCCATGGAAGTAGAAATCAAGGGTCCAATGGCTTTGGGAAGGGAAAAAAACACAAGATTCTTCCATAAGGTGATGATCAAACACAAGCGGTAGAATCTGTAGGGTCCCATCCTAGGGTCTTCTAACAGATCTATTTTCTCCAGGAATTAATACAATACAAGGCAATATATATATATATATATATATATATATATATATATATATATATATCTATATATATATATATATATATATAGATATATATATATATATATATATAGATATAGATATATATATTCTTACAATACATTTAAACAATGACAATTTACCATTTCATACAAGACATTTAAATAATGATAATTTACCATTTACAATCTAACCCCTATAACTTTAACAGTGAACATTTCATTTCAATAACTTACATGAGTAATATATGCATAGAGGAATACCTGTACTCATGGCCTGGTGGAGATGCCCTTGAGCTGCTACTCCTATTGAATCACTCCTCTTGACTACCGACTGGATTTACATCCTAGCCAACTAGGAAATAATTCCTAGCCCAAGAAACCTCCACAGGTTCCCTAGCCCTCCGAGCCCAAGTCCAACCAGATGTAGTGTGTGTGTCCAAGACCAAGATAAACAATACTCCCTTCCTCTCTCTCCAATAATTCCTCAAAACCATAGCCAACCACAATCAAAATCAAGACCCAACATCCCCCCTTTCTCCCTTCCTCCTTCCTCTTTTATACCCCTCCTCTCCTCTCCACCTCAACCACCTCTCATTAATGTCATAACTTCTTCCTCATCCTTACAGTTGACTTCTCTTCTCCCAAGTAAATCTGAGAGTACATTTGGGAATGTGATATGAATATAAAATTGGGTAATTAATGGGAGAGGACCATGTCTTCTCCCAAGTAAATGTGAGAGTACATTTTTGGGATGAGAGATGAATATATAAATTGGTAATTAATGGATAGGACCATGCCTTCTCCCAAGTAAATGTGAGAGTACATTTTGAGGATGAGAGATGAATATATAAATTGGTAATTAATGGAGAGGACCATGTCTTCTCCCAAGTAAATGTGAGAGTACATTTTGGGGATGAGAGATGAATATATAAATTGGTAATTATTTGGAGAGGACCATATCCTATCCAAGATTAATTTTGATAAGACAAGTTGGGAAGTTGAATAATATAAATAATAAATTTTACATCAGTAAATAAAATTTACGGTTTCCCAAAGGATGGTATTCACCAATATTTCTCAATATTTTCAGATAATGTAATCATTAATAAAATTTGCATGATGAGATTAAGTGGGGCATTACATACACCCCTCCTTCAGAAAACTTCGTCCCGAAGTTAGAGTGAAAAGATACAAGGAGTTCGAATGTATAAAAAAATAGAGAGAGTTAAAATTTTGATAAGTCAAACAATGAAATTACTTCCCATCAAGAGTCTCCAACTGATCTATATCCTCCTGTCCATCCCAACCTACTTCCATTCCCACCCTATCCGTCCTCTATTGCTATATGCAGTGGCATCGGCTATACCAATCTAACCACTGATAAAACCAACATGGCAGAAGCGTCGACTATATCGACCTAACTTCCCCAGCAAGAAACTGGCAATTGTCATCACATGTCTAGGGGAGAATGTCCACCATTGCCCTCTCACGATTCTAGGTTTGGAGGTTACACGGTGGGAAATGCTTCCACCCCTCCACACATCTAGGGTCAATGCCCTAATACAGACCACACTACAGTGCTGGTTGGACTTGTCATCAAATAATCCAGTCAGGTCGTCTTGCCACCTGTCATTTGCATTTCATTCGTGTCATAAGAGTGCATATCAAGTAGATACCAAATGTAATAGAACAATGTACATTATACCTTCCCATGAGATGTCTCGACCTTCCCTCAATGGAAGAGTAGATCTTGGCTATCATATAGTTCTTTTCCCCCCTACAGGTTAGCTCTCATTCATGCATTTATATAACAACAAGATATATAATCATCATGTTATTAAGTCTAGTATCCACGTGTCAATCTTACAGTTCATACTAGAAATAAATCATAAATTCACTAAGTCATTCATTTAACAAATCATATCCACTTGAGCCATATATGAAACAAAATAATTCTGATAAGTCACGCATTAGATAATTCATCACTAAGTGAGTCATACATTTAGGCCATACATCAACCATTTCTATCATCAATATCAAATCTATCAATTGATTTATATAATTAGTTTCACGTGTCCAACCAAATGCATCAATATTACATAATGTTCATAAATAAATAACATGGAACTGCAAAATAGAACCTTAACATAGATAACTGTCTAAGTAAAAAATGGGCATCACAGATGCTCAAAAAGTGAGGGGTAGTCATGATGTATAGTCTCTGCATCCTCCCAAGTAGTAGATCCTGGGCTATACTTGTCCCACTCGACCATAACTTGGTCCACCATGCGATGTCTGAGCTATTGAACCCTACGGTCCAATATGCGTAATGGTTCAACCACTACGGTTCCCATGTCTGAGACCTGCAATTCCCTCCAATCTAGTTTGTGAGATTCATTAGAAACATAATGTCGTAAAATAGATACATGAAAAACATCATGAGTTTTATGTAAATGGGGTGGTAGTACAAGACAATAGGCAACTGGTCCAATCTTCTCCTTGATCCTAAAAGGTCCTACAAACTGAGGTGACAATTTCATCACCTTCCCAAACCAAATGGTGCTTTTGCTGGGCCGGATACGAATAAAAACTTAGTCCCCTACTTCATAACTACGATCAATCCTACGTGAATCAGCATAACTCTTCTGTCTATCCTGTGCTTCCTTTAACCTTTGTTGAATCTGCTTTACCTGTTCCTCCATTTCTTGAACTAATTCAGGGCCAACTATTACTTGGTCCTCCAAATTTTCCCAACTCAATGACATCGTACATGACCTTCCATAGAGAGCTTGATAAGGAGGCATCCCGATTGAACTGTGGTAACTGTTATTATGGGCAAACTCTATCAATGGTAAGTACCTTTCCCACTAAGTCTGATTATCCTTGACGTACATCCTAAGCATGTCCTCTAGAACCTGATTTACTCTTTCAGTCTGCCCATCTATTTCTAGATGATATGCAGTGCTCAGGTTCAACTGAGTCCCCAATGCTGACTGCAAACTTTTCCAAAACCTAGATGTAAATCGGGAATCTCTATCAGAAATGATCTTTGTGGGCAACCCGTGTAGTCTAATAAATTCATTTACAAACACTTGCGCCACATTCATAACATTGTAAGTGTCTCTTACTGGGATGAAATGGGCACTTTTGGTCAATTTATCAACTATAACCAATATAGTATTGTGCCTCTATGGAGTGAGTGGAAAACCCACCACAAAATCCATGGAGATTACCTCCCATTTAAACATAGGGATGTCATGTGGTTGTAGGAGTCCTGCTGGATGGTGATGATCAACCTTTAGTCGTTGACATTCAAGACATTTGGTGACAAACTAGACTATGTCACACTTCATGCCTTCCCAAAAGAAGAGTTTCTTCGTGTCTGCATACATCTTCTTTACTCCAGGATGTGCACAATAGAGTGCTCTATGTGACTCTTGGAGGATGGTTTTTCTTATACCCCCTTCCTTCGGTATGTACATTCCCCCTTGAAATTTCAATAGCCCATCTGGTTCAAGAACATATCCCTCAAACTTTGGTTCTATTTGTTTCCCATTCTGGATTGCTGAGATGACTTTTAGATACCAACTATCTTCAAAGAGTTTCTCCAATATACGTTCCCTTAAATTTACTTTTAAGGCTATTAGGGAGAAGATTCGTGGTCTCTTGCTTAGTGCATCCACCACCACATTCTCCTTTCCCTTGATGTATGAGATCTCAAAATCATACTCACTCATGAATTCGCTACACCTCCTTTGTCTGGCATTCAAATCCCTTTGAGTGAAGAGATGCTTCAGGATTTGATGATCTGTTCTTAACTCAAATCTTCTCCTAATAAGGTAGTGTCTCCACAACTTCAAGGCTAACATCACTGCTGCTAATTCTAAATCATGGGTAGCATATAACTCTTCATGTTTCTTCAATTTTCTAGATGCGTAAGCTAATACTCCTCCTTCTTGCATCAAAACTGCATCAAATCCTTGCGCCAAAGCATTGGTGCAGACAGAGAAGTCCTTTCCCATGTCTGGTACTTGTAGGATCAGTGCACTAGTTAGTAACCTCTTTAGTTCTGTGAATGCAACGTCACATTTATTTGTCCATTCATACTTGACCCCCTTCCATTGCAATGTGGTGATGGGTTTTGCAATCCTTGAAAACCCTTCCACAAACCTATGATATACCCTACTAGCCCCATAAAATTACATACCTCATGGGAATTTTTTGGTACTGGCCAATCCATTATGGCCTTCACCTTTTCCGGGTCAACTGAAATCCCTTCTAAAAAAAATAATGTGCCCAAGGTAATGAACTTTCTTCTGAAATAAGGAACATTTTGACAATTTCCCATACAATTGATTTTCCCTTAAGCAAGTCAATACCACCCTTAGGTGCTTTTCATGCTCCTTTTCATTCTTGGAATACACAAGAATGTCATCGAGGAAGACTTTCACAAATTGGTCCATTTATTTTCTGAACACACCATTCATGAGGCTCATGAATACTATTGGTGCATTGGTTAAACCAAATGGAACAACTATGAACTCATAGTGCCCAAACTGAGTTCGAAAGGAAGTTTTTGAGATGTCCTCCTCCTTAATCCTCAATTGGTGGTATCCAGATCATAGATCGATCTTTGAGAAGACCGTTGCTCCCTTCATTTGATCAAATAGGTCATCTATTCAAGGTATCAAGTACCTATTCTTTATCGTGGCTCTATTTAAGTCTCTATAATCTATGCATAGCCGCAAGGAACCATCCTTCTTCTTGACAAAAATCATCGATGCACCCCAAGGTGAAATACTAGGTCTAATAAATCCCAAGTTTAAGAGCTCTTTTAACTACATCTGCAACTCACAAAGTTCTAGAGTTGTCATTCTATAGGGTGTCTTAGATATTGGTTCTGCACCAGGTTTTAGGTCGATTGTGAAATCAATTTCTCTTACAGGAGGTAATCCAGGCAATTCTTTAGGAAAAACATCCTTGAATTCTGACAAAACTGGATGTTGATCTAGGGAAGGTCCTTTCTAGTCACTTACAGCCTCGACCAAATATAGTTTGCAACCTTGTCTAAGACAACGTTTTACCTTCATCATGGATATGAATTGTAGGGACACTCCCCTCTTGATTCCAAAAATCTCAATTGGCCTACCTTCGTCATCTAAACATATCACTTTCTTCTTGAAACAGTCAACCATGGCTCGATGATATTCTAGCTAGTCCATTCCAATAATTACATCATACATCCCCAATGTTGTGACGTATGCCTTCAACTTAGTCATACACACCCCGAGGTTTACCTGACATTGCTCAACACTAGGCCCTACTACTTTTTTATCCCAGAAGCCATCTCAACTTGTTTAAAGTCATCGTGCTCATAGGCTACCAACCCACATTTTTTCTTATGCAACTAGTGAAATGAAACTATCTGTAGCACTAGAATTAAACAAAATTTTAACTTTTACTTTGTTTATCATACTTGAGGTTTCTACCATGGTAGACTGGTGTTCAACTTGCTGATTGTCAACTGCTGTGTAGATTCGATGGTGGCTACTTGCCACCGCCACTGGGTCTTTTCCTTCTCTACAGTTGTTACCAGTTTGTAACTCAGGGCAGTCCCACTGGTAATGAGGTCCTCTGCATCCCCAACAAGTGATGCGCAGTGGACCTTGAACCGAATGTTGTGGAGTTCTTTGGAAAGATTTCCTTCCCCTGGAACCCCTGCCCCCACTTGTTTCTCCTTGCATATGAATTTGATTTGTACGCGCCCTTGAAGCTGTGGGTGAAGCTTTACTAGAAACCATTGAAATCCCCATTGTCGATGCTCTAGGTACAACCCTGTTTCCATATGGTGGTGGCCTCAGACTTCCTCCCCTTTGGAAGGTACGAGGGGCCTTCCCCATAAACCCTGTTTGGCATGGAAATATGGCTCTACCTCCACCCTTTAAGTCTAAGTGTTCTTCGACATAATGAGCCTGTTCTACAGCTTCTACAACTGAGGATGGTTTCCACATCCACACCATTTCCCTAATCTTAGGGTTCAATCCATAAATAAAACAATCTGCTTGGCACTGGTCAGTATCCATGTAGGAGACATACTTGACCAATTCCATGAATCGAATTTCATATTCTTCTACTGTACAACTTCCCTGTACCAGGGCATGGAAGGCTCCTACCAACTATTCTTCATAATACACTGGTAGGTACTTTTTCCTGAATCTCTCCTCAAATAATTCCCAAGTAACTATGTCTGGAGTGAGGTGCGGTTGACGCTCCAAGTTACCCCACCAATTCAGAGCACTATCTCTGAGTTGGAATACTGTTATTTTACCTTTGGAATTGGTAATCCCTTAGTGCGAAGCACCTTCTCATTCCTTCTATCCAGGATTCTGCACGCTCGCTGGCATGACCTCCTGCAAACTCTGGGAGCTTAATCTTTTGGAGCTCCCTAGTAATGTCCTCAATTGGAGGTCCTCTATCATAGTCTCTAGATCCCTCAGGATTCCCTAACCCTGATGGAGGGTGTTCCCCTTCCAGTTCATTTGATTGGCGCCCTCTTAAGGTCTCATTAATTTCTTCTAGGGAATGCAAGATGAGAGCCAATTCTGGTGAAGGTAATCGGTTATTTGTAGGAGGTCCTTGTGATGACTCTCCAAGTCCTTGATTTCTTCGTGTCCTCACCATTTTGAATTGTTCAAAATCTACATGATACCTAAGACTTATTAGCACAACTTGTGGCCTTCTTAGCTCTCACTCATCTCACATAATTTGCATAATGATAGATGCAAGTTTTCCATTTTGTTATACTTGTAAATGACTATTTCTGATAAAGAGATGATAATCGAGGTTCTACTATATTCTCCCCCATGGTTATCTAAGCAAGTGCTACCACATACTGCTAGTCACCCTTAAGTATCCTTAGGTATCCCTAAAAAATCATACTAAATCCATTTTATATGTTTTTGAGCATTTAACCTTCCATTTTTAATCACATTATTATAACTAGGCCCCTTTTGAAATTTCATCTATAAAGCTAGATTAGCTGCTAAATTGGTGTGTGGCTAAGATATTCTGTCAACTAGTTATGATTGTGATAAAAAGTATGTCTATCTTAAGACAAAGCTTGATTTATAAATATGTAATGTTGTTTGATGTAAGATATCACTCAACACAGCTTTGTTGTGTTGGAACATTGTCTACCCTCCCGTTTCTCTACATATCTGACATTTCAGTGCACTTTATTCTTTAGTTACATGGGAAAATATCTTTTCTGGAACAATTATCTTTGACTTTCAATCCTAAAACACATCTTTCTGGATTGTTCATCTCTGATTTATTGCAAATATAGGAAAGGTTGTCTTGTATGAAAGAGGAATAGAATGCTTATTACTTCTCTGTGGCAACATCCATGGATGAAAAAAATAGAAAAGAAATACATAACTGACAGATAAGGGTTTATTATATTATTCCAAATTGGTCAACACAACTTTTATGTTTAGATTGTACATACTATGAATGTTGGCATATGTTGTCCATTATAAAAAAAATTATTAACCTGAGATTTATATTTAAACTACAAGGAGGGCTGATTGATGCTAAAGTTTGTAGCCCTTTTCAATTGTCTCAAAAAAAATATGGCGATTTATTGTTTTGATTGCATTCTAGCCAATTTCTATTAACAAAAAAAATTCTATTGTTCCTTCAGGAGATATCTGTTTCAACTTAAGAGCTCCAATATCGCTTACGGGAAGAAGGCTTGGATGAGGAAGTGATACGAGACTGTCATATTTATTTATTTTAAATAGGGGTTGAGTTCGTTAAGCACAGTTGAGGTAGGTTTCGATTGATAAACAGAAAAATGTAATATAATGGTTGTAATCGAGCCAAGGGCTGAGATGCCATGTGATTATATGGTGATGCTGTGAATTTCTCGTTTTGCCCCTGTTTATTTATTTTTGGGAGAAAACAAGGATTTCTCTGCTTTTATGCTTTATACTATAAGGCTAAGAGTTCACAGAATCGTTGTTCTTGGAGAACTTGCTCCTAAGGCTGAAATGCCTTACATGTAATCTAATCCTGTATAGTATAACTAGGTGCAGAATTTGTATATCTGTGCATATTTGTGTTTAAATTTCGTGTTTGCAGGCTTGATGATCGACCATCGATCACTATTGGATTGATGGCGATCCAACTAATAATAATTATATCTCATAATTAACTGTTATATGGTGTTGTGGTTGCGTAGATAGAGGCAGCATAGAAATTGTGTTCAAACGTGAATTTCCCCAATAATCGAGAAGTTCAACGGTGTAGGCAGGTTAGAACAGTAGTTGTCAGATCTTATAGATCGATGGTGGATATTAACGATCAATGATGATAGGCAAGGCGAGATGAGGATTGATATGGATTGTCAAATCTACAGATCGACGGATATCGGGTCAGAAGCTGCACACCGGTTATCTCAAGGATCAGACCCAAACTTTATTAAATCAGGTTTATAATTTCATACCGGGTTTGAAAGTCTCATTAAAGGTCATGTGATTTCACCGCCCGATATCGTTATCAGCCATGGGATCTAGCACGCAGTTGAACGACGGTGGGGGATCAACGAACTTGTTTTGTTGATTAGGTTAAGTTAGGATCGTTGGTTCTGATAGGAAGAGATCAACGACGGAGATTGGACCCAATGGAGTTCGGTTAGGGGATGAACCCAAAAAGTTATGAACACGGCTTTGTTTTATTTGAGATCCGCCTTGGCGTTCAGGTCAGGTTTTCATGTGTTTCATGTGTATTTCGATAAATTGTATAGTCTGGGTTTTTAAGGCAAGGTACCTATAAACCACTTCCGATGTGAATCATGGGCCCAGGTAGGATTAATACATGTTTATGTTATAACGTAATGTTCATAAGAATTATATACAAAAACTTGTAACACACGGTAAACCATGATATACTATGAGGATGGGAAATATATATACATATGTGTATATATGAACAATAAACAATCTTTTTCTATTTAGACATGCGTTAGACATGATATCTTTTAAACAAGACTAAGTATTGTGACCATAACCTTCGTAACCATGTTATAGTATAAAGGAAGGGAACCTAGATACGTATATGTATAAAGGAATTACCAAAGAGCCTTTTCATTTGAAATTATTCATAAAACCCAAGTCTCTATGCATTTCTTAAGCACATACTAGATATATTTACCCTCCCCCCCCAAGAATTTTCCAAACCTACCCTTTTTCGAAGGTTGCATATTATTAATAAATAGGAATTTTAGCCTCTAGACCACCTATAATGCATAAATTTATATTCAACATCTAACCTCACCCATTGTCTAAAGTGTATGTAGGTTCGAGTGGTGCGATTGAGGGATAGTTCAATAGGTTCATTAGGACGTGTTGTGGGGAAATAACAAGCACATCAGTTAGCTTAAGGTCCCATAAGCAAAAATCCCAATTACACTAAGAAATAGCGCAAAAGCACTTAACGGATCCGAAAGCCAGATTTGAAATATTATACACAGAACCTATGGGATTTGTCGGGTCTATGAAACATTATCGCATCGCTAAAGCGGAGCAGCATATGTTAAAGGCCCAACCCCGAAACCTTGCGACATGCGATTGCGACATATCGCATCGAAACTCTTGAGGGGGAGCGGTAAGGCTTTAAGCGGAGACAACAACGATTACCGATAGCGATTAGCGATAAATCGCATTGGGACTCTGCCAAAGGAAAGCATCGAGTCAAAGGACCTAGCAACTGCCTACTAGCGATAAATCGATTAAATCTGGACTGTTGAATCAATCAAATCCTGATCTTCGGTAATAACGCATATTTTTTATTTAAAAGGGGAAAAAGCATTGCTTTGGGCATTTTCAAAGGCATTCCAATTCTGAAAGGAAAAGGCAAAGTTTTTAGAGAAAATGGGTGTTTAGGTGGGGTGATTGTTGGGTTATATTGATCCATTGTGTTAATCCATTGTTTTCTGCCTGCATCAATATTTAAAGCTTTAAGCGTCATTCCTTCACAAAAAATCATAAAACAAAAAAAATTCTGACTTTAAGCCTGTCAGGCCTGTTCTGAACAGGACATGTCTGAGAACAATAGAGAAATTGAAACGAATAAGCTCAACCTTGAGGGCATGAAAATACAGAGCAATGCATCCATTTTATAATCAATCAAAGACCAAATCAATCGACCAAAAGGGTTTGAAAAAGAAGCTGGGGTGCAGTTGGATCGAGGTTAAGAACACAGTTCATACATTTAAGGCCAAAGACAGGTACCAGCCACAAACAGGGAAGACATATTTAAAATATGGAGGAATTAATGGTGGAAAATGAAGGCGGAGGAGTTCCTTATTACCAGAGGGATAGGAGCAGATGGATTCAACGACATCGCTGGACAAGGCAATGGAGGACACTGAGGTTCTCATTTCAGATGCAATCTAGAGAAGTCGAGCATCAACGCTGAAGGACAATCTTTGTCCAGAAAACCACAAAGGTCCCGTGGTGAAAATTTCCACGGTATACCCAAGAACATATATAGACATCTCTCCCTTTTCTTTTTAACATAGCATATGACAGTTAATATGCATGTAAAACGCAACTATAACATGTTTTTACTTTAGTTTTGTTGCTTTTCATGGCAATAAAGAGGCTATCATTTTCAATCTAAAAAAAATTTGTTATATGTATATATTAGGATTACAAGTCCTTATGAGGGTTACAAGCTCTTATAGCGGAATTTGGGTTTAGTGGGTTTTGGGTCCAGATTTTGAACCAAAGCTCTGATACCATGTGTAAGGTCCCATCCTAGGGTCTTCTAACAGATCTATATTCTCTAGGAATTAATGCAATACGAGGCAATAATTTTTTTTTTTTTTCTTACAAGACATTTAAACAATGACAATTTACCATTTCTTACAAGACATTTAAACAATGATAATTTACCATTTACAGTCTAACCCCTATAACTTTAACAGTGAACATTTCATTTCAATAACTTACATGAGTAATCTATGCATAGAGGAATACCTGTACCGATGGCCCGGTGGAGATGCCCTTGAGCTGTTGCTCCTACTGAATCGCTCCTCTTGACTACCGACTAGATTTACCTCCTAGCCAACTAGGAAATAATTCCTAGCCCAGGAAACCTCCACAGGTTCCCTAGCCCTCCAAGCCCAAGTCCAACCAGATGTAGTGTGTGTGTCCAAGACCAAGATAAAAAATACTCCCTTCCTCTCTCTCCAACAATTCCTCAAAAAAAAATCCAACCACAATCAAAAGCAAGACCCAACATCCCCCCTTTCTCCCTTCCTACTTCCCCTTTTATACCCCTCCTCTCCTATCCACTTCAACAACCTCTTATTAATGTCATAACTTCTTCCTCATCCTTACAGTTGACTTCTCTTCTCCCAAGTAAATCTGAGAGTACATTTGGGAATGTGATATGAATATAAAATTGGGTAATTAATGGGAGAGGACCATGTCTTCTCCCAAGTAAATGTGAGAGTACATTTTGGGGATGAGAGATGAATATATAAATTGGTAATTAATGGAGAGGACCATGTCTTCTCCCAAGTAAATGTGAGAGTACATTTTGGGGATGAGAGATGAATATATAAATTGGTAATTAATGGAGAGGACCATGTCTTCTCCAAAGTAAATGTGAGAGTACATTTTGGGATGAGAGATGAATATGTAAATTGGTAATTAATGGAGAGGACCATGTCTTCTCCCATGTAAATGTGAGAGTACATTTTGGGGATGAGAGATGAATATATAAATTGGTAATTATTTGGAGAGGACCATATCCTATCCAAGATTAATTTTGAGAAGACAAGTTGGGAATTTGAATAATAGAAATAATAAATTTTACATCAGTAAATAAAATTTACAATTTCCCAAATGAAGGTATTCACCAATATTTCTCAATATTTTCAGGTAATGTAAACATTAATAAAATTTTCATGATAAGATTAAGTGGGGCATTACAGAATCATATCTTCTCTTTGAAGGATGGGGTAGGAAACCGTGTCACTCAGCATGAAGAGATGGAGGATATCATGGTCGATCACTTCCATTTTCTCTTTATAGAGCCAGAGCATGATAGGATAGAGGCAATCGACATGATCACTCAACATATTCTGCAGATGGTCAATAGGGGTCATAACTTGGCATTAATGAGGGTTGCTACTCTCCAAGGGGCGAAAGAGGTAGTCAATAACATGGCTAGAAATAAAGCACTCAGACTGGATGGCTTCACAATATAATTCTATCAAGCAACTTGGGACTTTATTGGGCAAGATTTCCTAAATGTTGTGGATGACTACAGAAGAATGAAAAAGGTAAGTCCTAGACTCAAATCTACTTTCCTTTCTCTTATCCCTAAATCTTATCACTTAGAAGATCCTATTGGGTTTAGAACTATTGTGTTATGTAATGTTATATACAAAATCATTACAACCATTATGGTTAAAAGACTGAAACCCCTCCTCCCCAGCCTAATTTCTCTTAAAAAAATGGGGTTTGTCGAAGGTCAACAAACCCTGGATGGGATCATAATGTTGGCATTATCACTAGTGTGTTGTCCTTGATGACAACCTACTTGATAAATATTTCAAAATTATGATAACAAGATCATTATGCAGATTAATATAGATGCTACAGGTAATATGGACAAAGGAATGTTAGTTTAGAGATAGATGGATAGTAGAGGTAAAGTTTGAGAAAGTATACGTGGGTCCTGAGAAGCAAGGTCATGTACATATGTAGGTATTGTGAAGAGAAGGCATGTACATACACAAGTATTGTGAGGAAAAGTCAGGTACAAAATCTGCACCATGGTAATCTGGATACCATGAGTCTTTACCATGGTATTTGCCCATAGTAATTGGAGTGGAATGGTTATTTGATCAAGGTGTTATGGATGCAAGTAATGGTTTATACATGTGTGATCTGATTTAGAATAGGTGTACACCAGGGAGCATGGAGAAGACTTTGATCAAAAAGATTTGAAGATATGTTGACATATGTGTTTGATTGATTCACTTGTTGCAAATGTCTAAGTAGCTAACATTAATGAAACTATGATGATAGTAATACTTTGATCTAAATGTATTATTCAAAATTTTGTAGTATCCATAGTAAAGGTTGGAGAGAGGGAAATTGTGTTTGTCATGAAAGTTTTCAAGATATGTATGTAGGTGTGCTTGGGAATAGTTGCATACATATGCAGATCCATCTCTATAGGGTCACATATATATTTTGTGATGAAGTTTGCAGTATGTTGAGATTAGTATACGGGTGTTGTGCATGGTAAGAACTTACATACACTGATGAGTCTTGTGGAAGTCATGTATATGTACTAGGGTGTACAGTATTTTATGATAATGACATTTGATGTCTGATTTGTTTGTTGTTATCTGCCAATGGTGTCTCTATCTTGATGATCTATGTATGATAGTGTTGATTGGTTTAAATGTGGAATGTAATATTGATTTTTAATAATGCTATAGTATGGTGATCTGGGATTGGTTCAGTGATATGTGATTGGTTAAATGACCTATGTATGGTTCAGTGATCTGTGATTGGTTCAATGATCTATGTATGGTTCAGTGGTTAATTTAGTGTTGCAGTGATTCATGATGTTGTAATCAATGATTTGGGATATGTACACATGTGTGATATAGAGGAAGTGTGTATATACATGGGTGTGCTTCAGAACAGTAGAATATGCATTCTAATGTATCTCTTATCAAATTTTGCAGGAACAACAATATTCTTCTATGATGATTAACAATATATGGTTTAGTATATTGATGAATGTTTGTGCATTGGTATGATTTGATGGTTCATATCTTATATGGATTGGTGTGATCTAGTTGCAATGGTTGATTGAGATTCAGTTTAGTGGCTGATGTTACAATGATTAAATTGGTTCATGATTGTCTTTCAGATTTAGTATTCAATTTGGTATTAAGCTTAATGATGGGCATGGGTCCAGTTTGAAAATATGATGAAAGGTGACCCACATATTTTGATGTTTTGAATTAGGTGGATCCAGTATTAAATATTATGAAACATGGTCCACAAGATGTACTAAGGGTTGGATCCTTCAGTGAGGGAGTCAAAGCTTCCTTCCAATAGTAACTGGTAAATTTGTGCGGGGGGTAGGTGCTCCCTTCCGGTAGGTGCCATTAAATGAGATCAGGGGTTGTATCTCCCTTCCAATGGGTGCTAGATAATGAGAGGAGGTTGTAGCCTTCTATAGGTGGGTGCCTGCATATTGGTAAGAGACTATGCTAGTACAGATGTAATTGATTTTTCTTCATAATAAAAGAAGATAGAGACAATGACGGTAGTGGTTTTATCCCACATTGAGTTTCCACCTAAAAATCTTGGTGTTCTCTTGCGTTGTTGTGTTGCTTATGTGTGATGGTTTATTATGCTCTTACTGCTCAAGGTTATTGCTTAATTATTGAAAAAAATGAAGTATTGGTTGAAGATGAATATTTGATGAAACATATAAAAATTATTTATCTAGATATATGTGGTTTGCATTTACCACAGTCGTGTACATACACGGAGTTTCATGAATGACAGTAGTATACATAAATAATAATGTGAAATGAAAAGTTAAAGTGAATTTAAAATACTAATTCACCCCCCCCCCCCCCCCCCCCCCTCCCCTTAGTATTTTTCCTAACAATTGGTATCAAAGCCGACCACTCCAGTTAAATCTTTACTGCTTGAAGTGGATTAGGGAAAATGGGAAAGAAGCAAAAGAAGAATGCAACTCAAAGGAAGAAATCAATTCAAGAGATTAATGACAATGATATGTCTAATGTTGTTGCAATATCTGCATTTATAGGTTAGGGACAATTTGCAATAGAAGAACAAGGAAAGTCATAAACAATGGAAAAATAAGGGTATGCCTATGTTAAGTAATGATAATTATCAAGAATGGAAAGAAAATATGATGTCTAATCTAATGGACCTTGGTTCTGATGTTTGGCATTTAGTATGCAATGGTTACACTAAAATTCCCCCATTGGGTGAAGAAGTGAAAAAGAATAATAAGGCATTAAGTGACATCATTAATAACACACATGATTCATCATTAAAAAGGGTTATACATTATACAAATACAAAGGAAGTATGGGATGATTGACAGGCAATCCATGAAGGGAAAACAAAGGAAGATTGTTTATCAGGAGAACCATCAAGTAATCTTGTTTGTAATGAAAATAATGATGTATCAAAAGGTGAGTATGTTATGTCAAATGCAGTCACTGATTGATAAGAATATAGGTTAGATGAAATTCTTAATCTTAGAAGAAAACTTGATTTTTCCTTTAAAATGATTAACAATCTTAAGTATAAGTCACATGCATATGATAATAGGGATCATGTTAAATTGGTAAATGTGACAGTAGAATCTAAACAATATTATGAAGGACTTGAAGCGGAGATCGTATCTCTAAGGGAAGATATTGAAAATTCAAACAAGTGAAATAAAGAACTACTTCAAGTATTTGAAGAAGAAGAGAATGGGTTGAGGGAAGAGATTATCAAATTAAGGGAGCAATTGGAAGAAGGAAGAAAGGACAAAGATGGAATGAGGAAGTAATATTTGGAAAAGGAACAAGAGTACTAAATAATGGAGGTTGAGGTAAACATTCTAAAAGGTAAATTAGATGAAAAGGATAAACACTTGATATTTCAAGATAGTACTAAGATTTTGGATAACATTCTTAATAGTCAAAGGTATCCCGCCATTAAATCTGGTTTTGGCTTTCATGAAACTATAAAAGGAGAATCTAGTTCAGAGACTCAATAAGGAACTTAAAGGATAAAGAGATAAGAATTCAACTGGATCAACATCCAAGGAAAATGAATTTTCAAAGGAAATAATTTACTCCCAATAATAGAAATATTAATCAATTTTCTCCTCTAATCAATGATGTTGAATGTTTTACATGTCATAACTATGGACACAATGCAAAAAATTGCAGAAGAAGATTTTGATCTCAGGAAAATAGCCACTTGATAGGAATATCAACAGCTCCCAGGTACTCAAGTTTCTTTAAGGGATATTGCTTTGTTTGCAACATAATTTTTCACAAAGCTATTGATTGCAATAGGACGAATATTAAACATAAATATAATAATTCCTCTACTCCCTTTTTTGATCATATAAGATGTTATACTTGTAACAAGTGGGCATGTAGAAAAAAGAATGTAGGAACAAGTCAATGGGTCTGCACAGACAACATTGTAAGCAATCATATAAGAATATTATTACCAAAAGGTCTGAGAAAGATGGATCCACCAACACTTCTCACAATATGCAGAAAGAAGAAGAAGATATAAGGTATGATATTTCCTTTTGTTCATTTGAAGATGAACATTAATGGTACATAGATAGTGGATGCTCTCATCACATGATTTTAGATTAGGACAATATTAATTCTCTTAATAAAAACAAATATGGTAAGGTGATTCTTGGAAATAGTGTTCCAACAAAATTTATGGGGAAAGGTAGAATCAATCTTGAGAAGTATGTAAAAGCAATTGTTGGATTATTAGTTCAAGGGAAAAAGTAGAATATTCTAAGTGTTGGTCAAATCACTGACAAAGGACGTATAATTATATTTACATCAACTAAATGCAAATTTATATATGAAGAAATTAGAAAGGTTATAGCAAGAGGATATAGAAATCTAGACAAATTATATGTGCTAACAAAAAATAATTCAGGAAGAAATAATAGGTATAGTTCCTCTTCTTCAGTTTTAGAGTAAAATAAGATGGTCCCCACTGCAATCTATTTTGTTTAAATAATGACTACGTAAGTGGATGTGAGGTACATAACCTCATGGAGAACAAGTGATGATTAACAGGTCCACAGGATCACTGGTGTATGATCTCAAGGGGAGCTATGCATGCATATCTTGATTCTTTATGTTATTTTGATATTCATTTTGTAATTCTTATACTAACAACATTGCATTGATGAAGTCAAAGTAAACAGGAACAAGCATGATATGTTGAGGGGGAGATGATGTTATGAAAAATCAACAATTTTCTCTTTGTACATAGATCTTATGAAGGACAATCATGTGTATATGTTGTTTTTTGTCTAAACATTCATGTATATTTCCCAGTAATGAATAAACAGTGTCACATATTTAGGGGGAGCCTCTCATATGTTTTTATCAATTGGTTATTTTCATTCTAGCACTAACATTGGTTTACTACAAACTATTAATAATGTTCATATGATGCTTAGGAATGATGTTGTTTCATGATGAGTTCATGAGTAGTTGCAAAATCTTATGTTGATGTCATTGAAAAGATCCTTAATCCATTTTTTGATTGATGAGATATAATATCATATTTGATGATGAAAAGTTGGCACAAGTTCAGGGGGGCATCTGCTATTCTTCTAAATGGTCCATTATTCGCATTATGGTTTCTTAAGCATTCCTTGTTGCATGATGATGTTTATGATGAGTACATATCATTGCTTATGTATAGTTGTTGTTGTTGTTACTGCTAAAGACACATATGTTTCTACCATTTTCTCAATGATACATGATTCCATATGATGAATTTATGGTTGATGCTTATATATTGCTTGAGTTACATTCACTAAAACGACTAATGGTGTCCTAACCTTGCTAAAGATTGAAGATATTAATATGACATTGGTTAATGATGTTTCTAATCAAATTTGTGATGATTGAAGGTTCTCTTTGTTTGCACACATGTTTTTGATGAATTTATATGCTATCTATATGCTACATATGATTATGTATATGCTTCTTAAGGATTGTGGCTTATCTTATGTGTGAAAAGAGCATGTTGATATTGAAGATATGATATCAAGGAGATGAGTCACTGTTAGAGCTTCATTGCAAAATCTCATGCTATGGTTGGTTGATGATGACGAGTTCATGAATTACTTATTGTTGTTGGTATCTCTCATTGATTGTTGTCTCTATGTAATTGGTTATCAATGATGGATGAATTGCAGATAGTGATCTTATGGATGATTACTTGAGTTTAATTTTGAAGTTTTTTATGGTGTGACAATTCTACTTGATACACTTGATGAAGTATATGCTATGGTCATTATTTATGTTGAAGGTTCTCCTTGTCTTTGATGGATGCATGGAGAATAATATTATGGCATTGTAGTTTAAGAGATTGATATTGTTTCCTACGGATTATGGCTCTTCATATATGTGGAAAAATCATGTTACGTGAAGTCAAGAGGATGTTTATTGATATGTTGTTGCTACAGTTGGTTGGTAATGCTTAGAAGCATTGAATATTTGGTCACACATTGATGGGTGCTACACTATCTTATCTTCCTAATGATATATTACTTCTTGATGATGAGGATGTTGATGTTGTTGTTTATGTTGCTACTATACGATGTTTATGGTGCATATTCCTATATGGTGAATGATGGCTATTGATGACTATCATGGCCTTGCTACCTCATGGTTGAGGTCCCTATTTTGGTTATAAGTGTCTTATATGCCTCTTGATGTAAAGGTCATGAAAATACCCATGTTGTAAATCATTGTAAAATTCATTCATTTATGGGCTATTGGGATCAAATCATGTAATGTATGCAATCCCATTATGTTGGGACATTGATGTAAAAATTTTGGTCCAATATGTAAACCCCACAAGTTGGGTACTTGTTGTAATCATGGGAGCATAGAGTCACTGGTCATAGGAAAGGTCATATTTTTTTAAGTCATAAAGCCTTGTACTTTTATTATATATCTTTAGAGGGTCCAACATAGGATCAGGAGGAGCATGGTTAGTATGCAATATTCATATTCAATGGATCACACCTACAATGATCCTATCTACAAAGGGGAAGATAAGCCTTCATTCAACATTGGTCAGCCCTTTTCCCTTAATTTGAAAGGGGGATATAAGCTTGGTGTTTAGAGAAGAATGCTTGGTGAGAAGTCTTGGTATTTGTAGGTGTGTTTGCAAGTATTTATAGGTGATAAGAAAACACCAAAATGGTTGCCATCAAGTCCAAAGGGGGAGAATGTTATAATTATGGCTAATGTGATTTCCTTGATGAAAACCCACTTGATAAATATGTAAACATTATGATAACAAGATGATTATGAAAAATAATACAAATGTTATAGGTGATATGGATAAAGGAATTTCATTTTAGAGTTAGATGGATGGTAAAGGTAAAGTATGAGAAAGTATACGTGGGTCCTGAGAAGCAAGTTCGCGTACATACACAGGTATTGTGAAGAAAAGTCACATATAGAATCCCACCATGGTAATCTAGATACTAGGGGTCTTTACCATTGTATTGTCCCATAGAAATTGGAGCGACAATGATTATTTGATCTCGTTAAAGAATAATAATGACATTACCAAGGAATTTGCCTAAGGAAAAATCTATATAAGGAGATGGAGATCAAGGAGTTATGGGTGCAAGTAATGGGTTATACATGGGTGATCTAATTTAGAACAGGTGTGCACCAGGGAGCATGGAGAAGACTCAAATCTGAAGATATGTTGACATGTATTCTTGATTGATTTACTTGTTGTAAATGTCTAAGTAGATAACATTTATGAAACTATGATGATAATAATACTTTGATTTAAATGTATTACTCGAAAGTCTATCGTATTGAAAGCAAAGGTTGCATAAAGAGAAATTTTGTTTACAGCAAAAGTTTTCAAGATTTGTATGTTGGTTTGTTTGGGAATAGTCATGTACATATGCAAATCCATTTATGTACATAGGTGTTGTGCATGTTAAGCTCTTACATACTTTGATCAGTCTTATGGAAGTCAGATATATATATATATATATCTATATATATATATATATATATATATATATATATATATATATATATATATATATATATATTAGGGTTTACAATAGTATATGATAATGACATTTGATGTATGATATTGTTGGGTCCCTATAATACTAGTGATTACCCCATTACTATTGTAGTTATACCCCTTATTTATATTGTTGTACCCCCATTTCCCCCATATTGTTATTAATGTGCCCATAGAATCCCTCTATTGTTATTTTTGTGGCTTTATATTATTATTGTTAGGTTGGCTGGATTATATTGTGACTCCTTAGACTCCTATATATAGAAAGGAGGTTTTGTCATTTGAATCATCGAAGAATTGTTCATTTATGTAATGTAAAGGAGGTTTCCCCCTCGAAGAGGCTGAATTCTAAGGCATTGATCTATCTTTTCTATCTTTTTTTGAGCTGGTTTCATAACATTTGGTATCAGAGCTTTGGATTCTAGGGTTTCGTTGCTCCAAACAAGTCATCGTGGCATTTTCGCTATAACTTTTTTCTGTGACGTTTCAGAAGTCACAAAAAAAACCCATTTGAGAAGAAATCGCGCTGAACCTTGGGTCCAAATTTCAGAGCTTTTCGCGCCATATTTTCGGAGATATGATATGAGGAAGTTGGTCTTTTTACAGACTCTTGAATTACATTCAAAACAGGTGACCAGGGGAAAATCATCATAACTTTCTCTCTGAGGATCGGATTGAAATTTCGTAAGAAGGTACAGAAAGAGGACGGACTGTAGTTTCTTGTATGCATTTTTCTGATCCATAGGTCGAAACAATGACTCGTGGCACGTCGTACAAGTTTGCTCTACTGAACTAGTCTATAAGCAAGTCATTGTGGGAGATTTCGTATAACTCTTCCTTGGAGAAACCAATTTGGGTCAGACTTGTGGCATTGGAAAGAGGACTCAGAAGGCTACTACAGGTTAAAATTTCAGAACTGGATGATCCGAAATTACATAGATACATCAGATTCAATATCAGGCTTCTACAAAGTGAAAAAAGGTGTGTAGTTTTTTTTTTTAAATTTTTGCATAAGCTTGGTTTGAAGGAATTCAAAGGGCATAGTAAAGCATTATTATCGGTAATTGATTCCACGAGGAAAGAAAATGCAAACACCTAGTAAGGAACCTGAAAGCTCTAGCATGACTCATGAAGAAGAAGAAGAAATGCTACATGATATATCAAAATTACAAGAACAAGTGCAACAAATGTCACGCTCACAAAAGCTAACAGAAGCTAAGATAAATGGCGTGGAATCTAAGATAAATGGCGTGGAATCTAAGATAAAGGGCATGGAAGCTAAGATGGATGATTTGAAGACAGATTTGAGGACAGATTTGAAGACAGACATGGCAGATTTGAAGACAGATTTGACAAATTTTCTACAAGAAATACTTACTAATGGTGAAAAGGTTGTAAAGGAAACTCATGATGTGAACAAAAGAAATGTTAATCATGATTCCATAGACTCTAATGTTGGATCGAAGACCCACCATATTCCAAAAATCGATATGAGGAAGTTTGATGGCAAGGATCCCGCCACATGGATATTACAGATGGAGCAGTTCTTCGATCTCAATAATGTGCAAAACACACAAAAGGTACATATGGCAACTTTATATTTGGAACCAAATCAGTTTGTATGGTATCAATGGCTTTGCTCTCATAAACAATTTATCACTTGGGCAATTTTTACAGAAGAATTGATAGCACATTATGAGGATACAAAAAGCAACACTTTTTTTAGCCAATTGATAAGTCTCAAACAAAAGGGTTCAATAATGGAGCACATTGAGGAGTTCCAAAAATTGAACATAAGGGTAAAAGATATTCCAGAGGAGCATAGGATTGATGTGTTCATAGAGTCTTTAAAGGATAATATCCAACATGATGTTCGCCTTTGGGAACCTGATTCATTAGAGAAGGCATTCAGGTTAGCAAGAAAAATGGAAAGCAAATTTATGGCAACCAGGAAGCATACCACTCACAACTATAAAGACGGAAGTGCAGTTGCCCCTAGTCTTCCACAACCTATAAGGTTGACACCACAACAATTGGAAGAAAAAAGAGCAAAAGGGCTTTGTTATAGTTGTGATAGCAAATACACTAAAGGTCATAAGTGTGCTGAGAAGAAATTATTCTACATAGATTGTGAAGAGGAAGAAGAAAAGGAGCAAGAAAGGTCAAAAGAAGAGAACATGCTCCAGGAACAAAGCCTAGATGAAGAACAAATAAATCCGACCATATCTTGTAATGCATTGGTGGGAATTACCACTCCTCAAACCATCAAGATAGAAGGACAAATCAAGAAGAAAAAGGTAATAGTGTTGATTGATTCAGGAAGCACCCAAAATTTTATTCATTGTAGGGTAGCAAAAGAATTGAATTGCTTCCTATATCCAGCACCAGAGTGTCAAGTGATGATTGCAAATGGAGGAACAATAAATTTCTCTGGAAAGTGCCATAATATCAAGCTATCCATGGGAGAATATGTATTGACTAGCCCAATGCTTTCCATTCCAATGGGAGGTGTTGATGTTGTACTAGGAGTCCAATGGCTACAATCCTTGGGTACAATAGCTTTTAATTTTCAAGAACTTTTCATCAAATTTTCTATGGAAGGAAAGGAAGTTGAATTAAGGGGTATTGCAGGGAAACCAAGAAAGATAATCAACTCTAATGGTATGACAAAGCTTCTAAAAAAGGAGCAAAGGGGTGTAATTGCACAATTATGTTCGCTAGATGTTTCCACATTAGAATCATCTATTTCTCCAGATCTCCAAAAAGTCTTGGACAATCATTCCAAGGTATTTGAGACTCCCAAAGGTCTCCCACCTATGCGTGATCATGATCATGCTATTCATCTGATTCCAGGAAGTGTTCCTCCAAACATCAGGCCGTACAGATATCCCTATGTCCAAAAAAGTGAAATTGAACGTATGGTTGCAGAAATGCTAGAGGCTGGTATAATTCAACCGAGTCAAAGTTCTTTCTCTGCTCCAGTAGTATTGGTGCACAAGAAGGATGGATCATGGCGCATGTGTCCGGATTATAGGGAGCTCAACAAGCTCACTATTAAAGATAAGTTCCCCATTCCTGTCATTGATGAATTACTTGATGAATTGCATGGATCAATTTACTTCACCAAGTTGGATCTTCGTTCAGGATATCATCAAATCAGAATGAAGATTGAAGACATTCCGAAAACAGCATTTAGAACTCATGAGGGTCATTATGAATTTTTGGTCATGCCTTTTGGCCTTACCAATGCACCTTCAACATTTCAAGGTTTGATGAATTCAATTTTCAAACCATTCCTTAGAAAATTTGTGTTAGTATTTTTTGATGATATACTTATCTACAGCAAGTCTTGGAAGGATCATGTTGAACATGTTGACAGGGTGCTACAACTATTGGAGGAGAAACAATTATATGCAAAAAGATCCAAATGTTTCTTTGGAGTCCAGGAGGTGGAATATTTGGGTCATATTGTATCTCATGAAGGAGTTAAGGTAGACCCTAGCAAAATTAAAGCCATTAAGGAATGGAAAATCCCCACATCCATAAAGCATCTGCGCGGATTTCTTGGGTTGACAGGGTATTATCGCAAGTTTGTTAAGAATTATGGGAGAATAGCAGCACCTCTAACAACATTATTGAAGAAAGATGCATTTTCATGGACTCCGGAAGCAACAAAGGCCTTTGAACATCTTAAAGAGGCAATGTGCCAAGCACCGGTCTTAGCTACACCGGACTTCACAAAAACCTTTATTGTGGAATGTGATGCTTCAGGAAATGGAATTGGTGCTGTTCTAATGCAAGATGAAAGACCCATTGCTTTTGAAAGTCGTCCAATCAAGGGAAAGTTTTTAAGCAAAGCTATTTATGAGAAGGAAATGTTGGCAATACTCCATGCACTTAAGAAATGGCGACCCTACCTAATGGGAAGACACTTCAAGGTAAAAACGGATCATGATAGCCTTAAATACTTTTTAGAACAAAGATTATCCTCTGAAGAGCAACAAAAGTGGGTCACAAAGATGTTGGGTTATGACTTTGAAATCATCTACAAAAAAGGGAAGCAAAATGTGGTGGCAGATGCACTCTCAAGAAAGGATGAGGATGTGGAAGCATTTTTGTGCGCCATTTCTATTATCCAACCAGATTGGATAAATGAAGCAAGGGAGGAATGGAAGAATGACGAAGAAGTGTGGGCACTTATTCGAAAGCTACAACAAGATTCCAGTACGTCTGATACATTTAGCTGGCAAAATGATTCGTTATGGTACAAAGATCGCTTATACCTCTGTAAGAATTCCCAGCTAAAACAAAAGATTCTTATGGAATTGCACACTTCTCCCTTAGGAGGGCACTCAGGATTTTTAAAAACTTACCACAGGGTTAAGAAGGAATTTTTTTGGGATGGCCTTAAATCAGATATTCAAAAGTTTGTGGAATGTTTGGTTTGCCAACAAAATAAAGTTGAAACAATTAAGACACCGGGTCTATTACAACCTTTATCCATTCCAAGCCAACGTTGGGAGGAGGTTTCAATGGATTTTATCACAGGTTTACCCAAGTCTGAGGGAAAGAGTGTCATCATGGTGGTAGTTGACAGAATTACCAAGTATGCACACTTTTGTGCATTATCACATCCATTTAAAGCCAGTACAGTTTCTACTGCATTTATGGAAACAATTCAAAAGCTACATGGAAACCCAAAGATTATTGTAAGTGACAGAGATCCCATTTTCACTGGAAATTTTTGGACAAAATTATTTTCTTGTCTTGGTACTCAGTTAGCTCATAGCTCATCTTATCATCCTCAATCTGATGGGCAAACTGAGATAGTAAACAAATGTTTGGAAGGATATCTTCGTTGCTTTGTATCTGATAAATAGACACAATGGGTCAAATGGTTGCCTCTGGCTGAATGGTGGTATAACACTTCCTTTCATACAGCAACAAAAATGACCCCATTTATGGCACTTTATGGGTATCAACCACCATCCATCACATCATATTTAAGAGAAAATTATAAGGTTCAGGCAGTGGAACATCACATCGAACATCAACAACAAGTCCTCCAACTCTTAAAGGATAACCTCGTGTTGGCACAAAATAGAATGAAACAACAAGCAAATCAACATCGCAGTGAAAGAAGTTTTGATGTAGGTGATTGGGTATTCCTACGGCTACAACCATATAAGCAAATGTCCCTCAAGCAAGCTAAGAAGGATAATAAATTATCACCAAAGTATTATGGTCCGTACAAGGTGTTGCAAAAGATTGGTACTATGGCATACAAATTGGAGCTTCCTGCAGCTTCTCGATTGCACCCAGTTTTCCATGTTTCTTGCTTAAAGAAGGTTATAGGCGACAAGCTCCCAGTTCAAACAATATTGCCAGAACTTGACGAGGAAGGAAAAATTATATTGGAACCGGAAGCAGTTATAGAAACAAGAACTCGATAGCTACGAAATCAATCAATTTCAGAGTACCTTATCAAGTGGAAGAACTTATCCGCAGAAGATTCCACATGGGAGGATGAGAATTTTATGCAGAAGTACCCAAAACTACTCAAGCGTTGAGGACAACACTTTTTTGAAGGTGAGGGGCATGTTGGGTCCCTATAATACTAGTAATTACCCCATTACTATTGTAGTTATAGTCCTTATTTATATTGTTGTGCCCCCATTACCCCCATATTGTTATTAATGTGCCCATAGAATCCCTCTATTGTTATTTTTGTGGCTTTATATTATTATTGTTAGGTCGGCTGGATTATATTGTGACTCCTTAGACTCCTATATATAGAAAGGAGGTTTTGTCATTTGAATCATCGAAGAATTGTTAATTTATGTAATGTAAAGGAGGTTGCCCCCTCGAAGAGGCTGAATTCTAAGGCATTGATATATCTTTTATATCTTTTCTTGAGCTGGTTTCATAACAGATATGTTTGTTGTTGTCTGTCGATGATGTCTCTATCTTTATGATCTATGTTTGACAGAGTTGATTGAGTTAAATTTGTAATGGAGTATTGATTGGTAATGATGCTGCATTATGGTGATATGTGATTGGTTCAATGATCTTTGTATGGTTCAGTGGTTAATTCAGGGTTGCAGTGATTCATGATGCAGTAACCAGTAATTTGGGATATGTACACAGGTGTGATACAAAGGAAGCATGTATATACACGAGTGTGCTTTAGAACAATAGCGTATAAATTTTGATGTATGCCTCATTAGGATTTGCAAGAACAAAACTATGTTTCTATGATGATTAACAATATATGGTTTCGTATATTAATGAATGGTTGTGCATTAGTGTGATTTGATGGTTTATATCTGATATGAATTGGTTTGATTTAGTTGCAATGGTTGATTGAGATTCAATTAAGTGATTGATGTTACTATGATTTAGTTGGTTCAATGATTGTCTTTTTGATTCAGTATTCAATTTGGTAGTGAGCTTAATGATGGGTGTGGGTCCAATTTGAAAATATGATGAGCAATGGTTTTCCCCCACATTGGGTTGCTTATGTGTGATGGTTTATTATGCTCTTACTGCTCATGGTTACTGTTTAATTAATGAAATAATAAAGTATGGGTTGAAGATGAATATCTTATGAAACATATAAAAATTAGTTATCTAGATATACACAGTTTTCATTTACCATAGTTAAGTACATACTTAGGTTTCATGAATGAAAATAGTGTACATAAATCAAAATATGAAATGAAAAGTTAAAGTGAGTTTAAAATACTGATTCAACCCCTCCCCCAGCTCTTAGTTTTTTTCAAAATCCCAGGAAGTTGTTGATTCCCTCAAGAAGCTTAAAATACTCGGAATGATGATTAAATTAGACTTATCCAAGGCATATGACCATTTAAGCTAGTCATACGTCATGAGCATTCTCCAAGCCTTCATATTGACCCGACGTGGATTAGATGGGTCTTTTCCCTCATATACACTCTTGTCTTCTCCACCCTCCTTAATGGATCCCCTTAGAAACCCTTAAACCCTTCCAGAGGCCTCTGCTAAGGTGACCCTTTGTCCCCCTTTTTGTTCATCCTGCCTACTTAAGGTCTAGATGGTATATTCAAAATGTAGATCAAGCCTCCCATATCTGGGGTCTTTGGATATGGGGAGAATATATATCCCTTACCCAGCAGTAGTCCATGGATGATATTATGTTATTTTGTAAGGTATCATTGAACAAGGTGAGAAGGTTCAAAGAAATCCCAAATAAGTTTATGCAGGCTTTAGGCACTCTAATCAACAATGGAAAATATAACATCTTATTTTTTAACACCGCACCCTCAGTTCAGACTTTCCTTACAAGAACCCTTGGTTTTTGTATTGACACTCTCCCCATTAAATGCCTCAGCATTCCTCTAGTATTTAACTCCCTCAAGTATGCCTGCTTGAATGAGATCAATTAGAAGATTCAGTCAAAACTTATTGGATGGTCCTCTAGAGATTTGAACATGGTTGACTACATAGTTCTTCTAAATATAGTGTTACAAATCATCCAAATATACCAACTATCAAGTCTAGTTTCCCCTAAAACAATGTGCAATACCATGAAAATTATTTTCAAAAAAATTCTCTCGAGCGGGGCTCAAAACTTTAAAAAAATGGACTCTAGTATCTTTGAAAATTTTGATCAAGCCTAAAATGGTTGGAGGCCTTGGTCTTAGAGGCCTAGAAACCCTTAATAAAGTGTAACGTGAAAATTACTGGGGGCATTAGGTAATGGGAGGACCTGATATTTGGAAGGAAATCTGGACCAGTAAATATATAATGCTTACTTCTCAAGTGGAAAAGTTAACACAAAATGACGCTACAATGGGTTGTTCCACTTGGAATCTAGCCCTCAACAATTGGAAACTTATGAGGAACCATTCATTCTCGAAAGTTAGGGATGGGAGAACGATGTTCTTCTAGAGAGATTCTTGGCAGCAGAGAGGTAAACTTTATTGCAAACAAGATCTGGGGGAAATTTTTTTGTTCACGACCACTCAAAATTGTTCCTCAGTGTAGAATTTATGGAAACCCCTGCAAACCGACCCACACTGTAGATATTGGAACGATCATGGAGACTGGGAGAATCCCCCTAATACTATCTAGTGGTATAACATTCAAAAGGAACTTCATTCCCAAAAAATTCCAAACAGGAAGCCTCAGACATCCTTAAATGGGTATTTCAACTAGAGGTTTTTTTATGTTTAGGAGTCTTACAATTTAGCTTTGAAAGAACCTGAGGAAAATAGAGTGTCACTATGGAGAAACATCTGGAAATCTAATCTATGACTAAAAATGTCCCAATTCCTCTGGTTGGTATGTCGAAGGAGAATCCTTACTTGGGACCAACTACATAAGAAAGGGTTCTATGGACCTTCATATTGCATTTTATGTGGACACTTGGGGGAGTACACATAACATTTTCTGAATACGCCTACCTTTGTAGAGAAAATGTGACATAACTTAGCTCAATTATTTGGGCATACAAATAGAGACCACCAAATCATTATTGAGACAATTGACACTTGGAAAAAAGGAATATTCTCGAGCCCTATCCTTAATAGAGCTTGGATCCTCTCAGTAGGATTTCTCTTGTGGGAAATCTGGAAGGAAAGTAACCAAATAATATTCAAAGTGAAAAACAATCCATAAGAGATTGTTTATAAAGAAATGATTTAGAGTATCAAATAAACAAATTTGGCAAAAAGTTTGCACCCAAATGATTCGCAGGTAGCACCCCGTGAATCCCACATCCTTCATCGTCTGAATATATTCCCCCCATATGGTGGCCACATCCTAGTGGAAACTAATGGTAACCCCCACGATATCTCTAGACAAATATTCACCCCACCCCCAGAAGGATTTATGAAACTTAATTTTTAAGACACTTCAAAAGGCAATCTGGGCGATGTAGGGTTTGATGGTATAATCAAACACTTGCATAAGTAAACTAAATTCATTTATGTTAGACTGGTGTAATTAAACTAAATTCATTTATGTTTTTGATTGTGGATTCACAAGAAATAATTAAACTAAATTTAAGGCTTAGGAAAAATTGTTAACCTTATCTATACGAGAGGGCTACAAGAAATTCGTAATTAAAGTTGATTCTCTCCTAGTGATTGAAACAATTAAAAAGACGAAACACAGAACTAGAAGTGAGAAGATTAGTCATAGCTAGATAATATCCCACTTGATTTAGAGAATTGGATATCTCTTGGATCAATTTGATTACATAATCCCATCCCATGTCAGAAGAGTGGGTAATAGAGAGAGATTTTTTTGGCCAATTGGGGATGCCAAAACACAGGAAGGATGTTGGAATCATAATGGTCGATCCCTAATTCTAGAGAAAACATGGAAAACTTGGATCATAATTTGGAAAATGATGTTATTGACAGCCACCTCTCTACAAAAGATAGAGAACTAGGTCCCCCAATCGGGGTGTGAGACAGGTTAAGGGATGTGATGGGATTGGGGTTGTTGTAACGAAGTTAATAATAGTAAAGAGAGGGGGGTGATGTGGACAACCCCACAGAGTTTCTCCCATGCGCGAGACATTAGAACGAGATTATAACAAAGGAATGAGGCATTTGGAGGCTAAAGAGAAGGTGGTCACCATTACTTCAGTAGGTGACGGATCGCTGAGAAAAAAAGATAAGGCACCCTTTATAGATACCCTTGGATAAGGGAGAATATCCAAAGAAAAAATTGGTAGGTGAGCATAATGATAGGGTCCAGGCTTTCATGAGAAAGATCTCATTTCTTCATATCTGGCTCCGTGGGTATGTCTAAACTATTTACCTTTTATATAAATTAATTTTTATGAAATGCATTAGTTGCATGTGGTTTTTCATGGCAGGTCTTAGTTTGTCAATCTATAATAGGATTAGGTTCCATCCTGTGGAGGTTTGGAGGGAAGGAGTTTTCATTTTAATTCTCCTATCCCAGGTTTCGGTGTATCAATTGAGTCAACCTTCCTCAGGTGTTGGGTCTCTCCTTTGCTAAGGAATTATGAACCCTTTAGGTAGGCACCTTGCCTGGATTATGGATGAATGTGGGCTTGCAATTTTAAATCTTTGGCCATCATGCATGCAATCCCTCGGTTGGTTGAGTCTTGAGGAGTTAGTGGGTCGTATCCCTTATCTCCATTATGAATTCGTCAATAATATTGAATCGTATCTCCAAATCTTTTGGGTTGGGTGTTTAGTTAATACCGGCGATTCTAAAAGGGAGAAGTTCTTATGGTTATGGTATAACATTTTTCCATGCGATGGGAATTGTTTTCTAGACCTTGCAGGTACTCAATTCTACTTATTCCACAAATTTATTTCACCTGGATGACCTCCAAAGTTCAAGCATGATGCTCCTATTGTGAATATTAATGGTTGTGGTTTGTTTCATTAGAAACCCTGAGGTGTCTCTCAAACAAGGGGGTTTTGAATGAAATGTCGTGACCTGTGTTGCAACGTAGTGGTAATTCTAACTTCGGTTGGGGGCAAGGTTGAGGCTGAGGTCGTGGGAAGACGAAACCCACTAGGGGACAAGGACAAATGAATACTCAACACTCTATTTTTGTTGTTGTCAACTCCCCGCAATCTATACCCACCCCTAGAGTCGCTAACCCATTAGTGAGTTGAAAACTGAGATTGGTAATCAGATGGATCCCAATGATCAGGAAATTATGGAAGATTTAGAGTATATTATCCTAGATCTAGGAAAAACATGTGATCGTGTTACTTTGTTTATGAAAACTCTTTACTTATTCTAGATGATGAAGCTTCTGTTAGCTAAAGTTTTGATGTTTCCCCTTTCAGGCAATCCAAATTCTTCAGAAGAAATTCAAGAAATTCACAGAGAATTCCAGCTAATCGAGTGCCAAATTCAAGAGTAGAATTCTTTCCTTGCACACATAGACATACACATTCCTTGTATGCCTCTGACTATGCTATCAGGTTCCAGTGCTCAAGAACCTGCACCATTCGAGTCCTTTGATGACTAGTATTGAATAGTTGCGCAATATGTTTTTTTGATGTTTAGTCATGTTTAGATTAATAGTAGATACTTTTGGCTAATTTGGTATATGCTCATGGTTGATAGGAGTCATAAAGACTGTCGAGTTCATATAGATTTGGTGGAAAATCTCAAAATATTTCGTTTTTGGACTAGTTATAATGCAACCAGATGGTCAACGGACCTAGTTTCCCAATGCACAGGTTGAGACCATCTAGACATGGATGTTGATTTTATAATGTATGCCTTATTTTGAAAAGTAATATAAAGGTATTGCCAAAACTTATAAAAAAATATTATACAGATAGTAGAGAGTAGTAATAGATTAGATGTTGAGATTTATATCAAAAATAGTTATGTCTTTTTTATTCTTTTAATTAAATTAAATAATTAAAAGAAAATGTCATATAATGAGTTATGATTATTTAAACATATAATATGGATAAGCTATGATATTAACTCATAATATTATAACAAAATCTATTGATAAATTAACAATCTTCATATTGAAAACCTTATTACATTATTTTTAAAATCATAAATTAATACATATAAACATTTATTAACTATTTAATTTATATAACTAAAATAATTATAATCTTTATAAACATTCTATAAATATATTTTTATAAATTTTATAATATAAATATTTTTAAAATTCCATAATAATTCTTAAAATTATTTAAAAAAAATTGAATTTATAATAGTTTTTTTAACAAAATCGTAATTTTAACCCTTAAACTCATTTAAATTGAAAAGCTACATAATATATACTTATTATAATCTTATTAAAAAAACACCTATGTAAATCAAATTTTTAAAATTCCATCACATCTCATTAAAAAAATAAAACCTATATTTATAAAATTATTGTACAGATATTGTAACGCATAGAAAAACCACATAGATGATGTAGAACACTAACGTAACAAATCAAATAAATTATCTGTTTACTATTTAGAAAACGTATATATAAATATAACCTTATTTTATATATGAATAATAAAACATATTTTATAAAATTTTTAATAATATTAATATTTAGTTTACATTTTAAAATTTAATCATATAAAATGATAATGCATATACAAAATCATTATTACAATTTTTTTTACAATTAAAAGTTTAATTATATTTGAAAAAATTACATAATATTATGCACAAAATTATTTTTACATATACAAAATTGTCAATTAAGTATATTTAAAGTGGTCGAGAATGATTGTTATCTTCTTCACTTACGTTTAAGTTTCTCAAGTAACATGTTGATCTCATATGTATTGGAAACGCAAAACAAGAAATTTCAGTGACTTTAGTGTGGGCAACAATTTTCAATTCCACCCATGTCATTATTCCTTATTATTCCATTTCCTTAGCATAAAGAGTTTCTTGAACAATCTAGTGAAGCTTCGAATACCTGCACCAAGTGGATGACATTAGTTTCAATAGAAGTTATAAGTAGGCTACAAAAGGTTGAATTAATATAAACATTGATGATGTTGGGCATGGGAGACAATAGAATTGTCTAAGTGGAGGTGAGGATGATCCTCCATTCTTCCAACTAGGGACTGCTACATTACTATATTAGAGGCCATCTCATCTTTCTTCCTTCAATGAACAATCATGGAAGCCTTTATCTTGGCTTATTATTATCTCTAATCTCATAATTGTTTCTCTAATTCCTCCTTCCACCTTTTGGGTTGTTTAGCTAAAGAAACCACGATTTCGCTTGTCTCATTTACATTCATTTCATAGTGCTTTGGACCCTCTTGGAGCTCCTATATATTATTCATAATACAACACTAGATATGGTGATGAAAGTGCACCATGAATGGATACACACACTATGAAAGAAGACAACTAGAAATATTACATATACTTGGATGGAGGACTAAAGCTACTCTAAATGCCATTTGTATTTTTTACCTATGATTTAGCCATATTTAATCCCACAAGGTTTGTAGACATCTGACATGTGAGAAAAGTTGTCTCCCTACCTCCTTATTAACAATGCCCTGGAAGGGGACTCAATAGCCTTGAGGATGAGATTATAAGAATTAATGGAGACACACATGAGGAAGGAGTGATACAACTTTAATACATTCATGGCCCTTCATGAGTTTTTGAATAATAAACTCTAGCTAGAGGACCCCAAGAGTAATCAATTTCTTTTGAGAACACAAATGATCCTCCTTTTTTTTGAAAAGCAAACTCTAGCTAGAGGACACCAATGTTACTCAATTTCTTTTGATGAAACAAATGATCCTCCCCATGGAAACTATAGCTAGAGGACCCCAATAATACTCAGTTTCCTTGAGGACACAAGTGATACTCTTGATGGGTCCCGTCAATAGGAAAAGAGGTAGTTTTGGAGGCATTTACTATGTAGGGGCTTGATAGAGACAACCAAGAGAGAATATAGGGGGCTTGTCCACCTCATTAACTCTCTAACTCGACTTGAGATCACATAATCCTCACTCATAGCTCGAATTCACTAGTAGCCAAGGGACTCCAAGTACATGTGAAGATCAAGGAGGACCAGATCCACAAATCTCGATATCTTTGAGGGAATAACTCCCCCTTTCAAGGGAGATGCCATCATCTACCTTTTTGTATAAATAAACCATCTAAGAGGTTCATTATGATTCAAATTTGTGTTGTATCTAGGAGTAGCTACTGAGATCCTAGTGCTTGACATTATTATTCTTATTTTTCATATGATGTATGTGATTATCATTTTTTGTTACTAAGAATTTTATCATTGGTTTGCATCTGAGTTAGTTTTGGAGGGCCCAAACCCTTGTGTTTGGGCCCAACCCATTGGCTTTAGTGCCTCTCTTGTATTTATTTCTTGGTCTTGTTTCAAAGCATTGCAATCCTTTCCTTGTTTTAGTAGATATATCATAAAATATTTTAATTGCGGGCTTTCGTATCACCTCTCTTGTGGGAAGAGTGATTGGAAAGATCCATTATAACAACTCAAAAATATTTGTTTATAATTTCTTGGAAAGCATTAAATATTATATTGCAATATTTCTGCATGTTTAATCTCTGCAACTTAGGAGTTAGCAACATTGGTTTGGAAATTGGATTTGTGTTGTAGTTTAGAGTAGACTTTAATAAAATTCAACTCATTTTTTCCAAGGTTATTTACTTTGTTGCAATAATGATAATTTGATGCATGTATTTGGCTAGCTACAGGAACTATGTTGATTCGCATGGGTGGGTACACCTTTCCACATCCACCTAGACCTTTCCATTTCCCCACTAGGAACCTCACCTTTCTTCTAAACTCTATCTCTGAATTGACTCTGTTAAGGTAAATGAAGGAAATTGTGGGAATCAAATTTGGTGCAAGATAGACCTATGAGGGGTACTAGGCTTGGCTAAGGGGGTCCCACACATTACGTTCACCTCCTTCTACCTTCATACACCTTCCTTTGCCTTCAAGACACCATTTATGTCCTCAAAAATCTCTCTAAACCTCCTCTTGTAGCAAAACACGGCCTCCTGTAGCAATATAAGATCTCTTGTAGCACCTCCTGTAGGGGACCTATAGCATTATTTTCTCGAACCAATTTTTCCCATATTTTGACTATATCATATTTAAGTTTAATAATGGCCCCCACACTATGATTTGATGATCAGGGAATACTCTAGAACCACTCCAACCTCATCCTTTCCTCATTGCAAACATCAAATAGCAAAATAGAGTTAGAATTAGTATTTTTCTTCATAGGTATGTTAAAGATTGGATCCCTCATTTTTAAGGAAGTGTGAGTAGATACATGATGCATGCAATAAAGTTGTTGATTTGATTAAGTGTGCAAGTAAAGTAGCATGATTTATTTTTGCAAATATGTCATCCTTTTCCTTTCATGAAATATCAATTAGAATTTACATGTAATGAATGTAATTTTCACCTTTGTAGTTAGAATTTTGTTCATTTGTGCTTTCATAAGAAGTTTTCACTCTAACTAGTTGGAGGAATGGTCTCTGAAGACCTTGATCTGATTTCATGAATGAGGGTGACATGAGTAGAACCTAACCTATTGTGCATATAGCACTGTGACCTCTAACTTTGTATGAACATGTTGTCACTCCTACAAGACCATCCAAAATTTTGGCCTACACTTAATTTTGGAGCCTTCCTTGGTCTTGTAAGTTGTCGTCATAAACATTGGAACTCATTCTGTGTGTTTTCTTGAGCAGTTTTGGTCCCCTTTACAGGGTGGGAAAAACGTCATATTTTCTCATGTTAACATCACACAATGTGTTTAAGCATGTGCTAGTGGTTTCAAGAGGTCATCTTTATGTAAATGAGTTGTTCTAGCCATTGTAAACATCCATCACACTCATTTCCAAAGTTTTAATCACTCTCACACAAGTGTCGTCATGGTTGTTGCAAAGTGTATCTTTGGTATTGCACTTTTCATAACTTGTTGTAAAGTTGTCACACTAATGGAAATAAATTTTCATGTGTCCTGTATGATCTTTGTTGTTTTGTCATCAAATATTCTAGGTGTGTGATCATAGTTAAATTCATATCATTATTCACATCAGTCTCACCGATCCTGCACTTAGCCATTTTTTGAAAATCTTCCCAACCAAGGAACCTAGCTTCACCCAACCTCCCTGAACTCTACATTGTGTAGTATCAATCCTCTATCTATGAACTTGCCACTTCACATTGTGCAATGTGTAGTTCCTTCCTCCCAGGACTGCTACATTCCGCAGTTTTAGTGCTCAAGCCCTGACCCTAGCTCCCAGAATTACGCAATCCATCTGTCTATCCTAGCCTCAACTATGCATTGCATAGTCTCTAGCCTCAAGATAATCCCTTGGGCCCCTGATATGCACAATTTCACAAGGTCACAACCTCCTTTATCTCTTGTAATTGTGCAATATGCTCACCAAGTGCTCATCAACTCATCCTGTCGCCCTGACTCCCATAATTGTGCATTTTTCTTCCTCATCCCAGCCTGGACTATGTACTGTGTAGTATGAGGGCTCAAGGTTCACCCTTGATAGCTTGAACTACACAATTCATAGTCACTGAGCTGCTCTCCCATATTGTTCCCTGGTTCCAGCTCAGATAATGGATCAATATGCATTATCTTAGACTAGGGGTTTTTTCGGTTGATGTTGTTTCATCATGAGTGAATTTTAGATACAAGTACCTTACCATAACATGGAGAGATGATGAAGAAGGAGATGAAGGAAGGAAGCATGTTGAAAGACATCTTTGTAGCTAAGTATTTAAGCTGATCAACCAAGAGAAAGCAAAGGGACACTAGTTTTTTATCACAACTCAAGACTTGAGATTAATGAAGATTCCCTACCACCATGCCATGCAGAGGTGGAGAGAAAACAATTCTCAAGAAGAAACTCAACACAAAGTAGAAATAGTGGATTGACATTTCCACATCATTAAGTAGTCCATGTTAGCAGTGTTATGTCATGTCATGTCATGAGTTGTCACATGCCACACCATTATGGTGGATTATGTAATTCATGTTTCAAAATGTATTGTAAAGTGAAATTCCAAAGGACATGTATGGAATAGAAAGAGACCTGTAAAGTTGAAAATTTATAGAATTCAAATAATCATGAGGATAGATGAAGAGTCACAAGGAATGTGAAGCATCATCTTCTCATTGTTATATATACACCCTCATTGTAAGAGAAAAGGACTTTTTTTCACCTTGGCTCCTCCTACAAAGCAGAAGAGAGATAAGCTAGTTCTTTTGAGGAGTAAGGAGCGACTCCAATGCTCCACTATTGGAGCTAGTGTTGTTCGTATACATGTGTCTTGGAAATTTTACATAATATAAGAAGCCTTATGGGCTAGCAAGTTCTTCATGAATGAATTATGGATATTTGTAAGACTATTTTGTTAATGTTTATAATTCATGTTTGCTTTCATTTGTGCTATAGTTGAACTATTTTGATTATTTTGGTACTTATCATATTGAGAATGTGTTTTAATTTCTATTATCATTGTCGCATCCTCATGGACTATTCCGCTATATATGAGAAAAATCTTCCTTGTTACATTGGTTGCAATGACTATCACATCTCCATGGACTATTCCACTTGATGTTGTATGGATCCTTCTTGTTCATGTGTGTCTCTACTAGGGTGGTACTATTACCTCTCTCTTAGAGGCTTACTTCTCCTCCCCTCCGTAGTGAAAGAAATTTGACACACGTACGATTAAAAACTCACCAGGCACACCCCATTTCTTTTCGAAGGTGCATTTTCACTCCTCTCTCTTACTGACAACTAGAGCCAAGGCATATCTTTAGGATAACCATAAATCAAGCCATATTTTGGATGGGGATCCTATCCCAAATGATGTGAGGTTTAATTGGGACCACATATCAGGGAGACCCCTTGAATGTTGGCGGGGCCAGCACCATCAACATTTCTTGTGCTAGAAGGAGGACAACCAAATTTTTATGGCCAATAACCTCACCAACTCGAACCTTAATTCCTCTGGTCAAGGCAGTAATATTCCCAACACCTCCCCTTGGCACATTCCTAAAGTTGGTAATTCTTCTCAGCCCAAGACTGTACAAACTTGTGAAATCTATTACAAAGATATCTAGGCCATCCACCTCATCAAATGAAAGTCTGCAAGAGCTACTGGATTGATACCCAAAGTACATAATCTTCCATATTTTCAGAAGAAGAACCAAAACATCCCCATTGGGATAGTGGTGTCAATGGTTGAAGATTTGGTTCTTGCCACCCTTGAAGAGTTAGTAGATTCTAAAGAAAATGCAGAAAAACCAAAGCAGCCTCTAACCTTCAATGGTGGTGATGGTGATAACGTGATACTATCATATGGCACTTTCTGTGGGTTAGGCAGTGAATAACAAGAAGAATAAAACCAATCATATTATGAAGAAGAAGGGGAAAACAATGACGAATACTTGGTAGACCAAGATCTGGACTGGATGACTTAGGGCCCACTTGCACTGTTGTGTGTGTTACACAAAGTATGACCTTGGCAAAGAAATAAAGGCGGAGGATCATCTAGACAACTTCTACCTACACCTACAAAAACTTGAGGTACGTTACGATGATGTTGCATGTAGAATTTTTTTGTGTACCTTATATGGTAGAGAAGTTGTAAGGTATCATAGACTTCCTCTAAACTTGATCTAGAATTGGAGGGGTTTTAAGAAACTATTTCTTGAGAAGTTCATTGATGATAAAACCCCCACCATGATTTTAAAAGAGTTAGGCAATCTCAAGATGGATCAAAAAGAAAAGGTGAAAGATCTCAATCATAGGTTTAACCGTATCTTGAACACATTTCCAGTAGACACAAAACCTCATGACTCTATCACTATCAGCGATTTCACATCTGCCTTACCAACAAGTATTGTGCAATTCATGAAAAGAACTGTGAAACCAACTTTGGCTGAGACTTTTGAAGAGGCAATCACAGTTGAAAAGGACTTGTGTGAGATTAAGTCATCACATATGACGAATCAATAAAGGACTCCAAATACATGAGGAAAAGGTCTCAAGCCTTCATAAGCAAGGCCAAGGAAAATGAAATAATTGATCTTTGAGAGTTTGACCTGAACTATCAACTCTTTGTCCAATGAGTTGGCAGAATTGAAGAAAAGTTCAAGCAAGGCCACCATGAGTAGCAATCCTCCCAAGTTCAACTTTTTGAGAAGGACTTCCAACTCTGGTAGTAGCAACAACTAGATGACCAAGTCTGCGGAAAGCTCAAATGTTGTGATGAATATCGAGAGTATGGGCATGGATCAGTAATAATCATTTCACCAAGAATATCATTCAGAAAAAAACAAGCCCACAATGGAACCACAACATGAATGCTCTAGTTGCACATTTTATTAACGTAGTGGTTACTGATGAGAAGACCGAGCCTAAGGAAGAAAAGGAAGAAATTGTTGTGACCGAAGAAACTCCAAGCATGGGGCATGTAATGAACACATTCAATTGCATACTCATAGCCAGAAAGAGAAATGCCAAAAAGAAACCACTGACTAATAACATGACCTAGAAGTAGAACACTCGATATAACGTAAGAAGCCAAGGGTTTTCTCCCACACAAGAGTTGATGAAGAAAAAATTGAAAGAAAATTTGTTAAGGAAGATCAGTCCTCCTGTCAACTCAATGCAAAACACTCAGAACAAATATGGAAATGAAGTTAGAGCAAAACTTACTTCCATAAGCAGTAAAAGTAAGTCCATCACTCTGGAAGGAGTAGATAAGCTAACTCCTACAGACAATTTGGAAATCTCTCCCACACTAGATTACAACATAATTGAAGAAACAAAGAAAGCTCACATTAATATATCACTTTTCAAATTAATGAATATCGCGAGCTAGCAGGACATGATCCTACGCGCACTCAGATAGTCTATCTTAGGTAATGATGCTTCTTCATAGAACAAATCCAAATCCGGTAAGTCCTATGGTTCCTTGGATTTTATACTTAATTCTATAACATTCAATGTAAACACACTCTACCATTCATTTTTGTTGACATTTTAAATTTTAAATTATAATGTACACAATCGCTTAGTTGATTTTGGTGCATCAGTAAACGTAATGCCTCTACGTGTCCCAAAAAAAATCAATGCAAAGTGGGATAAAACGCATGTGCAAATCATTTAGCTAGAGAGGACTCTTGTCCATGTAATCATTGAACTCAAAAATGTGCTTATTCATTTATCATCTGCTCACTGAGTTCACCAATGTATAAATATAGTAATTGTGGACATTATGGAAGCATATGGTGTATTATTGAGTAGAGACTGGTCCAAAAAGTTACAGGCCCGGTATTTTGTGATGGACTGGTCACATTTGTGGCTTCCATACAAGGGAAGAAACAATCATATACAGGTGAACTCAGAGAGGTTCTTGAAACAAATGCTAAGTCCTTTAGAGGGTGAGAATGAGATAATGGATTTCGCAAATATCATCTTTGGAAAATGCTTCTTGGAAACTTCTCTGGGATGTTATCTCACTTAGCCATCACTAGTTCTACCAGACACACAGTTGCAGCTCCTTCCTACTCCAACTGGTGAAAATGATATTTTTACAGGTACTAATTGTAGTAATAGAAGTACGAGTGTAGCACATAGTCCTTGTCCATATGATTTTTGGGCATTGTATTTTGATGGTTCCAAAACATAGGAGGGTTCTGGAGATGGTTGTGTTTTAATAAACCAATGATAGAGAAGACATCTGATCTCCAGCTGCTTGGAATTTGAGTGCACAAACAACACCGCATAATATGAAGCACTCATCTTGGGTTTGCAAAGATCCATCAACCTCAACGTTGTGGTTCTCAAAGAAGTAGGTGACTCAGAAATTATCATATGGAAGGTACGTGATACTATACACTGTGTGTCACCTCATATCAAAAGCTATCAACAAGAGGTATGTCATTTGATTTTTCATTTCCAACCTTTTAAAATTATTTATGTTCCTAAAATACGTAACATAGTTAAGGATTCATTAGAAAATGTTGCTACTATGTTATAACCACTTAGGAATGGTTTTTCTATATAAATTATTTAGAAACCATCTCTCCTTGAAAATATTACTAATTTACACATTTCCAAAGATTAATAGTAGATACTACACTTTATGGAAAACACTAATGTATTCAAAGATGAAGCTATTGACGAAGACGAGGACAAGAAAGCATTGCAGGATGCAGTCTGTGCAAGCAAAGGGAACTTCATGCCAAAAGGTGTGGTATCATTGGAAAGGTTTTATGATTTTCAAAACCACTTTTGAGGGTTAGTTAATGCGAAAACACATAGCTCAACACTGTCACACGAGCAAATAAAGTTGGGAATAAAAAAGAATATGAAGTATGTCAATCTTGGTACTTGTTGCAGGCCATATAAATGACAGGCTTTCATCCAATTATTCAAGAAATATAGAGGTGTATTCATGTGGACATACGATGAGCTCAAAACTTATGAAACGCAAATAATCTAGCATGTGATTCCAATCAAAGAAGGGGCTAAGACATTTCAATAAAAGTTGTGGAAGGTATATCCAATGCTTGAGCCCTTGAATTAGAAAGAGTTAAGGAAATTCTTGGATGCTCGAATCATATACAAAGTGTGAAATTCTACCTAGGTATCCAATTTTGTCCCGGTGAGAAAGAAGTCTGAGGAAATTTTCTTATAAGTTGATTTCTGCAACTTGAACTATTGCTCAAAAAGAGATAATTACTCTGTTCCATCTATGGAACAGATATTGTAAATAGTATCGAGGTTAGAGATGTTTTATTTTTTGGGCGGGTATTCTGGTTATAACCAGCTTCTATTCTCATAGGCTGACAAATTGAAAACAACTTTCTGCATGAAGTGGGGTACATTTTCATTTAAAAGAAATCCATTTGGGTTTATCAACTTCGATGCAAAATTTCAATGCGCCATGTACATCACAGTCCATGGACTGATCGAACAGAGCGTAGTGGCCTATCTCAACGTTTTCATGGTAATTTCCAAGAAGAGATCTGACCACATACACCACTTGAAGAAACTTTTTGAGTAATGTCACAACTACAGGATATCTCTTAACCCCAAAAACAATATTTTTGCAGTGTCCGAGGGGAACCTATTAGAACATATCATTGCCAAAAGTGGTATTAAAGTGGACCCAGAGAGGGTCAAAGAAATTACATAGATTCCCTTCCCCATGAATAAGAAATTTATGCAGTCCTTCCTAGAGTAAATCAACTTCCTCCATAAATTCATCTTTGATTACACTAAAATCATGAAGCCTATGCATGGCATGATCAAGAAGGACACGATATATAAATGGGATAAATGGGAAGAGGAAACATTCTCCCGTATGAAGAAAACCATTGATGAAGCACCCACTTTGTATAGCCCATATTTTAGCAAAGATTTCGTGCTCTACACTTTCACTTCCGACACTTCTCTCACCATTGTGTTAACGTAAAAGGATGACCAAAACAATGAGAGGACAATATATTTCATTAGTGCTAGCCTCTAATGACCTGAACTTAAATATCCCACCATTGAAAAACAAACTTATGCAATATACAAGGTAGTGAAGAATTTTTGACCCTATCTCCTAAAAAATCATTGTATCATTTTTGTTTTGCACCTAGCAGTCAAATCATTGTTTGTTCAACAAGAGTTGGGTGAGAGAACGAAGAACTGGATCACTGGTTTAAAGGAATATGATCTAGATCTCAAGCCAATTCATACAATCAAGGGCCACATTCTATGTCGGTTAGCAGCGGAAACAATGGATAAAAGAAGAAGGTACTTCTGGATGGTAGCACAAGATTGAAATATAAAATGTTAAGAAAGCCTCCCCCACTACCATTGCAAATTCTTGGTACGCAAATGTGCACCAATACCTTGAGCATGACACTGTTCCCTTCCATTTATCTACGTGGAAGAAGAGGAAACTTAGGCTTAAATCGTTATCTTACCAGTTGGTGCGTGGAAATTATTTCTCAGGTGCCTAGAAGCGCACGATTCAGAGAAAGTATTGTGTGATCTCCATGACGGACAAGCTGATGGACACTTAGCGGGTAACACAACAGTGCATACAGTTATGTGGGTCGGTTTCTACTAGCCTGCATTATTCAAATATTCTCATGATTGTGCATGCAAGAGTCTAGTCTATCAAAGGTGCGCTGACCGAAATAAGAATTCAACTGCCCGATTGCAACCTATTGTAGTGGAAGAACCTTTTCAACAGTGGGACTTAGACGTTATTGTAGAAATATTTCCAAATTCGTGAAAACAACACCACTATATTCTCACTACTAAAGACTACTTCACACGGTGGACTGAAGCAGTTTTGCTCAAATAGGTTAATGGTCAGGAAATCATCAACTTCCTTAGGGAGAATATCATTTCCAAGTTCAGAATTCTGACTTCACTTGTTTTTTATAATGAAACATATTTTTCTTTGTTAAAATTATATGATTTGGCATTATAAAATGGAATTGTATTTAAACATTTAGCTAATTACTATCTGCATGGGAATGGTCTTGCTGAATCAAAAAATAAGAACCTTATCTGTATCATCAAAACTAACATCTTCTCATAACAAAGGAATTGTCACTTTGCTTTAGTAAATTATTTATGGGTTGACCGAGTCGCACCAAAGCCCTCTATGAACACCTCCCCTTAGTTCCTGGTGTATGGAAAAGAAGCCATCCTCCCCCCTAACATCTACTTTCCTTCTCTCCAACTTTCACAAGAATCTCAGGGCAAGCCATGTTTATTAGTTTAGCGTAGGATGGACATTCTTCACAAGCTTTAGGAAGAAAGGCTGAAAGCAAAAGAAACAATTTCCCTTCACCATAGTCGTATCAAGAGGTGGGTTGACAAGAAGTATGCATGGAAAAATAACTTTAGTGTGGGTGGCTTAGTCTTGAAGTGGGACAAATCCCATGAGGAAAAAGACAAACACACCAGGTTGGAATCCTTGTGTATATGACCACTTATGATTCACAAAGATCTTGGCTAAAACATATATCATCAACGATCACTATATGGGAGGATTGAATCTCTGTTCATCAATGGCTAAGACATAAAGAATTATTTTCAATGATGATTTGGGGATATGCCCTACACTATGTACATAGTCTTTTCTTGTTTACTTGATTTTGTTTTCTGTTTTTGTCATGTAAATAATATTTTTGTGTCAACATGTTTCTTGACCGTTTTGTGTGCAACTGATTTAAAAGAGAGTCTTGTGTCACTTCAACATTTAGCTAACCTTATATCAATCTTCCTTGTGTTGTTTATATCTTGTGGTCGATGAAGTTCCGACGGAAAATATGATCCATCCATGAGGAGATTTTTGGTTAAACCATGAACCTGTGTCTATTCAGGATAACATCATGCCCACACTTGGTTTTATGTTTCGGCGTTGTCATGCCTATCCAATTAGTAGAGGAGGATAAGGGGAAATTCTAAATGAGCAAACCTAAATCATAGGTCTCTATATGCTTCTATGAAGGAACAATCTCTCCTGCTCTCAATAAGTAGGGATCCATCTTCCACCCATAAAATGAATAAGTCTGAATGCATAGTCCCATAAAATAAATAAATAAAGGCGAAAGAAGAGAAAGGCTTCCTATGTAGAGAGGTGAAGCAAGTAACTCCATCATGGTACTATCTAGGCTCGTTGGAAGCATAGCAATGTTTATGTTCCTGTAGTGACTCCATCGGGGTACTGTCCATGCCTACTAGTAGTGGAGAAATGCCAAAGATTAAAAGACATACTTCGAAAATCTAAAGCTCACAAATATAATACCATTTCCTAATTCAAAACATTGTGATATTATTGGTCTTATGTGTGTGTTCAACCGAGAAAGGGTAGAGTGGACTATGTTTATTCACAGGGTAAGTGGGGAAGTTGGGTAATCCAAATGATGAATCAATACTTCCTGAAGAACTAGACCCTACAAAAGGTGTTTACTAAGGCAAAGAAGTTGGAGTTCTACTAGTGTGTCATCGAGTGTTGTCATTGCAACATACACCCTCCAAAATTTTTCCTACACTTGAATTTTGGATCCTAATGAGGATCTTGCAATCGGTCATTCTGTATTCACTTCTTGGTTAGTTGATTCTAGTCTTTGATCTTCCTCTTGGATTATAAGTGTCGAAGTCACCTGCTCACACATGCTTAGTCTACAACAAGTTCATGCATACATTATTTTATGCAATATTGTATAGGAATAGCACAGTACATCAATATTATGCTTTTGTGATGATCAACCCATGTTGATAGTCAGTGCACGCTTTCATTGACAGACTCTCACTTTTGATTGTGATTGTGCTTTTGTTTCGGTGAGTTTTCTGAGTTGTCACTTTTGTGCGCCTTCACTTTTGCAAGTGTAACTTTCATGTTTTAGATTGTCGCCATCACTTGCTTTCATCCTAATTAGTTTCATTTTCATGTTATCTTAGCTCTTACATGTGTTGTTTTCATTGTCATTCACATATCACAAGTGTCATTTGCACTTTTCTCTTTATATAGCAAATGTCATCTTTTGGTATAGGAAATTGTGTCACTTATCATATAAAGTGGATTTTTTTATTATTTAAAAGGGAAAATTTGGTGTTGATGAGTCTGTCTAGTCATGTAGATATGTTTTACACTCATTCCCAAAGTTTTATGCACTATCGTACAAGTGTCATCACTGTCATCGCAAAGTGTGCCTTTAGTGTCACGCTTGGGGAAAGCCATTGCAATGTCATCACATTGAGGGAAGTATGTTTTTCATGTATTCTAAGTGATCAATATTGTGTCTTCAAATGTTATAATTGTGTGATCACACTCAAGTTTTTCCCTTGTTTAGTTTGATCTCACTGATTCCACACTTAGTCTCATCCGCAAAATCCACTCCCAAACAACTTGACCTCACTCATCCCTCTTGAACTACGAGTTGCGCAGTCTCAACCCTCAATCCCTGACCTCGCCTCTTCGAAATGTGCACTACACATTCACAGTTCCTATCCTTGACCCTCAAGCTCCATAATTACACAATTTCTACATAGCACCACACCATCTACCATGTCAACTTATTTGGCAGATAGTTCCATGTCAACATGCCACATGGCATGGATGGTTACCATGCCACATCACCTAGAATCATTCTTAATGCCACATTATCATAATACAAGGTCTAAATATGGTTCCAACCCTCAAATTTGATGCCTTATGAGGAAGACTCACTCAAGGATTAACAAAGTTCAAAGCAGGGTAGAAAAAAGGAAGGTCACTCTCTTTCATATACATTATTCAATATGATACCTTCAAACCCTGAGCAAGGGCTTGTTACTATTCACAATGTTTCCAACAATGGGCTTGCACAACGTAAAGGGAGTATTCTCTAATATAAAAATGCATTGGTTCCACCCCTTTCTTAGTGCCTTTCATTCTGAGTTTAGACGAACTTCTGAAAATTGATCTTGACCCTCTAGCATAAGTTGGAGGCTTCTACAAAATATTCCATATCCATTTAGGTAAACTCCACATAGGCTAATGTGAATTAAAAGGATTTATACTACCTTATATTCAGAAATATCAGTGTCCATGTGTGGTTATGTTTATCTTCTCATAATTTATTTCTAGTTTGGAATGCACTATTTGTTCATGAACACATACCACACTTTGCATATTGCAATTCACTTCCCCATCCAACTCTACTATATTGCATGAGAATTTAGGGCTCATATTAAAATACATGATTAGTTAGGAGTCTCCATATGGTATGTTACCAATGCCTCTAGAGAAATTCAATACTAATCCCATTCTTTTTCATAAACACTAGCAGTTGGGTAGTTCAACTATCAAATATGAATGTTTCATTTAGGTTAAGATAAGAAACTTCCTAGTTCCCCCTCAAATATTCCTCTTAGGCATTGGGATCCATGTTGGCTTCTTTCTTCTTCATCTTTTGACAATATATTAAATAAATTGCATATATGTCAAATATTGTTTATCAAGATAACCACATTGGCCATTTCCAACATTATAAGTCTTAATTACAAATTACAAAAGTTGGGGTTTAAGAAGTGGTGTTATAGGAACATATGCTTGATTTTTGGATTGTAACTCTCCCATAGAGATAAGCTTATCTTATACTCTAACTAATAAAATGGAGAAATCATTTAAAAAGGGTCAAGATTTTTTTACCAAGCATAGTCATGATGGATTGAAAGTGGAAACAAATTCCAAATCATCAAATAATGATCAAAATATTTTGAACCAATTATAATCGTGATGGAACAAAAGACAGAAACAAAACCCTTTCATGCCTAGACACTAAAAATGATGTACACAATCAACTTGACAATCTTCTTGTATGCAAACTTATAAAGTCATCTCATGTTGTCCACTTGGAAAATATAATCTTCTCTAAAATACAATTCAATAGAAGCCTGATGTATTTTCTTTTCCATTGAAGTGCCTTTGTTGTATCAATTTTCTTAAATACATTCTCACCCATCTCTGATGCCTTAAGTGGTTCATGGTCTTTGTTAAAGTGAAATCAAAACTCATTAAAAATACCAACTTAATCAAAATGTGTTTCATTACACTCATTCAGTCATAGATTCTTCTTTTATAGTATTGTGAAACTTGATCATCACCTACTACAATTAACAACATATACCTTTATTGCACAATAAATCTTTAGCTTTTTATTTTCAAAACTCATGGTCAAAATTAACAACTTTATATTAAAGAATAATAATGAAAAAATAATACCTAAATAAGATTAAAAAAAATAATGGTTACAAACAAACAATACACCGCCTTTTATCCTCTTTAAATATCAAGAATCTCAAAAATCCTTTTCATTTTAAAAGTAAACAACAGAAATCAAAAGATAAGGATAATCCTTACACCCTTTAATATGCGGTAAAATAAATAAAAATCAATAACAATATGTTTACCTAAAATTTCTATTAATTGTTTCAAGTACATATTTTTTTTAGCATCAATTATTATAATTAACTGCATATACCTTTGTTGCCCAATAAAGCTGTTATTTTTTTATTTTCAAAATAAACCCAACTATAATCTTCTTTGATTATCAAGGAAATCTCAAACTCGTACCCCAATTGTTAAAAAAATTCCTTAAAGGTGAATACAAACCAAGAACCCCCTCTTTAATCATATTTTTAATATCGACAAATTCAAAATCCTAAATCAAAATATAACAAACCTAAAGTAGAGACGAAGAGAGACCCAGCTTTATTCCTATTTGCATATCAAAATATCTGGAGCCCCTTGGATTTTAAGAGTAAACGACGTAGTAAAGATAATCCGTATGTTTACTATAAGGATTATGACTTTGATACCCTGTAAAAGACACACAACCAATGAAAATGAATTACTGTGAACACAAAATGACAAAAGAGGAACTTGCTACACAGTGTGCATAAGACAGGGTTTGCAAGTCTATAGATAGACATGCTGATGGAAATATCTCCTGGATTCCAAGGTCATAATTTTCCACCTTGAACAGATAGTGTATGTGGGGATAATTATCGACATGGATGACAACCCACAGATCATTCACAACTGATGGTATGTGAAGATAATTATGAGATAATTGACAACTTAGGTATGCGAAGATAATTATGAGATAACCCAAGAGCATAAAAACGCACACTCAAAACAGTTGCAGAACTTGAGTTGAACTTACAGGTTCATATTCTAGTCATGCAGGGCAAGAATTGAAATTAATCTTGAAAGATACATCGTACATGGAATCCAAACCAGGAAGTGGGACCAATGAAAAATACAGTGAGCACCAGGCCGTGCCTAAGAAATCTGGTCCCAGTGGACTGAACAGCAGCTGATGTTAAGGAAAATGAATCACTCCGTATTCCTGTTGAATGATCTTCCTGTCTCTGTACCTTCACAATGGAGTACAGTGAAGGAAGAAGAAGAGTCCAGTCATGGGAAATGAATCACTTGTTCTGGTTTGTTCATTGACTGGTTTATCCTAATGCTTATCTAGTTTGATGTGTGGGAGTTAATGCCCAGGGATTATATATACTTATCATTATCCAACAGTTTATATATATAAACTTGCCCTACATTATCTTAAATAGATTATCCAACAGTATATATATAAACCCTGCCATTGAAAAACATGAAAAGATAATGTATGCAACAGTAAATATATACAGCCCTGCCATTGAGAGGCATGAAAAGACAATGTGTCACTTTTATGTTGCTTATTTTTTCTTCTTCCATGGCCATCACCATGCCCCATTTATGAAAGAATGTAAGGAAGGGTGGGTCCAATTGCAAATCCGCGCAACTGGACTCATACTGATACTCTCTCACGCGGTGTCTACCTACAGAAATATTCTACCATCAATCCACAGGGACATTTACGCAACATTTTTCTCTTGTTGCGGTATTCTCCATCCGGATAAATAGCGCTTTTGTCGGTTCCCACGCGCGTGACAATATTCAGGAAAGGGACATTTTCACTGCACTCTCGATGGAAGCATAACGTAATGGTTAACCATACTCTTAGAATTTAGTCAACTTGAGTTTCTGCCATCGGAAAAATATCAGAAACAGCTGCTATATATATATTAGTACAATTATCTGAAACGTAACGTTGTTAAAAAAATTGAATTGGTTGCTTTGTGATTAGCACAGGCATATGTAAATTAAATGTTCATAAATGTGATCATAATACACTTTAAAAACATTTATTTTATATATTTAATAAAATAAATTGTTAAATTTGGTAATTTTTTTTCCATTAATATAAAGTAAATTCGCAGCATATAGAATTGGCGAAGTGGCTTCAACTTGCCTAGTGGGAAACCAAGTGTATTGGCCACGTATCCGCGTTATATGCTATCCAGTAGCAAAAAATCTGAAGTCTCTCTATCCAAGCAATATAATACTCTAGAGTTCTACATACATATATAAACGCATAGGCAAATTTAAAAGCTAGTAGCATATATAAGCAAAATTATCAATAAGTAGGCATGTTAATCATGTTATTCAGCTGACGCTGTTTCAACTGGTGCTGGATCTTTGGCATTTGATCTAGGAAGCTCTGTCTGAACCGGAATGCATGGCAGGTTTTGCTCAATTCGACCAAGGCATATGTCCTGTTTGCACAGTTGAAACTGCACCTTCTGAAATTCCTACTTGTAGTTTGGCATTCCCTGGAAAGTGACTTCCATGCCTACGGAGATCTGCTCCATCGCCTTTCCCAATGGGATTTTCATCAACCAGTACAAGTACAGTGTTTGTTTGAATTGGGTGATTCTCCCTCTTATGTTCCCAAGATCCGGGATGAGGACTCTCTAGTCCTCCAGCTCCATAGTCGTCTCACTCTCCTACTTCACTTCTACCTCCCATTCTTCTCATAGTTTTCTAATTTCTTCATTGGTTCCCTCCCGGTAGGCGGTTGCCACTTCACTGATTAAACGCTCAACAAACTTCCAACCTCGTCGACCACTCGAGGAGCCAAGTTTTGTGTTGTGCTTGGCCTCCCGTGGCCTCTTACCTCAGCCTCGGGTCTTTGCTGGTCGAGCCATGATCTCACTGACCCAACCCTTTGTAATGTGAGGCAGATAAGCTGGATTACGAACTGTAACCTAGTTAATCCTAGAATTTCCTTGTGCCCGGGTGGGTTGACCACGTGATGAACTTGCTTTGCATACAAAACATTCAATTGACTAATTAATCTTCATTGTTTTATTGCAGAATTCATGTATACGGGTGGTAGGATTGTGTCGCTCCATTCCCCCAACTTCAGACACCCCCCCCGCCCCCCCCCCCCCCCCCCCCCCCCCCGCTTGCAGTTGCATGCCCCTCATGGCCGCAGGCAGGATACGCAAAGAGGCCCTACCCATGCCTTGCACATGTGGGTCCAGGTCCCAATTGAAGCCCCCCCTTAGCATCGCTCATGCATGCATTATCCCTCCAGTCCTAGTTACAGTGACCCAACCGCCCCCAACCGCCCTCCGACCAACAACTCAACCTGTTTGAATTGCCCTTTCTTGTCAGCCCGACAAGCAAAATGGGTGCCCAACACAGGTGACCAACCATCCCCAAGCCTCGTAACACAGCCATTATCTCCCCTCCTTCCCATTCTTCCATAGCCAGTCTCAATTCCCTTCTAGGTTTCATGCCCGCAGCGTTTGTCCTCCTCCCAAATTCTCAAGTCTGTGCAATTCCCCTTCCAGTTTTGAATTGCCAAAAGACAAAGGTTTCCTCCCAGAATGCGGGTGTATAAGTAGACACTATCCCCATAGCCAAACCCCCAGGCTTTGCCAACAATGCAACTGCATGCTCCTACACTATGCTCCCTACCCAAAACCTACATAATTCCCACACGAGATAGGAGAATCTTGAAACAGATCAAGATGACTAGGATTCTCGACAGATTACAAAGGCAGAAGCAAACTATCACTATCAGCGTACGCACCCACCCCTATCATTGTTACACCCCTTCCCCAATTTTCTTTCCATCTCCCGCAGACGAAACGAGAAACAGGGCAACATAAAGAGATGAGAGAGGCTGCCAATTACATACCCAGTTTCCTTCGCTTACAGAGAGTGGGTTCTCCGTTGCTCTTGGAGCAACTGCATTAACTCGTCGCTCCAGTCTCCTTGCACTCAGTCGTTCTGGTGCTCACTACACTTCTCTCCATGGTGATTACACACTAAATCTCTTCCCCTCCTCTAGCTGCCACATTTCCTTAATACTTTGTTCATCATCATGCACAGGGCCACCTCACCCATCATCTCGACCATGTGGGGGCGGCGGTTCTGTACCTCATAATACATTCCATTAACATTGCCTTAATGTGGCGATCCACCGACTCGCATTCATATATTTAATATTATTAACATTAAATTATAACAATAAATATTATTATTATAAAAATAATTAATATATTTTAAATATATATATTTCTAAAAATATAGATAACAATATTTTAATTATGGAAATTCATCTTTATTAATTTAAAATTTGTAAATTGTTTTCGTTACAATATTACAAGTTAATATCATAATCTATAAATATTACATGTTGACATCACATTTTTTTAAATAAATAATTAATTTGAGATAAATTAATTCAAAAATTATTTTGGAGATAAATATTAATCTTTAATTTATGACTATTATTAAAAATATTTTAATATTTTAATATATTCTATAAAGATTAAATCTCGACCCTCCGTTTAATAATTAAATTAAAATTATACAAAACCTATTCTAAAATAAATATGCTTATTAAAATAATTATATTTATTCTTAAATTATTTTATTATATATATATATATATATATATATATATAACCGAAATTTACTAAATATTTATTTAATATGAAACTATTTTTTAAAGCGTAACTTTTTTTTTAATAATAACTCAATTAAATAAATTTCTAAAATTTATAAACTAATTTGATTTCTCATATATATATATATATTTTATAATAACTCAATTAAATAAATTTCTAAAATTTATAAACTAATTTGATTTCGTATATTTTTTTTTAAGTAAAATACATATTATTATTATTATATTTGAAAACAAAATACACTATACTAATATTTATATTTTTCAATATTAATACAGAATAATATTTCTCTTTTCTTTTGTTGGGCATGTTAGTAGTTTTCTCTTTATATAGCATTATTTTGATTTATTTTCATGCTTTTTATATATATATAAAAGAGTAAAGATATTAAATTTATATGGTTTAATAATTCAATAAATAAAAATAATTTTTTACATAATGATTATTTAGTTTTAAGGCACTATGAACGTGAGATATTAAATTGATATAATTTTAAAAAATTAAAATAAAATTTGAATATCTATTTTATATAATTATTATATTTTAATAGTATGGTGTTATATGATATTTATATTTTTATGATGATTTGATTTTTAAATTTGATTTTACTTTGGAATTAAACTTTTAACTATTTAGTAAAAAATACATGTCTTTAGTTCATTTAAATTATATATAATAATTTAATTTTAAGGTCATAACCAAGTTAAATACCAAATTAGCGATTTGATTCTTAAATTCTATTATATTTTAGAATTAAACTTCTACCTATTTAGCAAAAAATACATGATCTTAGCTCATGTAAATTATATATAATAATTTAATTTTAAGGTCATAACCAAGGCAAATACCAAATTGGCTTATAAAATCTATTGTTTGTAATACAAGAAAGTTATAGTTAACACCAAATTGATGTATAAGACCCCTTCCCTACTAATGGATATGGAATCCCTCCTTCACTAGTCCTACTTGACCATCTCGGGGTGAGGTTTATAGAGAAAAAACTCCCTAATACAATCATTTTACAACTAAAATCTAAAGAATACAACCCTATTATATATATAACTTAATTGTTATATTCTAACACAATTGAGATATTTAATTCCTAAGTTAACATAAAGATAAAAAATTAATTGCAAAAACATTTTAATGTTAAAAAAAAAAAAATTCAATATTCTCCATTTAAAAAATTTAAATTATTTTAAGATAAAAAAAAATTATATTTACGAAATTTAACCGTTTAAATCTAAATTGAAAATAAGTTTACACCCATTAACAATTATTAAACTAACTCTTAATAAAATATATATTATATATATTATTATTAATAAAAATATGACATAATGATGATGATGATGATGATGGTTAACCTCCACTGAGACCAAACATTGGTCTATCGAACCTAAAGAAACAAATTATTTATTTTGATTTAAGATTTTGTTCCTATGCTCAAAAAGTTTGGAGAGAAGCCTCCTGAGCTCACTATAATTTTGACATTGTAAAAGGCTAGGAAGGTCAGTATTGTAACAAAGATTGTGAAACTGAGATCTAATGTGGTTGTACGCAGGACACTCTAAGAGGAAGTGGTTTTCATCCTCGATGTTCCCATTCTCACATAGATGGCAGATCCTTTCCATCCATGGTGTTTTAGGAACTGCCGAACGACCGGTTTCACTATGGAGCTCATGAGAATTTGTTCTAATCTTTGCTATATTAATTTTCCTCTTTGAGCTAGTTAAAATAGAGAGATACTTTTGATCTTCTAGGGTGGGGTTGATGACCTCCTTATAATAACTTAATTTTCTTTTAGCTGTTAAATCTTTCTCACACCACTTTTTTTCTTTGAACTTAGAAGTAACAATATCTTTAATGTTATTGATGTTTTGCAATGCATCATTCTCGTTGATCTCCCAATAGTTTAACCAGGCCCTTGTGTCTTTATGCCACCCCCGTTTGAGCCTTAGGTGGTTTTGGCTGGAATTTAATGCTAGCTTAGGAAGTCTATGACCGCCTATGTTATTGAGTTTGTGCTTGTACATCAGAAACCTATTCATAGCCAGGCTCTCAATAGGGGAAAGACCTGCTTCTATAAGGAGAATAGGATAGGGTGTATTACTTTTAATTTTCAGGTTATATGTTATAAAACGCTTTTGGATTTTCTCAATCTTTCTCCACGATTCTCTAGAGATGTTGCAACCCCAAACCTCACAGCCATATAAGATAACAGGAGTGACTAAAGTTTCGAAGAGGAACTTCTTTTTATCCCACGTTACTAGGTTCACAGTTTTACAATTATTTTCAAGACCAAAATAAGCTTTCCACCCCCCATTAATCCTTTTCTCAATGCTATGGTTCCAGTTGAGCTTGTGATGAATATCAATTCCTAGGTACTTGTAGAATACACTTCCTCCAAGTTATTATTGTCATACATAAAATTACCGTAAGTGTCCTTTTTGGATTTGATAATCATAACTTTTGTTTTGTCAGTGTTAACAGTCATACCCATGGTAGAGCAGAAATCCTTAAGAATCCTGAGTTTCTTATCAAGATCAGATGGGCACCTTGCGAAAAGAACAATATCATCAGCATAGAGAAGAAGGATGACGACTATCCCAGCTAAGAACGTGCCATCACATCCTGCTTCCTCTAAATAGCCTTCGAGCTTGTCGATGTAAATGCCAAATAGGGTAGGGGAGAGGGGGCAGCCTTGTTTAACTCCGATGTTACACTTAATATCTTTTGACCACCCCTCATTGCTCTTTAGCTTGGCAATTACCTTCTCATATAACCTTATAGTAGCAGCTCTCAACTCGAGAGGAACCTTTAGCTCTTCTAATCTATTCCAAAGGTTGTATCTAGGAACTGTATCGAAAGCCTTTCTAAAGTCCACAAAGCAACAAAATAAATTGGATTATCATTACGACATTCCTCCACAATGGTCCTAAGCGTAACGAGGTGGTCAGTTGTTGAGTGATGCCTTCTGAAACTTGCTTGGCCTTTAGCCCGCTTACCTTCACTTTCAAGCCATATGCTTAACTTCTTTTCCAAAATACTACCATATAACTTGGCTAAGAGAGGGCTGATCATAATTGTCCGATAATTAGAGGGGTTATAAATGGAATGCATTCCTTCAAACACATGATTGTTTTGATTGCTCATAATTATATATATAATTTTTAAGTAAATTTCTTTTTATTTATTTTAAAAATATTATTATATTGAAATTAAATTTATTAAATTATATTATTTTATTATTAACTTTGTCTTTTTGAAATAGGATTTTTAGAAATTTAATTTAATTATTAATAATTACTAGGTAGATAATAATTTAAGAAACCAAGTTGTCTCAGGTTAGATTACAAGAAATTGTTAACAAACTCATGTTCAACTATGAAGTCATGGCACTCGATGCAAGAGGAAGTACAGGAGGCATCGCAATCCTATGGGATCCAAAGGAAATAATGTTCAATGACTAGGTATGCCTTCGAAGAATCCTAACAACACGTTTCAGACACATTGGGACTCAAAAATGGGTCATACTAACAGTTGTTTACGGTCCCCAAATTTGAGGAGAAAGGTCAAAGTTTTTGCAAACTGTGGGAAAGTGTTAGGCCCCTATACTACTAGTGTAATCCCTTATTGTTATTAGTACAACCCCCTTATTATATTGTTGTACCCATGTAGTCCCCATAGATGCCCACTATTGGTATTATTGTGCCCCATAGAAGCCCACTATTGTTATTATTGTGCCCTTACATTATTATTGTTATGTCGGCTCTGATTATATTATGACACCTTAGACTCCTATATATAGAAAAGAGGTCTTGTCATTTGTATCATCTAAGAATTATTCATTTGTGTAATGTAATGGAGGTTTCCCCCTCGAAGAAGCTAAATTCTAAGGCATTGATCTATCTTTTCTATCTTTTGTGAGCTGGTTTCATAAGATTTGGTATTAGAGCTTTGAATTCTAGGGTTTCGCTGCTCCAAACAGGTCATCGTGGCATTTGCGATATAACTTTTTTTCTGCGAGGTTTCAGACGCTACAAAAAAAACCCATTTGGACCGAAATCGTTCTGAACCTCGGGTTTGAATTTCAAATATTTTCTTGCTATATTTTTAGAGATATGATCTAAGGAAGTTGGCCTTTTTGCAGACTCCCGGATTGCATTCCAAACAGATGACCTAGGAAAAATCCTCATAACTTTTGTTTTATGCATCAGATTAAAATTTCATAAGAACTTGTAGAAATAGGACAGAATGTAGTTTCCTGTATATATTTGTTAGATCTGAAGGTCAAAACAGTGACACATGGCACTTCATACAAGTTCGCTCTTCTGAAAAGGTATATAATCAGGTCATCTTGGGAGATTGTGCATAACCCTTTCTTGGAGAATCTAAATTTGATCAGACTGGTGGAATTGGAAAGAGGACACAAAGGGCTACTTCACGTCACAATTTCAGAACTTAAAGATCCAAAGTACAGAGTTACAGTCGTTTCAAGATCGAGCTCCTAAAATCAAGAAAAAGCGAGATGAGGAAGTTTGATGGCAAGGATCCAGTAATTTGGATACTACAGATGGAGAAATATTTTGATCTACATGGTGTACCACTATGTATTGCATCTTCATATTTAGAACAAGATCAATTTTTATGGTATAAAGGGCTTTGTTCTCATTAAAAACTTGTTACGTGGTCAATTTTCATGGAGGAAATTATAACACATTATGAGAATACAAAGAGCAACACCTTCTTTAGAGCAACACCACAACAATTGGAAGAAAAAATAGAAAAAGGGCTTTGTTACAATTGTGATAGAAAATTCACTAAAGGTCATAAGTGTGATGAGAAGAAATTATTTTACATAGAGTATGAAGAGGAGGAAGAAAAGGATCAAGAAACATCAAAAGAAGAGGATATACACCAGGACCCAACCCCAGAGAAAGAAGAAATGAAGTCGACCATATCTTGTAAAGCATTGGCAAGAATTACCACTCCTCAAACTCTCAAGATAGAAGGACATATCAAGAAGAAAAAGGTTCAAGAAGTGAAATATCACATCAAGAAAGAAGAAATGAATCCAACCATATCTTGTAGTGCATTGGTCGGAATTACCACTCCTCAAACTATCCAGATAGAAGTACATATCAAGAAAAAAAATGTTCAAGAAGTGAAAGATCACATTGAGCATCAAGAAATGAATCTGACCATATCTTGTAAAGCATTGGAAGAAATTACCACTCCTCAAACTCTCAAGATAGAAGGACATATCGAGAAGAAAAAGGTTCAAGCAATGAATGATCACATTGAGCATCAACAACAAGTTCTTCAACTTTTAAAGGATAATGCCACTTTCGTGCAAAATCGAATGAAACAATAAATAGATCAACATCTTAGTGAAAAAAATTTTGATGTAGGTGATTGGAAATTTTTACTGCTACATCTCAAGCAAGCTATTTATGAGAAGGAAATGTTGGCAATACTACATGCACTTAAGAAATGGCAACCTTAGACACTTCAAGGTAAAAATGGATCATGATAGTCTTAAATACTTTTTAGAACAACTATTATCATTATATGAATAGAAAAATGGGTCACAAATATGTTGGGTTATGACTTTGACATCATCTATAGAAAAGGGAAGCAAAATTTTGTTGTATATGCACTCTCAAGAAATGATGAGGATGTGGAAGCATTGTTTTGCGCTATTTCTATTATCCAACCAGATTGGATAAATGAAGCAAGGGATGAATGGAAGAAGGATGAAGAAATATGGCCACTCATTGAAAAGTTGCAGAAGATCCCAATTCAAACAATATTTCCAGAACTTGAAGACGAAGGAAAAATCATATTGAAACTTGGAGCAGTCACAGAAACAAGAACCTGATAGCTACGAAATCGATCAATTTCAGAGTATATCATCAAGTGTAAGAACTTACCCGCTGAAGATTCCACATGGGAGGAGAAGAATTTTATACAGAAGCAGCAATAACTACTCAAGAGTTGAGGACAACACTTTTTGAAGGAGAGGGGCATGTTAGGCCCCTATACTACTAGTGTAACCCCTTATTGTTATTAGTACAACCCCATTATTATATTGATGTACCCATGTAGTCCTCATATTGTTACTATTGTGCCCCATAGAAGCCCACTATTGTTATTATTGTTCCCTTACATTATTATTGTTATGTCGGCTCTAATTATATTATGACCCCTTAGACTCCTATATATAGAAAGGAGGTCTTTTCATTTGTATCATCAAAGAATTGTTCATTTATGTAATGTAAAGGAGGTTTCCCCCTTGAAGAGGCTAAATTCTAAGGCATTCATATATCTTTTCTATCCTTCTTTTTTTTCACAAAAAGATAGATGAATGCCTTATAATTTAGCCTCTTCGAGGGGGAAACCTCATTTACAATACATAAATGAACAATTCTTTGATGATACAAATGAAAATACCTCCTTTCTATATATAGGAGTCTAAGGGGTCATAATATAATTAGAGCCAACATAACAATAATAATGTAAGGGCACAATAATAACAATAGTGGGCTTCTATGGGGCACAATAGTAACAATATGGGGACTACATGGGTACATCAATATAATAAGGGGGTTGTACTAATAACAATAAGGGGTTACACTAGTAGTATAGGGGCCTAACATAAAGTTATGAAACATTCGATCAAAAGAATTATGGATCATGGGAGGTGATTTGAATCTCATCATCTCCCTGGAAGAAAAAAAGGGAGGCATGACTTGGTTGGACCAAAAAGTAGAGGCATTCAGGGATCTAATTGCAGACCTAAAATTGTTGGATATCCAAACTAATAACAAGATGTTCACTTGGAACAATCGTTAGGGGGAGAACACCAAGTTGTGTCACATCAAACAAGTCTTTAGCATTAGAACAATTGGTAAGTAGGGATATCTTTTTTGAAGCATCAATTTTACCATGCTCTAGTTGGACCACTAGTTGGTCAGACTACAAATGGACTTGAAGATAGCACCTAGATATAGGTCATTTAGATTTGAATCCTTCTGCCTTGTAGACCCTTATTTTTTGGAAAAATGGAAACATGGTGGAAATCAATCATAGTGCAGGGAAGGAACCACATGCATACCTTCCAACTTAAGTTGAAGGAGCTCAAAAAAAAGATTAAAGGATGGAATAAGAATGAATTTGGGAACATCTTAGCTGACCAGTGAAATCTAAAAGGAGTTATGCAAGATATTAAACAATGTATGGTCATCTCACGGCGTTTGGAGGAACTCGCTAAAGAAGAGGGCCAGGTGTTAAGTCAACTAAAAGATATAAGGAAACAAGAGGAAAGCATATGGAAGTAGAAATCAAGGGTCCAATGACTTCAGGAAGGTGAAAAAAAAAAGATTATTCCATAAGGCGATGATCAAACACAAGAAATACAATCATATCTTCTCTTTGAAGGGCAGGGTAGGAAACTGCATCACTCAACATGAAGAGATGGAGGAGATCTTGGTCAATAACTTCCATTCTCTCCTTACAAAGCTAGAGCGTGATAGGATAGAGGTAATCCATAGGATCACTCAACAGATTCTGCAGATAGCCAATTGGGATCATAACTTATAATTAATGAGGGTTATTCCTCTATGAGAGGTGGAATAGGTAGTCAATAACATGGCTAGGAATAAAGAACTCAGACTAGATGGCTTCACAGTAGAATTCTATCAAGAAAATTGGGACTTTATTGGGCGAGATATCCTAGATGTTCTAGAGGAATCCCGAAGAATGCAAAAGGTAAGTCCTTGTCTTAACTCTATTTTCTTTTCTCTTATCCCTAAATAGTATCACTCAGAAGATCCTATTGGGTTTAGACCTATTATGTTATGTAATTTTATATACAAAATCATTACAACCATTATGGTTAAAAGACTAAAACCCCTCCTCCCCAACCTAATTTATCTTGAATAAATGAGGTTTGTCGAAGGTCGACAGATCCTGGATGGGATCATAATGTTGGCATTATGGCTAATGTTTTGTCGTTGATAGAAACCTACTTAATAAATATTTCAACATTATGATAACAAGATCATTATGCATATGCTACAACTGATATGGACAAAGGAATGTTAGTTCAGAGATAGATGGATGGTAAAGGTAAATTTTGAGAAAATATACGCGGGTCTTGAGAAGAAAGGTTGTGTACATACACAGGTATTGTGAAGAAAAGTCATGTACATATGTAGGTATTGTGAAGAAAAGTTGCGTACAGAATCCGCACCATGGTAATATGGATATCAAGAGTCTTTACCATGTTATTGGCCGATAGTATTCAGAGTCGTAATCGTTATTTGATCTCATCAAAGAATACTAATGACATTACCAAGGGACTTTCCTAAGGCATTGACTAAGGCTAAATCTATATAAGGAGATGGAGATCAAGGTGTTATGGGTGGAAGTAATGTTTCATACATGTGTGATCTTATTTAGAACAGGTGTGCACCAGGGAGCATGGAGAAGACTCAGATCTGGAAGATCTGAAGATATGTTGACATATATGCTTGATTGATTCACTTGTTGAAAATGTCTACATAACTAACATTGATGAATAGGTGATGATAGTAATACTTTGATCTAAATGTATTATTCAAAAGTCTGTAGTATCGATATTAAATGTTGTGGAGAGTGAAATTTTGTTTGTCATGAAATTTTTCAAGATATGTATGTAGGTATGTTTGGGAACAGTCGCGTACATATGTGGATCCATCTCTATAGGTTTGTGTATATATTCTGATATACAGTTTTCAATATGTTGAGATCTGTAGATGGGTGTTGTGCATGGTAAGTGCTGACATACATTGATGAGTCTTGTGGAAGTCACGATATGTACTAAGGTTTACAGAACTATATGACAATGACATTTCATGTTTGATCTGTTTGTTTTTATCTACCAATGATGTCTCTATCTTGATGATCTATGTCTGACAGTGTTGGTTGGGTTAAATGTGGAATGGAATATTGATTGGTAATGATTCTACAGTATGAAGATATGTGATTGGTTCAGTGTTTAATTTAGTGTTGTAGTGATTCATGATGTTGTAGTCAGTGATTTGGGATATGTACACAGGTGCGATATAGAGGAAGTGTGTGTATATATGGGTGTGCTTCATAACAATAGCATATAAATTCTAATGTATGTATGATCAATGTTTGCAGGAACAACACTATGCTTCTGCGATGATTAACAATATATTTTTTGGTATATTGAGGAATGGTTGTGCATTGGTATGATATGATGGTTTAGATGATATGGATTGGTGTGATCTAGTTGTAATGGTTGATTGAGATTCAGTTTAGTGACTGATGTTATAATGATTAAATTGGTTCATGATTATCTTTCAGATTCAATATTCAATTTGGTATTGAGCTTAATGATGGGTGTGGGTCTAATTTGAAAATATGATGAAAGGTGGCCTACATATTTTAATGTTTTGAATTAGGTGGATCCAGTATTAAATATTATGAAATTTGGTCCATAAGAGGTGATAGGGTTGGATCCTTCAGTGAGGGAGTTAGAGCTTCCTTCCAATAGTAGCTGGTAAATTTGTGCGAGGGGTAGGTTCTCCCTTCTGGTAGGTGCTAGTAAATGAGATAAGGGGGTTGTATCTCCCTTCCAATGGGTGCTAGAGAACGAGAGGAGGATGTAGCCTTAGATAGGTGGATTCCTACACATTGGTAAGAGTATATGCCAATAGAAGATGTAATGTATTTTTCTTAAAAATAAAATAATAATATAGAGACAATGACAACAGTGGTTTTCTCCCACATTGGATTTCCACCTAAAAATCTTGTTGTTCTCATGTGTTGTTGTGTTTCTTATGTGTGATGGTTTATTATTCTCTTATTGCTCATGTTTATTTCTTAATTAATGAAATAATGAAGTATTGGTTGAAGATGAATTTCGGATGAAACATATAAAAATGAGTTAAATCTAGACATACGCGGTTTTCATTTACCACAGTGGCATACATACACGGGTTTCATGAATGGTAGTAGCATACATAAATAAGAATATGAAATGAAAATTTAAAGTGAGTTTAAATTTTGATTCATCCCCCCCCCATTATTTTTCCTAACAATTGGTATCAGAGCAGGTCACTACAGTTAAAGCTTAAACGCATGAAGTGGATTAGGGAAGATGGGAAAGAAGCAAAAGAAGGATGTAGTTCAAAGGAGGAAATCAATTCAATAGTTCAGTGACAATGATGTGTCTAATGTTTTGGCAATATCTGCATTTATAGGTCAGGGACAATTTGCAACAAAAGAACAAGGCAAGTCAGAAACAATGGACAATAAAGGTATGCCTATGCTAAACAATGACAATTATCAAGAATGGAAAGAAAAGATGATATCTAATCTAATGGACCTTGGTTCTGATGTTTGGCATTTAGTATGCAATGGTTACACTAAAATTCCCTCATCATGTGAATAAGTGCAAAAGAATAATAAGGCATTAACATCATTAATAACATACGTGATTCAACATTGAAAATGGTTATGCATTATACAAATGCAAAGGAAGTATGGGATGATCTACAGGAAATCCATGAAGGAAAAACAAAGGAAGATTATTCATCAAGAGAACCAACAAGTAATATTATTTCTAAAGAAGAGAATGATGTATCAAAAGGTGAGTACGTTATGTCCGATGGAGTTACTGATTCAGAAGAAGACGGGTTAGTGGAAATTCTTAATCTTAGAAGAAAAGTTGATTTTTCCTTAAAAATGATTAACAAACTTAAGGATAAGTCGCATGCATATGATAATAAGGATCATGTTAAATCGGTAAATGCTGCAGTAGAATCTAAACAATAGTGTGAAGGACTTGAAGCTAAGATCATATCTCTAAGAGAAGATAATGAAAATTCAAACAAGAGAAATAAAGATCTACTTCAAGTGTTTGAAGAATAAGAGAATGGGTTGAATGAAGAGATTATCAAATTAAGGGAGGAATTGGAAAAAGGAATAAAGGTTGAAGAAGGAATGAGGAAGAAATATTTGGAAAAGGAACAACAATACTAAATAATGGAGGTTGAGGTAAACATTCTAAAAGGTAAATTAGAAGAAGAGGATAAACACTTGAGATTTCGAAATAGTACTAAGATTTTGGATAACATTCTTAGTAGTCAAAGGTATCTCACCATTAAATATGGTCTTGTCTTTCATGAAACTATGAAAGCAGAATCTAGTTCACAGGCTCAACAAGGAACTTAAAGGATAAAGAGATAAGAAGTCAACTAGATCAACATCCAAGGAAAATGAATTTTCAAAGGAAATCATTTACTCCCAATAACAAATATATTAATAAATTCTCCCCTCTAATCAATGATTTTCAATGTTTTACATGTCATAACTATGGACACATTGCAGCAAATTGTAGAAGCAAATTTCGATATCAAGAAAATAGCCACTTGACAGGAAGTTCATCAACTCCTAGGTACTCAAGTTTCTTTAAGGGATATTTCTCTGCTTGCAACATATTTGGTCACAAAGCTACTAATTGCAATAGGAGGAATAGGAAACATAAATATTTTAATTCCTCTGCTCCCTTTTATGATCATATAAGATATTATACTTTTAACAAGATTGGGCATGTAGTAAAAGAATGAAAGAACAAATCAATGGATCTCCACAGACAACATTGCAAGCAATCATATAAGAATATTGTTACCAAAAGACATGAGAAAGATGGATCCACCAACACTTCTCACAACATGCAAAAAGAAGAAGAACAGATAAGGTATGGTCTTGCTCTTTGTTCATTTGAAGATGTAAATTAATGGTACATAGTTAGCAAATGCTCTCATCACATGACTAGAGATAAGGAAAAGTTTGATTCTCTCAAGAAAAACGAAGATGGTAAGGTGATTATTGGAAATAGTTCTCCATCAAAATTATTGGGGAAAGGTAGAATCAATCTTGAGAAATATGATAAGGAAATTGATGCATTATTAGTTCAAGGGATAAAAAAGAATATTCTAAGTTCAGGTAAAATAGATGACAAAGGATGTATAAGTGTATTTACATCAACCAAATGAAAAGTTATAGATGAAGAAACTAGAAAGGTTATAGCAAGAAGATATAGAAATATAGACAGATTATATGTGCTAGCAAAGATGAAATCAGGAAGAAATAAGAGGTATAGTTCCTCTTCTTCAGATTCAGAGTAAAAGAAGATAGTCCCCACTGTAGTATATTTTGTTTAAACAATGACTGCAGAAGTGGATGTGAGGTACATAACCTCATGGAGAATAGGTGATGATTATCAAGTCCACATGATCACTGGTGTATAATCTAAGGGGGGCCTATGCATGTATATCTTGATTCTTTATGTTATTTTTATATTCATTTTGTAATGCTTATACAAATAACATTGCATTGATGAAGTCGAAGTAAACAAGAACATGCATGATATGTTGAGGGGGAGATGTTATGAAAAATCAACAATTTTCTCTTTGTACATGGATCTTATGAAGGACAGTCGTGTGTATATGTTGTTTTTGGTATAGACAATCGTGTATATTTCTCAGTAATGAACAAACAGTGGCACATATTTAAGGGGAGCCTCTCATATGTTTTTATCAGTTGGTTATTGGCATTATGGCATTGACATTGGTTTACTACATACTGTTAATAATGCCCATATGATGTTTAGGAATGATGTTGTTTCATGATGAGTTTATGAGTAGTTGAAAATTCCTATATTGTTATTATTGAAAAGATTCTTGATGCATTTTCTAATTGATGATATATAATACCAAATTTCACGATGAAGAGTTGGCACATGTTCAAGGGGGGCATCTGTTATGCTTCTAAAAGGTCCATCATTGGCATTATGGTTTCTTAAGCATTATTGTTGCATGATGATGTTTATGATGAGTACATATCATTGTTGATTTATATTTGTTGTTTTTGTTAATGCTAAAGACACATATGTTACTACCATTCTATCAATGATACATGGATTCCATATGAGGAAGTTATGGATGTTGCTTATATGTTGTTTTAGTTACATTCACTAAAATGACTAATGGTGTTCTACCCTTGCTAAAGCTTGAAGATATGAATATGGTATCGATTAATGATGTTGTTGATCAAATTTTTTATCAGTGAAGGTTCTCTTTGTTTGCACACATGTTGTTGATGAATGTATATGCTACCTATATGCTACATATGATGATGTATATGCTTATTGAGGATTATGGCTCATATTATGTGTGAAGATAGAATTTTGATATTAAAGATATGGGACCAAGGAGATGAGTTACTAATAGAGCTTGATTGCACAATCTTATGCTATGATTGGTTGATGATGACAAGTTCATGATTAACTCATTATTGTTGGCATGTCTCATTGATTGTTGTCTCTATGTAATGGGTTATCAATGATGGATGAATTGCAGATAGTAATCTTATGGATGATTACTTGAGTTGCATTTTGAAGTTTTTTATGGTGCGATAATTCTACTTGATACACTTGATGAAGTATATGCTATGGTCATTATTGATGTTGAAGGTTCTCCTTGTCTTTGATGGATGCATGGACAATAAAATGATGGCATTATGGTTTAAGAGATTGATATTTTTTCCTATGGATTATGTCTCTTCCTATATGTGGAAAAAGCATGTTACATGAATTCAAGAGGATGTTTATTGATATGTTTCTTCTACAGTCGGTTGGTAATTCTTGGAAGCATCTAATATTTGGTCACACATTGATGGGTGGTACACTATCTTATCTGCCTGATAATATATTACTTCTTGATGATGAGGATGTTCATGTTGTTGTCTATGTTGTTCTATCAGATGTTTATGTTGCATATTCCTATATGGTGAATGATGGTTGTTGATGACTATCATGGTCTTGCTACCTCATGGTTGAGGTCCCTATTTTGGTTATAAGTGTCTTATATGTCTCTTGATGTAAAGGTCATGAAAATACCCATGTTGTAAATCATTGTAAAATTCAGTCATTTATGGGCTATTTGGATCAAGTCATGTAATGTATGTAATCCCATTATGTTGGGACATTGATGTAAAAATTTTGGTCCAATATGTAAACCCCACAAGTTGGGTAAATGTTGTAATCATGGGAGCATAGAGTCATTGGGCATAGGAAAGGTCATTGTTGGTTGAGTCATAGAGACTTGTACTTTTATTGTATATATTTAGAGGGTCCAACATAGGCTCAAGAGGAGCATGGTTAGAATTCAGTCTTCATATTCAACGGATCGGGTCAACCATGATCATCTCTACAAAGGGGAAGGGAATTATTCATTAAACATTGGGCAACCATTTTCCCTTGATGTAAAAGGGGGAGATAACCTTGGTGTTTGGAGAATAATGTTTGGTGAGAAGTCTTGGTATTTGCAGGTGTGTCTGCATGTATTTACAGGTGATGACCAAACACCAAAATGGTTTCCATCAAGTCCAAAGTGGGAGATTGTTGGCATTATGGCTAATGAGATGTCCTTGATGGAAACCTACTTGATAAAGATGTCAACATTATCATAACAGGATGATTAAGAAAATTAATACAAATGTTATAGGTGATATGGAGAAAGGAATATCATTTTAGACACAAATGGTTGGTAAAAGTAAAGTTTGAGAAAGTATATGTGGGTCCTAAGAAGTAAGGTCGTGTACATACACATGTATTGTGAAGAAAAGTCATGTATAGAATCCACACCATGGTAATCTAGATACCAGGGGCCTTTACCATTTTATTAGCCCATAGAAATTGGAGTGGCAATGGTTATTTGATCTCGTTAAAGAATACTAATGACATTACCAAGGGATTTGCCTAAGTTATTGGTTAAGGAAAAATATCCATAAGGAGATGGAGATCAAGGTGTTATGGGTGTAAGTAATGGGCTATACATGTGTGATTTAATTTAGAACAGGTGTGCACCAGGGCACATGGAGAGGACTTAGATCTGAAAGATATGAAGATATGTTGACATGTATACTTGATTGATTTACTTGTTGCAAATGTCTAAGTAGCTAACATTGATGAAACTGTGATAATAATAATATTGTGATCTAAATGTATTACTCAGAAGTCTATAGTATTGACAATAAAGGTTGCATAGAGGGAAATTATGTTTGCAGCAAAAGTTTTCAAGATCTGTATGCTGGCATGTTTGGGAATAGTCCTATACATACACAAATCAATCTATGTACATGGGTGTTGTGCATGTTGAGCACTTACATACAATGATCAGTCTTATGGAAGTTGCATCTATGTACTAGGGTTTATAGTATTGTCTGATATTGACATTTGTTGTTGTCTATTTATGATGTCTCTATTTTGATTATCTATGTCTAACAATGTTTATTGAGTTAAATTTGGAATGGAATATTGATTGGTAATGATGCTACATTATGGTGATTTTTGATTGGTTCAATGATCTATGATTGGTTCAATGATCTTTGTATGGTTCAATGGTTAATTCAGTGTTATAGTGATTCATGATGCAGTAGTCAGTGATTTGGGATATGTACATAGGTGTGATATAGAGGAAGCGTGTATATACACAATTATAATTTAGAACAATAGTGTATACATTCTAATGTATGCCTGATCAGGATTTGCAAGAACAACAATATGTTTCTATGATGATTAAAAATATATGGTTTGGTATATTGATGAATGGTTGTGCAATGGTATGATCTGATGGTTTACATATGATATGGATTGGTTTGATCTAATTACAATGGTTGATTGAGATTCAATTCAGTATTTAATGTTACAACGATTCAGTTGGTTCAGTGATTGTCTTTCAGATTTAGTATTCAGTTTGGTATTGAGCTTAATGATGGGTGTGGGTCCAGTTTGAAAATATGATGAGTGGTGGTTTTCTCCCACATTGGGTTTCCACCTAAAATCCCAGTGTTCTCATGTGTTATTGTGTTGCTTATGTGTGATGGTTTATTCTTCTCTTACTACTCATGGTTAATGTTTAATTAATGAAATAATGAAGTATTGGTTGAAGATGAATATCTCATGAAATATATAAAAAATAGTTATCTAAATATACACAGTTTTCAGTTACCACACTCACCTACATAGGTAGGTTTCATGAATGACAGTAGTGTACATAAATCAGAATATGAAATGAAAAGTTAAAGTGAGTTTAAAATATTGATTCAACCCCCTCCCTCTCTAAGTGTTTTTCCTAACATGTAACATCCTAGGAATTTGTTCATTCCCTCAAGAAGCTTAAAATCCCTGGAATTATGATTAAATTAGACCTATCCAAGGCCTATGACCATTTAAGATAGTCTTACCTCTTGAGCATTCTGCAAGCCTTCAAATTTGACCTGAGGTGGATTAGGTGGGCCTTTTCCCTCATATCCACTCTTGTATTCTCCAACCTCCTTAATGGATCTCCTTAGAAACCCTTCAACCCTTCCATAGGCCTCTCCCAAGGTGACCCTTTGACCCCCATTGTGTTCATCCTGGCTACCAAAGGTCTAGGATGATATATTAAACATCCGGCTCAAGCCTCCCATATTCGTGGTCTTCATCTATGGGGAGAATATTTATCCCTTACCCACAAGTAGTTCATGGATGATATTATGTTATTTTGTAAGGTATCATTGAATGAGGTGAGAAGGTTCAAAGAAATATTGAAAAATTTTATGCAAGCTTCAGGCACTCTAATCAACGGTGGAAAATCTACCATCTTCATTTTTAATACTCCATCCTCAGTTTAGACTTTCCTTGCAAGAACCCTACATTTTGTATCGACACTCTCCCCATTAAATTCCTCGACATTTGTATAGTATTTAACTCCCTCGTGTATGCCTGCTAGAATGAGATCACTCCGAAAGTTCAATAAAAACTTAGTGGATGGACCTCTAGTGATTTGAACATGGTTGACTGAGTATTTATTCTAAAGGCAGTGTTACAAATCATCCCTATATACCAACTCTCGGGTCTAGTTTTGCCTAAAACAGTGTGCAATACCATGACAACCATTTTCAAATAAATTCTCTCAAGTGGAGCTCAAAACTTTAAAAAATGGGCTCTAGTATTTTTGAAAATTTTGATCAAGCCTAAAATGGTTGGAGGCCTTGGTCTCAGATACCCAATCTATAATAAAGTTTTAGGTGAAAATTTGTGGGGGCATTAGATGATGGGAGGACCTGATCTTTGGAAGGAAATCTGGACCAGGAAATATATATTGCCTATATCTCAAGTGGAAAATTTAACACATAATGGCATTATAATTGGCTCTTCCACCTAGAATCTAGCCCTCAACAATATGGAACTTATTAGGAACCATATCTTCTGGAAAATTAGGGATGGGAGAACGATGCTCTTTTGGCAAGACGCTTGGTAGTAGAGAGGTAAGATTTATTTTAGACAAGATTTGGGGGAATATTTTTTGTTCACGACCACTCAAAATTGTTCCTTAGTGTAGAATTTCTGGAAACCCCTGCAAACCGACTAACACTAGAGACAGTGGAAGGATCACGAGGACTGGGAGAATCACCCTAATACTATCTAGTGGTAGAACATGCAAAAGGAACTTCATTCCCCAAAAAAATCCAAAAAGAAGCCTCAAACATCTTAAATGGGACTATTCAACTAGAGCTATGTTTATGTTAAGGAGGCTTACAACATAGATTTGAAAGAAACTCAGGAAAAACGAGCGTCACTATGGAGAAATATCTGAAAGCTAATCTATGGTTAAAATTATCCCAATTCCTCTGGTTGTTATGTCGAAGGAGAATCCTTACTTGGGACCAACTACATAAGAAAAGGTTCTATGGACCTTCATATTGAATTTTATGTGGACACCTAGGGGAGGACAAAGAACATCTTCTGAATATGCATACCTTTGCAGAGAAAATGTGACATAACTTAGCTCAGCTCTTTGAGCATACAAATAGAGACCACCACAACATTGTCGAGACAATTGATACTTGAAAAAAAAGGAATATTCTCAAGCCTGACCTCAATAAAGCTTGGAGCCTCTCAATGGTATTTCTCTTCTGGGAAATCTGGAAGGAATGTAACAAAAGAATATTCAAAGTGAAAACTAATCCACAAGAGATTGTTTATAAATAAATTATTTAGAATATCAAATAAATAAATTTGGCAGAAAGTTAACGCTGACATGATTGGTAGGTAGCACCCCATGAATATCATATCCTTCATCATCTGAATATATCCCCCCGTATGGTGGCCCCATCCTAGTGGAAACTAGTGGTAACCCCCACAATATCTCCAAACAAATATTCATCCCCCCCAAAAGGATTTATGAAACTTAATTTTGGCAACGCTTCTAAAGTCAATCCGAGTGATGCAGGGTTTCATGGTATAATCAGAGACTGACATAATTAAACTACATTCATTTATGTTGTTGATTGTGGACTCACAAGCAACAATGAAGCTGAATTTAATGCTCTGGAAAAATTATTACTCTTGTCTAGATGAGAGGGCTACAATAAAATGGTAATTGAAGGTGATTCTCTCCTCGTGATTGAAATAATTAAAAAGATGAATGATGGAACCAGAACTGAGAAGATTGGTCATGTCCAAAGAATATCTCACTTGGTTTAGAGCATTGGAGATCTCTTGCATCAATTTTATTACTTAATCCCATCCCATGTCAAAAGAGAGGGTAATAGAGGGACAATTGTTTTTAGCCAATTGGGGATGCCAAAACACAAGAAGGATGTTAGAATCACAATGGTCGATCCTTGATTATAGAAAAAACATGGAAAACTTGGATCATATCTTTGAAACGGATGTTACTTACTGTCGCCTCTCTAGCAAAGAAAGAGAACCAGGTCCCCCAATCGGGGAGCGAGACAGGTTAGGGGATGTGATGGGATCAGGGGTGTTGTAAATAAGTTAGTGATAGTAAAGATAAAGGGGTAGTGTGCCCACCCCTACACAGGTTCTCTCATGCGCGAGACGTCAAAATGAGACTATAACCAAGGAATGAGGCATTTGGAGGCTAAAGATAACATGGTCACCATTACTTCTGTCGGTGGCAGATCGCTAAGAAACAAAAATAAGGCAACCTCTATAGATATCCTTGGACAAGGGAGAATCTCCAAAGAAAAATTGTGAGGTGAGGATAATTGTAGGGCCCAGGCTTTTGTGAGCAAGATATCATTTCTTTGTCTCTGGCTCCTCGGTATGTCCAAAGTGTCTACCTTTTGTATAAATTATTTCTATGAAATGCATGAGATGCATGTGGTTTTTTATGGTGGTTCATGGTTTGTCAGTCTATAATAGGATTAGGTTCCATCCTGTGGAGGTCTGGAGGGAAGGATTTTGCAGTTTAATTCTCCTGTCCTAGCTTTAGGTGTATCATTTGAGTTGAGCTTCCTCAAGTGTTGGGTCTCTCCTCTGCCAAGGAATTATGAACCCTTTGGATAGGAACACTACTTGGATTATGGATGAATATGGGCTTGCAATTTTAAATCTCTCGCCATCATGCAAGCAATCCTTGGGTTGGTTGAGTATGGAGGGGTTAGTGGGTTGTATGCCTTGTCTGCATTACAAATTTGTCAATAATATTGAATCGTATCTCCAAATATTCTTGGTCGAGTGTTTAGTTAAGACCCGCGATTATAAAAGGGAGAAGTTCTCCTGGTTGTGGTTTAACATTTTTCCAGGTGATGGGCACTATTTTTAGACCCTGCAGGTACACAATTCTACTTATTCCATAGATTTGTTTCACTTGGATGACCTCCAGAATTTAATCATGATGCTCTTGTTGTGAAAATTAATGGTTGTGGTTTGCTTCATTGAAAACCATTAGGTGTCTCTCCAACAAGGGTTTGTTGAATGAAATGGTGTGACATGTATGTAACATAGTGGTAATTCCAAATCTAGTTAGGGGCAAGGCCGAGGACGAGTTCGTGGGAAGACGAGACCCACCAGGGGTTGAGGACACATGAATACTCAACACTCTATTTTTTTGTTGTCAACTCTTACAAGAACAATACCCACCCTAGGCTTGCTAAGCCATTAGTGAGTTGGAAGTTGAGATTGGTAATCAGATGGATCCCAATGATCAGGGAATTATGGAAGATTTATGGAAATTGGATCTAGGAAACACATGTGGTTATGGTACTTTTTTTATGAAAACACTTTATTTATTTTGGATGATGAAGCTTCTATTACCTAAAGCTTTGAAGTTTCCCATTTTAGAAAGCCCAAATTCTTCAGAAGAGATTCAGGAATTTCATAGAGAATTCCAGCTAATCCAATGCCAATTCAGTAGTAGAATGCTTTCCTTGCACACATAGAGAGGCACATTCCATGTATGTCTTCGACTGAGCTATTGGGTTATAGTGCTAAAGACCCTACACCATTCGAGTCCTTTGATGAGTAGTACTGAATAGTTGCACAATATGGTTTGTTGTTTAGTTCTGTTTAGATGAATAGTATATACTTTTTGCTAATTTGATATAGGCTCATGGTTGATAGGAGTCATAATGACAATCAAGTTCATATAGCTTTGGTGGATAATCTCAAAATATTTCATTTTTGGACTAGTTATAATGTAACCAGATGGTCAACAGACCTGGTTTCCCAATGGGCGGGTTGAGACCATCTCGACATGGATGTTGATTTTGTAATGTTTGCCTTATTTTGAAAAAGTAGTAGAAAAGTATCGCCCAAACTTAGAAAATAAATAAATTGTTTTGTAGACAGTAGAGATTAGTAATATATTAGATGTTGAGATTTATATCAAAAGTAGTTGTGTCCTTTTTATTCTTTTAATTGAATTAAATAATTTAAAAAAAGTATCATATAAACCAATATTATAACGTGTTATGGCTATTTAAACATGCAGTATGAGTAAACTATGATATTAACTCATAATATTATAACAAAGTCTATTTATAAACTAAAAATCTCCATGTTAAAAATTTTATTACATTTTTTTAAATCATAAATTAATACATATAAACCTTTATTAGCTATTTAATTTATATAACTAAACTAATTATAATCTTTGTAAAAAATCTATCTTGATATTTTATAGATTTTATAATATAAATATTCTAAAAATTCCATAATAATTCTTAAAATTATTATAAAAAGTTTGAATTTATAATGTTTTCTCAACAAAATCTTAATTTTAACTATTAAACTCATTTAAATTGAAATATTACCTAATATATACTTATTATAATCTTATAAAAAACACCTAACGGTAAATCAACTTTTTAAAATTCCATCACCTCTCATTAAAAACATAAAATCTATATTTATAAAATTAATGTACAGATATTGTAACGCATAGACATTGTACCTTATTTTATATATAATTAAAAAAATATATAATTTTTTTAATAATTTTAATTTTTAGCTTACATTTTAAAATTCAATCATATAAAATTATAATACCTATACAAAATCATTATTACATTTTCTTTTACAATTAAAATTTTAATTATATATGATAAAATTACATAATATTATGTACAAAACTACTCTGTACATATAAAAAATTGTCAATTAAGTATATTTAAAGTGGCCGAGAATGATTGTTATCTTTATCACCCAAATTTAAGTAACATGTTGATATCATATGTATTGGAAACATAAAACAAGAAATTTTAGTAACCTTAGTGTGGGCAACAATGTTCAATTCCACCCATGTCAATGCTCCTTATTATTCAATTTCCTTAGCATAAAGAGTTTCTTGAACAGTGTAGTGAAGCTTGACTACATGCACCAAGTGGATGAAACTAGTTTCAATAGAAGTTATAAGTAGGCTACAAAAGGTTGAATCGATAGAAACATTGATGATGTTGGGCATGGGAGACACTAGAATTGTCTAAGTGGAGGTGAGGATGATCCACCATTCTTCCAACTAGGGACTACTGCATCACTACATTAGAGGCCGTCTCATATTTCTTCCTTCAGTGGACAATCATGGTAGCCTTTATCTTTGCTTCTTATTATCTCTAATCCCATAATTGTTTCTCTAATTCCTCCTTCCACCTTTTGTGTTGTTTAGATAAAGAAGACACAATTTTGCTTTCTCCTTTGCAGTCATTCATAGTGCTTTAGACCTTCTTGGAGCTCCTATATATTATACAGAATACAACACTAGATATGGCAATGACAATGCACCATGAATGGATACACACACTATGAAAGAAGACACATGCAAGATTACGTATACTTGGATGGAGGACCAAAGCTACTCTAAATGCCATTTGTATTTTTTACCTATGATTTAGCCATATTTAATCCCACAAGATCTGTAGGCATCCCACATGTGAGAAAAAATGCCTCCCTACCTCTTTATTAATAACGCCTTGGAAGGCGACTCAATAGCCTTGAGGATGAGATTATAAGAATTAATGGAGACACACATGAGGAAGGAGTGATACAACTTTAATGCATTCATGGCCCTTCATGAGACTTTTAATAACAAACTCTAGCTAGAGGACCCCAAGAGTAATCAATTTCTTTTGAGAACACAAACGATCCTCCCTTTTTCTGAAAAACAAACTATAGCTAGAGGACACCAAGAGTAATCAATTTATTTTGAGGAAACAAATGATCCTTCCCATGGAAATTATAGCTAGAGGACCCCAATAATACCCAATTTCCTTGAGGACACAAGTGATCCTCTTGATGGGTCCCATCAATAGGAAAATAAGCATTTACTATGTAGGGGATTGATGGAGACAACCAAGAGAGAATATAGGGGGCTTGTCCACCTCATTAACTCTCTAACTCGGCTTGAGAGCACATAATACTCACTCATATGTCAAATTCACTAGCAGCCGAGGGACTCCAAGTACATGTGAAGATCATGGAGGAACAAATCCACAAAGCTCAAGATCTCGGAGGGAATAACTTCCCTTTTCAAGGGAGATGCCATCATCTACCTTTTTGTATAAATAAACAAGTGAAGAGGCTCATTAGGATTCAATTTTTTGTTACAACTAGGAGTAGCTATTTAGAGCCTAGTGCTTGACATTCTTATTCTTATTTTTCATATTGTTGGCTATGTGGGGCCTGACCCAGGTTCAGTAGTGAGTTTATCCAAGCAAATCCCGGTACTACCGGCCCTTTCGGCAATAGTCCGCGGTGTGCGGATTGAGTTCTCACCCGAGGTAGTATGGGAGGGTACTGGAACCAGGTTTCCACACCCTAGGGATGCCTTGATGAAGTTTTGGAAGTTCACGAACTGATCTTGTGTGCTTGCGCTGCTCCACGCAATCTTCTGTCCTTCACGACTTGTGCAACTGCTTCCGTGTAGCTCTGTAAAGGACGCAAAGAGGTGTTGTCTAGATCCTTTATCCTTACTGTGCTTTTATTATATATCTTAACTTAATTATGTGGGCCAATATTCTCATTAATCATTCAACATTTATAACTAGTGCGCACAATCATAAAATGTAAAGAGATGCATAAATATCACAGAAGCAATAAACACATAGTATTCCACAATCAACTTAACTTTTATTAATCCTCTGTTCAAGTACAATCCCAACTCTGCCCTGTGCACTCAGCTGCAGGGGTCCGCGCACACAACTGCGAACTCTACCAGGCCTCTGCACACATAGCTGCAGAGCCTCTTCCTACTACTACAACCCAAGACTCGGACTTACAGACTCAGAGCTAATTCATCATCTAAAAACCCATATGACTTTTCAAAGCTAAGGCCAAGACTGCCTTTTACACTTAGAGCCTCGCTCTATTTATATAATCCCATGGTCTGCGGACCATGGGTAGGCCGACACATTCTATATTACATTACATTTTTTTAGGGTGGACAACCTTAGACTATCATGCTCCGCGCCCACATTTTGTGCGGTGTTTACATTATATTGACCAAAACTCAGGTTTTAAGCCCCAAAACTTGCTATGAGGGGATTCGTTGCCTAATAGAACCCCAACACAATCATCGTGACTCATCTCGATTCACTCGGCTGGTGCGGTGATCTTCGCGCAGAGTCTATCCAGCAACTGGGTAGTGACTCGGACCCCTTTGTCTTGAATGCTAGTAATAACGTAACCTCTGTACTTTTTCTCCAACTTATGGCCTCTGCAATCGCCAAGTCTCCACTTGTGCCAGTTATTTCTACGGGGTCCCTTCCTGTACAAGGAAGTTGAGAAATCTTATGAATAAGCTCCGTCATGATGGGAATGGGCTCCTCCAGCCACAAGTACCCATCCTGCACCAAGCAAAGCAGTTGCTTGATGAAAAATATCGTGATTGGTGCCTTATGAAAGTGTGGAATCCATAGGAGGTGGAGCATCTCGACCTCCACCTCGCACAACCATTTTTGTGGCTATAGCACTGTAACTACCCCCTCCTTGCTTTGTCTCATCAGTTGGCTAGTTTCCAAATGAGGGAAATCTTCGCTATCTGCGAGGTCCCACTCTTGAAACTTCATCGTGGGTACGTGGCCCACAACCGAACCTTCAAACAAAAGTCCCTCACGAGGAATGGGGTTTTGAGTGTGCTTTTAATGACATCCAAATCTCTAGGTACTTTTACCCTCCCTTTCCGTGGAGGGACATACTTGCGCAGCTTTGTTGCGGCACGTACTGGTGGGATGTCTTCCTCCATTTCTACCTTTGGTTCAATCTCTTCTACAAATGCCTGGAAATCATCCTCCTCCTCATCACTCTCAATACTAACCATTTTCCCCTTTCCCTCCATAGACAACTTACCAAACCACGGGTTGCGCGGAGACATACGGACTGGTCCTGCTCCCTGTGGGTCCTTTTTAGTCCTCGGCATTCGGGGTGATTTTGGAATTTTGGCCTATCCCCCACTGGTGACATAGGGCTCGGTGTGACTCCCTTGGTGGTTGACATTGCTCTACTCAAAAGGTCCTGCGTCTCTTTCGACAATGCTTCAAACATTGAACTTGGCCTCCCATGCACGGGCGTGATCTTTGGGACAGACTGGCCCTACACGCAGTCCTCCTATCGCGCTGCTTCCATACAGACTCTTTTATAGTCCCGCACTCTCTTCCAACTACTTGGAGCACTGAGACTGTGCTTTCTACGAATAGTCAGGTGGTTACTCCACCCACGCGAGGCTTCCCTGCACCTTCCAGCCTAGTCCGCGGGTACCCCACAATTACCCTGATGTTAGTCAGCGCTTCTCGTTCTTCTCTACACAGTTCGCTCTCTCGATTCCTTTGTCTAGTGAGGTGTGGCCACAACCATGGTAACAAAGCCCCAAATCCTTCTAATGCGTTAGTGTGGCTGCCTACCTTTTGTTCTGTCGAGCTTAGTTTCTTTGCACGGCCTACCTGTGTAATTTCAGTTTCCACTTTGTTGATTTCTTCGTCCAAGATCCTGCTTTTCTTCCTCAGTCATACTCGATCTTCTTCGAGTTCACAAATTTTCAAGTGCCCTTGCCGAATGGCTTCCTAAATCTGCATATGTTTGGCCTCACGTAGTGTCATAATTCCTTCGTCATGGTCCTTACGACTCATTCTAATTATGGGAGGATTCCTTCCTCCCAAACCTATGGCCTCAACTCTGCCCATCATCTTTAGGATCATTTTTGCGCTCAAATTCTTGTACATGGCCCTAGAGGCCCATCAAACCGCTGGTACGCGCTGGTCCCAATCAGTCCATCTGGCCTGGTGAACCTTATTCAAGATCCCGTGTACCCTCTTGAATGCTTCTATGTGGAACTTTTGCAGTGCGCAACACTTTTCCTACTGCTGCAGCTGGTTCCGAGTGTTGATCCTTAGTCTGGGATGTGCTTGCACAACACACGTCTGCACCCATCGACACAGGTGGGCACGCAAGCTGCTTCATTCTGGCTGCCCAGCTCTCGTTCGATGCTGGGGACTTCCAAACTGTAAGCACATCTGTCTTCTACATTCGCACCAGTTTCCAATAGTCTTCTAATGTGTACTCCACCATCATGTAGGTGTTGCGCGCAGCGCCCATTCCAGCACATCATACTGCTTTTGTTCCACTAATGTGCTTTCAAATTTGTCCAGGAATTCATCCACCATTGTTACTCCATCATACGTCAAAAGTTCCCTCGCTTATGTTGTCACACAATGCAGATCTAGTCATCATGTTGCAATTCAACGTTGTCACTTCATGCAACTGGTTCTGCCAGCGTTCTACTTCTTCATCTGAATCTGAAGTACAAGAACTGTTGCGTTCCCACGAGATTCTCCCATCTGCAGTTGGGTTCACCCTATCTTGGTCTTGCGTTGTTATCTAGTAAATTCAATCTAGCCCATCGTCCCTGTCATCATCGTGCACAGGTTCAGTGTAGCCCGCCCCTTCAGCTGGATCTAGCAGAAGTACTACACGTAGGGACTTTTTCTCTAATATCATCTTCCGCTTCTTCAGGTTGATGATGCCATTCATATCAGTGGCCTAGTCTATTCCTAGCAATGCGGGATACAGATTGCTATCATCAACAATCTCTATTACTTCAAAGTCCGTCTGTGTGCTCGCGCCTTCAATATCGAATATTACTCCTGATAACCTTCCCATGGGCACGATCTTCTATTGGTTCACCATTCATAATTGAATAGGGGACCACTGCAACATGGGCCTGCCCATGCGTTCCCACCCTTTTCTTAGGTAACACATTCATGTTGGACCCCAGGTCCAAGATTACCTAATCCATTTCGTATTCACCAATCTACACCGTCAATCTCATCTCCCTTCCAGTGTGCAATGTATGCTTTCCTAGTTTTCGGACTACGCGCAGTTCACCTGACCCTATGCACCTAGTGATCAGCTCTTGTAGTCCTTTAACTGCCCTATTATCACGCAACAGCTTCATGCATGTCTCCAAAAAGGTAGTAAGCATGGAAGGATCCATTCCCTGCTCTGGTTTATCCTTACTACCTGAAGTGGAGGCCTTCATGAAGCTCTTCTTAGCTTCCATAAACATCTCCTTTGCGTGCTCTAAGTCGAACTCAGGGTCCTTTACAGGAGCCTTGTGAACCCACGTATCTTCCTTGGGCTTCTTCCCCTTATCTTCCCCTATGGTCGTACCACTTCTGAGCATCATGTTCACATTGGGGTCTTCATCGCGGGGTTCATATTTCATCATTTGAATATTCTGAGTTGGAGGGGACTGGAGTACTCCCTTCTTGTGCATCTGTGTTATCAACGTAGGACAATCTATCATTTCATGATCAAACTAATCGCAATATGAACAAGAAATTCTCATTGGATTAGTACAATCGTGAGTGTAGTGCCTTGGTCCTCCACAATTGTAACAGATTAACTATCTGCGGCCCCTTCCTAGCCCCATCCCTCCTCGTCCTCGACCTCAGCCTTGAAATCCAGTGCACGCCATCACCATGGCTGGGTTGAGGCCTCGCATTTCTATTTGCATTCTATAGGTTGGGGTTCGCTCCATCATCAACTCATAGCTGCGACAAGTACGCTCGTCGTGGCCCACCAATCTACAAAAATTACAAAACAGCTATTGCAGAGTCTGTGTATACTTCTGCAATAGATGGCAATTGTCTGTCATGTGTTTTCCTCCTATCTAATAGATCATGCACCATAACACGGGGGTCATACTCAGCCCTACATGTGCTTTTGGTCTCAACAGCATCGTCCCTCCTCCTGCCAAGTAGTTTTTGAATACTGGATAGTGATACTTGTCATGGCCATGGCCTTTGCATTTTGTGCACCACACTTCCTCGCGCACCTCAAGTTGTGGTGCCCTATTTTGCTTCAAACTCTACATCTCCAAGAATAGATTTTGTATTTTCGTGTAGATTTGTTGAACTCCCAACCCAGGGTCTTATATCGAGGTCTCATGCAACCTCTTCGCCATTTCCAATGCTTTGGCTTGGGTTGAAAGCTTCTATTGTGACAGTGCCATCCTAAGGTGCGGTGTCAAGGATGCCACAAATCATGCATGGTACTGCCTGTCTGTGAGCATCATATTAGCTTCGTGTATTGTACTCTACAGTCGTTGATCCAAATCACAAGGGGTCTCACTCGGGAGCATCACGATCTCTTTAAACCCAATGATTGACTATGTTTCGGACTTCGGTCGGCTAAATTATCTGTTCAACACATTCTGGATCTCTGTTATTCCTGCATTTGGGTGATCATTGGAATGCTTGATATACCATGTCAATGCGTGATCTTGCAGCATGCTCACCAATGTATCCTTCTTAATTTTGTCATCTGTGACCCCTTGTGCTTCCCACACTGCTCTTACCACGAACCATAATTGATCTGATCCTCATTTCCTACTCCTCTGAATACAAGTAGCTTAATCGCACTTGGCATGTTGAACTATGGGGTTGGTGGAGGTGGAGTGGGTGGAGACGGAGGTGAAGGAGGTGAAGCGGGTGGTGGCATAAGTGGAGGTGGTAACTGCGGAATGCATTGCCTTATCAAACTGACCGCACTTCTTAGAGAGACCCGAGCGAGCTCTTCCTCACTCTCTCGTGAAGATGAAATCAAGGGATTGTTCCCTAATTCCCCACCACCTTTGTAGATCCTTCTGCTTCACGTCATTCCAAACATTAATGGATTCGCATCACCCGTTTTTCACATAACAACATCTTAATCCAAGTATTCAGAGATTTAATGTACCTACCTCGTGGTCCCTTGAGAAAACATTGCTCTGCTTCGCTGTAGCTCACGGTCGTGTCTATCGCAAACTCAATGATAAATCCCCCTATTATCTGGTCGAGCCAATGGTCCACAACCCGCGCGATCTTATCTTCTTATGTCTGTAGTCTGCACACTAATTCTGGAGTCCACACTATCGGTTGATCGAGCTTATACCTTCCCTGGCTGTCGGCTAACCTTGCAATCCACTCATACAGTTCAGAAGGGACAGACACGAAGCAGATCTCATGTCCAGCCACCTCTTCTCAGATATCTATGGAGTTCTGTTTTCCTGTGTCACAAACTCGTGAAGCTTCTTGTCCAACCACTCTTCAATTTCCTCCTTTATAGGGTTCCAATGACATGACATCAGACATCCCTTAGGCAGATCCTAGTCCTGGAAATTAGACCATTTGTTGGCTATGTGGGGCCTGACCTAGGTTCAGTGGTGAGTTTAGCTAAGAAAAACTCGGTACTACCAGCCCTTTCGGCAACATTCTGCGGTGCGCAGACTGAGATCTCACCCGAGGTAGTATGGGATGGTGCTGGAACTAGGCTTCTGCACCCTAGGGATGTCTTGATGAAGTCTGGGAAGTTCGCAAACCGATCTTGTACGCTTGCACTGCTCCGTGCAGCCGTCTGTCCTTCACAACTTGTGCAATTGCTTCCGCATAGCTCTGTAAAGGGCACAAAGAGGTGCTATCTAGATCCTTTATCCTTACTGTTCTTTTATTATAGATATTAACTTAATTATGTGGGCCCAATATTCTCATTAATCATTCAACATTTATAACAGTGTGCACAATCATAAAATGTAAAGAGATGCATAAATATCACAGAAGCAATAAACACATAGTATTCCACAATCAACTTATCTTTTATTAATCCTCTGTTCAAGTACAATCCCAACTCTACCTTGTGCACTCAGCTACAGGGATCCGCGCACACAACTACGGACTCTACGAGGCCTCTGCACACACAACTGCAGAGCCTCTTCCTACTACTACAACCCAAGACTCGGACTTACAGACTCAGAGCTAATTCATCATCCAAAAACCCATATGACTTTTCAAAGCTAAGGCCAAGACTACCTTTTACACTTAGAGCCTCGCTCTATTTATACAATCCCATGGTCCGCGGACCACGGGTAGGCTGACACATTCTATATTAAATTACATTATTTTAGGGTGGACAATTGTAGACTCTGGTGCTCTGCGCCCGCATTTTGCGGGGTCTTTACATTATATTGGCCAAAACTCGGGCTTTAAGCCCCAAAACTTGCTATGGGGGGATCCACTTCCCAACACATATGATGTATGTGACTATCGTTTTTTTTTACTGAGAATTTTACCACTGGTTTGAATCTGAGTTAGCTTTGGAGGGTTGAAACCCTTGGGTTTGGGCTGAACCCATAGGTTTTAGTGCCTCTCTTGTATTTATTTCTTGTTCTTGTTTCAAAGAATTGCAATCCTTTCCTTGTTTCAGTAGATATATCATAAAAACTTGTAATTGTAGGCTTGGACATCACCTCTCTTGTGGGAAGAGTGATTGGAAAGATCCACAATAACAACTCAAAAATATTTTTTTATGATTTCTTGGAAACTGTTAAATATTAGATTGCAATCTTTCTGCATGTTTAATCTTTGCAACTTAGGAGTTAAAAACATTGGTTTGGAAATTGGATTTGTGTTTTAGGTTAGAGTAGACTTCAATAAAATTCAACTCATATTTTCCAAGATTATTTACTTTGTTGCAATCATGATCATTTGATGCTTCTATTTGGCTAGATAGAGGAACTATGATGATTTGCAAGGGTGAGAACACCTTTCCACGTCCACCTGAAACTTTCCATCTTCCCCCTAGTAACCTCACTTTGCTTCCAAACTTTGTCTCCGAATTCACTCTGTTAAGGTAAATGAAGGACACCGTGGGCATCAAATTTGGTGCAATATAGACCTACGAGGGGTACTAGGCTTGGCTAAGGGGATCCCATGTTGTGCATTCACCTCCTTCTACCTTCTTCCACTATCCTCTACCTTCAAGACACCATTTATTTCCTCAAAAAGCTACGAAAACCTCCTCATGTAGCAAAATAGGGCCTTCTGTAGCAATATGGGACCTCTTGTAGCACCTCTTGTTGGAGACCTGTAGCATTATTTTCTTCAACCAGTTTTGCCCCATACTTTGACTATGGCATAGTTAAGTTGAATAATGCCCCCAACACTGTGATTTGATTATTAGGGAGGACTCTAGTACCACTCTAAACTTATCCTTTCCTCTCTGCAAACATCATATAGCAAAACGGAGTTATAATTAGTATTTTTCTTCATAGGTATGTTAAAGATTGGATCCCTCATTTTCAAGCAAGTGTGAGTAGATAAATGATGCATGCAAGTAGGTTATTGATTTAATTAAGTGTGCAAGTAAAGTAGCATGATTTATTTCTGCAAATATATCAGCCTTTTCCTTTCATGAAATTTCAATTAGCATTTACATGTAATGAATGGCATTTTCACCTTTGTAGTTAGAATCATGTTCATTTATGCTTTCATAAGAAGTTTTCACTGTAACTAGTTGGAGGAGTGGTCTCTGAACACCTTGATCTGATTTCATGAATGAGTTTGACATGAGTATAACCTAACCTATTGTACATATAGCACTATCACCTCTAAGTTTGTATGAACACGTTGTCACTACTACAACACCCTCCAAAATTTTGGCCTACGCTCAATTTCAGAGGCTTCCTTAGTCTTCTACGTTTTCGTCACAAACATTGAAACTCATTCTGTGTGTTTTCTTGAGGAGTTTTGGTCCCCTTTACAGGATTGGGAAAATGTCATATTTCGCATGTTAACCATCGCACAATGTGTTTAGGCCTGTTCTGGTGGTTTCAAGAGGTCATCTTTGTGTAAATCAGCTGTTCTAGCCATTGTAAACATTTGTCGCACTCATTTCCAAAATTTCAACCATTGTCACACAAGTGTCATCATGATCGTCGCAAAGTGTATCTTTCGTATCGCACTTTTCATAACTTGTCGTAAAGTTGTCACACTAAGGAAAATGAATTGTCATGTGTCCTAGATGATCTATGTTGTTGTATCATCAATTATTCTAAGTGTGTGATGATAGTTGAAGTCTTATCACTGTTCACATCAGTTTCACCGATCCCACACTTAGCCATTTTCTGAAAAGCTTTCTGACCAAGCAACCTAGCTTCACCCGACCTCCCTGAACTACACATTGAGCAGTCTAGGTCCTCTAGTTATGACCTTACCTCTTAACACTGAGCAAAGCATCGTTACTTCCTCCCAGGACTACTGCATTTCATAGTTCTAGTGCTCAAGCCCCAACCCTAGCTCCCAGAATTGCGTAATCCATCTGCCTATCCTGGCCTCAATAGCACATTAGGTATTCTCTAACCTTAAGCTTATCAATTGGGCTCTTGAGCTACATAATTGCACAATGTCCCAATCTCCTTTGTCTCCCAGAACTACGCAATATTCTTACCCAGTGCTCATCAACTCATCATGTCATCCCAACTCCCAGAATTGCGTAATTTTCTTCCTCGGCCTAGCCTGGACTATGCATTGTGCAGTCTTAGGGCTCAAGGTTCACCCCTGATAGCTTAAAATGCATAATTGCACATTCACTAAGCCCCTGTCCCATATTTTTCCTATGTTCCATCTCAGACAATGGATCAATATGCATTATCTTAGACTGGGGTATTTTCGGGCTAATGTCATCTAGTCATGAGTGAATTCTAGATACAGGTACCTTATCATAACATGGAGAGATGAAGAATAAGGAGATGAAGGAAGGAAACATGTTGAAATACATCTTTGTAGCTAAGTATTTAAGTTGATCAACCAAGAGAGAGCAAAGGGAGACTAGTTTTTTATCACAACTCAAGACTTAAGATCATTGAAGATTCCCTACCACCAAGCCATGCAGAGGTGGAAAGAAAATCATTCTCAAGAAGACACTCAACACATAGCAGTAGCAGTGGCTTAACATTGCCACATCATTAAGAATTCCATGTCAGCAGTGTCATGTCACGTCATCTCATGAGTTGTCACATGCCACACCATTACAACGGATTATGTAATTGATGTTTCAAAATGTATTGTAAAGTGAAAGTCTAAAGGACATATATGGAATATGAAGAGCCATGTAAAGTTGAAAATTTATAGAAGCAAAATAGTCATGAGGATAGATGAAGAGTCACAAGGAAGGTGAAGTATCACCTCCTCATTTTTATATATACACCCTCATTGTAAGAGCGAAAGACTTTTTTCACCTTGGCTCCTCCCGCAAGGCAGTAGAGATATAAGCTAGTTATTTTAAGGAGCAAGGAGCGGCTCCAACCCTCCACTATTGGAGATAGTGGTGCTCATTTTATACATGTGTCTTGGAACTTTTACTTAATATAAGAAGCCTTATGGGCCAACACATTCTTCATGCATGGATTATAGATATTTGTAAGACTATTATGTGAATGTTTGTAATTAATGTTTGCTTTCATCTGTGCTAAAGTAGTTGAACTATTTCGATTATTTTGGTACTTTTCATATTGAGAATGTGTTGCAATTGCTATTATCCTTGTCACGTCCTCATGGACTATTTCACTGGATATGAGACAAATCTTCCTTGTTACATTGGTTGCAATGACTATCACATCTTTGTGGACTATTCCACTTGATGTTGTATGGATCCTTCTTGTTCATGTGTGTATCTACTAGGGTGGTACTACTACCTCTCTCTTATAGGCTCACTTCTCCTCCCCTCTGCAGTGAAAGAACTTTGACACACATACGATTGAACACTCACTAGGCACACCCCCTTGCTTTTCGAAGGTGCATTTTCACTCCTCTCTCTTGTTGACAGCCAGATCCAAGGCATATCTTTAATATATCTGGAAACTAAGCCATATTCTAGATGGGACTCCTATCCCAAATGGTGTGAGGTCTAAGTGGGACCACATATCGGGGAGACCCCTTGAATGTTGGCGGTTCTAGCATCATCAACATTTCTAGAGCTAGAAGGAGGGTAGCCAAATTTTTATGGCTGATAACCTCACCAACCCAAATCTTACTTCCTCTGGTCAAGGTAGTAACGTTCCCAGCACCTCCCCTTGGAACATTCCTAAAGTTGGTAATTCTTCTCATCCCGAGACTGTAAAAACTTGTGAAATCCCTTACAACTAAACCCAAGCCATCCGCCCCATCACCTAAAAATCTACAAGAGCTATTGGATTGATACCCAGAGTACATAATCTTCCATATTTTCCAAAGAAGAACCAAACCACCCCCATTGGGATAATGGTCTCAACAGTTGAAGATTTGGTTCTCACCACCCTTGAAGAGTTAGCAGATTCTAAAGAAAATGCAGAAAATATAGAGCAACCTCCATAACGTGGTACTCTCAGAGGACACTTTCCATGGGTTAGGTGGTGAAGAAGAAGAAGAATAAAACCAATCATATTATGATGAAGAAGGGGAAACAACTACAAATACATGGAAGACCAACATCTAGATTGGATGACTCAGGGCCCACTTGCACTGTCGAGTATGTTACACAAAATGCCGAGGCACCCGGAAAGGCTACTAAAGAAGTACGACCTGGACAAAGAAATAAAAGTGAAGGACCATTTATACAAATTCTACCTACAACTGAAAGCACTTGAGGTATGTTACGATGATGTTGCATGTAGCCTTTTATGTGTACCTTAGATGGAAAAGCAGTTGTATGATATCACAACCTTCCTCCAAAATTGATCTAGAATTAGAGGGGTTTTACGAACGTATTTTTTGAGAAATTCTCTGATGATAAAACCCCCACCATGCTTTTAAAAGAGTTAGCCAATCTTAAGATGGAGCATAAATAAAAGGTGAAAGATTTCAATTAGACGTTTAACTGTATCTTGAACAGATTTCCAACAGACACAAAACCTCATGATTCCATGACTATCGACTATTTCACATCTGCCTTACGAACAAGCATTATGCAGTTCGTCAAAAGAATTGTGAAACCAACTTTGGATGAGACTTTTGAAGAGGCAATCATAGTTAAAAAGGACTTGCATACGATTGGAGTCATCGCAGATGACAAAATAATAAAGGACTCTAAATACATGAGGAAAATGTCTCAAACCTCTATAACCAAGGCCAAGGAAAAGGAAGAAATTGATCTTGAGAGCTTGACCCGAACTATCAAGTCTCTATCCATTGAGTTGGAAGAATTGAAACAAAGGTCAAGCGGGGCCAGCGTTAGTAGCAAGCCTCCCCAGTTCAACTTGTTGAGGACTTCCAACCTTGGCAGCAACAACAACTATCCGACCAGGTCTATGCAAAGCTCGAACGTTGTGCTGAATATTGAGAGTATGGGCATGAATCAGTACTGTTTATTTCACCAAGAATATCATTCATAAAAAACATGCCCATAATGGAACCATAGCATGAATGATCTGGCTGCACATTTTATCAAAACACAGTGCTTGTTGATGAGCAGACTGATTGTATAGAAGAAAAGTAAGAAGCTCTTGTGACTGAAGAGACTCCAAGCATGGGGCATGTCGTGAACACAATCAATTGCATACTCATACCCAGAAAGAGCAATACCAAAAATCAACCACTGAGTGATGACCCGACCTAGAAGCAAAACACTCAATATAACTTAAAAAGCCAAGGGCTGGTTCCCACATAAAACTTGACAAAGCAGAAGTTGAAAGAAAATTTGTTAAGGAAGATTATTCCGCCCATCAATTCAACGTAGAACACTCAGAACAACTCTAGAAATGAGGTTACAACAAAAAAATACCTTCACAAGTAGTAAAAGTAAGTCCATCACTCTTGAAGTAGAAGATAATCCAGCTCCCCCAAACGCTTCGGAAATTTCTTTGTCACTAGATTACAACATAGTTGAAGAGGTGAAGAAAGCTTGCATGAATATCTCATTTTTAAAATTAACGAAGATTGTGAGATGGCGAGACATGCTCCTACACGTACTCAAATAGTCCGTCTCAGGTAATAATGCATCTTCACAAAAGGGATCCAAATCTGGTAAGTCCTTTGGTTACCTGGAGTTTGTATTTAATGCTTTAACATTCGATGTAAACACACTTTTCCCTCCATTTTTGTTGACATTTGAAATTTTAAATTATAATGTACACAATTTATTAGTTGATTCTGGTGCATTAGTAAACGTAATGAAACTAGATGTCGCAAAGAAAATCAATGCAAAGTGGGATAAATATATGCAGAAATCATTCATGTGGACATGACTCTTGTGCATTCAATCGGTGAACTAAAAAATGTGCTTAATCATTTATCATCTGATTACCGAGTTTACCAACCTATCAATATAGTAATTGTGTACATTCTGGAAGCATATGGTGTAGTATTGAGAAGATACTGGTCCAATAAGTTACAGGGGTGTTTTGCAATGGATTGGTCACAATTGTGGCTTCCGTAAAAGGGAAGAAACAATCAAATACAGGTGAACTCATAGTGGTACATGAAACACACAGTAACTCCCTTAGAGGGTGAGAATGAGCCAATGGATTTCACAAATCTCATATTTGGAAACTGCTTCTTGGAAACTGATCTGGGGTGTTATCTCACTCAACCTTCCCTAGTTCCGCTAGATGCACAGTTAGAGCTCCTTCCTACTCCAACTGGTGAAAATAACATTTGTACAGTTAGTAGTAGTAGTAATAGCAGTACTAGTGTAGCACACAGTCCCTGTACATATGATTTTTGGACATTGTATATTGATGGTTCCAAAATAGAGGAGGGCTCTGGATTTGGTTGTGTTTTAGTAGACCCGCAATAGAGAAGACATTTGATCTCCAACCACTTGGAATTTGAGAGCACGAACAACACTACAGAATACAAAGCACTCATCTTGGGTTTGAAAAGATCCATTGACCTCAACATTTTGTTTCTCAAAGAAGTAGGTGACTCAGAAATTGCTGTACGATAGGTACATGATACTATACATTATGTGTCACCTCATCTGAAAAGTTATTAGCAAGAGGTACGACGTTTTATTTTTCATTTCCAACATTTTAAAATTATTGATGTTCCTAGAATATGCAAAGCAGCTGCGGATGCATTAGAAAATTTTGCTACTAGGTTATCACTACTTAGGGATAGTTTTTCTGTAGAAATTATTTATAAAACATCTGTCCCTGATAATATTACTAATTTACGCATTTTCAATGATGACCAGTGGATACTACATTTTATGGCGAACACTGATGTATTCAAATATGCATCTATCGATGAAAACGAGCACGAGAAAGCGTTGCAATATGCACCTCGCACAAGTAAAGGGAACCTCCTACCGAAAGGCATGGTATGATTGGAAAGGTTGCATGATTTGCAAAATTGCTTCCACGGGCTAGCCAATGTGAAAACCTATAGTTCGACATTATTGCATGAGAAAATAATTTGGGAAGAGAAAAGAATCCGAAGTATGTCAATATTGGTACTTGTTGCACACCACAGGAACGACAGGCTTTCATCCACTTATTCAAGCAGTACGGAGATGTATTCCTACGGAAATACAATGAGATAAAAAATTATGACACGCAAATAATCCAGTATGTGATTCCAATCAAGGAAGGGGACAATTCGTTTCAATAAAAGTTGTGAAAGGTACATCTGACACTTAATCCCCTGATCCATAAAGAGTTAATGAAATTTTCAGATTCTCAGATCATATTCAAAGTGTGACATTCTACTTGGGTATCAAATTTGGTCTCGGTGAGAAAGAAATCCAAGGAAATCCGCTTGTGAGTCGATTTCCGCAACTTGAACAGTGCCTCGAAAAAATACACTTATCCCGTATCACCTATGGAACAAATATTGTAAATAGTATCAGGGTGAGAGATGTTTTATTTATTGGATGAGTACTCCAGTTATAACCAGGCTCTAGTCTCAGAGCTTGACAGACCGAAGACAAAATTCCACAAGAAGTGGGGTACATTTGCATTCAAAAGAATTCCATTTGGGTTGATCAATGTCGGTGCAACATTTCAACGTGCCATGGACATCACATTCTGCGGACATATTAGATAGAGCATAGTGTTCTATCTTGACGATGTCACATTATTTTCCAAGAAGAGATCCGACTGCATACCTTGAAGAATTTTTTTAGCAATGTCGCAAATACGGGATATCTTTTAATCCTAAAAAGAGTATTTTTATAGTGTCTGAGGGAAACCTTTTGGACCATATCATTTCCAAAAGTGGGATTAAAGTGGACCCAGAGAGGGTCAAAGAAATTATGCAGATTCCCTTCCCTGTGAACAAGAATGTTATGCAGTCCTTCCTGGGTAAAATCAACTTCCTCCGCAAATTCATCTCCGATTACACTCAAATCATGAAGCCTATACAAGAGATGATCAAGAAGGACATGATATATAAATGGGATAAAATGGAAAAGGATGCATTCTCCCGTATTAAGCAAGCCATTGCAGAAACACCCACTTTGTATAGCCCATATTTCAGCAAATATTTCTTTCTCTACACTTTCACTTCCAACACTTCTCTCATCGTTGTGCTAATGAAAAAGGATGATCAAAAAAATGAGTGGATAATACATTTCATGAGCGCTATGCTCTAGGGGCTTGAACTTAAATATCCCACCATTGAAAAATAATCTTATGCAATATACAAGGCGGAGAATCATTTCCAACCCTATCTCCTAAAAACTCATTGCATCATTTTTATTCTTCACCCAGCAGTCAAATCATTGTTCGTTCAACAAGAGTTAGGTGAGAGAAGGGTGAACTAGATGACTGATTTATAGGAATATGATCTAGATTTCAGGCCAATTCATATAATCAAGGGCCATTGTATATGTCAGCTAGTAGTGGAAGCAGTGGATACAAAAGAAGAATATCCTTCTAGATGGGAGCATGAGATCAAAATGTACAATGTCGAGCAAGCCTCCCCCACTACCATCGCAAAATCTTGGTACGCAGATGTGTGCCAATACCTTGAGCATGGAATTGTGCCCTCCCATTTATCTGCATGGCAGAAGAGGACACTCATGCTTAGGGTGCTTTTAAGAAAGTGTTGTGCTATACAACAACCCCCCCATTTCGAAATTTTCTTAATTTTACTCTAAGATGCTAAATAGGAAATAGGGTTCCTTTAGTTTGTAAAAAAGAAATAAAACCTTTACATATAAATCAATTTCTTTGTTTCTTGCTTTTTAAATAAAAGTGCTTCAAAAAACCCTCTAAAAAAAACATGCATCGCAAATCGCAATCACTTAAGGTTAAGGAACATACAATCCGTATAATATTGTTGTGATATGAAAGTCTCAATCTTAGAGCTTCTTAAGCAAATCATTGACAAACATGTGATGCGATAAAGCGATCACATATCACCTATTGCATCGCAAATTCCAAGTGATAGGTTTAACGGAACATTGAAACTTTGCGATGTGATAAGATTCTCGCATCTCGCATATCGCTGAAACCAAGAGAAGCCACACTCAAAAACTTGCGATGCGATAATATTCCCACATCTCGCATATCTCAATCCTAGCAAAATAAGTGATAATCACCTCGGGGACGCACGATGCAATGTTTTAATATAATAAAGTGGTTTAAAGATAATACAGAGAAAACATGATATGGACAGTTAAATAAATATTTTCCCAACTCTATGTGCCAGATCATCACTGATCGCAATTGCAGAAATTTGAAAGACTCTTAAAACATGGTGCTTACACCTCCCGACTTGCGATATGCAATGGCTCTTTAAAATAATATATATTGAAATCGCTCATCGCAAGATCGGAAAGTTTATGGCACACATTCTAATTAGGCCTTAAGAAAACTTTGATGCGATCTATTTACTGAACATTTAAGTTTCACATCGTTAAATATGGAAAAACATTAAGAACGGTAATGACTTCAGTCCTTCAAGATTTTGTCATTCGTGTTAATATTATTTCATAATACGAAATCTTTCGCACCAAATACTCCTGCCCTGATTTTCAGCTGTACTATTATCACCACTATTTGTTCAAGCATTAGCCACTCTAAAAGTTTAAGTTTATCGCTCTTCTCTATTTCATATAATTGCAGTTTCAATCTGGAAGTATGGAACCACCTAAAATGACAAAGAAAGCCCGAAAGACAAAAGCCTCCCCTGCATTAGATGAAGGAACAAAAAAAGTTGTGTTGATCTCAGATACGACATGCCAAGGCTGTGGGAAAATTTCATGGGAAGGAATATATGATATGATGGAAAATGAAAGGCCTGAGGTAATTGAAGGACATGCAACAATAGATGGACTTGTAGAATCTAAGAATACACTTGGTGATCTAGCCAACTCTTTTCTTCATAGAATAGTGGCCTGACCAAATATTTTTCCATACAATGATACGGTAAAATGGGTAGTTGAGGGCATCAATATAACAAACAAGACGCTATTCATAGTTGACAAAAGAATGTTTGGACCCTTCAAGCTTGAAGATTTGAATAAAATGTATCATTTCCCAAAGCCTCAGAAGTGCTATAACAAATCATTCCTTGAAGCTTTCGCGAAGGAAAACGAAATAGAGTCGGACCCAATCAAACAATGGAGGCACTTCTGCTAAGTTTTCCATTGAAATGGTCTCATTAATAGAAGCAACCTTGAATTCTTTTGTGATGGATTAGACTACTATCCTATCAGACAAAATGGTAGTCCAAATACTTGACTATAGGAAAAATAGGTTTGTGACCACTCGAGTTGTTCCCCCATTCTATATGAGTGCCTACATAGTCGACACCATTTGTTTCAATTCTGATTTTCCTATCATGGGATGGAAATGGACTATTCAAGACCCAACCCCTATCCATATTTACCATAAAGACCTGTGGCAGAAACAATATAAGAAGCATTTTTACAAGATTTGTCATGGCTTCATCCTACCCATTCATCAGGCCATTTTAATAGACTAGCCCCTCGGTTGTTCGAGGAAGCTAGCATCGATTTAACTTCAATTGGCAGTTGGTTTGGGGAAGAGATGTTTACATACATTAGGGTTTTTGGCAGCATTACCAACCCGCATGTCCTTCCTCGATATGTCCCATATAAGTTATTGGCTAGGGAAATAGCCTGTCAGACTATTGAAAAGGGGCTTACAAAAAATCTCAAATATGCCAAGAAACAATTATGACTTGCCTTTCCGGTTTGAAGTGACATTTATTCATTACATGATTATAAGCACGCCCAAATTGAAGCTGAGAAAATAGGGGGTTTGAACCTAGCGGTTATTCCCAAAAGGCAGTATGACCCGAATAATGTTGCTTTTAATTTCACTACTCAGGTAAAAGTTAAACAATTCATCCATGAGAAAGATGAATTCGATGACTTCTTTAGATCAACCAAGATGTTCTCACAAGTTCATCACCTGGCAAAGATTAAGATGGGACCAAGGAAAATGGATCAATTCATCCAATACAGGACACAAAGGCTTCAAACAATACCATTGGACTTCTTGAATATTGTACCAGCCATCCAGCAAGTAGCACAAAGCACAAAGTAGGAGAAAACTTCTGAGGCGACCAAGACAAATGAGAAGGAAATGGAACAGTTGGACACAGATGTTCACATTGATCTGATATTGATCAAAGAATGGGAAAATTTTGATCAGCAAATTAAAGGTCAGAGTAATAGCAAACTATTATCACACTAGAAGTCCAAACGATGCTCGAGATTTGTCAGTTAAAGCCGCAGGAGGAATGACAGATGCAATGCATTTTTTAAAGTTATTGCAGTTCTATTTTTATCATGAAAGCCCATATTTTGGGAGAGGTTGTTCCAACCACTTTAAGCACTTTTTACAAACAATTTGTTTTATTTCTACTATAAAGACCCTTTCATGTCATTTTAGAAAGGGTCCTGAAATTGTATTAAATCAGATTTAAGAAGATAGCACTTCTGCACTTCTAGATTTATTCTTGTAGAAGATAAGGATCAAGGTTCAAACTTGTTATAAAGGAGAATTCAAGAAGACTTGCATTTCTATATATTTTTGGAGTTTTCGAAAATAAGAAGAATGAGACAGACTATTATTCTCATAGCAGGATTCAAATACATATGGTACTTTTATCAAATGTCTCTTTGTTACATGTTATGCAAATATACAGTCTTTTGATTCGATATTGTTATTATATGTGAATGTTCATATAGTTCTGCATTACATCACTTTTGAGTAAGTTAGAATTAGTATTCTATAAGCACATATGCTGACAATTGATGTTACTATGAAATGCAATATGTTTTACATCACTTTGTGATCATCATTCATGCTTAACTTTCTGTAGTCAAGTGACTGATATTTATTAGCATTCAATTACTAGGAATCATTATAAATCGCATTGATATTGTATTACCCGGGTTATTTATATATAGATTTATTTGTATATTTTTGTAAATTTGCAATTCAAACCATCTATCATCTCGTTATATACTCAAAACACTCATTCATCAAAAACACATTTGATTGGGAAACTGGTCCCATATTATCCAGTCGGAGCCACCATCCCAAATGGAAAAGGAACTGTATTAAGGGCCAGACCGAGTGGTTATCCCCAATGTTGGTGCAACGATTTTAGAGGCATCAACATTTTTGGTGCTAGAAGGAGGGCCTGACTATGAATGGCAAGTAAATCTAAATCTACAGGCCATTCTAAGAGTAAAACTCCCTCACCATCACCTCCAACTTCTCCCTCGCATTCTAAATCTCCTATTCCTAAGTGAGAAGTTGAAAAGAAAAATACAGAACCCACTACTGAAATCCTAAACAAGCTAGACATTACTCCTTCTAAAACCCCTGAAGTACAATATTTGATCCACAAATTGCAGGGTATTTCAATTTCTCAAGAAGATTCTGAGTTATTCCAAGGCAGTGTCACTTCCCAGTATATCCCATCACAACCATTAACTAGAGAAAAGAGTGAAAATCTTGGAATCCCACCAGTTGAATTCCCTCTGCCAAGTCAAAAAAGGGCTAGGAAGACACCATCGGAATCCGTTAGCGATATTATTTTATCATCATCCATACCATTTCAAGTTCACACACCTGCTTCTCAACTCCAGATCATAGTCCAAACAAGTACAGGAGCTTTAATATCCTCTACCCAATCACTTTCAACCGCTTCTTCACCCTCTTCTACTAATAGCTCAATAATGGAACATAATCAACCTCAACCAAGGCCATGGACCAATCCAAGAGCTGTTACAATGCCCACCCCTTTGACACAATTGCCAGCTCATCCAGAAAAATGGTTACCTAAATTAAACCCAGATAATAGCCTGTTAGCGGAAGAACATATAGATAATTTCATGTTGTCTATTAATTTGAATGGAGTAACAGAAGAGGACGTAGTGGTAATGTTATTCCCATATACATTACAAGGAGCAGTTGGATCATGGTACTTCTCATTACCATCAGGCTCGATTAATAGCTGGGATGCTTTTCAAGATCAATTTTTAACCAAATTTGGAGATGATAAGTCTACAACAACTCTGATAAATGACCTCTCCAATTTGAAAGCCAAACCCAAATAACCCATTAAGGACTTCAACTCACATTTCAATAAGTTATTGAATAAAATACCTACGAAATCCAAGCCTAGTGAAGAGGTCCGAAATGAATGGTACATTTCTACACTACCTTCAAACACAACTATCTTTGTTGAAAGAGCTACTAAACCAACATTAGCAGAAAATATGAAAGAAGCAATAAATTTCAAAAAAAGTATCGTGGCCTTAGAAAAGAAAAATGCACTAGAGGAAATAAAATAAAATAAAAGTAACCTTTAGAGAGGAATCAAAGAATAAAGTAACAAAAGATCCATATGACATGGAAGGCTTGCAAAAAGTTCTTAAAACTATGTCCTATAAAATGGTAGAAATTAAAAAGCAGGTAGCTAAAACCTCATAAAAAATACCATTTAGGAATTTTAAAAGAAATCAGGCAACTGATCCTAAACCACAAAATGCTATATCAAATGTAGAATCTAATTTAGATGATGATGAAGAAGAAGATACAGCTTTATCAACTGATGAAACAGAGGAATAAGAAACAGTTGAATGTCATCGAATGTGGGACTTTATTTTAGCCAACCTTGATAATGAAAGTGAACAGGAAGCCTTACCAGTAAACACTAGAAGTAAGAGTGTTATAGAACCTAATCAGTCAACTCAAAAGAAGAAAAACTCAAATCCTGTTACTAAAGAGAAAGCTCCCGCGAAGAAAACTCCAATTTCATCTCCTCAAACAAAACCATCTTCGTCTAATCCTCCATCATCATCAAAGACTCTAGTAGTTTCAGATCCCATGGATTATAACATAGTTGAAGATATGAAGAAGACTCGAGCAAATATTTCTCTGCATGAACTTAGCAAGCTCAAACATCAACAAAAGTTGTTTCTTAAGGAATTAAATGTAGTACCTTCTTCTCCTCTTCCAACTAGTGTATTATCCAAGGCTGCCAGAGGATCAGGTAAGCCACCAATTGAAAAGGTGGATGCTATTGATGCCATTTTAATGGGAGATAGATCAAATTCTCATACTCCTCCTTTTCCTTTAACTTATGAGATCTACAATAGAAACTTGCATAATTTGTTATGAAACTAGCTCACAAAAAGATAGAAAAGATAGTTGAATTCCTTAGAATTCAGCCTCTTCAAGCGGTAAACCTCCTTTACATTACACAAATGAACAATTCTTAGATGCTAAATATGACAAGACCTCCTTTCTATATATAGGAGTCTAAGGAGTCATAATATAATCAGAGTCGGCATAACAATAATAATGTAAGGGCACAATAATAACAATAGTGGGCTTCTATGGGACACAATAGTAATAATATGGGGACTACATGGGTACAAAAATATAATAAGGGGGTTGTACTAATAAAAATAAGGGGTTACACTAGTGGTATAGAGGCCTAACATGCCCCTTTCCTTCAAAAAGTGTTGTCCTCAACGCTTGAGTAGTTCTTGATGCTTCTGTAGAATATTCTTGTCCTCCCATGTGGAATCTTCAGCGGGTAAGTTCTTCCACTTGATGAGATACTCTGAAATTGATCGATTTCATAGCTGTCGGGTTCTTGTTTCTGTGACTTCTCCAGGTTTCAATATGATTTTTCCTTCCTCTTCAAGTTCTAGCAATATTGTTTGAATTGGGATCTTCTGCAACTTTTGAATGAGTGGCCACACTTCTTCATCCTTCTTCCATTCATCCCTTGCTTCATTTATCCAATCTGGTTGGATAATAGAAATAACACAAAACAATGCTTCCACATCCTCATCCTTTCTTGAGAGTGCATCTGCAACAAAATTTTGCTTCCCTTTTCTATAAATGATGTCAAACTCATAAATCAATATATGTGTGACCCATTTTTTCTGTTCTTCTATAGATAATATTTGTTCTAGAAAGTATTTAAGACTATCATCATCCATTTTTACGTTGAAGTGTCTTCCCATTCGGTAAGGTCGCCATTTCTTAAGTGCATATAGTATTGCCAACATTTCCTTCTCATAAATATCTTGCTTGAGATGTAGCAGTAAAAATACCCAATCACCTACATCAAAAAAAAATTTCACTATGATGTTGATCTACCTGTTGTTTCATTCGATTTTGCACCAAAGTGGCATTATCCTTTCAAAGTTGGAGAAATTGTTGTTGATGCTTGATGTGATCTTTCACTGCTTGAACCTTTTTCTTCTTGATATGTCCTTCTATCTTGAGAGTTTGAGGAGTGGTAATTTCTTCCAGTCCTTTACAATATATGGTCGGATTCATTTCTTGATGCTCAATGTGATCTTTCACTTCTTGAACATTTTTCTTCTTGATATGTCCTTCTATCTTGATAGTTTGAGGAGTGGTAATTCCGTCCAATGAATTACAAGATATGGTTGGATTCATTTCTTCTTTCTCGATGTGATCTTTCACTTCTTGCACCTTTTTATTCTTGATATGTCCTTCTATCTTGGGAGTTTGAGGAGTGGTAATTCTTTCCAATGCTTTACAAGATATGGTCTGATTCATTTATTCCTTCTCTGGGGTTGGGTCCTAGCGTATATCCTCTTATTTTGATGTTTCTTGATCCTTTTCTTCCTCCTCTTCATACTCTATGTAAAATAATTTCTTCTCAGCACACTAATGACCTATAGTGCATTTGCTATCACAATTGTAACAAAGCCCTTTTTCTCTTTTTTCTTCCAATTGTTGTGGTGTGACCCTTGTAGGTTGTGGAAGGCTACGAGAAACAACACTTCCATCTTTATAGTTGTGAGGGGTAGACTTCTTTTTTGCCATAATTTTACTTTCCACTATGTCACAAAGCCCTTTTACTCTTTCCAATCGTTGTGGTGTTGCTCTTTGTATCCTCATAATGTGCTATCATTTCCTCCATGAGAATTGACCACGTAAGAAGTTGTTTACAAGAACAAAGCCCTTTATACCATAAAAATTGATCTGGTTCTAAATATGAAGATGCAATACATACCTTTTGTAATAGTGGTATACCATGTAGATAAAAATATTACTCCATCTAAAGTATCCAATTTACCAGATCCTTGCCATCGAACTTCCTCATATCGCCTTTTCTTGATTTTAGGAGCTCGATCTTGAAATGACTATAACTCTATAATTGCAGTTCTTCCAGTTCTGAAATTGTGACCTGTAGTAGCCCTCTGCATCTTCTTTCCAATGCCACCAGTCTGATCCAAATTGGATTCTTCAAGGAAGAGTTATGCACAATCTCCCCAGATGACCTGATTATAGACCTTTCCAAAAGAGCGAACTTGTATGAAGTGCCATGTGTCACTGTTTCAACCTTTGGCTCTGAAAAATATATACAAGAAACTACAATCCATTCTCTTTCTATAACTTCTTACAAAATTTCAATCCAATGCTCAGAGAGAAAGTTATGAAGATTTTCCCCAGGTCACTTGTTTGGAATGTAATTTAGGAGTCTGCAAAAAGACCAAATTCCTCATATCATATCTCCACAAATATAGCGTGAAAATCTCTGAAATTCAGACTCGAGGTTTAGCGTGATTTCGTCTCAAATGGGTTTTTTTTTGCTTCTGAAACGTCGCAAAAAAAAGTTATAGCGAAAATGCCACGATGACCTATTCGGAGCAGTGAAACCCTAAAATCCAAAGCTTTGATATCAAATGTTATGAAACCAACTCACAAAAAGATAGAAAAGATAGTTGAACACCTTAGAATTCAGCCTCTTTGAGGGGGAAGCCTCCTTTACATTACACAAATACAATTCTTGGATGCTACAAATGACAAGACCTCCTTTCTATATATAGGAGTCTAAGGAGTCGTAATATAATCAGAGCCGACATAGCAATAATAATGTAAGGGCACAATAATAACAATAGTGGGCTTCTATGGGGCACAATAGTAACAATATGGGGACTACATGGGTACAGCAATATAATAAGGGGGATGTACTAATAACAATATGGGGTTACAATAGTAGTATAGGGGCCTAACATAATTGCTTGATTGATTCAGGGGCTTCATAAATATAATGCCAACATTAGTTTGCTCCAAATTAAATATTGAACCTCAGAAATCTGCAGTTCATATTGTTCAGCTAGATCAGACTAAGGTTCAAGTTTTAGGAGAAATAAATACAATTACTATTAGAATATCTGTTGATCCAAGGGTTGTTCAAATAATTGAAATATTGATTGCTGACATCCCTGAGTTTTATGGTTTAATTCTTAGCAGATATTGGTCTGAAAAACTCCATGGTTATATTTCAACATATTGGTCTCACATGCGGCTTCCTTATAATGGGAAGCCAAATCAAATCAGAATTGACCATGAAAAGCATCTTACTCACATAGTAACTGAATTTGAAGAAGAAAATGAACCAATAGCCTTCAATAATAATATTCTTGGTAACTATTTGGCTAAATCATTTTTTTGGAATTTCACTGCTCAGCTAGTAATGTCACTTCACAAGTTGAAAATTTTTCATAGACAGATACTTCTAAGTGTGTTAATGTTGTAGATAAAATTGTAGATAAACATGTAAATAAGCCTTTATTTTGGTCTTTGTATTTTGATGGATCTAAATCCAATGACGGTGCAGGAGTAGGATGTATTTTAGTCAGTCTTGAAGGAGAGAAAACTATGTTATCATGCAGGTTAGAATTTGAGTGTACCAATAATACTGCAGAATATGAAGCCTTGATTCAAGGTATTTATAAAGAAATAGGTCTTGATGTGAAATATTTAAAAGTGTTTGGTGATTCTGAAATAGTGATAAAACAAGTGAGAAATACTATTCATTGTCTGTCAGGAAATCTCAAACACTATCAATCACTCGCTCAAGATCTTATTTCTCATTTTCTAGAATTTGATATCTCTCCTATTCCCAGATCATAGAATGCAGTAGTAGATCTCATGGTTAATGTAGATTCTAAACTCCTTCCATCTGAGGATTATAGTCCAAATAGAATTTTCTATTGAGTTGATTTTTACATCCATCCAAGATAATGTCACTAATTGGCATGTGTTCAATCATGATGAGGATATCCTAAATTTCTTGACATCTGAAGGGTCTTATGAAGATCAAATCATTGATGAAAGCGATCATGATCTTCAATTAAAATAGAAATTCAAAGAAAATCCTATTCCTAAATCTGTGGTTAAACTGGAAGATCTTTATGATATTAAGGATATATTCAAAAAGGTCATTAATGCAAAACTTCAAAGTTCAACTTTAAGGTTTGAATTGGTAAACCTTGGTATAGATACCAAACCACAAAATGTTAATCTAAGGCTTGGACTTTCACCTCATGAAAGATTGGCTTTCATCCGATTATTGAAGAAATACAAAAAAAAATTTGCTTGGAATTATGAGGATCTGAAGACCTATGATACCTTTATTATTCAACATAAAATTCCAATGATTTCTGACGAGAAACCTGTACAACAGAAATTAAGGAAAATTTACCCCAATCTTGAGAGTTAAATCAAAGCAGAGTTGAATAAACTCCTTAAATCCAAAATACTATTTCCTGTTAGACATTCGAAATGGGTCTCAAATTTGGTACCTGCCAGGAAAAAGAATGGTGATATTAGGATTTGCATAGATTTTCCAAATCTCAACAAAGCATGTCAAAAAGATAATTTCCCATTACCAACAATGGAGAAGATACTTCAATCAGTAGTTGGCTCAAAGTTAATGTCTTTTCTTGATGGTTTTTCAGGATATAATCAGATCTTGGTCCATCCAGATGATAGATTAAAGACTGCATTTAGAACTAAATGGAGAACATATTCTTATCAGAAAATGCATTTTGGTTTGATAAATGTTGGAGCTACTTTCCAACGATCCATGGACATAGCTTTCAAAGGTTTGATCAATAAAATAATCATTGTTTACTTGGATGACATAACTGTCTATTCTAAGAAAAAGAGCAACCATTTGCATGATTTAAAGCAAATTTTTGAACGTTGCAAAAAGTATGGGATTTCCTTAAATCCCAAGAAATCATTCTTTTCTCTTAACGAAGGTAAACTCTTAGGGTTTATTGTATCCAAAAATGGCATATATATTGATCCTGATAGGATAAAGGATATTTCTGATATCCCTTTACCACATAATAAGAAATCTATGCAATCCTTCTTGGGACAAATAAATTTTGTAAAAGGATTCGTTCTTAATTTTTCTCATATTGTTCTACCCTTGCAATCCATGATTAAGAAAAGTTCAACCTTCAAATGGGGACATAACGAAAAGGAAGCTTTTGACTCAATCAAACAAGCAATCATTAATGCTCCTACATTGAATACTTCGAATTTTTCTAGTCATTTTGTTTTATATATTTTGGCCACTGAATCATCTAATGCTACTGTTTTAACACAAATTAATGATCAGCAAGTGGAAGCACCCATATCTTTCTTTAGTTCAAATTTACAAGGTGTTGATCTTAATTATTCAAAAGTCGAAAAACAAGCCTTCACTATGTTTAAGTCTATTAAACATTTTAAACCTTTCCTCCTGAAAACACATACAAAAGTAATAGTCCCATTCTCTGCAGTGAGGCAATTGCTAATTCAAAGAGAAGTAGGAGAGAAAAGAGCTAACTGGGTAAAAACTTTGTAAGAATATGATATTGATATTAAACCAGCGAAAGTTGTTAGAGGACAAGGTTTTTGTAGGTTGCTAGCAGGAGCTTCCAATATACCAGATCATGAAGCTTCAGGTAGTACTGCACACGTTAATGAGATAAGTATAATTAATTCTGAATCTCAATATGCTGATATGATTTTTTACTTAAGGAATGGTTATGCCCCCCCAAGTTCAGCTACGAAAACAAACGTGGTTTAAGGTTAAAAGACAAACACTATGAAATCATTGATGATGTGTTATTCAAGAGAAATTATGATTCTGTTATATTACGATGCCTTGAAAAATCTCAAGCGCAAACGGTTTTATAGGAATTGCATGATGGCCTAGCTGGTGGACATTTTGGAGGAGACACTACGGTGCATAAAATACTACATGTTGAGTATTATTGGCCAACTCTGTTCAAAGATACCCATGACTATGTGAGGAAATGTAAGATATGTGAAACTTCTAGTGGGAGACAAAGGAAACCAACCTTTCCTTTACAAACAGTTAACATTGAGCAACCATTTGAGTAGTGGGGCTTGATATTATAGGAGAAATTGTTCCTCATTCATCCAAGCAACACAGATATATCCTTACAGCCACAGACTACTTCACAAAGTGGGTAGAAGCAATTCCACTAAAGGTAGAAAATTCTGATACGATTATTGAATTTATTGATCATTTTATCATCACCAAGTTTGGTTTACCTAATGTGCTTATCTTTGATAATGCATCTTATTTTTCTGGAAATAGTATAGTCGAATTTTCTCTTAAGAGAGGTTTTAAGTTAAAATACTTTGCAAATTACTATCCTCAAGGAAATGGCTTAGCAAAGTCAACTAACAAAAATCTCATAAGGATTATTAAAACAACTTTTGATCAAAGCCAAAAGAATTGGCATAAATCTTTAATATTCGCACTATGGGCAGATCGTATAACTCAAAAGGCCTTAATAGGTACTTCTCCTTTTAACTTAGTATATGGGAAAGAAGTTGTTATTCCACCAAATCTAGCCCTCCCATCACTATCCCTAGTGAAATTCATTGAAGAAACTCCTTCCTCTATTCAATTAAGGTTCGATCAAATTCTTAAATTAGATGAGGAAAGAGAAAGAGCCAAAATTACTCATGCTAAACATCAGCAAGTCATTAAATCCTCTTTTGATGCAAGTTCAGTCGGCTCAAAAATGTTACAGATTTGGTGATCTCATTTTGAAATGGGACAAAGCACATGAAGACAATGGTAAACATACCAAATTTTAGTAGATGTGGCTTGGACCATTTGAGATCGTCGAAAATGTAGGCTCATCAACATTTTTACTGCAAGAATTATTAGGAAAGATAGATTCTCTTCCTATGAATGGGCTTATCTTAAAGAAATTCTATATTCTTTTTATGCAAATTTTGATTTCCTTCAATAAATGTTGTAAATAGTATACTATTGGCTTTCTACTATTGAAATATCTTTGAAAATATATTGTGAATATCCGCTTTTAGAAAGTAGAAACTTTTAAGGAAGTGATTATAGTTTTGGGAAATTAGATAAACATCATAAAACTCTGAGATGTTCTTTGAAATTGTGAAATATTTCAAACCAGGAAAACATAGTGAATCATTTTAAGTTTTATCAGTTGAGAGAGGTTATTTTGTAAAAGGTAAATACTTTCTACGACTGAGCATCTACATCTCTACAATTGTCATCCAATAACTCTTAAGGAGTCAAAGATTCACCCCATCCATTAGGACTATGATTTTTTAGAGTGTAATTCTAAAATATATCTTATTTAAAAGATAAGAGGTCTCATTACGAGCCTGCTTACCATGATCATAGGGAACTAGTTAAACTGACATTACCAATACCGCATACCAAAACAGGGTAATTGCTTATAATCATAAGACAAGGGGTCTCATTACAAGCCAACTTGTTTAGTTTAATTACAACTAGTGAATGGCATTGTCATCTTCTAGCTCCCAAACCAGGACAATGGCCTTTATCCGGAATAGAAAAAATAAAAAACTAAAAAATAAAAATAAAAATATATATGGATATATCTTTCTGAATTTATCTTTAAAAGATTATATTCTTAGATGGACAGGATAATGAGTAATTGATAGTTAAAAGGTAGCCCTATCGAGACTATAGACGTTTGCTGGCAGCAGTGAATCTACCTATGAAAAAAGAGTAAATTCAAAAGCTAAGTTGGAGAAGCCCGCTACTTTATCTTTAATAGCCAATCAAGGTGTGAAGAAACTACAAATGTTTTCATTGATAATAAGGGTTTGGAAAAGAAATTGCAAAATTGATCAAATTTTCTTATTCAGAGTAATTTTGTTTATCTAACATATTTCAAAATAGTTTCCTTTTCCTCAATTGTTTGTACTAAAGAAAGTGTTAGAAATTTCATCTTTTTATTCAGAGATAACTGGTTCTTTCAGTGAATCACCAATTGTTGTGCTATACAACAACCCCCCCATTTCGAAATTTTCTTAATTTTATTCTAAGATGTTAAATAGGAAATAGGGTCCCTTTAGTTTGTAAAAAAGCAATAAAACCTTTACATAGAAATCAATTTCTTTGTTTCTTGCTTTTTAAATAAAAGTTCTTCAAAAAACCCTCTAAAAACAACACGCATCGAAAATCACAATCACTTAAGGTTAAGGAACATACAATCTGTATAATATTGTTGTGATCCGAAAGTATCAATCTTAGAGCTTCTTAAGCAAATCATTCAAAAACATATGATGCGATAAAGCGATAGCATATCTCTATCGCATTGCAAATCCCAAGTGATAGGTTTAACGGAACATTGAAACTTTGCGATGCGATAAGATTCTCGCATCTCGCATATCGCCAAAACCAAGAGAAGCCACACCTGAAAACTTGTGATGCTATAATATTCTCACATCTCGCATATCGCAATCCCAATGGAAATAAGTGATAATCACCTCGGGGACACACGATACGATGTTTTAATATAATAAAGTGGTTTAATTATAATATGGAGAAAACATGATATGTGCGGTTAAATAAAGATTTTTCCAACTCTATGTGCGAGGCCATCACTGATCGCAATCGCAGAAATTCGAAAGACTCTTAGAACATGGCACTTACACCTCCCGACTTGCGATATGTGATGGCTCTTTAAAATAATATATATTGAAATCTCTCATCGCAAGATTGGAAAGTTTACGGCACACATTCTAATTAGGCCTTAAGAAAACTATGATGTGATCTATTTATTAAACATTTAAGTTTCACATCATTAAATACAACAAAACATTAAGAATAGTAATGACTTCAGTCCTTCAAGATTTCGTCGTTTGTGTTAATATTATTTCATAATACAAAATCTTTCGCACCAAATACCCCTGCCCTGATTTTCGACTGTACTATTATCACCACTATTTGTTCAAGCATTAGCCGCTCTGAAAGTTTAAGTTTATCTCTCTTCTCTGTTTCATATTATTGCAATTTGAATCTGGAAGTATGTGTCCAGCTAAAATGAAAAATAAAGCCTGAAATACCAAAGCTTCCCCAGTAGTAGCCGAAGGAACAGAAAAAGTTGTGTTGATCTTAGATACGACATGCCAAGACTGTGGGAAAATTTCATGGGAAGGCATATATGATATGATGGAAAAGGAAAAGCCTAAGGTAATTGAAGGACAGGAAACAATGGATGGACTTGTAGAATCTGAGAATACACTTGGTGATTTAGCCGACTCTTTTCTTCATAGAATAGCATCCCAACCAAATATTTTTCCATACAATGATATGGTAAAATGGGTAGTTGAGGGCATCAGTATAATAGATAGGATGCTATTCACAGCCGACAGAAGAATGTTTGGATCCTTCAAACCTAAAGACTTGAAGAAAATGTATCATTTTCCAAAGCCTCAGAAGTGCTATAACAAATCATTCCTTGAAGCTTCCGCAAAGGAAAATGAAATAGAGTCGGACCCCATCAAACAATGGAGGCACTTCCCTAACAAACACAAGAATGAGTCACCCGGTATGTACTCTGTGGCCTCTCTAACATATCCATATTGTTATGTTGCCGCAATGATGTGTAGACTATTTAGAAGCCCCAACCCTGCTAAGTTTTCCATTGAAATGGTCCTGTTAATAGAAGCAACATTGAATTCTTTTGTGATGGATTGGGCTACTATCTTATCAGACAAAATGGCATCCCAAATACTTGACTATAGGAAAAATAGGTTTGTGACCACTCGAGTTGTTCCCCGATTCTATATGAGCTCCTACATAGTCGACACCATTTTCTTCAATTCCGATTTTCCTATCATGGGATGGAAATGGACTATTCAGGACCCAACCCCTATCCATATTTACCATAAAAACTTGTGGAAAAAATAATATAAGAAGCATTTTTACAATATTTTTCATGGCTTCATCCTACCCATTCATCAAGCCATTTTTGATAGACCAGCCCCTCAGCTGTCTGAGGAAGCTAGCATCGATTTAACTTCAATTGGTAGTTGGTTTGGGGAAGATATTTTTACATACATTAGGGTTTTTGGCAGCATTACCAACCCGCATGTCCTTCCTCTATATGTCCCAGATAAGTTATTGGCTAGGGAAATAGCCTGTCAGATAGTTGAAAAAGGGCTTACAAAAAATCTCAAAGATTCCAAGAAACAGTTATGGCTTGCCTTTCCGGTTCGCTGCGGCATTTATTCATTACATGATTATAAGCACACCCAAATTGAAGCCGAGAAAATAAGGGGTTTGAACCTAGTGGTTATTCCCAAAAGGCAGTATGACCTGAATAATGTTGCTTTTAATTTCACTACTCAGGTAAAAGTTAAACAATTCATCCATGAGAAAGATGAATTTGATGACTTCTTCAGATCAGCTGAGACGTTCTCACAAGTTCATCACTTGGAAAATATTAAGCTGGGACTAGGGAAAATGGATCAATTCATCTAATACAGGACACAAAGACTTCAAACATTACCACTGGACTTGTTGAATATTGCACCAACCATCCAACAAGAAAAGTAAAGCATAGAGAATGAGAAAACTTCTAATGCAGTTGAGACAAGCGAGAAGGCAATGGAACAGTTGGACATAGACGTTCACATTGATCCAATATGGATCAAAGAATGGGAATAGTTTAATCAACATACTAAATATCATAGTAATACCCAAGCTATTATCGCACCAGAATCTCCCTTAAAACAACAGCCCCTGATTCATGAGCCTGTGATTGATAGACCATCTGGCATGGACTCACCTCTAAAGGAAATCGAGGTAATCCCTGAGTATCCTTCGTCAGAGATTACACTCAGCATAGAAGAGATTCCACCATTGGATGTGTTCTATAGCCCTAAACACAGAGCTGTAGTCAAAAGGCAGCGAAAAAAGAGAAAGATAGATCAAGTATCAGCGATAGTTCCTCAAAGTGAATCCATGAATATCATTTGGAGAGACTCAAAAGTTAATCCCTCTAAGGACTTGACCAAATTATCTCAGTTTGCAGGAGCATATACAGCTACCATGATTGATAAAGCAACCGAAGTTAATCAATTTCTCAAGGAAAAGGATCAGAGGATTAAACAACTGGAAGAACAGTTAAGGGAGGAAAAACAGAGGATTGATCAGCAAGCTATTGAAAGACAACAACACCTATCTTAGGAATTCGAACAACTGAAACTGGCACATCATGAAGAGATCAAGTCTAAGGATGAGAAAATAAAGCAGCTACAACTCTCAATGGATCAATTTAAAGACAATCCCAAAATTGAAGAGTTTATAAAGGAAGCCTTAGAAGTAAATAATTTCTTGTCTCAACAGCTAACCCAACTCTGCCAAAAGATAGCTCTCATTCATCCGCTATGTATCAAAACCAACACGCTGATAGATCAAGCAGTCAATTCCAGGTTGGAATTCGAAGATGCAAATGACAAGATTACAAATTACATCTCTTAGCACAACACAGGAAAGGAAAGGGTACTAAATCACCAGTAATTGAAGAATCTCACAAGGAGATATTATTTTCAAAATGGGAGACACAGCTGATCAAAGCAGAAAGAGCAACTTCCAGGGTCAGGGCATTGAGGAATAATATCATTGAACTGATTAATGACAACTTACATAGTGAAAATTTAATTTTTTAGTGTTCCCCAGAAAACGTTCCAAAAGCAAAGGTGTTGGAAAAACAATGGAAGCAAGATTTGAATACCAGGGCGGAGTAAATAAAAAAAAAAAAAATTCTACTTGGTCAAACCTCGTAGTCAACAAATGACAATCAAATGTCTTACTGATGCACCCAATCGCATGATGCCAAAACTCTCAGATGTAGTGTACACAAGACAGTTGTATGCTAGGATGAGTCATCCACTAGAAGTCCAAACGATGCTCGAGATTTGTCAGTTAAAGCCACAGGAGGAATGACATATGCAATGCAAATTTTTAGAGTTATTGCAATTCTATTTTTATCATGAAATCCCATATTTTGAGAAAGGCTATTCCAACCACTTTAAGCACTTTTTACGAGAAAATTGTTTTATTTTTACTATAAAGACCCTTTCATGTCATTTTAGAAAGGGTCTTGAAATTATATTAAATTAGATTTAAGAATATAGCACTTCTGCAATTCTGGATTTATTTTTCTAGAAGATAAGGATCAAGGTTCAAACTTGTTATAAAGGAGAATTCAAGAAGACTTTCATTTCTGTATCTTTTTGGAGTTTTCGGAAATAAGAAGAACGAGCCAGACTGTTATTCTCATAGCAGGATTCAAATACATATGGTACTTTTATCAAATGTCTCTTTGTTATATGTTATGCAAATAAACAGTCTTTTGATTCGATATTGTTATTATATGTGAATATTCATATAGTTCTGCATTACATCACTTTTGAGTAAGTTGGAATTGGTATTCTATAAGCACATATGCTGACAATTGATGTTATTATGAAATGCAATATGTTTTACATCACTTTGTGATCATCATTCATGCTTAACTTTCTGTAGTCAAGTGGATAATATTTATTAGCATTCGATTACTGGGAATCATTATAAATCGCATTGATATTGTATTCCCCGGGTTATTTATATATAGATTTAATTGTATATTTTCGTAAATTTACAACTCAAACCATCTATCATCTCGTTATATACTCAAAACACTCATTCATCAAAAGCACATTTGATTGGGAAACTAGTCCCATATTATCCAGTCAGAGCCACCATCCCAAACGAAAAAGGAACTGTATTAAGGGCTAGACCGAGTGGTTATCCCCAATGTTGGTGCAACAATTTTAGAGGCATCAACTGAAAGCAACATAATGGAGTATTTATCAAGCGCCTAGAAGTTCCCGATTCAAAGAAAGTATTGTGTGATCTCCATGAAAAACCAGTCGGGGGACACTTTGCAAGTAACACAACAGTTCATAAGGTTATGCAGGTTGATTTCTACTGGCCTACATTATTCAAAGGAACACTGAATGAAACAAGAAGTCACCTATCCCATTGCAACCTATTGTAGTGGAAGAACCTTTTCAACAGTGGGGCTTGGATGTTATTGGAGAAATATTTCCGCATTCATCAAAGTAGCACCACTATATTCTCACTGTTATAGACTACTTCATGCATTGGACCGAAGTAGTTCCTCTCAAATAGGTGAATGATCAAGAGTCATCAACTTCCTTAGGCATAATATCATTTCTAGGTTCGACATTCCAACTTCACTTGTTTCTTATAATGCAACATATTTTTCATTGTTAAAATTATATGATTTTTCTTTAGAAAATGAAATTGTATTGAAACATTTAGCTAATTACTATCCACAAGGGAATGGTCTTTCTGATTCCACAAATAAGAACCTTATCCATATCATCAAAAATACCATCTTCTCATAACAAAGGAACTGGCACTCCACTTTGGTAAATCCCTTATGGGCTGACCAAGTCACACCAAAGCTTTCTTTGAACACCTCTCCTTACTTCCTAATCTACGAAAAAGAAGCCATATTCGTCCCTAACATCTACTTTCCTGCTCTCTAATTTACACAAGAATCTCATGGAAAGCCATTTTTATTAGTTCAACGCAAGATGGACACTCTTCAAAAGCTTTAGGAAGAAGGCTGAGAGAAAAAGAAAAGTCTTCCCTTCACCAAAGTCATATCAAGACGTGGTTCGACAAGAAATCTACGGGGAAAAATAACTTTAGTGTGGGTGACTTAGTCTTGAAGTGGGATAGATCCCATGAGGACAAAGACAAACACACCAAGTTATAGTCCCTGTGTATTGGACAATTCATGATTCACGAAAAGATTTTCTAAAACACGTATTTTCAACAATCACTAGACAGGAGGATTGACTCTCTCTTCGTTAATGACTAAGACTTAAAGCACTATTTTCAATGATGATATGGGTTTGGGGTTGTGCCCTACACTATGTACATAGTCTTTTCTTGTTTTCTTGATTTTGTTTTTTGTTTTTGTCATGTAAATAAATGTTGTGTGTGAATGTGTCTCCCGGCTTCTATGTGTGTTGTTGAGTTAAAAGAGAGTCTTGTGACACTTCAACATTTAGCTAACCTTATGTCCATCTTCCTTGTGTTGGTTATATCTTTTGGTTGATGAAGTTCCAATGGAAAATACGATCTGTCTGTGAGGGTAGTTTTGGTTAAAATATGAACTTGTGTCTTTTTAGGATAACCTCATTCCCACACTTGGTTTTTATGTTTTGGTGTTGTCACACCTATCCAATTAGTAGAGGAGGAGAAGGGGAAAATTCTAAATGAGAAAACCTAAATCATAGGTCCCTATATGCTTCTCTAAAGGAACAACCTTTGCTACTCTCAATAGGGATCCATCTTCTGCCCATAAAATGAATAAGTGCCAATGCACAATGCTACAAAATAAATAAATAAAGGCGAAAGAAGAGAAAGGCTTCCTGCATAGAGAGGTGAAGCAAGAAGCTTTGTCAGGGTATTGTCTAGGCTCACCAGTAGTGGATCAATGTTTGTGTTCCTATAGTGACTCTGCTAGGGTACTTTCCAAGCCTACTTATAGCACAGCAACAGCAGAGATAAAAAAACATACTATGAAAATCTAAAGCTCGCAAAGTATAATACCTTTCCTAATTCGAAACATTGTGATATTATTGGTATTATGTGTGTGTTCAACCGAGAAAGGATAGAGGGGACTATTTTTATTCATGGGGTAAGTGGGGAAGTCTAGGTAATCCAAATGATGAATCAATACTTCTTGAAGAACTAGACCCTACACAAAGAGTTTACTGAGGAAAATCAGTTGGATTTCTACCAGTGTGTCGCCAAGTGTTGTCATTGCGACATACACCCACCAAAATTTTTCCTACACTTGAAGTTTGGAGCCTAATGATGATCTTGCGATCAGTCATTCTATAGTCACTTCTTGGTTGGTTGATTCCTTGTTAATTATTTGATCTCCCTATTGGATTATAAGAATTGAATTCTCCTGCTCACACATGCTTAGTCTACAACAAGTTCATGAGTGCATTCTTTTACAGAATCTTATAAGGGAATATCACAGTCCATCAAGATTGTGCTTTTGTAATGATCAACCCATGTTGACAGTTAGTGCATTCTTTTATTTACAGTATCTCACTTTTATTGCGATTGTTCTTTTTTTTCGATGAGTTTTCCGAACTGTCGCTTTTGTGTGCCTTCAATTTCATGAGTGTCACTTTCATGTTTTCGATTGTCGCCTTCCCTTTCTTTCATCCTAATTAGTGTCATTTTGATGTTATCTTAGATTTGGCATGTGTTTTCTTCACTGTCATTCACATATCACAAGTGTCATTTCCACTTTTCTCTTTATATAGAAAATGTCATCTTTTGGCATGGGAAGTTGTGTCACTTATCGTATAAAGTGGAGTTTTTTCTTGCTGCAAAGGGTAAATTTGGTGTTGATGAGTCCATATAGTCATGTAGATATGTTTTATACTCATTCCAAAAGTTTTATACACTGTTGCACAAGTGTCATCCTTATCATCGCAAAGTGTACCTTTAGAGTCGCACTTAGGGAAATCCATTGAAATGTCATCGCATTGAGGCAAGTATGTTGTTCATGTATTTTGAGTGATCAATGTTGTACCTTCAACTATTATAAGTTTGTGATCACACTCGATATTTTTTGTTCTTTAATTTGATCTCACTGATTCCACACTTAGCCTTATCCAGAAAATCCTCTCCCATGCAACTTGACCTCACTCATCCCTCCTGAACTGCGCATTGCATAGTATCAACCCTCAAGCCTTGACCTTGCCTCTTGGAACTGCGCACTACGCAGTCACAATACCCATCCTTGACCCTTGAGCTCTAGAACTACGCAATTTCTATCTCCCAGCCAGCCTTAACTGCGCATTGTGTAGTGCCATTAGGGGAATTTGGAGGTCTAAAATGGGAATCCTAAGGAAATTATAAAATAATAGTGGAAATAATAAAATAATATTAGATTACATCATCAAATTTTAGAGGAAAAAAAAAAAAAAACTACTTTTTCAACTCGTATTTTCAACCTATCACCCTATGGGTTTACTCAAATTTCGAGCGGGAACACTCGTTGGATGCAAAATTTGATTCCTCATCCAAGAAGTACCCATGTTGCATACTTTTGATGGACCCTACTAGATGAAAAATGAGAAATACATGAAAAACGTAATTGCAATCATGTTTTTCATGTATTTCTCATTTTTCATGTAGCACGGTCCATCGAAAGTATACAACATGGGTACTCTTTGGATGAGGAATAAAATTTTGCATCCAACGAGTACTCCTTGAAATTTGAGTAAAACATTAGGGAGATAAGTTGAAAATACGAGTTGAAAAAGTAGTTTTATTATTTTACTACTTTTTAATCTTTTTACTTTTTTACTCCAAAAATGTTGAATCATCCACCATGGCTGACATCATCATATTGAATCCTATTGGTTCTTATAAAGTTTATTTTGGTTATACATTTTTCTTAGGAGGCCCATTTTAGACCTCAAAATTCCTCTAATGCAAACCTCAAGCTTCCAGCCTCACACCTTAAGTTGCACAATTGTGTAATCCTTGAGATTGTTCTCCCTCTAGAACTGCACATTGGGAAACTTCAAGCCCCAAGATTGACCTCCTGAGGCCCCCAAATTTGCAGTCACTTAGCCCTGGCCCTCACAACTGTACAATGTGAAGTCTCAAGGCTCAAGCCTCTAGCCTGGGCCCCTGAGTCCCTCAATTGCACATTCCTTTGACCCTGGCCATCCTTAACTATGCATTGTGTAGTATCAAGCCTCAGTCTCGGACCTTGCCCTTTGGAACTACGCAATCCCTAAGTCAGCCACTCAATCAGTCACCCATTCTAGCCCTAAAAAGTGATTTCATGAAGCATCTTATGCTATGGGTTTATCAGACTGATGACATCTTATCATGAGTGGATTGCAACTGGAGGTATTCTATTATGTCATGACAGGATAATGATGAAGGAAATGGAGAAGGAGACTATGCTAGAAGACACCTAACAAGTTGAGGAAATAATATGATCATCAGGCAAGAATATGAAGGAAAAATTGATTACAACAGAAGACCAAAGATCATGATCATAGGAAGACTCCATCTGATTCAAAACCCTTTGGAGGGTCTATCTGAAGAAAAAAGAATACACCTTATGAAGATGAAGTATTGGATACATCTCTTATTGAAGATAGAAAGAACGAAGCAACAAGAAGGATAACTTGGCACTGCCACGTCATCATGTAGTCCATGTCATCAGTGTCATGTCATGTCCTATCATGATTCATTGTTTTCATTTTTGGATTATGTAAATTCAATATTGGAGAAATGTAATGTAATGTGGAAGTCCAAGAGTCATCTATGTAATATCAAAAAGTCATGAGGGTAGTCAAAGAGTCACAAGGGATGTGAATGATCACCCCATTTTTTACATATACTCATGCATTACTCATATAAAGGACTTTTCACCTTATCTCCTCCCGCTAGGCACTGGAGAGGAAGATAGATGTTTTGGAAGAGTGAGTGACTGCTCTAATGCTCCACTATTGGGGCTAGTGGTGTTAATCATCTTGATGTATCTTGGAACTTTTACTTAATTCAAAAGCTTTTTGAGCCAACACGCTTTCATGCATATATCATGAATATTGTAAGGCTATTCTTTGAATGTTTTTGATGTATGTTGTTTTCATCTATACTAATGAAATTGAACTATTTTGGTGGCTTTGGTACTTATCTTGTTGAAGGTGTGTTGTATTTTCTTTAACAATCATTGCTTCCTTGTGAACTATTTTGTTGGTTGATCAACGATTCATTCATATGTATATGCTCGTGTGCCTTTTCTAGATTAGTACTATTACTTATCTTTAAAGGGCCCACTTTTCTCTTCCCTTTTAGTATAAGGACCTTGATACTTTCTGCAGCTGAACATTTCACCAAGCATACTCACTTACTGATCTGAAAAAAATTGTTTATTACTCTCTTGTGTTGAACTTTATAGCGAAGAAAAATATATAAGTATATATGGCAATTGAGTTGATAATCTGGATGGTGTTCCTATTCCAAATGGTGTGAGGTGCCTTGGTTGACGAACTTCTAGCACCGTCAACAAGGAGATAGAGGAGATATTTCTTGATACATTGCTAGAAATTTCAAATTTTAGTTTTCTATAATTTCGGAGATATTCCTTGTGGAAGTTAGAGTACCTATTAGTACTGAAATCAACTTCAAACAAGTAAGTTTGGCTTTTTTTCTATAACTTAATTTATCAAAGATTTTAGACTATCAACATTTCAGAGATCTAAGTAGACATATATAAGTTCCTCAAATAAAAATTTCATAATCATATTTTTAAAATTGGAAACGTGATATGTTGTATAAGTTTTTTCTTGGGAAGAGGCCAAAATAGGTAGTTTTTGGGAGAAACAAACCTAATGAAGGTAGAAGCAATAAAAAAACCTAGTGAAGGAAGAACTAACAAGTAGACTTGGTGAAGGAAGAAATAGCAGGTAGACTTGGTGAAGCTAGAATCAATCTATAATGGATAGTTATAAAGATCCTTTAAAACTCAATCTTATCACGATGGTATGAGGGCTTGTATAAATAGCAAAAAATTAATGAATGTCATCATGTGTAACAACCCTGGTGCCAATTCCATGTAAGAAATGCTAATAGAGGCAAAAATAATAACCAGGTTGATGGGACACTTATTCCAAGTTGAATGTTGGGCAAAAGATCCTAGTGTGGGTGTTCATTGGTTTAGTATGGCTAAAGGAAATTGGCAAAGGCAATGGCTAAGGATTTGGAAAGAAAAAATGGCATTTTTGGCACATTACCTATGAAAATAATGGAAAGTAGGAGAAAAGGAAGGTGAAAGGTCATAGGTTGCATGTGAGGAGGAAAATGACGGAAAATAATGGAAAATGAAGAAAATATAGGCCTAATTGATAAGAAGGCTTATGAGAATCAGTTTGTAACCTTTTGTCGGTTCAGTTTTGGAGCTCTCTCATTATTATCTCTCTCTCTCTCTCTCACTCTTGGACACTTAGAGTTTTCTTGGAGCATTTCGGCATTGGATCAAGAAAGGAGAAAGAAGGAAAGAGGAAGCAGAGATCAAGCAAGGAAGAGTGGGATCAAGCAGCTACAACAATATTCTTTACATGTATCAATTTGCATGTGTATTTTCCTTGCTAGATTTGGCATGCATGGAATTGCATGCATGGCATTGCATGTGGTTATTTTACTATTATGCCATGAGTTTTTCTAGGTATGAAAATGCTTTCAGCCTAGCCTTTCCATTTCTAGATAGAAATCTTGTGATGGGGTTCTCATGTTTTGGTTGAGCTAGATTGCGAGATGGATTCAAACCAGAGTTAGGTGGATCTCCAAATGATATAGAACATGGCCTATTTGTCCCTGAATTGGACTGTGGATCATGGTAAAGCCACTGTCTTAGTAACCCCTAAGCTAGGTTGTGGGTTGCGGTAAAGCAAGGATTGTGTTGCCTTGGCAGGCCTACGAATCCTTGGCGGTGAATGGAAGGATATACGGTAAAGCCAAGAGGTGGATTTCTCTCCATTGGCCTAGTAATCCCAGGTTGGGATATGCGGTAAATCCTGGAGAGTGGGTCTTGGTTTAGGGCGTAGTGATTCGGTGTGGATTACGGTAAAGCCTAAGAGACTAGGAGATAGGAAAATTCATCACGGTGTAGGTGGAGAAATCCAGTGGCATCCATGCTTGTTTTTGCCTAGTGATCAGGTGGAGATCATGGTAAAGCCTATTATTACATGTTCATTATGTTGGCCTAGTGATCCAGGATGGATTACGGTAAAGCCTCGTTTCTATTGATGAGGGTGAGGTGGTTTATCCTCGCGATGCCCTGGTTGGTTCTTTTGGTTAGAGTCCCACATTCATTCTTGGAATATGGCATGGGGGTGAATGGATGAAGAGAGATTTGGCTTAGCCATTCTATGGTCAAGTGGAACATGGTAATCCCATCCTGAGTTTGGATTTTTCATCATCAATATGAGGTCATTTATCCTTATATTTCTATGGGAATTACACCGGTTTGTATGTGGATCATATGGTTGTGATTTCCTTAGTATTTATGTTTCTATTATGTTGGTTATGTATATGTTTTATAATAGTGGAAATGTATGGCTTTCATCATGCTTTTACTTGTAAATGAATGAATAATGTATCTATGACATAGTAGATTATAATGCAGCAAATTATATAAGGGAACAATGTTGCATAGCGATTCTCAGATAAGTATGAGACCCCTTATGCTTAAATTTGTTGTTTACACCTCTAGATTACATATTTGTGATATGTTTGAAGAAACGCCTGTCATGGCTAATAGGGGTCTGGTTAAGGTCTTGTTCAAGTATTTTCATTTGCATCATTGTTTCCTTGTTATCTCTTTGTTATGAAGGTGTCATTCAATTTTGGGCTTTGGGCCTAAAAAACTAGCTCAAATGTTGAGGACACTAGCATGGCACTCGAAAAAATAGTTTGTTGACGTTGGTATGCCTTGGCATGAGAGCATCCAAATCCTCCTCAACATTGTCAGGTCCATATCATGGGAGTGTCCATGGGCCAAGTGGTCTAAAACCAAAGTGGGACCCAAGGGCTATCTACCTGAGTGGTTGGGATGGTTCCTTGGAGTCCTGTAGCTTATGTGGAAGGTTTTTATGTTGTGTTTACATTGATTCCACTTACTTAAGGCCACATAAGAGGTTGAATATAATCATGGTAGCCTCTCGTCACATGTTTACCCCAGTTGTCCTATTACTTGGGTAGATGTGGGAGGACGGTGTTACAGAGTGGTCTCAGAGCATGGTTCACCCCTCGGACTGGATGGGCGGTGTGTTGGTCATGAATTCATGTCATTTTCATGTGTGTTAATCATTCTTGTGGTCTATGTCCTTGTTTCATATGCATGGTGTCAGTCATGGTTGTAGTGATGTTGCCATGTGAAAGAGGATTTTGTTGTTATGAAGCATGAGATCATGAGTGTATGATTGGTTACATGTTTTTTATGCTTGTGTATTGTTAGTGTATGTTTCTATGGTTGTGTTTTCATGCATGAGGTCATGGTATGTGTAGTTGATATGGTCATGCACTAATGACTGGAATCTAGCTAGACTGATGGTTACATGGTTATGTGCTTATGTATTATATGTATATATGTTGTTATGATTACGTTATACATGTATCACATTGACTCTATGATCTTGCATATGAGAAGTCTTCCCCGAATTATGCTAAGGTACATTGGTTTTTTTTGTAATTTGGTTTAGTTTACATAGTATGCATTGCAAGAAAGAGATCAAAATGACTAGCAATATGGTAGACTACAAATACTCTCCCTATGAATCAGATGAGCAGTGTGGTGTTGGGAACTCTTTTGATTTGACAAACACATTGAGAAGCTTGAAGGAAGAAATAAGGAGTTGTAAGGCAGACGATGACAAAATAATACAGGCACAAGAGAAACAAGCAGGGGTTAATGTTATACTTCTTCAAAGTTTGTCAAAATTTCAACGACAAGGGCCACTTCAAATCATCCATGCACAAGAGGAATATTAATGGGGCATATGGTAGTAGGTCTCATGGTGGTTACAGATTAGATAGAGATGACACGGTTAGAGATGGAATATTGTTAGATACTCCAGATACGAGAGTGGACAAATACAAGTATTATTCTAGTTCTGGTTCTAATATGCATCATGATCATCATCATTATCATCCTTACAGAAGGAGTGATAGGGGATACTTTCCATATGAGTTTAAGAAAGAAAATCCACCTACTTTTGATGGAGATGTGAAGAAGTCAGAAGATGCAGAGGCTTGGATACTTGGGATGAAGAAATTCTTTGAGTTTCATGAGTACATAGATAATATGAAGGCCAAAATAGTTATCTTTAGCCTGAGAGGTAAAGCAGATATTTGGTGGGAAGATGTGAAGCAGGTTAGAGACATCATGACAGATGACTTGACTTGGCATGAGTTCCAGAGGCTTTTTAGGAAGAAGTACTTGTCAGAAAGGTACTACGATAGTAAGGCCAAAGAATTCTATGATCTAAAGATGGGATCAATGACAAATGAAGAGTACATGACTAAGTTCCTAGAGCTATTGAGGTATGTACCGTATCTTAAAGATGAGAAGGATAAAGTTCAGTGATTTGTCAGTGGATTTTCATTAGCATTTAGAGATCATATTGAGTATGATGAGCCTCGATCACTTGAGGAAGTTATTGGGAAATTGAAACGTTGTTATGAACAATCAAAGTGTAAGAATGAATTGTAGAAAGGATGGAAAGGAAAAGACAAAGGTAAAGGTAAATGGAAGATGAAAATAGAAAGGCCTCAAAATGCAGATGAGAAAGAGAATGTGGCACTACAAAACAGGTTCAATACAACTAGACATGGACATGGGTCATAACAAAAACATAGAGGTGATGATAATGGTCAATTGGAGTGTTGGACATGCGGAAAGGATCACCTTAGGAGAGATTTTCCACAAAATCAAGGTGGTAGGGCTCATATATATAGTGTGTGCGAGGCACAGACTGTTGGGGATGTTGGCCAGAGAGTTCCTCGTATTTATGCAAGATTGGATAACAAACAGGGAGACCATCATGCATCTATCACTGAGATGGACGGTAAGCTATGTGAACAAGTTATTTCTATTGTGATTGACCCTAGATCCAATTAAAGTTATACTAGTCTTGACTTTGTGGATAAGTGTGGATTGAGTAAGGAATTGCATGCAAATTCGTGGTTAGTGCAGTTGGTTATAGGTACAAAGAAGCAATTTCATCATTGTGTAAGATCTCGTGCATTTGATTTGAATGGTATGCCTACCACAACACATTTGAATGTATTACCATTGGGATCATATAGTATGTTTTTGGGCATGGTTTGGTTGTATCTTCATGGAACTAAGGTGGATTGTTATGACAAAGAAATTGGGTGTGTCGATGATAATGGGGAATCAAGAGTCTTGCAGGGAAAGAAGAAAGCCACATTAGTTAGGATGGTGAAATCTATCCATGAAAAGTGCAGTTGCAGGAAAGGGTCTTTGTTATTTTCCGTATATATTTCTAGTGACAAAGGTAAGGAAGTTGAGGATGCAAATGTTTTGAGCAGGTACCCAGCTCTATAGTAGTTCCATGATGTGTTTCTGGAGGAGATTTTAGAGTTTCCACCTCACAGGGAAGTAGATTTTTCTATTGAGTTAGTGATCCAGATCTTAGGGGGAGGCCCCCAAGATCTAAAAAATTGAAATGGATCTTGGGGGCATGCCCCCAAGATATGAGAAATTGCAATGCTAGAAAGAAAATGAGAGAACACACAGAAAATAAAACCACAAAGAAACTTTTTATTAAAACATAGAATAATTGTAAAAGCTACATTGTGGTGGACAATTTGTCCTTTTACAAAATGTGACTTGTTACTTATAACATTTTTCAGTTACAATACCACGGGTAAATTCCATGGGTGAATGAATACCATGGGTGGATGTCACTTACAATAGCATGGGAAATACCATGGGTGAATGAATACCATGGGTGGATGTCACTTACAATACCATGGGAAAATACCATGGGTGAATGAATACCATGAGTTGATGTCACTTACAATACCATGGGTGGATGTCACTTACAATACCATGGGTAGACTCCATGGGTGGATGAATAACATGGATGGATGAATGCCATGGGTTGATTCTATTTTCCATTCGAAAAAGTTAGTGCCAAGGGCAGCTCCAGTATCAAAATAACCTTACAAGATGAGCACACTTGAGTTGGTAGAGTTGAAGCTACAGTTGAAGGAAATGTTGGACAAGGGATACATTAGGCCAAGTGTATCACCTTATGGTGCACTAGTATTGCTTGTGAAGAATAAATATGGTACTCTCATATTGTGCATTGATTACAGGAAGTTGAATAAAGTGGCCATCAAGAACAGGTGCCCATTACTGAGGATTGATGATTTGTTTGATCAACTGAAGGCAGAAGTAGTGTTCTCTAAGACCGACTTGAGATCTGGATACCATCATGTACGCATCAAATAAGAGGACATCTACAAGATCACATTTAGAACCAGGTATGGCCATTATGAGTTTGTTGTAGTTCCATCCATTTTGACTAATTCTCCAACTACATTTATGTGCTTGATGAATAGTGTGTTACGTCCGTATTTGGATAAGTTTTTTATTGTGTTCATTGATGACATATTGGTATATTCTAAAAATGAGGAAGAGCATGTCAAGCATTTCGCAGCAGTGTTGAGGTTGTTGAGATAGCATTAGTTGTATGCTAAGCTTAGCACGTACAGTTTCTTTCAGACTGAGGTACATTACTTGGGACATGTTGTCTCCAAGGAGGGCATTGTCATAGATAAAAAAAAGATAAGGGCCATCATGGAGTGGGTAGATCCTAGAAATGTAGATGAGGTGAGATCCTTCGTGGGGTTGGCAGGCTATTATAGGAGGTTCATCAAGAACTTCTTGCAGATTGCAAATCCTATTACATCATTGTAGAGGAAAGGTAAGAAGTTTGACTCGGTAGAGGAGTGTGAGGCCAATTTTAAGTAGATTAAGTAGTTGTTGACACATGCACCAGTCTTAAATATTATAGATCTACAAAAGGAGTTTGTAGTATGTACAGATACTTGCAAGAGAGGACTTGTTGAAGTCCTTATGCAATATGGATACGTGATATGCTATGAGTCACAAAAACCAAATGAGCATGAGCATAACTACCCAATGCATGATCATGAGTTAGCAACAACCATACATGCATTGAAGATGTGGAGGCACTATCTTCTTGGTAGGAGGTTTTGTGCTAATGAGTGATCCCATTGGGTTGAGGTATTTGTTTGACCAACTGAATCTGAATTCTCGGCAGACTAGATGGTTGGCCATGATCAGTACTCTGAGATCAGGTACATCAAAGAAAAGGAGAAAATGGTGGCATGTGCTCTTAGCAGGCGGGTAAAGGTAAATCACTTAGCAGTTATGAGATCGTCTGGGACAATCCTATAGGATAGGATCTTATAGGCAGGTTAGCAGGATGTCAAGTATATGGAGATTGTGCAGGTTGTAGAGGAGTACATGTACATGTATAGGTAGTAGTACATGCACATGTATAGGTAGTGGTATGGGTACAAGTGTAGGTGCACAGGATGTGGACTATTGTCTTACAATAGACAGATTGGTTAGATTTAGAGATAGGATATATGTCCCAAATAGTAGTGAGCACAAGAAGGTGATCTTGAGGGAGTTTCATGCGAACCCATATTTAGGTCACCCAGGCTACTAAAATTTGTTGACTACAATGAAGACATTTTATTATTGGCTGAATTTGAAGAAGGATGTAGCAGAGTTTGTGGCTGGGTGTTTCGATTTTCAACATCTGAAAGTAGAGTATAAGTATCCAGGTGGATTGATACAACCAATTTCAGTTCGAGAGTGGAAATGGGAGGTCATTTTCATGGATTTTGTCACAGGGTTGCCGAGCACAGTGAGACAACATGATTCTATCATGATTTTTGTGGACAAGTTGACAAATGTTGCACACTTCATTCCAGTGAAGTCTACATTCTCAGCTAGTGATGTAGCACAGGTATTCATCAGAGATGTGATTAGATTGCCTAGTTTTCCAAACAATATTGTGTCAGATAGGAATGCAAAGTTTACTTCCAAGTTTTGGAAGGAGTTGTTTGCAGGTTTGGGCACAAAGTTGGACTTCACTACATCTTATCATCTGCAGACAGATGGATAGACTAAGAGGGTCAGCGGGATATTGGAGGACATGTTGAGGATGTACGTGATTCATCAATAGCAACAGAGGGAAGAGTATATTCCACTGGTAGAGTTGCTTACAACAATGGGTCAGGAATATTTGAAGATGAGTCTGTTTGAGGCATTGTATGGGCGAAGTTGCAACACTACCATTAGTTGGAGTGATCATGTTAATAGGGTGTTGATTAGACCGAACATGTTGGCAAACATGGAATAGGAAATGCAGGTTATAAAGAAGAATCTAAAGGCAACATAGGATAGGCATAAGAGCTATGCATATCGGAACATGTTGTTCAAGGATTTCTAGGTTGGGAACAGGTGTACTTGCGCATCAAACCAAAGAAGAGATCCTTACAGATTGGATCATGTGCCAAGTTGACACCACGTTTTAGTGGACCCTTCAGTATTGTTGAGAGGATTGGGTCAGTAGCCTATTGACTTACATTGCCTCTGACAATGAAAGTCCATGATTTTTTCCATGTGTCATTTCTTATGTTAAATATGTTGATCATGTGATTGAATAGTCTGTATTGTAGGTGGAACCAGATGGAAAACTCCAGTCGGAGGCTCAGTGTATATTGCAGAAAAAGGTGCTCATTTCCCATGCTCAAGAACTAAGCAATCAAGTAGGTAAAAGTGTAGTGGAAACACTTTGGGTCCGATGAAGCTACATGGGAGATGGAAGATAAGATGCGGGCTATGTATCCTTCATTGTTTGCTGGTTAAGGCAAAGCAGTTTATGTATGGTGCTTTGGTATATGTTATGGTACATGTTTGATGATGTTTTGGTATATGTACATATGTATATGGATGTAAATAAAACCATGATCTATGTTATAAATCTCCAATAAGCGGTATGGGTGTCATGTCATTATGATGTTATGCTTATTATGTTGTCATGTTGGTTTGCTTCTCAGCAGGGTGATCATTGTAAATACTGCATCGAGTTATGCTATAAAGCTCCATGGGAAGTATGTTCATTTTTCAACATTTTTGTTGAGGTATAGGTGTGGTTGAACACTGAGGATGGTGTCCCCTGAGGGGGAGGGTTCTGTAACAACCCTCGTGAAAATTCCATGTAATAAAAGTTAATGAAGGAAAAAATAATAACCGCGGTTGATGGGACAATTATTCCAAGTTGAATGTTGGGCAACACATCCAAGTGTGGGTGTTCATCAGTTTAGTATCGCTAAATGAAACTGGAAAAGGAAATGGCTAAGGCTTTGGAAAGGAAAAATGACTTTTTTTGCACATTTGTTTATGAAAATAATGGAAATTAGGAGAAAAGGAAGGTGAAAGGTTACAAGTTGAATGTGAGGAGAAAAATGAAGGAAAATAATGGAAAATGAAGAAAATAGATGCCTAATTGATGGAAAGGCTTCTTAGGATTAGTTTGTAAACTTTTGTCCATTTAGTTTTGGAGCTCTCTCATTATTCTCTCTCTCTCTCTCTCTCTCACACTCTTAGAAACTTAGAGTTTTCTTAGAAAATTTTGGCATTGGATCAAGAAAGGCAAAAGAAGGTAAGAGGAAGCAAAGAACAAGCAAGGAAGAGCAAGATCAAGAAGCCACGATCATGTGCTTTGTAGGTATCAATTTGCATGTGTATTTTCCTTGCTACATTTGGCATGCATGGTATTGCATGTGGCTCTTTTGCTATTATGACATGGGTTTTGCAAGGTGTGACAGTGTTAACCTAGCCTTTTCATTTCTAGATAGCCATGGTGTGATGGGGTTCTCATGTTTTGGTTGGGTTGGATTACTGGATGGATTCAAATTTGAGTGAGGTTGATCTCCGAATGATAGAGAACATGGCCTAGTGGCCCCTGAACCGAACTGTGGATCATGGTAATTCCACTAGCCTAGTAACCCTTCAGCCAAAATGTGGGTTGCAGTGAAGCTAAGATTATGTTACCTTGGTGGGCCCAGGAATCCTTGCCATTGAATGGCAGGATATATGGTAAAGCCAACAGATGGATTGCTCTCCATTGGGCCTAGTAATCCTAGGTTGGGATATGCAGTTAGCTTGGAGAGTGAGTCTCGATTTAGGGCCTAGTGATCCAATGTGGATTCTGGTAAAGCCTAAGAGACTAGGAGACATCAAAATTCCTCATAGTGTAGGTGGAGAAATACGGTGACATCCAAACCTGTTTTGGGCTAGTGATCCGGTGGAGATCATGGTAAAGCCTGTTATTACATGTTCATTGTGTTCGCCTAGTGATCTGAGATGGATTACGGTAAAGCTTGGTTTTTATTGATGATGGTGAGGTGGTTTAGCCTCGAGATGCCCTGGTTTGTTCTTTTGGTTTGAGTCCCACATTCATGCTTAGAATATGGCACGGGGGTGAATGGATGAAGATATAATTGGCTTAGCCATTCTATGGTCGAGTTGAAAGTGGTAGACCCATCCCGAGTTTGGATTTTTCATCATCAATATGAGGTCATTTATCCTTGTATTTCTATGAGTATTACACTGGTTTATATGTGGATCATATGGTTTTCATTTCCTTGTTATTTCTGTTACTATTCTGCTAGTTATGTATGTTTTTTATGGCAGTGGTTATGTATAGCTCTCATCATGTTTTTACTTGTAAATGAATGAACAATCTATATATGACCTAGTAGATGATAATGCATCAAATGATATAAGGGAACAATGCTTCATAGCGATTATCAGATAAGTATGAGGCCCTTATGCTTAAATCTATTGTTTACACCTGTAGATTACGTATTCGTGATATGTTTGATGAAACACCTGTCATGGCTAGTAGGGACCTAATTAAGGGCTTGTTCAAGTATTTGGATTTGCATCCTTTTTTTCTTGTTATCTCTTTATTTTGAAGGTGTCATTCAATTCTGGGAAGTGACCTTGGCTTTAGGCCTAAAATAGTGGCTCAAATCTTGAGGATGCTTGCACAACACTAGGAAAAATAGTCGCTATACGCTGGCATGACTTGGCATGAGAGCATCCAGAGCCTCCTAGAAGGTGTCAGGTCCATATCATGGGAGCATCCAGGGGTCAAGTGGTCTAAAACCTTAGTGGGACCTAGTGTCTAGCTACCAGAGTCGTTGGGATAGTTCTTGGGAGTCCTATAGCTAATCTGGAAGGTATGTATGTTGTGTTTCTATCAATTCCACTTCCTTAAGGTCACATAGGAGGTTGAATCTAATCATAGTAGCCTCTCATCACATGTTTACCCTAGTTGGCCAGTTACTTGGGTAGATTTGGGAGGAGGATATTACATCATGTGTGGCCTATCAGAACTAGAGTTTGTCAAAGTAATGCACTGTGAATCTAATAAAGGCATCCAAGATAAAATTCAAAATAGTTATAAAGGAGATGACAAGGTGAAGAAGGAAAACCTTCAAACCCATACAAGATAGCTTGAGAGCGTGAAGATTAATGATGAAGAAGATATTGCAACCTAATTCATTCATGTGGATGAGATTTTAATACTATTATAGGACTTGGTAAAGAAGTCAAGGAATTAATGATTGTATAGAAGGTGATGAGATCTCTCACATTAAAATTAGATGCAAAGGTCTAAACTATTGAATAAATAAAGGAAGTGGAAAATATAAAGATGGATGAGCTACATGGGTTCTCACTACTTATGAAATGAGGATAGGAAAAGGAAAGTTAAATCTTAAGGAAGAAACTTTTAAAGTTTTAAAGAAGACGGAAGAACTTAAATTCGACGATTATTCCAACAATGAATCAAATGCATAAGAAGAATCATTAATGAGAAATCTAAAAAGAGGATCTAGAAAACACAAAAGTATGCTACCATTGGAAGGTTTTAATTGTGGGAGAATTGAGAATTGTAGAAATTAATGTGCAGATTCAATATTGCTCATGAAATTTACTAAATCACAAGGCTTGAAGCTACTCTAGTAATCTTCGGATGTAAATTCACCATCTAAAACAAGAATCGTAGACATGAAAAATGGAAATATCACACATGCATAGAGATTTATCTAGGGGAAATCAACTGCTCAAAACCCCTTACTATATGTATTGCATTAATCAAATAATAGAGAAGAAATACATATTCTTGCTCAACCCTAAGCACAACCTGCAAGTCTATGGTTTATATCTCTGCTTGACTAGCTGAACCTGGCCAACACTTAGCAAATTTTTCAATTCTCCAAGCTCTTATTTCCTTGCTCTATTCCCTTGGGAAATTGCCCCTATTTTTTAGGAATTTCACACCCAAGAATTGTGCAATTACCTTAAGTCATTCTCTGATTGCATGCACCACTTGTCCACATTGAAATATGCTATAACTGATAGTATACTGCCTTGGAATCTCCATATCAATTGGCTAACTCAAATTCTTTGCATGTAACAGATATTTTGGGTTGATTGATTAGTTAACTGGTTGATCAATCAGTGTGGTTGAAGTTCCACTTCCACAACTTAACCTCCACTAGTTCTTCTGACAGCTATAACTAGTTAAAGTGACAATAACTCGAATTAACTGAAACAGATTGCTACAAATTAGCAATCAAACATACTGAACTGAAATCAAGCTTCTCCAATTCAAATTAACTAAATTAACTGAGTGATACCATCCATGTCACCTTAGTTAACTACCTTTCTGCAGAAATAGAAATAGAAATTTTAATCTAGTTTGACCAAGGAAAAGTCAAAACTAGATTTTCTTGCTATATTTTCAACATGAATTTGGTTGCTAAAAGTCCATATAGAAATTGTGAGGACAATGATGATGAATAAAAGCTTGAAAATAGAAGCAAGTCTTACACACAAAAAAGAGGAAAGTATTCCAAGAAGAAAGGTAATTCTAGAGAATAGAGCAACTCCTTAGAAGAGATTGATGAATATGCATCTAATATTGAAAAAAATAACTTATTTTCATAGTCATTGATGCAAATGTTGTTGATAAAGAATATGAAGATAATCAAGAAGAGAAAAAAAAATCAAAGGATGATGATATTGATGGGGAAGTAAATCTTGACACAAAACTTAGTGTCATAGAATAAATAGATAGTCTTGGATAAAACATCAAAATAAGGTGGAGATATTGTAGAAACATAAGAAGAAAAAGGATTATAATATCAATTAAACAACAATTTTCATCCTAAAGACACAACTAGAAGAGGAAAACAGGATAGACTAAGTAGTGAGAATCTAGTTGAAAGAAAAGGAAGAAGATTGTGAAAAGATAGAAACAAAAGTTATTTCCTTGAGAAATGAACGAGAGAAAGAAAATGCTCAACTCAACAAAAGCTTGAAATCAAAATCTTAGATGATATTCTCAGCTATCAAATGTCACCCTTCATCAAAACAATTCTTGAATATGAGGAAATTCATAATAACTCCAAAGGGGAATCAAGCACAAAGTAATCATAAAAGGAAAATTAAGAAAATCCCGAAAGTTATGTTAATGTTTTCCAGATCTCCTACAACATTGAAATCAGCACCAGTAAATGAGATGAATATCATCATAGACTTGTTTTTTCTCACAAGAACAACAAGAATGAATTCAAAAGAGTTTGTCCACCAAGAAGGCCTTTCAAATCTCAATATCAAAATATATTCTTTGTTTATTGCTTTTCATGCAATCATTTTGGTCATAAAGAAATAATTGTAGAGCTTATGTAAGAAATGACTACGTGAGAAATAGAAATAAAGGATCTTATAAGACCTCAATGAATGGCCTTGTGAGAAAAGAAACTAACGAAGGTGGTGTTAGAAGATACAACGCATTTTCTCCCCCTTTGGATCATGTTGAATACTATGAGTGCAATAATTATCAGAATAAGGTATGTGATTGTATAAGAAGCAAATTAAGGCCTTCTAAGAAAATAAATGAAAAATATATTACCAAGTATAGAGAACAATGCACAAAAGTATGGAAAAGGAAGCAAGAAAAACAAGAGGAATTTTGACTTGCTCTGTATGCTCAATACAAAGAAAGCATATGGTTTATTCATAGTGAATGTTCAAAATACATGACATGATATAATACTAAATTTCCTAGTATAAAAGAAAAAGGAGGTAGTGTTACCGTTTGATATAGTGCATTAGCAAGGATAGTTGGAAAGGGCATAATTATTCTTGATCATGGAAAGAACAAACTCATAATGTCATGTATGTTGAAGGTCTAAAATACAATAATATAAGTGCTTGTAAAATGTGTGATCAAGGATATGATATCGTATTCCATTCTAAAGGATGTGAAATAAGGATCACATGTTTAGGAATATTGGTGGAAAAATCTATGAGGACCTCAAGTAATGTATATTAGTTGATGAAGTTGAAGGATAAAATTTTAGTGATATCCATCTCAAAACATAAGTAAAGGGAAGAGTAAGCTTAGGGGAAGTATCCACATTCTATTGATGTTAAAGGGAATGAATTTTCAAACAAAAAGAGAAGTTGCAAATAGTGATATTAGCCCTTTCCATTGATATCAAAGTGGGGTAAATTATAGACAAGTGGATTTATTCAGTAGTAGTGCTCAAATGTTTGGGGTTTTCATCGATCAAAAAATGGGATATTTTTCAATAATATGGTGCCATTGATGTTAAGGATAGGGGGAGATCAATAATGTCCATATTAGGGGAGACGAAGATAGTGTCCAAACTAAAGGTTAGGTAATACTACAATATTTTTGTAGAATTGACTAAGGGTGGCCATGAATGAAAGAGGGGGAGATTGTTGGAATATATTTTTTAATGATATCATTGGTATGGGGAGACTAAAAATGTCAAGGATAAAAATTGAAAGATGAGGATTGTTGGAAATATTGTTTGGATACCTAATTTTTTTCTTGATTCTTAATTTTGTAACCCTATATATGGATTTGTACGATAAATATTTGATCAAATTGGAGAATATGATATATTGTTGAAAATATTATTCCAAGACCATTCTAATGTTATATGGAACTCCCTCTAATTTTACAAGTCAACTCCATAAGTGAACGTAGGAACACTATAAAATAAAGGATAGATGAGTACATTTGAATACCATCCAAGAAATAATAGATCTCAAGTGAATAGTAAAAGTCGAGGGGAATATTATTTGCATATTAAAGGTGGAGAAAAAATGTTATTTGTGGAGTGAACAAGTCATCTTGTAATTTTCATTATAACTTTTCTTCTAGGATGTTTCATATTATGAAATGTGGAGGAGGTAAAGGGGAAAGATTTGTGCACCTATGATTTTGGCCTTTTTTTCGTTGTAATTTTAGAGATATGATGTGAGTAATTTAGGGTTCTTAAATGTTATGAACCAACTCACAAAAAGATAGAAAATGTAGATCAACAACTTCAAAATCAGCCTCTTCAAGGGGGCAACCTCCTTACATTACACCAATGAACAATTATTAGATGATACAAATGACTAAACCTCCTTTCTATATATATGAGTCTAAGGGGTCATAATATAATCAAATATGACATAAAAATAATAATATAACGGCACAACAATAACAATAGTGGGCTTCTATGGGGCACACTAATAACAATATGGGGACAATAGGGGCACAATAATAACAATAAGGGCTACAATGACAATAGTAATGGGGGAAGCCCTAGTATTATAGGGACCTAATATGCCCCTCTCCTTCAAAATAGTGTTGTCCTCAATGCTTAAGTAGCTCTGGATGCTTCCGTATAAAATTCTCATCCTCCCATGTGGAATCTTCAACAGGTAAGTTCTTCCACTTGATGAGATACTCCAAAATGGATCAATTTCGTAGCTGTCGAGTTCTTTTTTCTGTGATTGCTTTAGGTTCCAATATGATTTTTCCTTCCTCGTCAAGTTCTGGTAATATTGTTTGAACTAAGAAAACTAGGTGCACTCGTGATGTTGCAGGAAGCTCCAATTCATATGCCATAGTACCAATCTTTTGCAATGCCTTTTATGGACCATAATACTTTGGTGATAATTTATTATCCTTATTAGCTTGCTTGAGGGACATTTGTTTATATGGTTTTAGCCATAGGAATACCCAATCACCTACATCAAAACTTCTCTCGTTGCGATGTTGATCTGTCTGTTGTTTCATTCTATTCTGCGCCAAAGTGAGGTTATCCTTTAAGAGTTGGAGAAATTGTTATTGATGATCAATGTGATCTTCCACTTCTTGAACCTTATAATTTTCTCTTAAATATGATGTGATGTATGGTGGATGATATCCATAAAGTGCCATAAATGGGGTCGTTTTAGCTGCAGTATGGAAGGAAGTGTTATACCACCATTCAGCCAGAGGCAACCATTTGATCCATTGTGTATGTTTATCAAAGACAAAGCAACAAAGATATCCTTCCAAACATTTGTTCACTATCTCAGTTTTCCCATTAGATTGAGGATGATAAGATGAACTATGAGCTAACTGAGTACCGAGACAAGAAAATAGTTCTGACCAAAAATTTCCAGTGAAAATGGGATCTTTGTCACTTACAATAATCTTTTGGATTTCCATGTAGCTTTTGAATTTTTTCCATAAATGCAGTAGAAACTGTACTGGCTTTGGATGGATGAGATAATGCACAAAAGTGTGCATACTTGGTAATTTTGTCAATTACCACCATGATGACACTCTTTCCTTTGGACTTGGGTAAACCTGTGATAAAATCCATTGAAACCTCTTCCCAACATTGGCTTGGGATGGATAAAGGTTGTAATAGACCTGGGGTCTTAATTGTTTCAACTTTATTTGGTTGGCAAACCAAACATTCCACCACAAACTTTTGAATATCCACTTTAAGGCCATCCCAAAAAAAATCCTTCTTAACCGTGTGGTAAGTTTTTAAAAATCCTGAGTGCCCTCCTAAGGGAAAAGTGTGCAATTCCATAAGTATCTTTTGTTTGAGTTGGGAATTCTTACGTAGGTATAAGCAATCTTTGTACCATAATTAATCATTTATTCCAGCTGAATGTATCAGATGTACTAGGATCTTGTTGTAAGTTTTGAATGAGTGCCAATACTTCTTCGTCATTCTTCCATTCATCCCTTGCTTTGTTTATCCAATTTGGTTAGATAATAGAAATGGCGCAAAGTAATGCTTCCACATACTCGTCCTTTCTTGAGAGTGCATCTGCCACAACATTTTACTTCCCTTTTTTGTAGATGATTTCAAAGTTATAACCTAACATCTTTGTGACCCATTTTTGCTTCTCTTCTGAAGATAATATTTGTCCTAAAAAGTATTTAAGACTATCATGATCCATTTTTACCTTGAAATTCCTTCCCATTAGGTAGGGTTGCCATTTCTTAAGTGCATGTAGTATTGCCAACATTCCTTCTCATAAATATCTTTGTGTAAATGCTTTCCTTTGATTGCACGACTTTTGAAAGAAATGGGTATTTCGTCTTGCATTAAAACAGCACCAAGTCCATTTCCTGAGGCATCATATTCCACAATAAAGGCTTTTGTGAAGTTAGACGTAGTTAAGACCAGTGCTTGGCACATTGTCTGTTTAAGATGTTCAAAGGCCTTTATTACTTCTGGACTCCATGAAAAGCATTTTTCTTCAATAATGTTGTTAAATATGCTGTTATTCTTCCATAATTCTTAACAAACTTGTGATAATACCCTATCAACCCGAGAAATCCTTGCAGATACTTTATGGATGTGGGGATTTTCCATTCCTCAATGGCTTTAATTTTTCTAGGGTCTACCTTAACACCTTCATGAGATACAATATGACCTAGATATTCCACCTTTTGTACTTCAAAGAAACATTTGGAGATTTTTACAAATAATTGTTTCTCCTCCAATAGTTTGAGCACGCTGTCAGCATGTTTAACATGATCCTTCCAAGACTTGTTGTAGATTAATATATCATTAAAAAAATACTAACACAAATTTTATAAGGAAGGGTTTGAAAATGGAATTCATCAAACCTTGAAATGTAGAAGGTGCATTGGTAAGGCCAAAAGGCATGACCAAAAATTCATAATGACCCTCATGATTTCTAAATGTTGTTTTTTGAATGTCTTCAGTCTTCATTCTAATTTGATGATATCTTGAATGAAGATCCAACTTGGTGAAGTAAATTGATCCATGTAATTCATCCAATAATTCATCAATGACAGGAATGGGAAATTTATCTTTAATAGTGAGCTTGTTGAGCTCCCTATAATCCGGACACATGTTCCATGATACATCCTTCTTAAGCACCAATACTACTGGAGCAGAGAAAGAACTTTGACTAGGTTGATTTATACCAGCCTCTAGAATTTCTGCAACCATACGTTCAATTTCACTCTTTTGGGAATAGGGATATTTGTAAGGCCTGATGTTTGGAGGAAAACTCCATGGAATCAAATGAATAGCATGATCATGATCACGAATAGGTGGGAGGCCTTTGGGAGTCTCAAATACCTTGGAATAATTTTTTAAGACTTTTTGGAGATCTAGAGAAATAGATGATTTCGGTGTGGGAACCTCTAGCGAACATAATTGTGCAATCATGCCTTGTTGTTATTCCTTTAGAAGATTTGTCATTCTGTTAGAGCTGATTATCTTTCCTAGATTCCCTGCGATACCCCTTAATTCAACTTCCTTTCCTTTCGAACAAAATTTCATGAAAAGTTATTGAAAATTAAAAGCTATTGTACCCAAGGATTGTAGCCATTGGACTCCTAATACAACATTAGCACCACCCATTGGAATGGAAAGCATTGGGATATTCAATACATATTCTCCCATGGATAACTTGATATTATGGCACTTTCCAGAGCAATTTATGTTTCCTCCACTTGCAACCATCACTTGACACTCTGGTGCTGGATATAGGAAGCAATTCAATTCCTTGGCTATCTTACAATGAATAAAATTATGGGTACTATCTGAATCAATAAAGATTATTACCTTTTTCATCTTGATATGTCCTTTTATCTTGATAGTTTGAGGAGTGATAATTCCAACCAATGCATTACAAGATATGGTCAGATTCATTTCTTCTTTCTCTAGGGTTTGTTCCTAGGGTATATCCTCTTCTTTTGACGTTTATTGTTCCTTTTCTTCATCCTCTTCACAATATATGTAAAATAATTTCTTCTTAGCACACTTATGACCTTTAGTGTATTTTTTATCACAACTGTAACAAAGCCCTTTTGCTCTTTTTCTTCCAATTATTGTGGTGTCAACCTTATAGGTTATGGAAGGCTAGGGGAAACAATACTTCCATATTTATAGTTGTGTCCAGTAGGCTTCTGGTTGCGATAATTTTGCTTTCCATTTTTTTTTCCAACCTGGATGCCTTCTCCAATGAATCAGGTTCCCAAAGGAAAACCTCATGTTGGATGTTATCCTTTAAAGTCCCATGCTCCTATGGAATATCTTTTACCCTTATATTCAATTTTTGGAAGTACTCAATGTGCTCCATCATTGAACCCTTTTGTTTGAGATTTATCAATTCCCTAAAAAAGGTGTTTCTTTTTGTATCCTCATAATGTGCTATCATTTCTTCCATAAAAATTGCCAAGTGAAAATTTGTTTACGAGAGAAAAGCAATCAATACCATACAAACTGATTTGGTTCCAAATATAAAGTTGCAATGCGTACCTTTTGTGTGTTTTTCACATTATGGAGATCGAAATATTGCTCCATTTGTAGTATCCATGTAACGGGATCCTTGCCATCAAACTTCCTCATATCTATCTTTGGAACATGGTGAGTCTTCAATCCAATGTTAGAGCCTATAAAATCATGATTAACATTTCTTTTGTTCTCATTATGAGTTTCCTTTACTACCCTTTCACCATTAGTAAACATTTATTGTAGCAACTTTGTCAAATCTGTCTTCAAATTTTCCATTTTTCCTTCCATCTTAGCCTCCACGTAATTCATCTTATCTTCCACGTGATTTATCTTAGCTTCCATTCCTTTCCTTAAGCCATCCATCTTATCTTCCACGCCATCCATCTTAGCTTCCATTACTTTTTGTGAGAGTGAATTTTGTTGCACTTGGTCTGGTAATTTTGATATATCATGTTGAATTTCTTCCTCTTCTTCATAAATCATGCTAGAGCTTTCAGGTTGCTTACGAGGTGTTTGCATTTAGTTTCTTCAAGGAAACAATTGATGATAATTATGCTTCACTATGCCCTTTGAATTCCTTCAAACTAAATTTTCAAACCAAACTTATGCAAAATTTAAAAAAAACTACACATGTTTTTTCACTTTGTAGGAGCTCGATATTGAACGAGATGTATCTATGACATTTTGGATCTCCAAGGTCTAAAATTGGAAATTGCGGTAGCCATCTGGGTCCTCTTTCAATGCCACTAGTTTGATTGAAATTTCATTCTCCAAGAAATAGTTATGCCCAATCTCCGAAGATGACCTGAATATACACTTTTTCAGTAGAGCGAACTTATACAAAGTTCCATCACTGTTTCAACCTTCGGACCTAAAAATGGTGCAAAGAAAGCTATAGTGCATCCTATTTGTGTAACTTCTTATGAAATTTAAATCTGATACTGAGAGAGAAAGTTATTACGATTTTCCCAAGGTCACCTGTTTTGGATGTAATTCGGGAGCCTACAAAAATCCTAAATTCCTTAGATCATATATCCGAACATATAGCGAGACAAGATATGGAATTCACACCCAAGGATCATCGATATTTTGGCTCAAATGGGTTCTTTTATTTTCTTCTGAAAAGTTACAGAAAAAATGCATAGTGAAAATTCCATGATGACATATTTGGAGTAGCAAAACCTTAGAATCCAAAGCTCTAATACCAAATGTTATGAACCAGCTCACAAAAAGATAGATCAACAACTTCAAGATCAGCCTCTTTGAGGGGGAAACCTCCTTTAAATTACATAAATTAACAATTCTTGGATGATACAAATGACTAAACCTCCTTTCTATATATAGGAGTCTAAGGGGTCACAATATAATCAAAGCCGACATAACAATAATAATATAAAGGCACAACAATAACAATAGTGGGCTTCTATGGGGCACACTAATAACAATATGGGGACAATAGGGGCACAATAATAACAATAAGGGCTACAATGACAATAGTAATGGGGGAATCACTAGTATTATAGGGACCTAACATTAAATTCCCTTGAAATATTATTCAAAAAGTCAGGTTGGAATTTTTGTTTTTGTTTTTGTGATGTTTTAGACCATGAAACTTGGAGATGGAGTTGAGACATTAGTTTACATGTGATAGAAATTTCAGACTTTGGTTTAATAAATTTTGGAGATATGCACTAAGGAAATTGGGTTTCTAGAATGCTCTTGAAATTTGCTTCAAATAGGCAAACTTAGAATTTTATCTATAATTTGTTTTCTAAAATGTTTTAGATTATGAAGTATGGAAGAGACAAAGGATATATCTCTCGGTACCCTTGGTAGAAAGTTTATACCTTGGTTCTCTATAATTTCAAAGATATCATTTGAGAAATTTAGGGTTCCTAAATACCCTTGAAATATGCTTTAGATATATTAGCTTGGAATTTTCATTATAAAATTTTTATGATGTGTTTTAGACTATGAAATATGGAATACATAGAGGAGATATCTCTAGGTACTTGAGGTAGAAATTTCAAACTTTAGTTCACTATAATTATTTCATAGTCCCAAAATTATGATTATTGAATAATCCCAAAATCAGCTTCAAACAAGTCAGTTTGGATTCTTTTCTCTAAATTATTTCATTAGACTTTTGAGATTCTCAAAATTTCATAAATCCAAGGATACAAAGAGAATTTCTTTGTAAATTTGGATATGTTACATGGTGTACAAATTTGTTCTTAGGAAGAGCCCAAAACAACAATTTTTAGAGAAATAGACCTAGTGACTGAAGAAGCAACAAGTAGACCTAGTGAAGGAAGAAGAATTAATTAGACTTGGTGTAAGTAGAAGTAGCTAATAGACTTATTAAAGGAAGAACTATAAAGAATAATCAGTGAAACAGGTTGGTTCTTATGAATATCTTATAGCTGAGGAGATTGGTGTCTCCTATAGGTTGGTGCCTACAAATCTTACAGCAGAGGGTGTTAGTGTCCCCTATAGATTGGTTCCTAAAAATATTGCAGTGGATGTGATTGGCATCCTTTGTAGGTTGGTGCCTAAAAATTTTGCAGTAGGGGGGATTGGTGTCTCATGTAGGTTGGTGCCTACAAATCTTGTAGTAGGCAAGATTTGTGTCTCTTATAGGTTGGTCCAAAGTTTTTAATAGTAGGTTGGTACCTACAAAAATTTTATCAATATGTTGGTTCCTACAAATATCTTTTGTTAGAGCCTAAATCTACCTTAGGCTGAGAAAGGTAGATCCAGGGCCAACATCAAACCACGCTTAACATGGTAGCTGGCCCTACCAGGTCTAGAGAGGGCTCTCTTCGGGTCAATCTCAGCAAATTATGATCGATGAGGGCTTGAGATGACTAATAGAAATACTAATCTTAGGCTAGGTATATGTGTGAAAAATTTTGATTGAATAAAATGATGTTTTTGTTGGCTCAGATGGAAAGGTAGATTTTGGGTGCGGGGATTGAGGCTCAGTCTTGCAGAGATCTCAATGGGGCAAGGTAGGAAATTGTTTTTGGCACTTAAAATTGAATGAGATGGAAGGAATAGACAGGTGAGGTGTTGAAGAGGGCAAGAGCAATCATGGATCCTCCCCAAACAGCTGAAAACATCAAGAAACTAAAGCAAACTTCAAGTAGAGCACTGCAATTTCAATGGATTCTACTTACACTCTTGTTTGTTTAGTTTAGAAGAAACAAGATAGAGAATGGCATACATGACATATAAGCAAATTCACAATTACAAAGAAAAGCATTGTACCAAGACAAATTGCCACATGGATCCCAAAGAGTGCTGCAAATCCTTGTAGAAATTTTGAATAATATGACACTTATTCACAGAGATTATCCTGATCATACACTATTGCGGAATGCATGCATAATACATAACCTCCTCTACGTTGATCATCAATTTTTCGAAATTAAAAACAATGAAACATCAATCGCATGCACACATTAACACAATATGTAACGGGGGAAAGCATACAGTTGAAAAGCTCCAACTATCTGTATATTATAATGATAGAGAACATGTAACAATACATAGTACAATACTCCTCACAAGTACTCAGTACTATCTCCACCTTCTACACACAAACTAGCTCAGATCTGAATCAAGTCACAGGTTCAAATCTCCTCCGCTGTCTGCCTGCCTCTACTGCGGAATCCAAAGCAAGAATAGGAATGATCCAAGCTCATTTTCCTTGGCTTGTACTTCGCAATCCTCATTGGAAATCTCCATCAATGCATGTGCAAATCTCATGCACAACTATAGTCAGAACTGATAGCAATCTCCACCTCTAACACCTGTCTCCACTGAACTATCCATGCACTGAGTTAACTGATGTATTCTTTAGTTTCTTTTTGAGTTAATAATTAGTGAATTAATTAATAATTAATTCACATCACTCATCACTAGTGTATTCTTCAGTTAGACTAATTACAACTAGTTCAACCAAGTCAAACTGAACAAAACTCCATCAACTCCTCAATCAACTCCACCAAACTCAATCACTTGAGTTTTAACTGAAGTCCATCATGCAATAGCTCAACTGACCCATAAGAAAAGTGTATTTCCTTCTGGCAGTTGCATGTGCCACATCTGTAGCTCAAACTGAAGTGCTCCAAGAGGATAAGATAATGTTTATAGTCCAAATATTATTATGAGCTAATAATATTCGACTGTTCTATTTTTAGCCTCGCAGTCTAAAAATAAACTCCGCCCATATGTCTAAAAATATAAGTCCATCTATTTTTACCAACATGACTAATCATCCACAAATAGCATCCTACAACTCATAGACCATGATCCATATGTCTAAAAATAGACATAGTCTAAAAATAGACTTTGCGCCAAAAATAGCCTGCGGGCCCACTTAGTGAAGGCGACTCCTTTCCACTAAGCTCCATCATCTTGTTGCATTTTCAACACTCCCTCTCAACAAGATATGGATTATCAGCAACCCCTATCCTACCTCGGTGGTATTCGAATTTGCTCCTGGTGAGCGCCTTCGTCAAGATATCAGCATCCTGATCCTTTGTTGGAATGTATGAAAGTAACATGATTCTCCGCTACACACAATCTCTGATATGATGGTACCTGATGTCGATGTGCATGGATCTATCATGAAATATTGGATTAGCCAAGAGTTTAATGCAACTCTGGTTATCACAATAAATCACTGTAGGCTCCAAGTGTGACCCGAACAACTCGACCAGGATCTTCCTCATCCATATATCCTCGCATGCAGCCAAACTTGCTGCCATATACTCGGCCTCTGCTGAGTTGAGTGCCACGGATCTCTGTTTCCTGTTGTACCAAGAAACTACTATCGACCCGATACTGAAAATCCCTCCAGATGTGCTCTTTTTGTCTGTTGGGCTCCCTGCCCAATCTGCGTCCGTGAAGCCACATAGCTTCACCTCATCCTACTATTTGTACCACAATCCATATCTCGATGTTCCTCTGAGATAACGCAATACATGCTTGCCTTCCTTCCAGAAGAGCTTGGTTGGCTTAACCATAGCTTGTGAAAGCTGGTTAACAGCATAGCATATATCAGGTTGTGTATTGACCAGATACATAAGCGACCCCACCAACTATCGATAAACAGTGGTATCCACTACCTCCACTGAAGTAGCATCCTCCTTCCTCCAACCTCCATGAAGAGGAGTATCAATAGGCTTGCAGCCATGCATGTTGAACTTCTCTAGTATCACCCGAGCATACTTACCCTGAGAAACAAATATTCCATCACTGCGCTGCCAAATTTCCAATCCCGGGAAATAATGAAGGAGGCCCAAGTCCTTCATCTCAAACTCCCTAGCAAGATCATCCTTGCATGAAAGTATCAACAGATCATCACCTGTCAAAATCAAATCATCTACATAAAGTACAATGATAAGCAACTTACCCTCCACCACAATCTGGTATAGGTTAGGATCTGCCTCACTTTTGGAGAATCCAAGTTCGGTGAAATAACTACCTATACGTGTGTACCAAGCACGTGGTGCTTGTTTCAACCCATACAGCACTCTCTTGAGCCTGCACACATGTGACTCGCTGCTCAAGATCTCGAAACCTTCGGGCTGCTCTATGTACACCTCCTCCTCAATGACTCCATTGAGTAACGTAGTCTTCACATCCATCTGATGAATGTGCCACCCCATCTGCGCTGAGAGAGAAAGAATCGTCTGTATGGAAGAATACCTTGCAACAGGTGCAAAGGTCTCCTCATAATCGATCCCCTTTATCTGTGAAAAGCCTCAAGTAACAAATCTTGCCCTTTACTTCTCCACACTCCCGTCAGCTTCCTGCTTCACTTTGTAGATCCATCTCGAACCCACCATTACTTTCCCCTCCAGTCTTGGGACAATCTCCCATGCATTGTTTATGAAAATTGAATCATACTCTTCCACCATGGCATCTACCCATGCAGGATCCTCCACAGCTTCCTCGAAAGAGGATGGCTCAGTCACAACACATTTTCTCACAAGAGCCATGTATCCAGTGTACCGATCAGATGATTGTCTCTGTCTGCGTTGTCCTGTAGGTGGTCCTACAACCTTCTCTGCATCTTGAGCTAGTCGCTCAGCTTCTGTACTGCGCTTTCGCCCTCTGATGGTTGGCGCTACATGAGTGGTCTCTTCCACTCCATGAAATTCATCTTGTGGCTGATCCACATCCTGAAGCTCATCCTTAGGAACTAATAGCTCCTCATCTTCATGCAAGTGTGGCTCCCTCTCAAGCGAACACTTCATGGATTTATCCTCCTGAAATTTGATATCCCGTCGCACAACAGTCTTGCGACTATCTGGCAAATACACACGATAGTTGTGGGGCGTATCAGTGTACCCCACAAATATCCCAACCTCTCCGATCGGCTCCAGCTTCTTCCTGGCATCCTTTGTCACATGCATGTAAACGTTAGAACCAAAAATCCTCAAATGAGAAATATTAGGCCTCTTACCATAATAAGCCTCCTCGAGTGTACTCATGCCAAGTATCCTGTGAGGACAACGGTTTTGCACATATACTACAGTATTGCATGCTTCGGCCCACAAGTGAAGGGGTAGGCCCTGATCATGCAACATCGCCCGTGTATCACCCACGATCGTTCTATTCTTTTGCTCAGCAACCCCGTTCTGCTGTGGGTTATGGGGAGCTATGATCTCTCTTCGAATCCCTTTTGTGCTACAGAAGTCCTTGAACTCGCCAGAGATGAATTCACCACCATTATCGCTCCTAAGAGCCTTCACCTTCTTCCCCGATTCCTTCTCGACTAGTGCTTTGAACTCACAGAACTTTGAGTATGTCTCGCTCTTCTTCTGCATGAAGAAGATCCAACACTTTCGAGAGAAATCATAAACAAAGATCACATAGTACCTGTGCTTTGCTATCGAAGCTACTGAGAAAGGTCCATACACGTCTGTGTGAATTCTCTCAAGGATCGTCGTGGCGTGACTATCCTTATCCTAAAAGGTGGCTTTCACAAATTTTCCCAAAGTACACCCCTTGCATTGATCTGACTGTGCAAGAGTGCCTTTAGGAAGCCCAGTAGTAATCTGCTGCAGTATCTTCAAGGCTCCATGGTGTAGGTGGCCCAATCTCCTATGCCACAGCTCGCCATCATCCCCGCTCACCAATCCTTATGCCTTGCATGCCATTGTTTCGTAGCCATCTACATGCAACTGATAAAGGTTCTTGACTCGAACCCCTATCTTTCGGGTTTCTCCAATTGTTTGACTGCACAGGAAGGCCTTTCCCTCACTGAAAACAACATCATATCCCTTGTCTTCTAACATCGCCACAGAGATAAGATTCTTCTTCAATCCTGGAACATGCATCACTTCCTTCAATATGAAGGGTTTACCAGACTCCCTCTCAAAGGAAATGGTACCGATACCGGTTGCACTATATCTACCATCATTGCCCATCTCGATGTGCACTCCAAGATCTTTCTCCTCCAGATCAAAAAACAAATCTCGATCTCCTGTCATGTGGAAAGATGCACCACTGTCCAAGAACCATACCGATCCCATCACACTTTATACCAAGCATGTGATCAACGAAAAATCCATCTCAAACTGTGAGGCTAAGGCCTCTCCCACTGCAGATCCAGCAGCCTGCTTATTTTTCTTCCTGTGTAGACAATTTGTGGCATAATGTCCGTGCTGGTGACAGTGAAAGCACTTCACCTTGGACATGTATTGCTTCTTGGCTTTTGCATCGGAATGAGAATCTTTCTTGTTCTTCCCCTTCTTTGCTTTGGCAGCCAAAGCGCAATTTTCTTCATCATATGCCTTTGATGAAGATCCATCCCTGGTATTCCGCCTGATCTCCTCTTGCACAAGATCTAACCAAAGTCTATCCCATCCTGGCAATTTCTCCCAACCATTGACAGAGTCCTGATAGGAATGCCAACTCTTCGGAAGACCAAGAAGAGCTAAGCTCACCAAGTCCTCATCATCGACAGTCACCACCACACTTCCCAGCTCATCCCGGCACTGGGTGAACTTCGTGAGATACTTGGGTATACTATCTCCCTTCTCACACTTAATGTTTCTGAGTTTATCTTTGAGCGCCAACTTCCTCTGGTCGCTCTTGCTTTGGAATAAATTTGTCAATGCTTTCCAAATCAAGTATGGAGAAGCCTTTCCATGCAGGCTTGACACAATGTGATCCTTCACACCCTCCAACAGAATCCTTTGACACTTTGTTGTCTTCTTTTGCCAACCCTCAACGTGAGCCGCATCAGTAGGCTTTGGGACCTCAACCTCTATGAACTCCTTCAGCCCATTTTCATCTAATACTGCCTCCATCCTGTCTTTCCATGCAATATAGTTCAAGCTGCCTTCAAGAGCATACTCCAATCGCAATCCGTTGAAAGACATTTCAACTTTGACACCAAGAAAACACTGCTTCAAATTCGACTTCCCCCGGCTCAAAACTCAACCGCTTCTGATCTAAAATTCGTGAGAACAAATTATTTCTCATACAGAGATTGATTGTATGGGCTTTTACCGAATATCTCGCCTTCCAAAGGAAGGATGAATCGAGAGGCTACCTGGCCCGATTACAGACTCTGCCTGAAGAAATAAAATGTAATCACTTTCTGAATAATAGATCTGATGATCAACTCTGCTCTGATACCATGTAGAAATTTTGAATAATATGACACTTATTCACAGAGATTATCCTGATTATACACTATTGCGGAATGCATGCATAATACATAACATCCTCTACGTTGATCATCAATTTTGCGGAATTAAAAACAATGAAACATCAATCGCATGCACACATTAACACAGTATGTAACCAGGGAAAGCATACAGCTGAAAACCCCCAACTATCTGTATATTATAATGATAGAGAACATGTAACAATACATAGTACAATACTCCTCACAAGTACTCAGTACTATCTCCACCTGCTACACACAAACTAGCTTAGATCTGAATCAATTCATAGGTTCAAATGTCCTCCACTCTCTGCCTGCCTCTACTGCGCAATCCAAAGCAAGAATAGGAATGATCCAAGCTCATTTTCCTTGGCTTGTACTGCACAATCCTCATTGGAAATCTCCATCAATGCATGTGCAAATCTCATGCACAACTATAGTCACAACTGATAGCAGTCTCCACCTCTAACACCTGTCTCCACTGAACTATCCATGCACTGAGTTAACTGATGTATTCTTTAGTTGCTTTTTGAGTTAATAATTAGTGAATTAATTAATAATTAATTCACATCACTCATCACTAGTGTATTCTGCAGTTAAACTAAATACAACTAGTTCAACCAAGTCAAACTGAACACAACTCCATCAACTCCTCAATCAACTCCACCAAACTCAATCACTTGAGTTCTAACTGAAGTCCATCATGCAATAGCTCAACTGACCCATAAGAAAAGTGTATTTCCTTCTAGCAGTTGCATGTGCCACATCTGTAGCTCGAACTGAAGTGCTCCAAGAGGATAAGATAATGTTTATAGTCCAAATATTATTATGAGCTAATAGTATTCGACTATTCTATTTTTAGCCTGGCAAACTAAAAATAGACTCCGCCCATATGTCTAAAATAGAAGTCCATCTATTTTTACCAACATGACCAATCATCCACAAATAGCATCCTGCAACTCATAGACCATGATCCATATGTCTAAAAATATATATAGTCTAAAAATAGACTTTGCGCCAAAAATAGCCTGTGGGCCGACTTAGTGAAGGCGACTCCTTTCCACTAAGCTCCATCATCTTGTTGCATTTTCAACAATCCTGGTCTCAATTCCTTAGCCAAAATGCTGATATGAATGTACAATGAAGCTCCAGGCTTTCTTAAAAGTCCAACCATGGTAATGACTGAAAAATAACATAATATAGACAACCATAGCTCATCCTAGCCTCTAGGGGTCGAGCTCGCATGTTTAAGAGCTATTTCAGCTAATTCTGAACTGAGAACTAGAAATTAAGCAATATAACAACATGCTTCTAGAAACAAGGGAACTGATTCATTCAGTTTCAAACAACTTTTAAACTGATGAATCTACCTCTACAAGTGAAAATTTGACATATTTACATCATGATCCATCAATGTACCTTAAATTACATCACAAATTTTTCATTAGTAAAGTGAAAAATTCAAACTGGCCAAAACTGGGTGAAAAATAGAGTAATACTTGGTCAAACTAGCAATTTTTCCTCTATGCGCCGCACCTGATTCTCTATGCATAGCACCTGTTTGGACCCACTTTTCGAGGCCTTCCCTATGTCCAAATGAGCTCCAGGTGTGTTTGTTGGAAAGGTTTGCCTGTCCACTTTCCATCCCGAGTGGAATTTTCCAATTTGGCCTCCATTTTCCCCTCCAAAAGTCAGTTCGCCCAGCATTGCTTCCTGTGTGTCAAAATAGGGGCAGTGAGGTCATTTTTTGAGTGTTTTTGACCTTTTTGAGGGCTCAAAACCTGTCCAAATTTCTTGGCCATTGGTAGGAAAGCATACACTTTCATGCCAAATCCAAAAATGCTGAGTTTTTGTGCTTTGGAGACTCCTAGCAAAAGCGAGCGCCACGTGGTGCGGCGCATAGGGCAGAAAATCCTGTTTTTTGTGCCAAAAATTTCAAAAATACAAAAAGTGCTCCATTTTTTTTGAAATTTGGGCTAAGTCTTCTCCATAAAACATTGTGTTGGTCCGATGAAGCCTCAGCCAATATCTGAAGTCCTTCATGCTCTTTTTGCCTCCTTGATGCTCTCTTAAATTTTGCTTTTAAACTCCTGATTATAGCTTAGCACACCAAGTTCCTCAACAAGTAATGATATGACAGGTTTCTAAGCATATTCTTCTCATTAATGGCCTTTTCTAGCTTCCTCTCCAAGTGGATATTGGCTCTTTCAAGCCATGACTCCCTATCGGCATTAACCTCCTGCTCAAGTGAAGTGAACTCCACCCTCCTCCTTTGGGCAGCTTGGCGATTCTCCCGAATGTTTTGCAACTCCATAATTACTTGTTGGTCCTCCAACTGCTTATTCCTTTGCTCCAAGTACTGTATTTTCCATTGGGTTCTATCAAAGTTGATAGACAAGGCATCAATGTCCGCCTGCTTCTCTTGAATGATTTCTCTGAGAATTGTGCTTTGTGGGCCCATATTAGTATCATCACCCTCAATGAGAATGAAATCAGTCTCCCGCTCACCTGATGGTCCTTCCTCCTGTAGTGGCCTCTTGCCTCTGTCCTAAACCTGTTGTGCTAATGATGGAAGTAAGGTCCCTTCCACCTCGGGTGGAGATAACACTCGCTTTGCTGCTGCAAACAACTGTCTAGTGCCCTTCTGATAGGTGATAAACACCGGCATGCTAGCGGTCTATGTCTCATGACCCTCATGCTGATAAGAAGGTCCACCTGTCTCATGCAAAGTCTCTGAAGGTCCCTGAGGAGCTTTGAAAAACTCACAAGAGATGAAATCCTCCCAAGTGATGCCCTATAAGCCAAGCTGATGAATGACCACAATTTTAATGAGGGAAAAATGGTAAATACTGTTGAACTATTGCTGAGGAGTCTTGTGCTGCACTAGGGTGGTCATTTTCTCTATGTTTTGGCACATGAAGTAAGGGATGTTCATCATCATTACCCTAGTAAAATGCATCAGCAGCCTAATATAATAAGCATACAAACATGAAAACCTGCCCTCACAGCTGAAATACCTCATGATCAATTTCATCAAAGGAGCATAAGCATCTTTGAGGTACCGGAAAGGAAATACTCTGCTGAGTTGTCTCAAATAGCCTGGTTTGATGTATGGTTCATAATGTTGCCGATCAATTTGTTGCCTCTTGTTCCATTGCTCTCCAATGTTGGGAATACTGGTTGCTAGTGAAATGGACTCTGGTGTTAATGTGAAAGTGACACCAGCTAGAGTGGCTTGACCATCATGTAAATGCAACACAAACAAACGAGCCAACTCATGATGAAATTGAATTCTAACAACCTTCTCACAAAATTCATAGCAAGACTGATGTTGGAAACAAGATATGGCAAGAGGGCAGGCTTGTAATTCAGCAAGAGTGGTTGGTTCTTCTCTAATATGTTTTCCACCTCTATGAGGCCTCCTGGGTGCATGTACTTCTGTAGGTGAATCACTGTGGGTCTCCTCTTCATAATCATATGAAGGATCAGATGCCATGTCTGCTAGCGGATGGGCTGTTTTGGAGCTGTCTTGATGAAAAATAGGTGATTTTGTGGTGTGTTTGACCTTTGCCACCAAGGGAAACAATGATATGAGGGAGGGAAAACAATGAGGGATTTAGGGACTGTTGGGGTAGGGTTTTAATTTAAGAGAATAGGGGATTAGAGAGTAGTTTGGGAGTTTTTGTATAGGACTAGGGTTTGGGAATTTTCATGTGGGATTTTGAGAAATGGGATTTGGGATATAGGATTAATGAAGTTAAGGGTGTGTGGATTTAGGGGATAGGGAAATCAAAGAAAAAATGGAGTAAGGGAGTGGTAAGTGGACTTGGTAGCCAAAATAGTCAATACTAACCCTAGGCAGCAATTTCCCTTGAAAATTTTAAAGAGATAGGGTTTGATTTCTTTTAAAGAATCACCATATATCAACCACCATGAAACAACCACCAAACTTGGATGAAAAACAGTAGTAGAGGCTCAACCTACTTGTACCAATGACAATCCACGCATTTTGGGCGATTTTGGAGCAAGTGTTTGAAGTTTCGGGCTTGCTGGCTGTGTGCGTCGCACATCAAACCCAACGTGTCGCGCCCAGTGTATGCATCACGCCCGTGCAATTTTAAACTGAAGGTCGCAGCCCAATGCACCACGCCCAGTGTGTGCACCACTCCATTTACCTAATGTGCCGCACCTTTGGTTTTTGGCAACTTTGCCTTACTCACCTCCAAAACATCTTTGCTTTGCTCCAAGAGTGCAAATGACTTTGCAATTTGAAGAAATGACTTATAAACAAAGAGGTTTTAAATTTTTGGCTCATAAAACCCACTTTCATAATGTTTGGAATTTGACTTTATTTTTAAACTATGTTTTTGAACTTTTTTCACTTCATTGAGCTTTGTGATGGACTAAATGACCTATGCTTTGTTTGTTTTGCAGGTGGTTGGAACTACTGGGGCTAGGGAAAGAAACCAGGGTTGCAGGGGAAGTAATTTACATATGAAGAAAATCAAATTACATAAATTTGTACCATAAAAGCAAAAATACTCTGTTTTTCCTCAAAACAGAGTTTTGAGGAAAGACACATCTCTGAGCACTTGATGATGAAATTTATTGATGCTGCAACCTCCTCATCTGCCTGCTGGTTGTGATTGGACACTTTGAAACTCCTTTTGACGAAACCCTAATGAAACCCTAGACCTAAATGACAATGAAACCCTAAATCAAAACCTTTGCAATCTTTAAGACAAAAGATGACTGTATATGCTTTGAAATGAACAAACATGAACCAGTAGGTAGATAACATGAGGGAAACTGTAGGAAAGCCACTACTGTCAGATGATCCATGCGCCTAATGGAATGTAGCTGACTGAGTGGGACACATAATATGCAATTCAACAAGAGGATTTGATCTCTGACGAAGGGATGAAGATATCAACACTAACATTGGCTCCAATGGGGATGGTAGCTCCTTGGAGGTGCCAAGAACTACAGATCTCTACGAAAGCAGGCAGTGCCTTCATCCATTGGGCTATGGAGTCTATAACTTCGACAAAACAAAATTGAACTCTTGACTTAAATACGCAATTTCAAGATTGAATGTGACTCCAATTGACTCATTTTCAAGACTGAAATTGACTGAAAGACCTGACTCTAACAAAACAAACCAAAACTGAAATCAAACCTCAGCTTTATAGCCTTCACCTTGGGCCCCAAACTGAAGAATGAAAATAGTACACACTTGCAATGGAATTTAAACAAACCAGTATATACAATGATGAATAGGACAGTAAAAAACAGTTCACACATAATACCATTTGAGGAGCCGACCGTTGACCGGCCCACCAGGATAGTCTTCGCCATTCATCTCTTGCAACAGGAAAGCATTCTGGCCCCGATATGCAACAATCTTGTACGGTCCTTTCCAAAGATTTTCAAAATTTTCATGCTTACCTTTCTCTTCATTCCTTGCATCCCATTTCAGCACTATGTCTCCGTTTTCGAACCTATCCACCTTTTCTTACTGGTCATATATCCTCTTAATTCTTTCTTGCAGCTTGGAAGTGTTCTAAAATACCTCCTCTCTAGTTTGCTACAAATGTATCATTTGATTGATCCTCCGCTGCAAACTATCATCTTCACTGCCAGCTTCTTGCAACAGTTTAACCACCGGGACTGCCAAAGAGGTCGAGAAGACTGTATCCACACCGTACACAAGCTCAAAAGGAGACATGCCAATAGATTTCTTTTGACTTACCCTGTCTGCCCAAAGTGCATTGACCAGCTTTTTGTGCCAACTCTTCTTGTTAGTTTCCAACAGCTTTTTGATAATGTTGACAAGAGATTTGTTTGAGGATTCCGCCAATCCATTGCCTTGTGGGTAATAGGCAGTCGAATGCCCCAAAGTGATTTGATACTTATGACAAAAGTCAATCATTCTTTTCGATTTAAAGGCTGTTGCATTGTCAGTGATCAACTTATTTGGACATCCAAAACGAGACAAAATGTTGTTTTCAAGAAATGAGATAATTACCGAATCGGTGGCCTGCCTTGTAGGAATTGCCTCAATCCATTTGGTGAAATAATCCGTCACTGTGAGGATCCACTTATGTTGTGCTGAAGAAGAAGGATGAATCTCACCAATAAAATCCAAACCCACTGCTGAAATGGAGCACTTGCTTCAATAGGCTTGAGTGGTAAGGCTGCAACTTCCTCTTACCTTGAAAAATTTGACATTCGTGACAGTTGGCCACTGTTTTGTACACATCAGCAAATAGACTTGGCCAATAATACCCTGCTCTCAAGATTTTATTGGCTATTGTTTTCCAGAAAAGATGGCCTCCGCAATCTCCCTTGTGAAAATCTTCCATAACTTGTTTTGCCTCTTCTTCTACTAAACAATTCAGGAAGACACCACTGGGATCTTTCCAATAAAGTGCACCATTCATGATACAAAATTTTGCAGCTTTCAATTTCAGTGTCCTACTTTTGTTCTTAGCCATTCCAGGTGGTGATGACAGATTTTGGAGTACATAAACAATGTCCGAATACCAAGGAGAAAGAAGGAAAATTTCCGATACCTGAGTGGGTATATTGTCTTCATCTTCCTCGGACATAGCAGCAATTAGATTAATGTCCAAGGCATGCAGATTTGACTCAGCCATTAGTTTAGCCAACCTCTATCCTTTAATGAGCTTTGTCAGTTTTATTTCCACGTCATACTCCAACAAGGCAACAATCCACTTGCCTCTCCTTCCCTCCGGGTCTATTATCACTAGGACATCCTTAACAGCAACATTAGGGACATAAGCAAGGATGTGAGAATGAAAAATATAAACCCGAAAATCTTTCAATTTTTTTACCAATGCAAGGGCCTGTTTTTCAATAATATTATACTTCAATGCCGCATCCCTCATGGTTCTGCTAAAGAATGCAATTGGTTTCTCGAGCTAGTCTCTCTTTTGCATCAAGACCACTGCCATAGTATGCTCTGAGGCAAATGAAAACAAAATAAAATCCTGAGTATAGTCTGGACTGATCAAAACCGGAGCTGAAGAAAGAGCTAATTTCACCAAATTAAAAGACTTAACTGCTTCCTCGGTCCACCTTACTGCACTATCTTTTTTAAGCATGTTTGTGATTTCTCTTCAGCGTTCTACAAGATTGGGCACAAAGCGACGTAAGAACATTATCTTACCATTGAAGGATTGGATTTCTTTCTTACTTCGTGGGAAATCAATCTTTTGAATGGCCTCCACCCGAGCTGGATCAATGCGGATGCACTCCCTTGAGATATTATGCCCGAGAAGCTTGCCTTCATCCATCGCAAATAAACTTTTCTTTGGATTGAGCGAGATGCCATACTTCCTACACCGCTGAAAAACAATCTTCAAATGATAGAGGTGATCTTCATCTATATTGGAGAAAACTATTAAGTCATCACGATAAACAACTAGAAAGACATCTTTTTCATTAGCAAATGCTATATCCATCGCCCACTGAAAGGTTGCACTAGCATTTTTCAATCCAGACGACATATTTGCATAATGAAAAGCTCCCCATGGAGTGGTGAACACTGTTTTGTCACGATCATCCCCATGGACCAGAATTTGGTTATAACCCGAATAACCATCGAGTAGTGACATTCGTGATGCTCCAACTACTCTCTAAATTATGTGATCCATCTTGGGCAATGGATAGTTGTCTTTCAAGGAAACTTTGTTCAGATTTCTAAAATCAATGCATAACTGGATCTCACCTGTTTTCTTACGGACGGGCACCAAGTTTGAAATCCAATCTAAAAATCTTATGGGGACTATGATACCAGCTTTATACAACCTATTCACTTCCTTCTCGATTGAGGGCAGCAGCTTCGGATTTATTCTTCTTAGCTTCTGACGAAAAGGCTTCTGATTTGGCTTGATTGGGATGACATGATGAATTATGCTTGTGTCATATGCCTTAAAATCTTAATAATCCCAATAAAATACATCAGTAAAAGAGGATAACAAACTGATATACTTTTCTTTTACCTGTGGGGGCAATGCCTTTGATAATTTCACCATCTCGGGATTTTCAGCTGATCCAATGTTCACATCCTCAACTCCTTTGTTGGTTGGCAGCAAGCTCAGTTTTCTAGCCACATCGTCCTGATCTAAGAGCTCCTATAAAGGTATTAGACCTGTAGGAATGATGTTGTCTCTGGGCTGCAAAACTTCCATCTGATTGACTTCCATATCCTCATCACCATCATCATACTCCACATCAATAGAAGTGTCTTTGAATTTACCTTTATTTTACAGAAATTCATCGATCTCATCATCATCTTGGAACACTTGCCAATAACTTTGATTGTCGGGGACAACTGGGCGATGCTTCATGTGGATCTCAAACTTGTTGTTTGAATTCATCAGAATTTTCAAATTACTTGCTGTTGTTGCAAGTGAATCTGCAATGACATTCTGAGCACGGGGCACACAGGTTATAGTATAATTAGAAAATACTTTCAAGATATCCAACACCGCATTGCGGTAGGCCCACATTCGAGGATGCTTAGCTTGGTATTCGCCTTTCACCTGCTTGATAACTAACTCGGAGTCGCCATACACTGAAATCCTTTTAGCATTCAATTTTCTAAGAACTTTCAAACTAGCAATTAAAGCTTCATATTCAGCCTCATTGTTTGAACAGTCAAAAGCTAGTTTATAAGAGCAGACCCTTACATTGCTTGGCACTTTGTTTGGGGCAAAAACAGGCCTACATATCCAAATACCAATTCCAGCACCTTCCCTTCCTACCACGCCATCAAATTCCATGCTCCACAGGCCTGTTTCATCCTCTTCCAAATGCTGAAATTCTTTTTCTTTTCCTTGCTGTCCATCAATATGTTGTTGTTGTCGGATGGCTGATTGCTCAGCGGTACTATCAAGTCTTTGCCTTTCTTGTTTTAAGACTTCTCTGAAATTTTCAGTGATCTCGGGAATGTCTTCTACTTCAACTATTTGGCTATTTACATCATTAAAGCTATCTGAATACAAAACAAATGATTCTAGATCAGTATGTACATAGTTGATTGGATGATTTACCGGTTTCTCCTTGCTAGTGATCATGTACTTCATTTTCTGTTCCCGGTATAGTTTCCTCATCTGACCGAACATGGGAATGGTAGCATAGGAGAAATCAAGTTGCATTGTCCCTTTAATCTTTTCTCCCCAAGATCTGGAAAGAAGCATGCCAAATCTAGGAGGTATATCCGCCACCACCACGTCCATCAAAACATTTTTAGCTGGAATTTGATCCAAACTGACCACCAAATCCTTGATAAGACCAATGCACCTTACTCTACCGGAATCGAAGGAGTAAAGGTCATGATATTTTCTGGTGATATCCAATCCAAATTTCTCCATGATGGCTTTCGGCATGAGATTATGAGAGGCTCCGGAATCAAACATAGCATTATGTAATACAAAGTCATGCACCCTAAGACTGATATAAAAAGGAGCGACATCACTATCTTGGGACTAACCTTCCAATGCTGGCCCAAATATCAGCTCGTAACTGTCATCCTCCACGTTCACCATGTCGGATGATGGATCTAAATTCAAAATTTTAGACACCTAACCTTTATAATTGTTGTTCTTCATCAACTCAGTCAAAGGAATGGATATTTTCAACTTGGGAAATTTCATTTTCTAAGTTAAAAACTGAAACTTTTTCTACCCCTTTCACTGGAACATCCTTCTTTTCCATTTTCTCCTTTGATACCTTTGGCTGATTGGATCTTTCACTTGCTGATGTCGTTTTTCTAGTGTTAGGATCAGCTGTCTCTTTTCCCCTTTTCTGCACATTAGGAGGATCATTCTTTGACGTTGCTACCTCCTTCCTTTTCTAAATTGGATTCACGGGCACATCTCTATTTCGGAGTGAATATTGCCGCTAATGAGATGATAAAGCATTCATATATCCTCTTTGGTATTCATCGGACTCTTCCTCAAGAACTGTCTCATTTGCCAAAATGAAATTTTCATACCTTTGCTCAGCTGAATTCTCAGAGTACTCCTCATCTTCAGTGATGAAAATTGGCATGTCATCGGGCGTAAAGAAATGATTTTCTTCTCTAATCACTTTATCCTCTTCATCTGATTCCAGACCATGTACAAAATTTTGCTGTAGAGGTGTCTGCACCTGCTGCTACGCTGTCTGATCTTGGGATCGCTGCTCTCTTTGTTTGATCCTATATTGGGGCTGTTGCTGGCCACGGAAGTTAGGATTTCTGATTTTTGGTTTAGACTTGTCAAGTTTCATTCTATCAAGCATCTGTTCCACCTTTCGAAGCACTTGATCTGACGAGGAAGACTCTTCTTTTATTGTGAATTTCTTTTCAGCTCTTGCTCTAGCTCCCTTGGCAAGCAGATTTGCTTCAACGCTGACCACAATCTTCTACATGTCTTCCAAAGTGGTCGGATCTCTCTCTCTTAATTGATAAGCCATATCAGTATCAAAACCATCCGGAAACTTAATCAAGGCTAGCCCCATGGGTGGCTTTATATGATCAGGGATTGCATTGTAAACTGAATTGAATCTAATACAGTAATCTTGAACAGACTCACCAACATTCCGCTTGATGTGCTCATATTCGAAAAGGATCTGAAGAGGATTTTTCTTCACTTCCCAGTGGTCTAAGAATTGTCTCTGTAGATTGGCCAATGTAGTGATGCTTGCAGCCGGCAAAGCCCTGAACCATTTCCTTACTTCACCACCAAATGTTTGTACAAAGAGTCTCATGGTTACATTTTCTGCATCAATCTCATGGAGATCGAAGAAATCCATCATTCTGTCCACATGTTGCTGAGCTATAACACTATGAGGAGTGCCATCAAACAAAGGAATTTTACTTTGATAATCGGCGGGAATATCATCCAAATTTTGAGGCAGTACAAGAGGTGAAAAATGAGCAGCCATTGCTCTTGGTGGATTTGCAATCGGTCTTGGGGATTTTGGGGAGTGGGTGCAACTGATGTATGGGGGGTATGAGGAGGTGTATGCGGAGGCGAAGCAATCTTGGATGTTTGAGGAGTAGAAGGAGTGGATGGAGGCGACACTACTGCAGATTTTTTATCAGAAACAGTAGGCTGCACAGGAATGGTAGGAATGAAAGGAGGTTCGGTGGGAATTCTTGAGCTAGATGCAATTGCAGATGACCCAAGGGTTGCAGAAGCAGTCTCTAAGAAATCAGCAATATTAGAAGCCACAATTGAAGTCTGGAGCTGATTCAAGATATAATCGTCAATAGATTTATTGGCCCTTTCAGTTTCAATATTTCTAAGAAACTCAGGATTTAAGGTAGTTGAAGCAACAACGCTTTCAGATTTGGTTTCAAACAAAGACAACTCAAACTGCTCATCAAACTCAAGATCCTTGAGATACTCAAAACCAACAGGACACGATTGAGCTTTGAACATGGGAATGACAAAACTTCCTTGGCGAAGGATTCTTGGAATAATATTGGGATTTTTGTAGACACGAGGGGGATCAGGATCCGGATTTGCTCTGGTATGTCTTCTGGAAGCCACTGTGCTACTATTTCCAAGAAATCAAATGGACATTAACAACTTGTTCAGCCTATCAAATCCTAAACTTATCATCCAAAAGCTTAGAATTATCAGATGTATTGGGGTGATCTACAAGTTAGATATTCCGTTTATAAGACTAGACCGGAGATTGACTGAAGTAGTATTTATCTACTTGTGCTAATGCAAAGCAAAAGCATTTCGAAGGCTACCTGGCTAATCTTCAGGCTCCGTCTGTAGTTTATAAAACGAAGAACACTAAAAAACAAACAATCTCTTCCCCAATATGGTCGCCAAATATGTTAGTGCCTAAATCTAACTCAGGCTGAGAAAGGTAGGATCCAGGGCCAACATCAAACCACGCTTAACCTAGTAGCTAGCCCTACCAGGTCGACAGAGGGCTCTCTCCGGGTCAATCTCAGCAAATTATGATCGATGAGGGCTTGAGATGACTGATAGAAATATTGATCTTATGCTAGGTATATGTGTGAAAAAAGTTTGATTGAATAAAATGATGTTTTTGTTGGCTCAGATGGAAAGGTAGATTTTGGGTGCAGGGATCGAGGCTCAGTCTTGCAGAGATCTCAATGGGGCAAGATAGGAATTTTTTTTTGGCATTTCTCTAAAACCATGAAACCTGTGTAAAAAGTGAAGGAGGTTTTTCTTCCTTGGCCTATTATGGACAAAAACCTCTCTCAGTTTTTCCAAATTCATCTTTCCTTGCTCAAAAACATCATTTGAGTAAAACCTACCCTGATGTGTGGAACAAGGTATTTGTTGAAATGAAGGGAAATGAAGGAGATAAGGGGCTTCTAAATTCTTGAGGAAATTTTGGGAAGTAGGGAGGGATGTTAGGAAGTAGGGGAAAGTGGAATTTCAAATATTGAGTGAGGGGAAGAGGACCAAAAGGGCAAAACACAGGCCTAGCCTAGAAAATTGTCAAGTTGTAGCAAGAAACTAGGGTTTGTGCGAAAATGAGGAATTTGAGGGATATCAGTGATGGGAAGTGTTTAATAAGGTACATTAAGGATAGGGGAAGGTGTATGAACATGGAAAATAAATGGAGGAGTCGAAAAGTGAGGGAGTGGTGGAGTGGACTTGGCAGCAAAATCCCAAATGCAAACCCTAGGCAATGAATGGCAAGGAAGTAGGGTTTAAGTTTTTTCACACAACCACCATAAATTTTTTAAGAAAAAATCTTTCACTAGCAAGGAAAAGGGCTTGGCTTACTTGCACACTAGAAGGTTTGAGCAATTTTGGCAATTTGAGGGAGTTGTTGATGAAATAGGGCTTGGCAGCTCTATGCGCCGCGCCACAAACCCAACGCGCTGTGCCTCCTGTATGCGCCATGCCAGTATAAATTTAACACTGTGGAGAGCGGCCCAATGCGCCGTGCCACTTGTATGCATTGTGCCTCTCACCCAATGCGCTGCGCCTCCAAAACTGGAACTTTTTGCTGCGATTTTGCTTCCTTTCTCCAACACGACTTTCACTTTGCTCAATCTGTCTTCTTTGAGTGCCAATGAGCTTTTTGAATTGTAAAGATGATTTATATACAAGAGATTTTGATTTTTTCTTCATAAAACCCACTTTTATAATGTTTGCAATGTGACTTACTTTTCAACTCTGTTTTTTGAGCTTTTCACTTTACTTGAGCTTTTTGATGAACTGAATGACTTCGATTTTTCTTGATTTTTGATTGCTTTGCAGGGGATGGAGCTACTGAGGCTTGGGAAGGAGACCAGGGTTGCCTCTGAGCTGATTTACATTCAAGAGAACTGAAAATACATGAATTAATACAATAAAAACCTAGAATACTCTATTTTTCCTCAAAACAGAGTTTTGAGGAAAAATACACTACTAAGCAATTTATTATGAACTTTAGTGGTACTGGAACCTCCTCATGTGCCTGCTAACTGTTTGAAAACCTGATGAAACCCTAGAAACGACCCTAGACCTAAATGACAATGAAACCCTAAAGCAAAACCTTTGCAATCTTTAAGACAAAAGATGACTGTATATGCTTTGAAATGAACAAACATGAACCAACAAGTAGTAACATGAGGGAAACTGTAGGAAATCCACTACCGTCAGATGATCCATGCACCTAATGGAATGTAGCTGACTAAGCGGGACACCTAATATGCAATACAGCAAGAGGATTTGATCTCTGACGGAGGGATGAAGATAGCGACACTAACATCTATTATAAAGAAGTTTTCATTTATATCTTCTATTCCATATATGAAATTGTTTGGTTATAATTCAATAATTTTTAAATAAGTATATTTCCATATACTAATTCACCATCCCTTCTTAGGATAATTTTGAATCCAACACTACATAGGGTGATGCCTCAACGAACAACATCAGTAACCCCTCACATTTGGATCCAAAAGTTTTCATAGCTCCTTGTTATAATATCTTACAAATTTTCAATACTACAAATTATTGACCTATTCTAATATTGAATCTTATGGATTTATCTAGATACCCAGACCTTTGGATTCATGCGAAATACTGGGAAATACTCCAAATCCATTTGGATTAAGGCTTTACACCTGGTCAAACTAGTGAAATCTCTAAAAATGCAGGTTCTATATTTCTAACTTTTTTGGATTCATCTGGATCTAGAAAAATCCAAATATGCCAATCTCATAAAACTCCAAATTCCACATCATCCTTGCTAGATAGCATCACATCACCTACCATGTCAACTTATTTAGCACATAGTGCCACATCGACGTTTTGCATGGCATGTCATGTCAACATGACATGTCACCTAGACTCATATTATTTCCGCATCATCATTCCATGTCAACACCCATATTCCTACTGGGTTGGGGAATTCTCACATGGGCTTCACATAGATTCCACATTAATGGCTCTATTGGCATCCAGATTCGAGTCTTTCTAAAAGATATTTCAATAAGAATTTATATAGGCTCATATATCCATATAATTGGGTATTTGAAGCAACCAAATTCCTCTAACTATGGCATCATGGTTCCATGAGCTCTAGGTTTTCTCTTTGCGGGTTCCACCATCACAACCATCTAACATATAGGGATTTGGTTAAGGTGCATTTATAAGGTTTTCAAAACTCATGGATATCTAGATTCTCTAGATATATAAACATCCTCATCTCCCACTAATATGTCGACAATACAAATGTACAAATATTTGAATATTTGGATATCTATGACATCATCAACTCCCCACTCAAGCTAGATCCTAACTACTGGATTTCATGAGCTCATGATCATGGCTTCCTTAGTAGTCCATGTGACCATGAAATAGAGTTTAACTCCAATCCCCAAATTTTTAAACTCAATCCTTAAATTTATAAGAAATTTCAGGCTTATAATGGAGTTTTCTAATCTATTGCAAGGATTAAATTCATGATCTTTATAGTGCATAAACTTTCTTAGAAGACTTCTAAAGATACAAAAATCTTCCACATCCTAAGAAATGCATCAAAAAATCTTCCCACGACGAAGCTACTTCTCAATAAGTCAAAGAAAGGGCTAATGGTCAAGTTTACAACTTCACCCAATTAAGGCAAATGCTTCTTTCTCTTATGCGACTTTAAATTGACCCTTCATACTTCAACTCTTACAAATATAGAGTCTAGTTCATTGACTTATATCCATGATTAAATAAGCTCAGTAACCAAGGGTGAACCTCCATGTCTTCTCATCACAAAACAATAATACAATATAGTTATTCAGTCCCACAGCTAGCTTACTTTAGGCCAGCACACTAACATAATACATAAAGAACTCAACTTAGCTTATAGATTATACTTCAGAAAAACCAAGATCTTAGTTTATCATAGGTAACATAATTCAAGAATACCACTATTTACAAATTCCATTCATAAAAAAAATACACCTAGTAACTAAGCATAATTTAAACATTGTACCAACTCATTAATATAAGCATACTTAATCACCCATCATAGAAACTTTCCTGAACTCTAAACAATAATGTCATTCCATTAAAAGAGGAATATTTACACTTATTTATGTCAACTATGCTTTTTTGGAAACTAAATAAGTGAGAGTCACTCTCCACCCAACCATAGGCTTAGTAAAATATAGTTTTCCAACAGTGGAAGACTCACTCAAGGATTAACAGGGTTCAAAGTAGGGTAGGAAAGATGAAGGTCACTCTCCTTCACACACAAAATTCAATATGTTACCTTTCAACCCTTGAGTGAGGGTTTCTTACCCTTCAAAATGGGATTGAAAAGTATAAAGGGAGTCTTGTTTGATATAATAATCCCTTGGTGAATCCCATTTCTTAGTTCCTTTCATGCAAGTTCAGAAAAAAGGTGTTATAACTTCTCCCAACCCTCTAGCTTAGGCCGAAGGCTCCCACACTATATTCATTACCCATTTAGGTAAACTTCACATAGGTTATTGTGCATTAGAAGGATTTATACCACCCTCTATTTATAATTCTCAACGTCAATGTGTGGTTTCATTTGTCTTCTCATCATAAGTTATCTCTAGTTCAAACACACTTTTTTGTCTCTTTGTTCATGACTACCCAACACACTTTGCACATTGTAGTTCATTTCCCCATTCAACTCTACTACCATACATGAGAATTTAGGGCTCATTTTGAACTACGTGGTTAATCAAAAGTCTCTATATGGTATGTTTCCAATTCATCTTGGGTAGTTCAATACCACTCCCATTATTTTTCATAACACTAGTAGTTGGGTATTTCAATTATCAAATCTGAAATTTTAACATTTCGTTTAGGGTAAGATAGGAAACTTCTCAGTTCCCCCTCACAACTTTCTCTAAGGCATTGGAATCCATATTGGCTTCTTTTTTCTTCAACTTTTGAAAATATATTAAATTAATTTCATATTATATCAAATAAAGTTTGTGGAGATATCCACGTTGGCCATTTCCAACATTATAACTATTAATTAGAAATTACAAAACTGCAGGTTTAAAAAAGGGTGTTATAGGAACATATGCCTGATTTTTGGATTCTAGCTCTCCCATAGACATAAGCTAGTCTTATACTCCAACTAAGAAAATGGAGAAATCATCTAAAAAAAATCAAGATATTTTCAATAGTATAGTCATGATGGACCGAAAGGTGGGAATTAATCCAAATCACGTTTTTTCACCAAGTATAGTCATGATTGAACAAAAAATAGAATCAAAGCCCTTTCATGTCTAGACACTAAAAAATGATGCACACAATTAGCTTGTCATTCTTCATATATCCACACTTATGAAGTGATGTTCGATGCTTTCCACTTGGGAAAAATAATCCTCTACAATATAATTCGATAGAAGCTTGATGTATTTTCATTTTCTTTTCCATTAAAGTGTCTTTGCTTTATTAGTTTTTTTTAAATACATTCTCAAGCATTTTACCATGCCTGGTGGTTCATGGTCTTGGTTGAAATGAAATTACAACTCATTAAAATGACCAACTTGATCAAAATGTGCTTATTACTACCATTCAACCATACAATTTTCTTCATCACTTACTTACTATAATTCACCACATATGCCTTTATTGCACAATAAATTTTAAATTTTTTATTTTCAAAATGCATTGTCAAGATTAACAACTTTATATTAGAAAACAATAATGAAAAGAAACATAATACCTAAAGTAACCTACACAAAAAAAATAAAAATAAAAAATTGCAAAATAAATTAAGAGTGATTACAAATAAATAAAACCACATCATTTTTTATTCTCTTTAAATATAAAAAATCCCCTTTAATTTCAATAATAACCCACTAAGCAAATTATATGACAAAGATAATCCTTACAACCTTAATTCTTTATAAAATACATAAAAAAATCAATAAAAATATATTAATCTAAAATATTTACCCATTATTCCATCACATCCATTCAACCATATATTTTTCTTGAGGATCCATTATTACAATTAACCATATATTCCTTTGATTTACTACATAACAAAATATTATATGTTTTATTTAAAATATATATATTTTTTTAAAATGATAATTTTATTTCAAAAATAATAATAAATATTAATAAATAATGGAAAAAGAAACATTATACCTAAAACACCGTAAATATAAATTTAAAAAAAAAATAAAAAAAAATAAAAAAAAAAATCATACCCCTTAACTAATATAAAATATGAGCCTCCAACTATAATTTTTTTTGAATATCTAAAAATATCAAACTCAACCAAACATAAAAACCTACTTAAAAGTTGACACAAACCAAAATGCCTAATGTTAATCATCTTTGAATATAAAAAATCTCAATCTCCTCTCTCAAAATATTGTAAGCCTATTTAAAATATATGCAAACTGAGATACCCACTTTTGATTCTTTTTTAATATTAAAATATCTCAAACTTTTTTATTTTAAAAATAAAGTTAAAAAAAAAGTCTGTCTAGGGTAGCTCAAGTGGCTATGTCAAATTTTGGGTTCGAATTTTGTGCTACCTTCTCTCCCTTGTAGCGAAGCGTGGAATGAAGTTTCACTGAACCAGAGACTTTGGGTTCGAATTTTGTGCTACCTTCATATAAAAACTCGAAAATAAGAGAGTCCTACCAAGCTTACAAAAAAAAGATTAAAAATAATCCCTATGACTTTGTTACTTCTGTAAAAAAACATCAAACCAACGGAAAAAAATAAATGAAATTAGGTCATAATTTTCCACCTTGAAGATAGTGTGTATGTGGGGATAATTATAGAAAAGAATGAAAAGCCAAACATCAATGACAACTCGAGGTATGTGGAGATAACTGTGAGATAATTAAGGTATGTATGCACGTGAGAATAATTATGAGACAACCACTTTCACCGAGAGTCATAAATTCGCACCCACAAACAGTTGCAGAACTTGAGTTAACTTACAAGTTCAGATTCAAGCAATCCAATACAAATTAATGGCAGAACAGATTGGGTGAAATCTAAATTTCATTAGCAGATCTTGAAAGATACATCGTAGATGGAAGTGGGACCAATGTAAAATACAGTAAGCGCGAGCTCGTGCCGAGGAAAACTGGTCCCAGTGGAGTGAACGGCAGCTTATGTTAAGGGAAATGAATCAATCCGTATTCCTGTTTGTTGATCTTTCTGTCTCTGTACCTTCATAATGGAGAACAAGAGTCCAGGCATGGGAAACAAGTCACTTATTCGTGCTCGTTCGTCAACTTCTCTACTAATTTGTACGTTAAATCGACAACGGGAAAGAAGAGTGAGGGGCTTGAAAAGACAATGTGTCACTTTTATGTTACTTCATTTTTGTCTTCCACGACGATTATCATGCCCCGCTGTTTGTCTACTTTGGGCAGCGCAAAGGGATGTGTGGATGAATGTAAGGAGGGGTGGGTAGTCCAACTGCAAATCCGCTCGACTTGACTGATACTGATACTCTCTCACGCGGTCTCTACGTACAGATATGTTCTGCCATCGCCATCAATTCACATTGTGATAATTATGCAACAATTTTAACCAAAGTTTTTTTAGGTTGTAATTTCATAGTTAAATTAGATATTAAATTGATGTATAATCTGACATCAAATCTGTGAATAATAAAGTATTTTATATAATGATTAGACTATTATCTATTATAATTTATTAAGATGCAGTGGATGTTATTATTAGGAAATGTTGGATGGAAGAACAATCTACTCACATCAAATCGGTGAATAACACCTATTTCTTTTTGTAAGATAAGATATTTTATGTAATGATTAGACTATTATCTATTATAATTTATTATGATGAGTGGATGTTATTACTAAGAAATGTTGGATGGATTGTTTTGATATCAAATCTGTGAATAACATTCATTTATTTTTGTAGGATAAGATATTTTATATAATGATTAGACTATTATCTATTATAATTTATTAAGATGAGTGGATGTTATTACTAGGAAATGTTGGATGGAAGAACAATCTACTCACATCAAATCGGTGAAAAACACCTATTTCTTTTTGTAAGATAAGATATTTTATGTAATGATTAGACTATTATCTATTATAATTTATTATGATGAGTGGATGTTATCACTAGGAAATGTTGGATGGAAGAACAATCTACCCACCACTGGGATGTTATCACTAGTGGAGCTTGGACATCTCTTGGGATAGTTTAATTCCCCTAAAGATGGCTCCTATCTTGAATCCCTCGTCATGATATTTGAACTTACAACTTGATGAAGACTAAATCTCACACAAACCAATTAGTCTACACCTTATATATATATATATATATATATATATATATATATATATATATATATCTTATAATGACTAATCTACTAAGAGTCCAAAGGGATAAAATCTTTTGAGGCGAAAACTTCCTTTAGAGTACAAAATTTGACAATGAGAGTGAGATTATTATACTTTTAACTAAACAAACCAAATACCTATATTATTTTTTAATTATTTTTATCATATGAGACCTGAAATATTGAGTGAAATATTTTTACCACTTCTCCTTAGTATGGCCAATGAGAATAAGATTATATATGTTTTATAATACTTTTAATTAAAGAAACCAAACATGTATATTAATTTTTGTGAAACAAAACATATATATTAATTTTTGTTTTTTTATTATATTGGCTCTGAAATATTTTATTTATGGTTGAGAGTGTGAAATATTCTTACCAATTCTCCTTAGTACTGCAATGAGTAAGATTATTTGTGTTTTATTATACTTTTAATTAAATAAACCAAACAAATATATTCATTCTTAATTTTTGTTATATCTCATTTATTTTTAATTTAAATAAAAAAATTTATGTTGTTTTCAAAGGAACATGTGTCAACTCCTAATTAAACATAGACATACTTACACATTTCTCGTACTATAAAATAAGCCTTTAAGCTCAATAAAATACAAAAAAAATATTAATTAAAAAATAATTTTAATAAGAGTTGATTTACTTTTAATTAAAAATTATTAAGAAAATTAAAATTTAATTTCTAAAAAAATCTAAACTTAAAACAAATTTATATTATTTAATAGCTATTAAATTAATAGCAGCCAGAGATGGCTGTCCTCACTGTTGGTTTGACACCTGAGTTGATAGGTTTTACCACCTTCGGAAAAAAAAAATATAGAATCTATCTCATTCGATCATAAGGCTCTTTCTAAATATAACGTGTTAATCCCTATACCTTTTTGGGTAATTTGTAATTATTTATTTAACTTCATTACGCCTTATGAAAATTAATATAAAATCATTATAATCTATATAAAAAATCATTAAATTTAATTCTTAACATATTTTTGATATAGATGAGTTGATTTTTAAATTCTGTTACATCTTCACACTTTATTAATTTATTATGACGGTATACCATTGTCATATAAAGAACTCCATTATTATTTTGAATTTAAGATTGCAAGTTAGTGCCTTACGAGCAAGCTTTCTACCTAGATCTTTTTCTACTGGTCCACCTAGATCTTCTTGTCCTGGTAGGGTCCTGACCTCGTTTGGAAAATCTAATGGATCGACTTTATTCAAAGACATCCCCAAAGGGAAGGCTACAACGTCAGGTAAACCCAAACAAATTGTCAATATTCCCCAGCCCTATATTGTGGAGTAGATGAATGAAACTTCGGTAAAGGTAGTAGATCTAGCAAAGATCAATAATATTTGTATAACCTATCAAACCCAGGAAATCATTTGCAGGTTCAATGATCTCTTGTCAAAACTTGTGGATCTTTTACAATGGATTTTTACGACTTGGGCGGTAAACTATGAGATTCACTTATGCTCCAAGGGTTTCTTCATAGTAAAATTCGAATAATCAGAGACCAAGTTTTACATGAGGGTCCATGCTTTTGGGAAAATGCTGGACTATTTATCATCCCATGGTTCCAATATTTTGATGCTAATTCAATGATGGTCTCCAAAATACCGGTATAAGATTGCATAACTTACCCCTTCATTTCTTGCATCCAAAAGTTTTGGAAGGAATTGGTAACATGCTGGGAGATACATCAAGATGGATACACAAAGAATTGAAGAAGCAATTTATACTTTTGCAAAGATATGTGTTGAGGTAGACCTTAGTAAAGGACTACCTACTTGTATCCTCTTGACAAACAACAATCAATGCTGGACCTAGTTCTTATATTATGAGAACACAACATTTAGGTGTCATCTCTCTCTTCAAATTGGACATCTACAATCCACATGTCCTTTGGCAAAGAAATACCCCAAGAAGAAAAAGAAACCAGTCAAAAAGCCCAAGGGATGGCAATTCCCAACACCACAACCTGGAGATGAAGAGGAAGAGGAGGAATTAGGACCACCCACCACTAAGGACAATCCAAATCCACAGACATCTTCAATGAATGAAGATTTTAACTAGGAAGGAACAGTGGTATCAACCTTGCAAAATCCAAAAGAAGAAGGACACACATGCTAAGAAATGTTGAAGGAGAAGGAGATAGGAGGATTCAAACGCCCTTATACATCTGAGAGCTCTAAATTAGTTAAGGAACATTTGAGGAAGAAATAAGGGAATTGACTAATTATTGGTACAACTACTCCTGATCAAGGAGGATGGTGAAAATTAGAAAAGAAGAAAGGGAGAAAAGGGTGACTAAGCTTATTTGCTTAGGCCCAATTTTATTTTTTGTTTTGTTATTCTTTTGTTCTTTGGTTTTGATTATATGGGCACTATCTTCTTGAGTGGTGTTGCTTGGGACAGTAAAGGAATGCACTATGTGCATCTACATATGTAACTTTTTATAATTAATAGAAAGTTATGATTTTTCCATGGAAAAAAAAACATTAAATTATTATAATTTATAAAATAGATTTAAGTACATTGAGAATAAAAACATTTTTTACAATTCAATGACGCTTTTGAGAATTTACCAACCATTTAAATTATATGGCTACCCTACTTATATGTTAAAACTAGAAATAGAAAATATTGTTAATTTTAATCCATGACATTGATAATTAAAAAAATGATTAAGATTATTAAAATGTAATTTTTTAATTATGTATGGCTCTATGGATATAACCCCAAAAGTAGGTTGGGAAAATACACCTTGCATTTTGACTTGAGCCAGTAATTTGAGACTAAGGGAGAACTTTTGGCCAACATCAACACCAAGCCTTTGGCATATAATGAAGGAGTACCATCTTCTCTGCCCAAATCCCATCTATCCATAATTCCTGAATGCATCCGGGCACAAGTGGAATTTGAGTTTAAATTCTCAGGGCACAAAGGAGATACCTTAGGTGTGGGGAGCCTCAACTTTGCAACTGAATTTACTCCTCCACATTCATAACTTAATTTCATCGCTCTTTCGTATTAGTTGGACATCATTCCAAGGATTGTTATGTGAACTCATAACTTAATTTCATCGGTCTTCCATATTAGTTGGACATCATTCCAAGGAATGTTATGCGATCTCAATATGGATTTAGAGGCTTTAGAATTCAATGCACTAGGGTCGAAAAACCGAGGGAGAATAGGGTATAAATGGTGCAATATGCCTTATGTTTGATCATGTTTTGAGCTCTATAATTACAATAGTGAGAAAAGGTGGTTGTTATCTCTTGCTAACATTTTGTGACACTACAAATCCTGTCAATGGCCACACAAGGGGAGTCATCTCGCAAGGGTGAGTTGGAAAACTTAAAGTGCCTATTGGAAAACCTAATGAAATCCCTTAACAGGATTTTGAAAATACTGAGTTGCAAGGTTGTTGCGGAGGAAAGAGACAAAATGACATTCCAATTGTAGATGGATGCCTAGTTTGAAACACTATAGGGTAAGGCGGAAAAAATCCAGTCTGAGATGCGCATAGAGCTAGCACTAATGAATCTCAAGATTGCAAAGATAGCAGGATTCTCCAACAATTGTGCCAAATCCATCTTGGAAGTGGTTGGGATTAGTGAGGATCAAAAACAACAAAAATCCTAGGAGAGCTTGATCGTATGGAACAACATGTTAAGGGCGGCCACACAAGTGCATGGACAACTAGGGTGAAAGGCTACTCTTGGTCAAATACTCAGTTTATTTTGAATATTTTTAATGTATTGTAGATATATATTTCTATTAGGAGTTTTTGTAGAGTCTATATTAGGCTTCTGCTTATTAATATTGGAAAATCGTGTCATAAGCAAAGTCAATCTATCTTTTGTGCTTCAGAATGTAGTGTAGTTCTAGATAGCTAAGAATTTTGTAAAATTTCTCGCCGAAACTCGAAATTTTATTATAATGCCAAAATCCTAACAGTTTCCTTAAAAAAAAATGCAATTTTATAATAATTTAGTATCCATGAATTAATATATTGTATAAAATTAAATGATAAAAAATTATTGTTTAGAAAATTTGATTTTTCTCAATAATTGTGGATCTATGTTGATTTTGTTTTTATATATTATCCTTTATCCATGAAATATTAATTATGTATAAAACACAGAGTGATTTTTTTATAAAATTTAGTTTTTATTAAACTTAAAAAAAATATAATAAACAAAAAATTAATTATAAAAATTACACCATCTTAATAACAATATCCCACACCTCATAAAACTTGTATATGATATACACCATTATAATTTTAAACCATTATAAATTTAATTTTTTGAATTTATATTTTAAAACATCATCCCACTTTATAGAATTAAAAAATGGGTTATTTGGGGTTCCACATGTTGTTGAATAACTCGGAAGAACTGGATTCGCGGCACCAGTATCGAACATTCAGAGATTGTAAAGTAGATTTCACTGAGGGCGCAAGCAATTAAAATAAAATAAGCGGTTAAACAGGGATTCAACAAAGGCATAACTGGTGCACGATGGATCTGATGATGCTTCATTATTTGCATATCCTATCTTCACTTTATTCTAATTCAAAAATAATTTACTTTATTCTAATTGAAAAATAATTATAAATTTCATAATCGAAATTTTTAATAAATTAAAAATAGCTTCTTATAATAGAATTAGAATAATTTCATTTTATTTTTATTTAAGAAAATACACTATATTTAATTACATATAGTTAAATAAATAAATTGATTTAATTGGTGAATTATATAACTAACTTAGTTATCTAATTAATAATCATTTAAATATTCTAGAATAATTCCTATAATTTATATAGTTTTAAATAATATAGAGTATATTAAGTGTTAGGTTTTAGTTGTAGTTTAAGTTAATAGAAATTAATAGATCTAACAACTAATGAATTAATTCATTCATTAATTAAACAATTATTTTTTTTGTCTTTATCTCTTGGTCAAGTCAATTATAGTTGTTGCCCACTCCATTTCCTTGGTCAATAATAGTTGTTTTTTTCTAGTTGTTCACTGATCTGCTCTCTCTATTTAACTTGTAGCCATGATCTGGTTCTTCATTTTGTCTTGACGTTGAAACACACGTGTTGGTTCGAAATGCATTGACAAATGAATTTTGATGTGATTTTTGCCGAAAACTCTCCTAAAAAAAACTTGATATGGAGCACAAAAGCCTAAATTCAAAATATTTTCCCTAGCGAGTCATTATTAGCCTGTGATGGATACGGTTTGGTCTTCCCCTGGTCTGAGTGGAAAGAAATAAAAATAAACAAATAAATAACAAAGGAAGCCACAACTTCATCTTTTGGCAGCGTAAAAGCTGTTGAAAATGTTAGTTTTATTAAAAATATTTGGATCCGTTCGGGAAAGGAAAGTCAACCAAGAATCTAGAGATGAGAGAATTCATAGAGGACTCCTCTAGAAGCGTGAGCTCTAGAAATGACCATAAACATTATGTTCAGCAAAAGGAGATGAAAAATTATAAGCATAAAACACATATCCATTTAAATTCTAGGGAAGAAGCTTGTAATGATTCCCTTGTACCCAGGTCAGTATCACTTAGACATCGTTTCTTGACGATGATGATGGTTAACGTCCCCTGAGACCAAACATTGGTTTGTCGTCCCTAAAGAAACAAATTATTTATTTTGATTTAAGATTTTATTCCTATGCTCAAAAAGCTTGGAGAGAAGCCTCCCTAGCTCACTATAATTTTGACATTGTAAAAGGCTAGGAAGGTTAGTATTGTAACAAAGATTGTGAAACTGAGATCTAATGTGGTTGTACGCAGGGCACTCTAAGAGGAATTGGTTTCCATCCTCGATGTTCCTATTCTCACATATATGGCAGATCCTTTCCAAGTGCTCTTATAGTTGAAACAATTTCATCGCAAGAATGTCCTGGTACAAGTTTGGTATCTAGTGAGGCACGCAAACAAATTTATTCTCACAACTTGAGAGAAATCCTTCATATTTGATGAGCGCAGTTTGAGTTTAATTCGCTATCAACAAGTATCGATGAGTTATATATTTTACACAGAAGATTATGTGGTAGCTTTTCTAGGGCTGCCTAGTAGGGTTTTTCTGAGAGGCTTGTGAGAGGGTAGTCCTTATGTTAAACTTTACAACACAAGCGAGTTTTTGATGCATGGTTTCATAATGTTCAAGGAAGCCTTGTCATATCAATTTTTGAGCCGGATACATGATCTCGTATTGTGGTTGTGGAATTGGTCACTACAACGCATGAAATCAATTTTGCTTTAGAAATCGATTTTGTCTTACAATAATAATAAAAAAAATTCTCAAAGAAAAAATTGAATAAGCCTTTTTAATTAAAGGGAAAATTAACTTTTATGCCTATTAAATCGACTCTTCTAATCTACATCCAACCAATTCACAATCTTAGTGTAGGTATCCTTGGTAAGATAAAACTAACCCACACTAGCCAAAATTTCAATGCACCACGATGTAACAAAAACAAATGTGCAATGATATTCACTTTAGAAACCCTATTTAAGCCGAAGAAGTGTGCTTCATTTTGAATTGACAACCCCACCTCTCTCCTTATATCTATATATATGATATCACCGGTGAGAAAAGGAGACGAGCATCGCACAATCAATCCTTCAAATTGATTTCAAGAGTTGTAGACCCTGTAAACCGATGCAAATAAAAAATGGCATTTCCAAATATCTTGGGCATGATATTCATAATATTCCTCATTGTTTTCATGTCATAGTTCATCTTGTGTGTGGGGTGATCATCCTTAAACAATAATATATTCAACCATTAGAGGGTGGACGTAGGATAAGATTTGCAGGTCCATCTTTTAGTCCTCAACATTGAACAAGTAATAAAGAGTGTTATTACCAACCAATTTATCACTTAAGTTTCTTTCAAAGTTCTCAACAAATTTATAGACTGTGAATTTAAAATCCCAAGGGATATGGGAGCATCCTAGATCATAGATTGGCTATTGGTACCATCTTGCATTTCTACATGAGATATTAGAAGGTTTGACAATAATTTGTGAGACTTGAAAACTACCACTTGTACAAACGTGGGTTCCATGCAAACATTCATGTCTCTTAGTTAATAAGAAATCAAATAAAAGGAGTTGTAAAACCTAAATAAAAGCACATGATGAATATCCTTGTCAACTTAGGATATTTATTTTTATTTTTTTATTTTTTTATGAAAGGTGTTTTTCTTATAGGTGGTTGTTGAGTTAAATTATAGACTTATAATTTACCAACATAAATTATCAACCAAGGGTAAGTAAACTTGCAAGATGTCGTGCAAAATATATGCAGGCTTGATACCTCAAGTGCTTCCTAATTAAATCAGTCACATATACACAACACTAATGCCTCTTTTCTACATCAACACTTGGAAGCAAAGGCTATAGAGTGGATTCACCTCCCTCTACAGCTCTAATATTGTTGATATTGATCAGAAAAGATAAAAGATCAAACACACAACCAAAAGAAATCAATTTGATAATGGAAATTTGAAACTGATTAAATGAATCACATAAATTTGAACCATAAATCAATCGATATATGTTGTTGAATCAGAAAAGAGAACACTAGCTGTGCAACAACGATATCACTGCATAAACATAATCAAAAGAATATGCTAGTACTACTAATGGAGTTGTGAGTAAAGGGGGCCCTCCCTTACTCACAACCCCTTCAATATTAAAAGGGTTTACTCAATAAAATGGACAGAACATATAACTTGAATTAATATAGAAAAGATCAAAGACTTGTACAATCTGATGCGTTGATCATCCAACCAACCCCCTTACACATACAATGTAATAGTATGTATACAAGTTTGTAGGCATATGAGTTGCCTGAATAACGAAAAAAAACTTGTTGAACTATTTACTATTATTACAGGTACAAATATCAAAAATAGCTCTCCTCAGTCTAATCCATGACTGAAAGAATGGATCAGACTAATACGCTACATCCGCTGGAGCTTTTCCTCATACAACCAACGAGAAAGAGATTGGAGGTCTGGGTGGTTTTGATGATAAATCTGGAGTAGAAAATAGGACAGTGTCCATGTAGGTGGAATTCCCCACAAAACCCATGTTCCCATTTATTCTAAGATTAAGTGTAACATAGAAAACCACCGATTTTGTTGTAGGAAATCTAGATGGCTGCAGGAAATCTGGATGATTGCATGAAATCCACACCTGCAGGAAATTGCATAGCATCTGCAGGAAAATGGTGACCTCAAGTTGTCTACAGGAAATGGCAGAGCTGCTTCAAATCTGCATAAGGATTCAATCAATTGACTTGATAATTTCAATAAGGAATAGTTAGCTTAAGGAACTACTTAAGAGTAAGATAAAATGACACATTTTAAGTTAATTTGCGTACCTTAAGCACATAGTACCCTTTTGGCCAAAATCTAGATAATATGGTCGAAATAGGTATAACTAGGGGTCAAATAGAGTTCGAAAATGGGAAAACAAGGTCTTGGAAGGCTGTCAATATTGAGAAAAATTGTGTCTCAACATTCCCCGATTCCTAACTTCTTGCATGTCCCCTATGCGAGCAAAATTATGCAGCCTCTAAAGAAAAATATCAATCCTTGTCCTATGTTGTAGCTACTGTAGCCAAATGGTCCAATTGGGTCCTACTGGATTCTGTCTTAATCTGGCTTCTATATGTTTCATTCTCCTTCTTCAGGTGGTCAATCTGTCTTTGTTTCTTACTCATGATTCACGTTGCTTTCTGATGCCATTCATCATGCTTTTTCTGCATGCGTAAATTGTTTTCTTTCAAGGTTTCATTCTCCTTCCACAAATCCCACTCTGACATAGTAAACTCATGGATGATTTCCTCCCTTACTTGTTGACCCCTATTTTTCTGAGAAGTTACCTCCGCCTCTTGTCGTCCAAGGGAGGACTAAGGCAAACTAGGTTCCGCCTTCCCTTGGTGGTCTTCTATTGTCTTATCTCCACTTTCCTGTAGTGCTAAATCCTGGAAGGATATTTATTTTCTATTAATAAATTCGGTTGATACCACCTTATCCTTTCATTTTTCCAAGCCTTGAGGCTTCTTATTCTTCTTATCAGGTCTACCTAGTGATGTTCCTTCTCTTGTGATTTTCCTTGTGGCCATCATTGCAACCTGGCTCCTTGTAACTCTTTTAGCAAGGCTAGAAGAGTTTTCATTTTAGGCTTCTTCCTTATAAGTTCTCCCGTCACCACTACCTCTTCATCCTTATAATTCTCCTTTATCAGTAAACCTTGGGTTCGTGGCTTTTTCCTTGGCTTTCCATCCAGATTTTCTTCCTTCACTTGAAAAGGACTAGAGTCCTTCTCATCTTCCACAAAATGATTTTCCGACAGGAAATCGTCCCACATTTTATTTTTCTTCTTCAGAAACTTGGTCAAGATAATTATTATTAATCCATGGTGATAGAGATTTTCCTCTATGTGGGTTGCTCTATCCTTAGCAGCAGTAGACATTTTCATCAAATACATCCTTAAGAAATAAGGCAAATTTAAAGGCCTGTCTCAGAAGTTCCCAAGAAGGTGAATGTGAAACAGAAATGCAAGTTGGAAACGACCTTCACAAGTTATAAATTTCTGTAAGAAAAATAGTAGGCATCGTATACTTACTCCGAAGGTATTCTTGCGGGATGTATTTACTCCAATCGGGGTTTGTGTGTTCTTTTCGGAGGAAGCGTGCACAACTTCCTTTGTCAAACCGTTTATTTTTATACCAATTTTCTCCCTCCTGTGGAATACCATAGGCTCGAGCCACCAACTCCTTTGTCAGCCGAAATTAGACATTTCCCACATGTACTTTTTCACCATGAAGGTTAAGAATGAAAGATTTGGTCACTTCCGAATTGTGCCCACATAATTTTTGAAACAAGCGCAACCACCCTACCCTTTCCAGCCTAGCTTTGCTTCCAGGATCAACATCTAACAGTGCATGGCCTTGCAGTTCAAACCAAATAGGGGCACACATTTTAGACATCATTAGGAGTGGACGAAACAGAGCTAACTCGTCTCACAATGACACCTGCAAGCCTTTACAAAAGCTTGACAATGGGATTTTAATTTTGGAAGTATTAGGAAAGTATGGCAATTTTTAAAAAAGGCGTCGGTCATGATCATGATCAGCATCATGATCCGACTTGGAGAATAGATATCAGAAATATCACCAAAGGATGTGTCATAGTTATGATAGGTGGACATGGAACTCCATTTATGATGTAATGGTCATGGCCATGTGTTTCTGCAAAGGGTACATATGCTTAAGTTCATGCAAATTTTTAAAAATATTAAAGCATCATTACCTTTCACTTTAAGTGTCTTATCACCAATTGTACCTTACCAACCTTACCTCCCCATAATCCAGTCCTTTGATGACAATTTCCACTATCTTCAAAATGATAACCCGCCTTAGAATTACATAATTCATGTATACATAAACATGACATGTTATAAACAGGATTACATAATTCATGATCTTAACCAATAATAAATTATCATTACTTTATCGAATTAATTTCAAGCTAATGTTCTGTCTGTATTTTTAGGAATCTATTAGTGTGCTGCAGAAATTATTCTGTCTGCACAATTGTTGAATGTTCTGCAGGAAATTCCTTTGTAGAAAAAACCCATTTCTTCCCCTTTTTGTACATTTCATTGCACATGAATGAAGGTGTTGATGTCGAATGTGCAATGATCTCATTGGATTACCAGCCATTAAGGTCAACTATCAACCAATGCAAGGCCCATCACCATTAATGAGAGTGAGGACTAAGGTACTCTGATGCATCCTATCAGGTGTGAATTTATGAGTTGATTTCAAACCCCCTATAGGATCCAACAGTCAAGGAGCCATGATGATTCCCCATTTCTGTTGGCAAGATAGCCTATCATTAAGGCATACAAGCTTCAAGGCATCACGAGGCTCTTTATCTTGGGGCCAGATAATTTACTGATGTCGATGGGAAAATATTTTTGGAAGGAGGGCCTTAAGGAATCTCACATCAATCCAACATGAGAAATCCAAATATTAGCTGAAAAATAAAATTTATTATGAGGATCCAAAGGATCTACTGTCTTGTTATTTTAATGAGCCCAGGGAAGTTCATGCTTGCCAGCTTTCAATTTTAGAGAGTCTGAAATATTGAAAACGAAGACTCCAAGCAGGCTCATTTTCCGTAATTAGTCCATTGGGCCCAGAAAGAGGAATAAAATTGTACCTAATGGACATTCCTCTCATGTTTTACTAAGCATGAGAAGGAACAAAGTAAGCTCAATTTATGATAGCAGAAAATCAAGTAGTGGTAGTAGAAGCAACAACTCCTTCTCCTGCCATTTCCATCTCCTTCTTCTGCATAAGTTCTTCCACATATCCCTCCTTGGATTGGGGTTTTTGATATAACTTGAGTATGTTCCCATTTGTTATGAAACCAACTCACAAAAAGATAGAAAAGATAGATGAACGCCTTAGAAATAAGCCTCTTCGAGGGGGCAACCTCCTTTACATTACACAAATGAACAATTCTTGGATAATACAAATGACAAGACCTCCTTTCTATATATAGGAGTCTAAGGGGTCATAATATAATCAGATCCGACATAACAATAATAATGTAAGGGCACAATAATAACAATAGTGGGCTTCTATGGGGCACAATAATAACAATATGGGGACTACATGGGCACAAAAATATAATAAGGGGGTTGTATTAATAACAATAAGGGGTTACACTAGTAGTATAGGGACCTAACATGCCCCTCTCCTTCAAAAAGTGTTGTCCTCAACGCTTGAGTAATTCTTGATGCTTCTGTATAAGATTCTTGTCCTCCCATGTGGAATCTATAGCGGGTAACTTCTTCCACTTGATGAGATACTCTGAAATTGATTAATTTCGTAGTTGTCGGGTTCTTGTTTTTGTGACTTCTCCAGGCTCCATTATGATTTTTCCTTCCTCGTCAAGTTCTGGCAATATTGTTTGAACTAGGACATTCTGCAACTTTTGAATGAGTGGCCACCCTTCTTCTTCCTTCTTCCATTCATCCCTTGCTTCGTTTATCCAATCTAGTTGGATAATATAAATAACACAAAAAAATGCTTGCACATCCTCATCCTTTCTTGAGAGTGCATTTGCAACAACATTTTGCTTCTATTTTTTGTAGATGATTTCAAAGTCATAACCTAACATACTTGTGACCCATTTTTCTGTTCTTCTAAAGATAATCTTTGTTCTAAAAAGTATTTAAGACTATCATGATCCATTTTTACCTTGCAGTGTCTTCCCATTAGGTAAGGTCGCTATTTCTTAAGTGCATGTAGTATCACCAACATTTCCTTCTCATAAATATCTTTCTTGAGATGTAGCCATAAAAATACCCAATCACCTACATCAAAACTTCTTTCATAGTGATGTTGATATGCCTGTTGTTTCATTGAATTCTGCACCAAAGTGGCATTATCCTTTAAAAGTTGGAGAACTTGTTGTTGATGCTCGATGTGATCTTTCACTGCTTGAATCATTTTCTTCTTGATATGTCCTTCTATCTTGAGAGTTTGAGGAGTGGTAATTTCTTCCAATACATTACAAGATATGGCTAGATTCATTTCTTGATGCTCGATGTGATGTTTCACTTCTTGAACATTTTTCTTCTTGATATGTCCTTCTATATTGAGAGTTTGAGGAGTGGTAATTTTTTCCCATGCATTACAAGATATGGTCGGATTCATTTCTTAATGCTTGATGTGATCTTTCACTTCTTGAACATTTTTCTTCTTGATATGTCCTTATATCTTCATAGTTTGAGGAGTGGTAATTCTGGCTAATGCATTACAAGATATGGTCAGATTCATTTTGTCTTTCTCGATGTGATCTTTCACTTCTTGAACCTTTTTCTTCTTGATATGTCCTTCTATCTTGGGAGTTTGAGTGGTTGTAATTCTTTCCAATGCTTTACAAGATATGTTCGGGTTCGTTTCTTCTTTCTGTGGGGTTGGTTCCTAGTGTATATCCTCTTCTTTTGATGTTTCTTGATCCATTTCTTCCTCCTCTTCACAATCTATGTAAAATAATTTCTTCTCAACACACTTATGACCTTTAGTGTATTTGCTATTGCAAATGTAACAAAGTCCTTTTTCTCTTTTTTCTTCCAATTGTTGTCATGTAAACCTTGTAGGTTGTGGAAGGCTAGAAGAAAAAACACATCCATATTTATAGTTGTGAGTGGTAGAATTCCTTGTTTCCATAATTCTTCTTTCAATTTTTTTTGCCAACCTGAATGCCTTCTCCAATGAATCAAGTTCCCAAAGACAAACTTCATGTTGAATGTTATCCTTTAAAGTCCCTATGAATACATCAATCCTTTTTTTCTCCAGAATATCATTTACCCTTATATTCAATTTTTTGAAATCCTCAATGTGCTCTGCCATTGAACCCTTTTGTTTGATATTTATCAATTGGCTAAAGAAGGTGTTACTCTTTGTATCCTCATAATGTGCTATCATTTCTTTCATGAAAATTGACCAAGTGACAAGTGCTTTATGAGAACACAACCCTTTATACCCTAAAAATTGATCTGGTTCTAAATATGAAGCTGCAATTGTACCTTTTGTAATAGTTGCACCTCATGTAGATCAAAATATTGCTCCATCTGTAGTATCCAATTTACTATATCCTTGCCATCAAACTTCTTCATATTGCCTTTTCTTGATTTTAGGAGCTCGATCTTGAAACGACTATAACTTCGTAACTTTGAATTTTACAGTTATGAAATCGCAATGCATAATAGCCCTCTTAGTCCTATTTATAACTCTACAAGTCTGATCACAATTGTATTCCTGAAGAAAGATCTATTCCCAATCTCCCGCGATGACCTAATTATAGACTAGTTCAGTAGAGTGAACTTGTACGATGTGCCACGTGTCACTGTTTCAACCTTAGGCTATGAAAAGTATACCCAAATAAAATACAGTCCATCCTCTTTCTGGAACTTCTTACAAAATTTCAATCTGATGCTAAGTGAGAACGTTATGACAATTTTCCCAAGGTGACTTGTTTGGAATGTAATTCTGGGGTCTACAAACCCTAACTTCCTTAGATTATATCTCCGAAAATATAGCGAGACAGGGTCTGAAATTCAAATCCGAGGTTTAGAATGATTTCTTCTCAAATGGGGTTTTTTAGCTTCTGAAACTTCGTAGCAAAATATTTATAGTGAAAATTCCACGATGACCTATTTTAGATGAAATTTTGGAGCTTGCAAAAACCTAATTTCATAAGATCATATCTCCTAAGATATAGCAAGACAAAATCTGAAATGCAGACCTGAGGTTCATCGCGACTTAGTCTCAAATGGGTTTTTTGTTTAGCTTCTGAAACGTCGCAGAAAAAAAGTTACAACGAAAATTCCATGATGACCTGTTTTAAGGAGCAAAACCCTAAAATCCAAAGCTTTGATACCAAATGTTATGAAACCAACTCACAAAAATATAGAAAAGATAGATGAACGCCTTATAAATAAGCCTCTTCGAGGGGGCAACCTCCTTTACATTACACAAATGAACAATTCTTGGATGATACAAATGACAAGACCTCCTTTCTATATATAGGATTCTAAGGGGTCATAATATAATCAGATCCGACATAAAAATAATAATGTAAGGGCACAATAATAACAATAATGGGCTTCTATAGGGCACAATAATAACAATATGGGGACTACATGGGCACAACAATAAAATAAAGGGGTTGTATTAATAACAATAAGGGGTTACACTAGGAGTATAGGGACCTAACACCATTTACCAAGAAGACAACATTCCCATTGTCAATTATTTTAACTCAGACAGATACATTGTCAAAAAACTTCTCAATTTCATAGGGACCCAGCCAATGTGTATTAAATTTCCCTTTAAAGTTCTTAAATCTTGAATCATACAACAATGCCCAGTATCCTGCTTTAAACTACTTCTTCTTTATGTATTTATCATTCTATTTAGCCTATTGTTGTTGGATCAAGTCAATATGCTGAAAAACATCCTACCTAATCTCATCTAACTTATTGCATTGCAAGATCCTCTACTGTTGTGCCTCATCAAGGTCTATACCCAAATCTGTTTCCATTTTGAAAGTTCTAATATGAAATTCAATGGGCAGTAAAACTTGTTTTCCATACACCAATTCATACAGAGAGAAGCCAATGGTATTTCTCCATGTGATCCTGTAGGCTCACAGTGCCTCAGGAAGTTGATCAGACCAATCCTTTTTATGTAATTGCATTGTCTTTTTAAGGATTGTCTCCAACACCTTATTGTTGATTCCACTTGCCCATTTTCCTCTGGATGGTAAGGGGTGGACTTCCGATGAGTAATTCCCTGCATAATATTTGACACAAACTAAGTACCCTGATTAGTAACTATCTCCCTTGGTACCCCAAATCTCACAAAAATATCAGAAAAAGAAATTCTACCACTTCTTTCTCTATTTCTCTAGGTAGTTCTCTTGCTTCCATGCACTTCATCACATAATCAATACAAACTAAAATATACTTCTTACCTTTGGACATAGGATTTATGGGACCTACAAAATCAAGAGCCCACCTCTCGAACGATTCTATGAGAACTTATGGCTGCAAGGGAATTTCATCTGATTGAACAGGCCGCCCTATTATCTAGCAGCTATCACACTTCCGAACATACTCCCTTGCATCTTTAAAAAGACTTGGCCAATAATAACTTGAGGTGAGGATCTTATAGGTTTTCTGCTTATCTGTAAAGTGACCTCCACAAGGTTCATTGTGACAAGATCTCAAGGTATCATACATCTCGTCCTCTCTAACACACCTGCAAATAATGAAATCAGGTATGGCGAAAAAGATGTCTCCCGTTATCCAAGAGTAATTAGCTCTTTTCCTAATAATTATTTTCTTCTGACTAGATGAAAATTAGGGGGGTAACTTCCTGCAACAAGTTAGTTGGCCATATCTGCAAACCAAGGTGTTTTAACAGAGATAGAAAACAGATTTCCATCAGGAAAGTTATCATTAATAGGAACATCCTCACCTGCATGGTTAAGCCTAGATAGTAAATCAACTACCTGATTTTCTTTTCCTGGCCTATGCAATACCGTGATGTCCAATTCCTGCAGTAGCAACAACCACCTAGTAATCCTTCCATTGGTGACTGGTTTGTTCATGAGATATCGAATAGCAGAATGATCAGTGTGTACAAAAAATTTGTAACCAGTGATGTAATGTCTAAACTTGTTAATAGCATAAATTACAATGGGGAATTCTTTCTCAATCATAGTGTAATTCATCTCTATAGGAGTTAAATTTTTACTAACAAAATAAATAGCATGGGTTACGACACTTTCCTTTTGGCCCAATACCGCTACTATAGATGAATCAGAGGCATCAATGGAAATATGAAATGGAAATTTCTAATCTAGACCTCTTAAGGCAAGTGCTGAAGAAAGCTTTTCCTTGAGTGTATCAAAAGCAGCTTGACATTCATCATTCCAATGAAATTTAGGTTCTTTAGTTAATAATTTAAACAATGTTGAGGCTACCTTTGTAAAATTCTCAACAAACCTTCTATAGTAAGCCACATGTCCAAGAAAACTTCACACTCCCTTTTGATTGGTTGGTGGAGGCATTTTTACAATTACTTCAATTTTAGTCGAATCAACTTTAATTCCTGCAGCAGAAACATGATGTCCCAAAACAATGCCCTCAGTCATAATCATAAAACACTTTTCATTACTCAATGAAATATTAGTTTCTCTACATCTCTGCAAAACTCTCCTAAGATTATGTAAAGCTTCTTCAAAAGTATCACCTATTACTGTAAAATCATCCATATAGACCTCTACACAATCATGCAAAAGATTAGAGAAAATACCAAGTATCGCCCTTTGAAATGTGGCTGGTGTGTTACATAAACCAAATGGTAGTACCTTATATGCATAGGTACCCTACAGACATGTGAATGTTGTCTTCTCTTGGTCCTCTAGAGATATCCTGATTTGATTGTACCCATTGAATCCATCTAGGAAGGAGAAATACTTCTTCCCTGCTAAAGTGTCCAACACTTGGTCTATAAAAGGCAAGGGAAAGTGGTCTTTTAATGTAGCTTTGTTTAGTTCCCTATAATCCACACACACTCACCATTTACCATTCTTTTTAGGGACAATAACCAATGGGGACCCCCATTGGCTATCTGAAATAGGATAGATGAACCCTACATCTAACAATTTATGCAATTCATTTTTCACAATTTCTCTTAAAGAGGGGTTCATCCTCCTTTGCAGTTGTCTTACAGGTTTGGCACTTCCCTCAATGTAAATATGATGAATGCAAGTATCTGGGTGAATACCTCTCATGTCTATATATTCCCATGCAAATGTATCTGAAAATTATTCTAATGTCTGAATTAATTGTTTTTCTTGTTCAAGAGTCAAGGCAACATTAATATTAAGAGTTTTTTCAGGAAAAATTTCAACTACCTTAGCTCCAAATTCAGTCATTGAATATGCAGGAAATACAGATAAGAGGGTTGAATGTAATGCTATCTATATTATGACTAGTCTACCCTTCTTGATGCTGTGAAAAGTCAGGATTAGAAATATAACAATTTATAAAATTTTCTTCTAAGTTTTCCTTAAGGCTCATGGCTTGCACTATTACTAAATCTGGTTGGGCACATTCTCAATCATTCTCTTCTTCTTCAACCCACTGTGTATTTTCTGATCTTAAGAGGGGTTTAGCAGGGGGATACAAATTGATATGCTTTGTTTAAGCCCCGTGAGTGATAGACATATTCCCTGATCTACACCCTATGTAGGCATCTGTTGTGGCTAACCACGGCCTCCCCAAGATCAAAGGATGCCCTCCCAACTTGGTTTTAAGTTGAAGAACATAAAAGTCTACAGGGTATTCCCAAGAATCCAATGAGATGACAATATCTTCTAATACCCCCTCTGGCTTTACCTTAGATCTATCTGCTAATTCTAACGTGGTAGGAGTAGGTAGTAAGTCAAAGGATCCTATGTGAGATAAATTATCCATGGTCATCACATTGATGACTACACCTAAATCAATTAAAGTGTTTTTTATTGGATACCCATTGATAAAGGTGGTAACCACAGGGATTCCAGGATCTGCATCTTTTTCAATAGCAAATTCGGTGGACATAAGACTTGCAAGTTTTCCACATACTTGAATTGTTGAGGGTTCTTTCTTCTGTCTTCCTGGCTTCTTGGTACATAATTCCCTCATTGTTTTGGCATAAATTGGGATATCCTTAATTTATTGCAGTAACAGGCTTTTAATGCACAAATACACAAGATTAAACTCGGGTTGTTTTATTTTCATTTCTAACCTCTCTGGAAAAGGAGGCTGGACCACATGGGATGAGGAAGGTTCTTGTGATCATGAAGTGATTTGTTTTGTTGGTTTAGGTATGTTTTCTAATTTAGGTGGTTCCAGAGTGTCTTCCCCTACAACCTCTTCAATTCTATCACATTGAGTCACCACTTTTCCATATCAGAGTTTGATTTCCTGTAGCGACACAGGAAATAATTCCTGCAGTAAAGGAAAAAAAACTTCCTACAATAGTTGTGGGGCAATACAATAAGTAGGAAAAGTGGGACAAGTGACCAATCCAATATTGTGAGCAGATTGTATTGCTCTATTATTGGGGTTAGATAATGGCTTAGCAGGAAGTTGTGTGGGACAAGGTTGATTTGGTGGGGCAGGAAACTGAAGTTGTTGTTGTTGTTGCTTTACCATTTGTTGCAGCATGGTAGGAGGCCAGGGCTGCCAAGGCATTGGAACATTCCACATCTAATTATGAGCATACATAAATTGAAAATGTGACTGTGACACACTTGTAGGACATGGTTTCCATGGCCGTTGAGGTGCCATTGCATAGAGTGCATTGACAACTTCCTGATCTGCTACATAGACTTCTTTAATCTCAGGAAGAGAGGGACATTGTTCAGTAGAATGCTCATATTCACAAATGGCATACCTCTATGTTGTCAGCAGGCCATTACCTTAGAGCATGTTTCTTCTTACGTTTGGAGCAGAATACAACCATGGATTTTTCAAATTCCTCTTGTTTCTTCTTAGCCTGCAAAAAATCCAATTGTGAAGATTAAGTGCTAAGAATATCAGTCTTAAAATTTTCAAATAAGTTACCCATTTCAGCTCTGGTTACTCCAACTTCAAAAACTAATTTGACAATCCTGGAAGCAGTGTCTCTTGGTCCTCCTCCAACCTTAGAATTTCCTCGTGAATAATGTCTGCATAATTCACACACATCATCATAGCTCAATTTTGATACATCACCTGCTCCCATTAGGTTCAAAACCTTTAGATATTCTAGTATGATTGCCCTAAACAAAATTGCTCTCAAGGTTTCCTTGCTGAGTTGGTTCATCTTGGATCTTTAGAGATAATATTTAAATCTTTCCACCAAGTATTTAAGGCTCGCCCCTTCTTTCTGTATCATGCTAAAACTTTCTTCCCTAAGATCCCTAGTTTTACAATAATCTTGGTACTTTTCAGGAATACCTTCTTCATTCCATCCCAGGTTGCAATGGAGTTTGAGCCCAACCCCATAAACCACCTGAGATTTGCATCCTTTAATGTAGGAGGAAACAACTTCAACTTCTGAGCATTGGAATAATAGTCGTAGCTCCTACATAATACATCAAATTCGAATAAGAAGGCATCAGGATCTTCACTAGAGACACCATGAAATTTGGGCAAGGATGGAGGAGGAATATTTTTCATCTAAGTAGCTCTAGTAGTCTCCCTTGTAAGTGGAGGTTCTAAATGGGTAGCAACAAAAGATTTTTCAACAAAATATTACGTTGTGGAAATATTAGTCTGCTTAGGGTCGGAGACCAGGCTATCTTTAGGACCACAGAACTCTTGTTCATATTCTTCCTCTTTTGCTGCCTTGTTTCTTGCAGACTTCCTTTTTCTTTCCAATTTATTAGTGAATGAAGTGCTGCTCAAACCACCACAAAAGAAATTTCTAGATGTTGGACCCTATTTATCTATTATGCAAACAAATTCAAAATATTCTACTTACCAAGCAATCAAGACATGGCTTTGGCGAATTCTAAACTCTGCAAGTGCGTAGGCTTTACCCTATGTCTTACAACTTCGACTCCCCCATTCCTGAAAATCATAAACAACAGAAATCATATTAAAACACTTTCAATACCATCCCTTAGCACCTCCTCGGCAACTGTGCCAAAATGTTGAGTTAAATTATAGACTTATAATTTACCAACATAAATTATCAACCAAGGGTAAGCAAACTTGCGAGATGTCATGCAAAATATATGCAGTCTACCTCAAGTGCTTCCTAATTAAATTATTCACATATACACAACACTAATGCTTCTTTTCTGCATCAACATTTGGTAGAAAAGGTTATAGAGTGGATTCACCTCCCTCTACAGCTCTAATATTGTTGATATTGATCAAAAAAGATAAAATATCAAACACACAGCCAAAAGAAATCAATTTGATAATGGAAAGTTGAAACTGATTAAATGAATCACATAAATATGAACCATAAATCAATCGATATATGCTGCTGAATAAAAAAAGAAAACACTAGTTGTGCAATAATGATATCACTACATAAACATAATCAAAAGAATATGCTAGTACTACTAATGGAGTTGTGAGTAAAGGGGGCCCTACCTTACTCACAACCCCTTCAATATTAAAAGGGTTTACTGAGTAAAATGGGTAGAACATATAACTTGTATTAATATAGAAAATATCGCAGTCTTGTACAATATGATGCGTTGATCATCCAACCAACCCCCTTACACATAGAATGTAATAGTATTTATACAAGTTTGTAGGCATATGAGTTGCCTGAATAAGGAAAAGCTACTTGCTGAAATATTTACTATTATTACAGGTACAAAATATCAAAAATAGCTCTGGTCAGTCTGATCCATGACTAAAACCATGGATCAAACTATTTCGCTACATCTGCTAGATCTTTTCCTCATGCGGCCAACGAGAAGGATATTGGAGATCTAGGTGGTTTTAATGATAAATCCAAAGCAACCAATATGACAGCCTCCATTTAGGTGGAATTCCCCACAAAACCCATGTTTTCATTTGTTCTGAGATTAAGTAGAACATAGAAAACCACCAATTATGTTGCAGGAAATATGGATAACTGCAGGAAATCTGGACGGTTGCAAGAAATCCACACCTACAGGAAATTGCGAAGCGTCTGCAAGAAAATGGCGACTGCAAGCTGTCTACAGGAAATGGTAGAGCTGCTTCAAATTTGTATAAGACTTCGATCAGTTGACTTGATAATTTCAATAGGGAACAATTATCTTAAGGAACTACTTAAGAGTAAGATAAAATGACACTTTTTAAGTTAATTTGCATACATTAAGCACATAGTACCCTTTTGGCCAAAATCTAGATAAGATAGTCGAAATAGGTATAACTAGGGGTCAAATAGAGTTCAAAAATGGGAAAACAAGGTCCTGGTAGGCTGTCAAAATTGAGCAAAACTGGGACTCAATAGTGGTTCTAATAGGTGGGTTTCGCGGTCTAGATTTTGAACCTAGGCTTTGATACCATATGTGAGGACCTATCCTAGGTATTCTAACTAAAGTATATTCATCCTTTAATTTAACTATAATAAGAAGAAATAACACGTTTATAGCTCTACATTTACTTAATAATAACATACAAGTAAAATTTTCTTTAGAACATTTGAAACAAATAAGAAAAATCATTTTCAACAATTTACATAAATAAAAGAACAATGGAAGAATACCTTTTCTAGTTTCTTGGTTGGGATGCTTCTGAATTTGTTGGGATGATCCTACTAGGATACCCGACTAAATTTACCTCCCATTCAACTAGGAATGATTTCCTAGCACAGGAAACCTCCACATGTTTTCTAACCATTCGAGCCCAAGTCCAACTAGTTGTAGTGTGTCCAAGTTAAAAGCAACACTATCCAATAAATCCATGTTTCAGTTCTCTCATCCTCTCACTTCTCATCCACACTCCTCCCAAAAATAAAATCCTTCAATCCCCAAAACAAATACCAAGGATCTCTCCCTCTCCTCTCATCCTCCTTCCCTTGTATGTCTCTTCCTCCCATCCACCTCAACATCCTATCATTAATGCCATGACTACCCCCTCATCATTTTATTTTAATATCCTTGACTTTCCTTACCATATCTTATAAAAAGTAGATTTGAGAAGACACTTTGGGAATAGAATATGGATATTTAATTTAGAAATAAATTGGAGAAGACTATATCTTATCCAAAAATAGATTTGAGAAGACACCTTGAGAATAAAAATATGAATATTTAATTTAGAAATAAATTAGAGAAGACCATATCTTATCCAAAAGTAGATTTAAGAAGACACCTTGGGAATTGAAATATAGATATTTAATTTAGAAATAAATTGGAGAAGACCATATCTTATCCAAAAGTAAATTTGAGAAAACACCTTGGGAATTGAATAATAACAAATAATAGAAGTCATATCAATAAAATAAAATTACATTTTCCTAAGTGTAGGTATATACCAATATTAATTAATAATTATAAGTCAATATTTTCAGGTTAATTAAACACTAATCAAAATTAACATGATAGGATCAAGTAGGGAATTACACTAAGGAGCTAAGGAAATAATATGATCATTAGGAAAGAAGATGAAGGAACAATGGATTACAACAGAAGACCATAGATCAGGACCACATGAAGACTCCATCTGGTTCACAACGCTTTGGAGGGTGGGTTTGAAGAAAAAAGAATATCTCATGAAGATGAAGCATTGGATACATCTCTTATTGAAGATAGAAACAAGGAAGCAGAAGGAAGGACAACATGGAACTGCCATATCATCATGTAGTCCATGTCATCAGTGTCATGTCATGTCCTATCATGAGCCATTATTTTCCACGTCATTTGTGGATTATGTAAATTCAATATTGGAGAAATTTAATGTAAAGTGGAAGTCCAAGAGTCATGTATGTAATATGAGAAGTCAAGTAGGAAGTTGAAAGGTCATTGAGAAGTCAAAGAGTCATGAGGGTAGTCCAAGAGTCACAAGGGATGTCAATGATCACCCCATTTTATATATACACCCTCATTACTCATATAAAGGACTTTTCACATTGGCTCCTACTACCAGGAATTGGAGAGGAAGATAGATGCTTTGGGCGATTGAGTGATTGCTCTAATGATCCACTATTGGGGCTAGTGGTGTTCACTGTCTTGATGTATCTTGTAAATTTTACTTAATTCAAAAGCTTGTTGAGGCAACATTATTTCATGCATATGTCTTGAATATTGTAAGACTATTCTTTGAATGTTTGCAATGTATGTTATTTTCATCGGTACTAAGGAAATTGAACTATTTCAGTGGCTTGGGTACTTATCTCGTTGAAGGTGTGTTGTTTTTGTTTTAACAATTTTTGCTTCCTTGTGAACTATTTTGTTGGTTGATCAATGATTCATTCATATGTATATGCTCGTGTGCCTTTTCTAGATTAGTACTATTACATATCTTTAAAGGGCCCACTTTTCTCTTCTCTTTCGGTAGAAGGACCTTGATACTTTCCGTAGATGAACATTTCATAAGGCATACTCACTTACTGATATGAAAATACCTGTGTATTACTCCCTTGTGCTGAACTTTGTAGCCAAGGAAAATCTATAAGAATATATGGCGACTGGGCCGATACTCTGGATGAGGTTCCTATTCCAAATGATGTGAGTTCTAATTGGGACTTCACATTGGGGAGACTCCCTTGTTTGACGTATTTCTAGCACCATAAACAAGGAGATAGAGGAGATATTTCTTCATACCTTGATAGAAATTTCAAATTTTAGTTTGCTATAATTTCATAGATATTCCTTGTGGAAGTTAGAGTACTGATTAGTACTAAAATCAAATTCAAAGAAGTAAGTTTGGAATTTTATCTATAAATTAATTTATCAAACATCTTAGACTATCAACATTTCAAATATCTAAGTAAACATATATAAGTTCCTCAAATAAAAATTTCATAATCATATTTTTAAAATTGGAAACGTGATATGTTGTATAAGGTTGTTCTTGGGAAGAGGTAAAAAAAAAAGGTAGTTTTTGGAGAAATAGACGTGATGAAGGTAGAAACAGTAAGAAAAACTAGTGAAGGAAGAACTAACAACTAGACTTGATGAACGACGAAGTATCAAGTAGACTTGGTCAAGGTAGAATCATCTAATAGACTTGGTGAAGGCAAGAGTAGCAAGTAGACTTAGTGAAATAGGTCGATTCTTATGAATATAATATAGCATAGGGGATTGGTGTCTCTTGTAGGTTGGTGCCTATAAATATTACAACAGAGGGGATTGGTGTTCCATGTGGGTTGGTGCTTGCAAATATTGCAACAAAGGATATTAGTTTCTCCTGTAGATTAGTTCCTATAAATATTGTAGGAAAGGGTATTTTTATTCCATGTATGTTGGTGCCTACAATTATTATGCTAAAGGGGATTGGTGTCTCCTATAGTTTGGTTCCTACAAAATTTTCAAGAAGGGGGATTGGTGTCTACTATAAGTTGATTCCTACAAATATTGTAGCAAGGTGGTTTTGTGTCTATTGTAGGTTGGTTCACATGATGGTAGACACAAAGTTTTGATAGTAGGTTGGTGACTATAAAGTATGTATTAGTAGGCCGGTGCTTACAAAGATATGTTATAAAGAAGTTTTCATTTATACCTTGTATTCCATATATGAGATTGTTTGGTTATGATTCATGAATATTGAAATAAGTAAATCCCCCCCGCCCTCGCCGCACCCCAATTATAACTATGAATTCAACAACTGTTATCAAAGTAGGTTTCTTTGGAAGTAGCCCAACCACAAGAAGGAAGATCTTGGAGGGACCATGGCTAGTCATGAAGGTTCTTTCACAAGCAGAGCTCCATTATGTGATGGAACACATTATTCCTTCTGGAGGATAAGGATGAGAACTTATCTAATGTCTCTTGGTTTTGATATTTATCAATCTATAATGGATGGTTATAAAGCTCCTTGAAAACTCATCAATCTTATCAAGATGGTATGAAGGCTTGTGTAAATAATGAAAAACCAATGAATGGCATCATGTGTGGCCTATCAGAAATAGAGTTTTTCAAAGTAATGCACTGTGAATCTAATAAAGGCATCCAAGATAAAATTCAAAACAATTATAAAGGGGTGACAAGGTGAAGAAGGAAAAGCTTCAAACACATACAAGATAGTTTGAGAGCTTGAAGATTAATGATGAAGAAGATACTACAACCTACTTCATTCATGTGGATGAGACTTTCAATACCATTATAGGACTTGTTAAAGAAGTCAAGGAATTAATGTTTTTATATAAGGTTTTGAGATCTCTCACATTAAAATTAGATGCAAAGGTCTCAACTATTGAAGAAATAAAGGAAGTGGAAAATATAAAGATGAATGAGCTACATGGGTTCTCACTACTTATGAAATGAGGACAGAAAAGGGAATGTCAACTCTAAAGGAAGAAACTTTCAAAGTTTCAAAGAAGATGAAAGAACTTAAATTTGATGATTATTCCAATAATGAATCAAATGCATAAGAAGAATAATTTATGAGAAATCTAAAAAGAGGATTTACCAAACACAAAATTATGCTACCATTGAAAGGTTTTAATTGTGGTAGAATTGGTAATTGTAGAAATTAATATGTAGATTCAATTTTGCTTATGAAATTTACTAAATTACAATACTTGAAGCTACTCTACTAATCTACGGATGTAAATTCACCATCTAGAAAAAGAATCATAAATATGAAAAAGGAAATATCATGCATGCACATAGATTTATTTAGGGGAAAGAAACTTCTCAAAACCCCTTACTATCTATATTGTATTAATCATAGAATAGAGAAGAAATACACATGTTTTCTCAAGCCTGAGCACAACTTACAAGTGTATAGTCTATCCCTTTGCTTGACTGACTGAACTTGGCCAACACTTAGCCAATTTTTCAATCCTCCAAGCTCTTATTTCCTTGCATTGTTCCCTTGGGAAATTTCCCCTATTTTTTAGGAATTTCACACCGAGGAATTGCACAATTACCTTAGGCCATTCTCTGATTGCATGCACCACCTGTACACATTGGAATATTCTACAATTGATAGTACATTGCCTTGGAATCTCCATCTAAACTAGTTAACTAGAATTCTGTGCATGTAACAATTATTTTTGGTTGATTGATTAACTAATTGGCTGATCAATTGGTATGGTTGAAGTTCCACTTCCAAAACTTAACCTCCACTAGTTCTTCTAATAGTTAAAACTAGTTAAACTGAGAATACCTCAAATTAACTTAAATAGATTGCTACAAATTAGAAATCAAACATACTAAACTGAACTCAAGCTTTGCCAACTCAAATTAACTGAGTTAACTGAGTGATAAGAGTCATGTCACCTCAGTTAACCACCTCCAAGATTTATGTTGAAATAAAAAATTGAATTTTAATCTAGTTTGACCAAGGCAAACTCAAAACTAGATTTTCTTGCTGCATTTTCAACAAGAATTTGGTTGCTAAATGTTCATATAAAAATTGTGAGGAAAATGATGATGAATAGAATCATGAAAATAGAAGAAAGTCTTATAGACACAAAAGAGGAAAGTATTCCAAGAAGAAAGGTTTTTATTCTAGATAATATAGCAACTCCTTAGAAGATATTGATGAATATGCATCTAATATTGAAAAAGAAGAGCGTATTTTCATAGTCATTGATGCAAAGGTTGTTGATAAAGAATATGCAGATAATCAAGAAGAGAGAGAAAATTCAAAGGACGGTGATATTGATGGGGAAGTAAATCTTGACAGAAAACTTAGTGTTATATAATAAATAGATAGACATGGAGAGAACATAAAAAAGAAGGAGGAGATATTGTAGAAATATGAGAATAAAAAGGATCATAATATTGATTAAACAACAATTTCCATCCTAAAGACACAACTAGAAGAGGAAAAGAGGATAGAATAAGTAGTGAGAATCTAGTTGAAAGAAAGGGAAGAAGATTGTGAAAAACTAGAAGAAAATTTTATTTCCATGAGAAATGAACTAGAGAAAGAAAATTCCCAATTGAAATAAAGCTTGAAGTTTATAAAGAGTATATAAATCTTAGATGATATTCTTAGCTATCAAGTGTCACCTTTTATCAAAACAAGTCTTGAATATGAGGAAATAACTCCAAAGGTTAATCAAGCACAAAGTCATCAAAGAAGGAAATTAAGAAACTCACAAAATCTATGTTGATGTTCTCAAGAGCTCCTTCAACATTGAAATCAACACCGGGAAATGAGATGAAGATCATCATAGACTTGTTTTTCCTCACAAGATCAACAAGAATGAATTCAAAAGAGTTTCTCCACCAAGAAGGCCTTTCACATCTCAATATCAAAATATCTTCTTTGTTTATTGCTTTGCATGCAATAATTTTGGTCATAAAGAAATAATTTGTAGAGCTTATGTAAGAAATGCCTATGTCAAAAATAGAAATAGAGGATCGTATAAGACCTTAATGAATGGTCTTGTGAGAAAAAAATAACAACGGTGGTGTTAGAAGATGCAACTAATTTTCTCCCCCTTTGGATCATGTTGAATACTATGAGTGCAATAATTATGAGAAAAAGGTATGTGATTGTATAAGAAGAAAATTAAGGCCTCCTAAGAAAAGAAAGGAAAAATATATTACCAAGTATAGAGAAGAATGCACAAAAGTATGGAAAAGGAAGCAAGAAAAACAAGAGGAATTTTGATTTGCTTTGTATGCTCAAGACAAAGAAAGGAAATGGTTTATTCATAGTGAATGTTCAAAATGCATGACAGGATATAAGACTAAATTTCTTAGTATAAAAGAAACAGGAGGTAGTGTTACCTTTGGATATAGTGCATTAGCAAGGATAGTTGAAAAGGGCATAATTATTCTTAATCATGGAAAGAACAAACTCAAAATGTCATGTATGTTTAAGGTCTAAAATAGAATAATCTAAGTGTTTGTAAAATGTGTGATCAAGGATATGACATCGCATTCCATCCTAAAGGATGTGAAATAAGGATCACATGTTTAGGAATATTGGTGGAAAAATCTATAAGGACCTCAAGAAATGTATATGTCCCTAATGAAGTTAAAGGATGAAATTTTAGTGATATCCATCTCAAATCATTGGTGAAGGAAAAAAGTAATCCCAGAGGAAGTATCCATATTCTGTTGATGTTAAAGGGAGAGAAGTTTCAAACAAAATGAGAAGTTGTGGACAGTGAAATTAGCCCTTTCCATTGATATAAAAGGGGGGTAAATTATAAACAAGTGGAGTTCTTCAGTGGTAATGCTCAAATGTTTGGGGTTTTCATTAATGAAAAAAGGGTATTTTGTTCAATATTATGGTGTCTGTCATTTATGTTAAGGATAGGGAGAGGCCAATAATGTCCATGTTAGGGGAGACGAAGATAGATTCCAAACTAAAGATTAGGTAGTACTACAATATTTTTGTAGAATTGACTAAGGGTAGCCATCAATGAAAGAGGGGGATATTTTTGGAAATATAATTTTGATATAATTGATATGGGGAGACTACAAATGTCTAAGATAAGAATCGCAAGATGAAGATTGTTGGAAATATTGTTTGGATACCAAGTTTTTTTCTTGATACTTAATTTGAGAACCCTATATATGAAGAAATGTGTACACTAAATGTTTGGTGAAATGGGAGAAGAGTATATATTGTTGAAAATATTATTCCAAGACCTTTCCAATGGTATATGGATCCCCCTCTAATTTCTTATGAATAAGGAGATATGAAAAACTTTGTCATGTCATCCTAGCTAATTTTACAAGCCAACTCCATAAGTGAATGTAGGGACACTATAAAATAAAGGATATATGAGTGCATTTGAAGACCATCCAATAAATAATAGATCACAGGTGCATAGTAAAAGTTGGGAAATATTCTTGGCGTATTAAAGGTGGAGAAAAAATGTTATTTGTGAGTGAATGAGCCATCTTGGAATTTTCATTGTAGCTTTTCTTCTGGGATGTTTCATATTATGAAACATGGAGGAGGTAGAGGGGAAAACTTTGTGCATCTATGATATAAATTTTGGACTTTGTTTCATTGTAATTTCAGAGATATGATGTGAGTAATTTAGGGTTCTTAAATTCCCTTGAAATCTTATTCAAACAAGTCAGGTTAGAATTTTTGTTATTTTTTTTTGTGATGTTTTAGATCATGAAACTTGGAGGAGATGGATGCGAGACATTCGTGTACATGTGATAGAAATTTTAGACTTTGGTTCGATAAAATTTTGGAGATATGCACTAAGGAAATTGGGTTTCTAGAATGCTCTTGAAATTTTATTCAAATAGCCCAACTTGGAATTTTCTCTATAAAAAAATTTCTAAAATGATTTAGACTATGAAATATGGAGGAGACAAAGGAGATATCTCTAGGTACCCTTGGTAAAAATTTTATACCTTAGTTCTCTATAATTTCATAGATATTCTCTGAGAATTTTAGGGTTCCTAAATACTCTTGAAATATGCTTTAGATATATTAGCTTGGAATTTTCATTATAAACTTTTTTATGATGTCTTTCAGACTATGAAATATGGAAGACATAGATGAGATATCTCTAGGTACTTATGGTAGAAATTTCAAACTTTTCTTCACTATAATTTTAGAGATATGCCTTGTGGAAGTTACGATTATTAAATAGTCCCAAAATCAACATCAAACTAGTCAGTCTGGAATATTTTCTATAAATTATTTTCTAAGACTTTTGAGATTGTCAAAATTTTAGAAATCCAAGGATACAAAGAGAAGTTCTTTGTAAATTTTGATATGTTACATGGTGTACAATAGTTTTCCTGGGAAGAGCCCAAAACAACAATTTTGAGAGAATTAGACCTAGTGAGGGAAGAAGCAACAAGTAGACATAGTGATGGAAGAATACTTAACTAGACTTGGTATAAGTATAAGAATCTAATAGACTTATTCAAGGAAGAAGTAGAAAGAAGAATCAATGAAATAGGTTGGATCCTATCAATATCATGTAGCTGAGGGGATTGGTGTCTCCTATAGGTAGGTGCCTACAAATCTTATAGCGGAGGGGATTGGTGTCCCCTATAGGTTGGTTCCTAAAAATATTGCAGTAGATGTGATTGGTGTCCTTTATATGCTGGTGCCTATGAGTATTGCTACAGAGGCGATTGGTGTCTCATGTAGGTTAGTGCCTACAAATTTTGTAGTAGGGGGGATTGGTGTCTCCTATAGGTTGGTGCCTAAAAATCTTGTAGTAGGCAAGATTGGTGTCTCTTGTAGGTTGGTACCTACAATATTTTTATCAATATGTTGGTTCCTATAAAGATTTGTTATAAAAAAGTTTTCATTTATATCTTCTATTCCATAAAAGAGATTGTTTGGTTATAATTCAAGAATGTTTAAATAAAAAAATTTCCATATACTAATTTACCCTCCCTTCTTAGGATAAGTTTGCATCCGACACTACATAGGGTGATATCTCAACCAACCACATCAGTAACCCCTCACATCTAGATCCAAAGCTTTCCATCTCTCCCCGTTATAATATCTTTCAAATTTTCAATATTACAAATTATTGACCTATTCTACTACTAAACCTTATGGATTTATCTAGATACACTGACCTTTGGATTCATCTGAATACTGTTAACTCCTCCAAATCCATTTGGATTAAGGCTTTACACCTGGTCAAACTTTTGAAATCTCAAGATATGCAAGTTCTAGATTTCTAACTTTTTTAGATTCATCCGGATCTAGAAAAATCCAAAAATCCCAAAGTCATGAAACTCCAAATTCCACATCATCCTGTATAAATAGCATCACATCACCTACCATGTCAACTTCTTTAGCACATAGTGCCACATCAACGTTTTACATGGCATATCATGTCAACATGACATGTCACCTAGAGTCATATTAGTGCCACATCATCATGCCATGTCAACACCCATATTCCTATAGGTTTTGGGAATGCTCACATGGGCTTCACATAGGTTCCACATGAATGGCTCTATTGGCATCTAGATTCGATTCTTTCTAAAAGATATTTTAATAAAAAGTTATATATGGTCATAGATCCATATAATTGGGTATTTGAAGACCCCAAATTCCTCTAACTAGGGCATCATGGTTCCATGAGCTCTAGGTTTTCTCTTTGAGGGTTCCACCATCCCAGCCATCTAACATCTAGGGATTTGGTTAAGCTGAATTTATAATGTTTTCAAAAATCATGTCTATCCATATTCTCTAGATATATAAACATCCTCATCTCCCACTAATATGTCACCAATACAAATGTACAAATATTTTAATATTTGGACATCCAGGACATCATCAAATCCCCACTCAAGCTAGATCCTAACTATTGGATTTCACTAGCTCATGAGCATGGATTCCTTGCTAGTCCATGTGACCTTGAAACAAATATTAACTCTAATCCCCAAATTTCTAAACTCAATCCTTGAATTTATAAGAAACTGTAAGCTTATAATGGACTTTTCTAAGTTGATGTAAGGATTAAATTTATGATCTTTATAGTGTATAAACCTTCTTATAAGACTTCTAAAGATACAAAAAGCTTCCACATCCTTAAAAAGACATCAAAAAATATTCCCACGACCAAGCTACTTCTCAAGAAGTCAAAGAAAGGTCCAATGGTCAAGTTTACAACTTCAACCAATTGAGGCAAATGCTTCTTGCTCTTATGCAACTTTAAATTCATCCTTCATAGTTAAAGTCATAAAAATATAGAGGCTAGTTCATTAGCTTATATCCAGCATTAAATAAGCTCAGTAACCAAGGGTGAACCTCCATGCCTTCTCATCACAAAACAAGAATACAATATAGCTATTCAATCATGTGACTAGCCTAGTACAATAACATAGTACATAAAGAACTCAACTTAGTTCATACATTATACTTCACAAAAAACAAGATCTTAGTTTATCATAGGTAACATACTTCAAGAATACCGCTATTTACAAAGTCCGTCCATAAAAGAAAATACACCTAGTAACTAAGCATAATTTAAACATTGTACCAACTCATTAATAGAAGCATACTTAATCACCCGTCGTAGATACTTTCATGAACTCTAAACAATAATGCAATTCCATTAAAAGAGGAATATTTACACTTATTTCTGTCAACTCTGATTTATTGGAAACTAAAGAAGTGAGATCCACTCTCCACCCAACCATAGGCTTCGTACACTATAGTTTTCCTACAATGGAAGACTCACTCAAGGATTAACAGGGTTCAAAATAGGGTAGGAAAGATGAAGGTCACTCTCCTTCACACACAAAATTCAATATTTTACCTTTCAACCCTTGAGTGATGATTTCTTACCCTTCACAATGGGATTCAAAAGCATAAACATAGTCTTCTTCGATATAACAATCCCTTGGTGACTCCCATTTCTTGGTTCCTTTCAAGCATAGTTCAGAAAAAAATTCTTAGAACTTCTTTTGGCCCTCTAGCTTAGGCACAAGGCTTCCATACTGTATCCATTACCCATTTAGGTAAACTCCACATAGGTTACTGTGAATTAGAAGGATTTATACCACCCTCTATTTAGAATTCTCAACGTCAATGTGTGGTTTCGTTTGTCTTCTCATAAGTTATCTCTAGTTCGAACACATTTTTTTGTCTCTTTATTCATGACCACCCAACACACTTTTCACATTGCAGCTCACTTCCCCATTCAAATCTACTACCATGCATGAGAATATAGGGCTCATTTTGAACTACGCGGTTAATCAAAAGTCTCTATATGGTATGTTTCCAGTGCCTCTTGAGCAGTTCAATACCACTCCCATTATTTTTCATAACTACTAGTAGTTGGGTATTTCAATTATCAAATCTGAAATTTGAACATTTCATTTAGGGTAAGATAGGAAACTTCTCAGTTCCACCTCACAACTTTCTCTAAGGCATTGGGATCCATGTTGGCTTCTTTGTTCTTCATCTTTTGAAAATATATTAAATGAATTTCGTATTATATCAAACAAAGTTTGTGGAGATATCCACATTTTCTATTTCCAACTTTATAATTATTAATTACAAATTACAAAACTGCAGGTTTAAGAAAGGGTATTATAGGAACATATGCTTGACTTTTGGATTCTAGCTCTCCCATAGACATAATCTTCTCTTATACTCCAACTAATAAAATGGATAAATTGTCTAAAAAATATCAATTATAGCCATGATGGACTGAAAGGTGGGAACAAATCCAAATCATAAAAAAGGATTACAAGTTTTTTCACCAAGTATAGTCATGATTGAACAAAAATAGAATCAAAACCCTTTCATGCCCAGACACTAAAAAATGATGCACACAATTAGCTTTTCATTCTTCATATATCCACACATATGAAGTGAGGTTCCATGCTTTCCACTTGGGAAAAATAATCCTCTACAATACAATTCGATAGAAGCTTGATGTATTTTCTTTTTCTTTTCCATTGAAGTGTCTTTTTTTTATTAGTTTTTTTAAATACATTCTCAAGCATTTTACCATGCCTTGGTGGTTCATGGTCTTGGTTGAAATGAAATCACAACTCATTAAAAATGACCAACTTGACCAAATGTGCTTCATTACATCCATTCAACCATACAACGTTCTTCATCACCTACTATAATTCAACACATGTGCCTTTATTGCACAATAAATCTTCTATTTTTTATTGTTCAAAATGTATTATCACGTTTAACAAATTTATATTAGAGAAGTTACAATAATGGGAAAAAATATAATGTCTAAAATAACATAAAGCAAAAGAAATATAAAGAAGAGTGATCACAAATAAAAAAACACACCATCGTTTATCCTCTTTAAATATAAGGAATCTCAAAAATCCCCTTTAATTTCAATAATAACCACCAAGAAAATTGGAGGGAAAAGGTAATCCCTACAACCTTAATGCCTTATAAAATACATAAAACTTAATGAAAATATATTAATCTAAAATATCTGCCAATTATTCCATCTATTATTACAATTAGCCACATATACCTTTAATTTTCTAGATAATAAATCTTATGTGTTTTACTTGAAAAAAAATATATTTTAAAAATGATAATTGAGCGGAGAGGCTCATTCATTTTTATTGAAAAAAAATATTTTAAAAATGATAATTAAGCAGAGAGGCTCATTCTACAGCTCAGTATGATGACAATATCTGTTATAATTAAAAAAAATAAATATTCTCTAAAATAATTAGAAGTAAAAAAGAGTGTAAATCAGATGTTCAAATCTTATACTTTTCAAAAATATTTAAATAAACTATTTGAAGATCTATGTTAACTAATTTATGTGATATCAACTTCATATATATCTAGATATAGAAAAAGAAATTAGGTTTTTATGGTTAAAATTGTTATTTAGTCCTATATGTACTCTATAGAATTCAAAAATACAATTTAAAAAATGAAAAATAACACATCATATTTTTCACTCTAAAAAAATCGAAATTTGATCACGCATGTTAGATCCATACTTGATGAATCTATGTGTCACATCTCCATTATATGCATAAATAATAAAAAAAATTAAATATTAAACACCCGATATAATTACATTTCACACACTTCGGATTATTACACAGGATATACGTTTATATGATATGATGTGGTATATTAATGCAGGGTTTCTATACATTAATGTAATCCTAGCTCATAGTACGAGGGATTGTTCTTGTTTTAAAATCTTATGCAGTCGTATTATGTTTATGACAATCTGCCCTACTAGCTTGGCAGGTTCAGTCTTTGGGATTCCCTCCATATGTTGTACAAGTGTCTGCCTTCCTCCACTGCGACACTCCATCGACAGTCGTCTTTCACCTACCCACAATCAACAGCACTTGATGGAACTCATAACCCTGCCTAGTCTTTGGTAGGGTCTCTATTCTTTGTCATTAGAATTTCTCTTTGGTTGTTTTGGTCCTCTAGTAATGGCATCATTTCGATGCTATGCTCTCTTGCATTCAGGTAATGAGTTCTTGGCAGCTAGAGGGGGTCTTCATAGCTCAAGAAGCTCGTATCCCTTGCATGGCCTGGGAGGTAAAAGTCCCGCCTACCCTTACATTTACTGTTGTGATTTTTGTCAGAGTTTTTCTCTTGCAATTTCTACATTATTACTTCTGATGTGTTCCATTTTTTTGTTGCATGTGTCCTCCAGAGGTTGTGGTTACCCTACCAGCTACTAACAACACTCTACTCGGAGCTCTGCCAAGGCAGGCATTCTAGTCCCTACAACCTTCCAGGTATGTTATTGATTAAAAATCTTGGCGATTCCAGAATAATGGCATAGAGAAGGGAGTTTGTTCGAGGGTTGATTTCCTCCTCTGGTTTAATATGGATTTCCTAGTACTAACTTTGTCGAGGCCCTATCCTCGAGGGTTCAGAGTTAAAATCTATTGCTCTATAATTTTTGTGTATGTGTAAGCCAGGCCCGCCCTCATGGCATTTTGAACATTTATGCCTGGATATTTAAACTATTAAGGATTTTTATAATCTCTCTACCTTATGTAAAATGGTTCATGGTTTTTAAAATTTTCTCTATTGGTATAACAGAATGCGTTTTTCTTTTGGTATAAACCCTCATGGGTTCGAGTTGGGCGTTAAAATCCCTTTCTGTTCTGGGGTTTAGCACTATATGTGATCTAATAAACTATGCCACAGAATATAAGTAATATGAATGTTGTTTTCTTTTACTCGACTTAGTTCAATGTGGTTTCTTACTTAGTTTTTTCTTTGATTTGGCCCGTGGAGGCTTGGCGATTTCATGGCATCTCCAACATTAGCTAGAGGTAATTATACGGGGTTCCATCGACCCAAGGAATAGAATGTTAAAGCTTTGGTAGGGGTCTATAATTGTTTTGACAATCTTAAAGGAGTTTTGGTAATTTTATCAGTAGTTTTCCTTTCGGTTACCCATGCACAGTTGTTTGGGAAAATATCTGTCCCTAATTTCGTTGTTCGACCTTGTTGTCTACCTTGAAATTATAGCTATAGGCTTGTAATAATGATGGGTTTGAGGTACCTTTATGAGGGTTTCAAACCCTCATGTCGTGGACAAGATAATCAAACCTTTATCTTAACTATTATTGTTGTGATAGTCTTTGAGTTCCGGACTTTTGTTTTATTTTCCTTTTTGCATACTTCTCGCATTTACTTCGTAGCAATGGTCTCTGGGTATCAATCCCTGATATTGAATATGTAAACCTGAGGTATTCCGGCTTTTCCAGAACTATATTAATACTACAGTTTTCCTTCTTTTTTTGGTATTACTCTGTTCTTCTACTATTGCTAATGTTTCAGACAACTCTTGATTTTGGTAAACTGAATCATAAAGAAATTCTTTTATGTATATAAGATCTTTTCGGTTCCTTTTCTTATAGTTTTCATTTGGTTATAGTAAATATTTATACTGTTTTCAGTTCCTTTGATTACAATCTCTATTCTGCTTACATTAATTGTCTATATTGTGGTTTACTGTTTCCATTGAGCTAGAATATACTGATTTTGATATTACAGTCTACAGGGTTTGTATAGAGTTTTCATCTATAACCATTTATTGTTTTCTTGAATAATAACCAAGACTCATACGTAAATACTAGAATCATTAAACCACTAATTTCTATTTTTATTATCGTTCTATAACTGAACCAACAATAAGCTAGGTATTTATACTACATACCTGTATCCAGTTCTTAAGACTACTAATTTGATATAGTCACATATATGCTTTCCTATTTTAACCTCCCAACCATGAGGCTTTCCTTCAGGTCCAAGCCTCCCCCCAAGCTTCTACTCTTATCACGGATGCTTTCTTACAACCTAATCTATTACAACATCCACAACTATCTGGTCTTCACCAGACGTAGCTCTTTTCCCGTCCCTTCTTTCAGCAAGGTCCACGTCCCTCCTACCCTCCCATTTCTCTCAGGTACTTATGCTACCCTCTTGATCACTTCTTGGGAATTCATAGACAGAGAATTGGTTAGGGTTAGCTAACTACCTTTCCCTCATTTGTTTATATGAAAGAGTTACAAGATTTGTTATCATTCAATCTTTTTTTTCCATTCATAATTAGCAAAATTCAAATACTTAATTCAAATGCTTATAATAATAATAAAATCTAGTAAAAAGAAATAATTACAGTTTTCTCGGAGACATCACATCTCCCCCCCTAAAAATCAAACTTCATCCTGATGTTTTTCTACTACAAATAGACCCAGAAATGCCTTCCTCATAAACTGTACATCTTCCCAGGTGGCCTCTTTTGGCCCAAAGTGTTGCCATTGCACTTTAACCTAGGTGATAGCCCGTTTCCACAGCATTACTTCTCTCTAATCAAGTATAACCAATGGTTCGACAAGGAACTCGCCTTCCGGTTTGACCTACAGACAACAAAAAAAATAATTGTTGTTAGTTCCTTTTTAACTTTTAATACTTTAATTTGGCAATCTTTTTTTTTTAATTACCTATATATTCTGCTAATTAATTATATGTTTAGGATTGTAAACATATTTTTTTAATACCGAAACATGAAAAATGTTATGCACATGGATGTGGCTAGGCAAGGCGAGCTGATAAGCCACTAGTCCAACTCTTGCTAAAACCTGAAAAGGGCCACAAAATCGAGGTGCCAACTTGGCACAACTATTCCATTGCAAAGTACTTTTCTTTGGTCATACTCTTACATAAATGTGATCCCCTATTTGAAATTCCTGGAAATTCCTTTTTCGATCAGCAAAGCTCTTTTTCCGATCTTGAGCTGCCTTTAAATTTGATCAAACCCTTTTGACCATCTCCTCCATTTCCTATAGCATTTCCGGACCTAACATTAGCTTATCTTCCAGTCCTCCCTAGCTTGAAGGGGTTCGGCACTTGCGCCCATACAATACTTCAAATGGGCTCATTTGTAATGACGTATGATAGCCATTGTTATAAGAAAATTCTACCAAGTGCAGGTAATCTTCCCATTTGGAGGGTTGTTGCATCACATAAGTCTGCAGCATGTCCTCTACCACCTGATTCACCCGCTCGGTTTGCCCATCCATTTGAGGGTGATATGTTGTACTAAAATTCAACTGCATGCCTAATCCTTCGAATAAGGCCTTCCAGAAAGCCGATGTAAACTTTACGTCGTGATCAGAGATTATACACTTTGGTAATCCATGCAATCGGAAAATATTTTGCATGAATATATTAACAATTTGAACAGCTTTGTAAGTTGATTGCACAAGTATGAAATGAGCAGATTTGCTCAACTTGTCCACTACTACCATTATCGAGTCATTTTGCTTTTTGGATCTGGGTAGTCCTGTGATGAAGTCGATGGAAATGGTTTCCCACTTCCATTCTGGAATGGGTAGGGGTTGTAATAATCCAGCTGGGTGTTGATGTTCTGTTTTTACTTGCTAACATTCCAGACAACGAGTTAGATATTCAGCAACATCCTTTTTCATGTCGGGCCAAAAATATTCTTTTCTAAGCATAGTAATCAGCTTTTGATACCCAGGGTGGCCTGCATATGGGCTCTTATGACATTCATCTAAAATTAAGTCCTTAATTTATTTTTGGTTAGGTACGTATATCCTTCCTTTATAAATCATCATACCTTCCAAGTTTACTTCGTATCCTAGCTGTTGTTTCTGGTTGTTCATAACTTTAGCTTGCTGCCATAAGGATTGATATTCTAGGTCCCATTCGACTGCTTCCTTGATCAACTCATGGAAGGTAGTCCATACTTCACTGTAGGAAATTTCATAAATACAATGTAATTTTCTAGTTAAATCATCCACGACTCGATTTTCTTTCCCCTTCAAATTCTTGATTTCGAAATCAAAACCACTTAAAAAGTTGCTCCATTTGGCCTACCTAGCATTCAAGGTAGGTTGCTTAAAATAGTTGGTTAGACTGTGGTGATCTATCATTAGGATAAATTTCTTGCCCATAAGATAATGGCGCCACATTTTTAGTGCGTGAATGACAATAGTTAATTCTAAGTCATAAGTAGAATACTTCTGTTCGTACTCCTTGAGTTTCCTAGATTCATATGCAATCACCCTGCCTTCTTGCATTAGAACGCCACCCACCCCTTCCTTGCTAGCATCTGTGCAGACTACGTAATCTTTTTTCGGGTCTGCAATGCTCAAGATAGGTGCAATGGTTAATAAATGTTTAAGTTGGTCGAAGCTTTTCTGACATTCCATTGTCCACTTGAAAGCTTTCCCTTTCTTCTGCAAGGAGGTTATGGGGTATGCTACTCTAGAAAACCCCTCTACGAATCTTCTGTAATATCCATCCAGACCCATGAATGATCTTATATTTGCCACGTCCTTGGGTATGGGCCATTCCATTATAGTCTTTATTTTTTCTGGGTCCACAGCAATTCCATCCTTAGTAATAATGTGGCCTAGATACTGGATTTTCTCCTTAAAGAAATCACACTTGTTGTATTTAGCATACAACTAATGTTCTCTAAGAGTCTGCAAAACTATTCTCAGATGCTCTTTATGCTCCTCTATGCTGCGGGAATAAATTAGTATATCATCAATAAAAATTAATACAAATTTATCCAAATATGGATGGAATATACCATTCATGAGACACATGAAGGTGGCAGGGGCATTGGTCAGCCCGAAGGGTAACACGATGAACTCATAGTGTCCATAGCGAGTTCTAAAAGTTGTATTTGCTATGTCTTCTTCCTTGATTATGATCTGATGGTATCCTGAGCGCAGATCGATCTTTGAAAATATTATTGTGCCCTTTACCTGATCAAACAGTTCATCTATCTGTGGTAGGGGATACTTATTATTAATAATCAACTTATTTAGCTAGTGATAGTCCATACACATGCGTAGAGTTCCATCCTTCTTTTTAACAAACAATACTGGGGCTCCCCAAGGTGACATGCTAGGTCGGATGAAATTTTATCCAACAGTTCTTGTAACTGTAATTTTAATTCGGTAAGCTTTGGTATGCTCATGTGGTAGGGTGCTTGGGACACCATAGTAGCTCCTGACACTAGTTCAATGGTGAAATCTATGTCCCTTTTAGGGGGAAGTCCTGGAATCTCTTTAGGAAACACATCCGGAAAATTTTGTATTACCGGTATGTTTTCCAAAGAACTAGATTTCTCCTTGGAGTTGGCATAACCCACCTGAATTGCATATATTTGACATCCTTTTCTGACACATTTTGCTAACTATGAGGCGGTTATGGGTCTTAACTTTATTGGCCTTAGAATGCCTTGCATCTCCTGCCTATTTCCCTCCTCATCTATATAGTGGATAGCCTTTGTCTTACAATTTATAAGGGAACAATGTTTCTCTAGCCAGTCCATGCCTATAAGGACATCATAAGATCCTAGGGGCAAGATATTCAGGTCTGTTATCAGGGACTGACCTGCTATTACTAATGGACAACTACTGACTTTGGCCAACACTCGCCTTCTTGCCCCTGTGGCTAGTTGTACTAACCCAGGATTTTTAAATTTGACTTCTTGTAAACAACACTTATCAACTATCTTAGGACTAACATAACTTAATGTAGCTCTTGGGTCAATTAAAACAGAGATAGCTTGGTCAAAAAATTTACCTTCGAATTCCACCATGGTCGGTTGGTATTTCGCTTGATGGTCTTCAAGGGCAGCATTGATTTTTGGAATGCTCCTAGCCACTTCCCCTACAGTGGATGCCTCCTGGATTTGAGAGATATGTTCATTGCCTCTGCGATTGGGACAATTTTTGACATAGTGTGGTCCTCCACATCCCTAGCATTGCATTGGGGGTCTTGCTGCTAATTCAACCTCGGTTCTGCCTGACTGCTCATTGGTTTTAGATTCATTAGGGAGTTTAAATCTGGTTGGATTCCTATTATGGTTTATGTTTATCTGTCCTTTGTGGGGTCCTTTATTCATGACAGATTTTTTTCCCTTGCTGCCAACAGGAAACTTAATTCCTTTTTTGTCATTCTATCTTTTCCATGTACCTCCCTTTTGTCTACTTTGTTGGTAACAAATCCAAGCTTTTCATATAACCTCATCCATAGTTTTCGGGTTATCGAATTCAAGACACTCCTTCATGAACAAGGGTAGACTATTGATAAATCGCTGCACCTTTGCCTTTTCTTCCCGTATATAGGGAATGTACCGAAGTAGGGATGTAAATTTGGTAATGAACTCATCCATTGTCAGTTGTCCCAGTCTTAGATCGTGAAACTCTTTTTCTTTTTCATCATAAAACCTTTCAGTAAGATATCTTTCCTTAAAATATCTTTGAAACTTTTCCCATGTTATGTTCTATTCATTTACTCCCCACACAGTCTTCACCTCTTCCCACCAGAGAGTGGCTTTCCCTTGTAATTGAAAAATATCCAGGCGAGCCTTTAAGTTATGGTCATACTCATATAACTGGAAATACTTATTCATATTAATAAGCCAGGCTTCAGCTGCCTCTTCTTGCTCACCATCGAAGAGGGGTGGTTTTATTTTCTGGAATTCTCCCTGTAGTTCTATTCTTTTTTTTTTTTTCAGTGTTTTGTGTTTTTAAGCATGGTCGGATTTTTCTTCTTGATTTTCTTCTCCTCCTTCTATCTCTAGATATTCTGTTCAATATTCTTGCACTTCGGTCATATTCCCATCTTCTAGGATGGGTATTGGCTGATGTTGGCTTTGTCTATCTGACAGACCCTTCATGATTTTCTCTTGTTCCTACATAATTCTTTCATTTTCTTCCCTTGACCGAGCCATCTCACCTTTCAACTCTTGCACGATTTCCAGAATGGTGACATTGGTGTTGCGGGGTTCCTCACCTAACTGCACCCATACTTCATGATTGGTTTCTAGAAAAGATGCAGGTCCTAGTCCTGTCATGGGTACGTGTGGTGTGCTACCTATTCTCCTCATAGAAGCTACTCCTACTTCTTTACTGTATAAGTCACAACACTTTTCAAATATTAGTTTCCAGAGGCCTCAGTTTTGTAACTTGAGTTAGCTCTGATACCACTTGTCACATCTCCATTATATGCATAAATGAAAAAAAAATAAAATATTAAACATCTGATATAATTACATTTCGCACAATTCGGAATATTACATAGGATATACATTTATATGATACAATGTGGTATATTAATGTAGGGTCTATATACATTAATGTAATCCTAGCTCGCAGTACAAGGGATTCTTCTTGTTTTAAAATCTTATGCAGTCATATTATGTTTATGACAATATTCCCTGCTCGCTTGGCGGGTTCAGTCTTCGAGATTCCCTCCATATACTATACAGGTGTCTTCCTTCCTCGACTGTGGCACTCCATCGTCGGTCGTCTTTCACCTACCCACAATCAATGACACTTGATGGAACTCATAACCCTGCCTAGTCTCCGGTAGGGTCTCTATTCTCTGCCATTCGAATTTCTCTTTGGTTGTTTTGGTCCTCTAATAATGGCATCGTTTCGATGCTATGCTCTCAGGCGTTCAGGTAATGAGTTCTTGGCGGCCAGAGGGGGTCTTCACAACTCAAGAAGCTTGTATCCCTTGTGCGGCCTGGCAGGTAAAAGTCTCGCCTACCCTTACGTTTACTGTTGTGATTTTTATCAGAGTTTTTCGCTTGCAATTTCTACATTATTACTTCTGATGTGTTCCAGTTTTCTGTTGAAGGTGTCCTCTGGAGGTTGCGTTTTCCTCGCCAGCTACTAACAACACTCTACCTGGAGCTCTGCCATGGCAGGTGTTCTAGTCCCTACAACCTTCCGGGTATGTTATTGATTAAAAATCTTGGCGATTCCATAATAATGGCATAGAGAAGGGAGTTTGTTTGAGGGTTGATTTCCTCCTCTAGTTTAATCTGGATTTCCTAGTACTAACTCTGTCGAGGCTCTATCCTCGAGGGTTCAGAGTTAAAAGCTATTGCTCTATAATTTTTGTGTATGTATAAGTCAGGCCCACCCTCATGGCGTTTTGAACATTTATGCCTGGATATTTAAACTGTCGAGGGTTTTTATAATCTCTCCATCTTATGTAAAATGGTCAAGGGTTTTTATAATTTTCTCTGCTGGTATAGCTAAATGCCTTGTTCTTTTGGTATAAACCCTCATGGGTTCGAGTTGGGCATTAAAATCCCTCTCTGTTCTGGGGTTTAACACTCTATGTGATTAGATAAACTATGTCACATAATATAAGTAATATGCATGTTGTTTTCTTTTACTCGACTTAGTTCAATGTGGTTTCTTAATTATTATTTTCTTTGATTTGGCTCATGGAGGCTTTAGCAATTTCATGGCATCTCCAGCATTAGCTAGAGGTAATTATATGGGGTTCCATTGACTCGAGGAATAGAATGTGAAAGCTTTGGTAGGGGTGTATAATTGTTTTGACAATCTTAAAGGAGTTATGGTAATTTTATTAGTAGTTTGCCTTTCGGTTACGCATGCATAGTTGTTCGGGAAAATCTCTTTCCCTAATTTCGTTGTTCGACCTTGTTGTCTACTTTGAAATTATAGTTGTAGGCTTGTAATAATGATGGGTCTGAGGCACTTTTCTGAGGGTTTCAAACCCTCATGCCGTGGACAAGATAATCAAACCTTTATCTTAACTATTATTGTTGTGATAGTCTTTGAGTTCCGAAGTTTTATTTTTATTTTCCTTTTTGCATACTTCTCGCATTAAATTCGTAACGATGGCCTCTAGGTATCAATCCCTCATATCGAACATGTAAACCTGAGGTATTCTGGCTTTTCCAGAACTATATTAATACTACAGTTTTCCTTCTTTTTTTTGTATTACTCTATTCTTCTACGAATGCTAATGTTTCAGATAATTCTTGATTTTGGAAGACTGAATCATAAAGAAATTATTTTATGTATATAAGATCTTTTCGGTTCCTTTGCTTATAGTTTTCATTTGCTTACAGTAAATATTTATACTATTTTCAGTTCCTTTGATTACAGCCTCTGTTTTGCTTACAGTAATTGTCTATACTGTGGTTTACTGTTTCCATTGAGCTAGAATATATTGATTTTGATATTACAGTCTACAGGGTTTGTTTAGAGTTTTCATTTATAATCATTTATTTCTTTCCTGAATAATAACCAAGACTCATATGTAAATACTAGAATCACTAAACCACTAATTTCTATTTCTGTTATCGTTCTATAACTGAACCAACAATAAGCTAGGTATATGTACTACATACCTGTATCTAGTCCTTAAGACTACTAATTTGATACAGTCACATATATGCTTTCCTGTTTTAACCTCCCAACCATGAGGCTTGCCTTCAGGTCCAAGCCTCCCTCCGAGCTTCTGCTCTTAGCACCGATGCTTTCTTGCAACCTAATCTGTTACAGCATCCACAACTATCTAGTCTTCACCAGACATAGCTCTTTCCCCGTCTTTTCTTTCAGCAAGGTCCACTTCCCTCCTTCCCTCCCAGTTCTCTCAAGTACTCCTGCTACCCTCTTGATCACTTCTTGGGAATTCATAGACAGAGAAGTGGTTAGGGTTAGGTAACTACCTTTCCCTCATTTCTTGATATGAAAGAATTACAAGATTTGTTAACATTCAATCATTTGTTTTCCATTCATAATTAGCAAAATTCAAATACTTAATTCAAATGTTTATAATAATAATAAAATCTAGTCTTTATTTTTACTGCGGTAAAAAGAAATAATTACAATTTTCTAGGAAACATCACACTATATTAATTTTATTTCCAAAATAAATAATAATTATTAATAAATAATAAAAAGAACATCATACCTAAAACACCATAAACCAAAAACAATTATTAATAAATAATAAAAAGAACATCATACCTAAAACACCATAAACCAAAAACAAAATATAAACCGCGCTTGTGATCTTCTTTGAATATAAAAAAAAAATTCAAACCCCTTAACTAAAAAATTCAAACCCTTTAACTGAGCCTCCAACAATAAATTTTTTAATATCTAAAAATATCAAATTCAACCAAACATAAAAACCTACTTAAAAGTTGGCCCAAACCAAAATGGCTATGGTTAATCATCTTTAAATATCAAAAATCTCATTCTCCTCTATCAAAATATAATAAGCATATTTAAAGTATATACAAACTGAGATACCCACCTTTTAATTCTTTTTTAATATTAAAATATCTCAAACCCATTTTATCTTTAAAATAAGGTGAAAAATAATCCCTATGGCTTTGATACTTCCGTAAAAGACACCAAACCAACAAAATAAATGAAAATTAATTAGTGTGAACACAAAATGAAAATATCCCTCTGGATTCCAATTAGGTCATAATTTTCCGCCTTGAACAGATAGTGTATGCGGGGATAATTATAGACAAGAATGACAACCCAACATCAATGACAACTCGAGGTATGTGGAGATAACTGTAAGATAATTAACAACTTAGATATGTATGTGGGGATAATAATGACATAACAACTTTGACAAAGAGTCATAAATTTGCACACACAAACAGTTGCGGAACTTGAAGGTTCAGATTCAAGCAATCCAATGCAAATTACTGGTAGAACAGATGGGGTGAAATCTAAATTTCATTAGCAGATTTTGAAAGATACATCGAACATAGAATCCAAATCAGTAAGTGGGCCAGCTCGTGCTGAGGAAAACTGGTTCCAGTGGAGTGAACAGCAGCTGATGTTAACGGAAATGAATCACTCCGCATTCCTGTTTGTTGATCTTTCTGTCTCTGTACCTTAATAATGGAGTCCAGTCATGGGAAACGAATCACTTATTCGTGCTCGTTCGTCAACTTCTCCACTTTGTACATTAAATCGACAACGGTAAAGAAGGGTGGAGGCATGAAAAGACGACATTGTGTCACTTTTAAGATAATTTTAATACCAAAAAAACAATATTCACTTGGTGATTTTTTATTATTTTCATTAAAAATTGTTAAAAATTTTAAACTCAAAAAATTTAATCTCTTTCATACAAATTTATATTATTTAATAACTATTAAATTAATTTATAATCTATTTCATTCTAATTTTTTTAAATAACATGTTTATTTTTATATTTTTTTTGGTAATTTTTAATTTATTTATTTAATTTTATTATACTTTATAAAATTTAATATGAAATTATTATACAACTTGAGTGGACTTAGTGGTTAAGAGCATGTGTTTCCTCCTAAGAGATTACAGGTTCAAAACCAAAGTAGTTAGAGTATGTATGTCTTTGTAGACTTATTAGTCAAAGGAGTTGTCTTTGTGGTGAAATCTTGATTTGTGTTATTTAAATTAGTTTTTTACCGTAAACTAGAAAAACCCACTAGAAAAGCTTCCAAAAAGTCACAATAAAGACAACTCATTAGTCAAATGTTAGTCAAATCAAAGTCGAATCAAATCCCAGAGGATCCAATTTCTTCACATGCAAATTTGACATTATTTAAATGTTTTTTATAGCTATTATTTATTTATTTTTTTAGATTTGGCTACAAAATTTCAACTTTCATTTACAGAATTACACATCATACTGAGCTGTAGAATGAGCCTCTAAGCTCAATAATAATAATTTATTAAATTTAATTCTTAAAATTTTGTCACATTGAATTGATTTCTAAATTTGATTACATCTTTAAAAAGGTGTAGTGGCACTTCATAAATTTACAATTATTGTATACCATTGTTATATAAGATAAAATTCTTATAATTTATAAAATAGATTTAATAAAGAGATTTTTTACAATTCAGTGTAACAACAATTATAAGTCAATTTTAAAATAAATTTATATTTAAGTTTGTATTAATAAATATGTTTATTTTGAAATAGAGTTTTTAAAATTTTAATTTAATTATTAATAATTATTAAATCGATAGTAGATATTTAATTTCTATGAAATATTTTAGAATATTTATAATAGTATATATAAAATCAATGGTTGAAATTTATGAACAAAATAGTTATGTCTTTTTATTCTATTAATTAAATTAATTTATTAAAAACATGTCTTGAAGTGAGTTGTGTTTTTTTGGACAGGTGGTAATGATATTCCATGGTATTCCAACAATCTCCATGGTAAAGTGAAAGTACATTTTCTTAGTTAAAATTCTTGTTCCATATATTTTTAAATGTGTATGTTTTTAACTTAAAATATTAATTATTTTTATAATTAATAATAAATTTAAAATAAAGTTATAATTCACTAAAATTTTATTATTATTATTTTTTTCTTTCTTAACATGAGATGTATTATAAACTAAATATTTTGACGCTTATTTCGGATTGAAGGTTTTGACATTTACTGACCATTTAAATTATATGGGCACCCTAGCTATGTTAAAACTAGAAATAGAAAATATTGTTAATTTTGCTCCATGACATTGATAATAAAAAAATTAAGATTATTCAAATGTGATTTTTTTAATTATGTATGGCTCTATGGATATACACCCCAAAAGTAGGTTGAGCAAATACACCTTCTATTCTTACTTGAGTCAATAATTTGAGACTAAGGGAGAATTGTTGGCCAACATTAACACCAAGCCGTTGGCATATAATGATGGAGTACCATCTTCTTAAATGAATTTCATATTATATCAAATAAAGTTTATGGAGATATCCACTTTGGCCATTTCTTGATTTTTGGATTCTAGCTCTCCCATAGACATAAGCTTCTCTTATACTTCAACTAATAAAATTGACAAATCATATAAAAGATATCAAGATATTTCACCAAGTATAGCCATGGTGGACTAAAAGGTGAGAACAAATTCAAATCATAAAAAAGGATCAAAAGTTTTTTCACCAAGTATAGTCACGATTGAACAAAAAAATGAATCAAAACCCTTTCATGCCAAGACACTAAAAAATGATGCACACAATCAGCTTGTCATTCTTCATATATCCACACTTATGGAGTGATGTTCGATGCTTTCCACTTGGGAAAAATAATCCTCTACAATACAATTCAATAGAAGCTTGATGCATTTTCTTGTTCTTTTCCATTGGAGTGCCTTTGCTTTATTTGTTTTTTTAAATACATTCTCAAGTATTTTACCATGCCTTGGTGATTCATGATCTTGGTTGAAATGAAATCACAACTCATTAAAAATGACCAACTTGATCAAAATGTGTTTCATTACATCTATTCAACCATAAGTCTTCTTCATCCCCTACTATAATTCACCACATATGCCTTTATTGCACAATAAATCTTCATTTTTTTCTTTTCAAAATGCATTGTCAAGATTAACAACTTTATATTAAAAAACAATAAATAAATAAATAAAACATAATGCCTAAAATAACGCAAAGCAAAAGAAAAAATTGGAAAAGAAATATAAGGAAGAGTGATTACAAATAAAAAAACACACCATCTTTTATCCTATTTAAATATCAAGAATATCAAAAACCCCCTTTAATTTTAATAATAATCACCCAAGCAAATTACATGACAAAGATAATCCCTACAACCTTAATGCTTTATAAAATACATAAAAATCAATGAAAATATATTAATCTAAAATATTTATCCATTATTCCATCACATCCATTCAACCCTATATTTTTCTTAGCGATCAATTATTACAATTAACCACATATTCCTTTGATTCGCTACATAGTAAATCTTATATGTTTTAATTAAAAAAAAATAGTTAACAAATAATAATTGTATTTAAAAAATAAGTAATAAATATCAATAAAAAAACAAAAAAAACCTCATACCTAAAACACCATAAACCAAAAACAAAATATAAATCATACCTAAAACACTATAAACCAAAAATAAAATATAAATCATACCTTAAACACCATAAACCAAAAATAAAATATAAACCCACTTGAAATTTCTTTAAATAAATAATAATAATAATAATAAATAAATAAATAAAACCCCTTAAATAATATCAAATATAAACATCCAACTATATTTTTTTTAATATTAAAAATATCAAACTCAACCAAACATAAAATCCTACTTAAAAGCTGACACAAACCAAAATGCCCATGGTTAATCATCTTTCAATATAAAAAATCTCAAACTCTTCTATGAAAATATAATAAGCCTATTTTTAAAGTATATACAAACTGAGATACCCACCTTTTAATCCTTTTTTAATATCAAAATATGTCAAACCCTTTTTATTTTAAAAATAAGGTTAAAAATAATCCCATGGCTTTGATACTTCGGTAAAAGATATCAAACCAACATAAATAGATAAAAATTAATTACTGTGAACACAAAATGAAAATATCTCTGTGCATTTCAATTAGGTCATAATTTTCCACCTTGAACAGCTAGTGTATGCGGGGATAATTATAGAGAAGAATGACAATCCAACATGAATGACAACTCGAGGTATGTGGAGATAACTGTGAGATAATTAACAACTTAGGTATGTAGGTATCTGGGGATAATTATGAGATAACCACTTTGACAAAGAGACATAGATTTCCACATAAAAACAGTTGCAGAACTTGAGTTGAACTTGCAGGCTCAGATTCAAGCAATCCAATGCAAATTACTGGTAGAACAGATGGGGTGAAAGCTAAATTTTATTAGCAGATCTTCAAAGATACATCGTAGATGGAAGTGGGACCAATGTAAAATGCAGTGAGCGCGAGCTCGTGCCGAGGAAAACTGGTCCCAGTGGAGTAAACAACAGCTCATGTTAAGGGAAATGAATCACTCCGTATTCCTGTTTGTTGATCTTTCTGTCTCTGTACCTTAATAATGGAGTCCAGTCATAGGAAACGAATCACTTATTTGTGCTCGTTCGTCAACTTCTCTACTAATTTGTACATGAAATCGACAACGGGAAAGAAGAGTGGAGGCATGAAAAGACAATGTGTCACTTTTATGTTGCTTCATTTTTGTCTTCCACGACGATCAGCATGCCCGGCTGTTTGTCTACTTTGGGCAGCGCAGGGGAATGTGTGAATGAATGTAAGGAGGGCTGGGGCCCAATTGCAAATCTGTTCGACTGCACTGCTACTGCTACTGTTTCACGCGTTCTCACATTGTCTTTATGTGCAGATATTATTCGTGGGATGTTAATTCTAGTCGAGTTTAACATTTTTTTTAGAGTTTAATTTCTTTAAAAATAATTACATCTTTAATTTTCTTTCATGATATTTAAATTTATAATTCAATAAAGATTAAATTCCACACAAATCAATTAATTTACACCTCATTTATATATAAACAAAAATAATGAAAAAATAATTTTAATACTAAAAAACAATATTCACTTGGTAATTTTTTATTATTTTCATTAAAAATTATTAAAAATTTTAAACTTAAAAAATTTAATCCCTCAAAAAATATATAAACTTAATACAAATTTATATTATTTAATAACTATTAAATTAATTTATAATCTATTTCATTCTAACTTTTTTTTAATATAACATGTTCATTTCTATGTTTTTTTGGTAATTTTTAATTTATTTATTTAATTTTATTATACTTTATAAAATTTAATATGAAATCATTATACAACTTGAGTGGACTTAATGGATAAGAGCATGTGTTTTCTCCTAAGAGGTTACAGGTTCAAAACTAAAGCAGGTAGAGTATGTATGTCTTTGTAAACTTATTAGTCAAAGGAGTTGTCTTTCTCGTGCCGGAATGAGACGGAAATATTGGATTCAACACCCTCAAAAACCCTTAGACCAATTTTAGAGAAATTAGACCAGAAAAATCCACCGGAAAAGCTTCCAAAAATTCGCACTAAAGACAACTCGTTAGTCAAATCCTTGCTCAAAGGGATCCAATTTCTTCATGTGCAAATTTGACATTATTTAAATTTTTTGTATAGTTATTATTTATTTATTTTTTTAGATTTGGCCGCAAAATTTCATATTTCATGACTGAAGTACAGAGTTACACATCATACTGCGCTGTAGAATGAGTCTTTCAATTCAATAATAATAATAATAATAATTTATTAAATTTAATTCTTAAAATTGTCACATTGAATTGATTTCTAAATTTGATTACATCTTCAAAAAGGTGTAGTGGTTATTGAATTGAGACTTCTGTGATCCATATCAAATTTTTGAAGAATTCTTCGACGAAAATCACATGGAGAAATTTTTGTTGACGCGTTTCAAACCAACCAGTGTGGTTCATCGTCAGGACGATGAACCACACTGGTTGGTTGACGATGAACCACACTGGTTGGTTCGAAACGCGTTGACAAAAATTTCTCCATGTGATTTTCGCCGAAGAATTCTTCAAAAAGGTGTAGTGGCACTTCATAAATTTACAATTATTTTATAATATTGTTATATAAGACAAAATTATTATAATTTATAAAATAGATTTATTAAAGAGAATTTTTACAATCTAGTGTGACAACAATTATAAGTCAATTTTAAAATAAATTTATATTTAGGTTTGTATTAATAAGTATGTTTATTTTGGAATAGAGTTTTTAAAATTTTAATTTAATTATTAATAATTATTAAATAGATGGTATATATTTAATTTCTATCAAATATTTTATAATATTTATAATAGTATACATAAAATCAATGGTTGAAATTTATGAACAAAGTAGTTATGTCTTTTTCTTCTATTATTTAAATTAATTAATTAAAAAAATGTCATATGAAGTGAGTTGTGTTTTTTTGGTTAGGTGCTACTTATATTCGATGGTATTCCAACAAAACCTATTTACAGATTAAAAATCTCCATGGTAAAGTGAAAATACATTTTCCCAATTAAAATTCTTGTTCCATATCTTTTTAAATGTGTATGTTTTTAACTTATATATTAATTATTTTTATAATTAATAATAAATTTAAAATAAAGTTATAATTCACTAAAATTTTATTTTTATTATTATTATTATTATTATTTTCTTAACATGAGATGTATTATGAACTAAATATTTTGACCGCCTATTTTAGATTGACGGTTTTGACATTTATTGACCATTTAGATTATATGGGTACCATAGTTATATGTTAAAACTAGAAATAGAAAATATTGTTAATTTTGCTCCATGACATTGATAATAAAAAAATTAAGATTATTAAAATGTAATTTTTTAATTATGTATGGCTCTATGGATATACACCCCAAAAGTAGGTCAAGCAAATACACCTTGTATTCTAACTTGAGTCAGTAATTTGAGACTAAAGGAGAATTTTTGGCCAACATTAACACCAAGCCTTTGACATATAATGAAGGAGTACCACTTCTCTACCTAAATCCCATCTTGCCATCACTCCTAAATGCATGCAGGAACAAGTGGAATTTGAGTTTAAATTCTCAAGGAAAAATGGAGATATCTTAGGTGCGGGGAGCCTCGACTTTGCAACTGAATTTACTCCACACTCATAACTTAATTTCATCCCTCCTTCGTAATAGTTGGACATCATTCCAAGGAATGCTATGTGATCTCAATATGGATTCAGAGGCTTTAGAATTCAATGCACCAAGGTGGTAGAACAAAGGGAGAATATGATATAAATGGAGCAATATGGGCTATGTTTGATCAGGTTTTGAGTTGTATAACTACAATAGTGAAAAAATGTGGTTGTTATCTCTTGTTAACAATTTTGTGACATTGCAAATCCTGGCAATGGCCACACAAGGGGAGTCATCGAGCAAGGGTGAATTGGAAAATGTTCGATTAGGTTTTGAGTTGTATGACTACAATAGTGAGAAAATGTGGTTGTTATCTATTGTTAACAATTTTGTGACATTGCAAATCCTGGAAATGGCCACACAATGGGATTCATCTCGCAAGGGTGAATTGGAAAACTTAAACTACATCTTGGAACGCCTAACGGAATCCCTTGACAAGATTTTGAAAATACTAAGACATAGGGGTGCTGCGGAGGAAAGAGAGTGTATGACATTCTAGATGTAGATGGATGCCAAGTTCGAATTACTATAGGGTAAGATCGAAAAGATATAGTCTAAGATACACATAGAGCTAGCACTAATGAATCTCAAGATAAAAGAGATAGCAGAATTCTCAAGGATTGGTGCCAAATCCATCTTGGGAGCAGTCGGGATTAGCAACGATCAACAACAACAACAAGAAACTAAGAGAGCTTTATGGTATGGAACAACATGTTAATAGCAACGTGGACAAATGAGGCAAAAGGATACTCTTTGTCAATACTAAATTTTTTTAATGTATTGTAGATATATATTTCTACTAGGAGTTTTTTGTAGAGCCTATATTAGGCTTCTGCCTATAAATATTAGAAAATCATGTGATAAGAAAAGTCAACCTATCTTTTGTGCTCAATACATTGTAGTTCTGGGTAGCTAAGCATTTTGTAAGGGTTTTAGCCCAATCTCCCAAATTTTATTATAATGTCAAAATCCTAATAGTTACTTGATAACAAATTCAATTTTGGAATCATTTAAGAATTAAATGAAACTAAATGATAAATCGTTAGAGAATTAAATGATAAAAAAATCATGGTTTAAGAAATTTGATTTTTCTCAATAGTTGTGGACTTATTTTGATTATATCTTTATATATTATCGTTTATCCATGAAATATTGATTATTTATAAAGTAAGGATCGGTTTTTTTTATATATAATTTAGTTTTTATTAAACTTTAAATTCAAATTTTAGGAATAAAAAGTTTATGAAAATTTTAGGAAAAGAGATTGTGAATAAAAATTAACTATAAAATTCACACAATCTTAATAACAATATCCCACCCCTCATACTTTTAATAACAATATCCCACCCCACATACTTTTATATTGTATATAACCATTATAATTCTAAACAATTATAATTATAATCTTTTCCATTTATATTTTAAAATATCATCTCACTTTATACAATTAATAAATAATATACAATTATTATAATTTTTGAATTCATGCTTCTGTGATCCATATTATGAATGTTTTCAACCTGTTTCGAACCATCTAGTGTGGTCCATTCATTTTGAGGACAAAATGAATAAATCATGGCATTAGATTAAATAGATAAAGAGATGTTTCCTAGCCGTTAGAATATAACAACTAGTTTTGACTAAAGAATTATCATTAATTAATAAACATTTTTTAATTAAAATTAAGTAATAGATGGAAATTAGTTATAAATAAAGAATTATATTATTATTATTATTATTATTATTATTATTATTATTATTATTATCAAAACTAAGGTAAGTAATAATAAGGTCAATCTTAATTATTCTAAACCATAAAACTAAGATTATTCTAAACAATAAAACTAAATAAAACTGAAAAAATAGTAATAAAAAATGAAAAAACAAGTTAAGTAAAATATAAATCAAAATAATGAATTAACCCAATTTTATTATTTAGACCGAAAAAAATAATATGGTAAAAAAAAATAATAACAATAAGAAATAAAATAATGCCACTAATTCTATTAAAATAAATAAATAAAATAAATAACAAATTAATTAAATATTATAAAAACTTAGGAATATATTAATTAAATATTATAAAAACTTAGGAATATAAGGTAGGGGTCCAACTATCATTTCTATTTAGATTGATATGCCTCCTTTTAATTTCCAAGGCCTCCCTAAACTGATGGTGATGAAAATGATCAATCCTTGCAAATGGCCTCTTCAATGTGGATGTGATGTTTTGTCTTTTCCGCATGTTCTGCCAAAGTGGAGGCATGCTCGAGAATCCTCTTATTCTCTTCAATGTAGATGTGATGTTTTGTCTTTTCCGCATGTTCTGCCAAAGTGGAAGAGGCAGGCCTTCCATGTTTGATGTCAGTTGCATGCTCGAGAATCCTCTGATTAATTGAGTGACCAGTTTTACCAATGTGTAGAGTCCCATAGGAGCAAGGGATGACATAAACACTTTTCTCATCTTTAGGGTTCACAGGGTCCTTCACTGATCTTAGGGAGCTTCTGATAGTGTTTATGGGCCTAAATGTCAAAGGAACCTTATGATTCTTCAGGATTTTAGCAATCTTGTTTGTGGTTCCTTGAATAAAAGAAAGATGAACCCCTAAAAATTGATCTTTAAGATCATTTTTAATCCTAGGACATTGGCAATTACTATAACCATTCTTATTAAAAACACTAATATTGTTGAGTGATAACAACCCATACGAAACCATATAGATATTTATAACTAACTTAACAAAGAAAACAAATTATATTTTTAGTATTTAAATTTTTTATATCATTTGGTTTTTAAAAATGATTATAAAAACAATTTAAAAAAAAAAAACTTTATTTTATAGTTTTTCAATAATATTATTATAGTGTAATATACATTTTAAAATTTATTTACATTTTATAAAAATTTATATAATATATATACAAAATCATTATTATAAATATTTCTTATTAATATTTATATCACATACTAAAGTGGTTGCGAGAAATAGTTATTATCTTATCTATCTGAGTTTAATTTTTTCCCGTAACATGTTGAGCAAATAGAAACATAACTAGAAAAGTTAAACAAATAATTTAAATGAATTAGATGTGCCCAATATTGTTTAATTCCAACTAGACTACCACTCCTTATTACATTTCCTTAACCAAAAAAGTTCTTAAATAGTTTAGTAAAGCTTTGACTACATGCTCAAAGTGAAAAACTATAATGGTTGTTAGATGGAGATGATCCATCATTCTTCCAATTAAGAATTGCTAGATCACCATAATAGAGACCATCTCAATTTCTTTTTATCACTAGACAATTTGAAAGCCCCAATCTTCGCTTCCCATTCTCTCTAATCCCTTAAATAGAATTGGTTCTCTAATTCCTCCTTTTACCTTCTTTGTTGTTTAGCTTAAAGAACAGAGCCACAATTCTGTTGGTTTCCTTTGCATTACTATTAAAGACCCTCTTGGAGCTCTTTTAGATGGAACATAATAAAAGAAAAAATATGGCAATGGGAATGCACCATGAATGAATTTCCACACTGCGAAAGAAGACATATACCTTCTCACAAGCTTTCAGACCAGAATTTTTAAATAGCCCTATTGACCTAGCATGAAGTACAACCATCGCATTTACATTGCATAGTTGACCGAGGGAACCAGAGTTGAGTTGTGTCTGCCACTTTATTAAAAAAAATCAACATATCACATGGTTCTCATGATGAAGATTACCAGGAGAACACCTTCAAATATCTTATACAGCACATAATGTGGTGCCATGAATGAGTTCAAACTAGTGACATATATTGTCAACCTAACGTGCTGTCAAAGAATTCGAAGTACAGGGCATAAATGAATCACTCGAAAGAACTGGATTCTCGTTACCAGTATTTAACATTCAGAGATTGTAAAGTAGATTTCACTGAGGGCGCAAGAAATTAAAATAAAATAAGTGGTTAAACAGGGATTCAACAGAGGCATCATTGGTGCACGATGGATCTGATGATGAAGCTTCATTACTGGCCTATCCCATCTTCACTTTATTATCATCCAAACAATAATCACTTTGTCTTTCACCAAATTCCTTTGGTTTACTTTTCAGTCGCAATTTAATATATTTTAACCAAAGCATCTGTGTTCCTGTATCTGTATCGAAGTGGATATATTGAACTGTAATATTCTCTTGTGTATGTCGTTATTGGTTTGAGCTGCGATAATTCTGTCGACGACAACAAGAGTTGGATATTGAATACAATAATAAGCTGTCATCGGCAATTAACTAAAGGACCGTAGAAATTTATTGAATAGATAGTTATAAAGGTTGAATGTTATCGTTAGTGTTTATGTTTAACATTGAATTATTTGTTATAATAACATGTCACAACTTTTATTTTTAGATTGAGCATTCAATCATTTATTATTATAATATGACACCATTTTTATAGATTATAAATTTTATTTAAATATTTGTTTGGGTAGTAAATATTTGTTTGATTAGTAATTATGTTTAATATTTTATTGGTAATTGTGTTAAATATTTTTGTTAGGAATTATGTAATTATATAGTTTTAAAGTGTTTAATGATCCAGAGAATGTATTTTCTCTTGAAAAAATAAAAATAAAAAAATATTGTATATATGTTTTCATAAAAAACAAAAAAAAAATCTAATAATAATAATAATAATTATAATAATAATAATAATAATAATTATTATTATTATTATTATTATTATTATTATGATGATATATTCAATAATTTTTATTGTTATCACTTTTATGATTAATAAATTTTTATTTAAATATTTAAATTTAATAAAATTAAAATTTACACCAACTTCATAATACACCATTAATGGGCTACCATTGCAATCTACTTATTCATACCTCAATACCTAATTCAATTTACTTGTTTATAACCCTTACCTGTAATGCAATATATATTTTTGCAAAACTTCGATCCCTTATTCAACCCCCTATAAATTACCAATAATTCATAACATAATATATGTTATAAAATGTATTTCTTTCATGTTGTATATTATTACTTACAAACTGAACACGGTGGCATGGAAGTGTATTCTTTATGAACACGACGGTGGCAAGCAAGTGCTTATTCCTTGGGAGAGGGTTTTCGGGTAGAAAACAAGAAAGGAAATAGGAATAAATATTAAGATAATAGATTTCTGGTGGTGTTTTTTTTGTTTTATATATATATGAGGATATTCAGAATTGTTTGGAAATTTATATAAAACTAGATTACGAGAGAATTATTAATGCTTTATGTAGTATATATTTTGTTGAGATAGATTTTAGTAAGGTTTTTTTTAACAAAATGATTTTCAAATGGAAAAAATATAAATACTTATAAGTTTTGGATTTTTTTTGGATAATTGAGCTACATTCTTAGTAATTGTTTTTTTTAACAAAATAATTCTTAAATTGAAAAAAATGTAAATGTAAATACACACCAATTTTAAATTTGCTTGGATTACTAAGCTACATCATTTAGTTATAGTGATAGGTTTGTTATCTTTTAAGACATTTACAAGCTACTTAACCCATGCGAGTTCATTCTCAGGAAACAAGCTAATTCTTAGGAAAAAAAAAATGTACCAAATCATAACCAAAGAGATGAAATTTTGTAGAGAAGTTTAGTTAAGATATTGAGATTGATTAGAAGTTGTGTTAGTTGAAGTGCCACTAGGTAAAATAAAAAGGTGTGAAAAATGATATGTCTAGTTCAAGTAAGGAATGAGTTCATTTTAAGAATCATGATCTCTAACATTTTGACTCATAATGAGTTATTGTTACTTTCATAGAAAAAGAAGTGATACAAGTTTAGAAAAGAAAAATAGAAGACTATTTTTAAAAGAATAAAAATGACAAATACATTAATTATATAATGTTAATATTTGAAGTTAAAATAAATATATAAATATATCAAATCAAAATATTTAAATGGTACGAGCTTGTCATGAATGCTACACATTTTTAATTTACTTTTTCATTTTGTAATTGATTTTAATGAAAAAATATAAATATTATTCATTTTTATATATGTTATTACAGTCTTTATTTTTTATTTGTTTTTTGGTCATTGTTGTGAAACAATGAGAATGTTTTCAGTCATTTCAAGATTATAATTATTCCTGTTATGACTATTTATTATATATTTTTTATATTATAAATATATTTTATATATTTATATTTAACAAGAAAAATAATGATAATGGTAATAATAGTGGGAGTGGTGATGAATTATTCAAATTTAAGAAAATTACAATATCATAATTTTATTAATTTAAAAATCAAGAAAATTAATAATAAATATTTTTAAAATTAAATTAAATGTAAATATTTAATTTATTTTTATTTACACAATATTTATCTTCTTCTTATGCAAATTAAAAAAAAAACATATTTTTAATCAATAAAATTAATTTTATTTTAAAATAAATATTTAAAAAATAAATTTAATAAATTATAAAAACTCCAAAATACTTAAATTATGTCATTCATATTCTTACAATTTCTAAAATATATATAATTCTTTTCCAAAAAAAAAATTACAAAATTTTGTCCTCCACTCTCTCATTTTTGTTTTAAATTTAACCTAAAACGTTTCCAACCTACCTTAGAACAATGATGGCAACGTCACCATTATATTCAAGTAAAAGTGACCTCCGATACTCGTACCCAATTCCTTTTTCTTGTTCTCTAGGTCATCGAGAACAATAAATCAATATTTGTGCGATAAGATGGATATATACATTATTTATTGCAGTAGATATTGGTTTTTATTTTGAAAATCATGAAAATTTTAGTAATATTTTGATAGATTCTAGTAAAGATTTTTGTAAATTCAAGTTACAAACATTAAATTTCAAGATTTTAGGTGACCCAGAGGTTTTTAATGGTGCTGAATCTATTTCCACCTTCAAAAACGTGATTTAAACACTGCTTCGGCTTATAAATCTTGCTACATAGGGGATTGGTGTCTCGTGTAGGTTTGTGCCTACAAATTTTGCAGTAGGGGTGATTGGTGTCTCCTGTAGGTTGGTGTCTTGTGTAGAATCTTGTAGTAGGCAAGATTCGTGTATTTTATAGGTTGGTCCAAAGTTTTTAATAATAGATTGGTACCTACAACATTTTTATCAATATGTTGGTTCCTATAAATCTCTGTTATAAAGAAGGTTTCATTTATATCTTCTATTCTATATATGAGATTGTTTGGTTATGATTCAAGAATATGTTTAAATAAATAAATTTCCATATACTAATTCACCCTCCTTCTTAGGATAAGTTTGAATCCAACACTACATATGGTCATGCCTCAACCAACCACATTAGTAACCCCTCACATCTAGATCCAAAATTTTTCATAGCTCCCTATTATAATATCTTTCAAATTTTCAATATTACAAATTATTGACCTATTTTAATACTGGATCTTATGAATTTATCCACATACCTAGACCTTTAGATTCATTCAAGTACTGCTAACTCCTCCAAATCCATTTGGATTAAGGATTTACACTTGGTCAAACTTGTGAAATATCTAAATATGTAGGTTATAGATTTCTAACTTTTTTGGATTCATCCGGATCTAGAAAAATCTAAAAATTCCAATCTCATAAAACTCCAAATTTCATATCATCCTTGCTAGATGGCATCACATCACCTACCATGTCAACTTCTTTAGCACATAGTGCCACATCAACGTTTTGCATGGCATGTCATGTGAACATGACATGTCACCTAGACTCATATTAGTGCCACATCATCATGACACATCATCATGCCATGTCAACACCCATATTCCTACAGGGTTAGGGAATGCTCACACAGGCTTCACATAGCTTACACATGAATGGCTATGTTAGCATCCAGATTCAAGTCTTTCTAAAAAATATTTTAATAAGAAGTTATATATGCTTATATATCCATATAATTGGGTATTTGAAGAAACCAAATTCCTCTAACTATGGCATCATGGTTCCACGAGGTCAGGTTTTCTCTTTGTGGGTTCCACCATCCCAGCCATCTGGCATCTAGGGATTTGGTTAATGTGCATTTATAAGGTTTTCAAAACTCATGGATAATCAGATTCTCTCTATATATAAACATCATCATCTCCCACTAATATGTCGATAATACAAATGTACAAATATTTGAATATTTGGATATTGAGCGCGTCATCAACTCCCCACTCAAGCTAGATCGTAACTATTGGATTTCACTAGCTCATGAGCATGGATTCCTTGCTAATCTATGTTACCATGAAACAAAGATTAACTCCAAGCCCCAAATTACTAAACTCAATCCTTGAATTTATAAGAAATTGTAGGCTTATAATGGATCTTTCTAACCTAATGTACGGATTAAATTTATGATCATTATAGTGCATAAAATTTCTCAGAAGACTCCTAAAGATACAAAAAGCTTCCACATCCTTAAAAAGGCATAAAAAAGACTTCCCATGACAAAGTTACTTCTTAAGAAATCAAAGAAAGGGCCAATAGTCAAGTTTACAATTGCACCCAATTGAGGAAAACGCTTATTGCTCTTATGCAACTTTAAATTCACCCTTCATATATCAACTCTTACAAATATCGAGGCTAGTTCATTGGCTATTTCTAGGATTAAATAAGGCCGATAACCAAGGGTGAGCCTCCATGTCTTCTCATCCCAAAACAAGAATACAATACAACTATTCAATCCCACAGTTATCCTAGTAAAGGTCGACACACTAATATAATACATAAAGAACCCAACTTAGCTTATACATTATACTTCACAAATCCCAAGATCTTATTTTATCACAGGTAACATGCTTCAAGAATACCACTATTTACAATAGCCATTCATAAAAGAGAATACACCCAGTAACCAAGCATAATTTAAACATTGTACTAACTCATTGATATAAGCATACTTAATCATCCATCATAGAAACTTTCATGAACCCTGAACAATAATGTCATTCCATTAAAAGAGGAATATTTACACTTATTTTTTTCATCTATGCTTTGTTGGAAACTAAAGAAGTGAGAGTCACTCTCCACCCAACCATATGCTTAGTACACTATAGTTTTCCTATAGTGGAAGACTCACTCAAGGATTAACAGGGTTCGAAGTAGGGTAGGAAGGATGAAGGTCACTCTCCTTCACACTCAAAATTCAATATGTTACATTTCAACCCTTGAGTGAGGGTTTCTTACCCTTCACAATGGGATTGAAAAGCATAAAGGGAGTCTTCTTTGATATAACAATCCCTTGGTGACTCCCATTTCTTAGTTCCTTTTATGCATAGTTCATAAAAAAATTCATAGAACTTCTCTTGGCCCTCTAGCTTAGGCCAAAGGCTTCCACATTGTATTCATTACCCATTTAAGTAAACTCCACATAGGTTATTGTGAATTAGGACTTATACCACCCTCTATTTAGAATTCTAAACGTCAATGTGTGGTTTTGTTTTTCTTCTCATAAGTTATTTCTAGTTCAAAGACACATTTATGTCTCTTTGTTCATGACCAACTAACACACTTTGCACATTGCATTTCACTTCCCCATTCAACTTTACTACCATGCATGAGAATTTAAGTCTCATTCTGAACTGCGTGGTTAATAAAATGTCTCTATATGGTATGTTTCAAATTCCTCTTAAGAAATTCAATATCACTGCCATTTTTTTTCATAACTACTAATAGTTGGGTATTTCAATTATCAAATCTGAAATCATTTCATATAGGGTAATACAGGAAACTTCTTAGTTCCCCCTCACAACTTTCTCTCAGGCATTGGGATCCATGTTGGCTTCTTTGTTCTTCAACTTTTGAAAATAATATTAAATGAATTTCATATTATATCAAATAAAGTTTATGGAGATATCCACTTTGGCCATTTCTTGATTTTTGGATTCTAGCTCTCCCATAGACATAAGCTTCTCTTATACTTCAACTAATAAAATTGACAAATCATCTAAGAAATATCAAGATATTTCACCAAGTATAGCCATGGTGGACTGAAAGGTGGGAACAAATTCAAATCATAAAAAAGGATCAAAAGTTTTTTCACCAAGTATAGTCACGATTGAACAAAAAAATGAATCAAAACCCTTTCATGCCGAGACACTAAAAAATGATGCACACAATGAGCTTTTCATTCTTCATATATCCACACTTATGAAGCGATGTTCGATGCTATCCACTTGGGAAACATAATCCTCTACAATACAATTCGATAGAAGCTTGATGTATTTTCTTGTTCTTTTCCATTGAAGTGCCTTTGCTTTATTTCTTTTTTTAAATACATTCTCAAGCATTTTACCATGCCTTGGTGGTTCATGGTCTTGGTTGAAATGAAATCACAACTCATTAAAAATGACCAACTTGATCAAAATGTGCTTCATTACATCCACTCAACCATAAGTCTTCTTCATCACCTACTATAATTCACCACATATGCCTTTATTGCTCAATAAATCTTCATTTTTTTCTTTTCAAAATGCATTGTCAAGATTAACAACTTTATATTAGAAAACAATAATAATAAAAAAGCATAATGCCTAAAATAACATAAAGCAAAAGAAATATAAGCAAGAGTGATCACAAATATAAAAAAAAACACACCATCTTTTATCCTATTTAAATATCAAGAATATCAAAACCCCCTTTAATTTTAATAATAATCACCCAAGCAAATTACATAACAAAGATAATCCCTACAACCTTAATGCTTTATAAAATACATAAAAATCAATGAAAATATAATAATCTAAAATATTTATCCATTATTCCATCACATCCATTCAACCGTATATTTTTCTTAGGGATCAATTATTACAATTAACCACATATTCCTTTGATACGCCACATAATCAATCTTATATGTTTTAATTAAAAAAATAATAATAAATATTATAAAAAAAAAACATCATACCTAAAACACCATAAACAAAAATAAAATATAAATCCCACTTGAAATTTTTTTAAATAAATAATAATAATAAATAAATCAAACCCTTTAAATAATATCAAATATAAACATCCAACTATATATATATTTTTTTAATATTAAAAATATCAAACTCAACCAAACATAAAATCCTACTTAAAAGCTGATGCAAACCAAAATGCCCATGGTTAATCATCTTTCCATATAAAAAATCTCAAACTCTTCTATGAAAATATAATAAGCCTATTAAAAGTATATACAAACTGAGATACCCACCTTTTAATCTTTTTTAATATCAAAATATCTCAAACCCTTTTTATTTTAAAAATGAGGTTAAAAATAATCCCTATGGCTTTGATACTTCGGTAAAAGATATCAAACCAACATAAATAAATGAAAATTAATTACTGTGAACACAAAATGAAAATATCTCTGTGGATTTCAATTAGGTCATAATTTTCCACCTTGAACAGCTAGTGTATGCGGGGATAATTATAGACAAGAACGACAATCCAACATGAATGACAACTCGAGGTATGTGGAGATAACTGTGAGATAATTAACAACTTAAGTATGTATGTATGTGGGGATAATTATGAGATAACTACTTTGACAAAGAGACATAAATTTGCACATAAAAACAGTTGCAGAACTTGAGTTGAACTTGCAGGTTCAGATTCAAGCAATCCAATGCAAATTACTGGTAGAACAGATGGGATGAAATCTAAATTTCATTAGCAGATCTTGAAAGATACATCGTAGATGGAAGTGGGACCAATGTAAAATGCAGTGAGCGCAAGCTCGTGCCGAGGAAAACTGGTCCCAGTGGAGTAAACAGCAGCTGATGTTAAGGGAAATGAATCACTCCGTATTCCTGTTTGTTGATCTTTCTGTCTCTGTACCTTAATAATGGAGTCCAGTCATGGTAAACGAATCACTCATTCGTGCTCGTTCGTCAACTTCTCTACTAATTTGTACATGAAATCGACAACGGGAAAGAAGAGTGGAGGCATGAAAAGACAATGTGTCACTTTTATGTTGCTTCATTTTTGTCTTCCACGACGATCAGCATGCCCGGCTGTTTGTCTACTTTGGGCAGCGCAGGGGATGTGTGAATGAATGTAAGGAGGGCTGGGCCCAATTGCAAATCTGTTCGACTGCACTGGTACTGATACTGTTTCCCGCGTTCTCACATTGTCTTTACGTGCAGATATTTATTAGTGGGATGTTAATTCTAGTCGAGTTTAACATTTTTTAAGATAGTTTAATTCCTTTAAAAATAACTGCATCTTTAATTTCTTTCATGATATTTGAATCTATAATTTAGTAGAGACTAAATCATATATATATATATCGATTTTAATATTAAAAAGATTAATATTTACTAATTTTTTTCATTAACGATTATTAAAAATTTTAAACTTAAAAAATTTAATCTCTCAAAGAATCTAAACTTAAAACAAATTTATATTATTTAATAACTATTAAATTAGTTTATAATATATTTCATTCTAACGCTTATTTTAAATATAACATATTCATCCCTATATTTTTTTGGTGATTTTTAATTTATTTATTTAACTTTATTATATTTTATAAATTTTAATATAAAATTATTATACAACTTGAGTGGACTTAATGATTAAGAGCATGCAAAGGAGTAGAGTATGTATGTCTTTGTAAACTTAGCTCTCAAATAGAGGGTAGAGCATGTATGTCTTTATAGACTTAGCTCTCAAATTTATGGGATCCAATTTCTTCTCCACAAAGGTTTAGTGGCACTTCATAAATTTACCATTATTACATACCATTGTTATATAAGATAAAATTATTATAATTTATAAAATAGATTTAATAAAGAGATTTTTTACAATTTAGTGTAAGGACAATTATAAGTCAATTTCAAAAAATATATATTTAGGTTTGTATTAATAAGTATGTTTATTTTGGAATAATTTTTTTAAAATTTTAATTTAATTATTAATATTTATTAAATAGATGGTAGATATTTAATTTCTATGAAATATTTTAGAATATTCATATTAGTATATATAAAATCAATGGTTGAAATCTATGAACAAAGTAGTTATGTCTTTTTATTCTATTAATTTAGTTAATTAATTAAAAAAATGTCATATAAAGTGGGTTATGTTTTTTTGGACGGGTGGTATTGATATCGCATGGTATTGGTCCATGGTATTCCAACAAAACTAGATTAAGAATCTCCATGGTAAAGTGAAAGTAAATTTGTTTTTCTTAACATGAGATGTATTATGAACTAAATATTTGACTCTTATTTGGGATTGACGCTTTTGGCATTTATATGGCTACCCTAGTTATATGTTAAAACTAGAAATATAAAATATTGTTGATTTTGCTCCATGACATAAGAAAATAAGATTATTAAAATGTAAATTTTTAATAATGTATGGCTCTATGGATATAGACCCAAAAATTAGGTTGGTCAAATACACCTTGTGTTCTGACTTGAGTCAACAATTTGAAACTAAGGGAGAATTGTTGGCCAACATTAACACCAAGCCTTTGGCATATAATGATGGAGTACCATCTTCTCTACCCAAATCCCATCTTACCATCACTCCTGAATGCATGCAGGAACAAGTGGGAATTTGAGTTTAAATTATCAAGGGAAAATGGAGATATCTTAGGTGTGGCGAGCCTCGACTTTCCAACTGAATTTACTCCACACTCATAACTTAATTTCGTCCCTCCTCCTTAATAGTGGGACAACATTCCATTGAATGTTATGTGATCTCAACATGGATTTAGAGGGTTTAGAATTAAATGCACCAAGGTGGTAGAACAAAGGGAGAATATGGTATAAATGGAGCAATATGGGCTATGTTCGATCAGGTTTTGAGTTGTATAGCTCTAGTAGTGAGAAAATGTGGTTGTTATCTCTTGTTAACAATTTTATGACACTACAAATCCTGGAAATGGTCACACAAGGCGAGTCATCCAGCAAGAGTGAATTGGAAAATGTCCAATTAGGTTTTGAGTTGTATAACTACAATAGTGAGAAAATGTGGTCGTTATCTATTGTTAACAATTTTGTGACATTGCAAATCTTGGAAATGGCCACACAAGGGGAGTCATCTTACAAGGGTGAATTGGAAAACTTAAACTACCTCTTGGAACACTAATGGAATCCCTTGACAGGATTTTGAAAATACTGAGACATAGGGGCGCTGCGAAGGAAAGAGATCGAATGACATTTCAACTATAGATGGATGCCAAGTTCGAATTACTATAGGGTAAGGTGGAAAAAATATAATCTAAGATGTGTATAGAGCTAGCACTGATGAATCTCAAGATAGCAGAATTCTCTAGCATTGGTGCCAAATCCATCTTAGAAGCGGTCGGGAGATTAGCAAGGATCAACAACAACAAAAGAACTAAGAGAGTTTTATGGAATGGAACAACATGTTAAGGGTGACGTGGACAACTGGGGCAAAAGGCTACTCTCAGTTAGATACTCAACTTATTTTTAAAAAATTTAATGTATTGTAGATATATAATTCTACTAAGAGTTTTTTTTGTAGAGCTTGTAATAGGCTTCTGCCTATAAATATTGGAAAATCATGTCATAAGAAAAGTCAACCTATCTTTTGTGCTTCAAAATATAGTGTAGTTCTGGATAGCTAAGCATTTTGTAAGGGTTCTAGCCCAAACTCCACAATTTTATTATAATGCCAAAACCAAATGCAATTTCCTTGACAACGAATGCAATTTTTTTATCATTTAAGAATTAAATGAAATTAAATGATAAATCTTTATAGAATTAAATGATAAAAAATTTATTGTTTAACAAAATTGATTTTTCTCAATAGTTGTGGATTTATGTTGATTATGACTTTATATATTATCCTTTATCCATGAAATATTGATTATTTATAAAGTACGGATTGATTTTTGTATAAAATTTAGTTTTTATTAAGCTTTAAATTCAAATTTTAAGAAAAAAAAGTTGGTGAAAATTTTAGGAAAAGAGATTGTGAATAAAAATTAATTATAAAAATCAAACAATCTTAATAACAATAATATTGTCTTACTTTATAGAATTAATAAATAATTTATAATTATTATAATTTCTAAATTCATGCTTCTGTGATCTATATTATGAATGTTGTCAACGTAGTGTGGTTCATTTTTTTTAAGACAAAATGAATAAATTAGATTGAATAGATGAAGAGACATTTCCTAACCGTTAGAATATGACAACTAGTTTTGACTAAAGAATTATCATTAATTATTTTTTTAATTAAAATTAAGTAATAGATGGAAATTAGTTGTAAATAAAGAATTAAATGAATATTATTATTATTTTAATCAAAACAAAGGTCAGTAATAATAAGGCCAATCTTAATTATTCTAAACAATAACATTAAGATTATTCTAAATAACAAAACTGAAAAATAGTAATAAGAAAATGAAAAAAAATAAAATAATAAATAAACAAAATAAAAATAATAAGGTCAAATTCAATTATTATAAACTATAAACTAAAAATAGTAATAAAAATTCAACAAAACAAAATGAATAAAATATAAATCAAAATAATGAATTAACTCAATTTTATTATTTAAACCAAAAAAAATAATGTGGTAAAAATAATAATAATAACAATAAGAAATAAAGGAATACCAGTGACTCTATTAAAATAAATATATTAAATAATTAAATATTATAAAAACTTAGGAATATATTAATCAAATATTATAAAAAATTAGGAATATAAGGTAGGTATCCAATAGCCACTATTACTCCAACCATCGTCTCTATTCATATTGATAAGCCTCCTTTCAATTTCCAAGGCCTCGTAAACTTATAGTGATAAAAATGATCAATCCTTGCAATGACCCTCGCCTCTTCAATGAAGATTTGATAGGCCTCCTTTCAATTTCCAAGGCCTCCCTAAACTTACTTGATGAAAATGATCAATCCTTGCAATGATCCTCGCCTCTTCAATGCAGATGTGATGTTTTGTCTTTTCTTCATGTTCTGCCAAAGCGCAGGAGCAAGACCTTCCATGTTTGATGTCAATTGCATGCTCAAGAATCCTCTGATTAATTGAAAGATCAGTTTCATCAATGTGCAGATTCCCACAGGGATGACATAAACACTTTTCCCATCTTTAGGGTTCACAGGGTCTTCAATGATCTTAGGGAGCTCCAGATAGTGTTTATGCTTCTTCAGGATTTTAGCAATAGTGTTTGTGGATACTTGGATAAGCGGAAGATGCACCCCTGAAAACCAATCTTTAAGATCACTTTTAATCGTAAGACATTGGCACTTACTATAACCATTTTTATTAAAAACACTAATATTGTTCACTGATAATAACCCATACGAAAACCACATAGATATTTATAAACTAACTTAACAAAGAAAACAAATTTTCTTTTTAGTATTTAAAAAAATATTTATATCATTTCACTATATGGTTTTTAAAAATGATTATAAAAACTATTTTTATTTAAATAAAAAAACTTTATTTTATAATTTTTTAATAATATTATTATTATTTAATTTACATTTTAAAATATATTCACATTCTATAAAAAAAAATTATATAATATATATACAAAATCATTATTATAAATATTTATTTTTAACATTCATATCACATATATGTACAATTGTTGATTGTGTTTATCGAGAGTGGTTAAAGAATGATTATTATCTTATCTATCTAAATTTAATTCTTACTAATAACATGTTGAGTTGAGTTAATAGAAAGATAACTAAAAAAGTTAAACAAAATATTTAAATGCAATAGATATACATAGTGTTATTCAATTCAAGTGATACCACCACTCTTTATTACATTTCCTTAACAAAAGAGATTCTTAAATAGTTTAGTGAAGCTCACTACATGCTCTAGATGAGAAACTAGAATGGTTAAATAGAAATGATCCATCATTTTTCCAATTAGGAATTGCTACATCACCATAATAGAGACCATCTCAATTTCTTTTTATCACCAGACAATTTGAAAGCCTCAATCTTCGCTTCCCATTCTGTCTAATCCCTTAAATGGAATTGGTTCTCTAATTCCTCCTTTTACCTTCTTTGTTGTATAGCTAAAAGAGCAGAGCCACAATTCTGTTTGTTTCCTTTGCATTCCTATTAAAGACCCCCTTGGAGCTCTTTTAGATTGAACATAATAAAAGAAAAAATATGGCAATGGCAATACACCATGAATGAATTTCCACACTACGAACAAGCTTTCACACTGAATTTTTTAAAAGCCCTAATAACCTAGCATTATTAACGTAGCATGAAGTACAACCATCGCGTTTACATTGCATAGTTGACCGAAGGAACCAGAGTTGAGTTGTGTCTGCCACTTTATTCAAAAAAATCAACCTATCACATGGTTCTCATGATGAAGATTAGCATGAGAACACCTTCAAATATCTTATACAGCACATAATGGGATACGATGAATGAGTTCAAATTAGTGACATATGTTGTCAAGGTAACGTGCTGTCAAAGAATTCGAAGTACAGGGCACAAATGAAAAACTCGAAAGAACTGGATTCTCGTCACCAGTATTTAACATTCAGAGATTGTAAAGTAGATTTCACCGAGGGCGCAAGAAATTAAAATAAAATAAGCGGTTCAACAGGGATTCAACAAAGGCATCATTGGTGCACGATGGATCTGATGATGAAGCTCCATTATTTGTCTATCCCATCTTCACTTTATTCTCATCCAAACAATAATTACTTTGTCTTTCACCAAATTCCTTTATCTGTCTTCCTGTATCTATATCGAAGTGGATATATTGAACTGTAATATTCTCTCGTGTATGTCGTTATTGGTTTGAGCTGCGATAATTCTGTCGACTACGATAAGAGTTGGATATTGAATACAATAATAAGCTCTCATCGGCAATTAACCAAAGGATCGTAGAAATTTATTAAATAGATAGTTATAAGGGTTGAATGTTTTGTTAGTGCTTATGTTTAACATTCTATTATTTATTATTTATGTTGAACATTCAATTATTTATTGTTATAACAGGACAACTTTTATTTTATACTGAGCATTCAATTACTTATTATTATAATATGAGACTATTTTTATAAATTATAAATTTTATTTAAATATTTGTTTGGTTAGTAATTATGTTTAACATTTTAATAATTATATTTAATATTTTTTTTTAGTAATTATGTAATTGATGATGATAGTTCACGTCTACTGAGACCAAATTTTGGTCTATTGGACTTAAAGAAACGAATTATTTAGTTTGATTTAAAATTTTATTCTTATGCTCAAAAAGCTTGGAGAGAAGTCTCCCGGGCTCGTTGTAATTCTGACAACTTAAAAGGCTAGGAAGGTTAGTGTTGCAACAAAGATTTTGAAACTGAAATCTAATGTGGTTGTATGTGGGGCACTCTAAGAGGAACTGATTTTCATCCTCGATGTTCGTATTCTCACAGTGATGGCAAAACCTTTCCATCCATAGTGTTTTAGGCACTCCCAACGACCCGTTTCACTATGGAGCTCATGAGAGTTCGTTCTAATCTTGGCTATATTAATTTTCTTCTTTGAGCTAGTTAAAATAGAGAGATACTTTTGATCTTCTAGGGTGGGATTGATAACCTACTTATAATATCTTAATTTTAATTTTCTTTTAGCTGCTAAATCTTTCTCACACCACCATTTTTCTTTGAACTTGGAAGTAACAATATTTTTAATGTTATAAATGTTTTGCAATGCAACATTCTCGTTGATCTCCCAATGGTTTAACCAGGCTCTCGTGTCATTATACCAACCTCGTTTGAGCCTTAGGTGGTTTTGGCTGGAATTTAAAACTAGCTTATATAGTTCTAATATTTTTAATAATTAAGAAAATATGTTTCTTCTTAAAAAAAAATTCAAAACTAAAAAATATTGTATGTATATCCCCATAAATTTAATAATTAGAAATTTTTATCTTATAAACAAAAAATCTTATATACCCATAATGTATAATAATAATAATAATAATAATAATAATAATAATAATTCATTATTTATATTAAGATTTAATTATTTTTATTATTATCACTTTTATAAATTATAAATTTTATTTATAAATTTTTATTTAAATATTTAAATTTAATAAAATTAAAATTTACACCAACTTCATAATAGACCGTTAATTTATTATCATAACTTACAATTTACTTGTTCATACGTCAATACCTAATTCGATTTACTTTTTTATAACCCTTACCTGTAATGCAATACATATTTTTGCAAAATATCGATCCCTTATTCAACCCCTTATAAATTGCCAATAATTCATAACATAGTATATGTTATAACATATATTTCTTTCATGTTGGATATTATTACTTACAAATTGAAAAGGGAGCATGGAAATGTATATTCCTTAGGAGGGTTTTGATGTAGAAAAGAAAAAAGGAGATAGAAAAATTATTAAGATAATAGATTAATGGTTTTATTTTATTTTATTCGGATATTGAGAATAGTTTAGACATTTATATAAAACTGGATTATGAAAGAATTATGTTGTTTATATAGAAAGACACATTTTAGTAAAGGTTTTCTGAACAAAATGATTTTCAAATAGAAAAAATGTAAATAAGTACAGGTTTTGGATTTGCTGGATTATTGAGCTACATTCTTAGTAATGGATTTTTTAACAAAATAATTAAATGTAAATACACCGGTTTTGGATTTGCTTGGATTACTAATCTTCATCATTTAGTTATAGGGATAGGTTTCTTATATTTTAAAACATTTACAAGCAACTTGACCCATACTCGAGTTCATTCTTACTTCATTCTTAGGAAAGTTGAGCTAGGATATTGACATTGATTAGGAGTCGTGGTAGTTGAAGTTCCGCTAATAAAATAAGAAGGTATGAAAATTTTCATATGTTTAGTTTAAATAAAGAATGAGTTCATTTTAAGAATCATGATTTCTAATCCTTTGACTCATAATTAATTATTATTACTTTCACATAAAGAAGTGATACAAGTTTAGAAAAAAGAAAAATAGGAAATTATTTTTAAAACATAAAAAATGACAAATACATTAATTATATAATGTTAATATTTCAAGTTAAAATAAATATATAAATATATCAAATCAAAATAATTAAATGGTATGAATTTGTTATTGGAATGCTCCACATCTTTAATTTACTTTTTCATTTTGTAATTGGTTTCCATTAAAAAGAATATTAATATTAATCAATTTTATATATGTTATTCCATTTTCTATTTTTTATTTGTTTTTGGTCATTGTTGGGAAATAATGAGAATATTTTCACTCATTTCAAAGTCATAATTATTTATGTTATGCCTATTTATTATGTAGTTTTTATATTATAAATATAATTCATATATCTATATTTTAAAAAAATACAAAATGTATTGACGATAATGATAGTGATGGTAATGGTGATCCAAATTTTAAATGGTTACATGATCATCATAATTTTATTAATTTAAAAAATTAAGAAAATTAGTAATACATATTTTAAAAATTAAATTAAAAATAAATATTTATTTTATTTTTATTTTAATAGTGTTAATTTTCTTCGTATACAAATAAAAAACACATATTTTTAACCAATAAAATTAATTTTATTTTAGAATAAATATTTAAAAACTGGCTTTAATAAATTATAAAATCTGGAAAATACTTAAATTATAAAATCTCCAAAATACTTAAATTATATTATTCATGAACTTACCATTTACAATTTCTAAAATATATATATAATTATTTTCCAAAAGAATTTACAAGATTCTATTCTTCCTCTCTCCTTTTTTTTTAAATTTAACCTAAAACGTTTGCTAGCTACCTTTTGAAAAAACTGATATGTCTAGTTCAAATAAAGAATGAGTTTATTTTAAGGATCATAATCTCTAACCTTTTGACTCATAATTAGTTATTGTTATTTTCACACACAAAAAAGTGATATAAATATAGGAAAAAAGCAAAAAAAGAAAAATAGAAGACTATTTTTAAAATGATAAAAATGGCAAATACATGAATTATATAATGTTAATATTTTAAGCTAAAAGAAATATATAAATATATCAAATCAAATTAATTAAATGGTACGAACTTGTCATGGGAATGCTTCACATTTTTAATTAACTTTTTCATTGTGTAATTGATTTCAATGAAAAAGAATATAAATATTATTCATTTTTATATGTCATTCCATTTTTTTATTTGTTTTTGGGTTATTGTTGGGAAATAATGAGAATGTTTTCACTCATTTCAAAATCATAATTATTTATGTTATGTTTATTTATTATGTAGTTCCTATATAATAAATATAAGTTATATTTTTATATATATTTTTAAATGTAATATGTTTTGATGATGATAATAATGATAGTAATGGTAATGGTGGTGGTGATGATGATAATGATGATGTTGATAGTGAACTATCAAGTTACAAGATTATCATAATTTTATTGATTTAAAAAAAAAATAAAAATAATAATATATATTTTAAAACTTAAATTAAATGTGAATATTTATTTTATTTTATTTTAACAGTATTCTTTTTCTTTTTATACAAATAAAAAAAATAAAATTAATTTTTATTTTAAAATAAATATTTTAAAAATAACTTTAATAAATTATAAATTCTCCAAAATACTTAAATTACAATTTAAAATTTCAAATTTCAAAATATATATATATATATATATATATAATTCTTTTCCAACAACATTTACAAAATTCTATCCTTCCTCTTGCTTCTTTTTTTTTTTTTACCTAAAACGTTTCCTACCTACCTTGGAACAATGATGGCAACGTCACAATTATATTAAAGTAAAAGTAACCTGCCATATTCGTACCCAATTATTTTTTCTTGTTCTCTAGGTCATGAAGAACTATAAATCAATAATTGTGAGATAAGATCGATAATATACATTATTTATTCTGCCTGTCGATCATACTATTTTGTATTGAACAGCAACGTGTAAGCCACTTTCGACTGTTTTTGACAAGGATTAGATTTATTTTTAAAGAAGAATAAAGCTATATTTCGACGCAGGCCGCCTGCCAAGAAAAGTATCTTGACAGGTGATAAAGAACATGAAGAATCTTCATGCCGTGCTGGTGTCCATCCTTTGTCACCTTTTGAATACCACGGATGCGCTGCACCGTCCTTCATGTGGTCACATATCCGACAGATACTATTGTCCAATCCTTTTCTGCTTTTCAAATATTTTGCTTCTAATTTTATTGCAATTTGTCGGCATCCAACCCCACTGAGAAACCACTGTTAGGCTAGTGTGCAAATGGCTGAATGGCATGGCTTCTCCAATCAATGCATTTGATTAATATTAAAGGTGTAATTAACATTTGATTCATTAAAAAATTTCGTTTCAGTAGTGGAATAGAATAGTGTTGCTTGGTTTATATAATCTAAGATCTGTAAATTTTAATTATCCTGGGTCACCCCATAAAGCTAGATAAAATAATTAAATTTTGTTGATCCATCTTTAAGATTGGATATGATTTGTTTTTTGACTGATTAGAAATTGAAAAGCCAATTGCAATTGAATACTATAATGTTTAGATTCCAGAAGACCAACATCTTTATCTTACTCTTACAGATTGCCTGCATCTAATGATGCATAGGTAGGTATACATCAAAGTCAATGGTTAATTGCAATGTGAATATTAAAACGCTCATAAGCATCTTTACCTTATTCTCTAAATTGTATGGGTAAGTATAAAGTAAGGTTAACCTCTAACTTTGGTGGATTTTGCTCTATATTAAAAAACTAAATGTAATTTATAGAAAGGTAAGTATTTTAGTTTTGTATATTGCAGCATCCAATGGATACATAGCAAAGTTAATGATTGATTTTGCTTTATTTTCATTTAAATATTATGGAAATAAATTTTAGTTGGAAAGTCAATTGTAATTTATAAAATTTTAGCATTTTTATTTTAAAAATAGTTATACAATAAGTGTATAACATGGGCTAGATAGTAGCTCCTATATGTAGTTTAGCGTAAATATAGTTTAATTAAATAAAAAATAAAGAAAACAAATATTTCATCACAAAAATAAAACAACTAATAAAATATTGTCTTGTTGAATTCCATCACCAAAAAATAAGAAATATAATTAACTAATATTGTTTATATTAACATACATATATCTATGTGTGTGTTTTATTTTTATTATTATATATAATTGTTTATAATTAAATTTATTAAAATATGTTTTTAATATAATAATAAGTCATTTTAAAATATCGTGAAAAAATTATAATAATGGAAAAAAATAAAAAATTAAAAAAAAATAAAATAAAAAAAAAAAAAAGTAAGTAATAGAAATGGAAGTTATTAAACAAGGCACAGTAAGACCTCAACCTATCATCTTACAAAGAAATAAATTTAAATAATACAAAAAATAAATTCCTAATGTTAAAATATGGATAAGCATCATATATTTTTGGTCAAAGGGAAACTAATACCCAATCAAAGGAAAAACTCAATGCATTATACCAAGTATAATAAATGGTTAATTTAATTTAATGATTAACTTTTCTCAATAGATATAAATGGTTAATTTAAGTTAACTATTAGTTTTGTTCCATGGATATAATTTAATTTAAAGATTAGCTTTGCTCAATGGATATAAGCTCAAGTACGAAAACTAATTGTAATTCAACTCAGCCAAACATCTTTATCTTATAAATTGTGGGCATTTAATGAGTATAAAGTAAAGTAAATGGTTAAATTAGGAAATATTCTTTTAAGTTAAAAAAAAAAAAAACAAAAAAAACAAACCAAGTGCAATTCTAGAAAGCCAAACATCTTGGTATTGTGGGAAAAAACCAAACATCTTGGTATTGTGGGAATTTGCTGGACATAAGGAAAAGTAAATTGTTGTGTACTCATTCATCGACTTAAGTCAAAAAAATCAATTGCAATTTACATAAACCAGTCATTTTTCTCTTACAAATTGCAAGTATTTAGTAAGGGTGTGTACTCATTTATCAACTTAAGTCAAAAAAAATCAATTGCAATTTACATAAACCACTCATTTTTCTCTTACAAATTGCAAGTATTTAGTAAGGGTTAATTTAATGGTTGTTTCTGTTCTATGCTCATTTATTTACAATAATAATTGCAATTTACATAAGCCAATCATTTTTCTCTTACAAATTGCATGTATTTAGTAATGGTTAATTTAATAATTGTTTCTATTCTATATTCATTCATCTACAATGATAATAAGTTTAAGCTAAAAAACCAAAAAAGCTAAACATTTTCATCTTTCAAATCATTAACATTTAGTGGATATATATTAAAGTTGATAATAAGCCAAAAATCTAATAACGATTTAGGAAAGTTGAGTATCTTTCTCTTCTAAATTGTCAACATTTATTGAATATAAATATAAATAAAGTTAAAAATAACTTAATAATTTACTTTGTTCCATTCCTCTACATTAGAAATAAGCTTAAATAAAAAATTCAATTATAATTCAAACCATTAATAAATAAATAATAGTTTTGAATAATTCAAATTGTAATTATTTTTTAAATTGATTTTAAAATCATTTAAAACCTTAAATGATAATTTCATGATAAAAAGGCTGCGATCAAAATAATAGTAAATCGTTATAGTTATTTCACATAGTTAAATTCAAGAATATCACATGAAAAAAAACACCATTCAAGAGCACAAGTTCAAAAATTCAATACCCATACTCAACATTTAAAAAAACCTAAACTTTACTGCTCTGTTGTTCAGATTGAATTTATCTTGCAATTATAGAAAAAATAATAAAAAAATTCAATGCCGCTACTCTGCATTAAATATATATATATATATATATATATATATATATATATATGTGGACAAAACATCATTAGATAGAACGCTTTAGTTAACGTCTCATGGACACCTGGATAAAACTTTTTAGTCACCTGCTTTTGCCTTAATTAAGTAAAAAGACCAAAAATAACTGAGTGATTGATTGGGTGTGCGAGTTCATAATTCTGATTGGTGTGATTTTGAATGTTTTAATGCCTTGGTTCAAACCGCATGAGCAGAACCATGATTAAAGGTAAAACCATAATCGAAGCAAAGATTTTCAGCTTAATCATTTCAAAATATATTGTCAAAAAAATTAAAATCTTCTTGGCTATAGACGATATATAAATTGTAATGTATTTTCACTATCAAAAACATGATTCAAACACTGTCTTTATATAATTTTAAAAAAAAATTTTACCTGGATTCCCGTCATTTTTGACAGTCCCGACAATTCCTCGGCCTCCATAGACCACTCCATTTATTACAAGTTTAAATTTTGGAGTTTTTTCACATATTTTTGGTAGGTTTCTTTTATTTTTTATATTTTCTGTTAAAATTGTTTACAATGCTGTTGAAATTATTGTAATTATAATTTTGAGTAGTAAATTCTCTATAATTTTAGTGTTCTAAAGATTTTTTAGAATGCTGAAGTTATATATACAAAAAAAAAAAACATTTTAAACAACAAAAACTCACAATTCAATAAAAAATTGTTTTATTGAACTACTACCATAATCTCCAAAAACATATAATAGTGAGATAATATTTTGAAACAAATAAAACCTATAAGAATTTGAAACATATATGAGGCATCCATTTATAGCTAGTAACCCACAAAAACAGTGATATTACATTCATTTCATTATACAATCAATGAAATACATAATATATTGGTGTTGAGAACTTCTGGAATCCTGTGTGCATTGTTTGAAAAGCCCAATGTTTCACTTGAACACTTCACCTAGCTTGCTTCCTGCTCCTAAAGATGGGTGAAGTGTTCACCCGAAACTTTGGGCTTTGGGCTCTTCAAATAATGCACACAAGATTCCAGAAGTTCTTAACACCAACATGTTACCGCATGTGAAAATATCCATTCTATAATACATAATATAATCAATGGAATGTATAATAGACTTGTAATATGGAAAATATAAAAGAAGTAGAAGATATAGTTTAATTATTGTAAGTTAATAGAATATATAATAGACTTGTAATATGGAAAATATAAAGGAAATAAAAGATATAGTTTAATTATTCTAAGTTAATAGAATGTATAATAGGCTTGTAATATGGAAAATATAAAGGAAATAAAAGATATAGTTTAATTATTCTAAGGCTTTTTTTAGGAATAAGACAACATATTTTTCATTAAAATTTACTATTTATTTATTAAATTATATTTTTAAATATAAAAATGATAACTCTAAAAAAACAAGTATATAAATTTTACCTATTACCTAACTCAATTTTCAATATTTCTTGAGCTATAACTCCATTAATGCACTTGACCGTATAAATCAATCTTTAGATTCAAAAAATACATAATTTAAAAATTAACATACACTAGTGAATTAATAAAACTATAACTCCAAATAACTCTAAAAATATTAATTACCACCTTCTTTTGTGATACCATGTTACTATTTAAACTTGCATAACTCCAAAAATATTAGTTACTACATTTTTTTTGTGATGTGATGCTGCTATTTAAACTCGCTACATCCTGTCAGGGCGTCACATTAACCACAATAAGATTCAGACTATAAAAAGGAAGCAACTACAACACATTCAAAGAAGTTATATATTAATAAATTAAATTAATTTATAGTGCGGCTATTCGAGCTCGCGACATCCTGTCAGGCGTCGCATTCACAACTATAAGGGTAGAAATAGGGAGCCAATTTTAAAGATATTTAATAAAATAAAATTAATTTATACTAATAATTAAATTAATTAATTTAAATAAATATTGCACTTTATTAATTTAAATAAATATTGCACTTTAATTTATATATTTTTTTAAATTGAGCTATAATTTTTTTAAGAGATTGTGAATTTTCATTATTTAAAATATGCCATGTTTTTAAAATTTTAGATACTTAAATTGAAATTATAAAAAATTTATTATTTTAAAATAGAGGCAATATAATTTATATACAAAATGATTATTTTCGTTAGAATTGGTGATATAATTTCAAGCAAAATTGTAATTTTTTGTTATTTAAAATGCATTTTTGAATGCATAAATGGATTCAACAACTTATAAAGCTCCACTAAACACCTAAAATCTTCGATCTTTGGTTTAAATTAACTAGAAAAAATACCATAAAAAAGGTCATTTCATCTGGTAGTTAGATTGCATGTTCTTTTTTGTTTTTGTTGTGTAAGTTAATCAGAGTTATATTATAAGATCAAAATGATCATTCAAATTTCCGCCTGCCATTGGGGAAACAAGACTAATAACACAAAGATATCTATGTCTATCTACTATTCTACTCACTATATAACAAAATAGTGTGAGTGGCTTTGTAAAGGTATGACAACTAGCTTGGTAACTTGAAAAAGTCTAACTGGAACCTATCCATTAACATAAACACATAAAGAAACTACCAAAAAAAAGTAACATGAACATCATTAATTGGTGGGAGAATTCCATTAACATAGACACAAAAAAGAAACTACCAAAAAAAGTAACATGAACATCATTAATTGGTAATTGATGGGAGAATCCACTTGGATCATACGTGAACATCATTAATTGGTGGGGGAATCCAGGTGGGTCATTTCAAGATGATTTGCATCTCCCTGCGAATCAATAAAAGTTATATTAGCAAGACAATCTACTAGAATGCTGATTTTTTGGTCCATCTTTGCTAATTGATGTTGTATGTCATCCAACTACACTTGGTTCCATGTTGCACCTTGGTGTTATCCTCCATAGTTGTACCCAACACTATTTTAATATGTCAATATACATCAACTAGCCTCAAGTATTTGGTTTTCCTCGAGTAAGTGCAACTAGTGTGTGGCATCCAAGACCCGACTTGATCTGTCATATTTGCATATAAGATATAATAACACTTGATTTCGGCCTCTTCCTCAATCTAAGCAATGTGGCTTTCGATATTTGGAGGAGTGCACTCGTTGAACCTTTGAGTTGCTCCTCTCGTACCCTTTGAGCTCTTGAAACAGTGGGTGGAGGCTATGTGAGGAATTGGCTATGAGAGCCCCTACTTTTGCTACTAGTTGTGCCGTTAATGTTTATCTACCATGGGTCATATCAACAAAGACAAGTGAAAATGTGGACACTGAGAAATGTAGGCAAGATGTAAGATAGACTAGAAGCATAGGAGATACGAGATAAAAGGAACCCGAAATAGGGAGCACAACAACTTTGATTGTGAAATGAGAATGAGAAAGGTGATTTCCTCAAAGCGAAGCAGAGATAGAAATAAACTAGAGGACAAGAGACCTAAGAATCCTAGTAAAATAACCAAATATGTGAAGGGAAACTGAAATAGGGAGCACAACAACTTGATTGTGAAATGAGAATGAGAAAGGTAATTTCCTTGAAGCGAAGCAGAGATAGAAAGAAACTAGAGGACAAGAGACCTAGGAATCCTAGCAAAATAACCAAAGATGTGAAGGGGCAAGACAACCTGCCAATGAACTCCAAACCAATGGAGAATTTGTTTGGTTATGCCACTGAAGCTCTTTGCTTTTAATCACTCATATAAAATACCACTAACTAGTAGCCCAAGGATGCCAAGCTTACCAAAGTGAGTTGACTTTACGGTAGCTAGTTCCCACAAGAGAAAGTAAACCCACATGACAGGCCAAAAAAAACACTGAAATGATACAAGAGCCATAGAACTATAAATGAAGATTCTAAGATAATAAGACCATGCAATGAGAAAACTTACCCTCACAACAATTGCATAGATTGGTCAAGTTGCCTTCCAGCCAAGCTTTGCCAGCCTTTGCAATGCCCTTGGGCCATTCAAAACAAAAAAGAGTGGTTCCTTCTTAAACCACGTCGATTCGCTCACCACCAACCTCAGTTACTAATACATCAAAACTTGTTATAAATATTTCTTGTTGATTCATAATTGGATACGAAATTCTATCAGACTCACCTAATCTCACTCCCCTCTAAAACCATATGAGAAACTTGCTATAAAGATATATTTCTCATTCATAATTGGATAAGAAATTGTAGCAAACTCACCTAATCTCATTGCCCTCTAAAACGATATGAGCATCTTGGCCGGCCAAACCTCACATGACCTTTTTTGCTATGAAATGACCATAAACCATATGCCTAAAGCATTCACTACATTGTGAAGCCAGCCAAACCAACCACCTATCAATCTCATTTCCCACCCAACTTGGAGATAAAAGTTTAAAAATATTAATATTTAAACTACACTAATACAAATTATAAATTGACTTTTTATTTGAAATTCAAAATATTCAATGTTAAATGGTTAAATTACATTAATATAAATTATAAATTGATTTGTTATTTAAATTCAAAAAGAGTAGTGTAAGGAGGTCACAATTTTGCCCTGAAAGTAGTGAAAATTTTGGCAAGATTTTGACCAAAATCCTGCAGAAAATTTAGGAAATATGGGTTATATCCGTCAAGTTTCAAGATTTTGGGTGACCAAGGGTTTTTGATGGTGCTGAATCCATTTCGACCATTATATATATATATATATTTAAACACTCATATAGTTGGATTTTTTTTGAAAAAAATTACCAGATTCCTGCCAAAAATAACTTTTTCTAGCCCCAGTAAACCAGGCCAATTCAAAATATTCAATCTTTCACATCAATTCCTCAAAACACTCGACTACTTGATTAAAACTCAATTCCTCGAAACACTCAAACACTCCAGTGTGAACAAACAGTTCCATACAGTTTTAAGTACACTCCATTTCATATTTGCATGCCTGCCCCCGCAATGCTAATAATAGTAAACATAAAATGATGATGCTATGCATGCTTGCCTTAACAATGCCATGTATGTATGGTACATCTACTGCCTACTCTCCTCACATTTTGCACGCTTGGTTATCCATACATAACCATTCCCTTCCCACCTAATAAAATGTGATAGTGCTCCTATGCACTTTTAGCCTGTCAATGGGCTCATGGCATGACATGGTAAACCAGTTTCAAACAAAGATGCAAAGTGGCAATGGGCTTTTTGCAGCTGGTTGTGGCATGTATTGCATCAAAGAATGGAAATGGATATTTATTCACTTTGTCTGGTACTACACACAATATACGAAGTACATATTTTGAGGCATTTTGCTTCTATCAGATGACAAGAGTCTCTATTCTTCTAGAAGTATAGTTACTAACAGACGAAAAATTTGTTGGAATCGTCCCTACAATCTCCTTTTTTCAGATCCTAGACCGATTAAGATTACTGTTATAAACATTGGGCATTAATCAATTGAAGGACTGGAGGCAATAGAGGCCTGTTAGTATTTTGGTACTAATGCCTTTCCCATGATAAGACGATATCTATGCAGAATTAGCAGAGATAAAAAGTATCAACGAAGATCATGGGCAACGCAGCGGCCAAGGCATTAGCCAATTTCATATCCTGCGGGCACAAGGAAGTTCGAATACTGATGGTAGGATTAGACGGAGCAGGTACACTACTTGAATCCCATTTTTTCTTCTAAATTTGCTAATAGATCCATTCTTTGGTACTGAGAAAAGATGTTAGGCTCTGTTTGGTACTGAGAAAAGATGTTATGCTCTGTAAATTCATCTTATATTTGTTGAATTTTGATGTAAATAATGGAGAAGGCTTTTTAATCAACATATGTTTATTCTGCTGTTGTTAATTTGATGATGGGAAATTTCAATCTGTGGCTACTGACATTAAGCTTGTGGATCTGGTTAAAATAAGGTAAAACAACTATTCTGTACAAGCTGAGACTCGGGGAGTATGTCAGAACTGTGCCCACGATAGGTTTCAATGTAGAGACAGTCAAGTTTAAGAACTTGAGCTTTACAGTGTGGGATGTAGGCGGCCAAGACAAGATCCGCCATCTGTGGAGGCAATATATGGTGAATGCTCAGGTACTGAAACAGGGTTTATGTTTTAATTGTTCTGAATTCACTAGCCTTTCATTTTTTGGCTGAATAAGCCCATATTTGAATAAACCCAAAATTTGGGGAATTAGCACAAGAATTTAATGGGGAAGACAAAGTGCTCCACAGCAGCCCAGGTTCAGAGATGTCTGTATTTTGTTGAATGATTTTATTCACATGAATGGATTATATTGATGATCGATGCATCTTTATCCCGGATGTATTAAGCCCCTGTTTTTTCAATCTCTGGTCACTTAATAAATCCAAACGTAAAATTGTTTGCAATGGGTTTCTTGATCTCTAAGTACTAAATAAATTTATGTGGACAGTTTGATTAATTAATAGAGACGTTCAGATCAGCAATGGAATCATCATAATCCAATGGTTTGCACTGAGTTTCTTGATCTTAAGAACTTGTTAAATTCATTAAAAAAAAATTAATTTATGTGGACAGTTTCATCCATTAATAGAGATGTCCAGATCAACATTGGAATCACTATTAGATCATGACTTTCAAAGTGTTGTTGTGGATCAGGGACTCATCTTTGTCATAGATAGCTGTGACAAAGAAAGACTTAAGAAGGCCAAGCAGGAATTGGACAGTCTGATCAGCGATCCAGAATTGAGCAATGTGAAGCTTCTGGTTTTGGCGAACAAGAACGACCTTCCAGCTGCGATGGATGCAAGTGAGGCTACCGAAAGACTTGGTCTCAGCAATCTGAATGGCAGGAAATGGCACCTGCAAAGCTGCAGTGGAAAAACAGGAGATGGCCTTCACGAGGCTCTTAATTGGCTTGCATCTGCAATCAAGTAATTACTCACTTATTCATCATTCTATGTTATAATTTTGTTGTTGATGATGGTTCTTCCTGCCTTTTCCTGGGATTAATCTTAGTTTCTTGGATTTTAAAGAAAATAATGAGTGAATTAATATAACTTGACCTCACAGTAAATTTGCTTTAACATTTATATGATCTAAAAGATTTTGGATCAACCATTACTAACCATCTTTCCTAATTTGATACCATGCCAAGTTCAACCTGGCAAAGCCATAGGATGCAAACATTAAGAAGAAACCTGGAAGTCTTATTTCATAGTTCTGCGACTTTCTGCTCTGTACTAGAAATGGGTAGAAAATGATCATTGGGAGTCTTATTTCATAGTTCTGGGATTTTCTGCTCTGTATTAGAAAATGGGTAGAAAATGATCATTGGAAATGGAAAAATCCGTTAACAAAAGATTTTAGCTATAGTGATTTGATGAACAATTTGTTTTCTTAACTGTGTGTCTTACTGAAAATAGTGGCTAATATTTGTTGCATATCTACCGGTGTTTTAAAACTGAAAACCACACAATTATTTTTGGGCCAGCTAGTGGCTAATATTTGTTGCATATCTACCGGTGTTTTAAAACTGAAAACCACACAATTATTTTTGGGCCAGCTGGTACAAAACTCCTAGGGCTTGTGACTAGATAGGATTCATGAACGCGAATTCACAGAAATTTGATAAGCTGGTTTTTGTAGACAACAACTTGTTATCCATTATTACTATCAACATATTTTTTCAAATCCTTGGCATGGGCTTTGAATTTGCCCTTATTAACACCCTTGGTATTTGTGCTATGTGGCATTTGTGCTATTTCATTAGCTTAAAAACCAAAGCAGGGCGCTGTCTATCTAGGTGACAATTTTAGAATTCAGTTTTTATTTTAATTTTTTTTGAAAAAATGACGGTGGGAGTGTTGGAATCATTTTTTATGTTTGTTATGGATTTAGCAGTATCAAAAACCCTTGGACTTAAAATCTTGAAATTTAAAAGCTGTAACTTGGATTTAAAATCATACCAAAATTTCCATTATCTTTTAGTGAAAAAGTCACCTTATTAGAGCCCAAAGAAGAAAGGGTGTGCCTAGCTAATTTTACCCTTTACCAGATTTACTCTTTTCAGTATTTAATCTCCTTCTCTGCAAGTCTTTTTTAACAATTTCCATGTTCAAGGCTGTGATTTTTTTCTTCTCTGGGATATTAACCAAATTATTCTTGGAATTGAGTTTTATTATACTACCATGCAACATAAGTGTGTTATTCAATATTTGTGCTTAAGGTCAAACTGTTGGTGTTTTCATGATTCCACAGAGAACCCAACATCTTACAGAGAGTAGGAAGCTTGAGAATACCACGGTCCCTCTCCCATTCTTCAAGGAGAACACCACCAGGTACTTGTGCACAGTTCGATTTCATCTTTATTATTGGATGCTTACTGTTCATTCTCATGGTGAAATCTTCAATTTCCCAGTCATATTTTCTGAATTATATTATGCCTTTCTTTCACAGTAAGATAAACGATTCAGAGAAAAACCACATCGATTATATTTTATTATACAAAATAATGTCAGCTCATAACTTACACTTCATCTTTCTTGGCAGATGCTGTGCATGTTTCTTGTTGGAGGCTACCAACGAAAACCTTATTGAGGAAAATGATCAAAAGACCTAAATGATCCACGACAGAGAATATGATTTGTAAAAATGTCAGATTTATTCTTTTCTTCAGTGACATGTTATTTTACAGTTTCATGTTGGATGCCTGCTCGTGGAGAGCCCGTCATAGTTGGATTCAAAGGATACAAATTTTGTGTTTTCTTCTTAGTTATTTTCCAGAGTTAAGATTTGATATCTAGATTTTTCCACACCCAAAAGATTCTACGCTATCCAAAAAGAGTTTGATCAACAAAAATATCAGATTTTTCCACACCCAGAGGGTTCTACGCTATCCAAAATGAGTTTGTTCGAAGGAGAATTAGATTTTTCCACACCCAACAGATTCTAGGCTATCTTTGTTCAATAAAGGAGAATTGACTTATTCTGCAAAGCCTCCACATGGCATCATATAGCAAAGATTTCGCTACTCTAGGTCGTGTTAAGATTCTAGAAGATTGCAGGTTATGCGTTCCAGACACTATAAATAAAACCTGCCATAAATTACAGCCAATGCAGTGGCTTTTTCTGTTACCCTCAGGATATCAGGTTTTAATAATTTACAGAACAGAGCATTCTCAGAAGTCAAGAAACCATGAATTAGATATTGCTACAGTTATCCACTTTGCAAAATAATTAATAGCTTCATACATTGTACACTGTGTCATTATAAAATTTGTAACGTTACTGTAATAATTATAAACCGCTGCCATGGCATTATGAATCATCAGATATGAATGGATCACAATCATGGATATCTCTTGAGCAGTGACACCAATCAATTGCTGTTGTTTGGAGGCCAACTGTAGACATTAATGCATTTTATTTGTTTTCATTGGTATTCCTTAATAACAGAACATGCCAACACGTCTCTCGGACCCAACTACAATTTTCATAGTGCATGTGCTCCGGGAAAATGGCTGTAAGGGTCCCAAGTTCTTCCATTATGACCCATTATTGAAATAATTCACTCTCTTTTTGGGTTGAACGAGCTAGTTGATTAATCTAAAAAATAATATATATATATATATATATATATATATATATATATAATTTTTTTAATAGGTAAATAATATGAATTTTAAATAGCTCATGAATCTGTAAGGGGTATATATATAAAATATATTTTAAATATACAACTTATTTTGAAAAGTGAATCTGTAATGGGTATATATATTAAAGATATTTTAAATATACAATTTATTTTGAAAAATTTATATAAAACAAATGCAATTTTTTTCTAAAATAATACTTTATTTTGTTATTTATATTTTAACTTTATTTTGTTGTAAAATATATTATGCACCATTTTTATAATTGATGATATTTTACATAACAAAATTATTGATATAAAATAGTTATGTTGAAGATAGGTTAACATTGGTTTTTAGTGGTGTAATATTATAACTTAAATTGTATGTTGAATATATATATATATATATGATTTGACATGTCATATTAAAGTATATTTGGTCAAGGATATTATGTCTATAAGATATGTCTATATTCTTTTTATAGGGCAAATATTCCAATTATAAGGACTATATCATGGTTCTATGTTTGATATTTAATTTTGAGTCCTAAACCATGGTTTTTGTTGTTGACTCATGACTAGTTCATGAGTCACCCCATAGAGATGTGCAAATCATTGCACTCTATTCATCTTAAAATATAATAGTAATATATTAAAAGTCAAAACATATAAATTTTAGTAGGTGGGGTACCCCAAAGCAATAAGGATTTGACATCATTTGATTTATTTGGCATCATCTAATCGTTTTCTTCATGATTTTATGTCTTTATACCACTACTAAAAATTCAATCAATTTTTTATGGCCTTTGATCATTCTTTCGACCCCCTGTGGTCACTCTCATGACAAATCTAGATTCTAGTAAATGTCGCATGTTGTACGGTCGAAATTTAGACATACCAAGCTTTTGTCGAAATTTTGATGCATATCGTCGTCGAAAACTTGGTCATTGAAGCCAAAGGTTTTTGTCAAAAGCCCTTCCCATAACCATCATAAATTCAACAAATGTTGTGTCGATCTAGTGACACTGGGTCAAAGGCCATCGTCGCAAAAACCTAGACAACTTTTTAGGATTACTGACATATTAGTGAGTGAGTCTACTGAAAAAAGGGTTGTCTTCTTTGGACAAGTTGCCATATTATTTACATTCAGGGCATCAGATGACCAACAGAAAGTGGGGTCAGTCTACCGACACGTGGTGTTTTCGTCCGACAATCTTTCTATAGTCTCCATGTTTTTAGTCATCGTAACCATCATCGGAAGGCCAAAACAACATCACAAGAGCTGCAGAGTATCGTCAAATGACCAATCAAAGTTCAAGTTAGTGTACCAATGCTGAGTTTTTCTTCCGACAAATTTTCCATAGTGGTGACGTACTATGTTTTCGAAACTAATATCGGAAGACAAATGTTGTCGCCAATTTTAAAAAAAATAATTGAAAACCAAATTGTATTCTTAAAATTTAGTATTTTTGTTTCTATTTTTTCATGCAAAGCAGAGTGGCAATAGTAATTCCTTCCGAACATACCTGAAATAGTTTTTTTCTTTGAAAACATTGAATTCTTGTTTAATGGAGGAGGATAGGTATAATCTTACGACACACCTCTTGACATAGACCAACAAACATTCCACCTAACTCCTAAACAACCGCTTGGAGGATAAACGTTAAATTTTATCAATCTTATGGTCGAGCTCTTTAATAGACTGATAGGTGAATTATGCCCCCCTAAGTGTCTCATTACATTGAAGGATCATTGTATTTGTAGAGGAAGTTGTGTTATCATTCATTGAATAATTATCACAGTAATATGGTGGAAACCTTATGGAGATGCAAAATATCTAGAAAAATTGTCCTGTAGGAGTAGGAATGGAAGAAAGGCTTAGAGTTTGGTAACATCATAAAAAAAGAAAGAATTTCTTTTACAAGTTGAACCCTTTAAAAGTCAAGGTGTGACTAATATCATCTACCCTCCTTATCCAGAAAGACTCTAACTATTGCAAAAGATGACAGTAAAGGTGTTATGAATTTTTTCTATAAATATTGAAAGATTGAACCTTGATGCAACTCCATCTTAATCAACACAGAAACATAGACCATCTCAAAAACATCCCTTAAAATGGCTCACGAAAACACATGAAATATGACATTCATGTACTATGTTATATGAAAATTCATAGATCTACTCTTATAATTTATGCAAGTTGGATTAGCCAATCATTGTACAAAATCCAACTCTAGCAAAAAGCATTGCCTACCATCATTAGGATCTTTGTATGGCTCCTTAGAGCTGCAAAACAAAAGTCAGGAAAAATACCATTCAATTGTATCAAACCTAAATTCAAACTATTCAAAGTTGTATAGTAAAGTATTTTGTGGGAAAAACCATAGTTTTGTTAATGTTATACCTAAGTTACCAAATCCAATTGCCACAAATCCAAATCCATCTGGGATCGGGCAAGGATCCATTTCCCAATTGGAAATGCTAGAGGATCCACCTGAGATACATTTATGGCATGTCAGAAATAGATCACCCATGGATCCTAAAAAAAACACTCCTTTTTTTAAATAAAAAACACCTTAAAAGGTTTAAAATAAATAAATATATATACAAAATTTAAAAACAAAAGCATGGAGAACCATGATAACCTGTCCCCTAATATAAAATGCAAAAGATTGAGATTTCTTTGTTTGTTTGCATTTATTAGTTTATGATTTGCAATGTGCACAATGTGTGCAATATATACATATCATGTCAATGTTTACACAAGTATTTTGTATGCTTAAATCATGCCTTGACTTTTATCGCTAATATAATATATAATAGGAAGTGCAACTCTCCTTTTGGGAATATCTCCAAAGTTATGAATGGTTTTGATTCTATCTAATTTTTCTACACCTTTAGTTTGTGTGTGTGAGAGAGAGACAATTTATAGGCTAGTGGGTTAGCTTGAGTGGTTGTGTGTTGTGAATTGCAAATAAGAGGCCTTGGGTCAATTCCCTAAGTTGGTAATATGTGATATGTTAATACTCAATTTACTTATTAGGTTAGGCATACTATAGTCTACATTGATACTTTACCCTAGTTACCACTCAACGATAATGGTGAAGCCTCGAGTGATTTCTTGTACATGGTTACATGGAAATATGTATATACCATGACTTATGGCTTCAAAAATGGATGCGTATTGGGACTATTGGGTTGGAAGGTTTAGATGCTAAAACACGGAAAATAAGGAGGATGAATATTGGTGTAGAGTTTTATCAAGATAAGAATGGAGGATGATGCTTTGGTTTGTTCAAAAAACCCTCCTCATGGAAGTATACAACGAGTGATTACAAACCTATGTTTGAAGAAGGAATTGAAGTTGCTTGGTGGCGAGGAAAAATAAATAAAATTAAAGCTCCTATGAAGTTACGATATTTATGTTGCTAGCATTAGCTAATAAACTCCGGCCGAGGGAGATGCACCAGATCCAAGAATGAGTTGTAAACAATTGATCATTTGTTGATCCAGTGTTCTTTTTCAAAGAGATATGGAGTACTATATTTCCTATAGTAGAAGCTCAACCATTATGGTAGAAGGAAAATGTACTAGATTATATGAAGGAATGGTTTTAGAATAAATCCCTTAGAGAACACATATCTCTGCCTTTAAATGCCACCATAGTCCACAACCATCTGGATAGCTAGGAACTCTAGTATCTTTGAGGGGAAGGATATCTCTCATTTCTTGGTATAAAATCAAATCAAATATCTATATGATGAAATAAAGTTCACCATAAAGCTCAAATTGCCAAGGAAAACAGGGTATTTGGAAGTGGATAAATCAATTCAGTGTGATTTCTTTGATGGTGCACCAAGACACTCTTGGGCTATGTGATGGTGGTATCTATCTCATTATCATTTAAGGAAGGAATTGGGACATGCACAAACAATGTGGCTGAATCAAAGGCTTTGTCTATTCTAATGAATCTGGCACTGGAAAAGGTTCTCAAATATCTTGATTCTGGTGGATTCTAAATTAGCTATCAACTGGGTGAATGGTTTGATTAACATTCAGAACCTAATACTAAGACCATTATTTGAACATGTCAAGTTGATGAAACATAATTTTGATTCAATATATTTTTCTTACATTTATAGGGACCTTTTCAAGGAAACTAATAACATGTCCAAACAAGCTCTTTGTGTGGAGGAAGGATCCTGGGAGATACTGGAAGAAGAAGTTGGCAATCTCAAGTCAATCATGAGGAGATTCCTTCATGTTCTTTTATATTTTTTTAATTATGTTGCATAAGAGCTTTGTTCCCACCTTTAAAACCCAAGTTCAAGCGTTTCAGGGACTTTGGAACAAATGGTTGCAAATATCATTTCTAGGTTATACAATGAGAATCCATACAAAAACTGATAAAAAATACCATAGAAAATATCAAAAATTATGGGAAAGTATTGGAATGAATATACTTTGTACCAAGTAACTTGAAACTTTATCACACAAAATTTCAACCTAAAAAATTAGAAAAATAGTAAGAAATTAGAGATATATGCAAAATTGTTTGGAACTCCCTAGAAACATTCTTTTGAGGGATCCTTTTTTGGAACTCGAGGACTTTTGAGGGATCCTTCTCACGTTTCAATAAAACTTAAGGATGCTTTGTTGTCCTCACATCCCTTGGTTTTCTGAGAACCCCTAGATGTCTCTTGCACTATAGTTTTTCGATTGGGTTAAAAAAATGGTTGAGAAGTTTGTATGGTTAAGTAGAAGGAACCTATTTATGTGACATTGCTTAAGGCTAGTTGCTACCATTTAATTATTTGTTCACCATAATAGTGGTGACAATAAATACTTTGACACTAGGTTAGAGAAAGCATATTGATATCTCAGAAAGCACACCTTGTCCTGAAGAAGAGTGTAAAGTTTGCTTAACTTTTTTAGTTATTTTTATTGATGTAGATACCAACAAAAATTTCCTTTGAATGATTTAATGGGGAGGAGTCTAACATGCATATAGAGCTAGGTGGGATCAATAGACAATAGCCAAGATTTTAAATGTTAATGACTTAGATAAGCTTGTGATGGTTTATCATGGACTTAGAATGGAATGTTAAATCAATGTTCTTGCTTATTATATTTGCAAATCTCAACCTTGATTTGACTATAACCTCAAAGTGAAACCATCTGAGTCTTGTAACTACACAAGGGCTTCAATGGGGGAGAAATACCATACCACGTGCATTCATATTGGGGGATATATATTGAGGAAAAAATGACATAATATATTGAGCATATAATAAGGGGTAACTGGTTTTTATATTGGCAGGTATACAAAATGGAGCTCAAAGTTAATGGAAAAATATAAAGGGGTATAAAAAATGTTAATGAAAAAATGGATACCTACAATATCTAGTGAAAATAGAGGTTTTTAAATTGGGAATGTGTACTGGAATCATATTGGTAGGGGGTTAAATAATGTGATTTTTAGAGGTATTTTCCAATATGTAGTCAAATTAAGGGTATTGTTTAGTATGCCACTAATGCATGTTTTATGTTAGAGGTTCATTGAGTGTAGCCCCTGCGTGTAATTAGCAATAGTATAAGTGTAGTTTGTAGTTTGTCTATATATGTGTGTGTCATTCCCAACCTACCATCCCCTGAAAATTGAGGGTGTGAGTCTAGTTGTTTTAGACACTCATCACCTTTTCCCTTGCTTTGAAAACTAATGCAACATAGATTTTTTATTGAGTATTAGACATGACACATCTTATGATGTTGTTTTTCAAAAGAATGTAGGACCATGTGGGGATTCTTCATTCTATTTATTATTATGAGGTTGGAATTACCTCTTTCTTTTGGAGGATGTAATGTTGGAAATCAAGTCTCATACTTTATTTTCTTGAAGTTATTACACTAGTAAATTCTCTCTCTTTTCTTGAGGTTGAGATGATTTTCAGGGCTCATAATGACCATATGAAATGTAACTCTTTGGTCTACTGAAATGAAATTGTTTTATTCTTTACTAGGAAAACAATTATATATATCTAGATTCCAGTAACTTAGCATTAGGCCCTTCTGACCTAAGGTGTATACAAAGTTATAAACATTGCCGAAAAAAATAATAAAATGACATATTTATGTTACTTAGGTTTGGCCTTTTAAACAATCAATTTTCGTAGATTCACTTAAGTTAGGATTTTAAAACATTGGAGAGACGAGTGCAAAGAAGCATCACCCTAAACAACAAAAACCCAACCATTCCATTAATAATCTATGCATCCCAAGCAACAAACTAGAAAATCTTAAGAAAAAAGAACTTTACATAGATGGATGTGGAGGTGAATCTAAACTTCCTTTCCTAGGATCCATGCTCTTTGCTTTTTAAAGTGACATGTAACTTCTATGTTTGTAACATTCACTCCAACATACAAGTCTCCTTCAAAATATGATGCTTTGAAATACCACAAGAGGAAAACACAAACTAATTAGTAAATTACATACAAAAGAAAACATAACAAATATTGTGCCAAATCAAATTACTTCATAAGAATTTGTGCATTGAATAGCTATAACATTTTCTTTTAGGAGTGATTACTTCATAAACATTAAAATAATAAAGGAATACCAATGTCTATTTGTCTGGTTCAAATTCACAAATAACACATCTTCATACCTATACAAATTACAATAGCTTAAAAATATAAAGAGGCACATCAAGACAATAAATCATGTATACCAACCCTTTTTGTTTAATTCCTAACGAGTGATAAATAGGTATTTATCTTGGTTTTTACGGCATTTTTGAGGATGAATTGTTAAGGGAAATTAACAAATCCCATACCTCTCTTAATTTCCTAGGGCTGATCAATTAAATTGTTCTCACCTTGATTTGTAAAAAGAATGATGTTGAATCCTTTGAGGTGATAGACTCAAGAAAAGTGATGTTTCATGGGAAAGATGCCTACTAGATTACAAACTCTGATAAGGATTAAAACAATACCTACATAACCAAGGTTACATAAGGATAAGGGTTGTTTCAATTTAAGTAATTGTTGGGCATTAGCTATAGCCTTCAAAATGAATGGATGACATTAATCGTCAAAGGCCTTGGAGAGAGGAATGAGGAAGGTAAATTAATCTTATTTCACATGGCTCTATTTTTCTACAAGATTGCAAGGATAAACTTGTTTTTACTTCAAACACAAAAATAATATTGCTCAAAGCTAAACTAGGAAGAAGAGTGACATGGGGAGGGGGTCGAATAAAGGATCCCCTACTTTCCCTTCAACTTTAATCACTCTTAATGACATGGCCATCTATTTTAGCTTGGTTGTGGAACTCACGTTAATTTTGAGGGTATTTCTCATTCCAACTTTTGTGCTCATTTTGAGGAGCATATTCTATTGAAGAATCACACTGAACAAGAGGGACGTGATTAGCAGAAGGGTAATGGTCAATGTGGATGAGAACAATAAACTACACATATTTATGATAAAAATTTCATTTTAAAATGAAATCGTATATATGAAATGACACATCCTTGATTTATGAATGATAAACATAGCATATAAGAATCATTGATGAGTGGTTACGTACCACCTCCATAATGGAAATTCTTGTATCTATTCGATTCAAATTGTAATTGATCAACAACTCTTCTCCTGCAGCTATTGATCTTATTTCCCATACAAATACATGGCTTCCTTCACGCCCCTCAAATATGAAATTAGGTTGCTTTTTTGTTGTCTCGATTTGTGTATTATTTATAAACTTTGCAATATTCCTTGATACTTTTTGCCTTCCATCAATATAGATAGACACTCCTTTATGTTTATTTTTTCCTCTTAGTTGTATATTATTTGTAGCCAATCCATATCTCCACATACCTTTTATATATTGGACCAACTATATCCAATCTATATAATTATAATAGTGTCTGACGTACTCCATCAATTCAGTTAATCCACTGTAAGGAACCTTTATCCCAACCCATGTAGCAATGTAATATATCCTTTCATTGCAACAAAAATCTATGTATACTTGAGAAAGGTCCTTGGGTACCCATCTTTTCACTAGATGTTGGCACCTCAGCATTCTCTATGCTCTCAACATCATAATAACATGACCCCCCTTCAATAATAAAATATTCCATGCGTCCATAAAATTGTGTTCTAATATTATCACCCCTAGTTGATCTCTATCTCTTATATGTACTAGATACTTAACCTTTATCCACTCTACCTAAACTTCCCTCACTTGATTAAGAGAGATATGACAGGTATCCATTTGGTTTTACTTGAAATCCATCCAATGTGTCCTTGTTTAACATTGATATGAAGTGAATAAAGCAAGAAGAAACACCATTAAGAGAAAAGAAATACTGCGAGCTAAAGGAAACACTAGATAGGGAAAATATTTTCAAGAAAAGAAACATTATTGTGGCCTTGAACCATGTCTCTTAGATTTCCATCATACATATTTGTTGGCCATATAGAGCCCTTCCATGTACAACTGTGTAGGCCATATGGCTCTTTAAAAACAATATGTTATTTTAGAGTAAGGAACTCTTGATTATCCAAGCTTGTCTTATAATTATTTATGTGTACAAAGGATTCTTGAAAAAAAGGCTAACAAGAACCCTCAAGTTCCTAAAGATCCAAAAATGAGAATTCAAAGGAATGAGAATACCTCAATAAAACAAATCAAGGCTCTTAGGTAATTTTAATTCTCGAGTATTTATTTATTTGTCAAAATAGTACCATTATATAAAATAGGTTGTTCTTTTCCCTCTTCATTTCTCTGTAATAGCACAAATATGGGGGGCTTTACTCAATGAAACTCTAACATAACATGTGCGCTCATGGCATACTAAACAATACCCTTGTCATGTCCCTTCTCAAACATATTTGTAATAGGGTGTTGCTACACAATTTTGGCTAAGCAAGAGAACCCATCATTTTCGACTTAGGGACTTAGGAGGCAATTTGACTTAATTTTGTTGCTAGTGGAATGTGGGGGGCACCCACATGGGAGTTGGAATTGGCCCATTCGAATATCTTGGAGGGAAAGTTGAATAGGTGGATGGAGGGGCCCACATGAGGCTAGGGAGGCCCAAGGAGTTATAAGGAGGAAGCAACTCTCATTTTCGATTCATTCTTACACCTTGCAATCAAAATTACTTGGCTGTTCACTCTGCTATTTAGCTAAGTCAACCAGATGTTTAGCCATGAATTTCTCAAACGGGAGATTCAACCTCTACTTCGGGGGACCATCCATGCCTGCCCTAGAGAGGTAGTTCCATAAGTATTTCAGGAGTTCCGGGAGTGCGTTACAACACTACCATTCAACCACAACAGGTAGTGTGTGTTTCTAGCTAGCTGGAGAATACGCAAGGGGAGTTTGGAGCTATCAGTGATCAAGAATTTTTCGGGAGAGTTAGAGGATTGGGAGAGCAGTAAAGGGCCAACCTTTCTTGCAAGTTTGGAGCTAGTAGAGCTAGCATCCCAGTAGTCCGATTTACAGTTACCTGGGCCTGCACAGAGAGCCATCACTAGGCTCACGTGGGAGTTGGAGGAAGGAATTGTAGAGCTGGAGCTGGTCGGGAGAAGTAGGAGATCACTTGGAGGGCTATTTGAGGAGGATTGCTAGAGTTGGGAGAGAAGAGATTGACAAGATCAGTCATAGTAAATTTTTGAAGGTTGGAACCAAGGGAAAACCTTTCTAGTTTTTTCTAGGTTTGGGGCAAGGATCAGATTCCTAAATTTATAGAATTTTTTTGGTATATCTAAGGGGTCAAACAAGGGTCCCAACTCAGCCAGTGACTAGAGGAGCTACACGAATTTGGACCAAAATTTCAAGGTCAATATTTGGCCAATTCCTTCATGGGTTTTTCTGGGTTTAGGCCAAGGAGCAAGATTCTGAAATATCATAATTTTCTGAGCACAAGAAGCAGTGATTCCAGCCCTTCAAAGTCATCAAACAGAGTAGTTTTCTAGGTCAACACAGTTCAGTTTGGTGCAGTAGTTGTAGCAACCTTCAGTTCATCATTTTCTCACCTGGGTTTTGTCATACTTGTCCATTAAGACAAGCCCAGGTGCACCATTCTATTTTACTATTGTATTTTCTCCTGAAGAAGTAATAAAATGGCTGAGCAGTTCTCTATTTCCAATGTTTCCATGGGTACTTAATGTATATTTTGTTTTTCTGATTGCTGGATTGTTTGCATGCTTTGTATATCACTTACATTCCTATTTAGGAACATTATAGTGGTATCAAATCCATAATCTTAGCTCAGCCTGTGGAAAAGATTAGAATCAAACAACATGGCAGTCACCTGGAATGAGGTGCTTAGGATACAACAAATGATGATTGATTTGGGGAAGAAGTTGATTCATTCCTCAGTTGGGAATCTGAACGTGATTGCAACTGATGTGGAGTTATTGGGGGGAAACTGGAGGGCATACCAATCATTGGTCCATGGCATTCAGGTGTCCCTCTCTTTTTGGGAATTTTGTGAACTAAGGGGTATGCACAAACCAATGGAGATTCAATTGGATTTTGCAGGGATGATGAGAAGTATTAAGGAAAAATATGAAAGAGTAGTTGAAGGGCCATGGTTGGAAAAGAGATAGTTGAGCATACACCCATTGATGAGGCATCATCCATTGATGAGGTATTTGGGGTTGTGACCAAGTTCTCAGGTGATAACAATGCACCACAGGTTGGTGAGGTGTCAGAAGACAAATACACTATTGTTGAGGAGTTGATAGGTATAGAGGCCTCCAGATCTATGACAGAGTTGTCAGACGACATTCACCTACAACTGACTAGTGAGCATATCGTGCATATTGGTTGTCTATGGAGGAGCAGCCAAAGGATCATGCCGAGCCTGTGATGGAGGAGGATGTGTAGCCATCCCTTGGGCTAGCCATTGATGAGGAGAAGCATAAAGGTCACGCATTGGGTTTTCAGCAAAATTCACTTCAGAGACGCACTAGCAGGATCTATAACGTTATCAACCCACCCTTATGCATTGGATTAAGGGAGGCTGAGTTGTCTAGACGTACCTGAGAGGGTGAACAGGTTAGCAGGACTGAGCTGAGCATGATACCACATCAACTTGGAGGGATTACTCCTTCCACAAAGGATTACACATTCGATCTCTCCTTTGGGATTGGATGGCGAGAGGTACTGAGTTGGCACTCGATAGAGCAGGTTAGGCGGTTGGATACATCCATGGCCACATGTTAGCAGAGGCCATAGATTACCAGAGGGACTCGAGGGCCAAACTATTTTTGGGATCCAAGTGGGATTTTCCATCACATCATAGAGTTGGTAGGTGATGGTAGTAGCTACGAGATGGATTTGACACTTGAGCGCGCCCACATTTTTAGATCTCCATCAGAGCCCCAGTCAACACTAGTGATAGGATGATTTGACAGGCGAGCAGATAGATTTCATGAGTTGTCTTGGCATATTGATGGTTGGTGGAGTCACAGGGTGACTAGCTTACTCTTTCAGGAGTTGGTAGGAGGAGGTGGCATCGACAGGCTATTAGACAGGGCATTATATAGAGGGAGTGCTCTCTTACTAGCATATGGGACATAGGGACTATTGAGGATAGGTGCAATGGTGTCATTTTTGTTAGCATGTGGGGAGTCAGGCCACTTGGATATTTCAGAGCAGATGGGGGGATGTAGCCCATATCCTGGAGGGCGTACTAGCAGAGAGGTGGATATTTTGGCCCATGCAGGATACTGTATCTTACAAGGTGGTACGATAGTGGGCAGGAGTACACATGACTACACATAGTTATGTCATAGCATCCAGTGTTATGTAGAGGGATGCAACCTTATGCATACAGACCCAACGCTAGGCCATAACATATAGTGGTGTGCAGGGCTATGGAGCAAAGGAGCAGGGGCCTGCAGAGGAGCATGGAGATGTAGGGTGGTGTTTCATAGTATGTTTGATTACGCTGTGGAGTGGGAGTGCTTCACATTGCATTGAGTACATGTGGGGAGTGATAGGTACAGTGACACATGCAGGACCCATGCCAGTATAGGATGGCATAGCCGTAGTTGAGGGCATCCATTGGTGTACAGTAGTAGGCCACGGTGTACAGTGGCATGTCCAGGAGTATTGGGATGATTGGTGGCATGTAGGGGTATATAGTGCTGCAAAACGAGCTCATGGAGTGTTTACTCCAAGGAGACCCTTGGATGGAAACACCGGGTATACCTTTGGGCATAGTTCACCCAGGATCGACGGGGACACAGATGAGCGACACTTGATGGTATCCATGAGGAATCACATGCCTGACCCTCTTCTACATCCGTCACGGGCACAGTTGATTTTGCTATCGACTTTCTACGCCTTGCGCATCAGCCACGGGGGACGAGGAGCTAACTCAAGATATTTGGGTGAGACTCGGCGCACTAGGGGGGGAAATTTTTAGTAGTCGCGTTGGCTTTGTGTGTCAGTTGATAGCCATAGGTTGGGAGATGAGGTGATCATCTTCATGTTAGAAATAATACTGAGAAGGGGGGTGAATTAATATTATCAGGTCAATTATTTTTCATTTCACAATCAGATTTGTATATGCTACTTTAGTTAGTAGATACCGCGTATGTACACAACTTCAGTTAAGGAAACAAGCATATATCAGTAGACTTGTAATTTAAATTATTCTTCAGATGTTGATCATTAATCTGTGCATAAAACCATATAAACAGTAACCAGGAACAATGAAATAAAACAGGCAATCACACATAAGAACACAAGATATAAGGTGGAAACCCAATGTGGGTGAAAACCACTTACTGCAATTCGTCTCTATCTTCTTTTAATTAGAAACTTCTTTTTACAATGTTTCTGTACTAGTGCAGTCTTATACTAGTATGCAGGCTGCTACTTGCAGAAGGCTACAACCTTCTCTTGTTCTCCAGCTTCTCCTAGAAGGGATCTACAACCCCCTTAGCTCTTGTACTAGCTGAGATACTAGTACGTAGGTGCTGATCTACAAAAGGCTACAACCTTCTCTTTTCTTCCAGGGACCACGTTTCATAAATTTTCAAACTGGATCCATGAATATCAATCAAACATCATCAACCAATCTCCTTTGTACAAACAAATACTGAATCGACCAATAACTTCTCAGAATGTTGTAACCAAAAACTAGTACTAGTAACCAGACACCAATTTTGAACCCAGAACACTGCAGCAATAGATAGAAGCAACTAAAACATATTTCATGAGATGTACGCTACTTCAAGATGTGGAACCTACATGCATACGCTTCTGCATCAAGGCCAACCGGTCTATACGTTGTTTTAAGTTAGTGAACCAGCGTGTATACGTGCCTCTACTGCGTTGAACCTGCGTACAAATCTATAAAAGATAATTTACCCTTTTCACTTATTCAGATATCAGTTATACCCAGATTATCATATTTATAGATCAAGTCATGCGCCAAATATAATAGATCAATAATTACACAAAGATGCTTCTCTTCAAGCCGCCTGAAGATCTTGACCCATCAATAGAACTTATCCTTCTCCTTGCGCTCAGGTTCCTCCTTGATTCAGATCTAGTTATGCACCATAACCCAATGACCAGTATTCTAGATCTTGCTCTTCATAAGATATTCAATGCTTAAGTCAATACCCTTGCCAAATGATCTCCTTCCCTTTTTATAGTCTTAGGCCTTACTCAAACCATGGTCCAAAACCATTGAGAACCAATACTAGGGTTCAACACTTTGGATGCAATACCAAGGACCAAAACCATAGGTTCAAATATGCTAGACTAAATACCATGGACCAAACATAAGATCTCCCACATGTACGTACTTTTCTTTGCATGAAAGTGCGTGCATACGTATACGCTTCTTTTGGTCGGTAATCTCGCGTGTATACGCGATTTTGTTAAGAGGAACCTCCGTATACCTCATTTTCTTTCATTCTGAGAGCCTGAACTGTGATCCGCCCTTTGAGTGAGTTGACATCAAGGACAACACGTGTGCCATAGTTCCAAAGCAGTGTCATAATGCCAACAATCTCCCCCTTTGGACTTGATGGCAACCCCAAGTCACTCAAAATCATTCTCCCCCTTTGACATCAAGGGCAAAGGGTTATGCTCCCCTTGAATACATGCTGAATTCTCTGCTCTGCTGTGTTGTCCAAGCTTCCCCTGACTGTAGGCAAGGTCTACAAGAAGATTTTATACAAAAGAAACATGACTTTATACATTAGAAATGACTTTCCTACCACCAAAGACTCATACATCCATCTCCCAACCAAGTGGGGATTGACTCATCTACCCAACAAGTGGGGATACACCAAAAATTTACACATGATAAAAACATTACTTCATCCATCCCAGGCATAGTGGGGAAACCAAGATAGGTTGTTACATGACCTTGATAAGAAAAGAAATACATGACATAGAGACGAAATATCTATAGCAAGACTATGATAGTTATCAACAACTATCATCAGCAGCATCTGTCAATCATCATTCACACCAACAACCATGTTCTCCCTCTGCACCTGCTCCACCTGAAGTCAAAAAAACTGTGAATGTGAACCAATATCTTCTAAGATAATGCCAACAATGCATTATTAGAAGAATATATGCTCCCCCTGAGCCTGTGCCAGATGGTCTCTGCCAGACCCATATCAGACTCTTTTCATCCTGAGCCTGGCCCACTGTTTGTCTTTAAACCAACATATATGTGACTGTATCTTCATAAACCAGCGTATGTACGCAGATCCTCCTCATGAAACTCGCGTACAACCACTTTTCTCTGAAACAGACAAGATTCAGCAGCAAGATGACGGATCAACTAACCCCAAGTTATGTCTGAGGTATTCAAATGTCTCCCTGGGTAGTGGTTTGGTGAGTATACCAGCAACTTGTTCCTTAGAGGGAACATACTCCAATTTAACCTTTTTTTTGAGCACTTGTTCCCGGAGAAAATGATACTTGATAGGTATGTGCTTAGTCTTTGAATGCATGACAAGATTCTTTGAAATACTGATTGCACTTGTATTATCACAAAAAATGGATATAGGTGGAGTACAAGTGATTTGAAGGTCTTGCAATGTTTGCATCATCCAAAGGAGTTGTGTGCAGCAAGATGCAGCAGCCACATATTCTGCTTCAGCTGTCGATAATGCAATTGAACCTTGTTTCTTGCTGAACCAAGATACTAATCTGGAACCCATAAAGAATGCACCACCACTAGTGCTTTTCCTATCATCCACGCTTCCTACCCAATCTGCATCTGTATATGCATGAAGTGTGAGATCTGTATCTCTAGGATACCATAAGCCATATTTTTGAGTTCCTTGAAGATACTTGAAAATTCTCTTAACTGCCTGAAGATGAGTTTCCTTTGGATTTGCCTGAAACCTTCCAACTATTCCCACTGCATGCATAATGTCTGGTCGGGTACTTGTTAGATAGAGCAAACTACCAATAATGGATCTATAGGTTGGTTGATGTACTGTTGTTGATTCATCATTTGTGCTAAGGCTGCATCCTGTTACCATAGGGGTACATACTGGTTTCGAATCCTTCATCCGATATTTCTTCAAGATCTGCTTGAGATACTTGGTTTGTGATAGAAAAATATCGTCTTTGTTTTGTTGGACTTGTAAACCAAGAAAATATGTGAGCTCACCAAGCAGGGACATTTCAAATTCTTTTTGCATCATCAAGGAAAAGTTTTGACTCATGTCTTCTTCATTGCTACCAAAGATGATATCATCAACATATACAACAAGTATTAGCAACTTATCATTGTCAATTTTTATATATAGATTGTTGTCTATTGATCCTTTTGTAAAACCTTGTTGATGAAGATACTTATCCAAACGATAATACCAAGCCCTTGGAGCCTTTTTAAGTCCATAGAGAGCCTTTTTGAGTCTGCATACAAGTTTTGGATCATTTGCAAGAATAGACCCATCTGGCTGTTCAATATATACTTCTTCATCCAAGTCTCCATTCAGGAAGGCGGACTTCCCGTCCATTTGAAATACTTTGAACTTCTGAAAGCTAGAAAGAGCAAGGAACATTCTTATGGCCTCAAGTCTAGCAACTGGTGCAAAAGTTTCTTCAAAGTCTATACCTTCTTGTTGAGCATACCCTTTACAAACAAGTCTAGCCTTGTTTCTAATCACATCTCCATTTTCATTTAGCTTATTTTTGAATATCCATTTTGTTCCTATGACATTCTTATCTTTTGGTCTAGGAACCAACTCCCAAGTGTTATTCTTTTCAATCTACTCTAGTTCTTCATTCATGACCTTGACCCAACATTCATCTTTACATGCTTCACTTATGTTTTGTGGTTCAGTGGAGGAGAGCAATGCTAGGTAGCTTGAAGCTTCTGAAATAGTTCTTCTTGTTTGTACACCTGCCTCTTTCTGCCCCAAAATTTGAGTTTCTGGATGATTCTTTTGAATGTACCTAGATGGAGTCTTTTCTTCTATCCTTATCTGTTCTTCTGGTGCCTCATGGGTTTCTTCTTCATCATGAATCTGATTTGATGTTGAAGGATAGTCCTCATCATCTTCGAAATATTCAGATTTTATTTGCCTAGGAGTGTTTCTTTCTTCATCAACCACTACATCAATACTTTCAACAATTTTTCCAAGTCTTTTATTGTAACACTTATATGCTTTGTTGTGGGGAGACTAACCAAGGAGAATGCCTTCATCTGATCTAGGTTCAAACTTGCCAAGGTTTTCATCAATCTTTTTGATGTAGAATTTGCTTCCAAAAATTTTGAAGTATTTTACTATGGGAGTCTTACCATACCAAAGTTCATGAGGAGTCTGAGTGCTGTTTACCTGGATGTTTGTCTTGTTGAAAATAGTAACTACAGCAAATGCGGCTTCACCCCAGAAGGTTGCGAGAGTTCCAGACTCATCAAGCATAGCACGAGCCATTTGTTGAACCGTTCTGTTCATCCTTTCCACTACTCCATTTTGCTGAGGAATCCTTGCAGTAGAGAATTCTCTTCTTATTCCATGTTCTTCACAAAAATTGAAAAATTCATCCGAGGTTAATTCCCCACCTCTATCAGACCTGAGGCATTTGATTCTGTGATCTGGTTCATTTTCAACCAAGGCTTTGAATGCTTTGAACTTTTCTAAAGCTTCGTCTTTATGCTTCATAAGTCCTAACCAACACATCCTAGAAAAGTCGTCAATGAACAATATAAAGTATTCTTCTCCTCGAGTTGACCTTTTCCTAGATGGACCACATACATCAATATGGAAAAGTTCAAGTGGCCTGCTAGCTGATCCTTCCTTCTCAGGGAAATTAGTTCTGCTTTTCTTACCAAACTGACATGATTTGCATATTGTATTGTCTGGAATTCTGATGTCAGGGAGATCACGAACCGCCTGATATTTACATGCTTTTGTTATCTGAGAGAAGCTTAGATGCCCCAATCTTCTATGCCATAACCAGTGTTCATCATTCTTGCTAATATAGCATTGTTGTTTTCCTCCCTTGAGTATGTATAAATTATTCGGAGTTCTTATGCCTTTGATCACTGTTTCTCCTGTATCAAGCTCACAAACAATACATCCATTTGATCGAAATATTACCTCATTTCCTTGATCACACCTTTGACTGACACTTAATAGATTATGCTTTAAGCCATCAACTTACATAACATTCCCAGCTTTGACCTTTTCTTTCAAGAGAACAGAACCTTTACCTTTTATGAATGCAGGGGTGTCATTCCCAAATGAGACCTTCTTTTCCTTTTCTAAGGCGCTATATGATTGAAGTTTTTTTTATCACCTGTCATATGTTTCAAGCATCCATTGTCGATGTACCATTGATTTTCCTGCCCTTCCGCATATAAGGCTATGCCACATATTTGTGGTTGCGTTTCTTTCTTCCTCCATGTTTTGGGGCTCAATGAAGCTTGCTCCTTCTGAGTTGTTTGCTGAAACCTACTCCTGCATTTAGAATCTTCATGACCGAAGTTGTTACAAATAGAACATTCTACTTCATTCTCAAGAGAAGAAAAGTTATTGTAGGTCCTTTTCATGATCCCAGTCATACTCCTTTGTTTTTGAGCTTCTCTAGTCATGATGGTCTTGTAGGCAACACATTGAGCAGCTTTGTGACCAAAGTTATGACAAGAGAAACATTGGCCATTGAAGAAATTTCTGCGATTATCAAACCTACCAACCAAATGATTGTAGTTTCCATTGACATCCATTCTTGAGGCAAATTGAGAATGATTTACCTGTGGTTGGTTGAAGCTTCTGTTCATCCTTGAAGTAGATTGCCCCCGATTTACTTGGTAATATTTGTTCATTCTTGAAGCAAATTGTCCCTAATTTACTTGGTGATCTGCATTATGCTTTTGTTGTCGATTGTCAACCTGTTCACTTTTTCTTGCTGCATCAAGATAACTTTTGGAGGTGGATGGCTTCTGTGCTTTCTTTTGTGCTTGAGACGCTTCTTCAGTATATCAAAGACGTGTCTTGATTAGAGGAGAATGCTACACTTTGATAATCTCATCTAAAGTTTTAGATCCTTTAGCAAATCTAAGATTAAGAGCTTTTGATTTCTCAATATCTTTTCTAAGTCCCACAATTTCACATTCTAACTTTTCATTGTGTTTTTCTCTTTCAGCAAGTTGGAATGTCAGAGTATCTATAATCATATTCTTTTCCTCTAAAAAAACTTTGAGTTTAGAAATTCCTTCGTAAAGACCTTCTTCATCTATAGCATCCAAGAAATCATCATCTTCAAAAGCCATCAAAAGTCTATAATCATTACGTTGTTCATCTTCATCACTATTTGAATATCCATCAATGTCTTCATGTGTATAATAGCTCTTCTTACTTACATTCTGTTTTCTGTTCCATCTAACTGGTTCCTTACCTTTGTCAAGCTTATCTTTATGAGGACACTTGGTAGCATAGTGACTGACTCTTCCACAAGCAAAACATTTGAAAGGTAGCTTACCTTTGAATCTTCCAGAACCCCGTTGAAGGTTCTTGATAAAATTTGATTCTTCCTCTTCTTCCGACATATGTTTTGAGTCATTGTAATCTCCTTTTCCTGAGGCTTTGCATGCAGCTTCTCTCTTGTCTGATGGTCCCCCTTTTCTCATTTCGTAAGCGATTAGGATTTCGTGTAGTTGTGACATGGTAAGGCTCTGTAGGTTCTCTTTTTCGTCTATGGCTGAAACTTTTGATTCAAACTTAGAAGACAAAGATCTTAGAACCTTTTCAACCAAAACAACTTCTTTTATTTCTTCACCCAAATTTTTCATACAATTAACAATCTCATCTATACGTAGGAAATAGTTAGCCACACTTACATCATTGTACATTCTGAGATTTTCATATTGAATTCTGAGAGTTTGTAGTTTTGCTCGTTTTACTTGATCATCTCCTTCATAGCTTAGAATGATCTTGTCCCATATTTCTTTTTCGGTTTTGAGCTGCATAACCTTGACAAATTCTGATTGAGATAGACTCCCTAATAGAGTATTGACAGCCTTTGCAGTTGTTTCATATTGCTTCTTACCAGCCGTATCTGTAGGAGTTGCTGATGGAAATGTGTACCCTGTTTCTACGATATCCCAGACTTCTGTACCAAGAGATTGAATATATGTTGTGATTCTTACCTTCCAATAGACGAAGTTGCTCCCATCAAAAATTGGTGGCCTGATCGATGCTTCTTTCTCGTAATTGCTCATGATGATGGATCTTCCTTCAAGCGATCAAGCTTCTTCTGAAGGACCTGCTCTGATACCAATTGTTGGAAATAATACTAAGGGGGGGGGTGAATCAGTATTATCAGGTCAATTATTTTTCATTTCACAATCAGATTTGTATACACTACTTCAGTTAGTAGATACCGCGTATGTACGCAACTTCAGTTAAGGAAACAAGCGTATATCAGTAGACTTGTAATTTAAATTATTCTTCAGATGTTGATCATTAATCTGTGCATCAAACCATATAAACAGTAACCAGGAATAGTGAAACAGAACAGGCAATCACACATAAGAACACAAGATATAAGGTGGAAACCCAATGTGGGTGAAAACCACCTGCTGTAATTCGTCTCTATCTTCTTTTAATTAGAAACTTCTTTTTACAAAGTTTATGTACTAGTGCGGTCTTATACCAGTACGCAGGCTGCTACTTGCAGAAGGCTACAACCTTCTCTCATTCTCCAGCTTCTCTTGGAAGGGAGCTACAACCCCCTTAGCTCTTGTACTAGCTGAGATACTAGTACGTAGGTGCTGACCTACAGAAGGCTACAACCTTCTCTTTTCTTCCAGGGACCACGTTTCATAAATTTTCAAACTGGATCCATGAATATCAATCAAACATCATCAACCAATCTCCTTTGTACAAACAAATACTGAATCGACCAATAACTTCTCAAAATGTTGTAACCAAAAACCAGTACCAGTAACCAGACACCAATTTTGAACCCAGAACACTACAGCAATAAACAGAAGCAGCTAAAACATATTTCATGAGATGTACGCTACTTCAATATGTGGAACCTGCGTGCATACGCTTCTACATCAAGGCCAACTGGCATATACGCTGTTTTAAGTTAGTGAACCAGCGTGTATACGCGCCTCTGCTGTGTTGAACCTGCGTATAGATATATAAAAGATAATTTACCCTTTTCACTTATTCAGACATCAGTTATACCCAGATTATCATATTTATAGATCAAGTCATGTGCCAAATATAACAAATCAATAATTACACAAAGATACTTCTCTTCAAGCCGCCTTAAGATCTTGACCCATCAATAAAACTTATCCTTCTCCTTGCGCTCGAGTTCTTCCTTGATTCAGATCTAGTTATGCACCATAACCCAATGACCAGTATTCTAGATCTTGCTCTTCATAAGATATTCAATGCTTAAGTCAATACCCTTGCCAAATGATCTCCTTCCCTTTTTATAGTCTTAGGCCTTACTCAAACCATGGTCCAAAACCATTGAGAACTAATACTAGGGACCCAATACTAGGGTTCAACACTTTGGACGCAATACCAAGGACCAAAACCATAGGTTCAAATATGCCAGATTAAATACCATGGACCAAACATAAGATCTCCCACATGTACGTGTTTTTCTTTGCATGAAAGTGCGTGCATACAGATACGCTTCTTTTGGTCGGTAATCCCGTGTGTATACGCAATTTTGTTAAGAGGAGCCTTCATATACCTCATTTTCTTTCATTTTGAGAGCCTGAACTGTGATTTGCCCTTTGAGTAAGTTGCCATCAAGGACAACACCTGTGCCATAGTGCCAAACCTGTGTCATAATGCCAACACTTCATGGGTGACATATCGTTCATCACTGAGCCCACATCTGGGGATCTAATCCCGAGGGAGACATGTGTCTCTTTTTTATCAGGGCATGTTGGGACCGAGCATGAGCATAGGATAGCGGTTATGACTGAGGTAGTTTCCCAATATGTGTTCAGGCTCTATACCTTATATTGGCACATTATCGATAGGGCGGATTGCAGACCCAGGGGAGTTGGTTGGTAGGGACAGGAGAGATCCATGTACCCTGAGTCGATCAGGAGTATCAGATACTCATATTTTGGTTGCATTCAGGGGGTAACTCTTTGGCACACGTGGCTTCTAGCAATCATCAGTACTACACAGTGGTAGGCACATGGCAGATTAGCATGCATCAAATTAGCCCACGATATATGGAGCCTATATAGTGATCACATGTAGGAACTAGAGATGAGGGTAAGAGGGATTCCATCGATTGATAGGGCTATGTCACAGCATGTCTGGTTATGGGATGCAGGCATTGAGTTGATCAATAGATTAATCGTGATGAGTGGAGTCGTGGCAGAGAGTGATATAGTTCTCCCTAGGGATGACACATGGGGGTTCACAGAGCGTTTCATCATATGGGGAGGCAGACATTCTCTGTTGCTGCATAGGTTCAGAGTTAGATTTGGATGGGTAGGCTTGGGTTCCATGGAGATGCCCAGGCAAGATGTGTCTCACCTCTTTTAGTATTCCACCAGCGAGTTCCAGGAGAGGAGGATATTGATTGCACACGATGGGGAGTATGACATAGTCATAGTAGCACAACATCATCATGGTGGCACCACTCTGGGACTAGCAGGGAACTCGGGTATCACAACTCTTCACAACTGAATAACCTTTAGGGATGTGCCAACAACTGTAGGGGAGATCATACAGATCTTCCATTGGGCTTTGGTGAGTCACTGATGGAGCAGGGTACTTCTGGTACTTTCATTGAGTAGGATAGTGAGTGGAGCAAGGGGAGCTTCATGTTGGACAGGATTGCCTAGGATCTTGGTATTGAAGGATTCTTCCATTTTAGGACAATGCAGAGGTCAAGCACAATCCAATGGTACATCTGGGACCTTGGCACATTTTGCAGTGACAGTGTGGAGCAACAGTTAGAGAGGTTTCTTTCTCAGACATTGATTGAGGACAAGTGATTTTTGGTGCATTGCAAGACCTTATCAGATGAGGATGCCACCTGGGAGGGTGAGCACATTTTGGAGCATCCAGCTTTGAGGTTTCTTGAGGGAAAGTATCATTTGGGAGGGGAGTACTGTCATGTCCCTTCTCAAACACATTTGTAACAGGTTGTTTCTACACAATTTTGGCTAAGCAAGAGAACCCATCATTTTCAACTTAGGGACTTAGGAGGCAATTTGACTTAATTTTGTTGCTAGTGGAATGTGGGGGGAACCCACATGGGAGTTCAAATTGGCCCATTCGAATAAATTGGAGGGAAAGTTGAATAAGTGGATGGAGGGGCCCACATGAGGCTAGGGAGGCCCAAGGAGTCATAACGAGGGAGCAACTCTCATTTTGGATTCATTCTCACACCTTGCAATCAAAATTACTTGACTGCTCACTCTGCTGTTTAGCTTAGTTAACTGGATGTTTAGCCACGAATTTCTCAAGCGTGAGATTCAACCTCTACTTCAGGGGATCATCCATACCCGCCCTAGAGAGGAAATTCCATAAGTATTTCAAGAGTTCTGAGAGTGTGTTGCAGCACTACCATTCAGCCACAACAGGGAGTGTGTATTTTTGGCTAGCTGGAGAATACACAAGGGGAGTTTGGAGCTATTAGTGATAAGTATTTTCTGGGAGAGTTAGAGGATTGGGAGAGTAGAAAAGGGCCAACCTTTCTTGTGATTTTGGAGCCAGCAAAGCCAATGTCCCAGTAGTCCGATTTACAGTTACCTGGGCCCATACAGAGAGCTAGCATTGGGCTCACGTGGGAGTTGGAGGAAGGAATTGTAGAGATGGAGCTAGCCGGGAGAAGTATGAGATCACTTGGAGGGCCATTTGAGGAGGTTGTTGGAGTTGGGAGAGAAGAGATTGACAGGATCAGTCACAACAACAAAAGTCGAAATTGGAGGAGGGCCAAGCTGTGAAGGGTCAATTTTTGAAGGTTGGAACCAAGGGAAACCCTTTCTGGGATTTTATGGGGTTTTGGGCAAGGATCAGACTCCTAAATTTATAGAAATTTCTAGGTAGATCTAAGGGGTCAAACAGGGGTCCCAACTCAGCCAGCAACTAGAGGAGCTACGGGGAATTTGGGCCAAAATTTAGAGGTCAACTTTTGGCCAATTCTTTTGTGGGATTTTATGGGTTTAGGCCAAGGAGCAGGGAGCTGAAATCTCATAATTTTATAAGCATTGGAAGCGGTGATTCCAACCCTTTGAAGTTAGCATACATAGTAGTTTTCTGGGGCAGCGCAGTTCAGTTTGGTGCAACAGTTGTAGCCGCCTTCAGTTCAACATTTTCTCACCTGGGTTTTGTCATTCTTGTCCATTGAGACAAGCCCAAGTGCACCATTCTATTTCACTATTGTATTTGGTCCTGAAGAAGTAATAAAATGTCCCAACAGTTCTATATTTCTAGTTTTTCCATGGGTGCTTAATGTATATTTCGTTTTTCTGACTACTGCATTGTTTGCATGCTTTGTATATCACTTACATTCCTGTTTAGGAACATTACGACCCTTAATTTTACTACATATTGGAAAATAGCTCTAAAACTCAATTTATTAAACTCCCTACCAATATGAACCCAATACACTTCCCAATTTGAAAAACCCCTACTTTCACTAGATATTGTAGGTATCCATCTTTTCATTAACAGTTTTTATACCCCTTTATATTTTTTTATTAACTTTGAGCTCCAATTTTTTATACACAATATGTAAAGACCCTTTACCCCCTATTATATGCTCAATATATTATGCCATTTTTTCCTCAATAGATATCCCCCAATATGAATCTACGTGGTATGGTAGTTCTCCCATAGTGAAGCCCCCATGAGTACAAAGCCTATTTTATCATGCAAAGGAATATATTCCACATATATGGAGAGTCCTACTACTTTAAAATCAGTCCCCAATGGTAGGATTTGTGGAGTTTGATGAATATAAGACATTTTAAACTGATTTCTCTCCAAATCCATTACTGGTAATAATCTAGTTTTATATTCTGAGGTAGACTCAATCATAGCTTGAGGTCTCAAACTCCTTTTAGTTTCTTTGGTTTTATGTTTCTGGTACTAATGTTAAATGGATCCTATAACATCTAGAACTAGTTGAACAATTCGTTTTTCTAATTCTCTCATTGAATATGTGAGCATGTTTGGTTTCTCCAATTGTACTAAGAAAGCTAGTTGTTTGGAAGATGACTACCTCGACTTGACATCTATAATATCAATCTCTTTTTCTTATTGAATTTTATATATTTTTCCTTGTGGCATATCAATTATTTCAACTTCTTATTCCTCTGGCCCATCTAATTTCAAATACCTCTGTTTTGGAGCAAAGTTCTCTGCTACTACGTTTATTTTCTCTATTTTTTTCTCCTTAGTCTTTCGCTGTCATGTTTAACTATTAGAATGACAATCTTTATTTTCCATAGTTTCTATTTCTAGTTTACTGTCATGAGTGTAAGAACATGAGCCAATCTTGACTCTTTTATCTAAAATTATATGGCGAGGATCATAACACCAAATACCTCCATGATTAAAGTTCATTTCCTTTAATATAATTTCAACTTGTTCCAACACATGTTTGGTGTTAACAATGAAAGGCCATATTTTTTTCTTTAACTTATATATATGTTCCTTGTGTCTGACCTCAAGATGGACTTGATTCACATGTAAGTTTTTCCTTATAAACTATAAAGCAAAAATCATCATAGGTAAAAAGATCGGTAATGATAAGGAGGAACTTCAACATCCTACAATCTTAATTTTGTATAGTGCTCAAATATGAACTAGTTTTCCACCTTAGTATCAAGACTGAGTTGTAAATACTCTTTAACATGTAGGAGAATTTTGGGTGGGGATTTATTGTTTAAAATAGTAAACACCATAGACATAAAAGAATCCTAGATATTCAAAGAAGCCATGATTTTGAGGTTTCTTTCTAATAGTATCAGTCCAAAGCACAACACTCTCAGGTTGGCTCAGAGAATATACAAGACTAAGGTTCATGTGAGAAATATTAGAAACATGACAATACAATATAAGGTGAACTAGAAGAGAAGGGAATATGAAATGCTTAGTGACTTGAAATTTTTCAAAGTAGAATTTAATTGAATGTGCTAAATATGTAGGAATGTCTAGTGCTACTTTAGGTTGCATCATTAAGCTTAGAAACCCTAAGGCCTTTTCATCTACTTTCTCAATAGTATCTCCCCCAAGCATACAAAGGATGATAATGAGGATTTGTTGTGCCTTCTTCGAAAATATTGATATAGGATACACTACATTAGACCGAAAAATTGTGGCTTCGACAAGAAAAACAACTTTCAAAAAATTCTTTATTTTTGTCTAGGATAAATATTCATAAGTTTGAACCAGGGTTTCATCTGTAAAGCCATGAAAATTTTCAACAATAGGAAAATGAAGAGAATTTTTATTAGTTCAATATTAACTTAAATTAAAATTTGAACTTTGACAGAGGCCACAAAATCCTTCTCATGAATGTAAGAAAAACCACACTAGCTAATAACTTTAAGAAAATTATAAACCTAAGGTATAATTGCAGATCATAGCCCTGATTAGATGACTCTACATTGGTCATTTGAAAAACATGTATGGTTTAAGGTTTTTTCATGGAAAAATAAAAGGTAAAAATGGAAATGTGTGTCAAAATATCCAACTCCCTATCTAACATAAGAAGTATCTCATAATTTACAGTTTCTTTGGGAGTTGATGGTCTATTGTGGGCCATAGTTGAAAAATTACAACCACTGATAGGAGGAGAATAATTACCCAGACAATACATAGATACCCTGGTTTGGAAAATGCTTTGGATAAATTTGAATATGGATGAAGATCCAAGTTGTCATACACTTTGGCTCTACAAGAAGATTTACCTCTAATTTGTATCCGTTATGGCCCATTTTTTTCTTTTATACTTTAGCGTGGTTGGTTTTGAAGTGAATCAACATGGAAGCCACATCAATTTGCTTCATAACATAATATTTCACAAGTGGACAAAAGAGTGAAGGTGGAATGCTCACCTAGCGCTCCCGCTTGGAAATAGGTATGAGTTGGCTTGTCAAAACCATAAATGGTAAAGTGGAAACCTCCCTTCCTGGTTTTGAAAATAATAGGGGGGAAGCACTTTTAATCTCAATCATTAATCTTGCTGAAAAGTGGTTTGAATGAAACCACGAAGAACGGAAGTGTTAAAAATTGGCAGCTCAGGGATGAATTTCTAAAAACAAAAAGTCTAAAAATTGAATTTCTAAAAATAGAAAGTCTAAAAATACTAAATCACCTTGCATCAATTGGTAATCAATATTGTTAATGGAAAATCACTTCTTATCATTAATCAATCCTAATAATTCATTCTTGACTTAATATTTTATGAGAAGTCTTCGGCTAAAATCACATGATAGAATATTTGTCGATGCGTTTCAAACCAACCAGTGTGGTTCATTATCAAGACAAGTTAAAGGATCAGATCTAGAATGCATGTTAAATAGTTAGAGCAGAACTTCCAACAGCTATAATTATTGACCAGGGAACGGCTAGATTGACTACCTAACGGCTAAATTAGACGAGGGAATGACTAGTTTGACCAGACACAGGGAAAAGGGGGCAAATTGGTCTTTTGCCCCCTTTTCCCTTTGTCTGGTCAAGCTAGTCGTTCCCTTGTCTAATTTAGCCATTAGGTAGTCAATCTAGCCGTTACCTGGTCAATAATTATAGCTATTGGAAGTTTTGCTCTAACTATTTAACATGCATTCTAGATCTGATCCTTCAACTTGTCCTGATGATGAACCACACTGGTTGGTTCAAAATGCATCGACAAATATTCTATCATGTGATTTTAGCTGAAGAATTCTCTTAATCTTGACATGGATCATAGAAGCCTCAATTCAACTATTAATATTTTATCTTCAATATTATTATTATCCTCTTTATGATATTATTATTATTAAAAGGAATTTCAAGTCACTCAATCATGGCTCTCAATAATGTTCTCTTACACTCTCATTATTAGCATGACATATTCCTCTTACACTCTCCTACACTCAATAAAATCTCATCATAAAAGATTTGTCTTACACACTCCTTAATGCATATGCTAAACTCTCCTTCTTAATGGCATAAGTTACAAAGGCATGCGTACCTTCTCAATGGCATGAGTTACATTTCCTAAATGGGAATATGTTACAGTCTCTCTTGGCATGCGAGTTACTCTTCTTTTATGGCATGGATTCATTGCTCCTCCTATATATATATCTGTATATCTATATATATATATATATATATATATATATATATATATATATATGCCTCATTCTTTCTCCCCTCACTACTTATGCATTGTGAAAGAAGAATTCAAACTTGAGAGAGAGTTGGAGAGATTTGAAGAAGAATGTTAGAGATATACTTGGAGAGTAAGAGTAGAGCTTGGTGATCCAAGGTTGATTCAATGCTTCAATGTTTTAGTGTTGATTCAGTTGAAGGGAAGGTTTATTTAGTGTGTGCATATACTATTGCTACCAGTGATATTCATGCTACAACTTGTTCATATTTGGGGGAACTTACTCATTCTCTTGATCTCTCATTATGTAACTCTATATCTCTGCTAAACAATTGATTTATAATAGAACAAGAATCTAGTTTGGTTTTCCCCTTTTGGGTTTTACCCTGTTCATTGAACCTAAATTCTCCATGTCTCATTATATTCTTGGTTGTCTTCTTTTCTTCATTTGGTTTATGTTCTATCTACAATTGCTTAACTAATATTGCAGCATAAAGAAGTTTTGTAATAAGTTATTGTTACAACATAGAACATCAAATTTTCAACATGGTGTCAGAGTTTTCATTAAGATAAGATGAAGAAGATAAGAGTTTCCCCTTCTCATTTGTTGTTGAAATATCACCTGTTTCCTCTTCTATTTACTATTGAAATATCACTTGCTTCCCCTTCCATTTACTATTGAAATATCACCTGCTTCCCCTTCTATTTACTACTAAAATATCACTTGCTTCCCCTTCTATTTACTGTTGAAACATCACTTGTCGCCCCTTCTATTTACTGCTGAAATTTTACTGCTAAAATATTACTGTTGAAATTTTATTGCTGAATTTTACTACTAAAATATTACTGCTAAATTATTACTGCTAAATTATTACTACTGAAATTTTACTTCTGAATTTTACTGTTGAAATTTTATTGCTTAATTTTACTACTTAAATTTTACTGCTACTATTCTTCCAAGATTTCAAGAAACCCAAGATATGATAACAATTTTGCAGATAGTAATAAAGGTGTTGCATGTGTTCAATAGTTATGGTTTTGATATTTGTTGATGCATGCAAAAGTAAAGAGTAGCTTAGTTCTATTTATGCATGTGCAAGAAAGTGAGGTCTTGAAAAGAAGTATAATGCATAGAAGGTTATGAAGGAATAGCTGATAGAAATTGAATGATGAAGATAGGAGGATTTTGACTCTCTCACATTATATGAGAAAGGTCATAATCTTATGGGTTTTGGTAATTTTGATATTAGAGTTTAATAATAATAGTGGTTGTAGGTAAGATTCATTACTTTTGCAAAATATGGAATGATAATTTTCTAAACTAACCTCTTTTGCAATGATCGAAGATGGATTATAACTAATATCATTGCAGGAAATGAAGTCAATATATATAATTATTATTACATGCTTTCACTCTTGGATCAGGATTTGAAAATGTTTATAAAATCATTGGAAGAACTATCCATGCATTGATTCATGATAAGTAACCATCAATGTAAACATTGGCATTGAAAGTTCACCCATCTTCACTATAAAGCATTACCTCATGTGAGAAAGATGATTGATATTATAATGGATTATGATAGAGTTTTCTAAGTGGTGCTCAAGAAGATGCATTTCTACTGCCAATGTTATATGACTGACGTACAATGGTAACTTATAGAGGTTGTATCAACAGGGAGCTAACAACTTCCTTCAATCCTGATTAAAAAAATAAGTGTTTCCAAGTGTTATGTTGTTTCTTTGTATCACTACTCTTGTTTAGATTTATCTTTATAGATCATTGGTTATTCTTCATGCATGATTATTTGAATAATTATTTCACTAACTTCTTGATGAGGATGCGATTAAGAAAATCTTAAAGATAATTAGGGCATAGCATAGTGAAGGAAGAGTAATCTCCAATAGGAAGCTGGTGCAAGGATAATGAAGGAAGCTGGTGCAAGGATAATGAAGGAGCCACTCTCACATCTAGGAAAGAAAGAAAGACCTGCCGCATCACTAGGTATACTTTCAGTATGTTTATTTACTTTGCTACTATTGTTCTTGCTCTTGTTCTAGGATCAACATGCACATTTGATGAATGTGAAAACCAAGTCCTTTGTATCGAGATTGAGGAAGATGTCAAGCCATCCCATGAACTAAGTGGGAATGAAGTGGAAAAGAGCTCAAGACTTCTACAAGGAAGCTAGAATGAAGAAATAGGCCATTGTACCATATAACCCTAAACAAAATTGGCACTTAAGGATATTTGATTGCACTTACTACTTTCATGTGCCAAAGGAAAAGAGTACCAAGCTAGAAGCTTCAGGTAAGATACATATGACTCTTGGTTATTGTGAAAATTATAAAGCTTACAAAATATATGTGTTTGGTAAAAGAAATATAGAGTTTAGAAAAGATATAACATTTGATTAAGATTCAGCTCTTTGAAAAGCCATAAAAGCTCCTCCTCTTGTTAATGTTGAAAGACATGATGATGTCTTGGATGCACAAGAAGATCCTAAGCCTGAGTCTAATCTTATTTATGAACACGTGGATCCCATGGACTTCCTGGATCCTTCTCCATGTGCCAGAAAGAGACAATTATGGCTTCATGACACTTTACAGGATGTTGATAGACATGCTGCTCCCCAGGAAACCTTCAAAGAAAGCAAGAAACCATGTCGGTTTTGGGGATACATGGCAGCCATGAGCAATATTATTCAGGTTGAACCATGCACTATGCATTGTGAAAGAAGAATTCAAACTTGAGAGAGAGTTGGAGAGAATTGAAGAATATTGTGAGAGATATATTGGGAGAGTAAGAGTAGAACTTAGTGATCCAAGGTTGATTCAATGCTTCAGTGTTTTAGTGTTGATTCAGTTGAAGGGAAGGTTTATTTAGTGTGTGCATATACTGTTTCTACCAGTGATATTCATGCTACAACTTGTTCAGATTTGGGAGAACTTATTCATTCTCTTGATCTCTCATTATGTAACTCTATATCTCTGCTGAACAATTGATTTATAATAGAACAAGAATCTGGTTCGGTTTTCACCTTGTGGGTTTTACCGTGTTCACTGAACCTAAATTCTCTATGTCTCATTATATTCTTGGTTGTCTTCTTTTGTTCATTTGGTTTATTTTCTATCTACAATTTCTTAACTAATATTGCAGAATAAAGAAGTTTTGTAATAAGTTATTGTTACAACATAGAACATCAAATTTTCAACATGGTATCAGAGTTTTCATGAAGACAAGCCCAAGAAGATAAGAGTTTCCCTTTCTCATTTGTTGTTGAAATATCACTTGTTTCCCCTTATATTTACTATTGAAATATCACTTTCTTCCCCTTCTATTTACTATTGAAATATCACTTGCTTCCCCTTCTATCTACTACTAAAATATCACTTGCTTCCCCTTCTATTTACTGTTGAAATATCACTTGTCACCCCTTCTATTTACCGCTGAAATTTTACTTCTAAAATATTACTGTTGAAATTTTATTGCTGAATTTTACTACTAAAATATTACTGCTAAATTATTACTACTGAAATTTTACTGCTGAATTTTACTATTATTGCTGAATTTTACTACTTAAATTTTACTGCTACTATTCTTCCAAGATTTCAAGGAACCCAAGATATGATAACAATTTTGAAAATAGTAATTAAGGTGTTGCATGTGTTAAATAGTTATGGTTTTGATATTTGTTGATGCATGCAAAAGTAAATAGTAGCTTACTTCTATTTATGCATGTGCAAGAAAGTGATGTCTTGAAAAGAAGTATAATGCTTAGAAGGTTATGAAGGAATAACTGATAGAAATTGAATGATGAAGATAGGAGAATTTTGACTCTCTCACATTATATGAGAAAGGTCATAATCTTATGGGTTTTGGTAATTTTGATATTAGAGTTTAATAATAATAGTGGTTGTAGGTAAGATTCATTACTTTTGCAAAAGATGGAATGATAGTTTTCTAAACTAACCTCTTTTGCAATGATCAAAGATGGATTATAACTAATATCATTGCAGGAAATGAAGTCAATATGTATAATTATTATTACATGCTTTCACTCTTGGATCAAGATTTGAAGATGTTTATAAAATCATTGGAAGAACTATCCATGCATTGATTCATGATAAGTAATCATCAATGTAAACTTTGGCACCGAAAGTTCACCCACCTTCACTATAAAGCATTGCCTCATGTGAGAAAGATGATTGATATTAGAATGGATTATGATATAATTTTATAAGTGGTGCTCAAGAAGATGCATTTCTTCTGCCAATGTTATATTACTGACGGAAAATGGTAACTTATAGAGGTTGTATCAAGAGGGAGCTAACAACTTCCTTCAATCCCGATTAAAAAATAAGTGTTTTCAAGTCTTATGTTGTTTCTTTGCATCACTGCTCTTGTTTAGATTTATATTTATAGATCATTGGTTATTCTTCATGCATGATTATTTGAATTATTCTTTCACTAACTTCTTGACAAGGATGCGATTAAGAAAAGAAGATCTTAAAGATCATTAGGGCATAGAATAATGCAGGAAGAGTAATCTCCAACAGGAAGCTGGTGCAAGGATAATGAAGGAGCCACTCTCACATCTAGGAAAGAAAGAAAGACCTACCTCATCACCAGGTATACTTTCATTATGTTTATTTACTTTGTTACAATTGTTCTTGCTCTTGTTCTGGGATCAACGGGTACATTTGATGAATGTGAAAACCAAGTCCTTTGTATCGATATTGAGGAAGATGTCAAGCCATCCCATGAACTAAGTGGTAATGGAGTCGAAAATAGCTCAAGACTTCTGCAAGGAAGCTAGAATTAAGAAAGTGGCCATCGTACCATATAACCTAGAACAAAATTGGCACTTAAGGATATTTGATTGCACTGACTACTTTCATGTGCCAAAGGAAAAGAGTACCAAGCTAGAAGCTTCAGGTAAGAAACATATGACTCTTGGTTATTGTGAAAATTATAAAGCTTACAAAATATATGTGTCTAGTAAAAGAAATATAAAGTTTAGAAAAGATATAACATCTGATTAAGATTCAGCTCTTTGAGAAGCCATAAAAACTCCTCATATTATTAATGTTGAAAGACAGGATGATGTCCTGGATGCATAAGAAGATCCTAAGCCTAAGTCTAATCTTATTTATGAACACGTGGATCCCATGGACTCCCTGGATCCTTCTCCATGTGCCAGAAAGAGACAATTATGGCTTCATGACACTTTATGGGATGTTGATAGACATGCTTCTCCCCAAGGAACCTTTAGAGAAAGCAAGAAACCATGTTGGTTTTGGGGATAAATGGCAGCCATGAACAATATTATTCAGGTTGAACCATGCACTTTTGAGGAAGTAGTGAAATATCGAGTATGGAAAGATACAATGATCGAAGATCATGATTCCATCATACATTATTATGTATGGGAAGTAGTTCCAAGTCCCAAAGACTAAAGAGATCTCTTTATGAATTGAAGCAAGTGCCAAAGAGCTTGGCATGCCTACATTGATAGATTCTTGATGAAGCTTGGTTTTACCAAAAGCAATGTTGATCCAAATATCTACTTCAAAATGGTCCAAGGTATGCCTTTGATTTTGGTATTATATATTGATGACTTATTCTTGATAGGTGGAGAAATTCTTATCCTCCAATGTAAGAGGGAGTTAGCTTCTGAGTTTGAAAGGAAAGATCTTCATTTAATGCACCACTTTTTGGGATTAGAGTTATGGCAAGAGACATGGTGATATTTTCCTTTCTTAAGGAAAATATGTTGTCAAGCTACAGGAAATATTTGGTATGACATAATGCAAGTCCATGAATTCTCCAATGGAAATGAATTTCAAGAAGTTATTTAGTGAAGCTATAGGACTTGATTTGGCCAAATCATTTTGAGTACTGACAACTAATTGGGGCTCTATTGTTGTTAGTGAACACTAGACCAGACATATGTCTTTTTGTCAATACTCTGAGCCAATATATGATTAATCCATCACATGCACACTAGATAATTGCAAAGCATATTGTTCTGGAGAATTTGGTATCTACGGATAAATACTAATTCCCTAGATAAGTAGCTATATCTAGAACAACAGTTTAAAGTGTTTTAGTCTTTTCCTATAAGAAATAGATAAGATGAGAAAATGAGAAGACCTACTTGTAGTTCTGCTTTCCTCTCGTCTCCCTTGTATCGATCCTGTCACTCCTTCTCGTACTTAATACGCTTGAGAAGTCCCTGTAAACATAACAGAAAACAAAGAATCGATCAAAGCACACGATCTATTGAATATAAGTGAAAGGAATTAGATACAATTCACACATATAAGCATTATGAACAATGAAAACATATGGGAAAAATGTTCAAACACTTTATTAAATAGAAGAATGAATTACAACCATTGGTGTCTGATTCAAAGCCATTCCTCTAGCTTGGATCCCATCCACATCACATCAAAAGCATGACAAACTTGTAGCATTACAATACTTGCTTCAAAGCCAAATCTCATAGCAACATTATCTCCTTAAAATTCAACATAGTCCAGCCCCTGATCACTTAGTTGAGTGGTCAATTTATAGGAAGATGAAGGAGGTTTTCTCATAAATGGTGGCATTGAATTGCCTTCCATACTTATAATTAGTTCTGTGCAGGAAGGGATGAGAGGATAGGATGCACCTTAACTCATTCCTCATCCATTTTCGAGCTCATAGGAGTTGATAAGTGAGGGAACCTTCCAGATGACTCCAAAAGATAAGAATATTCCCCAAACCCTATGTGAATTTCGCTAAATCTCTCCTAGCGCAGGTGAAAGGAAGCCTAAGTGCTCTATACATCACCTTGGGTGTGGACTCAACTGCTCTGCAACGCACCTTTTCAAGGGCTTACCTACGCTGGTCCCTCTAGAGGCTATTTCTGGATGGCTTCAAGTCATGAAACTGTCTGGGAAGGAGGCATTCAAAGGGGTGACTTGTTTAGGGCATGCAACAACTGAAATTATGGTTTGATGAGTCCTAAAACACTAATCTGGATGATGGGATTGATGTGCCCAAATGGATTTGTAACAGCTGCCCCCTAAAGCATGAAGTCGGAAAAATGCCAATGTCAAATGAAATGATTTACGATGTGATGAGGAGGTATCGAAGTGGAAGGTGACCTGCATCAATTACAATACATATATCATGATCTTTGATTTTTCATGAATTGTTGAGGGAAGGCATACCCATGCTCAGCTTATAAACTTTCATTACATGTACATAAACAGTCGTCTACAGATATAGACCCATAATCAGAATGACTATCAATGTAAAGCCATTGTACATATGATTTAGTACTCATGAAATCGCAGCCCGGATGGATCAAACTAGATCTGGGGTCTTCTATCTCGTTCAATCGTTCGCTCAAGTACGAGTCTAACCATGTGAATATGTGATTTGAAGTCAAACTTGGGAAGACACCATCTGATTACCAGCCAATGATTTAAGCTGTTAACATATGCGAGACAAATCATCGATAATGATAATGATCCTCAAGGTACTACAATAAATTTTGCATGGTGTGAATGGATTTGATGTCAAACACCATACAAAGTCTTTCAGTTGAAGGCCATTGATGTTAACCTATCACCGGAAGCGAGAAACCTACCATTGATGCATGCAAGCCTCAAGGTATTGGAAGGGTATTTCTAAGTCAACTTCTTGGATAATGTGCTAATGTTGACAAGAAGTGACTCATCGCAGGAGGGCCTTGATGTATCCCACATCAACGACACGAAATGAGTGTAATGATTTTGGAGATGGAATTGGACTGACAATACAAGGTTCATGAATGGTGGTCATGAAAATGAAGGTTTATGGTATTGCAAAGGATGAATTTTGACTGAATGACTTCTCTTGAACATGTCGGCAACACTAAAATGAATTGGTAGCATTGACCCAAAACAAAGTGATGGATGGTATGATATACCAACAGTATGATAACCATCAAGCTGATAACACAACCCAAATAGTCACAGTGATGGAGTGAAAGTGTCATGTTCAAGAGATACCTACTACCATAAAGTGGTTTTCCCCTTTTTCCCATTTTCCCATTTTCCCCAGTCATTGCTGACCAGTACCTCTTTATTTTTATCAAGCTTGATGAGGATAACATATGCTTGTTGTATAATTTCACCCTTCGAGTGAATCCATCGCTATTTGATGTTTTAACGAGTCTAGCAAAGGTGAAACTCGGTCTTGTCTAGATGGACAAGTTTCTCGCTATTTGATGTTTTAACGAGTTTCACAACAAAGATAACTTGGTCCTTTTCATGTTTAGAGAGTTTGAAAAGGTACAAAAAGAAAACTCCACAAGTTCTTTTTCGTAAATTAATCTCTCAAGCTCGAAAAAGCGTAAAATAATACAAGAGAGATATCGTTTCCAATCTGTTAATGAGATGGAAAGGACAAGTGCTCGGTAATCTTTTCATGTTTTGGGAGTCTAAAAAGAGCTTAAAGTGGACTCCAAGGGGGTTCCTTTTTCATTTTTAACAGAGCTCGAAAAAGAGATAAAAGTGTGCTCTGTGGTCAAAGGTACAATCTACAATTGGGCACGTCGAATTCTGTAAGTCAGTTGCAAAACCTACTCAAAACACCACCAAATCGATTAAAAGTACCCGTTTCATAGGCAAAAATAGGTAAATACTAATGTTTACTCGATTAATGAACATGAAATAAACATAAAACAAGTTTCTACCATGAAATTTTACCATTTGGAACTTACCATTCATTTTTGTGCTTTGAGCTAGTTTTTTACCTCGATTTTTATCAACGAATTGCGAGAGATTCTGCGGACCATTTCTCCAGTCATCTGGATCAGGTAGGAGCTAAACCTCTCTTCTTTCTTTTCAGGTCATTCTTTTGTCATTTCATGCAAGTTTTAGGGTTTTTTGGGGCCCCTAGGGTTTCATTTTTTCGCTCTGGGATCAGCATAGGCTTTCACCATGAAAACTACGTTGAAGAGCACCTAGATAGAAGCCTGCCTACTCTGCAGCGCACTATCTCTGTGCCTAGGCTGCGCTGGGCGAGTTTCACGAGTTTTATTTAGCTGTTTGCTCCAAGCGGCGAGTTAGTGAGTCTTCAAGGGATTTGTATTAGTCGATTGATGAACAACATCGTTGAGTATAGCGCGTTGATTGAACTTCTCTATGATGCCATTTCACTTGGTGTTCACCCAATCATCGTTAGGATGAACTCGAAACTCATTGTACTACAACTAAAAAACATTTATACTGTCCGAAATCCAACAATTTTTCGTATTTTCCTTAGAGTTCGTATTTTGGAAAGACATTTTGAAGACATTCAATATCAACATATTTCCAGAAATCTTAACACATTAACTGATTCTCTAGCGAATTATGTGTTAAATAGACATTTGCGACACATGTAAAAGTAATATTTTCAATTCACATCATCAGTTGAATAGGATTGCATATAACCATAGAAAACTCTGAAAGTAAAATAGATAGGTGTTTTAAAAGTTTTTACAAAATTTGTGTCCAAGACACGTTTGGTCATCTGACCCAAAAAGCTCAAAATGCATGCAAAATATCCTAAGTAGATCTAGTGATGCTCATGATAACAGGTCACGGCCTGAACTATCATGTGCAAAAGCCTTGCCCAACAGCTAGGAACACCAATAGTGTGGTGTTGCATCCTCATAGGTAACTCCTCGATCCGAACAACCGAAATACCAAGGGTTAATCCCTCTATGGGATCCTGCAACTCTACTAAGGTCTCGGCCAAATCCAAATCTTGGAGAACTTCTCTCCCAATGTTTCTCAGTGCTAGCCCACCTGTAACCTGTTAATGCCCCACAAGTCGAACAGTACCCACATCTGCATGCATAAGAGTGATTTTAGTTTAGTCTTGGAAACACTAAAAACACAAAAAACATGTAGAAACTTGAAAAAACAAAAAACACTTTGGTCAAACAACTTACCCATAGCACCCCATTTTGCAAAATTGGCTGGCAGTGTGACCCAGTGGAGTCACCAATTTGTTTTGGAGAATTTGATATCCACGGATAAATACTAATTCCCTAGATAAGTAGTTGTAGCTAGAACAACATTTTAAAGTGTTTTAGTCTTTTCCTATAAGCAATAGATAAGATGAGAAGATGAGAAGACCTACTTGTAGTTCTGCTTTCCTCTCGTCTCCCTTGCATCGATCCTGTCCCTCCTTCCCATACTTAATATGCTTGAGAAGTACCGGTAAACATAATAGAAAACAAAGAATCGATCAAAGCACACGATCTATTGAATATAAGTGAAAGGAATTAGATACAATTCACACATATAAGCATTATGAAACAATACAAACATATGGGAGAAAGGTTCAAACACTTTATTAAATAGAATAAGGAATTACAACCATTGGTGTTTGATTCAAAGCCATTCCTCTAGCTTGGATCCCATCCACATCACATCAAAAGCATGAAAAACTTGTAGTATTATAATACTTTCTTCAAAGCCAAATCTCATAGCAACATTATCTCCTTACAATTCAACATAATCTAGCCCCTAATCACTTAGATTAGTGGTCAATTTATAGGAAGATGAAGGAGGTTTTCTCATAAATGGTGGCATTGAATGGCCTTCCATACTTATAATTAGTTCCATGGAGGAAGGGATGAGAGGATAGGATGCACCTTAACTCATTCCTCATCCATTTTTGAGCTCATAGGAGTTGATAAGTGAGGGAACCTTCTAGATGACTCCAAAAGATAAGAATATTCCCCAAACCATATGTGAATTTCGCTCAATCTCACCAAGCGCTGGTGAAAGGAAGCTTAAGTGCTATACAGAGCACCATGGCAGTGGACTCAACTGCTCTGCAGCGCACCTTTTCAAGGATTACTTGCACTGGTCCCTCTAGAGGCTATTTTTGGATGTTTTCAAGTCATGAAACTATCTATAAAGGGGGAATTCAAAGGGGTGACTTGTTTAGGGCATGTAGAAACTGAAATTAGGGTTTGGTGAGCCCTAAAACATTGATATGGATGATGGGATTGATATGCCCAAATGGATCTGTAACACATATGTTGAGATATCTGCATGAGACCAACAATCTTGGATTGAGATATATTACTAGAGATGTAGGACTACATGGGTTCTCTGATGTTGATTAGTATGGTAGCTCAGCTAATAGAAAAAACACATTTGGATGCTTCTTTAGCTTGATATATGCCATGATATATTCGATGAGAAAAAAATAGAAGTATACAGACCTTAGCATGACTAAAGATGAGTACATTGCAGATAGGATGACTAGTTGTGAGGTAGTATGGTTGAGGGAGCTCTTTGTATAGTTGTTTGATAATGTGCTATATACATCAATAATGCACTATGACAATAAGAGTGGGATTCAACTTGTAGAAAATATTGTGTTCCATGACAAGTCCAAGCATATTGAAACCAAATATCACCATATCCGGGATATGGGGCAGAGAGGAGTAGTGAGGCTCCATCATATTGTGACTGATGATCAGATATATGACATACTTACTAAGCCTTTCGAAATGGAAGTTCTTGGTATTAAGAGAGCAACTTGGACTGATAGATGTGACCCAATATTCTCTTGATGTCATGCACTAGGTAAAAGACTAAAAAATGTAAGCCTAGTGAAGGCACTAATGGGAGGGACAATCACGGATGATTGAGAACACTGAGTTATGATATTCCCCACTATTTCAGCTTTCAGGTTGGGAATGGAGCTAGGAGCTGCTACGGTTGAGGGAACTCTTCACTGTAGGTTGTGTGTGATCCTTTTCATGTGTTGACAAGTGGTAATCCCCCCTTACCATCTAGTCTGGGACTTGTCATAATATACCCTAGTATGCATCCTACCCACAAGATAGGCTTGTCAATGGATGAGGAGAGACTTGGCTATGTATGATATTTACCTTTGGGAAGTTAGGTACCCCCCCCCAAGGTTTTTGGATGAAAGTGTTATACCACTTGATTCTTCAGGTTCAAGGTGGGAAGATCGACAAATAATAGGATAGAGTGTGATCCTTACCTCTCATGGTAATTAGTATCCTTCCTATTACCGATCAGGAATATATTTAGGGTGGTAGATTAATCTTCCCTATTGTTTATGGATATAGGGTGGTATCCGAAGCTACCCTATGATGATTCTTCTTCATTAGAGTGAGACATCATTGTTCCAGATGATACAGAGCATAGATGAGCAAAGAAAGTAGAGATATTTGTTTCAGAAATAAATTCCTCCCTAGCTGAGAGGGAGTGTTGAAAATTGGTAGCTTAGGGATGAATTTCTAAAATTAGAAAGTCTAAAGATATAATTTCTAAAACAAAATTTCTAAAAATAGAATGTATGAAGATAGAAATTATAAAATTAGAAAGTATTAAGATAGTAAATCACCTTGAATCAATTGGTAATCAAGTATTGTTTATGGAAAATAACTTCTTATCATTAATCAATCCTAATATTTCAATATTGACTTAATATTTTATCACCAATATTATTATTATCCTCCTTATAATAATATTATTATTATTCAAAGTAATTTCAAGTCACTCAATCATGGCTCTCAACAATGTTCTCTTACACTCTCATTATTGGCATTGCATATTCCTCTTACATTCTCATTAATGCTCTTACACTCTGTTACACTCAATAAAATCTTGTCATAAAATATTCCTCTTACACTCTCTTACACTCGCATTAAATCATGTCATGAAATATTCCTCTTACACACTCTTTAATGCATATGTTACACTATCCTTCTTAATGGCATAAGTTAAAAAGGTATGTGTACCTTCTTAATGGCATGAATTACATTTCCTAAATGGGCATATGTTACTCTCCCTTTTGGCATGCGAGTTACTCCTCCTTTATGGCATGGATTCATTGTGCCTATTATATATATGTGCCTCATTCTTTCTCCCCTCACTACTTGTTCATTGTGAAAGAAGAATTTTAAATTGAGAGAGAGTTGGAGAGAGTTCAAGAATATTGTGAGAGAGAGACTTGGAGAGTAAGAGTAGAACTTGGTGTGCCAAGGTTGATTCAGTGCTTCATTGTTTCATTGTTGATTCAATTAAAGGGAAGGTTGATTCAGTGTGTGCATTTGTTGCTACTACCAATGATTTTCATGCTACATCTTATTCATATTTGGGTGAACTTACTCATTCTCTTGATCTATCATTGTACTTTGTATCTCCATTGAACAATTGATTTCTAACAATAGAAGAATCTAGTTGGGTTTTCCCCTTGTGGGTTTTTCCCTAGTCATTCGACCTAAATTCTCTGTCTCATTGTATTCATTAGTTGTATACTATTGTGCAATTTATTTATGTTCTATCTACAATTTCTTAACTAATATTGCAACATAAACAATTTTCGTAATAAGTGATTGTTACAACATAAAACATCAAATTTTCAACAGGAAGACCCCCCTCACATTAACTCGTCACAAGGTATGGCCTTCCACTTTTGATTGGATGATATGTTGCACGTGTCCTCTGACCGTCCTCCAACTTGTTCATGATATATTCTTTAATTTTTTGTTTTGATTAATCCACTTTATATAGTTTCACGTTCATACCTCTGAACCTATCATTGATTAGTTCATAATATATAAAAAAAAATCTCCAAAGTTTTTATTTCATATTTCACGATAATCCTTTCTCTTTTGTATATAAAAGAAAAAGTTCTCCTTTTTTTTTTTCTTTTCATTAGAACTTTATACATTATGGAAAACATTAATGATAAGTACCTCTTCTCTATCATAGATGAAAAATTTCACCCAAAGCTTACAATACATGGCAATGTATCATTGAATGATCTAACTAGTATACTGTTTAAGGTAGAGTCACCTTACCCATACATACATCTATCCATTCCTTCAATTCACTTGATGCATCATTGTAGGTGGAAACACTATCTACAATTAGTTCAAAAAAATCCATCATGCATAATATGAAAAGGCACAATTCCCAATTTAGAATCAAATACAAATATATATATGTGCCTAGAGTCACCATAGTTAACACATACAAGGAGGGTGAGCTATACTTAACACTACTTAACCATTAAAGGGGTCTATGGCCATACTAAGCATGTCATTATATATAGGCAATTCAGTCCAATTTACAAGAAAATTTGCTAGAGGTTCAATTCAATGATTTGATGAATATAAGAGAATGTTTCATGTAAGAATTTTAGGTGGACTAATCCCTCTTACGGATCTCCCTAGACCTCAAACTGCTACCTTTCCTTAGCTTACGATTGATTGAAATAAAAAAAATATGAGAGAGATCACTTATCATTTATCGAAATGTTTGTCGAAGTACCTTTCAGTGCCTTTGATAGTTACCTTCTCCTTGATTCTTTAGAGACTGTTCCAACACTTTCCACAACTTCTCCATGATGTTTCGAAGGAGATCTACATAGACAGAACACACAAAGGATCAAAGAATCTAGTATATAGAATGAAAGATAAATGAACTAATTAACTCAACATATATCATAAATTGAATCAATAACCAATCATAACCTATGTGAGTGATTAAGGAATCCCACAAATGATATCAGAGAAGACATAATTAGGAAATAATAGTTTCTTTTATATTAATAAAATGGAGAACACACTTACAACCTCAAAGCCTTGACGTTATAAGCCTCTTCTCACAATATCCAACCCTCTCCTTAGATGAATAGCCTCATTTTAGCACTCTCTGAATTGCTCTAGGTTGAGGAAGGGGCCACAAAGGTAACCACAAACCGCTTCTAGCTATAAACTAGTCTTCTCTAGCTGGAGGGGGCTCCCTCTCTTAAGAAAACTGAATATTTTGAGATTATAAGGCACACACAGACCAGATCTAAAGGGATTTTAAAATGTTTGTTGGAAATAAATGAAAGTTACTCGAAAATGAATATCTATGATCAGAAAACTAGTAGCTTATGATGCTTATCATATAACATCCAATTACACACACATAGGCTTGTCTGGCACATACTTTAGATAAATGAAACAAATTGTAGTATAGTGGGAGATGAACATAAATAATACTCATTCACATATAACTAAAGAAGATGAGGCTATGATCCTGCATATTTGAGACTAAGTATTAAGAAGAAAAAAGAGAAAATAAGGGTATAATATATTTCATTTGCAACATAAACATTTGACATAACTTAATTAGAGCAATACAAGAATGAATTCTAACAAAACTGAATCATTATACCCATAAAATGAAGGACTGTAAAAGAAATAAAATAATATAACTATCATAAGAAGGGAACAAATTTAAAGCACAATACGACAAGTATCTCTGCGAATGTCCACTAGAAAAACTAAGAAATAAGCACCTTTATTCATGAAAACAAGGCCACAATACACAATTTTCTGATAACCCAATTCGCAATATTATCTGACCCATTATTTCTTCAAAAATTTGGCATTAAATAGCCATACAACATTCAAAATACCATGCCTATATGAAATTCATCTCTTATCCATGAAGTGGATCAAATTAAACACAAAAGAGGAAAATTTAACATACTTTGCAGTCATTTTCTTTGATAGAAAAACAAAAAACAAAAAAACTTGACAAGTTCCTATCACATTAACTTATCATAAAAACTATCCAAAGTCATAATAGTCCTCTGAAACATCGAACCATTCTTTTTGATATAGAAAATAATAAACAACATAAAGTCTTCACATCAACACTGTATAACAGCTGGGTAGCATGCCCTGTTGGCATGAATTTCCACAGAATCGAAAAAACCTGACTAATGAATCGATGATGATTAATCCTCTGAATGAGAAACACATTAAACCACCCTCCTCTTGACAAATGGAAGCCTCAAAATATCCATGAATTTCCACAAACTCAAACCAAATTCCAAAAGTTTTACAATTCTGCCAACAAAAACTGCAAAAATATGCCTCGAAGAAACACCTCTAGCTCCCAAATGGTAGAACCTGTGTAAAAAATAAAGGATTTTATTGTAGATGAACTTGCCCTAGAGATAAACCTCTAATTTTGTTCAAATTATTCCTGAACTCCTCAGAAACAGCTCTGCAAAACCATGACTAAAACAAGAGAATACACAATATGAAAAATAGTACTTAAAGATGCTTTCTAAACTCCCGATCTATGATAATTGTGCAGAAACTGGAAGAGGTTATTGTTATTTGACCCATTCTTGAGAAAAAATTCTTTTATGTTTTCTAAATTCGGCTCCATTTGGTCATAAACCGATTTTGAAAATGATGATCAAAACAATCAATTTTAGAGGAAATTGCGTAGCAGAGTGTAGCATATCTCCATGCTTGGCATGGTTGCTAATGGTTTTGAAAAAAAATAAGAATATGGGTGTGATTTATATGATGGTGTGTTGGTGTAGAATCCTTTTAGTGCTCCTTTCCACGCTTGTAGGTTTCCAGTATAACTAATCCTAGTCTACACATCAATTGTGCAGTGACTATGTGACTTGGGATTTTGTGCAACAAATGTGCAACAACCTTCTCCCACTTGAAAAACCTGAATTTGAACCTATGCCATGATACTTTTGGCCCTGAGTTGTGTGATTATCAGTCTCCCTTAGTGAAGAGCGTTAATTGTAAATTGGAGAGAGAAATGAGTGTGGTATGAGAGATTTTGGAAGTGCACCTTTTGCTTTCTTTTGATCATGAGTATGAACTAAAGAGGGTAATTATGATCATGCAAGGACAATGTTAGTCATGAGTTGTGAGGGTGTCATATCAATAATGATAATGATGAGAGGTGAGTTTATGAATATAGGTGGTAATGATGAGAAGAGGGAGTGTGTATATGGATATGATATTAAATATAAATGTATATGTAAGGGATGGTGTATGGAAGGAATTTTAGGTAATAGAATATATGGAAAGGATATAGGAATGAAATATGTATAATAGGTTTATATGAAGGGGGAAACATGAATTATAAATGGTGGAATGGGCTAATGAACCATACTCAACAAAACCTTAAAAATGACCCAAAATTTTATTTTTTGGTCATGATTCTGACCAGTGACCAATGATACATAACCTTTCGAACCCTAAAAGAATTTATATGAGCAGATGACCCAATGACCTTCTCCTTGACTCAGACTCTCTTCAAGTTTTGTTTCATCTTTATGGACTCTTTATGAAAGATTTGCAAGGATGTAAGACAATGAATTTTAGACTATGAAAACAACAATAGTTCGTAGGCTAAACTGTTGTTCAAAAACTAAAAATGAATGAATGAGACAAAGACATTTGATCTCTAAAACCTTGAAGCCTAACATTGGCTCCAATGGGGATGGCAGCCTCCTAGCGAGGTGCCAAGAACAAAAACGTAGACTGGTAGTCTATTTTGGACCATTGGGCAATGGAGTCAAAAATTAAAAACTGAAACTTAACTGAAAAACTAAAAATTAACTACTGACTAAACTTAATTATGGCAACAGACAATCGATGTCTTAGGGCCTTCACTTCAGGTTTCAAATCTTGATGATAACCGCCCACCTGCTGAATATATATACACTAGGTAACCTCTTCTCTCTAATGTAACCAGTCAAGAAAATGGCTACTTGACTGAATGTTGCTCATAGTTCCCTTGAGTAGGCAGAAGGAAAAAGAGATTAGAAACTCAAAATTCCACTGATGCTGAGAACCAGAATCCAAAAAAAATCATAGCCTCCCATAATTCCTGCAATAAACTGTCCATGGGAAGACAAACCTCTTCCTTCAATGATTGCAAGAGGCCAATAAAAGGATCTTCACACAGATGATTTGTTACCTTCATTTGATGATCAACAAGAGGACTTTGTTCTTTGATTTTTCCCTCTTCAATTGAGGTAACCACAGTAATAATGCGCACATCCACAAGATCTGAAACAACTTGCTCTTCTTCAAAAAACCCTTCATTTTCTGAATCTGGAGGCAGATATCCCTAAATGAAATATTATTTTGCAAGAGGCCCTTGAATCACCTCTTCTTCTTTACTACTCTCCTCTTCTTGATCAGACTTAAGAGGATAAATTTGTTGCATTTCTTCATCAACCTCTGGCTGACTAGTTTCATCTTCAGCTGCTAGAATTGTTGTCTATTGGTCAGTTTCATTTTCAGCTGCTTCTTGTTGTACTTCTCCTGTTTCATCCCGAGGAAAAGACAACTCAAACAAGGCTTCTTCAATTTCATCAGTCATTACATCCTGATCATAGATGTCAATACCCATGAGCTGAAACAGATCATTAAATCTTCCACAAAATATTTCTATCAACACTATAGAAGGATGAGTTTGTTTAAAATTTGTACAAAATGATGAATAGAAATCCATCAAAGAACATATACTAGCATCTGACAACCATTCGTACCATGATCTTGCGTTTCCCTCTAAAGTTTCCATAAACATTTTCATCAATGAATACTCATGAAATATAACTTCTAGTCTACATACATGCCTGTGGAATTTAATTAAATGTAGAGAAACATCTTCTCCCTTTCCATCTATGAATATTGGGAGATAGGTTGACCAATCAATAGGATGCATGGGATTCTAAAACCAGGAATATGAGATATGTCCATAGGAGCATACCTTGGATTAGTTATTGCACCCATCTTGAAATCAGTCAACAATAATTCTTGAAATTATTGACCTTTGACTAGTGGAGTCACTGTGAAATTTCAATCTGCTAGATCCTTTGAACTCGGAGTCTCCAGGTGAATGATTCAATCTATCTATGCCTATTTGTTTTTCACCATCAAAAACCAAATCTCAAACTTTGACAATATTTCTTGAAGAAGAATAACACTTTTGTTTGTTCCTCAGCAACGACATCACTATGTTAGCACTCTATGAATCCCTCTAGTCTGAGGAAGGGGCCACAAAGGTAAGCACAAACCAGTTATAGCTAGAAACTAGTCTTTTCTAGTCGGAGGGGCCTCCCTATATTAAGAAAATTGAATATTTTGAAATTATAAGGCACACAGAGACTAGATCTGAAGGTATTTTAAAATTTTTGTTGGATTTTAATGAGTCCTGCACTGTTTAAATTTTACACATCCAATGAAGGGGTAACTTGATGTCGTTTTCATGTTTAAAGAGTTTGAAAAGAAAGAAAAAAAAAACTTGTTCAGTTCTTTCAATGTAAAATTTTAATGAGCCCCAAGAAAGTAAATCTCAATGTTTTTTAGTTTTAGGGAGTTAGAAGAAATACATAAGTAAACTCCACTATGTCCTTTTTCATAAATGGGCTCCCTTAAGCCCAAAAAAGGGTAAAATAATGCAGGAGAGAACTCTATTGACCATGATTAGTCAATGTATACATTTTTTGTAAATAGTCTAGTTCAGTTCGTAAAAGGGGTAAACTTATACTGAATAGACGATTATTCATTTAATTTTATGAGATCGAATAGTCAAGTACTCGATGATATTTTCATGTTTAGGGAGTCTGAAAATGGCGTAAAGAGAACTCCCTATTTTTCTTTTTCGTAACTTTTTAACGAGTTTGAAAAAGTGATAAAAATATACTCAACGTAAAAATGGTTCATTTTTGTAAATAACCTGTGATTTGCACACTTAAACTAAAAAATTATTGTCGTTACTCAAAAATATAGTCAAAAACATTATAAATTTGTATTTCAGAGGCCAATATGCAAAAAATGGCCTAAACACTTATAAAAGCCACAAAAAAGTAAAAACATTTTACCCTTTATGTTTTTTACCATTTGAGAGTGATAGAGTACATTTTTCACCAAGAAATTTAGAGGCATATTTTGGGCAAACCGTTGGACCAAATCGCGAGCCATCTTCTCTAGGTAAACCATCTCTCTGATATCTTTGTTTTTGTGGTTTTTATTTTGCATTTGACTATTTATTTTTGTTTTTCGGGGAGGATTTTCAAATGAAAAATCGCACTCAGTGTGTGCAGTTCACCCTCATTAGGCTTGCGTACACCGATTGGATTTTTTACACTAAAAAGTGGGATGTGTGCAGTTTCTAGGCTTAGAACTGTGCACACCCACACGGTTTTGCTCATGCGGCCATGTACAACGCTGAGGGCATTGTAAATTAAATTCAAAACGCCTAATTGTTTTGTAAAAATTTACCATAATTCTTTCTAATGATCCTCCATGTTTGTTTGTAGGGGTTTGAGCTACAAAATTTGAGTGGAGAGAGTGTGAACATGAAGAAAAATATATAGATTCTTTGAACCACCCAAAGATAATACAGGCACTGACAAACTCTGTCCCATATAAAATTTTCACTATTCCATACATGAACGCCCAGCTAGACTTGGTGGAATGGATAATGAGAAAGTGGAATGTGCAAGAAGAATGATTTGTGATCGGAGACCATAGATTCACTATCGATGTTGAAGAAAATTACTTCTTATCTAGGCTCCCGCTGTGGGGTTGAAATTTCTCTGTATGGACATAAACGAGGTGGTGAAACAAATTCCACCTATCTAGTGCAACATTTCTTCTGAGGAGCTACTCTCAAATATGGGAGAATTGATATCAAAACCATAAAGAGGCTTCCTTTGAGAGCTATTGGGTTAACTGTTGCATGACCATGCAAAAGTGAATATATTCACTTGCTTACAAAGGCTCAGATGCAGATTTTCGTAGAGTACATGAAACCTACAATATTCAACTGGTGTGAAGGGGTAGTTTCCAACCTGAAATGGAAACTAACTAAAGTAAAAACTGACAAAATCAAGAATTTTGGGTATGGTACCTTTTTCATCTGGTTTTCTCTAGAGAGGACCCCCCTTCTCACTCCACAGATAGCCATAGAGAGAGGAGGACCTTGAGATCCTGGCACACTGAAGTGGGTCACACTGATGGCACACCACAGAGGTGGTGAAGGCCCAATGATTCAGTATACCCCTGATTTCTTTGGATGGCTGGAAAATAAAATCATCATGATTGAATATTCTCCATAGGTAGGCATGGAATAAATAGGTGATCCAGATATGTCACTACCAGCTGGGATGCAGTGGGGTGATCTAAGTAAAAACTTCACACTTTGGTTATTGTTGAATTTTTGAATTTTTTGTTTCTTTTTGGCATCCAAAACTAATTGTCTGAAATGATCATGCAAATGTGGGCTTGGTGAGACCAATAGGTCTACGCATATTTGATAGGTGCGGTGAGAATCCAATAACTCCTATTGTACAGAACCCAGATGCACTAGTGCATTGAATGAGCTAGAGAACAACCTTGAGAGGTTGACCCTAGACATCCCAGAAGTCGGGATTTATGAATTGCCTGTCCACCATTATAGGCACACCATGGGGGTTTCTGGACCTATTAGTCACTTGCTACAATGAGTAGCACACACTATTGTCTGCTACCATGATCATCATGCATAGCCACTAGTCTTTTGATAATGTATCAACATGTCAAGATAATAAAGGCCACGAGGCCTAGTGTATTTGGATGACATTTTGGTAAAAAACACACTTTTTATAGACATTTGACTAATGGAAACTACTTCTATTTTAGTCTATCTTGTACAATATATGGATGAATATTTCTTTTGATTTCTCACAGATGTTTTACAAATGCCAATTTAACACATAATTAGCCAATGCATCAGTTAATGTGTTTAAAATTCTTGGAATGTGTTGATATTCGATGTAATCAAACTCTCTCTCCAAGAGACGAACCTACAAAAACATTCTTAACATTGAAGCACTTCTAACTGAATAGACATCATTTAAATGTAATACTATGAGTTGAGAATCTAACCTAACGATCAATTGAAAAATGCCAAATGAAATGGTGTCAGATAATAGCTCAATACTATGCTATACTCTACGATGTTATTCGTTGTTTTACCAAGGCATATCTCATCAATAGAAACTAACTTATATGTGATTATTTCACATTCAATAGGTAAAACTACTTCCAGACTGTGAACCAAGTGGAAGGGACTAAAACTAGTAAAAGTTTTTGCGGAGGCGTGATATGGCGATAAAGTAGGAAATGCCAATTTCATTTATGAATCTGGATAATATGTTTTGTAGAAATTCCCACTATAGATCAACAGATTATGCAATATACTAAAACACAATACAAGATCTACTCCTACAACACTTTGCAGAAGCTTAATCGTGAGTAAGATCAAGAGAACACATATAAATGAGAAATCAATCACACATAGCACAGAAGAAATAACCCGGGGAAAGCCTCAACCTAAAACCCCAATCTCTATATTATCATACATGTGGAAATCTTGTTCAAGTTACAAAAAGAATCAACTCTCAAGCTATCCTTCCCTCTCTGCAATGAAACAATACAACTCACAGACATAATAGACACTGTATATGTCCTCCTCAAGCCCTCCATGCCTCATATTTCCTTGCGCACTTTTTCTTGGGGTCCAGTGAAGCCACATGTGTGAATTGGCCTTATCACACTCACAAAACCTGAAGAAGTAACTGTGCAATCCTCAAGGAAAGAATTCCTTCTACATGCAAGGGATATTCACAATGGAATATTCTAGCAATTGATAGTACACTGCCACTCCATCTGATCTCAACTGGGTCTTTTTCTGAACTTGCATGCACGAGTTATTTATGAGAGAATATTCAGTTATCTGAAGTGCAGCAGTTACATGCATGCATGCATTAACTAATTGAACTTACATTAATTCAACAAACTATTTGAATTAATCTAACTAGACTTGACTCAGTTAACTAAGCTAACTAATTACAACTCATCCTTATCTCTTTAACTGATGGATAAATTCCTCAATTAATGGAGAAACTTTTGCATGTCCCCACATATACTTCATGTTTGATTTTCCTTAACTAATTAACTCATGGTGAATTAATTAATTATTTTACAAACATCTGCTAAGATAAAATTCGAATTTTACTTCACTATTTTAGTTTAGGGACTGACTAAAATAGGAAGGTATCTCAAATTGCTATTTATAATAGTACTAAATTTAGCACTTCTATATTGCATTTCTTGTTGCTATTTTCAACGCTCCCTCTCAACAAGAAAGGGATTATCAGTAACCCCAATCCTGTCTCTGTGGAAGTCGAACTTGCATTTTGACAATGCCTTAGTAAAAATATATGCATCCTGTTCCTCAGTCGAAACATACAACAACAACATGATCCTCTTGACCACACAATCTCGAAGATGGTGATACCGGATATCAATGTGCTTGGAACTGTCATGAAAAACTGGATTCTCAGAGAGTTTGATACAACTCTGGTTATCACTGTAGATCACTGTAGGATCCATCCTCTGACCAAACATTCCCACTAGAATCTTCCGCATCCAAATGGCCTCACCTGCAGCCTGACTAGCAGCCATGTATTCAGCCTCTGCTGAGCTAAGTGAAACTGATCTCTATTTCCTACTATACCAGGAAAATGCAGTTGAACCAAGGTTGAAGATTCCTCCAAAAGTGCTCTTCCGGTCTAATGGACTCCCTGCCCAATCCGCATCTGTGAAACCCTGAAGCTTCACTTCGTCTATCCGCCTGTACCACAATCTGAACTGAGATGTGTCTCTGAGGTATCTCAGCACATGCTTCGCTGCCTTCCAAAACAGCTTGGTAGGATGAACCATAGCTTGACTCAGCTAGTTCACCGCAAAGCATAAGTCAGGTCATGTGTTCACCAGATACATAAGTGAACCCACCAGCTGCCGATAAACAGTAGCAGCTACTACCTCACCTGAAGTAGCATCCTCCTTCCTCCAGTTCCCAGCTAGAGGAGTCTGCATGGGCTTGCACTTCTCCATGTGAAAGTGCCTGAGTATCTCATTGGCATACTTGCCTTGAGACACAAATACTTCACCATCTTTCTGCCACACCTCCATGCCTAGAAAGTAGTGCATAAGGCCCATGTCCTTCATCTCAAACTCTCTTGCAAGGTCCTCCTTGCAAGACTGTATCAGCTGATCATCACCTGTCAAAATCAGATCATCGACATAAAGAACAATGATCAATGGTTTACCTTCTACCATGATGTGGTAAAGGTTCACATCTACTTCACTCTTAGTGAAGCCCAACCCGGTGAAATAGCTGTCGATCTTGGTGTACCAAGCACAGGGTGCTTGCTTCAGCCCATAAAAAGCCCTCTTGAGACTGCACACATGTGACTCACAATCGAAGGTCTCGAAACCTTCTGGCTACTCAATGTATAGCTCCTCCTCAATCTTCCCATTAAGGAATGTTTTCTTCATGTTCATCTGGTGGATCTTCCACCCCATCTAAGCTGATAGTGCCAACATCTATCTAATTGATGAATACCTTTCCATGGGAGAAAACGTCTCATCGTAGTCGATCCCCTCAACCTGTGAGAAACCCTGGGCAACAAACCTTGCCTTATGTTTCTCAACACTGCCCTCAGCTGCCTGCTTTACCTTGTAAAACCATCTAGAACTCACCACTAACTTACCCCGAAGTCTTGGGACAACATCCCACACACTGTTCCGAATGATAGAGTCGTACTCCTCTATCATTGCATCAACCCATACTGGTTGCTGCACTACCTCCTCAAATGAAGAAGGTTCAATATCTACACACTCCACAACTAGGGCCATGTACCTAGTGTACCGCTCGGGTGATCTCCTCTGTCTGCGCTGAGAAGATGGTTGTCCCACATTCTCCCGTGCATCTAGCATCAACCTGTCAGCTTCCCTTGAGCATTTCCACCCATCTCTGGAAGTCTCAACATGAGTGGATGTATCCACTCTCAGATCCTTTGCATGTAGCTACTTCGCGTCAAACTGAGGCTCCTCCTCCTTAGGAACTGAAAGTTCCTCCTCTGCATGCAAGTTGAGCTCCCTCTCAAGTGATAAGCACATGGCTTTCTTCTCGTCAAACTTCAGATCCCTGCGTACCACAGTCCTCTGAGTGGAAGGCAGGTACACCCGATAGCTGTGGGGTGTATTTGTGTACCCCACAAGTATTCCCAACTCAACTGTTGGGTCTAGATTCTTCCTGGCATCTTTGGTCACATGATAGTAAACTAATGATCCAAAGATTCAGAAGTGACTTGCATCAGGTCGCTTCCCGAAATAGGCCTCGATAGGTGTCTTCATTCCCAGTATACGGTGCGAGCTTCTGTTCTACAAGTATACTGTTGTATTTCATGCCTCAGCCCACAAATGCAGTGGTAGGCTTTGGTAATGAAACGTTGCTCGAGATGCTCCCACAATCGACCTATTCTTCCTTTCAGCCACCCCATTCTGCTGTGGGTTATGGGGTGCCGTCAATTCTCGTTTAATACCTTCTGCAGCGCAGAAGTCTTTAAATTGTTGGGAGACATACTCTCCACCATTGTCACTATGCAAGGCTTTTATTTTCTTTCCATATTCTTTCTCTGCCAAGGATTTAAACTCACAAAACCTCAAGAAGGTCTGATCCTTATTTTGCATAAAGTAGATCCAACCTTTGTATGTATTCGTTTGCTCAAGTTTTCCCTTGGGTAATCCAGTAGAAATCTATTGCATGATCTTCAGGGCTCCATGGTGCAAGTGGCCCATTCTTCTATGCCATAGCTCGCCAATATCTTGGTGTTTCACCATTTCAACTTTGGAACTCAAAGCAGCACAGTCGTCTACCTCAAACTTGTAGAGATTCTTGACTCGAATCCCTATTCGCTTTGTCTGTCCAGTACTGATATGACTCAGGAATACCTTTCCTTTACTAAAGACTACATCATAGCCTTTATATTCTATCATAGCGACAGACACAAGATTCTTCTTCAGACCTGGTACATACTTTACATGAGTCAAGGTGAGGGCTCCATGCTCCCTCTGAAACACAACCGTACCTTCACCTAAAACACGGTACTTTCCATCATCACCCATCTCGATCTGCATCTAGAGATCCTTCTCCTCCAAGGTACTGAAAAGATTCTTGTCACCTGACATGTGGAATGAAGCTCCACTGTCCAAGTACTACACACATCCCACCATGGATGAAACCATGCATGCGATAAGCGAGAAATCCAGCTCAAACTGTGAGGCCAATGCCTCACCATCAGATCCCTTCGAGGAACCTTTCTTGGATTTCTTCTGTGGATGATTCGTAGCATAATGGCCCACTTCATGGCAATGAAAGCATCACACTTTCGATTTGTCAATCTTCTTCCCACCATGGGAAGAACCAGATTTGGGATGGGACACCTTTCCTTTCCCTTTCCTTGCCTTACTCGGCAAGGCTAGATTTTCCTCATCATCTTGCTTCGATGAGGATCAATCTCTAGCGCTTCTTCTTATTTCTTCCTGCATCAGATCTGACCAAAGTCGTTCCCAATCTGGCAGTTTTTCTCTTCCATTAACCGAGTCTTGGTAGCTATGCCAGCTCTTAGGAAGAACGAGGAGTGCAAGATTCACCATGTCATCATCAGCGGTCGTGATCCCTACACTTCCAAGCTCATTCCTGCAGGTGGTGAGCTTGTTCAGATATGTAGAGATCGTGTCACCATTTTCACACTTGATCTTACGAAGCTTGTCTTTCAGTGCCATCTTCCTTTGATCATTGTTGTTCTGATATAGATATTTCAATGTTTTCCACATCGAAAACAGTGTCTGCTTCCCATGGAGGCTCGAGACAATGTGGTCTTGAACTCCCTCCAAGAGGATTCTCCTTGCTCTAGCCACACATTTCTTCCATTCCACCAGTTGAGTAGCATCAGTCGGCTTGGGGAATTCTTGATCAATGAAGTCCTTTATACCATTATCCTCTAATACTACCTCCATGCAATCCTTCCAGGCTATATAATTCGAGCTGCCATCAAGGGCATACTCGAGTCTTAAACCGTTGAACGCCATTGGTGAAATTGAGATGTGATAAGAACTCGATTTCTATATTCAAGAACCACAAAATTCAAACTCCTCCTTTTTGTATACTATTCTTTGCCTTGATCACCTTTGCTCCAATACCATGTAGAAATTCCCACTATAGATCAACAGATTATGCAATATACTAAAACACAATACAAGATCTACTTCTACAACACTTTGCGGAAGCTTAATTGAATTGAGCAAGATCAAGAGAACACATGTAACTGAGAATGAGAAATCAATCACACACAACACAGAAGAAATAACCAGGGGAAAGCCTCAGCCTAAAACCCCAATCTCTGTATTATCATACAAGTGGAAATCTTGTTCAAGTTACAAAAAGAATCAACTCTCAAGCTATCCTGCTGTCTCTGCAATCAAACAATACAACTCACAGACTGAATAGACACTGTATATGTCATCCTCAAGCCCTCCAAGCCTCTCTTCCTTGTGCAATTTTTCTTGGGGTCCAGTGAAGCCACATGTGTGAATTGGCCTCAACACACTCACAAAACCTGAAGAAGTAACTGTGCAATCCTCAAGGAAGGAATTCCTTCTGCATGCAAGGGATATTCACAATGGAATATTCTAGAAACTGATAGTACACTGCCCCTCCATCTAGTCTCGACTGGGTCTCTTTCTGAACTAACATGCATGGGTTATTTATTAGAGATTATTCAGTTATCTGAAGTGCAACAGTTACATGCATGCATGCATTAACTAACTGAACTTACATTAATTCAACAAACTGTTTGAATTAATCTAACTAGACTTGACTCAGTTAACTGAGCCAACTAATTACAACTCATCCTTATCTCTTTAACTGATGGATAAATTCCTCAATTAATGGAGAAACTGTTGCATGTCCCCACATAGACTTCATGTTTTATTTTCCTTAACTAATTAACTCATGGTGAATTAATTAATTATTTTACAAATAGTTGCTAAGATCAAATTCGAATTTTACTTCACTACTTTAGTTTAGGGACTGACTAAAATAGGAAGGTATCCCGAAATGCTATTTATAGAAGTACTAAATTTAGCAATTCTATATTTAGCATTTCTTGTTGCTATTTTCAACATGTTTAATCATGGTGGTCAAAACCTTGTTAACAACTTCTACTTGGCCATTTTCCTATGGGTAATATGGAGTATAATTGTGATGATGCGGGCCTGGCTTCACAATAAGATCAATCATCATAAAGTTTTGAAAATGGCTACCATGGTTTGTGACGATGGCTTGTGGAACCCCGAACCTAGAAATCACATGATTTAATATGAAAATGACTATTGTTTTGCCATCATCATTATATGCAGGCATCACCTCAGCCCATTTCATAAAATAATCTACCACAAGGATAATGTACCCATGCCCCCTTGCTGAGTGAGGTTTACATGTAAGGAAATCAATGCCCCATTTAGCAAAAGGACCAATGACAATGATTGAGTGAAGAGGAGTTGGGTGTGCACACATTTTTTGATCGTAGATCAGACAATTGTGGCATTTCTAGACTGCAGTTATACAATATTTGAACATCGAAGGCCAAAAATACCTAACGCGCAAAATCCTTTAAGCAGTGGAAAACCCTAACATATGACTACTGCAAGCTCCACAACAGTGGTCATTCAATGGCTCCTCTTCTTCTTTATGAGTCAAACATTGTCTGACAATGATATCGACACCATGACGATAAAGTGTCTTGCCAACAATAGTGTATTTTTGGGATTGGTACCAAATACGACGACGATCAGTTCGACACAATTCTTGCCAAAATCTCTGCGTTTGAAGATAAATGATGATATATCCATACCAAGGATCTAAAGTACTAATAAGAATGAGGGATTTGTCTAGAAGAGAATCCTTTGCCACAGTTTCCATCTCAATATAGGGAAAGTCACATAATAATTCAACAAACACTAGATATTTCTTAGATTTATATTTTAAAAATTCCAAATCGAATTATTGTAGGATAACTATCCATTTAGAATACTTTACCCCTATCAATTGTCTCGTAAGAATGTAAACCATAAGGTTGTAATCAGAAACCATTTTTGTTTTGTGCAATAGAATGTAGTGATGAAATCGTTGGACAACTTGAATGATGGCAAAGGCCAATTTCTCCACATGTGCATATTTTGCTTCAGTTTTGGTAATATTTATGCTCAATTAATATATCACATTCTCATTGTTCAATTCATCTTCCTGAACCAAAACCATTCCACTGGTGACATAAAATGCAGATAAATACGAAAAGTAGTCTCGATGATAATCGAGAGGATGCAACAGTGGTGTATGGGTGAATGCATGTTTGAGTGCATCAAAGGCTTTTTGAGCCACTTCATCCCAAGTAAATGAGATGAACTTTTTCAACATTGAAGTAAAATCTTTAGTTAACTCAACATAGATCTGGATGAATTGACGTAGAAAGTTTTCTTTCCCTTGCAAACTTTGGAGTTGGTGGAGGTTGGAAGGAGGAGGCATATTCTAAATATCCTCAACCTTGAGCAGATTGACACGAATGCCTTCCCTTGACAAATCCTAGCAATAGACTGGATGCAACACAAAAAAACCATTTGTGAGGGTTCAAATGTATATTGTAGTGATCATACCTGATAAAGATATATCTCAAATTCGTTGGATGATCTTATTGTTTTAGAGAATGAGCTAATAAGTCATCCAAATAAGGTTTCACAATATGCTTGATATCGTGAAATGCGTAAGAAATAGACAATTGGAAGGTTGCACAAGAATTGTTCAATCCAAATGGGTTTTTTTATAAGCAAAAGCCCCCCATGGGTAGATGAATGCAATTTTATGTTGATCAGTTGGGAGCATGTTGATTTGGTTGTAGCCAAAAAAATCCATCCATGAACGAAAATATTGTGTTTCTGACGCAGGTTTTCCCCTACGCATACCCACAGTATGCATATTCAAGCATAAACACCACTTACCAAGAATTTCTTTGACCCACTAGGTCAAATACTTCAAATCTAAAGATGAATGGTTAAGGCCCCCTTTGTTTACAGTTCCTTTGAATCAGAACTCAATCACCGCGCTTTAAAACCCTCCATCGGAGCTTTTCCTCAATATAGCTCTTTCCCCTTTCTATCAGAATTCATTAAGTCTTCATGACTTATATATATAACGTTATAACCCAAAATCCCATATATATATATATATATATCAACCCCCCTCTTAAACCTTGGTTATATATGTGTTTATACATAAATCCCTTCACGGGCGCTATTCCTTACAAAACCTTTTACAAAGGGAAATGTATGCAACATACCCTTTTTCCGCCTTCCGTACAGCCTGGTCACATTTCCCGAGGCTATACCTCAATCGCAATCGGCTATCAGCTTATTCAACGATCATACATATATACCTCATCGCTTTCCGATATGCAATTTCCCTTTAGGATCGGGAAATACGCTATCGACGCTTAATCCTTCAAACTTCCCTTTACAAAGGAAAACTCCACCTTTACACATATAGCGGACTTCAAAATATATATACCCGCGACTATAACTATCGTTGGGTCCGCCTTCGTCGCATATCACATACCTCCGCACTCCGATAACCCCGACACCCGATCGCCGATAATTCCAAACTCCTTCTCACTGATATTTAATCTCCACTGTCCATTTCAATCGCCGATCCAATGGCTATCGGTGCATCGCTGATCGGCCTATCAGTGTTCCACTGCCTCTGCCCTTGGCCGCTGTGACTAGTCCGATATCCAATTAGCACTTTAGATCTGAACCGTCGATCTTAACTCCTGATCCGACAGTCTAGGATCCATCGCATAATCGCAATCGCTATAACTCAATGCTCGTTCCGATGACTTAAAAAGACTCCCGCCAATGCGATTAGATCTCAGTCGTTGATCTATGAGATCTAACGGCTGCTGAGCTTCACTTTACACTTCTCCATTTTTTCCTCTTACTTGGAATTCTACATTGTTTTCTTCAAGTTTCTGTGGTTTCCTCTTCCATCAAAGGTTTCATCTCTCGGGGTTTTTAACATTGCTAACCCTCCTAAGCTTTGGCTTTGATCATTCTAATGGATTTAACAATCCAATATGATCCCCCTCGTCATGTTCTTCCTCTATATAATCACCTTGACTCGGCCTCCTTGCATTTACTGCACTTGCCTACATAAATATATATGTACACTTTTCAAACACATTTGATTCATCCTTCAACGCTCAATCACACGCTTATACAGGATTTTAATTAATCTTTGTATCTATATAATTACAACAATGAATTACAAACTGAGATCTCTATCTCTCTGGCCTGATCTTCAATATGAATGGCCTCTATTTGCTAATCTACCCGTAGGCTTACAAATACTCCAGTCTGCTATCTATTTTCCTATTCAGCCTCTCTAACCTCTGTTCATGCCTTTTAGGCTTACATTTATACAATGGGGTTCTAAAACCACTTTCTGGTTTAGATCCCTAAATCCCTCAACAAAATCCTAAAATCTCCTTCTTGTTCCTAAAACTCCTCTCTAATCCCTAGATTCATGAACTGACTCCTAAACTAAGATTTACAATCAATTCTCAATCCCTCAATCTCTCAACTATCCTAAATCTCTCATGTTCTCCTACATTCAAGAACATTTACAATAAAGCCTCACAATATTCAATTAATTCCTACTCTCATTAAAATCACTCAAAACATTAAATAATTACATAAATCCAATACTTAGGAAACCAACTTCCTTGAAATAAAAGACCCCCTATTTCTCCTAGAATACAATGATAATATGGAGCTAGATGCTCTTGCATCAGACTCCCCATGTAAGAAAATTTATGACCACTTGGTCATAAGTCTAGATAATTGTTTCCTCCTAGATCCCAAACTTTATTTTGTAATTTGTCCTTGCTTGTCAATTGTTCTATTGCTGCTTTTGTCTACTGCTATTCTCCAGGTCTCCATACTTTACGTTGTAATGCCCCACTTGCCTTGCTTTCATAGTCTGCTACTGTCTTCCTCTTGTTGTCACTCCTCTTCTTTCTTGCTGTTGTCTCTCTCTAAGACACTTTCATCATTAATCTTCTTATCAGTTCAATTTCTCTGTCCAGTATATCCTCTTTCTATTGACTGTTTTCATCTTTTGATTGCAGAAATCTCATTCTTGCTTGTTCTTCACTCATCCTGATCACTTCCTTTTCACCCTTACTCTCTTCTTCATTGTTGTTTTGTACCTTTTCTGCTGCTGTCACATTATCTTTTAGAACAATTTCCTCTTCTGGTTTCTGCATCTGTCAACTTCTTCTTGATTATTATTTATGACAACTGCTTTGTCATCCTTCTTTAGCAATCTATCCTTGACATTCATCCTCTACTCTTCCAACTTCCTCCTTTGAAAGTCTAATTCTCTATATAACTCAATGATTTTACTTGGGGTGAACTTTGGAAATTTTACACAATCTTCCATTTCTTCATTTGTTATTGTCTCATTATCATATGGTCCTTCTTCCTCTACTAAATCTTCCTTAACATCATTCAGTACATGTTCTTCCTCTTCTTCTTCCATTTGGTTGTCCACCTGTGCCAAATATGCTCCAGCTTCTACAACAACATATTCAATTACAAGACAATCATTATAATAAAAAATATAAGGCCTCTGTACCTCTTTTCTCTTTGGCAACACTTCAGTATGATGCTCAGATCTCTCCTCTTCTATCAACATATCAGTATGCTGATTTAAATTCAAAGAACTTTTGAGACTGTCAGCAAGTCTCTCCTTCTCATCATCTATTTCAATGAGGTCTTCTAGCACTTGTCCACTGTAGTGAACTGATTCTTTCCCAGTCTCTTTGTCATATTTTGCTTCAAAACTTTCATCTTCTGGAAGGTATTCTTCCACATCTTTGACAGCTTTAAAAGACTGTCTATCTTCTCCCAAACCTGCAATCATACAAAATTCATTAATTTTAAAAATACCATACCTTCTAGTCTCACTTGATTCTTTAGTCATCAAGTCCTCTGGGTGCTTCGGATCATTCATATGATTCAACTCCTCTAGCTCTTCATCATTTTCAAATGTAATGGTCCACTTTTTGGTTCACATATCGAAACTTCAACATCTTCTTCAACATCTTCCTTTTGTTGTAGCTCAATCCTTTCAGGCTTCTCTATCCTCTATTTGGCATCTATAATATGTTCAAGTTCTCTTAGCTCCTTTATTAACTGCATATTTACTTGTTGATCCCTCTTCTCTTGTAGCCTCTACCACTTCACTTTCTTTCTCATGACATAACCATGTTTCTGGTCTGCTTCATTGCTTTGCATCATCTCCATTAACACTTCAAGCTGAACTGCTATCTCAGCCTTCTCCCTCTCATATTCCTCTTTGCTTAACTGTCTCTATATGCCATTTGCCTTGGTGTCTCCTCCCTTTTGTGCTCCGTTGTGGTCTCTTTCGGAATCTCTACTATGACTGTCACTAGTCATCATCCTCTCCATCCCTATGAGTTCCTCACTTACTTCATTATACTAAAACCTCTTCAAAAGCAAGTCCTGTCCTGTTGCCACTTACCTCACCAAGCTCTCCTTACTCAGTCTTTTGGCAATAAATTTGTTCTCTATCCCTGGAACCTCCTTTGAGCACTTCTCTTTGCTCCTTCTGGGCTTCAACTCATCTATAATTTCCGAGAACACCACTGTCCTCCTTATCCAATCTCTGTTGGAATTTCTCAAGGTTTTACCACATTTCTACTTCCACTTAGAAACTCTTACCGGCTTCCTTTATCTCTTAGCAATTCTAACCACATCCTTTGTGGAATTGTCTTTTGGGAGTTGCAACAATGCTTTTGCATCAATGCAAAGACTACAACTTTTTAATCTTCAAATCCAACTAAAATAAACCATATCATCTTACCTTCAAGATCACTGCCTGATCTTGTCCTCCCATTCACCTGCACTTTTGAATGAACTATCCTTTCCACTAGCTTTCAGTTGTATCTTCAACCTCTGTTACTTCTAAAACTTACAAACATCCCTCTTACAGTTTAACTACTGTAATCTAGCTATAAAATTTCATTCATTCAATATCTGCTAATCATTAGACAAAACTGCATACCTTCATTTACTTTCAGAATCTCACCATTTCTGCAAATTTGTTTCAGCAGATCTTTATGCTTCCACTGCACAATTTCTCAATATTCAACTACTGTCAATCAGATTTAGAATCTGATTCTTTCTTCCAATATTCTGGCTTTATCTTGGTAAAGATTAACCCAGTAACAATTCCTTCTTTTTGAGTTTTCTTTCCACTCATAAATCCTTAACAATTCCTTTCATTTATGCTTCTTAATCTCCTTTTGTTGAGACACTTCATTAGCTGAAACCATCAATCTTTAACCTATTCCTTTGTTAGCAAACTCAAATCAGAATTAAATAAAACAATACCTGCCTGATTTCTCCATTCATTCTTCACATCCGAGTGAATCTCCATTCTTCAAACATTGTTGTAGACTCTTCCTGTCTCTGCAATCTTTGCTGTAGAACTTAAATGTTTTCTCCATTCTCCCAGCTGTACTCTAGCTGCTTGACTGTCAGATTAGAATTTGATCTCCCTTGACTACATACACATCTCTCTGTTTTGAATTCTTTCAAGAAACTTCCACCCATTATCGCTTTCTTCTGCGTGATACTAAATGTTTCATTTATAATTCAGCTCTGGTTGCAGTTCTTCTCTGATACCAAAATTGACGCAGGGTTTCCCCTGCGCATACCCACAGTATGCATATTCAAGCATAAACACCACTTCCCAAGAATTTCTTTGACCCACTAGATCAAAGACTTCAAATCTAAAGATGAATGGTTAAGGTCCCCTTTGTTTACAATTCCTTTGAATCAGAACTCAATCACCCCACTTTAAAACCCTCTATCAGAGCTTTTCCTCAATACAGCTCTTTCCCCTTTCTATCGGAATTCATTAAGTCTTCATGACTTATATATATAACGTTATAACCCAAAAGCCCATATATATATATATATATATATATATATATATATATATATATATATATATATATATATATATATATATATATATATATATATATATATATCAACCACCTTCTTAAACCTTGGTTATATATGTGTTTATACATAAATCCCTTCACGGGTGCTATTCCATACAAAACCTTTTACAAAGGGAAATGTATGCAACATACCCTTTTTCTGCCTTCCATACAGCCTGGTCACATTTCCGAGGCTATACCTCAATTGAAATCGGCTATCGGCTTATTCAACGGTCATACATATATAACTCATCGCTTTCCGATATGCGATTTCCCTTTAGGATCGGGAAATACACTATTGGCACTTAATCCTTCAAACTTCCCTTTACAAAGGAAAACTCTGCCTTTACACATATAGTGGACTTCAAAATATATATACCCGAGACTATAACTATCTTCGGGTCTACCTTCATTGCATATCACATATCTCCACACTCCTATAACCCCGACGCCCGATCGCAGATAATTCCAAACTCCTTCTAACTGATATTTAATCTCCGCCGTCCATTTCAATCGCCGATCCAACGGCTATCGGTGCATCGCTGATCGACCTATCGGCGTTCCACTGCCTCTGTGCTTGGCCGCTGCGACTAGTCTGATATGCGATTAGTGCTTTAGAACTGGACTATCGATCTTAACTACTGATCCAATGGTCTAGGATCCATTGTATAATCACAATCGCTATAACTCAATTCTTGTTCTGATGACTTAAAAAGACTCTCGCCGACACGATTAGATCTCAGTCGTTGATCTATGAGATCTAACAACTACTGAGCTTCACTTTACACTTCTCCATTTGTTCCTTTTACTTGGAATTTTACGTTGTTTTCTTCAAGTTTGTGTGGTTTCTACTTCCATCAAAGGTTTGATCTCTCGGGGTTTTTAACTGCACTAACCCTCCGGAGCTTTGGCTTTGATCATTCTAATAGATTTAACAATCCATTATGATCCTCCTCATCATGTTCTTCCTCTGTATAATCACCTCGACTCGGCCTCCTTGCGTTTACTGCACTTGCCTACATAAATATATATGTACACTTTTCAAACACATTTGATTCATCCTTCAACGCTCAATCATATGCTTATACAGGATTTTAATTAATCTTTGTATCTATATAATCACAACAATTAATTACAAACTGAGATCTCTGTCTCTCTGGCCTGATCTTCAACATCAGTGGCCTCTATTTTCTAATCTGCCCATAGGCTTACAAATACTCCAATCTGCTATCTATTTTCCTATTCAGCCTCTCCAACCTCTGTTCATGCCTTTTAGGCTTACATTTATACAATGGGGTTCTAAAACCACTTTCTGGTTTAGATCCCTAAATCCCTCAAAAAAATCCTAAAATCTCCTTCTTGTTCCTAAAACTCCTCTCTAATCCCTAGATTCATGAACTAACTCCTAAACTAAGATTTACAATCAATTCTCAATCCCTCAATCTCTCAACTATCCTAAATCTCTCATGTTCTCCTACATTCAAGAACATTTACAATAAAGCCTCATAATATTCAATCAATTCCTACTCTCATTAAAATCACTCAAAACATTAAATACTTGCATAAATCCAATACTTAGGAAACCAACTTCCTTGAAATACAAGACCCCCTATTTCTACTAGAATACAATGATAATATGGAGCTGGATGCTCCTGCATCAGTTTCCAACACAATCAACAATGATTTGATTGATATACGGGGTAGGATAGTTGTCCTTTGGATAAGCCTTATTGATATCCCTATAATCAATGCATACTCTGATGGTCCCTTGCTTTTTGTTTACATGAAAAATATTGGAAACCTAATCTGTCAAGGGAACCGGGTAGATAAACCTTGCTTTGAGTTGTTTCTTGACCTCAAGATTAAAAGCAAAAGCCTTTTGTAGATGCGCTAGATGTAATCATTGTATGATAGGTTTTTCATCTGGGTAAGTCTTAATCTCTTGTGAAACACTTCTTGGGTTAATTCCTGGAATTTCCTCATAGGACCAAGAAAAAATGTCACAAAATTCAAGAAATAGGGCTTTGTAGATTTGAATCTCTTGAAGTGAGCACAAAGAACCTATGTGAATATTCTCAATAATTCCTTTTTTGGTTGAGATATCAATGGAAATCGTTGTATATATGTCTCCCAAATTATTTTCAGATTTAGCTTGAAAAATTGACATGGGCCATTCAGGACTATCTATGATCTCAGGCGAAAACATAGTTGAAAAATGATTCTCGATTTTATCAAGGTTAGGGAGAAAAGATGAATGATGATGATAAATGTCCCATGGAATTTCATTTGAAGTCATGACTTCCATAATACTTTCATCTGTCAGAAATGTATTGTCGAAATGATTAGGAAGTGAAATTGGATCTAACCAAGGTAAAGGAGAATAATCATGATTGATCGCATTCAATCAATCAATCTTAAGAGATAGTGGGTCAAAAAATGATTGAACTGCATGATAAGTCAATTAAAGCGGGCTAAAATGCATATTATTTCCATAGGAGGTCAATTCAGATTCTAAAGGCAATATCCACCAATCAGAAGATTCCAAAGTGCTTGATTTAATCATGTTAACCTCAGAAAAGTTAGAAGGAAAAATCGGCGGAGGGAGTGAAAAGGTTCCCATCAGTGATGAGTCTTTGAGAAAACCAACACTAATATCCTCATAAGGAGTACTCGTTTTCTGACAAAAGGTATGCCACCGATAAAGTTAGGGTCATAAGTGTAGTAAGATAACTGGTTTACTTTGACAATTTTCCCTTTCTGAGGAAATTGTATCATATGAAAAGTGATGAGACCACTACAAACATAGCATAGGTCCAACATCAACCAAGAAAAAGGTTATAATCAAGTTGAGCATCAACTACTTCAACTTTGATTGCAACCATTCTAACTTCTATCTTTATGGGTGGATCATTTAGGATTACATAAGGGAGAAAACCTCTTCCATCAAAGGCTTTCAGAGTGGTAGGTGACTAATTGTTAGTTGGAGAACCTAAATCTTTCCAACAAGAAATAGACATGATACATGTAGAATCTCCTTCATCAATAAATGTGTGAAACACTCTTCTAGTTTTGACAAAAACTGGAATCTTGAATGCCAGTTGATGTGGGAGTCTAGGTATATGACTTTCAAGATTAAAGATAATAAGATTAGAATCCTATGGATCAATCACTCCAATGGATGACAATAATAACTTTCTTTGTGTTGGGCATGTTTAAAGCACCTTAAGAGCCAATATTGTTGAAGGAGACATAACCAGGTCTTCAACAATGTTGTAATTCTAAGCAACTCTAGCATGTGGGTTGAAAGTTGATTTTCGAAGAAAACCTTTGGGGGTGGTCGAATCATCTTTATAGGATTTTGTTTCTCAATTTATAATGGTTCATAAGGAGGAGGAGGAATTGAACTGGAAGGTTGACTAGATGAACTAGTCTCATTCCCATTTACTACAGGACCCTTAGATCTATAATATTTTTATATTGTTGCTACCATAACTTTCTATGACGACACCATCATGATATCTTGCGATGTGGAAGAAGAAGACGTGTTATGTGAAACCATTTTTCTATATTGAGAAGGAAAGGGATCCTTCAAAACAACGGGAGTTGGAGAACCTTTTATGAATTTGGTAACCTCTACCTGATGTGGGCATTCCTTTGTATAATGATCCTCATTACATATTAGGCAAGGATAATGAGGTTTTCTTTCTTGTCAATAGGTTAATTTTTAATGGGTTTCTCTTTCAAAGAAGAATTTTGTTTTTTCTTTACCTTTCCCCTTATTTTTACCTGCAAACGATTGAATATTTCCAGTAGATGATTCTACGACATTAATTTCAGAAATAGCTTTTGGTGAAAAGATTTCAGTAGGTGAAGCTTGTATGGCCAAAGTCTGAGTACTTTCTGAATTTTTATTTTTACCCTTAGACTTTTCACTGACAAAACCTATTATACCATCAGCAGTGTTAGATACTGTAGGAGTTGAATCTGTTTGATCATTTAAAATTGTTGGGTGAGGTAAATTCGAGATTTCCTTGTACAAGGTGCCAGATTGGGTATAGACTAAGTATAAGTACTGGGAATAAGAAATTACCTTATATTCTTTCACGACACCTCCCTTAGAAACAACTTCTATAATATTGGGAAGTAATGACTTCGTAAACCATTCAGCTAGAATTTGATCTCAAATAAAAACTGTGACTAACCAATGCCTATGTCTCCATTCATGTATATGATCAGAGATGTAAGTGGATTTTGATTGTTTTAAGGAAGTCAATAGTTTGGTACCGATGTCGTATCGAATTGGTAGCTATAAATGGGTCAAACATGATGTTTCTAGCGAGTTGAAATTATGAAAAATAAGTGCAAGGTAACTCAATGTACCATTTGGTTACCGAACCAGTTAAAGTTCATTGGAAAAGGCGAATTATGATAGAATCATCGATTAAGAAATTCGATGCACACCAAAGATGATATTTCATCACGTGGGTCCTCTCATGATTTTCCTTCAAACTTGGGTATATCACTCGGTAACTTGGTGGGAATCGTCGGCCAAAAAGATAATAATAAATAGCATCATTTGTTAGCCGAGATAAATCTGGTAAATCTAGGGTTGTAATGAACGGTAACTTCTGGTTGGGGTCTTGTTGTAGAGTTTAATAACCTTGCGGGTTAAGTCCAACCCCTAGAGGAAGATACCGAAGATATCTTGGAATAGCCTTTGCGGTTGGAATTTGCATTCCACCAGGGTAACTAGGGTGAATCATACTAGGTTGAGGTTAAACAAGGACTTGATAAGTATAGCTAGGGTATCATTGACTTTGTAAAGGTTGAATTTGACCCATTTGACCCAAGTAATATTGCCCCTATAAAGGTCGGGCTTGAAAATGTTGATATTTAACAAATTGACTTTGAACAAGTTGAATTTGGATCAACTAAACTTGAAAAGGTTGGTTTTGGAAAGCTTGACCTTGGAAAGGTGGACTTCGAAAAAATTTACCTTGAAAAGGTGGAACCTAAAAATCTTGACCTTGAAAAGGTGGGCCTTGAAAAGATTGGCCTTGAAAAGGTGTTTACATTATTCCTCTACTAGGTTGTCTGATAGGAATTTGTGGTATAGATTGGACATTAAGACTAGTTTGATATGCAAAAGCCCGAGGGATGGCCTATGTAGTCTTTGGAGCAGGTATTTGAGGGGTAACTTAAACAGTTCTTTGTGATACTCCTAGGATAATTGTCTGAGGTGAACTCGGAACTAACTGTGGAATAGTTGTCTGAACAAGTGATTCAGGTGCACTCTGAATATGTTGTTGAATTGTTTGTTGAACAGGTTGTTGGGTTGGTTGTTGAACAAGTGTTTGAGGAATTCCTTGGACAAGCTATTGGACATGTGTTTGCAGAATTCCTTGAACAAACTACTAGAGAAGTACAAAAATACTTGGAATAGGTATTTTAGGAATAGATTATCCAATAGTCCGAACAAGTTGATAAACTGGCACTTGTGGAGCAATTAGAGCAAACTGTTGAGAAAATGTAGGGTTCGAAATAGTATTCATCCCAGGATAAGGAGTACCAATCAAAGTTTGAGCCACAATAGGTTGACCTAGATTGATTTGAGGTATTTGACCATAAGTTCCAGTAAAAGGTTTTCCTCCAACCATCAGATAAGATCCGATAATAGCTTGTCCTCCAGGTGGAGGATAAGGTGGTTTCCCCCCAGGCGGGTAATAAACACCAGTTGGGGTTACTTGAGGATTACCTAAGTTACTGGATATCATGTGAACATATTGGTTGGATGTTGTAGGTGCTTTAGGCATGGATGTCATGCTTTGAAAAATATATGCAACTAAACTAGATGACCAAGTAGAAGGTTTAAGAGGAGTAGCTCCTGAAAAAGTACCAGTATGTGACTAGTATCCAGGAGGAACTGAAGCACCACCATACAATAGTGATTTCAGAGAGTTGGTAAACAGTGATGAATTAGTAGGCTGGGTCCCAAGAGGAAGTTCTGACATGGTTCATCTCGATGAATAATAAGGAATGCGGTGAGGTGGAAAACTAGGACCTAAAAATTTCAAAGGGGTATAAAACAAAGGATTAGGTTGGAAAGGATCAAAAGGAACTCTTAGAAAAAACTCTTGGATCAAAAGGTTCACCAATGGTAACTGGAGTATGAGGTGATTCTTCCTCCTCATTGCCAGTAATATCTTAAATGCTAATTAAACTAGGAGGTAATCTAGTCTTAATTATCAGCTTCCTTCGAGGTGAAGGTGGAACAAGAGTGGGATCTAGAACAACCGAAGGTGATTCAGGTTGAGAAATATTAGACTTAGGTTTTCTTCTACTTCTAGTTTCATTAGTTTTGTGTCTGAAACTTCACCATTATCAGATTCAGTTTGAACAACTTCAGTAATTTTTGGGCCATAATGAACTAAACCTGATTCTACTTCTTGCATTGGATTCACTTCGGTTTCTACTGTCTCAAATGGTAAAACTACGGATCTCTCGGGTTGTTCTGAGGTTCTAAATCTTGTTGATTTTGACCATTCAGTGTTAATATTTTCCAGTTGGCCAGGTGTAAATTTAGGGGGTTTACCCTGAATTCTATGTGAATGCCTTGGTATATCAGCCATGATGAAATTTTATCAAGAAACAAAATAATATTCACAATCCAAACCTAAGGTATCTAAAAATTAAAAACGATAAAATAACATGTGCTAGTAAATCTAAGGAATCAAACCATGCAAACAAGATTTTCATTGCTAAATCACTGGGTGGTGATGAAATTCAATGTCGCAGAGATCGAAATCAAAAGTGTCTAAAGATAGAGTGAGTGGAACCAATTACGCTGAAAACTTGCTTAATGTACATGATTTTGTGCAAGTAAACTTCATTTATGCCATCTCGAATGAAGAATACCCTCCAAAAATGTCCAAGTTAGTCTAGTCGACATATATTCCAGGTACAACAAAGAATTTTCCTCCGCCATCACCTTAAGTAATAGCCCTAATATTATTTTCTCTAAGGTTACCACGTAAAACAATTTAACTTGGGGGGACAGTTACAGATCTGATGTACATGCAAGGGAAAAATAACATAGCTTAATTCCCTTGAAAGTTCCTCAACATGGTTACTGAGGTTTACTTCCAAGTGACTCCCAAGTACCTTTAGACAAATTTTTTAATACGTGTAAATCACTCTACCATAGCTAATGAAGTGGGGTTGATCACTCCATTGGTTTTGATATGATCTCATGCTTAACTCCTTTGTAAGGGGAGCTCCCTAGAGCCAAATTTCAGTAAATGGATTCACTCCCTATCGCAAGATTTTAATGTTTCTTTTCAACTTTGGAAATTTAACTCACTTCCCTATTCCAAATCCCTACAACTTGATCTAATGTAGGTGGAAAAGAGCCCTAAAATAATAAAAATTTCTATATTAATTTTATTAGTGCTAATTTTAAGTGTTGTTACTTAATCAAAGGTAATGGATGTGAAACTGATGGACTTGTGACTTGATGCAAATCCTAATGCAATAAAAAATGAAACTGTGATCTTTTATTTTCAATGAATTTCGTGTGAATTTCTAACTGAAGTAAGGAAAGATTCTTTTCAATTTTTCAACAGAAATGTAAAAAACTCTTAAATCCCACTATATCCCTTTCCCTAAATGTAGATCTTCAATACGAAATACCCAAATACGAAAATTAACTTTTAAAATTTCACTTTTCCCAATAACTCAAAAAATCAAGAAACTTTTCTCTTTACAAACAATCACTTGAAAATTTGCAAAATGCAAGAAGAAACCAATCAAAACTAAAAATAATTTTCCTTATTGAATGCTATGATTTCAATGCAGTCAAGAGTACAGTTTAGAAAGACTTCAACAATGGAAGAAAAATGACTTTTTGTTTCAAAACTAGCATAAGAAGCACTTTTCATAAACAATACTCATTCTTGTAAATCATTGTTTTTAACTCACAAAAAAAATCTTTCACAAAAGAGAGAAATAAACACAACATATGATCCGATCGAAAGAAGAAAGACAAAAGGATGGAAAACCAAGACCAACTGATCTTTATTTTGATATATTGACCACTCACTAGATGAAGCTTTACCCTAATTTGTGAAAACAAGAAAACTACAAAGCAATTTTTTTCACAAAACTTAGGAAGACTGACAGAGACTCAATGAAGGTACAAACAAGTGTAACTAAATAGGAAAAATCAAAATCTTTGGACTTGATGAAGAGAAAAATTAAATTTTCAAAAATTCCAGGTATGTGCACAGGGCATAGAACAAACCAGTGCGTATGCGCACTATTGCGAAGAGGAAAGTACTCACAATTATTATATGTGCCTAAAGATAAAGTGCACACAATGGGAAAGTTTTAGAAAAATAAAAAAATGTCAAATAAAACATAAGATCTATATTTTCAATATTTCCAAACACTGAGATCGGGTTGTGGCTAAAGGATCAAAGGTGAAAACAAAGAGAATAATGGAGAGTGAGACGATCCCTAGTGGAGTCGCCAATTTTTTAGGTAGACTAATCCCTCTTGCAAACAAGATAGATCACCCTAGACCTCAAAGAAATCTAGTAATAAACAAGAAAGAACTGCTACCTTTCCTTAGCTTACGATTGATTGAAACAAAAAAAGTGAGGGAGATCACTTACCGTTTATCGAAATGCTTGTTGAAGTCCCTTTTAGTGCCTTTGATAGTTAGCTTCCATTTTACGCTTTAGAGATTGTTGCAGTGCTTTCCACAACTTCTCCATGATGTTTTGAGGGATATATACATAGACAGAAACACACAAACGATCAAAGCATATAGTATATAGAATGAAATATAAATGAACTAATTAACTCAACATATATCATAAATTGAATCAATAACCAATCATAACCTATGCGAGTGATTAAGGAATCCCACAAATGATATCATAGAAGACATATTTATGAAAGAGCAATTTATTTTATATTAATAAAATTGGGAACACACTTACAACCTCAAATCTTTGATGTTATAAGCCTCTTCTCACAATCTCCAACCCTCTCCTTGGATGAATAGCCTCCTAGCCTTATATCTGCAACATAAGCCTACCTTCAATAGTCATCCAAAATCCTTAGGCCTATGTTAACTCTATAGGCCAAGAGGGGGGAGTTTGGGATCCATTTCCCAAGGAATGAGATCTGCAAATGGTGGGATAAGGGTTCCACAAAGAGAGGCAGGTGGATCCATGACGGGAGGGATCAGGGCTGAATATGCATCCATTTGAAGCTTTTTAGTTGGGAAATATTTGACTAAGAATGCTTCTAGGCTTTACCTTTTATTTTTACTTGCGTTAAGTCATGTGTGCAGGCCATAGTGTCAGACATAGCATACTTATGCACAATTTCCGATGGACTCTTCTACATATGTGTAGAAATGGACTAGGGAACTACGTAGGAAGCCAAAAATAGGTTTTAAATCATTGGGATCCAAGAATTTCATTCTCTTTGAGATTGCTTTGGAACACATTGATGGATAGTGAAAGATCCAAACCGATGGTAATTTTCCTAATGCGACAAAATGATGTGTAAAAAAGAACCATGTACCACGTATAGCCCATGCAATGTTGTAGTGGTGTTTTTCTAATACAATTGGATTTTAGGAAAACTAATAATTAGAGTTCCAAATAATTAACATATGAATGCAATAGGTAATTAAACCAATTATCCAACACTTATGTAATCACATAACGACCAACACATGTCCTATAGGAAATGCAAGGTGGCCTACCAGAGCATGTGTAATGTATGTATGACTTGTGTATAGCCTATATGGCTTGTATATGAACCCAAAGATAGCTTAGATGTTGTGACAACCTTAGATAAGGTACATTTTATATGTAAAAGCCTATACTAATGACCTCATAATCTCAATCATAAATTGTCTATGAATGAAATTAGAAATAAAATTAATTAAATGCAACAACAATATCATGGTAATTGTTGATCTCGAATTTGACACAAAATTATAAAATGAGTTTTTGAGTGATTCTTATAGAAATAGAATGTGTAATTATTCATTTTAACCATTCATTCATCTATAAGAACCATAGTAAACATAAACTTGCAATGGAAAGGGACTTCTTCCCTTGCAAGGTATTACATCCTCTTTACAAAGGATCCGACAAGATAAGGGTGTGGATCTTGAAAGGGTATCAAGTCAATAGTATGTGGCTTGGAGAAGCATTTTGAAGAGTCTAATATAGTAGAAAATGTATTATAAACTTCTATCATCCCTTTATTGGAAACTTTGTAACAATTTGAAGGGAAATTTGGATGTACCAAGAAAACTTTCATTCTTGTAGGTGCTAATATCAAATCTCTTCCCCTTATGTTATCATAGTCAACATTGAACCTACGATAAACAACAAGGAACTAACTGATTAGAAAATTTGAGATGTTTTAAGGAGGGAAATTGTTAGGTCCCTATAATACTAGTGATTCCCCCATTACTATTGTAATTGTATCCCTTATTGTTAGTGTTGTGCCCATATTGTCCCCATATTGTTATTATTGTGCCCTATAGAAGCCCACTATTGTTATTTTTGTGCCCTTATATTATTATTATGATGTTAACTTTGATTATATTGTGACCCCTTAGACTCCTATATATGGAAAGGAGGTTTTGTCATTTGTATCATCCAAGAACTATTCATTTGTGTAATGTGAAGGAGGTTCCCCCCATGAAGATGTTGATTTTGAAGTTGTTTCTCTATATTTTCTTCTATTTTGTTAGTTGGTTTCATAATAATTGGTATCAGAGATTTGGATTCTAGGGTTTCGCTGCTTCAAACAAGTCATCGTGGAATTTTCACTATAACTTTTTTTCTACGATGTTTCAGAAGTTAAAATTAAAACCCATTTGAGATTAAATATTGATGAACCTCGGGCACGAATTTCATATCTTGTCTCACAAATTTTCAGAGATATGATCCAAGTAAATTATGGTTTTTACAGGCTCCCAATTATATCTCAAACAGGTGACCTAGGGAAAATCGTCATAACCTTCTCTTTGAGAACCAGATTGAAATTTTGTAAACCGTTGCAGAAAGAAGACATCCTTTATTTTTCTTTGTATTGGTTTCAGGTCCGAAGGTCGAAACAGTGACACCTGGCACTTCGTACAAGTTCGCTCTATTGAACCAGTATATATTCCGACCATCATGTGAGATTTGAAATAACTCTTCCTGGGAGAATCCAATCTTGATCAGACTTGCATGGTTTGAAAGAGAACTCAGAGGGCTACTACAGGAAAAAATTTCAGACCTTGGAGATCCAAAATTATAGAGATACAACAAATTCAATATTGAGCTCCTATAAAGTGAAAAATGGTGTATAGTTTTTTTTCTAAATTTTGCACAAGTTTGGTTTGAAAAATTAGTTTGAATGAATTCAAAGGGAAGCATAATTATTATTAATTGATGCCCCAAAGAAAGAAAGTGGAAACACCTAGTAAGCAACTTGAAAGCTCTAGCATGACTCATGAAGAAGAGGAAGAAATGTAACATGATATATCAAAATTACGAGACCAAGTGTAACAAAATTCACTCTCACAAAAAGTAATAGAAGCTAAGATGGATGGTTTAAAGAAAGCAATGGAAGCTAAGATGGATGGTTTAAAGAAAGACATGGAAGCTAAGATGGACGATATAGAAGAAAAACTTCAAGGCAACATGGCAGATTTGAAGATAGATTTGACAAAGTTGCTACAAGAAATGCTTATTAATGGTGAAAGGGTAGTAAAGGAAACTCATGATGAGAAAAAGAAAAATGTTAATCATGATTTCATAGACTCTAACATTGGATTGAAGACCCACCATGTTCCAAATATCGATATGAGGAAGTTTGATGTCAAGGATCCCGTAACATGGATACTACAGATGGAGCAATATTTCGATCTCCATTATGTGAAAAACACACAAAAGGTACGCATTACAACTTTATATTTGAAACCAAATCAATTCATATGGTATCGATGGATTTTCTCTCGTAAACAAATTATCACTTGGGCAATTTTTACGGATGAAATTATAGTACATTATGATGATACAAAAAGAAACACCTTTTTTAGCCAATTAATAAATCTCAAACAAAAGGGTTCAATGATGGAGCACATTGAGGAATTCAAAAAATTTAATATAAAGGTAAAAGATATTCCAGAGGAGCATAGGATTGATGTGGTCATAGGGAATTTAAAGGATAACATCCAACATGAGGTTGACCTTTGGGAACATAATTCATTGGAGAAGGCATTTAGGTTGGCAAGAAAAAAGGAAAAGAAATTATGGCAAAAAGGAAGCCTACCACTCACAACTATAAAGATGGAAGTGTTGTTGCCCCTAGCCTTCCACAACCTACAAGGTTGACACCACAACAATTGGAAAAAAAAGAGAGCAAAGGGCTTTGTTACACTTGTGATAGAAAATACATGAAAGGTCATAATTCTACTGAGAAGAAATTATTTTACATAGATTGTGAAGAGGAGGAAGAAAATGAACAAGAAACATCAAAAGAAGAGGATATACACCAACAAAAAACCCTAGAGAAAGAAGAAATGGATGTGACCATATATTCTAATGCATTGGCCAGAATTACCACTCCTCAAGCTATCAAGATAGGACATATCAAAAAGAAAAAGGTAATAGTGTAGATTGATTCAGGCAGTACCCATAATTTTATTCATTGTAAGATAGCTAAGGAATTGAATTTTTTCGTATATCTAGCACCAGAGTGTCAAGTGATGGTTGCATGTGGAGGAACCATAAATTTCTTTGGAAAGTTCCATAATATCAAGATATCCATGGGAGAATATGTATTGAATAGCCCAATGCTTTCCATTCCAATGGGTGGTGTTGATGTTGTACTAGGAGTCCAATGGATACAATCTTTGGGTACGATAGCTTTTAATTTTCAAGAACCTTTCATGAAATTTTTTTCGGAAGGAAAGGAAGTTGAATTAAAGGGTATCACAGGGAAACCAGGAAATATAATCAGCTCTAACGGAATGACAAAGCTTCTAAAGAAAGAACAACGAGGCATAATTGCACAATTATGTTTGCTAAAGGTTCCCACATCAAAATCATCTATTTCTCCAGATATCTAAAAATTATTGGACAATCATTCCAAGGTATTTGAGACTCCCAAAGGCCTCCCACCTATTCATTATCATGATCATGCTATTCATTTGATTCCAAAAATTTTTCCTACAAACATCAGGCCTTATAGATATCCCTATGTCCAAAAGAGTGAAATTGAACATATGGTTGCAGAAATGCTAGAGGTTGGTATATTTCAACCTAGTCAAAGTTCTTTCTCTGCTGCAGTAGTATTGGTTCACAAGAAGGATCGATCATGGCACATGTGTCTGGATTATATGGAGATCAACAAGTTCACTATTAAAGATAAATTTCTCATTCCTTTCATTGATGAATTATTTCACCAAGTTGGATCTTCGTTCAGGATATCATCAAATCAGAATCAATACTAAAGAAATTTTGAAAACAACATTTAGAACTCATGAGGGTCATTATGAATTTTTGGTCATGCCTTTTGGCCTCACCAATGCACCTTCTACATTTCAAGGTTTGATGAATTCCATTTTCAAACCCTTCGTTATAAAATTTTTGTTATTATTTTTTTGATGATATACTAATCTACATCAAGTCTTAGAAGGATCATGTTCAACATGTTGAGAGGGTTCTCAAACTATTGGAGGAGAAACAATTATATGAAAAAAGCTCCAAATGTTTCTTTGGAGTACAAGAGGTGGAATATCTAGGTCATATTATATCTCATGAAGGTCTTAAGGTAGACCATAGAAAAATTAAAGCCATTAAGGAATGGAAAATCCCCACATCCATAAAGCATCTGCGAGGATTTCCCGAGTTGACAGGGTATTATCGCAATTTTGTTAAGAATTATGGGAGAATAGCAACACCTCTAACAACATTATTAAAGAAAGATGCATTTTCATGCACTCCAGAAGCAAAGAAGGCCTTTGAACATCTTAAAGAGGTAATGTGCCAAGCACTGGCCTTAGCTACATTGGACTTCACAAACATCTTAAAGAGGTAATGTGCCAAGCACCAGTCTTAGCTATGCTGGGCTTCACAAAAACCTTTATTGTGGAATGTGAAGCCTCGGGAAATGGAATTGGTGTTGTCTTAATGCAAGAAAAAAGACCCATTGCTTTCGAAAGTCATCAAATCAAAGGAAAGTATTTACACAAAGCTATTTATGAGAAGGAACTGTTGGCAATACTACATGCACTTAAGAAATGGCGATCCTACCTAATGGGAAGACACTTCAAGGTAAAAACAGATAATGATAGTCTCAAATTCTTTTTAGAACAAAAATAATCTTAAGAAGAGAAACAAAAATGGGTCACAAAGATGTTGGGTTATGACTTTGAAATCATCCACAAAAAAGGGAAGAAAAATGTTGTGGTAGATACACTCTCAAGAAAGGATGAGGATGTGGAAGAATTGCTTTGCACCATTTCTATTCTCCAACTAGATTGGATAAACGAAGCAAGGGATGAATGGAAGAATGACGAAGATTTTTGGGCACTCATTCAAAAGATACAACAAGATCCCAGTACATCTGATACATTTAGCAGGAAAAATGATTCGTTATGGTACAAAGGTCACTTATACCGATGTAAGAATTCCCAACTCAAATAAAATATTATTATGGAATTACACACCTCTCCCTTAGGAGGGAACTCAAGATTTTTAAAAACTTAACACATGGTTAATGATCCGAATTTAAATAGGAACGCAACAAATTACAAATATAACCATAAACACAATAGAAACAACACTTCCTTTCATTAACATCAAATAATGAAATATGCTTACAAATAATGGAAATGAGACTAGCTCGGGCAATAGTAGCTTATCTCTGAGAAGAGATGTGGTGGCTACATCCCTCTGAACCAAGTTACAATGAGGCTCAATGGCCTTTTTATTATTGAACAATAAGAGAAAACCCTAAACGACCAAAACCCTAACCCGAGGAGATGTAGCACCAAGAGTTTATGAGCCCTATTAGGGTTAGTTGGGCAACCAACTTCCGGGGGTCGTGACTTGGTCATTGGAATATTGTGAAAAAAACATCATTTAGGGCCTCAAAATGGCTCCGTAAGTTCAAGACCCGAAAAACTGCCAAAAATAATAAACTATGTTACAATTAAGGAAACTGCAAAAAAACTAACAGAACAATGGTGGAGGTCCAAGTGGAATAGGCGAGTGGTCACAAATATCCATTTGGATCATTCCTCCCCCCTTAGGAAGCAATGGTCTCTATTGCGTTGAGTTCCTCCATGAGATGAGGAAACTTCTATTGAAATTGGTCCCTAGTGATCCATTTTCCTTGGTGCAATAGTTGGCTAGCTTTGACAACTCGATACAGTTGAATATTCTATTGGCGAGTATTCTTGATCTACGTGTCCATTATCCAAATAGTTGCAGCTTGTTCCATGCAGTGTGGATTTAACTCTTTTGGTGTGAGCTATTCTACAATGTCGGATGTGTCCAGTAATGGTGGAAAGTATGGCCAAAGGAGATCCACATTGAACACTGAATGTAGGCCAAGGAATGGGAGAATGCTAAGCTCAAAATAGCTATCTCCCACAGACTTGGTGATGGTGTATGACCCATATCGAAGCGGGCGAATCTTGCAGTGGGGTCCAGCGAGGCCTTCTCCAGATGTACCCAAACTTTTTCACCCACTTGGAACTTGTGTGGCACCCAATGTTGATCATGCCGCTACTTTTACCTAGCATTGGATTTTTCCAATATGTCATGGACCTATTGGCAGATGTGTTAAACGTTCTTAATGAAGAAATTTGCCTTGTTGGCTTCAGACTAGACATGAGTTGAATCTGCTTGAGTCAGTGCAAATGGTATGGCCACATCAATGGGACATAGTGGCTAGAATCCCAAGCCCACCTGAAAAGGGTTGTGGCCAGTCAAGCTATGGAGAGCCTGGTTGTAGCTGTGTTGAACATAGGGGAGGCTCTCATCCCATGTGCGTGGATTCTTTGAGTTTTACATGTGCAGAATGTGTACGATCATCCTCTTGACAACCTTTGTCTTTCCATCAGTTTGGGGATGGAAATCTATGGACTTAGTAAGTTTGGTGTCCAATATCGACCAGATACTAGACCAGAATGTACTAAGGAATGTATTGTCCCGATATGAGATGATATACTATGGGATCCCAAAGTGTACCCACAGTCATTCAAAGAAGAGCTTAGTAGTGGCTTCTACTGTGATACTCTTCTTGCAGGCTACCATAATGGCCATCTTCGAGAATCTGTTGACGACCACAAAAACACAGTCGTTGCCATGGTTAGTAGAAGGAAGGCCTGACATGTAATCCATGGAGATGGATTATGAATGTCAACTAGGGGTAGGCAACGGATTATAGAGACCTTGCTTCTTGATGGTCAGTTTGGAAATGGCACAGGTAGTGCAGGATCTGATCTACTTCCTGACATCCTATCGAAGATTCGGCCAATAGAAATACTTATGTAGTACTACCACCATTTTCTCAACGCCGAAATGGCCAGCAGCCTGACTATAGAGTGCTTCACAAATCATCTTTGCACGCTCTCTTGAAGGAACACAAAGGTGTCCCAGGGGACATAAAAGAGCATCTTGGAGATGAAAATCTTGAACTTGCTGACCCTCCAAGAGCGCATGGTATGTGTGGCCAAATTTTGGGTTGTTTTTGTAGAGAAGTGGCCAATCAGAAGTCTCGTACCCATAAGAGTTGAGCACGGTGGTTAACGCCATGATCGATGGTCGGTTGAGGTAGTATGAAACATTATTTGTGTTTCCCTTCTTGTACTTGATATTAAAATGGAGTTGTTTTAGGTATGTGGACCACTTATGATGGCGATCATTCTACAACTTCCCTTGCATTTGTATGAACTGCAGGGGTTGGTGGTCTATGTAGATGACCATTTCCTTTTCCCAAAATGTAATGCTTCAATTGTCGGTGGACCTGCACAATGGAATACATCTCTTTGTCATAAGGGGGATACTTCCGGACTGTGTCTAAAAGTTTCTAACTGTGATATGCCATTGGATGCCCATGATGAGTAAGGACTGCCCCAATAGCATAGTCATAGGCATATGTCTCAATCTTAAATGGTTGTTGTAAGTATGGTAATGTGAGCACTTATATAGAGAAGAGGTGATGTTTCAACTCTACGAATGCCTTCTTTTAAGATTCAGACCAAAATAATTTTGCTTTCGCTCCTCCTTTGGTGACTTGACTCAAGGGCCAAGTGATATGAGAGAACCCCAACACAAACCTACGGTAAAAATTTCCAAGACCTAGAAAGATGCAAAGCTCTGTTGGAGTGGTTGGGACTCGCCAATCCCCAATGACTTAGATCTTGGTTGGATCCACATGCACCCCTCGTTCATCAATAATGTATCCCAGGTATTGAACCTGGATCATGCCAAAAGTGCATTTCTCCAAATTGGCACATAACTTGTGTTGCCGCAGTGTTTGGAGAACCTTGTGGATGTGGTGGAGGTGCTCTTCCCAACTATGACTAAAGATCAGGATTTCATCCAAGTATACCACTACAAATGAGTTGGTGAATGGGCGCAAGATTTCATCCATCAGCCTCATGAAGGTTGCAAGAGAATTCATCAACCCAAAAGGCATAACCAACCATTTGAAAAGGCCCTCCTTGGATTTGAAGGCAATGTTCCACACATCAAAGGGTTCTATTGGTACCTGGTGATATCCGGACTTCAAGTCGATATTGCTGAAATATATTCCCCCTTTGAGTTGGTCTAGAAAGTCATCAATCCATGGGATCACGTACCTATTCCGGATAGTGATCTTGTTCAATGCCCAATAGTCAATACAAAGTCTCCAAGTGACATCCTTCTTATATACCAACACGATCGGGCTTCCACATGGAAATGAACTCGGAAGGATGTGACCTTTCTATAGCAGCTTTTGAATTTGCCTCTTGATTTCATCATTCTCCAGAATGGAGCGTTGATAGATTGGTTCATTGGGTAACGGTGCACCTGGGGTCAGATTGATGGAGTGCTTGACCTGACAGTGAGGAGGCACCACATGGGGGAGGTGAAGATTGTTGGAAATAATACTGAGAGGGGGGGTGAATCAGTATTATCAAGTTCTTTTAATAAATCTTCCTTATTTATACTTTGAATTATTTTTGCATGTCAGTACCATAAAATAATGAGCATGAACAAAGAAAAACAGATAGTCACACCAAATAACACCAGATGTAAGCTGGAAACCCAATGTGGGTGAAAACCACCTGCTGCAATATGTCTCTATCTTCTTTCAAATTAGAAACTCCTTTTACAATGGTTTTGTACTGGTGCAATCCTTTACCAGTACGCAGGCTGCAACCTGCAGAGAGCTACAACTCTCTCTCGTTTTCCAGTCTCTCCTGGAAGGGAGCTACAACCCCCTACTTCTTTTCTTTCAAGGACCACTTTTCATAAATTTTCAAACTGGATCCATGAAAATCAAATGATCATCAAGTACAAGTAAATCACCCAGTCAACTGCAGTAACCAGATCAATAGTAACAGTAAACTAAACCCAGAACACCTTATCAACAAAGAAAAGTCAGTCAAATAAATGCCTTAATACAGATACGCAGTTTTCCTTTCTCTGGCCTGCATAGCTACGCACTTCACCTTCTGCTCCCCTGCGTATACCCGCAGAGAGCCTTCTGCTGCACCGCGTACCCACGCACTGTTCCTTCAATCACGCCGCGTACTGCTACTGTAGCCACGCACCCACAGATGCTATCACGCCGCGTACTGCTACTGTAGCCATGCACCCACAGATGCTATCATGCTGCGTACCTACACACCTGCGGCTTTTGAAGGGCCACGTACTTTCACTGTGCCTACGCACCTGAACCTCTGTCGCGCTGCGTACCCACGCACTGCGCCTTCTTCTACTCTATGTACCCACGCAGTGCGCCTTCTTCTGTTGTGCGTACCCACGCACTTGCACTGTTAATCACCTGCGTACCTCTGGTTAGGGCCGAATTGGCAGTCCACCAGTGTGCTACAGATAGTCAGATGCCCAGATCTGATCATGCGCCCGAGAGATCAAGCTTTTAAACTGATAACCCAATATTTCAGATCTTAAGATATTCAATTTGCAAAGGTGTCTTGGCCAAGTGATCTCCTTCCCTATTTATAGTCAAATTAGATCCTATAACATGGGCAAAAACCATAGAAACAAGAACGGCGGGCTAAATACCACAAGCCAAACATAATAAACCCCACGTGAGTGAGCTTCTCTGCCTTGAAGTAAGTGAACTGGGGGTACGCACCTTCTGAACGGGTGACCTGCGTGTATGGACGCACTTCCTGGCCGACGTACCTGCGGGTACGCACCTTTTGAACTATTCTCCTGCGTACCTCTTAATTTTCAACATTTTGAGAGCCTGATCAGAGCATTGCCACCTGTATGAGTTGCCATCAAGTACAACAAATGAATCATAGATCCATACCAGAAACACCAGAAACATAATGCCAACAATCTCCCCCTTTGGACTTGATGGCAACCTCAAAATCTTCAACGTCAACGTCATTCTCCCCCTTTGACATCAAGGGCAAAGGGTTATGCTCCCCCTAAGAACATGCTTCCCCTGAATATAAACCAGATCTGCAAAGAAGAACCATAATCCACCAAACACCATGACCATGAAAGAGATAGAGACATATTGCAGCAATATTCAGACCAGCATCCATGATGTACTTCCTCCACAATGCCAACAATGCATTATATGCTCCCCCTGAACCTGTACCATTCGATCTTCGACCAATCCGCAGCCCAGCAAATGTACGCATATACCCCAGATGAACCTTGCGTACAACCGTCAAAAGAGATTCAACAACATGATGATGCATCAATAACCCCCAGCTTTTGCCTGAGGTATTCAAAGGTCTCCCTGGGCAATGGTTTGGTGAGTATATCAGCAACTTGTTCCTTAGAAGGAACATACTCCAACTTGACCTTTTGTTCAAGTACTTGTTCCCGTAGAAAATGATACTTGATCGGTATGTGCTTGGTCTTTGAATGCATGACTGGGTTCTTTGAAATGCTGATTGCACTTGTATTATCACATAAGATGGAGATGGGTGGTATACAAGTAATTTGAAAATCCTGCAAGGTCTGCATCATCCAAAGGAGTTGAGTGCAGCAAGATGCAGCAGCAACATATTCCGCTTCAGCTGTAGACAAGGCAATCGAACTCTGTTTCTTGCTGAACCAAGATACTAATCTGGAACCCATAAAGAATGCACCACCACTTGTGCTCTTTCTGTCATCCACGCTTCCAGCCCAATCTGCATTTGTATAAGCATGAAGTGTGAGATCTGTATCTCTAGGATACCATAAGCCATAGTTTTGAGTTCCTTGAAGATATTTTAAGATTCTCTTACTGCCTGAAGATGAGTTTCCTTTGGATTTGCCTGAAATCTTCCAACTATTCCTACTGCATGCATTATGTCTGGTCGGGTACCTGTCAAATAAAGTAGACTTCCAATCATAGATCTGTAGGTTGGTTGATGCACTGCTGCTGATTCATCATTTGCACTAAGGCTACATCCTGTGACCATGGGTGTACATACTGTTTTTGCATCTTCCATGCCATATTTCTTCAAAATCTGCTTGAGATACTTGGTTTGAGACAAAAAGATCCCTCCTTCTTTTTGTTGGATTTGCAAACCAAGAAAATATGTCAGTTCTCCCAGCAAGGACATTTCGAATTCTTTCTGCATTACCAAGGCAAAGCTTTGACTCATAGCTTCTTCATTGCTCCCAAAGATAATGTCATCTACATACACAACAAGTATTAGCAATTTGTCGTTTTCAACTTTTATATAAAGATTGCTATCTGCTGATCCTTTTGAAAAACCTTGTTGATGAAGATATTTGTCCAAGCGATAGTACCAAGCCCTTGGAGCTTGTTTGAGATCATAGAGAGCCTTTTTCAATCTGCATACAAGATTTGGATCATTTCCAAGAATGAAACCATCTGGCTGCTCAATGTATACTTCTTCTTCCAAGTCTCCATTCAGAAAGGTTGATTTCACGTCCATTTGAAATACTTTGAAGTTTTGAAAGCTTGAGAGAGCAAGGAACATTCGGATGGCCTCAAGTCTTGCAACAGAGGCAAAGGTTTCTTCAAAATCTATTCCTTCTTGTTGCGCATACCCTTTACAAACAAGTCTGGCCTTGTTTCTAATTACTTCTCCATTTTCATTCAATTTATTTTTGAAGACCCATTTTGTCCCTATAACATTCTTATCCTTTGGTCTAGGAACCAGCTCCCAAGTGTTGTTCTTTTCGATCTGCTCAAGTTCTTCATCCATTGCTTTGACCCAACATTCATCTTTGCATGCCTCTTTCACATTTTGTGGTTTAGTGGAAGAGAGTAATGCCAAATAGCTTGAAGCTTCTGCAACTGTTCTTCTTGTTTGAACACCTGCTTCTTTCTGCCCCAAAATCTGAGATTCTGGATGATTCTTCTGAACATATCTGGATGGAGTCTTCTCTTCTATCCTTATCTGCTCCTCTGGTTCTTCTTAAGGTTCTTCTTCTTCATCATTCTGTCTTTGAGGGTAGTCTTCATCTTCTTCGATATCTTCATGATTTACTTGCCTAGGAATGTATCCCTTCTCATCAATCACTACATCAATGCTGTCAACAATTCTTCCAAGTCTTTTATTGTAGCATTTGTATGCTTTGCTGTGTGGAGAATAACCAAGAAGAATGCCTTCATCTGCTCTAGGTTCAAGTTTGCCAAGTTGCTCATCAGTATTCTTAATATAGCATTTGCTCCCAAATATTTTGAAGTGCTTTACCGAAGGAGTCTCACCATACCAGAGCTCATGAGGGGTTTGAGTGCTATTCACCCGGACATTTGTTTTGTTGAGAATAACAACTGCATCATATGCAGCTTCACCCCAGAAAGTTGCGGGAGTTCCAGACTCATCAAGCATAGCACGAGCCATTTGTTGGACTGTTCTGTTCATTCTTTCCACCATTCCATTTTGCTGAGGAGTTCTAGCTGTAGAGAATTCTCTTCTTATCCCATGTTCTTCACAGAAATCGAAAAATTCATTTGAGGTAAACTCCCCACCTCTGTCGGATCTGAGGCACTTAATTTTGTATCCTGATTCATTTTCAACCAAGGCTTTAAAGGATTTGAATTTTTCGAATGCTTCATCTTTGTGCTTCATAAGTCGTAACCAGACAAACCTGGAGAAATCGTCAATGAATAATATCAAGTATTCTTCTCCTCGGGGTGTCCTTTTCCTGAATGGTCCACATACATCTGTATGTGCAAGCTCAAGAGGCATGCTAGCTGATCCTTCCTTCTCTGGAAAGTTAGTTCTGGTTTGCTTTCCAAACTGACATGACTTGCATATGGTGTTGTCTGGAATTTTGATATCTGGAAGACCGCGAACTGCCTAATATTTGCATGCTTTCCTTATTTGTGAAAAGCTTAGATGCCCCAACCTCCGGTGCCATAACCAGTGTTCATCATCCTTGCTTAGATAGCATTGTTGTTGTCCTTCTTCAAATATGTATAGATTATTTGGAGTTCTTTTACCTTTGATCACTGTTTTACCTGTATCAAGATCACGAACAAGACATCCATTTGTTCTAAATATCACCTCGGTTCCTTGATCACACATCTGGCTGACACTTAGAAGATTATGCTTCAATCCATCAACATACAAAACATTTCCAGCTTTGACCTTTTCTTTTAACTGAGCAGTGCCTTTTCCTTTTATAGCTGCAGGAGTATCATTTCCAAAAGAAACTTTCTTTCCCTTTTCTAAAGCAGAATATGATTCAAGTTTTTCTTTATCACCTGTCATATGCTTCGAACATCCACTGTCAATGTACCATAGATTTTCCTGTCCCTCTGCATAAAATGCTATCCCACATCTTTCTGTTTGTGGTTCCTTTATTCTCCATGTTTTGGTGCTTGAGGCTTGTTCCTTTGTTTGCTGAAACCTGCTCCTGCATTCAGAATCTTCATGACCAAAGTTATTGCAAATAGAACATTCAACTTCATTTTCAAGAACCGAAAAGTTGTTATAGGTCCTCTTTGTAATCCCGATCATACTTCTTTGTTTTTGAGCTTCTCTAGTCATGATCGTTTTATATGCAACACATTGAGCTGCTTTGTGACCAAAGTTATGGCAAGAGAAGCATTGTCCATTGAAGAAACTTCTGCGGTTATCAAATCTTCCGGCCAAACGATTGTAATTTCTATTGTCATTCATTCTTGAAGCAAATTGAGAGGATTTTACCTGTGGCTGGTTGTAGCTTTTGTTCATCCTTAAGACGGATTGCCCCTGGTTTACCTGATAGTCTTTGTTTGTAATTGGTCCCTGCTTTACCTGGTGATCTCCATTGTGCTTTTGCTCATTCCTTCTTGCTGCATCAAGATAACTTTTTGAGGTGGATGCTTGAGAAGTTTCTCCATTATACCCCAGACCTGTCTTGTTTAGTGGAGAACGCTGTACATTGATGATCTCATCCAGAGTTTCAGATCCTTTGACAAACTTAAGATTATTAGCCTTTGTTTTCTCAATCTCTTTTCTAAGACCAACAGTTTCACCTTCTAATTTTTCAAGATATTTTTCTTTTTCATCAATCTGAAATTGTAGAGTATCAATGATCATATTCTTTTCTTCTATACATGTCTTGAGTCTAGAAATTTCTTCATGAAAGCTATCCACATCTATAACATCCATGTAATCATCATCTTCAAATGCCATTAAAAGTTTATAGTCATTACCTCGCTCATCTTCATCACTATTTGATAGACCATCACTATCTTCATGAGTGTAGTAGCTTTTCTTATTTGCATTCTGTTTCTTGCTCCATCTAGCAGGTTCCTTTCCTTTGTCAATCTTATCCTTATGAGGAAATTTCACAGCATAATGACCTACTCTTCCACAAGCAAAACATTTAAAAGGTAACTTACCTCTGAACCTTCCAGTACCCCGTTGAAGATTTTTGACAAAATTTGATTCTTCTTCTTCTTCTGGCACGTGACTTGCTTCATAGTAGTCTCTTTTGCCTGAATCCTTGAAAGCAGCTTCTCTCCTGTCTGATGGACCTCCCTTTCTCATTTCATAAGCAGTTAAAATTCCGTGTAGCTGAGACATAGTAAGAATTCGTAGATTTTCCTTTTCTTCTATTGCAGACTCTTTAGATTCAAACTTGGGGGACAATGATCTTAAAACTTTTTCAACCACAATAGCCTCTTTTATTTCTTCACCCAAGTTTTTCATGCAATTAACAATCTCGTCTACCCGAAGAAAATAGTTAGCCACACTTTCATCATTATACATTCTGAGATTCTCATACTGAATCCTGAGGGTTTGAAGTTTAGCACGCTTTACCTGTTCATCTCCTTCATAGCTCAAGACAATCTTGTCCCAGATTTCCTTTGCGGATTTATATTGCATAACCTTTACGAATTCTGTTTGAGATAAGCATCCTAGCAGAGTATTGACTGCTTTAGCATTTGTTTCATATTTCTTCTTCTCGGCCGAATCTGTAGGAGTAGCTAAAGGAAAAGTGTAGCCTGTATCTATGATATCCCAAACTTCTGTACCAAGAGATTGAAGATAGGCAGTAACTCTTACCTTCCAATAATTGAAGTTTGTCCCATCAAAGATTGGTGGCCTGATTGATGCTTCCCTCTCGTAGTTGCTCATGATGAATGATCTTCCTTCAAGCGATCAAGCTTCTCTGAAGGACCTGCTCCGATACCAATTGTTGGAAATAATACTGAGAGGGGGGGTGAATCAGTATTATCAAGTTCTTTTAATAAATCTTCCTTATTTATACTTTGAATTATTTTTGCATGTCAGTACCATAAAATAATGAGTATGAACAAAGAAAAATAGATAGTCACACCAAAGAACACCAGATGTAAGGTGGAAACCCAATGTGGGTGAAAACCACCTGCTGCAATATGTCTTTATCTTCTTTCAAATTAGAAACTCCTTTTACAATGGTTTTGTACTGGTGCAGTCCTTTACCAGTACGCAGGCTGCAACCTGCAGAGAGCTACAACTCTCTCTCGTTTTCCAGTCTCTCCTGGAAGGGAGCTACAACCCCCTACTTATTTTCTTTCAAGGACCACTTTTCATAAATTTTCAAACTGGATCCATGAACATCAAATGATCATCAAGTACAAGTAAATCACCCAGTCAACTGCAGTAACCAGATCAATAGTAACAGTAAACTAAACCCAGAACACCTTATCAACAGAGAAAAGTCAGTCAAATAATTGCCTTAATATAGATACGCAGTTTTCCTTTCTCTAGCCTGCGTAGCTACGCACTTCACCTTCTGCTCCCCTGCGTATACCTGCAGAGAGCCTTCTGCTGCACCGCGTACCCACACACTGTTCCTTCAATCACGCCGCGTACTGCTACTGTAGCCACGCACCCACAGATGCTATCGCGCCGCATACTGCTACTGTAGCCACGCACCCATAGATGCTATCACGCTGCATACCTACACACCTGCGGCTTCTGAAGGGCCGCGTACTTTCAACGTGCCTATGCACTTAAACCTCTATCGCGCTACATACCCACGCACTGTGCCTTCTTCTGCTCTGCATACCCACGCAGTGCGCCTTCTTCTGCTGTGTGTACCCACGTACTTGCACTGTTAATCACCTGTATACCTCTGGTTAGGGCCAAATTGGCAGTCCACCAGTGTGCTACAGATAGTCAAATGCCCAGATCTGATCATGCGTCTGAGAGATCAAGCTTTTAAACCGATAACCCAATATTTCAGATCTTAAGATATTCAATTTGCAAAGGTGTCTTGGCCAAGTGATCTCCTTCCCTATTTATAGTCAAATTAGATCCTATACCACGGGCCAAAACCATAGATTCAAGAACGGCGGGCTAAATACCACGGGCCAAACATAAGAAACCCCACGTCAGCGCGCTTCTCTGCCTTGAAGTAAGTGAACTGGGGGTACACACCTTCTGAACGGGTGACCTGCGTGTATGGACGCACTTCCTGGCCAACGTACCTGCGGGTACGCACCTTTTGAACTATTCTCCTGCGTACCTCTTAATTTTCAACATTTTGAGAGCTTGATCAGAGCATTGCCACCTGTATGAGTTGCCATCAAGTACAACACATGAATCATAGAGCCATACCAGAAACACCAGAAACATAATGCCAACAAAGATGTCGTCGTACTCCTCCACGACCTTGCCCATTTGTTATTGTCATGTGGAGGGATTTGTCTTGAGTTCATGGCCATCGTCTTCTTCTTTCCTTGAGGGAGTATCATCAGGAAAAAAATTCTCGGTTTTTGAAATGAGCTTACTGCATTGTTTTGCAGTAACCAGAGAGATGGCGGTAGGCAGTGCTACCTCCAGTATCATGTACAACTTATTTCCCAATGTAACAATAATAACATGAGGCCTTGAATCATAAACATCATGTCACTTCCACAAGTATGGTTGGCCTAATAATACATCACAAACAGCGAGGGGAGCAACATCACATAATACTTCATCCGTGAAGGGCTTGATGCTGTATGGGAGGCAACATTATTAACTCACACGCAAATCCTGTCCTTGGTGAAGCCAACCGATGGTGTACAGTTGTGGGTGTGTTTTGGTTGCTAAGCCCAACCGCTTTATGACCTCTGCTGCAGTGAGGTTCTTGTGACTCCCGCTATTGACAATGAACTATATCGGGGAACCCTTTTCCCACATCTGGGAGTGGAAGAGATGCTCCTCCTCTGGATCTTCAGGTTCCTCCTTCTAGATAATTATGGTGGCGACGGTGGCATTGGGCTCTGCATCAATAATCTTCTCCCCTTTTTCATTCCCCTTGTTGAGTTCTGACTGAGAATCGGAACATGCATCTGATTCTGAAGCCTTCATCTCAGCCACCAAAGACTTCTTGGCTTGACACTCACTTGTGTTGTGGGTGGATCTCTTATGGAACTCACACCACTTTCCTATGTCCTTCCTCGGTTTGCAGTGTTGTCCTCTACTTGTAGCCTTGGTGAGTTGTCCTGGGTCATTCCGCCTTAGCTTTGTCCTTTGTTCTGTAGTTTGGGGGCACCTTTCCCTTGCTTTGGATTTACAGATCCAAAGTCATGCTTCTTCTATTTAAACTTCTCAATCTTGACGGTGTATTAGTACGCCGTGCCGAGCGAGAAGATGTCCAAGAACTCCATCTCATCCTGGATGTATCTATGTACGTAGTCACAGTACTTGAGTAACAAATGCTTCTCAGAATCCTTGATACCTAACTTCATGTGAAGGGTATGAAAAACATTGGTAGAATTTGGCACATCTTGGTCCCTTCCCTTCCGCAGCGTGGTCCACTTTATGTATTTTTCCTCGTAGCTCCCAACAGGGTAGTACTGCTCCTTGATGGCATTCCGGAATTAATTCCAAGTGGGAGTGGCTGAAAACAGTGAGGTCATACTTTCATCCTTCTGCTCACAATAGGTTTCCCACAAGTCCTTGACGTGGGGGATGGCTTTGAGAAGAGAAAAAGTAATATTTTCTCGGCTGGAAAAATCATGACCAGAAAAATACCCTTCTAGCAGATTCAACCATTTATCTACAGCATCTAAATCTATTTGGCCATCAAATATGGGAATTTCAAAGTTTACTTGAAGCTTAAAAGGTGTGGAGCCTCCAGAGTGGCTGTTGGATGTGGATGTGCCACCGGTGGGCAATCGTTGAAGGATCTGGGCAAAGTTATCCATCATCGCATTCCTTTGTTTCTCGAGGGCCTCCTCGAGAAATATTTTGATACGATCTCCTACTCCCTCATCTTTCTTTTCTTCCCCCATGGGAGGCCGTCAGGATTTACAAGGTTGATGTTGCAAAGGTTCGACCAGTTCGATCCCTAACTCCTTATATCCTGACCTCGTTAGGGACATGGAAAGAAAAACAAAGAAAGAGCAGACCGCTCTGATACCACTGATCTGAATTTAAACTGGAAGGTAACAAATTATAGATATAACCATAAACACAATGATGTAGCAGAAATAACACTTCCTTTCATTAATATCAAATAATTAAATATGCTTACAAACAGAATGGAAATGAGACTAGCTCGGGCGATGGTGGCTTATCTTTGAGAAGAGATGTGGTGGATACATGCCTATGGACTATGTTACAATGAGGCTCAAGGGCCTTTTTATTGTTGAACAATAAGAGAAAACCCTAAACAACCAAAACCCTAACCCTATGAGATGTAACACTAGGAGTTTATGGGCTCCATCGGGGTTAGTTGGGCAACCAACTTCTCAAGGTCATAACTTGGTCATATTATCTTCATTTGATGTGCATGATACCTCGCTGGAAAGATCTCTCTGAGGAATACAACTAAAAATGCGATTTGAATAAAATCTCCTAGGGGAATATTGCAAAAAAAACATCGTTTAGTGCCTCAAAACGGCTCTGGAAGTTCATGACCCGAAAAACTGCCAAAATAGTAAACAATGCTACAATTAAGGAAAATGAAAAAACTAACAGAACAATGGTGAGGGTCCAAGTGGAATAGGTGGGTGCACCTGAATCAGTTAAGAAGGATTTTTTTTTGGATGGCCTTAAATCTGATATTCAAACGTTTGTGGTGGAATGTTTGGTTTGCCAACAAAATAAAGTTGAAACAATTAAGACCCCAGGTCTATTCCAACCTTTATCCATTCCAAGTCAACATTGAGAGGAGGTTTCAATGGATTTTATCATAGGTTTACCCAAATCTGAAGGAAAGACTGTCATCATGGTGGTAGTTGATAGACTTACCATCTATGCAAACTTTTGTGGATTATCTCATCCATTTAAATCCAGTACAGTTTCTACTGCATTTATGGAAACAATTCATAAGCTACATGGAAACCCAAATATTATTGGAAGCGACAGAGATCCCATTTTCACTGAAAATTTTTAGACAAAATTATTTTCTTGACTTGGCACTCAGTTAGCTCATAGCTCATCTTATCATCATCAATCTGATGGGAAAACTGAGATAGTAAACACATGTTTGGAAGGATATCTTTATTGCTTTGTATCTAATAAAAAGACACAATGGGTCAAATGGTTGCCTCTGGATGAATGGTGGTATAACACTTCCTTCCATACTACAGCAAACATGACCCCATTTATGGCACTTTATTGACATCATCCACCATCCATCACATCATATTTAAGAGAAAATTCTAAAGTTCAAGTAGTGGAAGATCACATCGAGCATAAAAAAAAGTTCCCCAACTCCTAAAGGATAACCTCACTCTGGCACAGAATAGAATGAAACAATAGGCAGATCAACATCGCAACAAAATAAGTTTTGATGTAGGTAACTAGGTATTTCTATGGCTACAAGCATATAAACAAATGTCCCTCAAGCAAGCTAAGAAGGAAAATATATTATCACCAAATTATTATGGTATGTACAAGGTGTTGCAAAAGATTGGTACTATGCCATACAAATTGGAGCTTCCAACAGCTTCCTGAGTGCACCCAGCTTTCCATGTTTCATTCTTAAACAAGGTTATAGGTGACAAGCTCCCAGTTCAAACAATATTTCCAAAACTTGACGAGGAAGGAAAAATCACATTGGAAACTAAGGCAACCACACAAACAAGAACTCGACAGCTACGAAAACGATCAATTTCAGAGTATCTCATCAAGTGGAAGAACTTACCTGCTGAAGATTCTACATGGGAGGATGAGAATTTTATACAGAAGCATCCAAAAATACTCAAGCATTGAGGAAAACACTTTTTTGAAGGAGAGTGGCATGTTAGGTCCCTATAATACTAGTGATTCCCCCATTACTATTGTCATTGTAGCCCTTATTGTTATTTTTGTGTCCCTATTGTCCCCACATTGTTATTATTGTGCCCCATAGAAGCCCACTATTGTTATTGTTGTGCCCTTATATTATTATTTTTATGTCGTCTTTGATTATATTGTGACCCCTAAGACTCCTGTATATAGAAATGAGGTTTTTTCATTTGTATCATCCAAGAATTGTTCATTTGTGTAATGTAAAGGAAGTTTCCCCCTTGAAGTGGCTGATTTTGATGTCATTTCTCTATATTTTCTTCTATTTTGTGAGCTGGTTGCATAACATAAATGTTTTGCAATAGGCACCATGAAGTTAATCAAATAGAAACAACTTCTGGGTTAGCCCTTGAGCTGATGTTAGAAGCATCAAAACAATAATTGGAATTCAAATTAAAAAAAAATGGAAAGAAATTGTTTAAAATTACCATTATGGGTCGATTGATCACTCCTTCATAGAGTAGGTGAGGTTAGTTTATCCTTTGATGGATTTGTAGGTGGGGTTGATTCACTTCTCCTCTACACACTCTCGAGGTTACTTGGTTGATAACTCCTTAGTAATGCAAGTGGGGTTGGTTTATCCTCAGATGGATTTGAAGGTGAGGTCAGTTTCTTTATTGGGAAAACTAGTGCAGGAGTCCCTTTGGGTGGGGTGGAGGGGCACCCACCTTACTTGTGAAAGTATTGCAATATGTTTACAACTTCTAAAATTCTGGCACACTAATTGGGAGCCAACGTGGCCTGCCTATAAAAAGGCATTACATAGTTCCCACCGAAGTCTAAATCTAGGTGTGCTCAACAAATTCAAAAAAGTAACTAAAATTTTAAGAATCATACAACTAAAAGATGATGTAGATGGACAATTGTTGGGATAGGTTGTAAATGAGAAAGGCTACAAACAGACCCAAATCAAAATCCAATTGTAGAGACTTGTTTAAAATTTTGGAAATGAATCCCCAATTACCAAGCAAGTTACAATTTTACTCCTCAAGTTAGTTGAGGATCCCATTTGCTTTATGCTCAATTTGGAGGGGGAAGTTCATGACCTACTCCTCTAAATAATGAAACCATAGTCCTCGAATCATTGATTCAACCCTAAACCAATTTTGTTTCCCCACGGGTGAAATGAAAAACTTGTGGAAAAAGAGTTCGGGAACTTGTTGATGCTGCGATTAACACCCTCCAAAATTTTTCCTACACTAAAATTTTGGAGCCTACTGAGGATCTTATAGTCTATCATAATATGGTTACTCCATGGTCAATTGATTTTTTGTAAAAGGTTTAAGTCTTCCTACTAGTTTTAAACTATCAAGTCACTTTCTCACACACATCCTCAGTCTTGGATGAGTTCATGAGCACGCTTTCTTTATGAAATCTTTAAAAGGCACAAAACCCTCCATAAAGACAATGCCTATGCAATTGTCAACTCATATCGACAGTTAGTGCACACTTTTGTTGACAACTTCCCTCACTTTGGTTGTGTTTGTACTTTTATTTCGGTGATTTTTCTTGACTACCGCTTTTGTGCACTGTTGATTTCACAAGTGTCACTTTTATGTTTTTGGTTGTTGCTTTTCCTCATTTTCACTTTAATAAATGTTGTTTTAATGTTATCTTCAATTTGGCATGTGTTGCTTTCAAGTTTTTTCGCATTTTGCAGGTCGTCTTCATGTTTTCCTCTTGTCATATGTGTTACTTTTGTTGTTTTCACTCCTACATGTGTCACACCTTTGAGCACCACTTGAGTTAGTTTTGGTGCATCCTTTTACATTACATGGTCCTCTATATCATCAGAATATGTTCTAGATACATTCATACAACTTTCTACACCTTTAGCTCATGGTCATCACCTTTTTCATAACTTGTGTTCTAGGTGCCATAATGTGTCATTTCAATTGTCGCACTTAGAAATAAGTGTCACTTTGTTGTTGTTTTGAGGTGTGATTGTTATCCATGAGTCCTATGTATCCCCCTAGCTTGTATCAATGGAATTTATGTGTGTTATCCATGTTTGATTCTTATTAAGATACATTTCTTTCTCTTACTCTGTTAGTCCCACACTTAGCCATTTTGGGAGATCTCCTTGGTCCTCCTACTCAGTGTAAGTTGTGAAGTATTGATCATATAACTAAATGATGATATTAACCTATTCATGAGCCTCAATGATGCAATATTTCTCACCAATATTTGTGTGCTAATGTCCTTGTCGTGATCATCTCAAATTACTACACATTAAGAACCTTCCAAGTGTTGTTACCTAACCCTTATTTCTTTTATTGACTCACTACACCAAGTTTTGATCACCTCTTCCTTGCATGGCACTTAGACCACTCCTAGCTGACAACATGGAACTCTTCCACCCACTTGCAGAGGAAAAAAATGCAATTCAAATACTCTCCTATCGTTCCAGTGCAGTGAAACCCTCTTATGAAAAGTGGCTTCTTAATATGGGCTCCCTCAATGAAAAGTGCATTCCAAATGGCCAAGCACCCACTGTTGAGTCAAATTACGCTATCCTAGGAGGAGAAGAGCATTCCAAACCAAAAGAGACCCCTTTTTGAGGAAAATTGTGTTGTCTTTTAATCCTTCCCTTCCTCCTAGTGCATAGAAGCCTTCATCATGCCCTCTTCCCAATGTGCTTTGTGCTCAAGCCTATTCCTTAACAATTCTCCTTCAATGTATGACGCAGTATAAAGAGACAATGAGCCTTTGACTAGTCAAACTACACTTTCTTTAAGGCTTCTTTCTCATTCAATGCATAGCGTAGTCTAAAGCCTAAATCCTTCATCCTTCCCTCTTACCCTTTCCCCTTGCATTGACACTTGCCTATGCCTCTCTTCTTTAATCTATGGCACAATAGGAAGGTTGAAGGAGTCCTCCTCTCAGGCCTTGACCTATCAAATTACACTTTCCAAGGCTTCCTCTCTTTTCTTCATAGCGCATGACGCGGTATGAAGAAACAAGCTCCCCACCTTCCTGCGTTAGCTTATGCACTACACTAGACGAAGGAGAGCTCCTCTTCATAGTACATGGCGTAGTCACAATGAATAATGAAGCCTTCCTAAGACACTGTTGAGTTTGATTGCGCCCTCCTAATCAAGATTCCTCCTTTCAACCTTTCCACAGCCTATCATGAGTTGATCATTCCATGAGCCAGGTAGTGATAGAATATATGATTTCAAGGCTGGATTTTCCTTGTCATGATTGATTTTCATTGGTAGGAGTACCTTTTTAGCATGGCAAGGTGATGCTCAAAGCAGATAGCAAGGAGAAAGCATTAAAAAACACTTGTGGAGAAGAAGAACAAAGAGAGCCATCACTAGTATAAAATGGATAATTAGTTACTAAAAGACAGACTAAAATTTCCATATAAATGACCATTGTGTAGTTGGTAACCAAAAGTAGCTAATTTACAGTACCTTATAGTGAGACCAAATTTTAATTGTTTTTAGCTTAGTCATTAATTGGTTGTCTCAATTTTATCATCTAGTAATAAATTTAGTCATATATTTGATCATTAATTTCCACAATTAATGACCAAATATGAAAAAAATATATTATTATATGATCACCTGAGAAAACCAATTAATCGCCAAAGAAATATGACCAAAATGTTGGTCATGTTATAATATACTATAAATTAGCTACTAATAGTCATATATATATGCAAATTTTGGTCATTGTTTGAAACCCATTAATAACCAAATAAATATGACTAAATTTCTATCATGTTATAAGATACAGTAAATTAGCTACTAATAGTTGTATATGTGAAAAATTTAGTCATCATTTGTAATCACAAATTTCTCATTTGTAGTAGTTATTTATCCTTTTTTGGTAGAATTATATTCATTATATAAACAACTTATTTAATAGTTTATATTCATTTCATTTATTTTCATTAATAATAATTATAAGTGACTAATTTGGTCATATATTCATTTTATTTGTGTTCATTATTAATCAATATAAAATACTAATTTAATCGTTTAGGTTGAATGTTTTATGTGTTCATTATTAATCAACATAAATTAATTAGTATGATTTTGTGATTAAATTAAAAAAAATGTCATACAATGTGCATGTTCATGTAATATGAAAACACAAAGTTACGTATGTTAATTACAATACTAAATAATACTAGCATTTGCACCAGATGTTGCAAAGGAACGCCGTAAGGCATAAATTGAGGAACAATTGTGACATGTAAATCGTCATTGAGAATAAGAATTAATAAAGAAGATTGTCTGCAAAAGTGGAAGATAAATCTAAATGATTTACATTATCTGAATTTTATAGATAGTATAATGTTTGTAACAAAGATTGGCTCTTGATCTTCTAAGATGTTTTTTAAGTTTCAATAAAAAATTACTAGTAGATTATAATAGATGACACTTTCAATTCACCACATAGTATCTCTCCAAAAAAACATCCCTACAAAAAGGATGTTGTACAATACCTCTTGTCCATCTTTGTTAGGTCATTGCCTTCACCCAGTGACATATAGCATATAGCAATCACGCTTTTACAAAGTTTACTTTAGGGTTAAAGGCCTTCATACCAATTTTTTTGGTGATGTATGACCACAACCAACACTTGATCCGGATTTAAACAGGAACGCAAAAAATTACAGAGATAACCATATACACAAAGATGCAGCGGAAATAATACTTCATTTCATTAATGGAAAACACTGAAATATGCTTACAACTAGAAATGGAAATAAACTAGCTAGGGCGATGATAGCTTATCTCTGAGAAGAGATGTGATGGCTACATGCCTCTGAACTATGTTACAATGAGGCTCGAAAGCCTATTTATTGTTGAGAAACAATGAAAAACCCTTAACATTCCAAAACCTAACCCTAGGAGATGAAACGCCAAACTGTGGGCCCCGTTTGGGGTAAATTGGTACATCAACTTCCCGAGGTCGTAACTTTGGCATATGATCTCCGTTTGACGCATACAATAGCTCGTTAGAAAGATCTATCCGAGCACTACCATTGTTGGAATGGGCAACACCCATGTTGCCCTTGGATTCCCCAAAAAACGTCATTTAGGGCCTCAAAACGGCTCCGGAAGTTCAGGACCCGAAAAACTGCTAAAAATAGTAAGTTGTGCTACAATTAAGGAAACTGAAAATGCTGAGAAGGACAATGGTGGGGGTCCAAGTGGACTTGGCAGGTGGCCACCAATATCCACCTGGATCATTCCTCCCCCCTTAGGAAGCAATGGTCCCCATTGCGTTGAGCTCCTCCATAAGATGAGGTAACTTTTGCTGAACTTGTTCCCTGGTGAGCCACTTGCCCTGCTGAAGGAGTTGGCCTGCTTTGACAACTCGATACAGTTGGATATTCTGTTGGCGAGTGTTCTTGATCTGTGTGTCCATGATCCGATCAGTTGCAGCTTGTTCCATGCAATCTGGATTTAATTCTGTGGGTTTGAGCTGTTCTCCAATGTCGGATGTGTCTAGCAATGGTGGAAAGTATGGCCGAAGGCGGTCCACATTGAACACTGGGTGCAGGCCAAGGAATGGGGGAATGCTGAGCTCAAATGCATTATCTCCCATAGCCTTAGTAATGGTGTAAGGACCATATCGGAGTGGTCTCAATTTCCGATAGGCTCCAGTAAGGCGTTCCTTTTGCAAATGCAACCAGACTTTGTCGCCCACCTGAAACTTGTGTGGCACCCGATGTTGATCATGTCGCTGCTTGTACTTGGCATTTGATTTCTCAAGAATGTCATGGACCTGTTGGCGAATATGTTGGATGCGCTCAATGAATCTGGTGGCCTTATCTGTTTCGGACTGGACATGAGCTGAATTCATGTGAGTAGCTGCAAGTGGCATGGCCACATCAATGGGGCATAGTGGCTGGAATCCCAAACCCACCTGAAAAGGGCTATGGCCAGTGGAGCTGTGAAGAGCTCGGTTGTAGCTGTGCTGAACATAGGGGAGGCTCTCGTCCCATGTGCGTGGATGCTTTGAGTTATACATGCGCAGAATGTGCACAATCATCCTATTGACAACCTCTGTCTGGCCATCAATTTGAGGATGGAAGGCTGTGGACTTCGTGAGTTTGGTATCCAGCATTGACTAGAGACTGGACCAAAATGTGCTGAGAAACCGACTGTCTCGATCTGAGATGATAGACTGTGGGATCCCAAAGTGCACCCACACTCGTTCAAAGAAGAGTTTAGCAGTGGCTTCTGCTGTGATATTCTTCTTGCAGGCCATCATAATGGCCATCTTCGAGAACCTGTCGACGACCACAAAAACACAGTCATTTCCATGCTTGGTGGAAGGAAGGCCTGACATGTAATCCATGGAGATGGATTCCCAAGGTCGACTAGGGGTAGGCAACGGGGTATAGAGGCTGTGCTTCTTAATGGTCGGTTTGGCAATGGCACAGGCAGTACATGATCTGATGTACTTCCCAACATCCTGTCGAAGATTCGGCCAATAGAAATAATTTTGCAGTACTGCCACTGTTTTCTCGACCCTAAAATGCCCAGCAGCCCGACTGTAGTGTGCTTCCCAAATCATCTTGGCACGCTCGCTTGAAGGAACACAAAGGTGACCGAGATGGCATAATAGGGCATCCTGGAGGTGAAAATCTGCAACACGCCGACCCTCCAAGAGTGTCTGGTATGTGTGGCCGAATTCTGGGTCGCTCTTGTAGAGAAGTGGCCAATCAGAAGTCTCGTGCCCACAAGAGTTGAGCACGGTGGTTAACGCCATGATCGGTGGTCGACTGAGGCAATCTGTGACATTATTGGTGCTGCCCTTCTTATACTTGATATTCAAGTGGAACTGTTGCAGGTATGTAGACCACTTCTGATGGTGATCATTCTGCAATTTCCCTTGGGTCTGTATGAACTGCAGGGGTTGGTGGTCTGTGTGGATGACCGTTTCCTTCCCCAAAATGTAATGCTTCCATTGTCGGCAGGCCTGTACAATGGAGTACATCTCTTTATCATAGGTGGGGTACTTCCGGACTGTGTCTGAAAGTGTTTCACTGTGATATGCCACTGGATGTCCATGTTGAGTAAGGACTGCCCCAATAGCATAGTCAGAGGCATCTGTCTCGACCTCAAATGGTTGTTGTAAATCTGGTAACGCGAGCACTGGTACCGTGCAGAGGCGATCCTTCAACTCCATGAATGCCTTCTGTTGAGATTCAGACCAAAAGAACCTTGCTTTCGCCCCTCCCTTGGTGACCTAACTCAAGGGCCAAGAAATATGAGAAAACTCCAACACAAACCTGCAGTAGAAGTTGGCAAGGCCTAGAAAGATGCGGAGCTCTGTTAGAGTGGTTGGAGAGGGCCAATCCCGAATGACTTGGACCTTGGCTGGATCGACATGCACCCCCTATTCATCAATGATGTATCCCAGATACTGAACCTGGGTCATGCCAAAAGTGCATTTCTCCAAATTGGCACATAGCTTGTGTTGCCGCAGTGTTTGGAGAACCTGTCGGATGTGGTGGAGGTGCTCTTCCCAGCTTTGGCTGAAGATCAGAATGTCACCCAAGTATACTACTACAAAGGAGTTGGTGAATGGCCGCAAGATGTCATCCATTAGCCTCATAAAGGTTGCAGGAGCATTCGTCAATCCGAAAGGCATGACCAACCATTCGAAGAGGCCCTCCTTGGATTTGAAGGCAGTCTTCCACACATCAGAGGGTTCGATTGGTACCTGGTGATATCCTGACTTCAGATCGATCTTGCTGAAATATTTCGCCCCCTTTAGTTGGTCTAGGAGGTCATCAATCCGCGGGATCGGGTACCTATTACGGACAGTGATCTTGTTTAGCGCCCGATAGTCAATACAGAGTCTCCACGTCCCATCCTTCTTCTGTACCAACACGATCGGGCTCCCACAGGGCGATGAACTTGGATGGATGTGACCTTTCTGCAGGAGCTCCTGAATCTGCCTCTTGATTTCATTATTCTCCAGAACGGAGCGCCGATAAATTGGTCCATTGGGTAGCGGCGCACCTGGGGTCAGATCGATGGAGTGCTTGACTTGACAGTGCAGAGGAACTCCTGCCGTAGAGGTGAAGATGTCCTCGTACTCCTCCACAATCTTGTCCATCTGTAGTTGTCGTGCAAAGGGACCCCGTCTGGAGGCCGCGGCCACTGTCTTCTTCTTTCCCTAAGGACATATCATCAGGAAAACAAATTTCCTGGTTTTGGAAATGATCTTACTGCATTGTTTTGCAGTAATCAAAGAGATGGCGGCAGGTGGTGCTACCTCTGGTATCCTGAACAACTTATTTCCCAATGTAATAATAACAGCACGGGGTCTTGATTCATACACAGCATGTCGCTTCCACAAGTGTGGTTGTCCTAGTAATACATCACAAACTTCAAGGGGAGCAATGTCACATAATACCTCATCCGTGAAGGGCTTGATGTTGTATGGAAGGCGACACTGCTGGCTCACGCGAAGATCTCGTCCTTGGTGCAGCCACCCAATGGTGTATGGTTGTGGATGTGCTGTGGTCGGTAAGCCCAACCGCTTCACGACCTCTGCCGAAATGAGGTTCTTTTGACTCCCGCTATCAACAATGAACTGTATCGGGGAGCCCTTTACCCACATCTGAGAGTGGAAGAGACGCTACTCCTCCTCTGGATCTTCGGGTTCATTTTTCTGAATCTTTGCGGTAGCAACAGTGGCGCTGGGATCCGCATCAATGATCTGCTTCCCTTTTTCATACCCCTTATCGGGTTCTGACTCAGAGTCGGAACATGCATCTAATTCCGAAACCTTTAGCTCAGCCACCAGTGACTGCTTGGCCCGACACTCACTTGTGTTGTGAGTGGAGCTCTTATGGAACTCGCACCATTTTCCAGTGTCCTTTCTTGGCTTCGCGGCGCTGTTCTTTGCTTGCAGCTTCGGCTGGTTGTCTTGGGCTGTCCCGCCTTGGCTTTGTCCTTTGTTCTGTGGTTTCGGGGCACCTTTCCCCTGCTTTGGATTCGCAGATCCAAAATCTTGCTTCTTTTGTTTCAACATCTGTTCGACCTTGACGGCATATCGGTATGCTGCGCCGAGCGAGGGGATGTTTAGGAATTGTATTTCTTCCTGGATGTACTTGTGTAGGCAGCCACGGTATTTGAGTATCAAATGTTGCTCTGAATCCTTAATACCCAACTTTGTGCGAAGGGTATGGAAAATATTGGTGAACTCCGGCACGTCTTAGTCCCTTCCTTGCCACAGCGTGGTCCACTTTATGTATTCATCCTCATAGCTTCCAACAGGGTAGTACTGCTCCTTGACGGCATCCCGGAATGAATCCCAGGTGGGTGCGGCTGAAAATAGTGAGCCAATACTTTCATCCTTCTGCTCGCAGTAGGTTTCCCACCAGTCCTTGACGTGGGGGCCTGCTTTGAGAAGAGCAAAAACAATCTTTTCCCGACTCAACCCATGTTGCCCCCGGATTCCCCAAAAAACGTCGTTTAGGGCCTCAAAACGGCTCCGAAAGTTCAGGACCCAAAAAACTACTAAAAATAGTAAGTTGTGCTACAATTAAGGAAACTGAAAATGCTAAGAAGGACAATGATGGGGGTCCAGGTGGACTTGGCAGGTGGCCACCAATATCCACCTGGATCAACACTAGGGCTACAAAGCCTGAGGCCATACATTAGTCATCTTGTTTTACAAAGTACACTTTAGGGTTAAAGGCCTTCATACCAATTTTTTTGGTGATGTATGACCACAGCCAACACCAAGGCTACAAAGCCTAAGGCCATACATTAGTCGTCGTCTTGTTTTACAAAGTACATTTTAGGGTTAAAGGCCTTCATACCAATTTTTTTGGTGATGTATGACCACAGCCAACACTAGGGCTACAAAGCCTGAGGCCATACATTAGTCGTCTTGTTATGTCCCCTTCCGTCCCCTTCAGTCATCCTGTTATGCCCCTTCACAGACACTAGATGTAGATTTCGACTTAATGAAGACAAAAAACTTTGATATCTTCAATCGACATAAAACATAGAACTTGCAATAAAAGTTTTGTAGAATTTTTCCATATGCAATTTTTAAAAAATATAGAGAATTTGTGTGGGGCTATTAAGAAAGACTTGAACTTCAAACATTTCCCACTATTTCTATATTTCTCACTTATATTGAGATAATGTACAATGCAATGTTATGATATTTATTTTTTTGTAAGGTTAGGCATTCTTCATTCTGGAGAACAGCAAAAATACATCATACTAGAGTTCGAGTGGCAAGTCTGCCCGAAGGAAACCAGACCGCCACCTTTTGGCATTAAAGCCTAACCAAAATTTAAAAATGTTTAGTTCCTTCTTCCTATCGTAACCATTGTTCTGCTTATTAAAATCAAGGCTAACTACAGTAACATAATACGGTGCCCAGATACAGTTCAGATTCATCACAAAATACAGTAGAGAAGACACACACACCACTAATCTTCATCCGACAAATTAACCGGGGCAGGCTTAGAGTCGTTAGCGCCCGGCTTCAGGATCTTCTGCTCAATGGCCCATTTGAGTTCCAACATCATTTGCTCCATGTCCTTTAGCAGCAGGTGGTTTCTAGAAACCTGGACTTGGACAGCTGCAAGCTCTTTTAGGAGAATGTTCTTTATGGAGGCCGATTCTTCCGTCAGTTGGCGTTTGAGGAGTTCTTCAGCATGTTTGCGCTCTTCATCCTCCTCTTCGCGAACAGCCTGGTTAACCTCCATAGCCCTGCCGACCACATGCTTCATGATCCAATAGAATTGTAACGTTCTATTGAATAGCGTGTTCCTGCCTCTGGTGGTGCCCGGGTCCGTGATTACTTCCCAGTCCTCATGGGGGATCTCTTGGTTCGCGTTGATTTCCCTCAGCTCGCGCTCCCATTCATGGATAAGAGAGCGGACCTCGGGAGAAATGTTGGTCATGTAACCATCAATCAGGTGAAGGAGTTTGTCGAGGTCGGGCTTCCTGCCCCTTTTGTTTGATTGACTACTAGTGCCAGCATCCCTCTTCTTATCAAAACTGGTCTTTCTTGGAGCCATCTTTCCTCTGGCTTGAGGCATGGGAATTGAGGAGGCTTTCTGACCAGTCATAGCAGAAAACCAAAGGTCAGTGCAAGAGAGATGGAACATAATCAGGGTCTGTTCCATTATAAAGGCGAACTCAGCATGAATGGACGCCCAAGACCTTGAAGCAATTCCGTTATGGGCACAACGGCTGAACACCCACCACCATCTCACAAGATCCCAGAGAACCCCCTGACCGGTGAAGCGGCGAAACCTGACGGCCTTGGCCAGCAGAAGGGAGAAGCAGAAGAGGAGCCAGCCACGGAAGAAGGCTAGAGAGTAGAAAAGACTAGGGGTGCGAGGACCCTCCAGAAGCGTGATGAAGCCCGGCGAAGCCCCCCACACAACCTGACTCTCAGAGCAGGATGCAAAACTAGCATAATTCAACACATTCCCATCACGGGGTTGGGAAAGGAGAAACCAAAAAGAGCCCGGGGGGCCCTTATCGTCGCAGCAGCAGGGAGTCTGCACGCAAGGCTAGAGCATATCCAGCCAGACCAAGAGAACAAAGAAACAAGCATGCATGTCTGAAGGACGAGGACTATAGGAAACATACCACCTTTTCTTGCCGAGGCCGAGGAGGAGGGCTGGTCGCAGAGGTGAGCAGGCATCTTTCCGTTATTTTTCATCGTTCTTACCAAGTTGAATGAGCCTGCCATTTGTTTCCTCAGGCTTATTAACTCGTTGTCGTGTCGAATGGGCCGCCACTTGGCTGGTTGAAATTTCGGCCTCCGCTTGGCCGTTTAATTTTTCATCACGCATTCCAGCTTCCCCATCTCAGGAAGTGGCGTGACTTGACCTTTCCACTTTATGCTTCATTATTCCAACCTCTGTCCAGCTGCTCTTGCCATAGCCTTCCTTTACTCCTGGTGCCACCTGTCGTCCTTCCTCTGTCCATTATCCCGAATTTCGGAGCTGGCTCTAGATCATTCCTTAATGCTGTCTCAGCTCGCACATCCCCTCCGTTCACTCGGCCATTCTTGCCATGCCCCATCACCTACCCAACATGTGCCTGCCTTTCTCCTCTGCCTTTTCCCACGGATGAGTTGTCCGATCCCTGCTGTTGGAGATTATCTCCGCCTCCGCTGCGTGCCGCCTGATCCTGACCGTTCATCTCCTTCATGCCATTCCCACCTTTATCAACTTTTAGCAGTTGCTGAAGTTGAGCTTTCTCCTCCTGGTGCAGATGAGGCAGACCTTCGCTGTCGATTTCTTTGCCTCGGTTCCGGCATCCCCAATTCGCAAGCCAATCTGCCAGCTTGTTACCTGCACGCCTGGTGTGAGTTGGGAGGAGGTAGTCTATTTTGGGAAGGAGCTTCCCAATTTCACCAACCAGCCAGGCAGTTCTCCAGCTTTTGCTAATCCTTTCCACTGGTTGTTGCTGTTGGAGCTTCCTAACCATGTCAATTACCAGCTTCAAGTCCCCCTCAATTTGGAGACGTTTGAAGTTGACCCGAAGAGCTATTTCCAGGCCTCTCTTTAGGGCGTGCAACTCGGCTTCATTATTCGAAGCTTCCCCACAATCCATTGCGAAAGTTCTTAGAGTGTTACCCTCGGCGTATCTAAAGACTCCTCGAATGCCGGCCTTGCCTGGGTTGTGCTTTGCAGCGCCGTCGAAGTTTAATTTTATGAATATTTGTGGGGGGTGCCTGTACTGGTTGCTTTCGGCCACTACTTTGGCCAGCTCTTTTCGAGAACCCCCTCTGGTGACCATACTCTGTCTGACCTCTAGTTTATTCAGGATTGTTTCTTCCGTAGTCAAAACCTGCCAATCTTCGTCCTTCCAGCTTTCCGATAGGATTGTTTCCCGAGTGTTTCTAATGAATTGCTCCCAGATTGCTACGGGGGTTCGGGTTTCTGATTTGAAGATGGCCCCATTCCAAGCTTTCCAAATATTCCAGAGGAGGAATCTGGCGGAAAGGAGCCAGGCACGGTTGACCACCAGGTTCAAGTAAGGATTTTTCGGCCAATTGACAATGGTGCTTACGATGTTTTGCTGGTTTCTGTGTTGGCACTCAAACAATTTGTGGTGGCTTTCCCACAGGGAGGAGCTGACGGAGCAGTGGTTCATCAAATGTTCCATGGTTTCCTCTTGGGAGAAGCAGAGGGCGCAACGGGATGGGCCTTGGCTTCCCTTCCACAAAATCTGGTCCCAGGTGAGCGCTCTACCATGTAGAATGGTCCAAATGAAAAAAGAGATTTTAGGCCAGTGCTTGATTTCCCAAAGATTTTTCCATTGATTTGTTTCCGGTTGATGATTTTGGTTGCTATTAAGGTGGTAGGCTTCTGCTATTGTGAAATTTCCTTGAATGCATTTGCCCCATCTGAGAATGTCAGACCCTGTTTTCCTTGCTATTTTCCGAGAAGCCATCTCTGTATAGTAGTCTTGCCATCTGTCGGTTTCTGGTGCTCCTTCCCAGTCCTCTTTAAATTTCCAATTGCACCAGTATCTAGCCTCGTCAGGCTTCCAGAAGTTGCCGACAGTTGAAGCCCTGGCCTGGGACGAGAAGGCAAGGATGACATGGAGCTTGTCTTTTTGTATGAGATGTTCTCGTTGCTACCAGGATTCCTCCCAGAATCTGGCTTTGTCCCATGTCCGAATTTCCCAGAAACTATGCTCCCTTATCAGGTCCTTGCTGCCTCTCGCCAGGTTCCAGATTATAGAGCCTCTGGTCCCTGTCGTGCTTCTCAGTCTTTCTTCGATTTCCCCTGCCGCGTCGTATTTTCTTTCCCATAGCACCTTCCATAGGTTAGGGCCACCCTGGAGCCACCTCCACCAGAGCTTTTCACCCATAACATAGTTGAGGATGAAGGGATCGCGGAGTCCTAGACCGCCATCTTTAGGGAGCCGGAAAAGCCACTCCCATGAGATAAGGGCCCACTTTCTTGTTTGCTGGTCCCCTGCCAGAGGAAGTTTTTGAATAGGGAGACCAGCTTTTGACTTGCAATCTTTGGAATTGCTTGGCACGAGAGCTGGTAATTTGGGATGGCCTGCAGAATAGCTTTCAATAAGGTTATCCGACTTGGGGAATTCAACGAGCGGTGGGTCTAGTTCTCCATTTTATTTCGGATTTTCTTTATTAGTAGATTCTAGTTGGTCAACCGGAATTAGTGCTCATGTAGCATGATACCCAGGTATTTGGATGGGAAGGATCCCCTATTGAAGCCTAGAGTATGAGCCAGGAATCTTTGGGTTGCCAAGGAGGTGTTAAAGAAAAACACTTCCGATTTATCTTTATTGATCTCCATTCCGAAGGCTTTGCTGAATTCAGATAAGGATTTGATAATTATTTGGGCCTCCTTTAGAGTGGCTTGACCGTAAAGCATCACGTCATCTACAAATTGCTAGTGGGAGACCGGAATGTCTTCTCCACAGATTCGAAGGCCTTTTATCTGTTCCTTGGAAACCTGAGCCTTATCCAATCTGCCTAGGCATTTTGCGGCTAGGATGAAGAGGAAGGGAGACAAGGGGTCTCCCTGCCTTAGCCCACGAGAGGGAGTGAAAGCTTCAGAGGGGGAGCCGTTTAGGAGAATTGACATGACAGGAGAGCTAACCATAGACAAGATCCATTTTATCCATCTTTGATCAAATCCATAGGCTTTTAGGATACCTACCAGGTAGTTCCAGCTGAGCCGATCAAACGCCTTGGACAGGTCAAGTTTGATAAGCATGCCTGGGGCACGAGAGCTTTTTAGGGAATGGATCACTTCCTGGGCAACTATGATGCCATCTGTGATCTGCCATCCTTTGACAAAGCCAGTTTGCTCCGGGGCAATGAGATCCAGCAGGATCGGCTTGAGCCTGTTGACCATGATAGTTGCAAGGATTTTGTAGACAACGTTACATAGGGAGATGGGCCTGAAACCCTGCGGTTCATCTGAGCAGCCAGACTTTGGTATCAACACCAGGAAGGTGGTGTTCAAACCTTGGTGCATGCGCTTGGAGCACCTGGATTCCTCCACAAGATCAAGCAGATCATTTCCCATGAAGCTCCAAGTCGCCTGATAAAATTCGATGGTGAAGCCATCGGGCCCCGGGGCCTTATTTTTAGCCATTTTGTTTATTGTTTCCTCCAGTTCATCCTTGGTGATTACCCTGAGAAGGGCCAGGTTTTGATCTCTGGAGACTTTCTTAGGAATATGGTGGCTGATTTTGTCTATGTCCTCGGATCTGTTGATATTTGGTTCGGAGAGAATACCTTTGAAGTGCTCCACCAAGAGATGTTCTATTTCATCCTGCTGAGTCACTCTGTTTCCCTCCTTGTCTTTCAAGGAGAAGATTTTGTTGTGTTGGCGATGGTTCATCATGGCTTTGTGGAAGAATTTGGAGTTTTTGTCTCCTTCTTTGAGCCATTGGATTCGGGATTTCTGCTTCCACAGGATTTCCTCCTGTTTTCACCTTTCCTCTAATTGAGTGATTACTCTGCCTTCCTCCTCTGCCAGATCCTGACTTCGACCTTCCAAGATGATTTGCTACTGGATTCTTTCCATTCTGGATTGGAGTTTGCCCTGCTCCTGTTGGATATTGCCAAATTCTTCCTTGTTCCACTTTTTGATTTTTCTTTTAATTTCTTTGAGCCTTAGCTGAAATGAGTGCATTTTGCTGCGGCCCTCCTTTCCACTTTTGCTGTCCTACCACCAGCCTCTTACTTTGTCTAGGAAGTCAGGGGCTCTGAGCCAAAAGGACTCGAACCGGAAGGGTCTCTTTTTGTTCTGATTATTTAAGGCTATTTCCAACTTTATTGGCCAGTGGTCCGACCCTGTTGAGGGTAGGATAGAGGCTTCATAGAAGATGTCCAGCCCGATTATGTGCTCTGAGATGAGGAATCTGTCCAGTCTTGAAGCAATCTGTTTGGACCTGCCTCTTCTGTTATTCCATGTGAATTTCCCGTTTATGGTTGGGATGTCAACCACTCTTAATTCTGTCTACACTTCTCTGAATCTTTCCATTTATGGGTCTTCCCTGCTTATTCCACCTTTTTTCTCTTCTCGAGAAGTGATTAAGTTGAAGTCTCCTGCCAGGATCCATCTTTGCTCCTGGTTCAAACTTCGAAGCTTAGTCAGCTGATTGAGGAACAGGTCTCTGTCTACACAGGTGTGGGGACCATATACAGTCGAGATTACCACCCATTCACTTTGTCCTATTAGTCTGAATCTCCCAGTGAGGATTCTTGGCATTCCTATCCACTAGTCGGCGAGGACTTCAGCTAGGTTCCAGAGAATAGCTATCCCTCCTGCACTTCCTTTGGGATCTATAGTGACATGTTCGTATCTTGGTTTTATTTTATTGAGAATTTCATCCATTTTCTGGCCTGGGATTTTGGTTTCTTGGAGAAGCATAATCTGAGGTTTGTCTTTTTTGAGTCGTGCTGCCAGATGTCTCTGTTTTCCTTTGCTATTTAAGCCTCTGATATTCCATGATGTCAAAATCATTGGTTAACTTGGGAGAGGGTTTGGAACACCGCTGATAGCGGGACTACTTTTCCAGTATTGACTAACGTTTCTCCCATGAGTTGTATGGAGTCCTTAATGTTTCTTCTTCCTCTCTTTTTTTCCCCCCTTTATTTTGTCCATTCTGATCTGGTCTGCTTTCCTTTTGAGTCTCTTGGTTTTCTTCTGTTGAGGCTTTGCCTTTTTCTAGTTTGGTCTTGTATTGTTGGAAGGTTTTAGTATACAACTTCTTTTGTTCTTCGGGAATAAACCTCTCATCCAAGTTCTTCCATTCATGCAACAAGTTTTCCAACACTTCCTCTTCCTGGCTTAGGTCCTCCCTACTAGACTCCTGGTCTGTCTCCATCTGATCAGTTTGTTCATCTGTTTCCTTATCCTGTTCTGGTGTCTCACTCGGGGCTTTTCTTTTAGCTAGGTTTCTTTCGCAGTTTTCACTAAGGTCTGAGCCTTTATCCTCCTGATTTTCCATGAGTTGATCTTCCTCATCCTCCTCTACCTGCAGTATAGTGAAACTGTTTGGCTTCACTATGTCGGGTTGTTTGCCTTTCTTATCTTTCTGGGGGGGTTCCTTGTTGGCTTTCCTTTTGTTTCTCACCTCTTGGAATTCCTCCTGGTCCGGCTCTCTCTTTTTTTTTTGGGGCCCTCTGTTTTCTTCTTCCTCCCTGGTTATTGGACATTCCTTTGCTAGATGGCCGTGGATATGGCACCTGCGACACCTAAACGGGATGTGTTCATAGTCTATGTTCTGCTGCCAAATTTCTTCATGATATTCAAGCTCTATGGTGTCAGGGATGGGGTTTGCTAGGTTCATGTAGACACAGATCCTGGCATACGAGGTGTATCTACCTTTCTTTGTAGTTTATGCTATTTTTACAAAGCTTCCTATTGAGTTGCCTATTCCTTCCAGGATATCCGGGTCCCAGAAGTCTATGGGGAGCCCAAATAAGCGGACCCAGACAGGAGTAGCCAGAAAGGTTTCTTTGTCAGGGTTATAGCAATCTTCCCAGAAGCGCATGAACAGACCAGCATTATTATAAAAATATGGGCCATTATCAAATACCTTTTCTCTATCTTTAAGGTTAAAGAAGATTATCGTAAATAAGCCTTTTGCTCCCAGCTTGAGCTCGATGTGGCCTTGGGGCTACCATTTCTGCTGTATCCACTTGGTGAGGTCTCTTTCCGACGGCCAGACTCCGACAAACTTGCAGATAAGGGCATGGTCCCTCATGTAACTTCGGTACTTTTCCAGCTTGTTCGCTAGGATCACATATCTGGGTTTCTCTGTTGTACATGGCAGGCACTTTCCTCTGCGGCCTGATTGCCAGGCAGCTCCTAGCACCGGGCCCATGTTCTTCCGTTCCTCTGACTCCTGGCTACTCTGTCTGTCTCCTGCCGCCGTATCTCGGTAGGAGGGGATCTCTCCCCTCCTGACATCTTCTGTCATACCTTTGTTGCTTTGGCCGCTGTCAGTTGTTGCTGGACTGGTCTGTGTCGGTTTTCCACACTTCCTTCACGACTTCCTTAGGTTTTCACCGCCTTGCCGCCATGAGGGTTTGAGTTGTAGAGCCAAACTTGCAATGTTATGATATATTATTTTGATTTAAAATTGATAATTAAAATAGTAATTATAGTTATTAATTAAAGAGTTATTAAATATTACTTTAAAATTATTAGTTAATTTTTTTTTTAAATAAAAATAAAGTGGTGCAATATCCAAAAAATATACTTGTCAACTTAGAAGAAATAATGTGGAAAAGGGTCATTTCTTCAAATGACAAATTGATCATTGCGATTGCGAGGAAAGAACTACAACTTTGTTGTTTAAAAAAGAACTCACTATGCTTAATTTGAACATGCAGGTTGTTGAGACTCCAAACCATGTGTCCTAAACATTTTGTGAATATCATTTGTGGCTTCAAATGAGAGTTTGATATCCCTTGTGGCTTCAAATTAGATCTTTAGTCATACTTTTGTTTGGGTTTTATACATTTTATATAGTTGTGATGGAATCTTTATCTTTTAAATGTTTGGCTACTTTAAAAATACAAACCATGTGTCCTAGACATTTTGTGAATATCATTTGTGGCTTCAAATGAGAGTTTGATATCCCTTGTGGCTTCAAATTAGATCTTTAGTCATTATTTTGTTTGGGTTTATACATTTTATATCGTGTTGTGGCCACCAACAACCCCCCTCTTTGTTTGGTATTAGCAATAACACCAAGCAAATGGGGACCCTTAATAAAAAATCCAAAAAAACATTTTATGAAAAATTTTGTATTCAACTCCTTAAAACTGTATCGCATCACGAGAAGAGAATAAAACATTTTCTTATGAGCATAATAAACTGCGAAGAAGCGACGCGAAATTCATCGCATCGCATACATTATGAAGCACTCTTAAATGAAAAATATTAAGAAAACTCCGACGGCCGATATGCGACGTCGCATATCGCAACATCGCATAAGCAGCACACAATGATTGAATGACTAAGCGCGATCTGCGATGCCCCGATGCTGCAATCTGCGATGAATGCGATTTGCGATAAATGCAATCATGAATTTCTGCGATGACACATCTTGACGACGCGATCCGCGATGCTGCGATGCGAGTCGCAGAAATCACCCATCGCAAATTTTCCTCGGCGCAGTATTCAAGGAAAGCTGTCCGTAAACCAAAATTGGGCACGCGCCTTAAAAGAAATTAATGAATGTACGCCAAAGTATTCAAGAAGGACAATTTTGTGTTTTTCGAAGAGTCGGTTCGCTATGGGTGTCATGATTTTATACATTCATAAGAGCTTAAAGCTTTCATGTCAATCTTTATTATCATTACTCTTTTCCTTTGCGTAAGACAGGAAATAACATGAAGCAATGTGCAGGAAACATCTAAGGAAAAGGGGAAAGTGTCAATGCTCGAAGAACAGAGAAGAGATGCCTTCATAAATGGATGCCGCATGCAACAGGACCACAGATTCCAGAGTATCACTCAACAGATGCTGATGTCAATAGGCCATCCAACGCTCAGAGTCAAAAGCGCACAAAAGCAACATGTTTACAAAAGATCCTGAAGCTTATGCCCGGTAAAGGAAAAAAGGCGCTAAAGAAGGAAAACACACCAGAAAAGCCCGGAACAAAGAACGGAGGCAGTTTTTGATGCGCGATTAGCGCCTAGCGCTAATCACGCATCGCTAAGAAAATTGTTCAGAGAGCAAAGTCCCTAACTTGTTCAGTCATTCGCAAGGCTGGAAACCGAAATAGCAAAAGTAGAATCAGTTTGAGAGAAATTTGGGTTATTACCAAGTATACACGCAGTGAATACACCCAGCCAGAGGAAGATTCTCGAAAATATCTTCTAGTTTACTAGAAAGTGGTGCCAGCGCGTGTTATTTCTATTTTCGTAGCTCAAACGAAAGCAGAAGGCAACCAACCGACTCCTCCCAGGCGAATGTTGCATGCTTGCAGCACTAAGGAGAAAATACAGAAATGGTTAGGAATTAGATTCATTTTTTAGAAATAGTTTTGCTTTAGCAGAAGGGCGGTCATTTAAAACCGTATCCTAAATTTATGTAATTAAGTTAATTAGTTAGCAGTATTTAAACCCTTCTCGGGCATTTGGAGAAGGGTCCAGAAATTTATCAAAAAACTTGTCCTCACAACATGCACTTTTGCACCCTCGGAGGGGGTTTTGATGAATGGATGGATCAAGGTTTATTAATGTTTGCATTTGATATCTGCTACTGATGTTGCACTTCTGTACTCTTAGTAGATGTTAGAGCAAGGAAAGATAAATCATTTTTGCTTGAAGCTTATGAGTGGAATGAGTCATAAATGGTACTTTTATCTCTTGACTGTTTCTGCTTATATTCTTAAAGTGATATACAGTTTTTAGTTGTTTATATGTTACTGCATGAATGTGTGAGTTACCATTTGGCACTTTTGTACGGTGGAGTCATTTATTTATGTTTGATAAATGAATAACTCATTATGCGATATGCTGTTCACAACTGTTTTGCCTAACTTTTTATGCAAAGTGGTTTATCTTAATTGATTTCTATTCTTATGATAGCTGAATGATCTTTATTACCAGTTATTGTTTGAAATCTCTTTAGATCGCATAGTAGAAGAAATACACCCCGGGTTAGCTTAGATTAGATGTGTTGTTTCTCATTAGATTACAATAGCATAGAGTTAGTTTAAAAGTTTGAATTAAATTAGCTTTAAGTACTCTTAGATCAGCATCATCCAACTCTACATACACACACACCCTTAAATTGGGAAACTGGTCCCATTATCCCCTGTCGGACCCGCTATACCAAACGGATAAGGAGCTGCCAACCAAGGTCCGGACCGGGTGGGTATCCCCCTTGTTGTCGACCCGATTTTCGGGGCTTCAACATGTTTGGCACTAGAAGGAGGGCCCGAACTATGAATGGCACCTAAATCAAAATCTAAATACCATTCTGAGAGTAAATCACCCTCATCAACTCCCCCGACTTCCCCAGTACGTTTAAATCCAGAGTCAGAAGTCGCTCGAGTATTAATCGCTGCTACATACCCTAATATTTCAGACCAATCTACCATTGAACCCCCTGAAGTTCAAACTCTAATTCGCAAACTCCAGGGATTTTCTATTTCTACACAGAGGTCTGATAAATCTCAAAGTAGCGTGACTTCGCAGTACAATCCTGCTCATCCCCTGACTAGATTAAAGAGTGAAAAATTTGGCATCCAGCCAACTGAATTCCCTCTCCCCACCAGGAAAAGAGCAAGGAAAACACCACAAGAGTCTGACAGTGAGACTCTTTCATCTACATCGTCCATTTCAACTCCCTCACCGCGAAGTCAGCCACCCACATCTTCATTCCAAACCACCCATCCATCTTCCACAACCCCTCTTCTCCATCATCTAAGATCATAATATCTTCATCTTCCCAGCCTCAGGGATCATCCTCTGCACTTTCATTTACTAGCAGCTCAACGATGGCCCAGTCTCCATGGAACAATCCTGGGGCAGTTTTAATGCCTCCACCCCTGAGCCAAATACCGGCCCATCCTGAGAAATGGCTACCCAAATTCAATCCAGAAGCAGGCATGCTAGCTGAAGAGCACATTAACAATTTCATGCTTTCTGTCAATCTCAACGGAGTTACCAACGAGGATGCTGTTGTTCGGCTTTTTCCCTATACAATGCAAGGAACAGTCGGGTCATGGTACTTTTCATTACCCTCTGGTTCTATCACAAGTTGGGACATTTTTCAAAGTCAATTCCTTACCAAGTTTGGTGATGACAAATCAACGGCAACGTTAATCAATGACCTATCCAATCTTAAAGCCGAGGCTAGAGAACCCATCAAAGATTTCAATTTACGGTTCAATAAGATCCTCAACAAAATTCCGACTGCTTCCCAACCCAGCGAAGAAGTACGATGTGAATGGTATATTACGGCCTTACCATCAAACTTAGCAATCTTCGTGGATAGGGCAAATAAAACAACCTTAGTTGAAAACCTGACAGAGGCGATAGCAGTAGAGAAACGCGTAGTAGCCCTGGAAAAGAGATCTGCGATAGAGGAACGCAAATCTAAAAAAGTCACCTTCAAGGAAGATTCCAAGAAGAAACAAACGAAAGACCCTTTCGATTTGGAAGGATTGCAAAAAGTATTAAAGACCATGTCCAATGAGATGATTGACATAAAAAAACAAGTAGCAGAAACTTCTTCAAAAAAGCCCTACAAAGCTTTTAAAAGAGGCCCTTCAATGGATGTGAAACCACCCAACGCTATCCCAAATGTCGAATCCGAAGAAGAGGAAGAAGAAGAGAGTACCACTGAAGGGCAGACCGATGACGAAGAAGTTGTGGAACTACAAGGAATGTGGGATTTCATCCTCCCACAAGAAGAAGATCAAGAAGAATTTCCGGTTAGCACACGAAGCAAAAATCAACTTGATCCTCCCCAAACTACCCCTAAGCAGAAGGGCGCAAGCCCTGCAGCAAAAGATAAAGTCACAACAAAGAAAATGACCACTAAAGCGACTCAATCTAGCCCAGTCGAACCAGATCAAACAACTCCATCAAGAACACTGATAGTGTCGGATGAAATGGAATACAATATTATTGATGACATGAAAAAGACTAGGGCTAATATCACTCTTTATGAATTGATCAAATTGAAACATCAACAGAAGATAATGATGAAAGAATTACATGCCGTGCCTACTACATCTTTGCCTACAGCTGTAGCTTCCCACAACATGGGAAGACCTCCAACCAACACGATCAATAAGATTGATCCAAATGACATCGCCTTGATTGGAGGAAGATCAAGGTCTCACACTCCCCCTTTTATTCTCACTTATGAAATTTTCAATAAAAAAGTGCACAATTGTTTGGTAGATTCTGGTGCTTCAACGAATATTTTACCCAGATCAATATGTGCCAAGTTGAATGTTCAACCACAAAAATCCGCAGTGCGCATAGTTCAGCTTGATCGATCTCAAGTCGAAGTGATTGGTGAACTTAATCAAGTAACCATAAGATTGTCGTCCAACTCGAAGGTATGTCAGGTTATTGACATTCTAGTAGCTGATATCCCAGAATTCTATGGCTTGATTCTTAGCAGGGATTGGTCCGAAAAACTCCACGGATACTTCTCAACCGACTGGTCGCACATGTGGTTACCCTACAATGGTAAACCAAATCAAATAAAGGTTGAACGAGAGTTACACCAGAAGTACATAGTAACAGAATTGGAGGGAGAAAATGAAGCAATAGCATATAACAGCAGTATCATAGGCAATTACTCGGTAGATTCTTTCCTCGGCAATTTCAATGCTCATACATCACCTTACTTAGAAAATTCAGTTTTGTCCCAAGTCGAAAATTTTTCCCAAACTGATAATTCAAAGTGTGTTAATTTTGTAGATAAACCTGTAAATACATCTTTGTTTTGGAAATTATATTTTGATGGCTCTAAATCTAACGAAGGAGCAGGAGCAGGATGCGTTCTGATTAGTCCAGAAGGAAATAAGACCATGCTTACGTGCAGACTTGAATTCGATTGCACAAACAATACAGCGGAATATGAGGCCTTGGTGCAAGGCCTATACAAAGCAATCGGGTTGAACGTCAAGTATCTTCAAGTCTTCGGAGACTCTGAGATTGTCGTCAAACAGGTACGTAACACCATACATTGCCTATCAGGTCATTTGAAACACTATCAATCTTTAGTACAAGATCTGACTGAGCATTTCATAGCATTCAATATTTCATCAATCCCAAGACTCCAAAATGCGAGCGCAGACCTTTTAGCTAACGTAGCCTCTAGACTTATTCCCTCCGAAGATTTTAGTCCAGATAGATTCTCAATAGAATTAATCTTTAGACCGTCCATCCCTGACAACATTACAAATTGGAGAGTATTCAATGATGATCCTAATATTGTAAATTTCCTCACTTCTGAAGGATCCTACTCCAATCAAATAATTGACGAAGACCATCATGATCGACAAATACAACAAGATAGCACTGATAATGCTATACCTAAATCGGTGGTTAAGTTGGAAGACTTATACGATTTGAAAAGTCGGTTTAAAAGGTCTACCAATTCTAAGCTCTACAGTTCAACTCTGAACTACGAATTAGTAAACCTAGGAACCGATGATAAACCACAAAACGTTAATCTAGGCCACGGCCTAGCCCCTGAAGAAAAACTAGTGTATATTCGTCTTTTGAGACAATACAAAAATGTTTTTGCCTGGAATTACGATGAGCTGAAGACATACGACACTTCTATCATTCAACATACTATCCCTATGATTGACAATGAAAAACCTGTCCAACAGAAACTCAGAAAAATCCACCCCAATTTAGAAAATCAGATAAAAACTGAGCTAAATAAGTTATTAAAAGCCAGAATAATTTTCCCCGTCAGACATTCCAAATGGGTCTCCAATATAGTACCCGTTAGAAAGAAAAACGGAGATATTAGAATCTGCATCGATTTTCGGAATCTCAACAAAGCCTGTCAAAAAGACAATTTTCCCCTCCCACCTATGGAGTAGATATTACAGGCAGTAGCAGGCTCAGAACTAATGTCTTTTTTGGATGGATTTTCAGGATACAATCAAGTGCTGGTACATCCCGATGATCAGTTAAAAACCACATTCCGAACTAAATGGGGCACATACGCATATCGGAAGATGCCATTTGGTTTGATCAATGCCGGCGCTACATTTCAAAGAGCCATGGACATCGCATTCAAGGGTTTAGTCAATAAATCTGTAGTAATTTATTTGGATGATATAACAATGTACTCCAAGAAGCGAAGCGACCATATCAAAGACTTGAAACAAATCTTTCAACGATGTTTAAGGTATGGGATTTCACTTAACCCAAAGAAATCTTTTTTCGCATTAAGTGAAGGAAAACTTCTAGGATTCATAGTGTCAAAATCTGGTATTCACATTGAGCCTGACAGAATCAAAGAAATTTCTGAAATATCCCTACCTCATAATAAAAAAGCCATGCAATCTTTCCTTGGTCAAATCAATTTTGTGAAGAGATTTGTCCCAGATTTTTCACAAATTGTTTCTCCTTTGCAAACCATGATTAAAAAGAATTCAAATTTTAAATGGGGTCAAGATGAGCATGAAGCATTCAACCTGATCAAACAAGCTATCATTAATGCTCCATCTTTAGCAACCCCGAGTTTTTCAGAATCTTTTATCTTATACACATTTGCCTCAGAGAAATCATATGCTGCGATTCTAACTCAAGCAAATCAAGAGAAAGCGGAAGCTCCAATCGCATTTTTTAGCTCGAATTTACAAGGTGCTAAACTCAACTATTCAGACGTGGAGAAACAGGCATATGCTGTTTTCAAAGCGGTCAAATATTTCAGACCTTTCTTACTTAAAACCCATACTAAGGTCATAGTATCGTTTCCAGCGGTAAGAAATCTTCTAGTACAGAAGGATGTGGGTGAAAAAAGAGCAAATTGGATCACTGCTTTACAAGAATACGACCTTGAGATCAAATCAGCAAGCATCGTAAGAGGTCAAGGCTTCTGCAAAATGTTGGCTGGAGCATCGCAAATTCCTGAAAATTCATCTGAAGAGGTACAAATGTATGAGGTAAGCCTAAACGATGCAGAATCATTATATGCTGACACCATTTATTATCTTAAGAACGGGTATGCTCCATCACACCTGGATCACACTAAGAAAAGAGCTCTGAGATTGAAAGCTAAACAATATCAGCTCATAAATGATGTTCTGTTTAAAAAGAATTACGATTCTGTTCTTCTTAGGTGTCTTGAGAAAACTGAAGCCGAAAAGGTTTTGCAGGAACTCCACGATGGACCAGCAGGCAGACACTATGCTGGAGATGCTACTGCACATAAAATCTTACGTGCAGGATATTATTGGCACACGCTGTTCAAAGACTCACACAGTTACGTAAGGAAATGCCAAGTCTACCAAACTACTGCAGGGAGACAAAAGAAACCGTCCATGCCACTACAGCCGGTAAACATCGAGCAACCATTCAGTCAGTGGGGCTTGGACATAATAGGTGAGATCGTTCCTCACTCTTCTAAGCAGCATAGATACATCCTCACGGCAACAGATTATTTTACTAAATGGGTAGAAGCAGTTCCTCTCAAGACAGCTAATTCTGAAAACATCATTGAATTCATAGATCAATTTATAATCACTAGGTTTGGATTACCAACGGCTTTAATGTTTGATAATGCCTCATACTTTTCTGGGAATGCAATGACTGAGTTTGCACTTAAAAGAGGGTTCAAACTGAAATATTCGGCCAACTACTATCCGCAAGGTAATGGATTGGCTGAGTCAACAAATAAAAACCTAATCAGGATTATTAAAAGAACAGTTGACCAGAACCAGAAGAATTGGCACAAAACTTTGGTAAATGCTTTATGGGCAGATAGAATAACGAAGAAAGCTTCAATCGGCACTTCTCCCTTTAATTTAGTTTATGGGAAGGAAGTGGTTCTCCCAACTCACTTAGTGATCCCCTCCTTGTCTTTAGTACAATACATCGATGAAGTATCTACTTCCTCCTTACAATTAAGACAAATGGAAATAATTAAATTAGAAGAACGACGAGAACAAGCTAAGAAAACCCATGCTCATCACCAAGCGCTAATAAAATCCTCTTTTGATTCAAGCATAATGACCAGAAATTTTTTTCAGATGGGAGATCTAGTTTTGAAATGGGATAAGGCTCATGAAGAAAAGGGAAAACATACAAAATTTCAGAAGTTGTGGCTTGGTCCTTTTCAGATTGTAGAAGTCATAGGCCCATCAACGTTTGTGTTGCAGGATTTAGCAGGTAGAAGGGATTCTTTGCCTGTTAATGGACAGATCCTTAAAATATATTTTCCATAGAAGATTATTCTTCTATTTTGTAGGATAGTTTTAGTTTTTCTTTTCTTTCTTATAAATAAAACCAGTTGTAGATGGTTACTACAGGGGTTCATGAAAAAGACACCAATTCTCTATCAGATTTTGATTTTTTTTTTGCTTGTACAAATAGTAAAATTTTTCGAAAAATCTGATCTTTATTATTGACAGATAGAGTTAAAAACTTTAGCCTAGATATGATACTAGTTTCAACTTCAAAAAATTTGATGAAAGCAACCTTTGGCAAAAAATTGTTTTATATCAGCACAATGAAAGGTATCAATAATAAAATAAAGATTCTCTGTAAAACTGCTGTTTTCAAACTCTATTATTGTCGTCCAGAGCTTTCTTAAGGAAAAACAATGATTTCCTCCCTGTTAAAGAAAATCGCAGCATTCAGAGGAACAATCCGAGAAAACACTATATCTCAAAGAATAAGAGGTCTCATCACGAGCCGGCTTATCATGATCACAGATATTATAACTTGCTGACTTTGCCAATATTGTCCACCAAAACAGGGCAACGACTCAAGATTGTTGCAATCAAAAGACAAGGGGTCTCATCACGAGCCAGCTTGTTCAGCAAAAGTGTAAATCAAGTGAATGACTGTGTCATAATTTGGCCACCAAACCAAGACATTGTTCTTTAGAGAATAAAAAAGGAAAAAAGTGTCAAAATGGATTTTTCTCTGAAAAGTTGTAAATAGCCTTAAGCAGGATAAAAGATCATTGCTGGGTAACAGGTAACCCTGTCGAGGCTATGGACGCCTGCTGGCAGCAGAGGCTCTACCTACGACAAATGAGCATATTTTAAAAGCCAGCACACAGAGAAGACCTTATTTTATCTTTAAAAGACCAAGTAATGGCTAATGTAAATACAAGGACAAAGCCTGAGGAAGCAAACAATTGGAATAGAAAAAGGTTGAAACAAAATATCATTGATAGGATAAGGCATAATGTACTCTATCTGTCCATAACAAAATTCAGACTTATGAAAATTTTTCTGCTTTGGAAGTTAAAATTCAATAGAAAAGCAGAGATAACTGGTTCTTCCTAGTGAATCGCCATTGTTGTGGCCACCAACAACCCCCCTCTTTGTTTGGTATTAGCAATAACACCAAGTAAATGGGGACCCTTAATAAAAAATCCAAAAAAACATTTTATGAAAATTTTTGTATTCAACTCCTTAAAACTGTATCGCATCGCGAGAAGAGAATAAAACATTTTCTTATGAGCATAATAAACTGCGAAGAAGTGACGCAAAATTCATTGCATCGCATACATTATGAAGCGCTCTTAAATGAAAAATCTTAAGAAATCTCCAACGGCCGATATGCGACGTCGCATATCGCAACATCGCGTAAGCAGCACATAATGATTGAATGACTAAGCGCGATCTGCGATGCCCCGATGCTGCGATGAATGTGATTTGCGATAAATGTGATCATGAATTTCTGCGATGACACATCTTGACGACGCGATCCGCGATGCTGCAATGCGAGTCGCAGAAATCACCCATCGCAAATTTTCCTCGGCGCAGTATTCAAGGAAAGCTGTCTGTAAACCAAAATTGGGTGCGCACCTTAAAAGAAATTAATGAATGTACGCCAAAGTATTCAAGAAGGACAGTTTTGTGTTTTTCGAAGAGTCAGTTCGCTATGGGTGTCATGATTTTATACATTCATAAGAGCTTAAAGCTTTCATGTCAATCTTTATTATCATTACTCTTTTCCTTTGCGTAAGACAGGAAATAACATGAAGCAATGTGCAGGAAACATCTAAGGAAAGGGGAAAGCGTCAACGCTCGGAGAACAGAGAAGAGATGCCTTCATAAACTGATGCCGCATGCAACAGGACCACAGATTCCAGAGTATCACTCAACAGATGCTGATGTCAATAGGCCATCCAACGCTCAGAGTCAAAAGCGCACAAAAGCAGCATGTTTACAAAAGATCCTGAAGCTTATGCCCAGTAAAGGAAAAAAAGGCGCTAAAGAAGGAAAACACACCAGAAAATCCTGGAACAAAGAACGGAGGCAGTTTTCGATGCGTGCATCGCTAAGAAAATTGTTCAGAGAGCAAAGTCCCTAACTTGTTCAGTCATTCGCAAGGCCGGAAACCGAAATAGCAAAAGCAGAATCAGTTTGAGAGAAATTTGGGTTATTACCAAGTATACACGCAGTGAATACACCCAGCCAGAGGAAGATTCTCGAAAATATCTTCTAGTTTACCAGAAAGTGGTGCCAGCGCGTGTTATTTCTATTTTTGTAGCTCAAACGAAACCAGAAGGCGACCAACCAACTCTTCCCAGGCGAATGTTGCATGCTTGCAACACTAAGGAGCAAATACAGAAATGGTTAGGAATTAGATTCATTTTTTAGAAATAGTTTTGCTTTAGCAGAAGGGCGGTCATTTAAAACCGTATCCTAAATTTATGTAATTAAGTTAATTAGTTAGCAGTATTTAAACCCTTCTTAGGAATTTGGAGAAGGGTCCAGAAATTTGTCAAAAAACTTGTCCTCAGAACATGCACTTTTGCACCCTCAGAGGGGGTTTTGATGAATGGATGGATCAAGGTTTATTAATGTTTGCATTTGATATCTGCTACTGATGTTGCACTTCTGTACTCTTAGTAGATGTTAGAGCAAGGAAAGATAAATCATTGTTGCTTGAAGCTTATCAGTGGAACGAGTCATAAATGGTACTTTTATCTCTTGACCGTTTCTGCTTATATTCTTAAAGTGATATATAGTTTTTAGTTGTTTATATGTTACTGCATGAATGTGTGAGTTACCATTTGGCACTTTTGTATGGTGGAGTCATTTATTTATGTTTGATATATGAATAACTCATTATGTGATATGCTGTTCACAACTGTTTTGCCTAACTTTTTATGCAAAGTGGTTTATCTTAATTGATTTCTATTCTTATGATAGCTGAATGATCTTTATTACTAGTTATTGTTTGAAATCTCTTTAGATCGCATAGTAGAAGAAATACACCCCGGGTTAGCTTAGATTAGATGTGTTGTTTCTCATTAGATTACAATAGCATAGAGTTACTTTAAAAGTTTGAATTAAATTAGCTTTAAGTACTCTTAGATCAACATCATCCAACTCTGCACACACACACACCCTTAAATTTGGAAACTAGTCCCATTATCCCCAGTCGGACCTGCTATGCCAAACGGATAAGGAGCTGCCAACCAAGGTCCGGACTGGGTGGGTATCCCCCTTGTTGTCGACCCGATTTTTGGGGCTTCAACATATCCCTGTGATGGAATTTTCATCTATTAAATGTTTGTCCAACCTGCACCACATATTACAGTTTTTAGTTAATATCAAACATGTTAATTACTATCCCATATATTTTAAGAAAGGAGTGTTATTTTGGGTCCAATTTAATCCTAGAGTAGAATTTTTATCTTTTAATTTTAAAAATACATTTACAATCTATTACAGTTTTAGTTATTATCAAACATGTTAATTAGTATCCCATAAAGAATGCTATTTTGGGTCCAATTTAAAAATACATTTACAATCCAACCTACACCCCATATTATAGTGTTAGTTATTAGTATCCCATATATTTTAAGCCAGGAATGTTATTTTGGGTCCAATTTATTCCTAGAGTAGATTTGTTTATGCACAACCTATTGAAAAATTCAAGATGATTGTTAAACAAATATTTGCTCTAAGTTGTGCACATTTCAGATTTCCACTAGAGAAATCCCAGAAGAAGGGAGACTTGATTGTTATGTAGAAGCCTGAGTTTACTAAAATAATTAGTTCCACGTTGTTTGAATGTCTATACTAAGAGTGTCGAGAATTGTTCGATCCAAGATGTAGACCATTCCTTTTTCAAATTTTCTTGAATGTTATTTTGGATCCAATTTAATCTTAGAATAGATTTGTTTATGCACAACCAATTGAAAAATTCGATAACGAAAATGATTTTTAAACAAATATTTGCTTTGATATTCACCTAAGCTCTAAGTTGTGCACATTTCAAATTTCCACTAGAGAAATCCCAGAAGAAGGGAGACTTGATTGTTATGTAGAAGCCTAAATACGTGAATCAATTAATTAAAAATAATACATTATTTAGAAACATGAAATTTTGTACTCTGTAACCCATAAAAATAATAAATTATGTTAAACCATGCAACAAGGTCATGAATGTGATTCCTTCTGTAGGGTTGTAAAAAGAAAAACCTTCGATGTTAAGGAAAACCAGCCATGCCAAAACCACTACGAGTGATGTCTAATGTGCACAAATGTGTATGTGGATTCAGATAAATCTCCCTGCAATTTTTGGAGAAGCCATTCTTCGACGTCGGGATTATGGCAAAGCAAATGAAAAAACCAGAAAAGAGTAATCGCACTGGTGTCCTGCCGGGCTATTATAAAATTCATAACAATGTCTAGGAGATATTTGTGAGAGTATCTCTGAATGACGATAGATCGAGGTTTCTCTCTATAATTAATTTGAGAACTATACCATTTTTCCATAACATATTGCAATTGGTGCTTAATACCAGCTTATTTCAGAGGAAGCAAATTTAAAGTGTTTATCTATTTGCCAAGCAGTAACTTCTGTAATTATCATTCAGTGACAAGCGATTTTGACCTCCAAATAATGGAAGAGCCTGGCCATCTGCATCTTCCATTCTTGTTTGAATAATTAACCGTTTTTTAATTGATGGAATGGGTTTGCATAGAATCAAGGTTCATTTGTCAATAAATTCTGTAGCAATCTTGCTTCAATGGACTATAAGTAATGAGTTTGTATACCATTATAATTTTGTTTATGCATCTCATGTTTTCCAAAATTAATCTATTTAATTAAATAAATAAACTTTCTTTTATGTTTTAGGGTTTGAAATGAGCATGTGAGCTTTTCTTATTTAGAGAAAAAACACAACAACAATTGTTTATGCATCTCATGTTTTCCAAAATTAATCTATTTAATTAAATAAATAAACTTTCTTTTATGTTTTAGGGTTTGAAATGAGCATGTGAGCTTTTCTTATTTAGAGAAAAAAACACAACAACAACAAACTTTTAAGATGCAGTTGCCACTTATATGCATGAAGTGGAGACCCAAACTAATGCACTTTTATAAATTTAAAATAAATGTTAAAAAATATGTAAATTCCTATTTTTAAAATTTAAAATAAATATTGCATTTTTTTAGGTTTAATAGTTTGGTGAATAATTTGTTTCCCTAATTACATTGTTAAATATCTAAATTATTGCTTCTTCTAAAATGTTAAAAAACATGTAAATTCCTATTTTTAAAATTTAACTGTTAAAAAACATGTAAATTCTTATTTTTAAAATTTAAAATAAATTTTAAAAAACATGTAAATTCCTATTTTTAAAATAAAAATAAATATTGCAGAAATCACTATTAGATTAAATTTTTGGTAATTAAATTTTCTTTAAATTTATTATTTAGTTTTAATTTAAATTTATTTATTTATAATTTAACATAATAATCTTCTAAAATTTACATCTTATTGTGAAAATTACATATTACAATATAAATATGTAAATTCCTATTTTTAAAATTAAAATAAATATTGCATAATATAAATATGTAAATTCTTATTTTTAAAATTTAAAATAAATATTGCGTAATTCATTATTAGATTAATTTTTTAGTAATTAAATTTTCTTTAAATTTATTATTTATTTTTAATTTAAATTAATTTATTTATAATTTAACATAATAATCTTTTCAAATTTACATCTTAATATTTTATTATTCATGTCAAAATTACATAATACAATATATAAAAGATCCATGTCAATTAATTATAATTAATTATAAAGTGTTTTGGGAAAGATTATTCATTATATTTAATTTTTTCTTGATCAAACCATGTGTCCTAAACATTTTGTGAATATCATTTGTGGCTTCAAATGAGAGTTTGATATCCCTTGTGGCTTCAAATTAGATATTTAGTCATACTTTTGTTTGGGTTTTATACATTTTATATAGTTGTGATGGAATCTTTATCTTTTAAATGTTTGGCTATTTTAAAAATACAAACCATGTGTCCTAAACATTTTGTGAATATCATTTGTGGCTTCAAATGAGAGTTTGATATCCCTTGTGGCTTCAAATTAGATCTTTAGTCATTATTTTGTTTGGGTTTATACATTTTATATCGCTGTGATGGAATTTTCATCTATTAAATGTTTGTCCAACCTGCACCACATATTACAGTTTTTAGTTAATATCAAACATGTTAATTACTATCCCATATATTTTAAGAAAGGAGTGTTATTTTGGGTCCAATTTAATCCTAGAGTAGAATTTTTATCTTTTAAATGTTTAGCTATTTTAAAAATACATTTACAATCCAACCTGCACCACATATTACAGTTTTAGTTATTATCAAACATGTTAATTAGTATCCCATAAGGAATGCTATTTTGGGTCCAATTTAATCCTGGAGTAGAATTTTATCTTTTAAATATTTAACTATTTTAAAAATACATTTACAATTCAACCTTTTATCTTTTAAATGTTTAGCTATTTTAAAAATACATTTACAGTAGAATTTTTATCTTTTAAATATTTAACTATTTTAAAAATACATTTACAATCCAACCTGCACCCCATATTACAGTTTTAGTTATTAGTATCCCATATATTTTAAGCCAGGAATGTTATTTTGTGTCCAATTTATTCCTAGAGTAAATTTGTTTATGCACAACCTATTGAAAAATTCGATATCGAATATTACAGTTTTAGTTAATATCAAACATGTTAATTAGTATCCCATATATTTTAAGAAAGGAATGTTATTTTGGGTCCAATTTAATCCTAGAGTAGATTTGTTTATGCACAACCTATTGAAAAATTCGATAACGAAGATGATTGTTAAACAAATATTTTCTCTGATATTCACCTGAGCTCTAAGTTGTGCACATTTCAGATTTCCACTAGAGAAATCCCAGAAGAAGGGAGACTTGATTGTTATGTAGAAGCCTAAGTTTACTAAAATAATCAGTTCCACGTTGTTTGAATGTCTATACTAAGAGTGTCGAGAATTGTTCGATCCAAGATGTAGACCATTCCTTTTTCAAATTTTCTTGAATGTTATTTTGGATCCAATTTGATCTTATAGTAGATTTGTTTATGCACAACCAATTGAAAAATTCGATAACGAAAATGATTGTTAAACAAATATTTGCTTTGATATTCACCTAAGCTCTAAGTTGTGCACATTTCAGATTTCCACTAGAGAAATTCCAGAAGAAGGGAGACTTGATTGTTATGTAGAAGCCTAAATACGTGAATCAATTAATTAAAAATAATAGATTATTTAGAAACATGAAATTTTGTACTCTGTAACCCATAAAAATAATAAATTATGTTAAACCATGGAACAAGGTCATGAATGTGATTTCTTCTGTAGGGTTGTAAAAAGAAAAAATTAGTTAAAAATAATAGATTATTTAGAAACATGAAATTTTGTACTCTGTAACCCATAAAAATAATAAATTATGTTAAACCATGGAACAAGGTCATGAATGTGATTCCTTCTGTAGGGTTGTAAAAAGAAAAAACTTCGATGTTAAGGAAAACCAGCCATGCCAAAACCACTACGAGTGATGTCTAATGTGCACAAATGTGTATGTGGATTCAGATAAATCTCCCTGCAATTTTTGGAGAAGCCTTTCTTCGACGTCTGGATTATGGCAAAGCAAATGAAAAAACCAAAAAAGAGTAATCGCACTGGTGTCCCGCCGGGCTATTATAAAATTCATAACAATGTCTAGGAGATATTTGTCAGAGTATTTCTCTGAATGACAGTAGATCGAGCTTTCTCTGTATATACTTTTCACAGACATGGTTATTTCAGACAGAAATTTCATGCCTTTTGCTCTGAATGACATTGTAGACAAAATCATCCACAATTTAAATGCTTTCCTTGATGGTGACCTCGGATCCAATACTGAAGTGTCTTTTTATAACAAGGTCAAAATGACGTCCGAAGAGCATAGTATTCGTAGTTTCCTCGGGTCCAGCGTTAATATTTGACAAGTTGTTCGCCCCTATTCCAAACCCCAATTTGCATATTTCATGCATTTTTTATCGTAAACAAACCCTGCAATTGGAGAAAATAGAAGAATGGCTCTTTCTTGTCGAGCTAAGCAGAATAATTGGTCTTCGTCAGAAGTAAGTCGGAAGGAAGCAGTAAAGATCGAAGCAGGAGATGCTTCTTGGTTTGCCATAAACAAACGCTGATAGACGATGTAGTTATTAATTGTAACTTACTTAATACCGGTCCGAAAAGATCGAAGCAGGAGATGCTTCTTGGTTTGCGGTAAACAAATGGTGATGGACAATGTCGTTTTGATCGTCTAACATGAAAATCAAGGGCAGAAGTTTGTACACGTGTGATGAGAGGAGAGTTGTTTCCAGAGGGATTGTAACTTACTTAATACCGGTCAGATTACCGCTCTTTAATCGGATGGTCAATGTTATTTTGATCGTCTAACATGAAAATCAAGGGCAAAAGTCTGTACACGTGTGATGGGAGGAGAGTTGTTTCCAGAGGGAACGCCTTACGACGTAATTAAGTGAAAGTATAAATAATTTCAACCACATAAATTATATTATATAAAATGTCAAGTGTTGAGAATGCAACAAGATGATGGAGCTTAGTGGAAAGAAGTCGCCTTCACTAAGTGGGCCCACAGGCTATTTTTGGCGCAAAGTCTATTTTTAGACTATGTCTATTTTTAGACATATGGATCATGGCCTATGAGTTGCAGGATGCTATTTGTGGATGATTGGTCCTGTTGGTAAAAATAGATGGACTTCTATTTTTAGACATATGGGTGGTTTCTATTTTTAGACTGCCAAGCTAAAAATAGAACAGTTGAATATTATTAGCTCATAACAATATTTGGACTATAAACATTATCTTATCCTCTTGAAGCACTTCAGTTTGAGCTACAGATGTGGCACATGCAGCTGTCAGAAGGAAATGCACTTTTCTTATGAGTCAGTTGAGCTATTGCATGGTGGACATCAGTTAGAACTCATGCGGTTGAGTTTGGTGGAGTTGATTGAGGAGTTGATGGAGTTGTGTTGAGTTTGACTTGCTTGAACTAGTTGTATTTAGTTTAACTGCAAATACACTAGTGATGAGTGATGTGAATTAATTGTTAAATTAATTCACTAATTATTAACTAATAAAGAAACTAAAGAATACATCAATTAACTCAGTGCATGGACAGTTCAGTGGAGACAGGTGTTAGAGGTTGAGATTGCTATCAGTTGTGACTATAGTTGTGCATGAGATTTTGCACATGCATGGATTGAGTATTGCCAATGAGGATTGCGTGGTTCAGCCAAGGAAAATATGAGTTTGGATCAGCCATACTCATTTATTCTCATGCAGGATTGCGCAGTGGAGGCAGGCAAGCAGTGGAGGAGATTTGAACTTGTGATTGATTCGGATCTGAGCTAGTTTTGTGTGTAACAGGTGGAGATAGTACTGAGTATTTGTGAGGAGTATTGTACTATGTATTGTTACATGTTCTCAATCATTATAATATACAGATAGTGTGGGGTTTTCAGATGTATGCTTTCCCCGGGTTACATACTGTGTTAATGTGCGCATGCAATTGATGTTTCATTGTTTTTAATTCTGCAAAACTGATTATCAACGTAGAGGAGGTTATGTATTGTGCATGTATTCCGCAATAGTGTATAATCGGGATAATCTCTGTGAATAAGTGTCATATTATGAGTTTCCAACTTAATATTGGTTGGACTACAATTGACACACAAAATATTGTTCCATCACTTAGAAACATTATAGATTTGGAGCTATAACAGGCATTCAAGTGAATTCACCAACTTTGAAGACTTGACCATTAGTCTCTATGTGTGCATCATATGCGGGATATTGGCTCTAAGGGTATCACTAGACTGATTATTCTCTCTCTCTCTTTTTTCATTTGTCGCTCCAGTGTTAATGTTCTCCTCTTTCTTCAATTCTTGCGCCTTACCATCAATGCAGAGTTCCTCTTCTGAAAATAAAAGAATATACATCACAAAGTATAAGGCATGAAAGATGATGAACATTGGCATTTAAACTAAAGTAGACTATAAAGGATTTATATGACATATACCTCAACATCAACAATGTCAATGTCATTTTCCCCATAAAAGCAAGAAACTTGAACAAGTTTTCTTCAATTGGGTGATAGTGGCCACTATGTAGCGAGATGACCTAGATAAACAAAGAAAATAAAACCTCAACATGGAAAAGAAAAACTCAGTAACTTCATATTCAACCTTTATGGAAAGCTTCTAGGCACAATCATGCCAACTAAGTTACATGCTAAAAGCTGAGGATGTAGATAACTTGTGAAAAAAATAATTTAAGGTGTAATATCTAATACTTGTCATTTTATTCACAACATTTCATTATCTAGCACATGAAAAGTTTACTTTCATGTTGTAGACAACCTGTGCTTTAGTAAAAACATGAAAGTAAACTTTTCTAATTGACAACATGAAAGTAAACTTTTCTAATAGTCATGAATTTTTTCTAACACAAAACAACTAAAAGGATTTCATTTGATATTGTGTAATACTAATCTCATATTCGATTTTTGTATGTTGTTTAAATGGACATGAAACCAAGTATTTTCAAGTTCATAGTTAAAGGACAAAATAAAAGAAAAGGGAACATTCAAAATACAATCAAACAATAATGAGAGGATATAATGAAATGGACATTGTAATTATAAAAAAAATGTTTACTTGTCCACCAATGTCTTGTCTAGCATTCCTAAAACATTTTCATGCCAAAAATAACCATGAGGTGAAATAATCACGACATTAAAAACCATAGGAATCCCCACTAGAAAAATTTCCAAAGTCAATGGCTTAGGTTCCTGAAAGATCTTGAACAACAAATGAATCATATACAAGTCATGCTCTACATTGTCTCCCCGTCCTTTTTACAATCCCATTTCCTGTAACCTACCCACACCAGAGTCAAGTAGCAATCAAATGAAGGCATTGACATTTTTTTTTTATCTTTTATATCTATAAACTTCGAATTTGATTTGTTTCAGGAACATATCAATTCATGTTTAACGTATTATGTCATGAGAAGAAATGAATCAAGTAGGAAATAAGAAAAATCAACCTCAATGCGGTCTTCAAACAATTCCTATAATATGAATATTTTTCTTGTTGTGGTATCTTGGGTAGAAAAAAAAAATTATCTAAAAAAGAAAAATCCATATATTACTTGTGTTCAAACTCTATATATGGTGTATTCTTAGGAAAATTTTTAAGATGTTATTCTACCTTTACCGAAGCAGATTGTAGCTTGGTTAAACTTTGTATCCTTTCATTCAACATCAATTTATGCAAGATAAATGTCACACATTATTCTTTCCCATTTCTCAACATGCTACAGATGATAAATTGAAAGTCACATAAAACCAAAAGCAAACCCTTTTATAACCAAATAAAACAAACAAGCAGTACCTCTAATAAAACTTCACACCTACAAAATCACTCTGCCATGTGCTTAGGCTAAAGGTGAGATTACTTGAATCATCTTTAGGTCATACTTAATGGGATATGTGTATATTTATAGTGATGTCAATTTGGTGTTAAAATAAATATATAAATACAGGTTCTTATCATTAAAATCAAGTATAATTCATAAAAAATAACGTCAATGCAAGGTAGTGGAGAGACAAACATCTTCATAATTAGTGTTCTCTATTTTAGTTTGATTTGAGTTGAGTTTGTATTTGAAAATATATTTTTCTCTAAAGAAGTGAAATAGAAAGATGAGAATTGAAATAACTCAGACAATCCCAAACCTTCCTCTCGTGGTTATCCATACCTATCTCCTAGCCTTGTTAGAATAATTTTCTTTAAATTATTCAAATATTAGAACAAATTTTCTACAAAAAAAATTGTTATTATCATGATATTAATTATAAGCTCCACAAATAAAGTTATCAATTGGCTTTATCTTTGGTGATTTGGGAGGAATGATTGTTATCCTTCCCACCCACTTTCAATTTCCATAAGTGACACGTTGAGCTCAGAACAAGTATATTGGTGTAATGACATTGAACCTTGTTGTTGTTTGACATTCAACAAGGTAAATCTTTTGGTCTCCATTCTTTCTAATTCACTTCAAAAATAATTGGCCAGTTTCTACGTAAGTGATGTCACAAGTAGAACTTGTGAATTCTTTCCTAGCATATGGCCTATTTCATCCTAGCATTCATCTGCCTTACCAAAACATTCAACTTATTTCTTTCCTGTATTCAGTAAAAAAAAATTGTGGTATTGACAGAGTTAATTCAGCTAAATCACCCATTTTCAGCTTCTGACAAGGATCACTAATAGTATTGTGATTCACTCTTGACCTCATCTCCTCTTTTATTGGAAAACCATATGATGTAAAAAGTGAACTACCATAAGCTATTTTATCTAGCAAATCCTTCATAGTCGAATTTGGAGTTATTTCTTGAGCATTCATCTATTTAACAGCAATAAGCAATCCTTTATTCATGAAATTGATATGATGGTAGAAATTTCAAACAACATACATAAAAAATTGTGTAAAAGATTAGCAAATGAATTTCAAAACAAGAATATTGCAAAGAAACTAAATCATAATATGGGTTTTTAAGAATACCATACTCACTTTATCATCTTCCAACATAATTACATGGAAACTATTATTTTTTCCACATGGTGGGCTATATAATTTATCCATATGTGGTAAACCATCTTTATGGGAAGGGAAAGGGCAAGGTGGTCTCATGTCTGTCTCCTGGGGAGATAACCCCAATTTAGTGTCCATAATCTCACTGTTCCATGTTAGCACCCATATTTCCCACTCGACCATCTGAACAATGAAGGAAGAGTGTGTTTCTTCACCCTCCTTGTACCTCCAATGTGAAACTACTACAAACTCAACTTGTTGATGAATTTCTTTAGTCCTTATTTGCAGTTCCAGTGGAAGATCATCCTTCCCCCCAAAAAAAAGGAAAATATTGATACCTAAAGCGTTGGGACCACAAAAAGTGTTAGGAGAGTGACCCAAAAATCCCATTGGTTTTTCCTAACCTAATCTATAAATCACATAACTTCAATAGAGTGGAATGATGTATTATTCTTGAATAATTAAAACATACTACTCTAGCTGGTAAACACTAGCACAACCGTTAATTTTTGGGCGCTTAACATAATCCTTTAGCTTCCCAATAATACTTAGCCACAAATGGTAAATAATCCACAGTGTAGCATACCAGCCATCCTTGTCCAAGACAATCAACCAAAGACCACACAGGTCATGGATTTCATCAATTCCCTTCTTATTCCTCACAATGCCCAACAAACTAGAGTGAATCAACAATAGATGTTATAATTAAGTACGTTTGAAGCTTAAAAAGGAAATGGATTCTTACAACACATTCTTCATAAAGAAAAAAGAAATCCTACTTCAACATCTTCCGATGAATGTTGTGCGAGGTATAGGTCTACCACATAAATCATAATAATAAATTTTTTCCTTCTTCAAAGATTTATCCAACTTTTGGATTATAATCATGATAGTTTCTTCCTTAAAGCCTTCAATAAACTTAGGGAAAATCTCTCCATGCTCCCTTGGCTTCAAATATTTTAAGAAAAGGTCTTCTAATTTATCTTTCCAACTTTGAATTCCAAGTTAGTTGGTTAAGGGAGCACAAATATCTAGTTTCTCTTCTACAAATCGTTGTCAATTTGAAAAAGTTAGAACTCCCAAGATTCTAATGTTAAGAAATTTATCTTCCAATTTGACCAAGACTACCCTTACATCCATCGTTGCAAGAAACATTGTGTGGAGATAGTCCTACTTCAACAATTTTACTTGTAGTGATTTTGTCATAGGAAAGCTTGCTGAACAAAATTATTCTAGACACCTGCCAACATGAAGTTGACCATTAATTAAACATGTAAAAATTCAACAACTTAAATGACCACAACAAATGGACCTAACACCAAGAAAGGAAAATAATATATAGGGGCAAGGGACATCTACAAGAGGAAAAAAAATGTTAGTAAAACATTGATACTATACTATCAATGCCTCTCTCGAAAATGAAGAGACCCAAATGACACAACTGACACATTTCATGTAAATGATTAATAGAAAATGAATTTTGTATGAAATGAAACTAGCAATGGATATTTATTGTGACGGTGCATTCCCCTTGTACTGGATCTGCCACTTCATTTCCAAAGATGTCGAACAACTCGTCATAGTCCATGTATGTATCATCAAGTGTATCATGGACAAACCCAACAACTACAACAACCTCACTTGATCCAATGGTTGCAAGAAAAATTGATGTCTCCACACAGTGCCTTAGGTATGGATAACCACAGACAATCCCAAACATTCCTTTCAAAGAAGCAACACAGTTTTGTGGATACAAGGTAGATGGTATTGACAAGCATCTAATACTATCAAATCCATGCTTTCTTGAAAATAATTTGGTGAAAAAGAAGCCGCAAAAAATAAATGTTAATGCTAGTTGGCCCCCAACAACTTGGACTAGAGTTATAACATCTAAAGATGATTCATACACACATTTAGAAAATTCAGGCATAGCTCAAGACAGTGTAAGACTAGATAGAGATTTGTTGCTACAGACAACACTCATATATCTTATCTAGACATTTTGAAGTGGATTGATGAACAACATGTAGCAAAGATGGATTTTATGTCTAACGTGTTTTAGTCATTTTTGTCTACTAATAACTTTTTCATAAGGGGAATTTGCATCTCCTTGCTCAACACTCTTCATAACCACAAGGTTTCTTGTGGACAATGTACTTTAATATTGTGAGAGATATTAAATTTACCATCCCATTTTAATTCTGTAAGAGATAGGAGGATGACTGAGGATTTTTCTGACTGGTGGTTCAGGAGTCTTTTCATGTTTCATCTATTAATCCCTCATTCGCTTGCAATCTTGAAAATATTGTAGCAACATAGGAGGTTAATTTAGGTGAACTTGAGAAGTTAGTCTGAGGAATTTTCATCTTGTGAATTGTACATTCAGGGTTGGTCACACAAGATTTCTCTTTTAAGCAATGGAGTTACTCTTCTATGTTGAATGTTTAATCAATTAGATAAATTTCTTTCTTGTTAGTGTTTCTTTGTGGAAATCTTCTTAATCAACAGGTTTGGGATTAACTAATATATTTTTTAGATTTTCTTCTCCTCTTTCTCCATTCACCCAATTTAATAAGGCACCAATGAATGTTTTACTTAAAACCATAAAAATCTTAGTTCTAATTTTTAGCATGCACTAGTCCAAAGTGAGAGGAAAGATAGTTGAGTTGAAATTTGGCTAGTTTATTGCTGCTACACCCAAGATATCCTCGGTGTTTCTATGTTAGATTATTGATGACCTGTTATCCACTATTTTGCATAAGGATAGCACATGTGATTTTTCATCATTTAGCCAAGTAGCATAGTGATTCTAGCGTTCCAATAGTTGGGAATATGAAAAGATCTATTGGGAAAGGAAAATTTTGTGCAAAAGTTTCGAGGCATCATGCCAAAGAAAATGATATACTCAGATGAATATTGAATCTTTTAAACCCATAGAAAACCATCATCTATGGAATCTATGGCACCAAAGAAAGTTATAAGAAGGAAAATTTAAGTACATATCTGCTTGACATATAAATTGTGATGTGTACAGGAATGAAGTGGGCAGTAGTATGAAGTATAATTGTAGAAGTTGAACAAAATATTTCAAAATGGTTTTCCTCAAGTTCATTCCCATCATGGTGGCACTGATTGGACAATTGAGGATGCAAAGGACAAAATCAACAAACTATTGGAGGAATATGAGATAGGGACAGATATTGGAGAAGCATGCCAATGTATATGGGACCATAATATGCCATTCTTCCACCACGAGGTTGTGAAAAAATCTTTGGTTATGGAAGTGGAGAAAAAAATTGATAGGTTGTTGAATTTATTGCAGGAATGTTCAAGTGAAGGTTTTATTGCAATAAATCAGATGATGAAAGGTTTCACAAGGGTAGCTTGATGACTTGGCCTTGGATATTCCCAAAGCTAGGGAAAGGTTTGCAAGTTATGTTGAACATGCAAAAGTGAATGGTTGGCTTGTGCCATCTTTCACCTATGACACAAAATCTGATCCCACAGAGTCAAATGGGGACATGTCTTCATGAGCTCAGAGATATTTCCATGCCTCTCTCCATATGGCCAGCAAAACTAGTGTCAGTAAATGGCCAAGTATGGTTGTAGGATTCATCTTTGAGGGGATCTTTGGAAAGTTTAGTGAACAATTTCTGCAGTTCTCCACACTCCTCTTCCTTGACACTTTCTGGAAGGGTATCATTTGTATTTTAAGGCATATCAAAAAAATTTAGAGTAGTAGGGAAGAAGGAGAGACAAGAAAATAGAGTATGGAAAATAATTGTTGGCAACAACAAAGTATGGCACAAAATTATTGGCAGTAGTAGATTTGAGTGTTTCCTCGAGCTTCTTTTAATGTAAGTGATGTATGGAAGAAAAATGTGAACTAAGGAAGCTCAACATGCCTCTGTTTTAAGTCTAAAATGGGTATGTGGGACAAAGACCCCAACCATTGAGGCAACTATTTTTGGGTAATATTTGACATATATATGTGTGTGATATTGGATTACAGTTTATGGGGCTGACCTAAGCTACATATTTAAGTTGACTCCAGATGCATATATGGGCCAGGGCTGACACTTATCTAAACTAAATTTGGTTCATTTGATTTATGTTTGCATTGAAGGAAAAGTGTTATCCTATAGACCAGGTAGTTTTTTATTTCTTAGGAAGAAGTTATGTATTTTGTTTACTATTATAATATTCCAATCTAATTCAAGGCCATGTTCATAGATAACTGATAGGCCACCCTCGAATTATTTCAATTACCACCATCGGAAGGCCAGGTTCACAAAGAGGAATTTTCCACCCCATAAGTTCGGAAGGAAGAAAGGTCTAGAAGCATAGTAAAGGTAAAGGTAACCAACCCCCCCTCCCCCAGCAACTAGTTTGAAACGTCTTTAAATGCCTTTCTTAATTGTGACTCATAGAAGCACCAGATGTGGAAGTAGGAATTATGCCTCTAGATTTACTTTGATTGGGAGATTGATCTAACCATGAGGATGAATATTCTCTCAAATGAGTGTGTGAAGGGAAAGAGTTATAGTCAATGTCAATATGAGCATTTCATGTGTGGACTAGGCCTTTTTAGGCCTGCTACTTAATAGCCTCTGAAGCAGTATAATGCTTGGGAATAAGATTCTTATAGACCAAAATTATAACAAGTCATGACCTTGAAGGTTGTGGTTTGTGCATAATTGAATCCTATAAAACCTTCCATACATTCTATAAAGAAAATTGCATTAGATCTAATCAACTATATTAAAGGAAAGAATTGAAAAAATTATGAATGAAACACAATTTTTGGAAAGAATGCTTGTACCAATTAACAAGGGAAACTTACAACATCATACCTCAAGTTGATGCAAGCCTTTTGAATCCTTTCTCATGGTGCTCCATGGCCTAAAACTAATCCTTTGATTACCAAAAGATCAATACTCTTTTAAAAGGCATAATCATATCATATGGATCTCCCCTTTTCTCCCATGGAAGGCCCTCTTAAACAAATGGATGAGAGATCTTAGGGAATTAAATAAACACTTAGGACTCAAAGGAATGCAATTTCCAAGGTCTACAATTCGACTCATCCATCTCACTAACATGATCTCCTTGAAAAAAATTCCATCTAGAGGATATCTCTAGAAGCTATAGGAGTATCACCCCCACAAATGGTGCAAGAAGGGATACTATCTCCCCCCTAAAGTTTTGTAGTGAGTGATAGAAACAAAGTATCCCTCCACTTCTAGGCTTATGGGGGAAATTATGCTCTAAGAGTGCATGTATCCAAGTAAGGGTTTGAATTTTAACACTGCAGATGGACTTAAATGAGTAATTTAGTATAGGACTAATGAAATCATTGTTGGTCAAACATATAAGTTTGAATATCTTCCTAGATGCAACATGGAAAAACCTACAATGTATTTTATTCATCTACAAAGAGCACCTTCCAACAATAAATTCTGAGACACTAAACATTCCTCTTAATGTAGTCACAAATTATGATCTTTAGATTATTGAAACCAAAATTGTGGGTCTATATGATCAACAAATCCATAGGTGCAAATAACCTAACCTTGTTTTTTTCTAATGTTGACTAAAGATACAACGAGTATTCTTATAAGCAGTTAAATTGAACTTCCCTGAAAATTTACAAGCTCTATATTATGTTGTGCAAGTAAAATTAATATATCCCAGATACATGGTACAACTGTTATTTCAGAAAAATATCATGGTTTAAACTCTACAACTTTGAATTTATGGTTTCCGTTTACCATAAAATCAAAACAATTTTGCAATACCTAGTAGTAGCTAGAATGGAAAACTTACAAGTGCACAAAAGGAAAGGCTAAAAATCTACTTGAACTCATTCTCAAAGATCAATACAAGGAGAAGATACAATTGGGAAGTTTAATTAAAAAAAATCTAATGGAATTCCATCCTCAATGATTTGTTCATTGTCAACTTTTGACATTCTCCATTTTAATTATAATCTTTTTTCTTGATTGAACTTCTATCAACTTTATGCACGTTACATACACCAAGTGACTATATTGACAACTTATGGAATGGGGTTAATAGTCTTGAAAGTAAGCATGAATCTTAGTTTAATGAGTTTCTTGGAAAAAATATTCTTTTAGTATAATAGACCCTCTTTCATATATAAAAATGTTATCATCATAGTCCTCCAATAACTTCATCTTTCGTTTAGCGCACCGCATCAATTAATACTAAACATTTTATATGTTGTTAATGGGTGATTAAACTACAAAAAAAAATTCTCCTACACAATAAAATGTGTAAATTCAGATCATAATTAACAAGAAATTAGTTATCAACGTGTACTTGATTTTATTATCTATTTAGATCAATATTTAAACTATTATCTAGATACTTAAATACACAATGATTTTAAAAACATAAAACATATATGGTTATCTTTTGAAAGAAATTGAAATGTTACCTTCTCTAAGAAGATCAGAAACTCATCACCTTCAGATGAAACTATAGTCTCCTTTGACTCCTTCTCTTCGAATCTTGCAAGTGACCTTTTACCCTTTGTATTAAGTTCAGTATGTTGCCAAGCTTTCACATACATATTGTTTTCACAAACATCATTGAATTGTGTGTCCTCTATGCAAATAGGACAAAAACAAGATTCTTTTCTTCTATCAAATGCAAATGCATTTTGATACTCTTTTGTTTTAATTGAATGCAATTTTCGAGTCCTTTTTACTATTTTAGCTTCATATGTAATCGATCTATCTACATCTTGGACTCCGATATGCCCAAAAAACCTATGCTAAATTCAAACAAGAATTTAAATATGTCATTTAAAATACAATTTATATATCAAAGATAATCATTGATTAATTATTTAAACTAGATATAATTTATAAATATTTAAAAATTAATAAAAAAATATCATATATATATATATATATATATATATATATATATATAGATAGATAGATAGATAGATAGATATACCTATGTACTTCCCTTGATGGGTTAATCTCATGGCTTAGGGCAGCAATGCACCATTAAACAATGTTTTTAGCTGAGACAAATTAGTTTGCAGAGTGGTCCATTTGATATCTTTGAAATGCTAGTTTTATGCATGCCCCTGCACCATCATGTTCTCATTTTCCATGACTAGTGTCAATGAAATTCCAAAAATGTTTAATGTTGGTTTTCATATGAAGAGGACATAACCAAAATAATGATTGTGAAGATTTGAATTGATCTGCGCATCCATGTGACCATATCCAATCTTCATTGAATTTTATTCCACGGCCTTTCAATGAGTCATAAATATTATCAAAGTACTGTTGTATAACATGTGTATAATGTGTATGATTATAATTGATATAAAATTATATTCATTAATAACATGTCGATTCTAACTAGTGCTTTATATATGATCAAAGTTTCTTTCAGCATGTCTATATATAACATGGACAAGCATAGAGACTTGGTTAGAATGATAATATTCACTTTGTATTTCATTTTGTGCAACAAATGTGTAATTTTTTGCAAAATAAACTATCGACAAGATGGTTCCTTGTGGAAAATTTTCATTTTTTTTTTAATTGCGGGTCCTTCCATCGAGCTGTATGAGAATGCTTGGCATATTTATAAATTTCTATCTAAAAATTATTTAAAAACTCTATCAGAAAAAATTCTTCTTGTTGTAAATCAATCATTTTAGCACTAGTACTACTACTCGAACCAATCGATGTATGGATATATTCATATCCCGTCCATTCCATTTTTATGTTGGACAATGATTGATCATTCATATCAATAGGATATTTGTGATGAAACAAAGTCAAATTTCCACAATGATCAAATTTTTTACCACCAACACATTTATTTTGGTAAAATAATTCATGATTTTCTCTTCCACATAGAATTTTGGATATGAAATGATGGATAGTGGAAGGAGGAGGTGGATATTTCCAAAATGTTTTACCAAAATTAAGGAAGGTGTCATAATATAATTTAATTTCCACATGATAACGACAACAACAAGTGTCACGTACAACAATAGGTTTAACATAACATGGTTTTTGTTACACAAAAGTATTCATTGAGACATTAATTCCATGGTTCTCTTCTTTGAACCTATTGAACAACTCTATTTGTGTTATAGATCTGATATGAAAATATAAGACAATGAAAATAAACCCAAGAAATAACAAGATCTGAATATAGATAGAAATGGTTCACTTTATTGATCAAACCCTTAAGGTAGGGCAACACCATATATTCACTCCTTAAGGAAGGAGAACACTCCACAAGCCATATGCTTATTCATACAATAATCCTTGACATCCCTCAATGTGGAGTCTCTAGCCTCTTTATAGGCCTCATACATATAATACCATGGGTCATTACCATGGTTCCCTCAATACCATCTATCTAATACCATGGGCCCATTACATTATTACTAACTACTTGTGGTCCCTTACATGATATGGGTTAACCACCTTATTTATTACTATGGCCCATCCCATTATTATATTATTCCCTTGGGTACCTCCCTTTGTACCCCATGTTATCCCCCCTAGGTATATAACATTCCACCCCCCTTAACATGTTTCGTCCCCGAAACATGAGAAGAACACAAATAATAAGATCTACTCAAAAGAGTAGTCCACTGGTACCATGCACGTGCATCTATCCATCCAAGAGAAAGGTGAACCCTCAATCTCGCTGGTGCTTCGCTCACTTGAGATGGAAGTTGACCATGGCAGCTCTTTTGTGTTGATGTGTAGTAGGTGGATCTTCGCTCCTCTCTATCTGTCATGCGGGGGTTGTTGTCCTTGTCGCTAATTGGTTTCCATTTTGTTGGTTGTTTTATTGCGAGGTGATGTGGGTGATGATATGTTGAAGTTTTAACCCACGGTGTCTTTTTATTTAATTCACCCTGCTCTGGTGCCTGCTCTGGTGTCTTATCTTCCAATATTACTTCAACCACTGAGCCCTCATCTGATGTATCAGCACCTGTATCCTTTTCTGCTTCAGCCTCTATTTGTGTTTGATTGTCAATCATCAATGGCTCATCATATGATATGTTAGTCCTTGGAACATCTTCTGCGTCAATCTGAATGGACTCTACCTGTTTATTGATGGAAATATCCTGTAATGTAATTTTCTTCTTTTTATACCAGAGCTTCATAAATTTCTTCTGCACATTAATATTGATAGTACCCACGGATTCCATCCAAGGATATCCCAAAACAACATCCATATTATCCATCTCTGAAGTATAAAAATCACCATGCAACACATACTTATCCATAGAAATCTTCAAATCCTTATACAATTGAACATCCTCATCATCCACCTGTGTGTTTTCAATGTATTTTGCTTGGACTTGCAATTTTTTTGCCAAATTAACATTCATAAAATTATGCTTGCAACTAGGATTTATAGATACAATGATTTTCTCCTTCTGAATCAATCCATGAACCTGCAATAAGGAGACACCCGTAGAAAATAACTCCTTACGTGTCTCATTCTCCTTTTTTCTAGTCCGAGACCATTTGTCTAAAAGGACTCTTTCAAATTCTGCATCTGGAAGTTTGGACAACTGCTTGTCGTCAAGTGAAAAATACCATTTATGAGCCTCATCTCTGAAATTAAGCCACACTGAATCCTTCCAATCTTTTGCCCATACTGACTTAGTTTTTTCTATGTATTCTTCAATAGTAGGACCATTATCCTTTCCTGTAAAACAAAGAACTGCCATGAAGAGGGTTTTGAAAAAAATTCACTTACTTGGCGAAAATTTGAAATGACCACAATTCTGTCAATATTGTTACGAATCCCTATTATGACCTATTTTCCGAAATGGAACAACAATTCTGCATCTTCCCATGTGGTAGAAATCCCGATCTAGGCACTAGAATTGCCGATCCACGCTGCAACTGTCCCACCGTCACAAAAAATTGTTGAAAAATAACTGATTTTAAATAAGCTATATCTCCCTTATCCGGACTCCAATTCGACTGATTTTTTTTTTGAAATCGGGTATTTTTTCACAAAGAATCCAGATATAGAATTATATTTTGCAGATATTGCACCAGGACGTCCAGATCTGCGCCGCAAACTCGCTGCCCCGAAAAATTGTCTACAACACCACTGATTTTTAGATCAGCGATATCTCCCTCATCCGGACTCCGATTCGGCTGATTTTTTTTTTTGAAATCGGGTATTTTTTCACAAAGAATCTAGATCTGCAATTAGATTTTGCAAATTTTGCACCAAAACGTCCAGATCTATGCCACAAACTCGCTGCCCCAAGAAATTGTCTGCAACACCACTGATTTTTAGATCAGCAATATCTCCTTCATCCGGACTCCGATTCGACTGATTTTTTTTTCGAATTTGGATATTTCTCCACATAGAATCTAGATATACAATTAGATTTTTCAGATCATGCACTAGGACGTCTAGATCTGCATTGAAAACTCGCTGCCCTGAAAAATTGTCTGCAACCCCACTGATTTTTAGATCAGCAATATCTCCTTCATCCGGACTCCGATTCAACCGTTTTTTTTTAAATCGGCTATTTTTTCACAAATAATACAGATCTGCAATTAGATTTTATAGATCTTGCACCAAAACATACAGATCTGATCTGCAAACTCGCCGCCCCCGAAATCCTGCAAAAAATTAAAAATTCTCCACTTTTGTGCCCAAGAAAGTGCTCTAATACCACTTGTTATAGATCTGATATGAAAATATAAGACAATGCAAATAAACCCAAGAAATAACAAGATCTGAATATAGATAGAAATGGTTCAATTTATTGATCAAACCCTTAAGGTAGGGCAACACCATATATTCACTCCTTAAGGAAGGAGAACACTCCACAAGCCATATGCTTATTCATACAATAATCTTTGACATCCCTCAATGTGGAGTCTCTAGCCTCTTTATAGGCCTCATACATATAATACCATCGGTCATTACCATGGTTCCCTCAATACCATCTATCTAATACCATGGGCCCATTACATTATTACTAACTACTTGTGGTCCCTTACATGATATGGGTTAACCACCTTATTTATTACTATGGCCCATCCCATTATTATATTATTTCCTTGGGTACCTCCCTTTGTACCCCATGTTATCCCCCTTAGGTATAATGTGTATGATCATAATTGATATAAAATTATATTCATTAATAACATGTCGATTCTAACTAGTGCTTTATATATGATCAAAGTTTCTTTCAGCATGTCTATATATAACATGGACAAGCATAGAGACTTGGTTAGAATGATAATATTCACTTTGTATTTCATTTTGTGCAACAAATGTGTAATTTTTTGCAAAATAAACTATCGACAAGATGGTTCCTCGTGGAAAAATTTCATTTTTTTTTTTAATTGCAGGTCCTTCCATCGAGCTGTATGAGAATGCTTGGCATATTTATAAATTTCTATCTAAAAATTATTTAAAAACTCTATCAGAAAAAATTCTTCTTGTTGTAAATCAATCATTTTAGCACTAGTACTACTACTTGAACCAATCGATGTATGGATATATTCATATCCCGTCCATTCCATTTTTATGTTGGACAATGATTGATCATTCATATCAATAGGATATTTGTGATGAAACAAAGTCAAATTTCCACAATGATCAAATTTTTTACCACCAACACATTTATTTTGGTAAAATAATTCATGATTTTCTCTTCCACATAGAATTTTGGATATGAAATGATGGATAGTGGAAGGAGGAGGTGGATATTTCCAAAATGTTTTACCAAAATTAAGGAAGGTGTCATAATATAATTTAATTTCCACATGATAACGACAACAACAAGTGTCACGTACAACAATAGGTTTAACATAACATGGTTTTTGTTACACAAAAGTATTCATTGAGACATTAATTCCATGGTTGTCTTCTTTGAACCTATTGAACAACTCTATCTGAGTGGTGTCCAAGATATGTTTTGCATGTTTTTCATACTGATTTCGTGTCATTCTTCACCACATCACATCCCTTACTTTTGGTGAAACACATGAATTTTTCATACAATATTCATATATTATTTTTTTAACATCATCTCCAAGTCTATCTTTGTATGGTTGCCTACAAATAACTATCCAACAAGCAAGCTAATTATTTTCATCTATTTACAATAGAAATTTATTATGATTGTGCAATATTTTTCGTGAGGTACCTAATTCTTTCACTATAGATTTTACCAAATGATTTTCCTTAGTAATTGATGAAACCACTGCTATTTGTATCGCTCTACACGCATCTAGATCACTTTTCTTTCTAGAACTTCCAATTGATTTTAGAGCACTATTTATATTTTGAATCTCATTTTCCTTCACCTTTTTATCTTTCATTGATTTTGAATGACCAATATTGTTGTAGCTTCTTTTAATTTCTTTCATGTTATGAGACCTTTCAAAATTTGAGCTTGAAATGTCACATTTTCATCTTTGAAGAACTTATCAATAAAGATTTTAACACAATATCTTATAACATGGTCATCTTTTTTATCTCCATATGTGTTAGTGTCGACATTTTCTAACATCTCATCATCGATATTGATTTCATCTGTACATATGAGAATTTAATGTAAATGAGTATAAATATACATTAAATAATTAAATTAAAAAATAGATTTCATGAAATTTAAACTAATAAATATGTATAATTTCAATAATACATGACATATATATACATACCTAAGGGTGGTTCAACTTATTCTTCACTTGAATCTCTTTCAACATCTTCGACAACATCATCAATCATTGGCTCATTTTCTTCTTCACTTTGTCTTTCAACATTTTCACTCTCATCATCATTGTTATGAGGAAAATATCTCTCTGTTTAGATTACAAAATATTTTTCAAAATAGTTCATCAAATAAAAATTAAATTCCACAATGCACTATTAAATTTTAAATATAATTTATAATATTTGCATTTACATACCTAGTTCAATTTCTTGTTGAGAATGATTTCCCCTTTAAATATTTAAGTACTCTCCCTACTTTTTTTTGTAATAGTTTCTCGAGTATTCTCTACGAGCCTCAATGTCTCTAATTCGATCATATTTTCTCTTGCAATTTTTTTTATTTCCCATTATAATTCTATCTATATAGATTTTCAAAATCAAGCCCAAAAAAGTCACTTTCAAAATCAGGCCCAAGAAACTCACATTAAAATCTAGCCCAAAAAAATCACTTTAAAAATTTAGCCCAAAAAACTCACTTTCAAAATCCAGTGCAGGAAACTCACTTTAAAAATTAGTCTAAGAGGCTAATGTTGAAAATGCAACAAGATGGTGGAGCTTAGTGGAAAGGAGTCGCCTTCACTAAGTGGGCCCACAGGCTATTTTTAGTGCAAAGTCTATTTTTAGACTATGTCTATTTTTAGACATATGGACCATGGTCTATGAGTTGCAGGATGCTATTTATGGATGATTGTTCATGTTGGTAAAAATAGATGGGCAGAGTCTATTTTTAGACTGCTAAACTAAAAATAGAACAGTCGAATATTATTAGCTCTTAATAATATTTGGACTATAAACATCATCTTATCCTCTTGGAGCACTTCAGTTCGAGCTACGGATGTGGCACATGCAACTGCCAGAAGGAAATACGCTTTTGTTATGGGTCAGTTGAGCTATTGCATGATGGACTTCAGTTAGAACTCAAGTGATTGAGTTTGGTGGAGTTGATTGATGAGTTGATGGAGTTGTGTTCAGTTTGACTTAGTTGAACTAGTTGTATTTAGTCTAACTAACAAATACACTAGTGATGAGTGGTGTGAATTAATTATTAATTAATTCACTAATTATTAACTCATAAATCAACTAAAGAATACATCAATTAACTCAGTGCATGGACAGTTCAGTGGAGGCAAGTGTTAGAGGTGAGTGAGAGAGTGAGACTGCTGTCAGTTGTGACTATAGTTGTGCATGAGACTTGCACAATCAATGGATTGAGTATTGCCAATGAGGATTGCATGGTTTAGCCAAGGGAAATATGAGTTTGGATCAGCATTCTCATCCATTCTCATGCAGGATTGCACAGTGGAGGCAGGCAAGCAATGGAGGAGATTTGAACTTGTGATTGATTCAGATCTGAGCTAGTTTGTGTGTAACAGGTGGAGATAGTACTGAGTAATTGTGAGGAGTATTGTACTATGTATTGTTACATGTTCTCAATCAATATAATATACAGATAGTTGGGGGTTTTCAGCTGCATGCTTTCCCCGGTTACATACTGTGTTGATATGTGTTATTGATGTGTTTCAATGTGCGCATGTGAATGCTTTGATTCTGCAAATTGATGATTAATGTAGAGGAGGTTATGTATTATGCATGCATTCCACAATAGTGTATAATCAGGATAATCTTTGTGAATAAGTTTCATATTATTCAAAATTTCTACAGCTAAGAAGCACACTTTCAAAATCTAGCCCAAAAAACTCACTTTAAAAATACAACCCAAAAATATTACTTTCAAAATCTAGCCCCAAAAACTCACTTTAAAAATCAAACCCAAAAACATTTTCTGTCCAAAAATTAGATTCAAATAAGTTTGATATTCAAAAGTTGCATATGAAGAATGTGAGTACGAAAATGATGTTTCGGCTGAGTTTATTTATAGTGTTCGGCTGAAACGGTTAGATCGAAGGGTCGCATCACTTCAATTTCATGGATGACAGAAAATATGGATAGTTTTTTTTACTAAAAACATTTTCCGTTATTTTTAACGTCTATTCACGATAAAAGGAAATTCAATCGAAAAATATATTTTTTTCAGCTAAAAAACTCTTTTCAACCGAAAACCCACAACTCTGCAAAAACTCGGATCTATTCACCATTATCCAATTTTGAAATAGTCAAACTCCATCAAATATAGTGAATTTACTTTCAGAACCAATGCAAGCATTTGCAGAATTGAATCTACTTTCATTAGATATAAATTTTATGGAATTTCATTGATATTTGCTAATTTTAACTAATTTTCGAGTAAAATGTGTGCAAAAAAGTTCTGTAGATCATTATGCTTAAGTAAAATAAAATTTTGTATCTTCCAAAATACACTATGAAAAAATATATAAAATTTATGGTGCATCACATTCCTCTGTCTTCTTTAATGGGTAGTTTTTATATTTTTAGTTTTTAACTAATATGTTGAGAAACATGGTGCTATGTTAAACATCTTCAAAGTTTGCAGTTTTTCATATTGGTTCAATTAAAAAAATTATAGTAATTATGATGTGCATATGTTGGTTTCGTAAATATAGCCATACCGAAGTAGAGTCTGTCTAGATTGTTTCAACGCATATTTTTTTTTAACGCAAGGTTAACAAAGAATACATTGGGGCCAAAAAAACGTGACTTTTTATGAATCCCTTGATTTTTAAAGAACACACAATCAAACAATGGCTAAGTTGACATATCAAATGTGAATAAATAGTTTCTAAAAAATCAGCAATAAAAAACTAATAAAATTTTTGACAAATTTTCTGTTCTCTATAAAATGAAATTTTAAACAGAAAAATTACTTTAGCTTGTCAAAAGTTGATAAACTTCTAAAAATGATATTTTTTCTCAAAAAATGGCCAAAATTGTAACCCAACTTCACATTTTCACATGAGACAATGAGTACAATTATAATGAAAGCTAGAGTGCAAGGAGACCTAGTCTTAGGATTGTCAAACCTTTCTTATACATTATATCCATTGTAAAAAGAAGTTTCCCCTTGAAGTGGATTGTAATTATTACATCCTTATCATTATTAAGGTGCATGATTCGTAACATACAAAGTCCATTTTAAGTATGCTATGGGTTGTTCGAAACATATCAATGAGAATATATTCTTTTTCTAATCAATGATTAAAAATGTCTATGCAAATAATCAATCGTTGTAAGAATTAACAACTTTTTTTAGAGCCCCAAAAACATGTTCAATGTTAATGTCATGGAATCTAACAAAAGCAATACTATTTTGAGATGTCGCAAATCCTATTGTCTGTAATATAGAGTATAGAAAAATTCATACAATACTTTTGTAGACCCATTTTGGATCACTTCCATGCCCACCAAAGAAGAGGAAGAATTTTTAGTTTTGTTAGGGGTTAATGTCCTCATGCCAGGTGTAAAATTTTAGTTTGAATAAAAGTTGGCACTACAAAAGATTCTTCTAGAGGCTCAAAAAGTTGGAAAATAGTTGTTGAAAATTGGTCTAAAAGGATATTTTACTATAAAATCAAATGGTATTTTTTAATTGTGGAGAAGAACCATTTTCCCATCTACTTTAGAATTAACATGTTTTACTATAAAATCCAAATGGCATTATTTAATTGTGGAGAAGGACCATTTTCCCATCAACTTTAGAATTAACATGTTTTTGAGGGACCAAAAACATCCCAAAAGGGGAGTTTTAATAAAAAATTGGATCAAGGATTGATTGAGAATGTTGATGAAGCTAAATTAAAGAGAAATAAACAATAAAAATAAAATGGATGGAGAAGAGAGAAAACTATTATTTTTCAATTGGATTGTATTCAACTAGTGCACATGTTTATGATATGAGAAAATGAAAAGAATGATAGATCAATTGAGTTAATATTGATTGAAGGATTGGTGAGAGGTGTTAACTATAGAACTATATTGATATTGAAAGGTGTCAATGAGAGGATTTTCTATGTAGTATTCACAGTTTCTCAAGATGACAATTGGTTTTGGTTACAAGGGAAATCAAACCATTTGATACAAGAAGGTCAAGAATTGATCATTAAATTTTAGGGATGGCCCATAAGAAGATAGAATGTCAAAGAAAGTTAGATTACAAAGTGAGAAGATTGAGCAACTTATTATTCATTAGAAAGTAATTTGAAGGATCAAAATTAAGGATGGAGAATAATATCCTCAAATAAAAGAAAGAATTTAACTTCACATTTCTAGGAGTCTTAAACATGGTCAATGTAATCTTACAAATGGAAATTCCTCATAATTTTACAATTTTGCAATTGTAAACTCTTTTTAGTAAAAAAAAAAATCATATACTAATAATTTAACTTATTTTTCATAAATATTTTCCTTAAAATAATTTATTATATTATATTTAAATGTTTATTTTTTCATTATTTAACTAAAAACGAAAGTAATCATTTTAATTCAATAATCCGGTGTAAGTAAATTGAAAAACTATAAAGAAGAAATTATCAACATGCACCACTTATCAAAAGGTGGTATAGTACATTGCAATTAATGGTATGTGAGGTCATGAACTCATTTAATGAACCAAAAAAATTGTATTCAAATACACCCCAAGTAGGGGTGCACCAAACCATAAGGGTAAAACATATCACTGGGAATCGTACCTTATTTGGGAAATAACAATAATACACTTTTCCATTTGACTGTAATTTTTAACACGGTAAGTTTATTATTTATTTTTTTATGAAATTGGAGATTTATAAATACATTAAGTGTGTCTCTTTTTAATGTAATATTATCATTTGATTTTATTAAACTTTTTATGATGAAACATATCACAATTCAAATACACATGATCATTATTTATGTTATAAAGTTTCATTTATTGAATCATTGTTAAAAGAATTATGATTATCCTAGGTTTTTCACTTAATCAATTTGTAACATAATGGGTGTATTTGTTAAGTAAGATTAGGATGAGTGGTTAAGATGGGACGTTAAATTTTTTTCTTCTTATGTTTGATTCCTTGAAATGATATAATAAGTCTATTGTGATGAGGCTAAAGGAAGAAGTATTTTTGGGGAGTTTGCTTCATTAATGGTCAATACAGGACGTTTTGGTTCATGCTAAGTTATATATTCCTGGTATATTTGTCTTGTAGGCAACTGGATATACTCTTGGTGTTACAGTGAATGTTGGAAGGGTTGATCTTGGGCCTTGCCTAGATTACTCCAATCAATCACTGATTCACCATAGTTTAAAAAAAAACATAACAGATACATTTGTGGGATATTAAATAACATCTTTAATTTCATTAAATATTGATAAATAATTCCCAACTCATTTTCTTAAACCCCTCCCATACATATTTCCAATAAAAAAAAGCTAATTTTAATACTACAATTTTATATCCTCTAATACCTATAAACCCCTCAATATTTCACATCTCTCTTAACACCCATACCCCATCCGATCCTCACCCCAAATACATCTGATACACTAACATTATTTTTCATAATTTAAATCCCTAAGATGTAGGTTAATAAAATGAAGCCTTCAGAGCGACTATAACATTATACACGTTAAATTCTATGCAATTTGTGTGGTTGTACATACCTATATACATACATGTATAAATATGTATGTAGCAATCTATTTGTGTATACACACAACAATATTAAAAGATATTAAATTAAATTTAATGTATCTAATGAGGCATTCTATATAGTTACATCTACAACATAAGACATGGAATTATTTTTTTATCATTATTAATAACTATGCATAGGCAAAATCAAAATCAAGAGGAATTTTCCTCCATCGTTTATGATTTTGCTTTATCATTATTCTTTGGAAGTTGCATTTATATATAGTTACACTTTTCTCCTCTATTATCCTTTTCATACAACTTTATAGGTTTGAGTCATTATTGGTCAATTTTTTATTTTCCTCCATCGTTTATGATTTTGCTTTATCATTATTCTTTGGAAGTTGCATTTATATATAGTTACACTTTTTTCTTCTCTATTATCCTTTTTATACAATTTTATAGATTTGAGTCATTATTGGTCAATTTTTTTTCAAGACTAAGTTAATAGGCGTGCCACAAACTCTAGTTCAGTTATATTTTTTTAAGAAAAAAATGCTTCTGCATTAATATTAAACAGATAGTATATGTGTAATGTATCTTGATTACAGCTTGTTTCTTCAGCATGCATTACTTTTAGAAAGAGAGTGATCTGTGTCTTTTTTGCTAACTATATCTTCTAGTTCGATGTACATAAGTGCTTTAGCTCACTATCTGTCCTACTTATCCATATACCATTTAAGGTTAAAAAGAAAACAAAAAATGTATTCATCTTCTTACAATAAAAAAAGTCCCATGTATCCTTCATTACTCAGCATTGTCTTCTAACTCTTGGAGAAGTTGATACTTCCGGCATTTGTCTTAACCCCATGATCAAATGTTGTAAAAAAAAGTTACCAGGTTCTTTCCCAATACCTCTTTTTGATAGTAAATTTGTAGTCCAGTTTTGTTCTCTATAGATTTGATCAATTTTGATGTGTTGGTATGTGCTTACCAAATTCTTGATGTGCTTCTTCCAATTATTCAAGATTGGAGGGTTGAATTTATTCTGTCCCTTAGTCCAATCGATAATTCCTTTTGCATCCACATAGACCTGTAGGCTCTCCAATTCCACCAATTTCCCTGCTATCAACACTCCCCATATCGCCACTCTCTCTGCCTTACTATTCATACCCTGTCCCCCTTGCCAACAAAAGTGATATCTTTTTCCTGGCTCAGTGACTATGTAAACCCCACATCCACATTTCCTCCCACAACAAGCACCATCGAAGAAACCCACTGAGAGTGTATGCCATATGTTTTTCCAAATGATTCTTCTTTGCTTGCTTGCAATTTGAGTTGGTCCTAGATCCAAGAAATAGGCAATAGTTTTGATTACGTCCTCCCTTACTGTCGGGTTCATGTGCTAAAAAATGAGTGCATTTCTGCTCTGCCAAATGATCCATATGAGATATAGATGGAGAAAACAAAATTCATCATGAGATTTAATCCACTTCCATATGCAGCTTATTAATGTAGTGAAATTCTTCATTGACATGATGCATAAGGTGTCCAATACCCCTTCCCAAATACTCATCGCATATGGGAAATGCAGAAATAAATGTGCATTATCCTCACTACTTTTCTTACAGAGGAGGCATATCCCCGACCCTATGTGTCCTCTGTGAATTAAATTATTCCATGTTAGTACTCTATCCTTTATAGCCAGCCAGCTGAAACACTTGATTTTGTTGAGGAAATTCCCTTTCAAAATTTTCTAAATCCAGTAGTTCCCCTGATGTCCCAAAGCCTCCCTGGGGATGCCATTGCATATCTCTTTTACCAAAGGATGCCCCTTTTTCATGCCCCCCCATGACAAATGATCTTGCTGATTATTTAGAGAGATGCCCACATTTCTCAGGTTGGTGATATAATCTTCCCATTCACCGACATCCCCCTCCAATAGTTGAATGTCCCTAGCAATTTTCCATGATTGGCAGTGTATGCACAATGCATTAAACTTATAAATCTGGTTTAGGTAGATTAGCTCTTTGCTGTGCAGTAGATTAAGAATTCCATATGATAGTGTGTGGTTCCATCCCATATCTTTAATAGCATCTAGTCCAATCTTGATGATTGTCCCATCTCTAACCTCCCACCAAACTGATCCCATCATCCATTAGATGTTTTTGATCACACTCCAAATGCATGATGAATTAGTCTTCCTCTTAGCCTCTCCCGAAATGCAAGCAGTGAAATACCATCCATACATATAATTTTCATTGATGATCTTTGACCATATTCCCGATCCTGATACTGCCCTCCACATGTTCTTTATGATTAGGGAACTATTGAATTCGCTTGGATCAATAATGCCCCATCCCCCTTCCTCAATGGGTCTAGAAATTTGTGACCATTTAACAAGATGATACTTCCCCCAAGATAATTTCCCATTCCAAATGAATTGACCCATAATAGATTGTATCTTTTTAATGACCTTTCTTGGAATTTGGAAAAGGTGCATCCTGTTTACTACAAGGTTTTGTAGAACAACTTTTAACATTATCATCCTACTGCCCATAGACAACCATCGATATTTCCATCCATCCAGCTTCTCTTGGAACCTTATTACTAACCATTCCCAGTCCATGATGTTATAATGGTTGGATTCAGGATGAAACCTAAATATGTGTAGCCCTCTTCCAAATGTCTCACCCCCAAAGCTAAGTGCAATATAATATCCTCTATCTAAGGATCAGTGTTCCCATTGTGGATAAGAAAAGACTTCAAACCATTCATGCAAAAACTTGAAGCTCTACCAAATGATGAGATGATGTTATGGATAACAGTCCATTCATCGAAGGTAACGTGGCCTTTGAATAGGAGATCGTCTATGAACATTAAGTGTGTAATGGTAATCCTTTTTGACACTTTAATACTTGAGATTGACCCCACCGCTTTTGCATCCCTCACTTTTCTGCTGAGGCTATCAATTACCATAAGGAACAACATAAGTGAGAGGGCACACCCCTGCCTCAATCCCCTGTCGGCGGAGAAGAATTTGGATCGTATTCCATTTCTAATCACTGAAAAATTCATGGTCTTAATTCACGCCATAATCCACCCAATGATCGGAATGGACAGACCCACTTTGATCATAATCAATTTGAGGAATTCCCAGTCTACACAGTTGTACGCCTTCGTCAAATCAACCTTTAGCATACAAGACTTCAGGTTCCTAGATTTGATGGTATGCATAACCTCCTGAGAAATACCAATAACATCATGAATCTGCCTTCCCTCGATGAACTCGAACTTCTCCTCTGAGATGATTTTTGATAGTATTAGCTTCAACTACTTAGCGATCACTTTAGATATTAATTTGTACATTGTATTTCATAATTATATTGGTCGAAAATCTGAAAAATGTTTTAGATATTTTCCTCTTTGGAATAAGAGTGATAAAGGTGGCATTAACATCCCCAGGAATAAAGCCATTTATCCTTGACTCCTCAATCACTGCCAATAGGTCAAGTATCATCAAATCAACAAAATGGATAAACACCTCCACACCCCATCCATCTAATCCTGAGCTTTACTCCCTAGCCTATTCTTTCATAGTGTTTACCAATTCCTCCTTCGAGACCGTCCTGCATAGTAATTCATTATCCTTCCCCGAGAACGGCTTCAGCATATGTGAGATAAATATCGACTATGCCTAGAAGTCCAAATATAGATCCTTGCAATAATCCTGGAAATGATGCATAGCCTCTACCTCCAGTGAAGCTTGTGTGGAGATTATATTCCCATCCTTCTTCGTAATTCCATTGATGAAATTATTGTTCTTCCTGTGATTAAACTAACTGTGGAAAAATTTCGAGTTCTTATCTCCCACTTGTACCCAAATCGCCCTGCTCTTCATTTGAATGTCCTTCTCCTTCTTCAGTAGAACCTCGTGTTTGATTCCCTCCATCTCAATGATTTTATTCCTGTATAATGCTGAGAAGTACAGAGGGTCATTGGGGTCATTCATCATTCTGATCGAAACATCAATGTCCTCGATAACCTTATCTTCTTCTCTTTCTTTCCCGGCAATCCATTCACAGGCTTCCCTTTTCAACTGAGAGAGCTTGTTTGTAATTAAACTCAAGCAGTCCTTTGGTCCCATAAGCATTGGCCTCTGCCAAACCGAATGAACGAGTTGTTCAAATTCCTTCATCTGTAGCCACCAAAGATTGAATTTGAAAGAGTAAGTTCTGATATCAAAATCCCATCTCCAAGCCAACATAATTGGTTTGTGATCTGATATGTTGTCTGCAAGAATAGAAGATTCCATATTTGGAAGGAGGTGGAACAATGATTGGCATAGTAAGAATCAGTTGATCCTTTTTGAAATGCCATCTCCACCTATATGTCCATTCCTCCATGTTGACCCAAATGGATTTGAAACTATATCAACCATAACATGATCTCACATCCATACCTCAAAATATGATGAAATGTCATCAACCTGTGCCTTGTTCCCCCATATATCCGTCTACCCCATGGTGAAGTTCAGGTCACCAACAATAATGTTCGAACTCAATCTAAAAACTCCATATTTTGTCACTCTGTCCCAAAAAAATTTGTGACCAGTATACGGATCATATATGTTCATGATCCTTATCCGCCTAGTCATCCCTTTCTTATATCCATACATGATAATACCTACACATGAATTGTATGCTACCAAATCATATATGTTGGGATTCCACATAACTCCCAATCCCCTCAAATGTCCATTGGCATCAGTTGCACATGCAACCCAATGTGGACAGATTGCAAGCATGGCTTCCACCATTTTGACCCACTCAGACATGGTTTCTTGAAGAAGTATCATGGAGGGGTTGTGAGACCTAACCAGACCCCTAAGAGAGCATATTTTATGGGGTGCTCCCACCCCCCTAATATTAAGGGAAATGATGGTCATGGGGGAACCCCTATGTCAGGTGTTTCCTCTCTAAGGACCCATGAACCATGTGCATCAGAGATCATGATACACCCAATAGTGTATGAAGTACCAATGCCAAAAGAAACCCCTCCCGATTCCATATTAGAGGTAGGTGATAATGCAGTGTGATTGCAATCCGTAATTTTTTTGTAGCAGGTAGCCCTTTATTTCCTAAGGATGACATTTCGTTGACTAATCCCTCCATCAACAGACTCTTGGTTATGGAAAAAAGACCGCTTGATGGTCAGGCAAACCAAGGAATCATCTGAAAGAATGGGAGCTTCCATCTCTTGGTTTTGTGATAAATAATTTGGCGGGGAATTCCCAACCATGTGAGTTGTTGAGTGAGAACTAACATCCCCCCCATCTAGTGGAGAAATAAAATGAATAGTTTTGTTGACTGGCTTGAGGCCTTCCCCAAGGGCTTCCCCCGAATCCAAAATGTTAGATGGGTTCATCGATCCTTCCCGAGTGTCTACCATCCCAACCCCCACAGAAGGGCTAGAGTTAACTAGATACAAAGGAGTGTGGAAAATCATTTGATGTGCATTAATAACATACAATTTATTTATAGCTTCATTCATAAGGGAAGAATTACCTGGACTAGGGTTGAAATTGTTGGCCTGTGTAGCCAATGATTATCGATCTTTTTCCAGAGCTGGTCCATGTCGTCGTTGCCCTATCAGTCTGGCCCAAGCTCTTGTACTCCAAAGGGAGCCCTAGCAACTTTTCCCAAATGTAATGTCGACCTGGTCTCTCGAAAAATGGGTTGAAACCCACATTCCATCTTTGCAAAATCAGAAATCCCCTACCCTTCACCCATGGCACCTTCAAAATATGCTCAACATCCTCTGAATTTAGAAAGTGAAATGCCACCCAACCATTGAAGAGTATACTAATCTTCGGTCTATATTTTATAACTGGTAACCAACGATCCTCCGCCCACTGCTTCATATATTCCCCCATCATATGGAGATAACATCACCTTGCCACTAAAGCTTTATGCCTCAGTCGCTCGATATTGTCCCAGTATGCCCCAACTCCCAAAGTTAATGGACTCTCCCCCTTCACCACCTGCAAAGGATGTTTTTTTGGTTTCAAAGCACGCTTAGCTCTAGAATTACCTTCTCCCTTTCTCAAACCATCATGTGCTTTCTCAATGTCCTACTCAAACAATTTTTGATATTGTAAAAGGTCGGACATGGCTGCCCGCTCAGCCTTGATGGTTGCTCCTATCAATGCCTAGGGGGATGGAGACCCTTCATCCTGCATGTCTACCATCGGGCGGATGAAATGTCCTACAACAGCAACATAATAAGTGGTACTCGAGTAATAGCCTTATGGCACACGTATGCTACCCCAAACGAGGATCGAGATAGTCCCCCCCTCCTGTAGTAGGTGCCTAATACGAATCCTTTTGCAGAATTTAGTTCCACATTGGATTCATGAAATAATGAGGGCTGACCTGCACCCCACTTACCTCCAGACAGTAGGAAGGAGAAAATATAAGGGACCAACACATTTACGACAAGATCACTAGAGGATTTCACGTACCAATTTGCCCGAATCCCCAGTAGTCCAAATGATTTGGCTTTTAATGCTAGGTCTCCCACCCACTACAACCCAGAAAATTCAAACCAACCGCAATCAACCCCTCAACACCCAATACAGACCCAGACCCACAGTGCCTAACCATTCCTGAGCCAAGGAAGTCCAACGAATTCAATAAACATTGTATCAACCCCCTATAACGAGCTACTTGCCATAGCAAAGACTGATCACGCACACATGATTAAAAACTAGAAATGATCCTCACCTCTAACTTTCACGACACACCCATTCTAGCACACAATACCTAATATCGAATTCAAGTTACACAAAAGGTCGCGCTAAATCTCTCACAACAAATCTCACTGAACTTGGAGCACTACCAAACTCTAATTCACTTATCTATGGTTGTCAACTTCACAATTTAGAAAAAAAAATTGCATCACCATTAGTCGATTATTTTTCAATCCTATATTAATAGATATGTCACCAACTCTACTTCACTTGTCTATGATTGTAAAATTTATGAGATGCAAAATTTATTTTTCTTAATAAGCTCTCTAAAAAGGAAAGGTAATTGACCACAATCACAAAATAGTTATACCTATGGTGCAAGCTACTAGGATGAATACCCCTCTCACCATTTATTTTCCTTTTTATGGCTGAAATAGTCATAATTTCATCTTTTCAAACTTGGTTTAAACTATACATACAATTCTATAGTAGCAAAATGATTACACTTATAACGCAAGCTAGTAATATGAACACTACGATCATTATTTCCATCTCTTATCCTTTCTATTGTTGTAATAGTATTTTTTTTATATCTTTCTATTTTTTTAGCAATCTCTCTCCTTTTCAATTTTTTTTTATGGTTGTAATAGCCATAATTTCATATTTTTTTAAATTTTGTTTAAAATTATACATACAATTTTAAAAATAATGTATATAATTTTATTGGAAAATATTATTATTTACATTTTCTTTAATATTTATATAGATAAAATATCAATATTGGAAATTTTAGACTTATATATTTCATTGAAATATTCATTTTTCAATTATATATATATATATATATATATATAGTAAACTAATTGGTTTGTGTGGGTTTTATTTTTGACTAGGTCAAAAATTCAAATCTCATGGGAAAGGTTGAGAATAAAAATCATCTTTAATCAAATTATCCCAATAAGCGTCCAAACTCTTTTACATCTAACATTAAAATTGACCTTAATGTAAACTCAAAAATTAATTAATATCAAACTTCTAAAAGGACTTTACATAATTCTTAAACCAAAACTAATTTCACGAGGAAAAAGTAAATTGGAAGAGTGAGTTTATTCTAGAATGGTAACATATTTTAATAATTATCATAAAAGGTTAAAAGAGATATGATAGTGAGGACTAATTTGTCAATAATTGTAACCAAGGGTCTACATTATATTATAGCAGGGACAAAGTTTATGGATAAGTTTGGTAATTTATTGAGGAGTTGTCTTTAGTGTGACTTTTTCAACTTTTTGTTCCAGAATCCGGTGGAAATATTTGAGCTGAAATCTTGATTTGTGTTATTTAAACTATTTTTTTGATTGTATATATGGATTCAACACCCTGAAAACCCCCTAGGGCACTTGGATTGTGAAGGAGTTACCCATCAAACTTGAGATTTCAATAAATTCCTGCCGTATTTTAGAGAAATTAGACCAGAAAAACCAACCGGAAAAGCTTCCAAAAAAGTGCACTAAAGACAACTCGATTTAGTGATACGATCTTAATATATATTTATTTATGTTATCTAGAATTTTAGTAGAGAATCATGAATATATGTATACATAATTTTTTTGTTTGAGAATGAATCGTAAAGATTTCACGGTACTCTGGTTCAATAATTAAGAAAGATTTTGATTCTGAATCGAAATAACAATGAATTTTTTATTTTTATTTTTAAATTGGGTAGTGTGTTTGACCTTTTAGAATTTTAACGGTGGATGAAAAGATTTGATTAAAAAAATTATATCTCAAAGAAATTTTGAATTTGGAGAATGATAATATTTTTTCTGAATTATTTGTATTTAATTTTGAATTTGGATAATGATAATAATTTTTTTAATTATATATATTTATTTTATAATTAATGGGAAGTAATATTTTACTCTCGTATATATGATTATAAACCAGCCTATATCTATCTTAATTTTAGGTTTACCAAGAGTCGAGAGGATCAAATCAAATCTCCTTTTACTTTAAAAAATATTTTCATGATTTGATTCATCTTGCGCTTGATAGATTAGCTCTAAAGTTAAGATGAATCTAGGCTGGGTTAATTAACTACTTTTAACCTGTTATCCATGATAACTCCTAAAAATAAATTTTTAGTTTTATTAGTCAAGGTTTTCCACCACTGATCTTTTAATTTATCTGTTGCTTTTCTGAAAGAGGTTACTGTGCTTACATTTGAATATTTGAGGAAGGACAGGTTCATTCTAATTGTTTTGGAGGAATTCCCATATTCTCTAAAACTCATTTCTCTCACTCATTCCATTTCATTCACAGACCCATTCCAACTCTAGCTGTAACCCATTTTTACTCTATCCATTTTCCCCATTTCAAACTCTAGCCGCAATTCCATTTTCCTTTGAGTATTTGAAAATATTCATAGCTGTGTTTCCATTTTCCTTTGTAAAACTCTAGCAGCAAACCCATTTTATATTACACTTAACTCTAGCCGCAAACCCATTTTATATATATGTTGTATTGTATATCATTCACTGCCCCCAATGCATTAACTGGGCCCGCGGGCTACATGTCACCATATCGCTATCGGCCCCTTCCCTTTTTCAAAAACCATATCCGCCCGCGTCCCTCCTCTGATTGCGATATTGCATCACAATTCCTTCCTATTGATTGTGATATCGCATCGCAATTCCTTCCCACCAATTGCGGTATCGCATCGTAATTCCTTCCTATCGGTTGTGATATCCACTTTATTTTGATTGCAATAAGTCCTTCCCGCCGATATCACATATCGATAAAACTTTCTGCCAAAATCACATACTGCCACATCCGCCTGCCGATTGCGATATTCCTTCTCCCATTGATTGCAATATCGCAATCGACGATCGCACAAACATAAGTCTTGATCCACCGAAGTCCTTATGACTTGCGATTACAAAGTGAAAATACCCTCCCCAGATGTGATATTTAATGTGTTTCACTCTATAAACCGTCATGTCCAGAACATCGGGAAATCACCATAAAATAGTGTTAAAGGGGACCTTCTTCTGTATTGTAATTGCGATGTAAAAAAGGCATGGATCAACGGCCTAGATCAAAAAATATTAAAGTATCCATTCCACTTCGACTCCGTGAGATAGTGAAGGTGTTTCTCGGAATTTCTTCAGCAACATGGTCATTAAACTAAGTGTGATACACGGGAGACAGCAAGACACTTTCAACAACAAACAACATAGCAAGATTCAAGAGCCAAATGTTAGAGTTTCCGAAGATACATTGCCACGCTATAGCAGTTTTCTTAATAATTGTAACTGTTATAAGGTTTTGTCCATACGACTCCCACTTGTATTTGAACTCTATTGTAACATAAATCCCTTAGAAGGCTCAAGGTTTTATTAGATCTCATAGTTGTAGATCGGATCTAGCCCAGGTGGAAGATTATGTAAAGAGATTTTTCTCTATAAATGTGCAAATTTTCGACTCTACATAGGAGGGATCAATGAACTGAGGACCATTGTTGTATTGTTTTTAGGTAATAAAAACTACAATTGTAGCATACTCTATTTTAACCTGAGATTCATTCCAGTTTCAGTCTCATCCTGTTGTGTTCCTTTGTTGTTATTAATTTTCACAGTTTGTTGATTACTTGGAAATTTGTGAAACAACTCCAATTTCCTTCAATTTGTTGTGATTACTTTGAACACCCTTATCCACCTTATTAAACCAAATATGCCTTAGTTTCCATAAGAAATTTTTTTTTATTGTTGTTTTTATTTGACTGACTCCATGCCCAATGGCTTCTACCCTCAAACTCTTTCATCCAAAAAATCGAATAGAAAACTAGAGTTATCCATCTACATTCTTAAAAAACATTAAGAGAGCCCTCTCAGATTGGAAGGGATAACTTCGAGTCAAAAGCTGGTTTGAAATAGTTACTCTAGTTCGAAGGGTTGACATAGCCCAACCCCCACCAGCCTGGTTGATAACATTTTGGGGTGTCTGTCGGGAGCCGAAAATCTCCTTTTCCGAAATTATCTTCGAGTCTCTCCTTTCTGACTCCTAAGGGTAATAGGAAATTAGAAGTTGTGAAGGTTGTCATATTATCCTGGCAACTCCACTCTTAAATAACTCTGAAAATCGAAGTTTCATGGTGACTCCACTACTTGCAGATCAATAGCTTGAAGATTTTCAAGATGAGTTCTATCGCAAGTCTATTCCAGTCATTAGTGAAGGTGAAGTCTCTTCCATTTATCAGCTCAGGTGATGGATTCCGTTTTATTTCTGAGTTTCCCATATATGATCCACTACTAATTTTGTTCAAGCACAATCAAGCAACCCAAGCATCGAATCTACTGTTTGACTAGTTATACTGGTTATACTGGATATTTTATATTACTTGAATTAAACAAGTGGATTTTTAGATGTTAGAGTAGGACATAAATACACTTGTTGGGCAAGTATTTCCTTCAGTTTTAGATTACATGTTGCAGTTTTCTTTTCAGTTTGGTGAAGTGGGTCTAGATGTGGTCTTCATATTGGGATCAGCCAAATGATTGGGAAACTGGTCTGTTGGTTCTTTGCTACACCACACGGGCGCAGCATCCCCATTGCAGCCACTATTGTTATCCAAGATAACTCCTAAAACTAAATTTTTAGTTTTATTAGTCAAGGTTTTCCACCAATGATCTTTTCATCTATCTGTTGTTTTTCTGAAAGAGGTTGATGTGATTACATTTGAAGATTTAAGGAGGAAGAACAAGTTCATTCTAACTGTTTAGGATGAATTCCCATATTCTCTAAAACTCATTTCTCTCACTCATACTATTTCATCCACAGACCCATTCCAACTCTAGCCGTAACCCATTTTTACTCTATCCATTTTCCCCATTTCCAACTCTAGCTGCAATTCCATTTCCCTTTGGTTTTTTGAAAACATTCATAGTTGTAATTCCATTTTCCTTTCTAAAATTGTAGCAGAAAACCCAATTTACATTACACTTAACTCTAGACGCAAACCCATTATATATATATATATTTTGTATCGTACATCCTTCACCACCCTCGAGGCATTAACTAGACCCGCAAGATACATGTCACCATGTCGCTATTGTCCCCTTCCCTTTTTCTAAACCATATTTGCCCGTGTCCCTCCTCTGATTGCGATATCGCATCGCAATTCCTTCCTGTCGATTGTGATATCGCATGACAATTCATTCCCGCCTTTTACACAGTATTTTGTCGCACCTCCTACACTTCCCTATGACATACCCCGAAGTGCCCAAAACATGACCATTATGCATTGTACTCATTCATATATGCAGCTCAGATCCTTCCTAAGACATTGATTGGAAAATGCCTTGAGCTTTCCCTAAAAGAAATAGCTCTAAAACCCTAATTTGAGAATCATCGTGCTTATGAGACTAAAAACAACGATGATCGCCTGTTTCACTGCACTTGACCCATGATGGCATCGCTCTATTCACTTGTATACCCACGATGATCCCAAAAAGGAAATTTTCTCAAAGAGGATGAGAATATTCGTGATCTAGAAGCTTCCAGAGCGACGAGCTGGAGGTTGTTTGGCATAAATGAGGTCGAATTCTCCCAACTTGGCCTCTTGGTCTTATCCCTATGAGCTACCTCCTTGAGATAAGGGCCTACTCCTATATTTGGAGAGATCCTAACTCCCTTTCCCAGCCTATATATTCATCCTCTCCCATTCCCAAATGGTTGGTCTATGCCTATTTTCACCCTTATGCTAAGATTGTGCCTATATGCTACTCATTTGGCTTGGAGAAGGAGTGCTTGGAGAGATTAGCTTGGAATTGGATATTCATTGAAGGAGAGCCTATCAACATCAAGGCTTGGTTGCATGCTTCCCTTTATTTCTATTAATATACATCTGTTGGTTCATTTTCCCTAAATGTGTATGCTCATGTATTATTTAGCTTAACATTCCTTGATGAGTTAGGAAGGTTACTTTTGAATATGCTATTTGTATTTGCATGCCTTGTTGTGTCTTGATCTATTTTACAAGTGCATGATACATTGTTCAACCTTACCTTAACAACTTACCAGCCCATTTTGCTAAGCTTCATGACCATCTGGACCACTTAAGATCCATATTTCTGTGATGTCGACATTATAACATCCGTCTTAATCCACGTAAGTGCATTTTTGGCGTTGAATCTGGTCAACTCTTGGGTTTTGTGGTGTCCCGCGAATGTATCCAAATCAATCCTTTAAAAGTTGAGGCTATTGTCAACTTACCCCCGCCGCCCTACCTCATTGCTGCAATTGTAAATCCTACAAGGAAAGGCTAACTTTCTTCATCGATTTGTTCCTAACTATGTTGAACTCGATAAGGGTTTTACCTGCTTGCTTAAGAATGGGATCCCTTTCATTTGGGATGAAGTTGCCCAAAAATCCTTCGATGCTTTGAAAGACACACTTATCAATGCTCCTTTACTGCATCCCCCTGATTATCAAAGTGATTATTTCCTTTACTTGGCTGCAACTAATACTACCATTGCTATGGTGTTAGTTCAGAATTACGACGATGGTAACGAAGATGTGGTTTATCATCTAAACTGAAATATTCTTGACACTGAATCTCAATATGCCCATGTTGAGAAGCTTGCCTTGGAAACAGTTGATGTTGTCCAAAGATTTCGTCATTATATCCTTTTACGGAAAACAACAGTGATTTTCGATTGCAGCCCCATGACATATATTGACTCATCAATTACTGGGGGGAAATACTCCAAATGGATAGTTATCCTATGGGAGTTTGATTTGGATTTTACTGCCACTAAATCAAATAAATCACTTGTTTTTGCTGAGTTGATATGTGCCCTTCCATTTGCAAACACTTCTACTAATTTTACTGAGCAGATTCCTGATGAAACTCTATTTCTCATCAGTACTCTCGACCCCTGGTAGGGAGATATTATCGTTTATCTTCAAACCCAAACCTTCTGATTTGAGTTGTCGCAATCTAAACGATGTTGCATCTGACATTAGTGCCAACCCTATCGGATTCTTGTTGATACATTATACCGAGTCAGTGTGGACTCTGTTATTCACATATGTCTAACACTTGAAGAGGCTGAATGGGTCTTGAATGACTACCACTCTGGTGTCTGTGGTGGTCATATGTCCTGCTACACCACTGCTTAGAAAATCCTTCACGCTAGTTATTTCTAGCCTTCCATATTTAAAGATTGTATTTTGGTTGGTCACAAATGCCACGAATGTCATATTTTTAATCGCAAGCAATGCACCCCGCCAACACCCTTACACCCAGTAGTTACCATTGGCCCATTTTCTAAATGGGGCATCTGACTTCATGACATGTAACCATCGCTTGGACGAGGTGCATGGATATATTATCATCGCCATCAACTATTTCACTAAATGGGCTAAGGCGATACCTACATACAATGCTGATGGTATCACCGCTGCTCAGTTCCTTTTCAACCACATCACAGCGCGTGTTGGTGTTCCTCAAGCCATTGTAATTGACCATGGATCACATTTTTATCATTACATGATAGTAGAGATGACTCATCAGTTGGGATTTCATCATGATAGCTCAACTCCTTACTATCCACTAGTCAATGGCCAAGTCGAAGAAATTAATAAATTTTTGATTACTATGCTTCAACGCACCATTGGGAAGAGCAAACAAGACTGACATCTGATGCTATTCTCATCGCTCTGGGCTTATAGAACTTCCGCTAGGGCGACCACTGGATTTACTCCATTCCAGCTGGTTTATGGTTTAGAGGCAACTCTCCAGATTGAATATGAAATCCCTTCACTCAAATTGGTTGTCGAACTTCTTCCGAATACCTTGCCTGAAGTGGAGTGGTTACTCTATCTTGAGAGGCTTGACGAGACATGTTACATTGCCATGATGGTAATTCAAGCCCAAAGAAACGTGTCAAAGCTCATTTTGATTAAATCGTTTCTTCTTGCAATTTTTTTGAAGGTGACCTAGTCCTCCTTTACGATCAGGCTAACGATAAGTTAGGTGTTGGAAAGTTCAAACGTATGTGGCATGGGCCATATATCGTCAAACATGTTTTGCAAAAAGGTGCCTATGAGCTAGTTGATTACGAAAGAAATGCATTATCACAAACCCAAAATGGATTGTATTTTAAAAACTATTATGCATGAAATTCGTGTAATTGATTTTTGTACATTAGTGTGTAAATTCATTAGTGTGCACTTTTTTATTTTTGGTGTGTTTATTTTCTTTGTAGACATGTGTTTTTCTGCTTACCTTGTGTTCAATCATTTTGCAGATGTCATCAAGTTATTATCTCGGTTTGCTGATGGTGCTTGTCGTAGCACATGGAATTTGTCTTTTGAAGCTTGGGCACTCTTTGCCCCTGATGACGAGTTGATTGAATTACAAGGTATATGCCTCAGTCGAACAACTAACAATATTGCCGAATACAGTGCAGTCATTGAACTATTGTCATAAGCCGTTTCTCTTGGCATTAGGGATTTAGTTGTCAAGTTAGATTCACAACCCATTATGTTATAGTTAAACAATAATTATTCAATAAGAGATCCATAGATATCGCGTATGTATCTACGTGCTTGATTACTGGAAAGAAATTTTGATTTGATCACATATCAACATATTCCACGAAATTTGAATACATTAATAAATGCATTAGCAAACTATGTTCTTGATAGACATTTTCGTAATTTATAAAACAAATCACATCATCATGATTCATGGACACTTAAGTAGAAATTAAAAAATGTGTATGTACATAAATATATATCGTGTCTGTCAGAGTGTTTACGTAAAAATCTCAAAAAATAAAGTGTTTTGGGACACTTGGCTTTCAAAGCCTACAAAATGTGTAAAATAGCTAGAAAGGCTATCAGCCTACATGGTGCTCATGATAGCACGAGACTACTCTGATCACTCGGCCTAACAAGTGAAACAATCCTATGGATACTCCCACTGTGTGTCTTTTCTAGTGCAGTGGCACCTCGTCTATAGTAGAATACTCCGGAACTCCCCGAGTAATCGAATCTAGGTTGCGCTCCATCTCGGTTAAGGGGTCTTCCCCTTCCTCATAGTCAATGCCCACTATCTGATGAGCAACCCGTCATGCTATTGGTGACATGCCAGGTGGTCTTTCTGGTCCCACATATGCACATTTATCATAAGTCGAGTCTCAATTTACACTTTTACAAAAAAATAATAAGACTTGAAAAAAATTCAAAAAACAAGTCTTTACCTGCATCAGTCCACTGTTCTCCCGGTGGCAGAGGTAGATCTGGATCCCATCTAAAATCCATGCCAGCATATGCATAGTCATCCACCATGAGTAATTGGTGTTGCAGCCAAGTAAAAAACTGTGGAGGGTAGTGCATCTGCTGACCCATCCCTCCTCGGGGCATGAGTTGACTCCACCTCACTAACCTTGGGTCTTGGGGGGTAGTATCTGGTACCTCTACCCACTTATACCAAAATAAGGGCACCCCCTTTAGGAAGAAATCCACCAGTATCGAGCCGAACCCAAATTGTCTCAAGTTTCCCTACTTCCCTTTGGTAATTTGTCTTTTCATATTTGCTAGAAGGCCCCCACACCAGTTGAATATGGTGGGCATTAGACACTCAACTGCATACTGGAATTGGGATTTTGAACTATGATTCAAGGCTTGTGTCAAGCTATGGTGTATAGGATGGTTCATAAATAAAGGTTGTTAGTGACCGTGGTGATCTTCACCTTCCCACCCCTCGTCATCTTTGCACCTGGGTAATGCCTCCTAATCAGAGCACTAGTACTTTGACCATCTGGGCAAGCTCTGAAGAGTTGGACTCTCTCTCCTCTTCGGGGCAATCCCATGATGAAATATATGTCCAATTCTTATATTTCCAATTCCTAGCCTTTGATTATGAAGATCTCTCAATCCAAATCCCAAATACTGATCAAATAGGGCAACAATTCCATCTAAGCCCTCAGTCTTGTGGTCATGAAGAACTTTAACAACCCACAGTATCTCAAGGCATTGATGCATTCTGGATTTTGGGCTGATTGGTGGTCTTCGACATCATGGGCTCTTTCTTTCCATTCCAGAACCATGATCTCCTGCAAAACATTATTAAACATAAATTAGAGACTTTTTCATGGATCAAAATCAAGATTTTTTTCTTTAAAAAGGATTTTTCCTTCAAAAAAATCCACCTCGGTGCCATCGTGCCCGTTTTTATTAACATAGCGATGTCATTGCGAAGGCCTTCAGGCTCAAGAGTGATCATCGCGGGTCAGTGTTGGCATTATGATACATATGTTGTACTTGATGGCAACCCACTCATCTCAGATGATAAATTATAGTGCAGCAAAGTTCACGCACTTTCATGAAGATAAAAGTGTAGAGAAAAGTTCACGCACTTTTATGCAGAGAAAAGTTTATTTCATGTAGAGAAAAGTTCACGCACTTTTATGCAGAGAAAAGTTTATTTCATGTAGAGAAAAAGTTCACTCACTTTCATGCAGAGAAAAGTTCCTTTCATGAAGAGAAAATTTCACGCACTTTCATGGTTGGCTCATGGTATTAGTCCGACAGTTTTTGATCCTATGGTTTTAGTCCGTGGTATTGCATCCAAAAGTGTTGATCTCACGCACTTTCATGGTTGGTTCATGGTATTAGTCCGACAGTTTTTGATCCTATGGTTTTGGCTCGTGGTATTGCATCCAAAAGTGTTGATCTCACGCACTTTCATGGTTGGTTCATGGTATTAGTCCAACAGTTTTTTGATCCTATGGTTTTGGATCGTGGTATTGTGGAAGGCCTAAGACTATAAAAGAGGAAGGAGATCATTTGGCAAAGTATCATCGAATGAATTGAATATCTAATAAGTGCTAGATCTGAAATATTTGTGATTGGGTTATGGTGCAGATCTGGATCTGAATGAAGGAGGAACCTTAGCACATAAAGAAGGATAAGTTCTTTTGATGGGTCATAATCTTTATGCTTGAATAATAGTATCTTTGCATGATTTTGATCTGTTATATGAGGCGCATGCTTGATCTATAAATCTGACAATCTAGGTTAATTAGTGTCTGAATATTTGAAAGAAGGAATTATCCTTTATAGATCTGCACGCAGGTTTCAGGTTGTTGAAGTAGCGTATATCTTTAAATTATGATCTAGTTGCCTCTGTCTATTGCTGCAGTATTCTGGGTTCAGAATTTGGTGTGTGGTTACTGTTACTGTGTTCTGGGTACAGCTGTTAGAGAAGTGTTTACTTGATTCAGTGCTAATTGGGAAAAGGAGATTGTTTGATGCAGATATACTTGATGATTGATTGATGTTCATGGATCAAGTCTAAAAATTTATGAAACGTGGTCCCTGGAAGAAAGAGAAGGTTGTAGCCTTCAGTAGGCCAGCACCTACGTACTAGTATCTTGGCTAGTACAAGAGCTAAGGGGGTTGTAGCTCCCTTCCAGGAGAAGCTAGAGAACGAGAGAGAGGGTTGTAGCTCTCTACGGGTTGTAGCCTGCGTACTGGTAAAGGACTGCACCAGTACAAAATCATTGTAAAAGAAGTTTCTAATTGAATGAAGATAGAGACATATTGCAGCAGGTGGTTTTCACCCACATTGGGTTTCCACCTTATATCTGGTGTTCTTTTGTGTGACTATTTGCTTTTCTTGTTCCTGCTCATTATTTTATGATACTGACATACAAAGTAATGATCAATATTTGAAGAATTATTCAAAGTATAAATAAGGAAGATAGATTGATAAGAATTTGATAATACTGATTCACCCCACCCTCTCAGTATTATTTCCAACAATTGGTATCAGAGTAGGTCCTTCTGAAGAAGCTTGATCGCTTGAAGGAAGATCTAACATCATGAACAACTACGAGAGGGAAGCATCAATCAGACCACCGATTTTTGATGGAACAAACTTCGTATATTGGAAGGTAAGAGTTACTGCCTATCTTCAATATTTGGGTACAGAAGTATGGGACATTATAGAAACAGGGTATACTTTTCCATCAGCTACTCCTACAGATTCAGCTGAGAAGAAGAAATATGAAACAAATGCAAAGGCGGTTAATACTCTTCTAGGATGTCTATCTCAATCTGAATTTGTGAAGGTTATGCAATATAAATCCGCAAAAGAAATATGGGACAAGATTGTTTTGAGCTACGAAGGAGATGAACAGGTAAAACGTGCAAAACTTCAAACCCTCAGGATTCAGTATGAGAATCTCAGAATGTATAATGATGAAAGTGTGGCTAACTATTTCCTTCGAGTAGACGAGATTGTTAATTGTATGAAAAACTTGGGTGAAGAAATAAAAGAGGCTGTTGTGGTTGAAAAAGTCCTAAGATCATTGTCCCCCAAGTTTGAATCTAAAGTGTCTGCAATAGAGGAAAAGGAAAATCTACGAACTCTTACTATGTCTCAGCTACACGGAATTCTAACTGCTTATGAAATGAGAAAAGGAGGTCCATCAGATAGGAGAGAAGCTGCTTTTAAGGCTTCAGGCAAAGGAGACTACTATGAATCAAGTCACGTGCCAGAAGAAGAAGAAGAATCAAATTTTGTCAAAAATCTTCAACGAGGTACTGGAAGGTTCAGAGGTAAGCTACCTTTTAAATGTTTTGCTTGTGGAAGAGTAGGTCATTATGCTACCAAATGTCCTCATAAGGATAAGATTGACAAAGGAAAGGAACCTGCCAGATGGAACAAGAAACAGAATGCAAATAAGAAAAGCTACTACACTCATGAAAACAGTGATGGTCTATCAAATAGTGATGAAGATGAACGAGGTAATGACTATAAACTTTTAATGGCATTTGAAGATGATGATTACATGGATGCTATAGATGTGGATAGTTTTTATGAAGAGATTTCTAGACTTAAGACATGTATAGAAGAAAAGAATATGATCATTGATACTCTACAATTTCAAATTGATGAAAAAGAAAAATATCTTGAAAAGTTAGAAGGTGAAATTGTTGGCCTTAGAAAAGAAATTGAGAAAACAAAGGCTATTAATCTTAAGTTTGTCAAAGGATCTGAAACTCTGGATGAGATCATCAATGTACAGTGTTCTCCGCTAAACAAGACAGGTCTGGGGTATAATGGAGAAACATCTCAAGCATCCACCTCAAAGAGTTATCTTGATGCAGCAAGAAGGAATGAGCAAAAGCACAATGGAGATCACCAGGTAAAGCAGGGACGAATTACATCAAGAACGAACGAAGACTATCAGGTAAACCAGGGGCAATCTGTCTTAAGGATGAACAAAAGCTACAACCAGCCACAGGTAAAATCTTCTCAATTTGCTTCAAGAATGGATGACAATAGAAATTACAATCATTTGGCTGGTAGATTTGATAATCGCAGAAGTTTCTTCAATGGGCAATGTTTCTCTTGCCATAACTTTGGTCACAAAGCAGCTCAATGTGTTGCATATAAAACAATCATGACTAGAGAAGCTCAAAAACAAAGAAGTATGATTGGGATTACCAAAAAGGACCTATAACAACTTTTCGGCTCTTGAAAATGAAGTTGAATGTTCTATTTGCAATAACTTTGGTCATGAAGATTCTGAATGCAGGAGCAGGTTTCAACAGACAAAGGAACAAGCCTCAAGCACCAGAACATGGAGAATAAAGGAACCACAAACAGAAAGATGTGGGATAGCCTTTTATGCAGAGGGACAGGAAAATCTATGGTACATCGATAGTGGATGTTCGAAGCATATGACAGGTGATAAAGAAAAACTTGAATCATATTCTGCTTTAGAAAAGGGAAAGAAAAGTTTCTTTTGGAAATGATACTCCAGCAGCTATAAAAGGAAAAGACACAGCTCAGTTAAAAGAAAAGGTCAAAGCTGGAAATGTTTTGTATGTTGATGGCTTGAAGCATAACCTTCTGAGTGTCAGTCAGATGTGCGATCAAGGAACCGAGGTAATATTTCGATCAAATGGATGTAGCATTCGTGATCTTGATACAGGGAAAACCGTGATCAAAGGTAGAAGAACTCCAAATAATCTATACATATTTGAAGAAGGACAACAACAATGCTATTTGAGCAAGGATGATGAACATTGGTTATGGCACCAGAGGTTGGGGCATCTAAGCTTTTCACAAATAAGGAAGGCATGCAAATATCAGGCAGTTCTTGGTCTTCCAGATATCAAAATTCCAGACAACACTATATGCAAATCATGTCAGTTTGGTAAGCAAACCAGAACCAACTTCCCGGAGAAGGAAGGATCAGCTAGCAGGCCTCTTGAACTAGTCCATACAGATGTATGTGGTCCTTTCAGGACGAGGTCACCTCGAGGAGAAGAATACTTGATATTATTCATTGACGATTTCTCCATGTTTGTTTGGTTAGGACTTTTGAAGCACAAAGACGAAGCATTCGAAAAATTCAAATCCTTCAAAGCCTTGGTTGAAAATGAATCAGGTTACAAAATTAAGTGCCCCAGGTCCGACAGAGGTGGGGAGTTTACCTCAAATGAATTTTTCGATTTCTGTGAAGAACATGGGATAAGAAGGGAATTCTCTACAGCTAGAACTCCTCAGCAAAATGGAGTGGTGGAAAGGATGAACAGAACAGTCCAACAAATGGCCGGTGCTATGCTTGATGAGTCCGGAACTCCCGCAACTTTCTAGGGTGAAGCTGCATATGCTGTAGTTGTTATTCTCAATAAAACAAATGTCCGAGTGAACAACACTCAAACTCCTCATGAACTCTGGTATGGTGAGACTCCTTCGGTAAAACACTTCAAAATCTTTGGGAGCAAATGCTATATTAAGAATACTGATGAGCAACTTGGCAAACTTGAACCTAGAGCAGATGAAGGCATTCTTCTTGGTTATTCTCCACACAGCAAAGCATATAAGTGCTACAATAAAAGGGTTGGAAGAATTGTTGACAGTATTGATGTAGTGGTTGATGAAAAAGGATACATTCCTAGGCAAGTAAATCATGAAAATATCGAAGAAGATGAAGACTACCCTCAAAGACAGAATGATGGAGAAGAAGAACCTCAAGAAGCACCAGAGGAACAGATAAGGGTAGAAGAGAAGACTCCATCCAGGTACGTTCAGAAGAATCATCCAGAATCTCAGATTTTGGGGCAAAAAGAAGCAGGTGTACAAACAAGAAGAACAATTGCAGAAGCTTCAAGCTATTTGGCATTACTCTCATCCACTGAACCACAAAATGTAAAAGAGGCATGCAAAGATGAATGTTGGGTCAAAGCAATGGATGAAGAACTTGAGCAGATCAAAAAGAACAACACTTGGGAGTTGGTTCCTAGACCAAAGGATAAGAATGTTATAGGGACAAAATGGGTCTTCAAAAATAAGTTGAATGAAAATGGGGAAGTAATTAGAAACAAGGCCAGACTTGTTTGTAAAGGGTATGTGCAGCAAGAAGGAATAGATTTTGAAGAAACTTTTGCTCCTGTTGTAAGACTTGAGGCCATCCGAATGTTCCTTGCTCTCTCAAGCTTTCAAAAGTTCAAAGTATTTCAAATGGACGTGAAATCAGCCTTTCTGAATGGAGACTTAGAAGAAGAAGTATACATTGAGCAGCCAGATGGTTTCATTCTTGGAAATGATCCAAATCTTGTATGCAGACTGAAAAAGGCTCTCTATGGTCTTAAACAAGCTCCAAGAGCTTGGTACTATCGTTTGGACAAATATCTTCATCAACAAGGTTTTTCAAAAGGATCAGCAGATAGTAATCTTTATATAAAAATTGAAAATGACAAATTTCTAATACTTGTTGTGTATGTAGATGACATTATCTTTGGCAGCAATGAAGAATCTATGAGTCAAAGCTTTGCCTTGGTGATGCAGAAAGAATTCGAAATGTCCTTGCTTGGAGAATTGACATATTTTCTTGGCCTGCAAATCCAACAAAAGGAAGGAGGGATCTTCTTGTCTCAAACCAAGTATCTCAAGCAGATTTTGAAGAAATATGGCATGGAAGATGCAAAACCAGTATGTACACCCATGGTCACAGGATGTAGCCTCAGTGCAAATGATGAATCAGCAGCAGTACATCAACCAACCTACAGATCTATGATTGGAAGTCTACTTTATTTGACAGGTACCCGACCAGACATCATGCATGCAGTGGGAATAGTTGGAAGATTTCAGGAAAATCCAAAGGAAACTCATCTTCAGGCAGTAAAGAGAATCTTCAAATATCTTCAAAGGACTCAAAATTATGGCTTATGGTATCCTAGAGATACAGATCTCACACTTCATGCTTATACTGATGCAGATTGGGCCAGAAGCGTGGATGACAGGAAGAGCACAAGTGGTGGTGCATTCTTTATGGGTTCCAGATTAGTATCTTGGTTCAGCAAGAAACAGAGTTCGATTGCCTTGTCTACATTTGAAGCAGAATATGTTGCTGCTGCATCTTGCTGCACTCAACTCCTTTGGATGATGCAGACCTTGCAGGATTTTCAAATCACTTGTACACCACCCATCTCCATCTTATGTGATAATACAAGTGCAATCAGCATTTCAAAGAACCCAGTCATGCATTCAAAAACCAAGCACATACCAATCAAGTATCACTTTCTCCGGGAACAAGTGCTTGAACAAAAGGTCAAGTTGGAGTATGTTCCTTCTAAGGAATAGGTTGCTAATATACTCACCAAACCATTGCCTAGGGAGACCTTTGAATACCTCAGGCAAAAGCTAGGGGTTGTTGATGCATCATCTTGTTGTTGAATCTCTTCTGATTGTTGGTTGTATGCAAGGTTCATCTGAAGTATATGCGTACATGTGCTGGGTTGCGGATTGGTCAAAGATCGAATGGCACAAGTTCAGGGGGAGCATATCATGTATTGTTGGCATTATGGAGGAAATATAGAAGGAGATCATGGATGCTGGTCTGAATATTGCTGCAATATGTCTCTATCTCTTTCATGGTCATTTATGGTGTTTGATGGATTATGGTACTTCTTTGCAGATCTGGTTTATAGTCAGGGGGAGCATAACCCTTTGCCCTTGATGTCAAAGGGGGAGAATGATTGGTTGTTGTTGCCATCAAGTCCAAAGGGGGAGATTGTTGGCATTATGATACATATGTTGTACTTGATGGCAACCCACTCATCTCAGATGATAAATTATAGTGCAGCAAAGTTCACGCACTTTCATGAAGATAAAAGTGTAGAGAAAATTTCACGCACTTTTATGCAGAGAAAAGTTTATTTCATGTAGAGAAAAGTTCACGCACTTTTATGCAGAGAAAAGTTTATTTCATGTAGAGAAAAGGTTCACGCACTTTCATGCAGAGAAAAGTTCCTTTCATGAAGAGAAAATTTCACGCACTTTCATGGTTGGCTCATGGTATTAGTCCGACAGTTTTTGATCCTATGGTTTTGGTCCATGGTATTGCATCCAAAAGTGTTGATCTCACGCACTTTCATGGTTGGTTCATGGTATTAGTCCGACAGTTTTTGATCCTATGGTTTTGGCTCGTGGTATTGCATCCAAAAGTGTTGATCTCATGCACTTTCATGGTTGGTTCATGGTATTAGTCCAACAGTTTTTTGATCCTATGGTTTTGGACCGTGGTATTGTGGAAGGCCTAAGACTATAAAAGAGGAAGGAGATCATTTGGCAAAGTATCATTGAATGAATTGAATATCTAATAAGTGCTAGATCTGAAATATTTGTGATTGGGTTATGGTGCAGATCTGGATCTGAATGAAGGAGGAACCTTAGCGCATAAAGAAGAATAAGTTCTTTTGATGGGTCATAATCTTTATGCTTGAATAATAGTATCTTTGCATGATTTTGATCTGTTATATGAGGCGCATGCTTGATCTATAAATCTGGCAATCTGGGTTAATTAGTGTCTGAATATTTGAAAGAAGGAATTATCCTTTATAGATCTGCACGCAGGTTTCAGGTTGTTGAAGTAGTGTATATCTTTAAATTATGATCTAGCTGCCTCTATCTATTGCTGCAGTATTCTTGGTTCAGAATTCGGTGTGTGGTTACTGTTACTATGTTCTGGGTACAGCTGTCAGAGAAGTGTTTACTTGATTCAGTGCTAATTGGGAAAAGGAGATTGTTTGATGCAGATATACTTGATGATTGATTGATGTTCATGGATCCAGTCTGAAAATTTATGAAACGTGGTCCCTGGAAGAAAGAGAAGGTTGTAGCCTTCAGTAGGCCAGCACCTATGTACTAGTATCTTGGCTAGTACAAGAGCTAAGGGGGTTGTAGCTCCCTTCCAGGAGAAGCTGGAGAATGAGAGAGAGGGTTGTAGCTCTCTGCAGGTTGTAGCCTGCGTACTAGTAAAGGACTGCACTAGTACAAAATCATTGTAAAAGAAGTTTCTAATTGAAAGAAGATAGAGACATATTGCAGCAGGTGGTTTTCACCCCATTGGGTTTCCACCTTATATCTGGTGTTCTTTTGTGTGACTATTTGCTTTTCTTGTTCCTGCTCATTATTTTATGATACTGACATACAAAGTAATGATCAATATTTGAAGAATTATTCAAAGTATAAATAAGGAAGATAGATTGATAAGAATTTGATAATACTGATTCACCCCCCCCCCTCTCAGTATTATTTCCAACAGTCCGATGACCAAACCCACAATGATTGCCAACGATTTGAAATTTGAAAATTCTCTCTTTTAGCACAAAAAATTCCATTAAAATGCAAGAAAATGTGATGAAATGAAAGAGCAAGGACAAACCTCTTACCTGTTGCAGACGGTTCATGAAATGGCGCCCTGAATCTCCCGCAATGGTCACTTGAAAAAAGAGCAAATTAGGGCATAAATGCACTTTCAAAACTTACTATGGCGAAATGGTAAAAAAATGTTACTTTTGGTTATTTATAACTTTTGAAGCCATTTTTTGGTAAATATTTTAATAATATATTATTATTATTTCTCGATATCAGTGATGGGTGCATTTATTTGTGCAGTTACAGGTGCTTTCAATGGACGGTGATTATTTTTTACTAATTCTCATGAGTTTTTGTTTATCTCTTTTTCGGACTCATTAAAAATAAACGAAAAAAGAACCCCCTTGGAGTCATCTTTAAGCCCTTTTCTGACTCTCAAAAAATGAAAAGATCGTCGAGTACTTGTCATTTCGAACTTGTTAAATTAAATGAATTGACGTCGCCTCAATATACATTTACCCATTTTTCGGTCTGAGATTGACTTTTTAAAAAAAAGGTACAACTTGATCGATATGGTCAAGAGGTTCTCTCGAATATTGTTTCCTACCTTTTCGGGTTCGAGAGACAAATTACGAAAAGGGACATGATGGATTTTATCTTTCATATCTTTTTCAAATTCTCTAAATATGAGAAAGATACCTAGTTATTCTTACATCGGACTTGTTAAAATTTTACGACGAAAGACTCGTCGCCATGATGCGATCGAGTTTCTCCTTCCCAGGACTCATAAAACTTACTAGGATGGATTCATTCAAAGAATGAACTTACATGACAAGCATATGCTATCCCCTTCAAGCTTGTGATAAAAATAATTGGGGTACTCACTAGAAATAGCGGGAAAAAATGAAGATGAAACATCCTTTGTATAGGTAGCATGTTGCTCTTGAACATGACACTCTTCTGCTTTCATGTCAGGTTTGGGATATCCTCACTCAGTCACTTGTTCTCTCGAGTTTGGGTGATCCATTTTTGCCTCTCATTTGACTATTCCATTTTGTCATCATGACCTTTAGTCCTATGTTGAGTCAAATGTTGCCACACTCCGGAGTCGTGTCGCTAGTGTTCAAGAGAAGTCCAATCTGTCGTTTTTTACCTATACATTGTCTGACCCATTGTTACAGTCTTCGATCTCATTCATTTCATTCCACTTTATTCCTTGTTTCATGTCAATGATGGGGGACTCATCATTTCCCTCCTTCGACGAGTCACTTCCTGTCGACTTCAACTCATTATCCAGGAAGATGACTGAGAAACTCCCTTTCAGTACCTTAGAGCTTGCATGCTTTAATGGCAAGTTCTTCATATCCGATGACAAGTCTTCATCACTGGCCTTCGATTGGGTGATTCCATGAGTGTTTGACTTCAGTTTCATTATCACATTCACGGATTGTAGTGTCGTACCTTGAGAACCATTGTCATTATTTGTGGTTTCTCTCGTACATGTTAACGGTCCAAATCATTGGTTGATAATCAAGTGGTTTTCTATAATGTTCGACTTCAAAACATTCATTCGCATGTTAGAATTCATACTTTGATCGAGTTGAGATGGAGAAAAAAACCCTAAGTCTTATTCAATATGACTCAGGCTATGTGGAGTTATATATTATTCATGATTGTCCACATGTTTCTACTATACGGTTGGCTATGACCATATCGTGGGACTTTACATTTATGATGATCCTTCTATCTCGGATGGCTGCGACCATACCTTGGATCTTATATTCATAAATGATCCTTCTCATTTGGATGGATGCACCCATACCATGTATCCTTTCATACAGTACTTATCATCTGAATGGTTGCATCCATACTTTGGATTCATAATATCATAAATGTATATGTATATGCGTCCTTGATTTGTAGGTCTACTAATAGTGTTTGTCCTCGTCCTTGCAAAATCTCGTAAGGAATCTCAAATATTACTCCTGATTCTGCCTTCATGCTTTAGGGGGCATCTGTTACATAATATTTTGTCACACCTCCTGCACTTCCCTGTGACATACCCCAAAGTGCATGAAACATGACCATTACGCAGCTCAGATCCTTCCTAAGACATTGATTGGAAAATGCCTTGAGCTTTCCATGAAATAAATAGATCTAAAACCTTAATTTGAGAATCATTGTGCTTATGAGACTAAAAACAATGATGATTGCATGTTTCACTGCACTTGACCCACGATGCATCGCTCTGTTCACTTCTATACCCGTGATGATCCCAAAATGGAAATTTTCCCAAAGAGGATGAGAAGCTTTGTGATCTAGAAGCTTCCAGAGCAGCGAGCTGGAGGTTGTTTGGCATAAATGAGGTCAAATTGTCCCAAATTGGCCTCTTGGTCTTATCCCTATGAGCTATCTCCTTGAGATAAGGGCATAATCCTATCTTTGGATAGATCCTAACTCCTTTCCCAGCCTATATCTTCATCCTCTGCCATTCCCAAATGGTTGGTTTATGCCTATTTGCACCCTTATGCTAAGATTGTGCCTATATGCTACTCATTTGGCTTGGAGAAGGAGTGCTTGGAGAGATTAGCTTGGACTTGGATATTCATTGAAGGAGAGCCTATCAACATCAAGGCTTAGTTGTATGCTTCCCTTTATTTTCTATTAATATACAACTACTGGTTCATTTTCCCTAAATGTGTATGCTCATGTATCATTTAGCTTAACATTCCTTGATCAGTTAAGTAGGTTACTTTTGAATATTCTATTTGTATTTGCATGCCTTGTTGTGTCTTGATCTCTTGTTTAGGTGAATAAACACTATGAACAGTAGGAATGAACCCGTGACGCAAGTGATCCAAGGTCTTCAACAAAGGAGATCGAAATAGCATCAGAACGAGGTAGGTCATATTCTTCGTTTCTCTTTTCAATTGTAGCTTAGGAAAGTGTTTGGTAGATTGTCATTTCGGGTGCTAAACCCACTCATTGGGCTAGAGGGATCTTCTCTATCCGCAGAGAGGATTTACCTAGACAATAATGCCAATTGCTATATCGCATCGCAATTCCTTCCCACCGATTGCGATAGCCACTTCCCGCTGATTTCGATAAGTCCTTCCCGCTAATATCTCATATCGCTAAAACTTTCCACTGATATCACATACTGCCACATCCACCCGCCAATTGTGATAGTCCTTATCCCACCGATTACGATATCGCAATCGACGATCGCACAAACATAAGTCCTGCTCCGCCGAAGTCCTTTCGACTTGCAATTGCGATATGCGAAGATGCTCCCCAGATGCAATATTTTATGTGTTTCACTCTATAAACCGTCACGTCCATAACATCGGGAAATCATCATAAAATATTGTTAAAGGGGACCTTCTTCTATATTGCAATTGTGATATAAAAAAGGCCTAGATCAACGACCCATATCAACAAATGTTAAATTATCCATTCCGCTTACACTCCATGAGACAGTGAAGGTGTTTCTTGGCATTTCTTTAGTAGCATGGTCATTAAACTCAGCGTGATACACAAGAGACAGTAAGACACTTTCAATAGCAAACAACACAACAAGATTCAAGAGCCAGATGTTCGAGTTTCCACAAATAGAGTGCCACGCTTCAACAATTTTCTTAATAACTGTAATTGCTAGATATGCTCTATCCATACGACTCCCATTTGTATTTGAACTCTATTGTACAATAAATCCCTTAGAAGGCTCAACGTTTTATTAGGTCTCATGGTTGTGGATCATATCTAGCCGAGGTTGTATATTTTGTAAAGAGATATTTCTATATAAATATGCATATGTTCGACTCTACACAGGGGGTTCGATGATGTGAGGACCATTTTTGTATTGTTTTCAGTTAATAGAAAATATAGTTACAGAACACTTTGTTTTAACATGAGATTCATTCTGGTTTCAATTCCATCATGTCGTGTTCCTTTGTTTTTATTAGTTTTCACAGTTTATTGATTACTTGGAACTCTATCAAACAACTCCAACTTCCTTCAATTTGTTGTGATTACTGTGAATGCCCTTATCCACCTTAGTAAACCAAAGGTGCCTCAGTTTTTGTAAAACAATATTGTTTATTGTCGTTTTTCTTTAACTGACTCCATGCCCAATGGTTGCTGCCCTCACACTCTTTCACCTAAAAAATCGAATAGAAAACCAGAGTTAGCCATCTACATTCTTAAAAAATATTGAGAGAGCCATCTCAGATTGGAAGGGCTAACTTCCAGTCAAAAGCTGGTTTGAAATAGTTACTTCAGGTTGAAGGTTTGACACATCCCGACCCCCACCAGTCCGATTGATAACACGTTGGTGCTTCTGTCGAGAGATGAAAAGTTCCTTTTCCGGGATTCTCTTCAAGTCTCTTCTTTCTGAATCCTTAGGTAACATGAAATCAGAAGTTACGAAGGTTGTGATATTACCCTGGGGACTCTGCTCTTAAAGAATTCTAAAAATCGAAGTTTCATGGTGACTTCACTGCTTCCATATCAGTAGCTTGAAGATTTTCAAGATGAGTTCTATCGCAAGTCTATTCCAGTCATTAGTGAAGGTGAAGTCTCTTCCATTTATCAGCTCAAGTGATGGATTCGGTTTTATTTCTGAGTTGCCCATATATGCTCCACTACTGATTTTGTTCAAGCACAGTAACGTAGCCCAGGTATCGGATCTACTGTTTGATGAGTTATACTGGAGATTTTATATTACTTGAATTAAATAGGTGGATTTTTAGATGTTAGAGTAGGACATAAATAAGCTTGCTCGGTAAGTATTTCCTTCAGTTTTAGATTACATGTTGCAATTTTATTTTCAGTTTGGTGAAGTGGTTTTCAATGTGGTCTTCATATTGGGATCAACCCAATGGTCAAGAAAATGGTCTGTTGGTTCTTTGTTGCACCATAAGGGTGCAACATCCCCATTGTAGCCAATGTTATCCATGATAACTCCTAAAAATAAAGTTTTTAGTTTTATTAGTCAAGGTTTTCCACCACTGATCTTTTCATCTATCTGTTTTCTTTTCTGAAAGAGGTTGTTGTGATCACATTTGGAGATTTAAAGAGGAAGGATAGGTCCATTCTAATTGTTTTGGAGTAATTCCCATATTCTCTAAAACTCATTTCTCTCAATCATTCCATTTCATTCGCAGACCCATTCCAACTCTGGTCATAACCCATTTTTACTCTAGCCATTTTCCCCATTTCCAACTCTAGTCATAATTCCATTTCCCTTTGATTAATTAAAATTTTCATAGCCGTAATTCCATTTTCGTTTATAAAAATATAGCAGCAAATCCATTTTATATTACACTTAACTCTATTCGCAAACCCATTATATATATGTCGTATTATATATCACTCACCGCCCCCGAGGCATTAACTGGGCCCACAGGCTACATGTCACCATATCACTATTGGCTACTTCCCTTTTGCGAAACCATATCCACCCGTGTCCCTCTTCCGATTATGATATCACATTGCAATTCCTTCCCTCCAATTGCGATATCGCATCATAATTCCTTCCCGCCGATTGCGATATCACATTGCAATTCCTTCCCGCTGATTGCAATAGCCACTTCCCACCGATTGTGATAAGTCCTTCCCATCGATATTGCATATCAGTAAAACCTTCCGCAAATATCACATACCACCACATCTATCTGCCGATTGCGATAGTCCTTCTCCCACCAATTGCGATATCACAATCAGCGATCACACAAACATAAGTCCCGCTCCACTGAAGTCCTTCCTACTTGTGATTGCAATGTGTAAAGACCCTCCCCGGATGTGATATTTTATGTGTTACACTCTATAAACGTCACGTTCGAAACATCAGGAAATCACCATAAAATAGTGTTAAAGGGGACTTTCTTCTATATTGCAATTGCGATTTAAAAAAGGCCTGGATCAATGGCCCAGATCAACAAATGTTAAAGTATCCATTCTACTTCCACTCCATGAGACAACAAAGGTTTTTATCGACATTTCTTCAATAGAATGGTCATTAAACTAATCGCGATATACAAGAGACAGCAAGACACTTTCAACAGCAAACAACACAGCAAGATTCAAGAGTCAGATGTTCGCGTTTCCACAGATATAGTACCACGCTACAAAAATTCTCTTAATAATTGTAACTGTTAGATAGGCTCTGTCCATATGAATCCCATTTGTATTTGAACTCTATTGTAACAGAAATACCTTAGAGGGCTCAAGGTTTTATTAGATCTCATAGTTATTGATTGGATCTAGTCCAGGTGGTAGATTATGTAAAGATATCTTTCTTTATAAATATGTATATTTTCAACTCTACACTGGGGGGATCAATGCTGTGAGGACCACTATTTTATTGTTCTTAGTTAACAGAAAATATAGTTGCAACATACTCTATTTTAACATGAGATTCATTCCAGTTTCAATCCCATCTTGTCGTGTTCCTTTGTTGTTATTAGTTTTCACAGTTTTTTTATTACTTGAAAATCTGTCAAACAACTACGATTTCTTTAAAAAAAAAATTATTACTATGAATGTCATTAACCACCTTAGTAAACCAAAGATGCCTTAGTTTCCGTAAAACAATGTTGTTCATTGTTGTTTTTCTTTGACTGACTCCATGCCCAATGGTTGTTTCCCTCACACTCTTTCACCCAAAAAATCAAATAGAAGACCAGAGTTAGCCATTTGCATTCTTAAAAAATATTGAGAGAGCCCTCTCTGATTGGAAGGGCTAACTTCCAGTCAAAAGCTGGTTTGAAATAGTTACTCTAGGTTGAAGTGTTGACATAGCCCAACCCCCACCATCCTAGTTGATAACATAACCTAATATTTTTTTTAATTGAGCCCACATATAAATATTTACGAACATTTACACTACTACAAAAAATCCAACATAACTTTTTGCTTTAAGATTTAATTTTAAAAATGTTATAAAATAAAATATATATAAAATACTTATAAAATATTTTGATTTTGAAATGAGTTATGGTTTTTGGGCAAGTGGTATTGATAAGCCATGTCATTGGCCCATGGTATTGTAACAAAACCTATTTACAAGTTAATAATACGAGTTGTCTTTAGTGCGATTTTCCTTAAGTTTTTCAGGTTGGTTTTTCCAGTCTAATTTCTCTAAAATGTGGCAGGACTTTATTGAAATCACAAGTTTGATAGGTAATGCCTACACAATCGAAGTTTCCAAGGGGTTTTTCGAGGTGCTCAATCCATATATATAGTAAAAAACCAGTTTAAATAATACAGATCAAGATTTCACCTCAAATTGTTCTAGTGGATTCTACACTGGAAATTCCAAAAAGTCACACTAAAGACAACTCCTTAATATATCCATGGTTAAAGACCGTGTTAAATTTTATGTTTATTTTAAGTATTAAGTTTTAATTAAAAAAAAAATTATAAAATTAAATTAAATTAAAATATTTATAATTATTATTATTATTTAATTTTGAAATGAGTTACAATTTTTGGGCATGTGGTATTGATAAGTCATGGTATTGGCCTATGCTATTGTAAAATATCCATGGTAAAATTGGGGTGACTATTCATTGTTAAGAATCTTGTTATATTGTAAATAGTAAATGTTATGTGCTTATTAATTAAATTTAAATATCGTTATGAAATCATTGTTTTAATTTATATGGTAAAATGGATATTAATTTATAACTATATATTTTAATGTTATTATTATGATTTTTTTTTTATTTAAAAAAATTGTTGGTAATTTTATTAATAAAAATAACATTACAATATAGAAATCGAATTTAAAAAATATTTACATCTAACACCTACATATCTACCCTATACTCACTAGTGTTTTTCCGCATAATGAAAAATGGATGTAACATTTTATGATGAACACATTTGCTTAATCATTTGGCTCACCCAAATTGTATTAAAATTATATCATGAAATTGAAGAGAAATATTTCACTAAATTTAAAAAATAAATATATCTTATAATATAAAAAATAAAACTGTGTGACAAGGAAATTTGGAAAAATTGTGTCATGGAAATGGAGTTTAACACCACTTTTGTTAGGCAAGAGAAAAGAAGGGGTAGTATTGTTTGAGAACCATTCTGAGAAAGGATTGAACAATTCATTTCTCTTGGCGATCTCATTGATATCAAACCAAATCAAGGAAAATTGACCTGGACAATTAAAATACTTGGCCCAAGACATATTGCAACCCATCTAGATTGGCTCTTGGTACATAACATCTTTCTTGAGGACTTTGATTTCGTTTCTTCAAGGATCATGTCTTGGTTAATGTCCAATCATGATTCCATTATGCTTGAAATTAAACAAACCTTGAATTATGGGCCTCTTCGCTTTTGATTCAATCCTATATGGATTCAAGAAGAGGTCGTCATGATTTTAAGAGTTGAAGCATGGAAATTATGGGTTACTTGATCCCACAACTTTATTTAGGAACAAAAACTTAAATCCTCTAAAAAATGGGAAAATGGTAGACTCTTATCCCTAAGCAAAGAATTCCTTCAGGCTAAGAAATCTCTGTAATGAGTTCAAGCTAAAATAGAAGTAGAGTAAGTCCCCTTTGACATCCTTCAAGAAGAAAAAATAACATTTTATGCTTACCAAAAGGTTGTTCATGATGAGTAGTCTCCCTAGTGCCTTAAATATAAAAGTTTGTAGCTAGTAATAGGTAAGGGATATGAACACATATTTCTTTTACAAACAATCTCATGCATGGATGTGGATGGATGTGGAGAAACAATGTCATGGAAATCATAACATCAAAAGGGACAACTCTACATGCCTTTGACACAATATAAGAAGCAATTTCCAGTCATTATGAAGATCTATATTCGATCTATATTCAAAAGGGGGAGTAGTAGAGCCAAACGAAGTAATGGAAATGTTAGAAAACATATAAAACATATCTCTTAAGAATATAAAACTTCTTTCACCTAGGAAATCAAGGATGAAGAAGTTCGTTCAGTGGTATGGAGTGATAATGTAACTTGGGAGACAATCTCTCACTGAAAGGAGATCAGTTCCCAAGACATTTATTCTGAACTGTAAAAGGATTAATTGATTGTCCCATCATTTCACAAAACCCCAAAAATTTGATTAAAACCCTTTAACTTTCCATATGTGAACAATGTTTCCAAAGTGGTCTTCTAATGTTTAATAGAAATGAAGAAAGAGCAAAAAGAAGTGATGGTGGAAATTTTTAGATAATACGCTGCCTTGCACAAAATATTTTATCTTCAACTTTAGAAGAAATATGATTAGCATGTAATGAAATTTAGAAAAGAGGAGCACATAATTAAGGTTTTTTAACTTTAATTCGCAGAAAATAAAACTCACAGCACTGTAAAATCAAAGCCCAGTGGCTTCATTACTCTTTTCTAAGAAGAAAAATTAACACAAGATGAAACATGAAAGACTTATTGTACCTAACAAATTCTGGGATCACCATAAAAATTTTATTCACCAACCGATGATAAGTGAAAGTACAATATTGTATTTTCCTCTGAGGTCCAAAATTACGGAACCCACTCCCCATCTAATTCTTGAGTTTTTATTTCTGCTGCCTATCCTAACTGGCTAACTGTTATGATCAGTTTCTAAACTGATTCTGAAGGTATTTTTAGAAAATTTTGAATTAATTTAAATTATAAAAAAGTAGATTTAATACAAGTCAAAACGAGAAAAATTAATACATTTCGGGGCCCACTGTTGTACTTATGTGCACATCAAAAAAACCACATAAGGTTTTTCGAAAGCCAATTACTACTTACGGGACCACCTGTAGCAATTTCTGGAGATGAAGAAGGTGTTACCGTAATGAATCTGATCCATTGATCATTCAATGGGCAGTTTAGGAGTACTGCTTTGCGGGACCATATTCGGTTTAAGATATGAGTTATTTGTCCTCCTATACCTCTAATGGATTTGATCGTGAAAAATCTGGATCATTTATTATTTACATTTGTACAAAAAGAATAAACACGCATTTACTCACAGTGCCATTGAATACATCTCAGTATTTCAGGCTTTCGAATTATAAGGGATGAGAAACGCTGCCTGCAACACTAATGCAACTTTCCAAGCTGATTTCAAAGGAAAGACCGCTCCTGAGGAGATCCAACATACTCGAGAGGATTCAGAACAGAACTATCAATAAACTTCTCAATTTTGAAAGCCCAGTGACCCACTAATGTTGAGGGACACACAATTAAAGAGTGTAATTGGTTCTTTTCACCTTTAAGACTAAGACGTTTCACGGTATCAGATGCTATAATTGCAGAGGCTTGGAGTGTTTTCCCAAGACCCATGTCATCGCAAAAATCCCATGAATCTTGAAACGTTTAAGAAATTCCAACCACTGTTTATAATCATCAACTTGGGAATTATCAAGAAGTTGCTCCAAAAAGTGAGCATCTTCAACAGTTCTTGATGATAGATTCTCACTAATTTCAGTTGGTGGAGGTAAACCCCTAGCGAGTGGAAGAAGAGGAACTAGCGCAACAAAGCTACACGTTACACTTTGTCTTACAACGGGATCACTGTCACTCATACATCCCAGAAGACGAACAACGAGCAAAGGAGCATATGCCACCAGCTTTACTCCTAATTCCTCAACTAATGAAGTAACAAGCATGCCCGCACTTTGCCTCACCTGAATAGATGATGAATCCCTAAGCATAGGGATAATTTTTCCCATTACTGCTGCCATAACATGGACTGTTAATTTTTTTTCCATACTTGTAATGAATTTGAGGCTGTCAATCTGACAGTGACATGGCAATGTCATATACAACCAAAGATGCAAGGAAACAGTGTAAGTAATTTCAACTCTAAAGGCTGTACAATCAAAGGCACAATGAAATGCAAGACCCCAGATTTTTTATCAAAACCTGTGGATCCTCATTATATTCCATAGTCTGTGAATTTTGTATAGCCCACAAAAATCTTCCTTATCAGAAATTACAGCAAACACAAGCTTTCGAAAAACTGACATAACATTGTCTACTATTTCTGCCCAAATTGTATATAATTGATAAGGGCCATGCCAAATTTCACTGTTGTGCATGGAGGTAGCTGGAGAGTGATGTAAATGAGCATTGTCAGTCGACTAATTCTTGGCATCTCAAACTTTGCTTCATCGATGTGAATTCGCCAAATCCTTTCTCTTCTCCAAATCCTGGGACAATAGCGATCATCTAAATATCCTTCAAATATGGGAAGCTAATAATGATGGCTCATTTCTTCTTTAGTAGAACAAGTCGTATGTCATGATGCAGTCGAAGGAATCAACGAGTTTCTCCTATGAAACAGCACAAGTAGCATTTAAATCATGACATGCACTGCCACCAAGGCTCCCTGCATACTTGAATATTCTCTATCTTCTTCCATTTTTACAATTGATATATTGTGACCAATCCCTGGTATGTTGATCCTCTTAACCTTTGTCCCCAACAAGAACAAAAACAACAAGATCCATGCCAGAATCATCAAGAAGATTGCCCTCTCTCATGCCTGTGTCGAGATTTCCCCTTTTGCATATGTGGTCAATAATGTGTTGAACTTAATAAGTCATCTAGTCTTCTTGTTGGTATAAATTCATACTCCTGGAAAACCTCTCTACTTGCACAAAATGAAGCCCAAAAATATCCCTTCTAACATCATTTTTTAGGAGCACCAAGAATGTACTCGACTTGTTAAACTGCCACAAAATACTGTCAGGTGCCATCAAATTTTATTAAATTTAATCATATGCTAGAACTTTCTTGACGATCTCTGATTTTCCAATTGTGTCAGAATGAGCTACAACATATGGCTCCAACCAGGGACATCACTGTGGTTATAGAGTGCCGAGAACGGTAGATTAGTGGCCTTGGTTGGGCATGGAGTCCATAATTACGAAAATCTTGAAATCTGAATAGATGATGAATCCCTGAACATAGAGATGATTTTTCCCATTACTGCTGCCATAACATGCGATGTTAATTTTTTTCCATACTTGTAATGCATTTTGAGGCTGTCAATCTGACAGTGACATGGCAATGTCGTATACAACCAAAGATGCCAGGAAACAGTGTAAGTAATTTCAACTGTAAAGGCTGTACAAGAAGAGGCACAATGAAACGGATGACCTGAAGAATTTTTATCAAATCCTATGGATCCTCATTATATTCCACAATCTATGGATTTTGTATAGCCCATAAAACTCTTCCTTATCAGAAAGTCCAGCAAACACAAGCTCTCGAGCAACTTACATAACATTGTCTATTGTTTCTGCCCAAATTTTATATAACTGATAAGGGCCATGACAAATCTCCCTATTGCGTGTGGAGCTAGCTAGACAGTGATGTAATCGAGCATTGTCAATCGACTAATGCTTGACATCTCAAACTTTGCTTCATCTATGTGAATTCGCCCAAATCCTTTCTCTTCTCCAGATCCTGGGACAATAGTGATCATCTAAATATCCTTCAAATATGGGAAGCTAACAATGTTGGCTCATTTTTTCTTTTCTAGAACGGGTCATAGGTCATATGACATGATGCAGTGGACAGAATCAAGGATTTCCTCCTATGAAGCAACACAAGTAGCATTTAAAGCATAACATGCACTATCACCAAGGCTCCCTGCATACTTGAAAATTCTCTATCTTCTTCCATATTTTACAATATATATATTATGTCCAGTCCCTGGTATGTTGATAGTCACTCATCCCATGCTGCTACATTTCACCTTTGTCCCCAATAGGAACAAAAACAACAATATGCATGCCAAAATCATCAAGCATATTGCCCTCTCTCATGCCGGTGTTGACATTTCCCCCTTTGCACATGTGGTCAATAATGTGCTGAACTTAATAAGTCATCCAGTCTTCTTGTTGGTATAAATTCATACTCCTGGAAAACCTCTCTACTTGCACAAAATGAAGCCCAGAAATATCCCTTCTAACATCATTTTATCATTTTTTAGGAGCACCAAGAATGTCCTCAACTTGTAAAACTGCCAAAAATACTATTAGGTGCCATCAAATTTTATTAAATTTAATCTTATGCTAGAACTTTCTTGACGATCTTTGTTTTTCGAGATGTGTCAGAATGAGCTACAACATGGAGTATGGAATCTAACAAATCTCATCCTAATGGCTTCTCCATTCACTTATTATGATCTTGTTGGTTCTTGATAAAGTCACATATTTTCTTTTGATGTTAAGGTACGTCCAAAATTACTCTTGGATAGGGGAAGCAATTAATTCCACCTTTCACTCCCTTATCCCCAATGAAATCAACCCATCCTCATTTTCCCTCTTTCATCCCATCCTTATTTGCAATGCTTCCTATAAGATCATTTCTAAAGTTATAGAAAAACTTTTGAAACCTCTCCTTCCTAGTTTAATTTCTAAAAGCAAGGGTGGGTTTATGGCCCAAACAAAAATTATTGAAAACATTATTCTTGTTCAAGAGGCTGTTATTTGTATAGGGTACACAAGGAAAAAGGCATAGCTACTAAGATAAACATGGAAAATGCCTTATACCATGAGCTGGTATTTCCTTCTCGAAGTTTCATCTAAATTTGGTATTGTGTGTCCATACTTTGTTCAATGGATTATATAGCTCGCATTAGCAGCCCTTGAATTTGTCCATTTCTCAGTGGAAGGCCCTCCCATTTTTTATCTAGTGGGGAGGGATTAAGCAAGGTTTCCCTCTTCCTCTATTTTTATGCATTACTATGGTTGAATATTTAAGTAGAAAGCTTGAATATGAACAACTATACGGTAACATTCCAAGTATCCAAATTATGAAGACTAAAAGAGATAAATCACTCTCAATTTAAATATGATGCCATAATGGAATCTCTATTCAAAATAATTATATATATATATATATATATATATATATATATATATATATATATATATATATATATATATATATTTGAATGTGTCAAGAGAGCTCATCAATTACAAGTTCCAAATTTACACCAGAAACACCAACAATCTTACTAGAAGAAACATATCAAGGATTCTTTCCTTCCCAATCAAGGATGAATGGAAGACTGTTAAAAATATTGACATGCTTATTATCATTCACTCTCACTACTCAAAATAGTGGAAACCAATCCTAGAGAAAATTAAGAATAAATTCAAGCAATGGGGCGAATAATTAGTTGAACCCAAAAAGGATAATGAGATTACTTAAATTTTTTATCTCAACTATGCCAATTTTTTAATTTAGAATATTTATTTCCCTAAAAGAGATTGTTTCCCATATTCTATAGGAGCTTTGAAAATTTCAGTGGCAGAGAGGAAAGACAAATTCAAATGGGTATTATCTAGTCAATTGGGCTTTTGTCAAAGCATAAAAAGATCAAGATGTCTTAGGAATCAAATACCCACATGTGATGAATCTAGATCTAGGTGCCAAACTTCTATGGAAATACATCACTGGGAGGTGTGTATGGTGGAAATATATATTTCATAAGAAGTACCTATAAGGTCTAGGGAATAAAGTATATATCAACTCTTTCCTAGTCAAGAAGGCTCTCTTATATGGAAATTACTTAGAGCATCCTAGCCCACTTAGATTTCCAATGTCACTTAGATCCCATGGAGTGGAAAAATCACCAATATATGGATGGAAAACATTATGGGACAATAACCACTTAATCTATTTCAAGACCTCCTTCCTCTTTTGCATTGCCTAGATATGCAAAACAAAGTTTCTTTATTTGATATCTCCTCCTGGACGAGCTCAGGAAATTTGGTAGGTTGGAACTTTGGTCACCCCACATGATATTTGAAATCTCACTAAACTTCTTGAATCCATGTTAAAATATTTGTGTACCACAAAAATCCTCCCTTTAATACTGGAGAGGGTGGGGGTAATTGAACTACATACTCAAGCAAGGGTATCAATTTCATTTTCAGTTTGAACACCTTCCTCCTAAAAAAATCATTTGGAAAAAAAACATAGAATAGAGATGGGCTTCCCAAAATTAATTTTTTTTTGTTGGATATTAGCACAAGGAAAAATTCTCCCAATTGAAAACTTGTGTAAATGTGGAGTGCATGGTCCGTCCTAGTGCCTATTATGTAAGGAGACAATGGAAACCTTCCTCGATATTTTCTTAAATTTTGAGTACATAAAAATTAGTATGGGAAAGAACCTTAGAATGAAGCTACCATCATTATTAAGATCTATTTACCTAGAACAAAATTTTCACCAAATGGGATCTTTGTATAAGGGAAATCCCAAGGATAAACCACTTTTCATGCAAATCTAGTCAACACTTCCAAACTACAATTGTTGGAAGGTTTGAATCTTTAAGAACAAAATGTAGGAAAAATCAACTTTTCCTGCAACTCAGTGATGAGCCCCAGTATTGCAACAAGAATGTTACAACTCCCAAGGCTACCAACTGAAATCATCAACCCAAGGTTTGTACAAAACTAAGAGGTGGTCGCACTATATGTGAAACATATAATGTATCCTTATTTATTTGATCTAATGTAATGGAGTGAATGTCATGAAATCAAATCCTGAACTAGTTGTAGAAATGGAAATGTTGCTCTATTTGCAAGAAATGGAAATGCTACTTGCTCAAATGTAAACGCTAATCCTAAGTGTAGAAAGGTAAAAGCTATTCCATTTGCAGGAATGAAAAGTACTTATCTATTTGCATAATGTAAACCTTGTGCTAATTGCAAAAATGTGAATCATTAACCTAATTGGAAAATGTGAAAAGTTTCCTTGAAGAAAAAACAACAATTTGTAATTGAAATCCTAAGAGCATGAATTCAAAGATATAGGCCTAATCTAGTTTGTAAAAAGGAAAGTCCTAAGTGGAATTTATTCTTCAAAAATCATTAATTTATATCCTAGGGATCATTATTAAATCCTAAGAGAGAAAAACCAATCTTTTGGAGAAAATTTGGTCAAGTTTACACGTGCTACAGGGGTGCTACAAGAGGTGCTACAAGACACCTTGTTTTGCTTCAAGAGCGAGATAACTTGTTGAATGCCCAAGTGAATCAAACGAAAATGGGATTGGTTTTTTTTGTTAAGTAATATGTATTAGGACTCCATTACAAGTGGAATCACTCCAAAATATCCCTGTTAACATGTGCTAAAAAATAACAAAAAATTAGTACTCTAGAAACTGGAAATTCAAAAACTAGTGAGCTAGTTGTTGGGTTGTGTTATATTCTTTCCACGGCTAGCCGACATAGTTAACCAGGGGGTTAGAAGGGGGGTGGAGCCCCCCCTTCGTTGCGCCGATTGCGTAGCCGGGGGGGGGGGGGGGGGGGGGGGGTCACAGGGGGTTTGAGGGGTGCAAGTAACCCCACTCTATGGGGTCCAGTTCAACGCCTCAGAAGATTTTGTTTTTGGACCCTATATTAGGTTGGGTGGACCTACCTATGGTTTTGTGCATGATTTTTCGCACACGGTTTTGGATGCGATGATTTTCAATCCATGGCTTTCGACGCGATGGTTTTTGATCCATGGTATTGGATGTTTCGACATGTATAAATATGTATTGTAACATTGTAAGGAACATAATGAAAAATCAAGCTGGTATATGTGTTTTATGTGTTATGCTCTCGTATTGTTTATTTTCTATGTTTTAGAATTCGTATGCAGGTAATTTCTATACAGGGTTAAAACCTACATTTGGTATCAAAGTTGTTTTGGCTTCAAGGGGATGCCTTTACTGCTGAGGGGTTTCACTCGGGCCTGTGGTAGACCCTGTTCAGTGGGAGATCTCTGAGATCGATTCTAGTGGTAAAGAAGATGACGAGCAGTAGAAAGATAGAGATCAAGAAATTTAATGGTCAGAGTTTTGAGTTGTGGAAACTCAAAATGGAGGATTTGTTGGTGGATAAAGATCAGTGGATCATGGTAGATCTGGGTACTAAACCAACGGGAGTGTCTGATGAATAATGGAAGAAGTTGGATTGGAAGGTAAAGTGCACAATACGATTATGTGTCTCAGATTCAGTATTGCTGAATGTATCAGGCGAAGCTACGACAAAATCTTTGTGGGACAAGTTAGGGACTTTGTACCATCTAAGTCTTTGGTGAATAAATTGTTCCTATAGAAAAAGTTGTATAACCTGAGGATGAAATATGGAGACTCAGTGACAGAGCATCTGAATGCATTTAATACTGTGGTAAGTCAATTATTGTATGTTTATATTAAAATTTCAGATGAAGATAAGTGCATTAGTTTGTTGTGTTCTCTACCAAATTCATGGGATAGTCTGGTTATTGCAATAGGTAGCAATACAACTGCCTTGCAGTTCGATGAAATAGTCTCATCCTTGTTGACGGAGGAGATGAGACGGAAAAATATGGAGAGCCAGAATGGCGATGCCTTGTCTGTACGAAGATGGTCCCAGAACATAAACAAAAATTAGTCATCGAGTGGGAGATCTAAATCTAGAGGTAGATGTAAATCTCCAGGAAAACCTGTAAAGGTGGTGTGCTGGAAATGCGGAAAGGAAGGGCACTACAAAAGGGACTATAAATCTAAAGCTCCTGATAAAGGAAAGAAATCTGATGATGCTCCTTCTGTAGAGGCGAAAACCACCTTAGATGAAGGCGGGGATGTGTGCTTGGCTTCTTCAAGTACACATGTAGATAATGAGACATGGCTGATTGACTCAGGTGCATCCTTTCACTTCACTCCCCATAGAGAGTGGTTTTGCGAGTATGAGAAATATGATGGTGGTGATGTCTTCTTGTGGGATGACAGTAAGGCTAGAATCATTGGTCACGGAAAAGTAAGGTTGAAGTTACAAGGTGGAAAGGTTAGAACACTTATGGGTGTTCTGCATATTCCTACCTTAGCCAGAAATATGATTTCTATAAGCAAGCTGGATGATGCAGGTGTAAAAATAGTGTTCGAGAAGGATACATGCAAGATGGTTCAAGGGCACTGGTATTGATGCAGGGAATTTGGATTGGAACTATGTACAAGCTACAAGGTAGCATTGTTGTTGATGGGTGCAACAGTTCTGTAGTTCTTGAAAGTGGAGCAGAAAATCTAGTGGTCTCTGGAGAGAAGACCATGTTGTGGCATCAAAGGCTTACAAATATTGGAGAGAAGGGCCTTCAAATACATCATGGTAAATGTATGGCAGAAGGTATGAGTAATAGCTCTCTGGATTTTGATTTCTGTGAAAATTGTGTATATGGGAAGCAGAATCGAGTGAGTTTCCCCTCTGGTGGTAAGAGGGCGAAATAGATATTAGAGCTTGTGCACAGTGATGTGTTTGGACCTATGAAGGTTGCATCACTGGGTAAGTCTATGTACTATGTATCATTTATAGATGATTTCTCAATGAATACATGGATATATTTCCTTAAGAAGAAATCTAAAGTCTTTGACAGGTTTAAAGAATTTAAGGCTCTGGTGGAAAACTAGATAGAGAAGAAGATAAAGGTGCTGAGGACAGATAACAGTGGAGAGTTTTGTAGTAAGGAATTTGAAGAATTCTATAAGAAGTGTGGTATAGCACGACAGAAGACTACTCCATATACACCTCAGCAAAATGGAGTTGCAGAAAGAATGAACAAGACGTTGATGGAAAGGGCAAGAAGCATGCTTAGTGGTGCCGGGTTAGGACAAGAATTCTAGGCAGAGGCGGTGGATACTGCATGTTACCTGGTCAATAGATCACCTTCATCAGCGTTGGAGGATAAGACTCCACAAGAGGTATGGACTAGTAAGAAACCCTCTCTTTCACATCTGAGGGTATTTGGATGTGATTCATATGTACATGTTCCAAAGGAGAATCGGAAAAAGTTGGATAGTAAATATGAAAAGTGCATCTTTATTGGGTATAAGGATGGTTTAAAGGGTTATAAGCTTTGGAACCCAGTAACAAGGAAGGTTGTGTACAGTCGAGATGTGGTGTTCAGAGAGGTAAAATATGTTATTAAACATGAAGACCAACCAAAGGAACCTGAGAAGATAGAGTTTGAGCTTAAGGAGGAAGAATTAGACTCTACAACAGAGGAGGAATTAGAAGATGAAGAGCCACAAAATCCGAGTGTGAGAAGATCAGTTCGAGAAAGGAGGAAGCCAAAAAGGTATAGTCCATTTGCTTTTTAATCAAATTTTTCTTTATCTATCACTGATGATAATCCCAGAACTATGAAGGAAGCAGTAGATTCAGAGGATGGCATGGGATCTGGTGGAGTTGCTGGCTGGAAGGAAACCCATTGGAAGCAAATGGGTGTTCAAGAAGAAGACAAATGCAGAAGGAAAGGTGGAGAAATACAAAGCTCGGTTGGTAGCAAAAGGTTATTCCCAGGTGCCGAGAATTGATTTTGGTGATATTTTTTCTCTTGTTGCCAAGGTAGCTTCTATTATATTACTTATATCTGTTGTTGCTGCTTTTGATTTTGAGGTAGAATAAATGGATGTGAAGAGAACATTTCTTCACAGTGATCTGGAAGAGGAGATCTACATGAAGCAACCTAAAGGTTTTGCAGTGAAGGGTAAGAAAGAACTGGTATGCAAGTTAAAGAAGTCTATGTATGGGTTAAAATAGTCACCAAGGATGTGGTATCAAAAATTTGATACATTTATACGGGGACTTGGCTTCATCAGAAGCAAAGCAGTTCACTGTGTGTATTTTAAATTAATTGGTGACCGTGTTATTTATCTGGTCTTGTATGTAGATGATATGTTGCTGGTTGGAAATGATAAAGAAATTATCTAGGATTTGAAGACCCATTTGTCCTCCAAATTCAACATGAAAGATCTTGGTGCTGCAAACTATATTTTGGGCATGGAAATTAAAAGAGATCAGAAAAAGAGGAAGCTGTGGTTAAACCAGAGGAAGTATGTTGAGACAATATTGTAAAGGTTTAATATGCAAGATAGTAAACCAGTGAAGGTTCCTATTCCTATAGGTGTAAAGTTATCTACTGAACAATGTCCCAAGACGAAAGAAGAGGAAGAGGACATGTCCCATGTTCCATATGCAAGTGTAGTCGGTAGGCTGATGTATGTGATGGTCTGTACTAGACCAGACATTGCACATGCATTGGGAGTATTGAGCAGGTTTATGTCAAAACCAGGGAAGGAGCACTGGACATCAGTGAAGCGGGTTTTCAGCTTTTTGCGTGGCACTAGTGATTATGGTTTGTGCTACCAAGGAAGACCAGGATTGGATAGAGTGTTGGATATTCATGGCTTTGTTGATGTAGACTGGGCTGGAGATCTGGATCAGAGAAGATATACAAGTGGGTATTTATTTAACCTATTTGGAGGTGCAGTCAGTTGGATGAGTAAGAAATAATATGTAGTCGCACTATCAACTACAGAGGCAGAATACATGGAAGCCACTCATGCAAGCAAGGAAAAAGTTTTGTTGTAGAGATTGTGTTCAAGTATGGGGTTAGTACAGGGAGCTATAAGGATAGATTGTGAAAGCCAAAGTGCAATTTTCTTGGCAAAGAACCCTGCATATCATTCAAAGACAAAGCACATTGATGTTTAGTATCACTTTGTGAGGGATATGATATAAGGCAAAAAGGTGTTGTTGGTAAAGGTGGACACTTTGAAGAATACTGCAGATGCATTGACAAAATCTGTGAGCTATGAGAAGTTCTCTTGGTGTAGAGAAGCAATGGGCGTTGCAGGGCTGGATAAATAACTAAGCTCTCCTATGGCCCCCTGTGGAAAGAAAATAACAAGTGGGAGAATGTTGGGTTGTGTTATATTATTTCCACAACTAGCCGACATAGTTAACCTGGGAGTTAGAAGGGGGGCAGAGCCCCCCCTTCATTGCGCCGATTGTGTAGCAGGGGGGGTCACAGGGGGTTCGAGGGGTGCAAGTAACCCCACTCTATGGGGTCCAGGGTAGTGCCCTGGAAAATTTTGTTTTTGGACCCTATATTAGGTTGGGTGAGCCTACCTATGGTTTTGTGCATGTTTTTTCACACATGGTTTTGGATGCAATGGTTTTCGGTCCATGGTTTTGGACGTGATGGTTTTCGGTCCATGGTATTGGATGATTCGGCACATATAAATATTTATTGTAACATTGAAAGGAAAATAAGGAAAAATCAAGCTGGTATATGTGTTTTATGTGTTATGCTCTCGCATTGTTTATTTTCTATGTTTTAGAATTTGTATGCAGGTAATTTCTGTACAGAGTTAAAACCTACACTAGATAACCTACCAAATGGCTAACTTAATCAAGTGAAAATTTTATGGGGTGAATTTTTTTATTAAATTGAAATTTTTTTATGACCCAATAAAAGTATAATAAACTTGAATGAAGCTCATTAACATGTTCCAAAAAAATAGCAGAAAATTACTACTATTTTGCTACAAGGGATTTCCAAACAGTTTAGATTTGTGAACTAGTAGATTAATCCAGGTAGCTCAATGATGAGTATGACTTTTCAAAGTTGTTCTAAGGATGAATCATGTTTTCAAATATGTAAATAACCTTAAAAAAATTACTTCAATCATTTAACCAATGTAACCTACAACAAAAGAAGCATGAATAGTAAATGCAAAAATAAGACATGCAAGTGAAAAAGACATATAAAGGAAATAAATAAACTACACAAGAGGGCTCGAAGGCTCTTGGGATGGCCAAGCCCAAGGAAACTCAGAGTAATATGAAGGAAACCAAGCTTTAGAAGCTAAAAATGGCACTAAACTTCATTATTTGAATCAATCCAAGTGCATCCCTGTTAGAAATGAAAGTGGAGTTGGTAAACAACAAGTTTTCTCCACAAGAAGATGAAGAAATACATGTGCCTACATGCCAATTCGAATTTCTACTTATACAAAATGATGAAGAAGCATTATCCTTGAAAGGAAGAAGTTTTCCTCTCCAAAATCCCTCAAATAGTGGATCTGGTTCTCAAGGCTAGGAATCTGCATTAAATGACACAGAGCACATTCCTAGAGTTTTTTAATCACTGGAGCTCCAGAATTTTTACAATAATTTCATAATATCTTGTTCATTTATTATCCAATTTTGACCCTCCTATAGTAGGGAGAAATTCCCTATATTATCTCATTCAAGATTTTCTCCATATTCTCTCAATGATTTTGCAAAAAATAAGTAATATTAGGCACATAGTATGCAATTATCTCCAAACCTTCCTAAGAACATAATAAAGCTAAAAGACATTATTAAGTGTAGAAGGAGAGATTTAATATAGCCTTTATGTGTCTAATGAAGGTTAGATGGGCCTTAATTTATGTCTAATTTGGAAGTCCATCATAGCCCCTACTAAAAATGTTGTTTATCCTCTAAGAAACCTATTCATCATCCTCGCCCTATGGTTCTTCATGTATATTAGCCTATTTCGTTCACTGTTTGTTGGTCCATGTGTTGCTCACTATGTTGCTCTTATTTCTACTCTTCTATTTGCATTTATTCCCCTATCTCGGTTTCCCATGGAACTTCTGATCCATATTTAAACAGGAACACAAAAAATTACAGAAATAACCATGAATACAGAGATGCGGCAGAAATAACACTTCATTTCATTAATATCAAATACTGAAATATGCTTACAAACATAATAGAAATAAGACTAGCTCGGGCAATGGTAGCTTATATTTGAGAAGAGATGTGGCGGCTACATGCCTCTGAGCTATGTTATAATGAGGCTCAAATGCTTATTTATTATTGAGAAACAATGGAAAGCCCTACACATCCAAAATCCTGACCCTAGGAGATGAAGCGCCAAACTATGGGCCCTATTTGGGTAAATTGGTACATCAACTTCATGGGGTCGTAACTTTGGAATACAATCTTTGTTTGACATGTACAATATCTCGTTAGAAAGATCTATCTGACGACTACAACGTTTTAGTGTCCATCATTGAATTATGACCCATGTTGGCCACCTTTCTCCCAAAAACATGTCGATTAGGGCCTCAAAAGGGCTCCGGGAGTTCACGACCCGAAAAACTGCCAAAAATAGTAAAATGTGCTACAAATAAGGAAACTGAAAAACTGAAAGAAACAACGGTGGGGGTCCAAGTGGAATAGGTGGGTGGCCACCAATATCCACATGGATCAAATTCGAATGTAGGTTTAGGATGCTTCTTTCTCTTAGGTGATTCTTCAATTGTAATGGTTCCTGTTAGCTTTGCTGTGCAAAAGCATCAAAAATGGATTCAAACACTCTCAAAGGCTGCAATTACACTTATAATGGTGCTAAAGGATTCATGGTTGCTGTTCAAATTCTCAAATTATGGCTAAAAGTCTTCCACCGATCGAGAAAATTGCAAGGGGAAAGCCCTTTGGAGGGCAGAAATACACTATCGGGAGGTGGAAATACCCCAAAAACCATGTAAAAATCAAGGTTGCAGGCATAAAGGACCGAATTAATCTCAGCTGTTGGATCTGGCCGATCAACGGTCCAGATTGTGTTAGAATATCGCAATCGGGGGAGGCAGTGGCAGTGACATGATACATCGCCGATGAGCGATCGCCAATATCGCTATCGGCGTATCGCAATGGAGGAATACAAAGGGGGCTTTATTATTGTGCGATGAGCGATCGCCGATATCGCATCGGCGTATCGCTATTGGCGTTTCCAATGGAGCATGGCCTTTTGTATATATATGAGCAATCGCCGATGGGCCAGACCCGATGGCGTTATGAATTCTTTTTTATAGATGTTCGGGTCCGCGGCAATATCAAAGAAATCGGAGCTTTTATGTTTGCGATGAGCGATCGTCGATATCGCTATCAGCGATAACAAAGGGGCGGGCTTTACCATGAGTTATGTTGCGATGCGATGGGCCGGACCCGATGACAATACAGCACTCCATTGCATAATATTTCAAATCCACGCCCGTCACTTTTTCGTTGTTTTTTATGTATTTTCTTTGTATAAAGAAAATACAAAGGAGGCCTGGTGGGTGCCGATAGCGACGAGGGTCAGACCCGATGGCATTATGAATGATTTCTCATAAATTTTCAGGTCCGTGCTAAGGCCTTTTCAATGATTTTGGGTGAATTTTCGTTATATAACGAAATATAAGGAAATACAAAGGAAACTACCAACCTTATCGGACCGCTTTTGCTTAGCAAGTGGTTTTCGTACAAGCAAGCCCGATGCAATAGAACTATGCCATGTGTCCTCTGTATGTTTCCAAAACAGTCGTTCTATCGGGACTTAAAGGACAGTCAGGAAAGGGCTTCTGATATTCACCTCAACTGTTCGATTTCTTGAGGGTAGATCAACGGTTGATGGACACCTTTTAAAGCCAAAGATGAAACAGTGATGGGCGAGAATGAACAGTGTAGCAGCGTTTCACTGTTTTAAAGCCAAACAGTCATGATTGAGCCGTTTTAATGATTCAGTGGCTGCCATTAATCAAAAGTATGGCCGAGGAGGAAGCAGGACACCACTGGGGAGTTCAGTGCATTCAATGGTTATGGCTCCTTTGGTATTTCACGCCACCTGCTCAAAGGAGGACTGCAGAGCAACAGAGGGGTCAAATCCATTTACAACACAGCCAGATTTGTATCAGAGGCCCATTCCTGAATGTAAATGTGGTTGGTGACCATTTATGGGCTCCTCCACGCATAGCTAACATAGAGATTGTGTAATGAGACACCATATATACTGAAAAAAGAGATGTAATGGGGTGGATGAGTGTTTGATGAATGAGAGTTTTGTTGTTGCTTTTAGCTTCTGGAGACTGTAAATACTATGAGACCTGCAGCTTCTGGTCTTGATTTTCACTAATACAAGCTTCTTTTGCTGTCATTTTCTCACTTTCCACTTCTCTTTCTTGTTCGAGGCTGTGCCTGCTTGCATTTGTTTGATGTGCTGTGGATTTTTAATATCAGAGGGGCTGTCATCCCACCTCTGTGTTATAATTTAGTGGTCCATTGAAATTTCTTGCAGATTGCTGTTGTTTTGACATCAGGGAGCTGTCATCCTGCCTGTGTGTTAAATAATAGTTTCACAGATCTTCTAACTAGTTGCAGCTGGCCATCACAGCGTCCTGTGCATCTGATGGTGCAATTAGTCTTCTCCATCATCACCTTTACCTTAAGATACGAGTAATTGGTAGTTGAAAGCCTTGTAGTCTGGGGGTCTTCACCCATGTCTGGGGATAATCATAGTAGGGGTGGTTATCTGGCTTAAATGTGCAGCATATCTTCATTTATCCATCATCCTATCCAACCATAATTGTTGAATTTTTAATGTTCCTGAGCATCATTGATTTACAACCTAGGTTAGTTTCTTGGGGTGATAACATTAATTGGTGTCGTTGCCAGGGAGAGGAGAATCGGAGCTCAAGCTTCCCTAGGAGAATGACAGTTTCAAGCTTTGATGACAGACACGGTTTGAACACAGTATTGGTTGTAATCTTCTGTCTGGCAACTCCATTGGTGGAAGACCATCCTTTGGTGACTCCACTTTCAAGTTCTGGCTCAGTTTGTGAGGCATACTAGAAGAAATCTGCAGAAGTCTCTAGCTGAACCATTGCATGACCCTGAGAAAGTTGTTAAATCGAAGAAATCATCACAGAAAGGGGCATCAGGATCAGGTAAGCCTAAAAACTCTGATTTATCTCTGAAAGATGAGTTCATAACTGAAGAATTACAGCTTGAAGGCTTAGAGCCCAGCACTGTTAATATAGAAATTCCTTCAGAGATTAGTTCAGCCCCTTGTGCAGTTAGTTCCCCTTTGAATCTCAGTCCAAAGAAAGCTTCCCATACTGTCCAAAACATCCCAATATCTCTGCCATCCATTACATTATTTCCTACTGCTCCATCTACTAGTATTCTCCCTCATATTCCAAACATGGCAGGACAGCAAGCACCTACTAGGATTGAGAGGATTGTTGCTGCTAGATATGGACCTTTGGTCTTGCCTGCACCTTTAAATGCCATGCCTACAGGAGAATATCAAAAATATATGCCCAAATTTACCAGAACAGAGGGAGTGACAGCAGAAGAACATCTTGAAGCTTTTTACAGTTATGTTGATAATTTAGATATAAGTGAGAATGATGTATGGATGAGAGTTTTTGTCCAGAGCCTTGATGGTGAGGCTAGGAAGTGGTTTAGAGAATTACCCCAAAGATCTATAACAAATATTGAAGCATTAGATGAGGCATTTTTGAAGCAATGGGGAGATAAGAAGGACTTGTTGTATTATCATACAGAGTTTGGAAACTTGAAAAGAGAAAAGGGTGAGTCTTTTCCTGACTTCAATAAAAGATTTAATAGAATGTATAGTAAAATACCAGCTGAGGTAAAGCCTACCCCCACAGCTGCCAAACTCACATATGCCAATGCTTTTGACTCTGACTTCTGCTTATTTTTGAGAGAAAGACGATGTGCTACTCTGGGTGATATGCAAGAGGCAACCTTGGAGGTGGAATCCAATATTATGGCAGCAGAGAAGTTAAAGAGTCAAGTTGATAGAAGAAGGCCGAGAGGTGAGGCTTCTTCTTCCCCTGCATCAACTTCAGAGCCTAAATTAGACAAAATGACTAAGATGATTGAGTCATTGGCTGCTAAAATTTCTAAGTTAAAGGTTGAGCAGACTTCAGGCAAAACAAGGCAGCAAAACACATTTGCTCCAAGAAATCCAAACCCATTTAGAAAAGCAAATGAGCAGCTACAAATTATGCAAAGGGGTGAAGAAGCAAAAGAAGATCATAAAGTTAAAGCTCCCTTTCAGAATGCAGTCATGGAGGGGGAACAATTTGAAGAAGATGAGGATGAAATTCATTGCTTGGAGGATAAAGGCAACACTGCATTTTTAACATTGGCCAAATATGAAGAGTCATTGCTGCAAGAGCAAAACAATCAGAGGTGGGACAGTGGTGCTGTTCTGCAATCTGGTGAGCAGTAGCAAAGATATAATCTAAGATCCAATGCAAAGAATGTCAAAGAAAATGTTGCACAAGAAGCAGCTGCTCAAACAATGCCACAGAATAACAGGCAAAGAAGACCAGTAGCTAATCCTGTCGCCCTCAAAGCTCCAGTTCAAGAGGTAAAAACTGCTGATAAAGTATCCTCTTCTTTTAGTTTTGAGTCAGAAATTTAGAAGATGAAAATATCCATTCCTCTAGCTGAATTGGTGAAGAGTGAATTATTCAGAAAACCCATCCTTGAGGCCCTTGAACTAGAATCTAAACAATCCTCCATTGACTCTATCAATTTGCAAGATGACAAGCCTGCTATTGTGCTTAGCCCCATGATTGAACCTGCTGATAATAGTTCTCCATCTTTCTATGTTTCATCAACTATCCATGATAAAATCCTCCATAATTGCCTGCTAGACACAGGGGCCAGCCACAATCTAATGCCTAAAACTGTCATGGAAGAGTTAGGCCTTGATATCACTAGACCTTATCATGATTTGTTCTCTTTTGATTCAAGGAAGGTAAAATGCCTTGGATTAATTAAGGATCTGGCCATTACCTTAACCCAGCTGCCCATGAAGAGTATGATGATGGATATAGTGGTGGCTGATGTTCCTCCGAAGTTTGGTATGCTGTTGTCTAGAGGATGGATTAAGAGACTAGGTGGAACATTGCAGAATGATCTATCTTATGCAACTGTCCCAGTGTTTAGAGGAGAAAGCAGGAGGTTGTATAGAGAAGCACAACTGGCATATATCATTAGTGATGAGAAGAATCCTACAAACCATCCCATATATGCAGTGGACACTGATTTTGGAGCTTGCATTCTCCAAATAGAAGAATCTCAGAAGGCTGCATTGCAGATCAGGAAACCAACAGCTCAGGCTGAGCATGATACAGGAGGTCAGATTTGGGAGATGTTCTTTGATGGAGCATGTACCAAGGAGACTGCGGGAGCAGGGGTGGTGCTAGTGTCTCCACAACAAGAAACAGTTCAGTTGTCTCTAAAGCTGGTTTTTCAGGTGAAAAACAACATAGCAGAATATGAGGCACTGCTGTTGGGCCTTCATGCAGCCAAAGATAGAGGAATAAAAAATCTGAAGGTGTTTGGAGATGCTGATTTGATAATTCAGCAAGTAAATAAAACATTCCAAGCAAAGCATCCAAGGCTGAGAGCTTACAGAGATGAGGTATGGAGAGTCAAAGAGTTCTTTGATTTTTTTTGCATTTCATATATTCCTAGAGCCCAAAATCAGCTTGCTGATTCCCTTGCTGTTTCAGCTAGTTTGTTCATCCCTCCATCACCTCCCAAACTAGTTTATGAGGTATTAATAAAGTATAGACCCTCTTTGCTTGATAATGTCCACCATTGGAAGGTTTTTGATGATGATGATGAGTTAAATAGGTTCCTTCAAGTCATTGATGAGTTCTCTAAAATGCAAATTGACCAAAATAATGATGCTTTGTTAGAAGATCCCAAGTCCCAACTTAGAAATAGGATTGGCAAGAATAGCATAGTCCAGCTTCCTAGTAACCATATCCCTAAGGGTCTAATTCCTCTTGAGAGATTTTTTGATCATAATGATGTGCCTTACAAAGCTGCCCAAAAAGAAGATCAGTCTGCAGTTTGTGAGCGTGATATAGGAAGTCCAAGTCAGCCCAAATTCATAAATCTGTCCACTAATTTATCTGCTGATCAGAGTGCTGAATATTGCAAATTAATGAGGCAATTTCCTGATGTGTTTGCTCGGGAGTACAGTGATCTGAAAACATATCACAGGAATATAATTTAGCATAAAATTCCGCTTGAAAAAGACACTATTCCTTTCAAACAGAAGCTGAGACCAATGAATCCTATGCTCCTTCCTCTGGTTAAGAAAGAAATTAAAAAGTTGCTGGCTGCTAAGATTATAGTGCCTCTCAGATATTCTAAATGGGTGGCCAATCTGGTTGTTGTGAGGAAGAAGAATGGAGAAATCAGACTGTGCGTTGATTTCAGGAATCTGAATAAATACTCTAAAAAGGATAATTATCCCCTGCCAAAAATGGAGCATTTGTTGCAGCAAGTCTCAGGTGCCAAAGTAATGTCTTTTATAGATGGATTTTCAGGCTTTAATTGAATCACTGTGCATCCAGATGATCAAGAGAAGACAGCATTTACCATTCCTTAGGGCACGTTCATGTATGCAAAAATGCCATTCGGGTTGATGAATGTTGGGGCCACCTTTCAGCGCACTATGGATATTGCTTTTGTGGGTGAAAAAGATAAATTCGTGCTGATATATCTTGATGACATAAATGTTTATTCTAGCAACCATCATGATCATCTACAACATTTAAAGAAGGTGTTTTTAAAGTGCAGGAAATTTGGAATCTCACTCAATCCCAAAAAGTCCCAATTTGCTTTGGAAGAAGGGAAACTGTTGGGGCATGTAGTGTCTGCTGCAGGTGTTCAGATTGACCCAGAAAGAGTCAAAGCGATTCAGGCCTTAGCTCTCCCAAGATCAAAGAAAGATATACAGTCTTTTCTGGGAAAAATTAACTTTGTAAGGAGGTTCATTCCTAATTTTGCAGAGCTGGTTAAGCACATAACCTCCATGTTGAAAAAGGGAACAGAGGTAAAGTGGACTGATGCGGCCAGAAAATCTTTTGAGTCCATTAAGATGGCTATTGTGGAAGCTCCTACTTTAATAAGTGCTGATTATAGCAAGGAGTTTCATCTATTCTCATTTGCCTCTAAGGATACCATTGCAGCTGTCCTGTTGCAGCAAGATCAAGCAGGTCAAGAGCTTCCAGTGGCCTTTTTCAGCAAGAATCTGAGGGATGTTGAACTAAGGTATGATATTATTGAAAAGCAGGCTTATGCTCTTATCAAATCTTTGAAAGCTTTCAGAGTGTACATCTTGCATTCCAAAATAGTTGCATATGTGCCTTCTGCTGCAATAAAGGATATCTTAACACAGCCTGATGCTGATGGAAAAAGAGAGAAATGGATTGCAAAAATGATAGAATTCAACATAGAGCTGAAGCCCACCAAGCTGGTAAGAGGTCAGGGGCTTGCTAAACTGTTGGCTGAAGAAAATTGCAGGTCTTTGGACATTGATTTCTTGTTCAATGTAGTAGAAAATGGTCTAATGGAAGAGCATGAAACAGCTGAAATGCAAAGAGGACAGTCAGTGGCCGAGAACCTAGCTTCATGTAGCTAGTATGCTGCAGTAATTAATTTCCTGCTAAAGCTAGAAGTTCCTTCAGAATTTTCTCAAAGTCAAGCAAGGACGTTAAAGCTCAAGGCAATGAAATATTGCATCAATGGTGGCTTGCTTTATTGGAGGGATCCATCTGGAGTGCTTTTAAGATGCCTGGACAAAGAATAGTCAAAAAAAAGTTATGCAGCAATTCCATGACATCATGTGTGGAGGACATCATTATTGGAGAACTACAGCCCATAAGATTCTCAGAGTTGGGTACTATTGGCCCTCTTTATTTTCTGATGCATTTGCTTTTGTTTAATCTTGTGACAGGTGCCAAAGATTTGAAGGTAAGCAATAGTTAAAATCCCTGCCCCTAAAGCCAATAATTGCAAAGGACCTTTTTAGCAGTGGGGCTTGGATTTCATTGGTGAAATCAACCCACACTCCAGTGGCCAGCACAGGTGGATATTAGTTGCCACTCATTATTTTACAAAATGGATTGAAGCAATCCCAACAAGGAAGGCTGATCATAATGTGGTAATGAATATTTTATCAGAAAACATTTTCAGCAGATTTGGTTGCCCACATAAGCTTATAACAGATAATGCAGCAGCCTTCAAGGCAAAAGAGTTGGTGGAAATGTGTGATTCAATGGGCATTAAACTTGTTCATTCCACCTCCTATTACCCCCAAGGGAATGGTCTAGCAGAATCCTCTAATAAAAGTTTGATCAGGATTATTAAGAAGCTGTTAGAAGATAATAAGAAGAATTGAGATGCCAAGCTCAAATATGCACTTTGGGCAAACAGAGTGACCATCAAAAGATCTACAGGTTGCTCTCCTTTCAAGCTGGTATATGGTACTGATGCTATTTTTCCAATTTAGCTTACCCTTCCTGTGTCAAAGTTGCTCCAAAAAGCGCAGAATGAAGAAGATGATATGGCCAATAGAATCATTGATTTAACAGAATTATGTCAGATCAGAGAGCAGTTGATTGAAAAAGCCACAGCACATCAGCAAAAGATCAAGGAAGTCTTTGACAAGAAGGCAAAAAGAAATCATTTGCAGGTTGGGGATTTGGTTCTAAAATGGGATGCATTTAAAGAAAAGAAAGGCAATCATGGGAAGTTTGATGCTCTTTGGACAGGCCCTTTCATCATTTCACAGATTCAAGGAAACAACACCTTCATACTGAAAAGTATGGGAGGAGAACCAGTCTTTGATGGCCTAGTTAATGGGCGGTTTTTGAAAAACTATGTGATTTAAGGTCTTTTGGCCTTAAAAGCTGTAAATATTCTGCTTTTATCAGTTTTTAGTATAGCTGTAGTAGACTCCATGCCCAATGGAACATTAGGAATTTTGGCTAATTTGTTTGTTGCTGGAAAGGCATTGATCTGCAGGTTCTTGAGACCTCACAGGGAGGATCTCATCCCCAGAAGGAGCCAGTGTTAGCTTTGCTGTGAAAAAGCATCAAAAATGGATTCAAACACTCTCAAAGGCTGCAATTACACTTATAATGGTGCCAAAGGATCCATGGTTGCTGTTCAAATTCTCAAATTATGGCTAAAAGTCTTCCACCGATCGAAAAAATTGCAAGGGGAAAGCCCTTTGGAGGGCAGAAATACACTATCGGGAGGCGGAAATACCCCAAAAACCATGTAAAAATCAAAGTTGCAGGCATAAAGGACCGAATTAATCTCAGCCGTTGGATCTGGCCGATCAACGGTCCAGATCGTGTCGGCATATCGCAAGTCGGGGGAGGCAGTGGCAGCGACATGATACATCGCCGATGAGTGATCGCCGATATCGCTATCGGCGTATCGCAATGGAGGAATACAAAGGGGGCTTTATTATTGTGCGATGAGCGATCGCCGATATCGCATCGACGTATCGCTATCGGTGTTTCCAGTGGAGCATGGCCTTTTGCATATATATGGGCGATCGCTGATGGGCCGGACCCGATGGCGTTATGAATTCTTTTTGATAGATGTTCGGGTCCGCGGCAATATCGCTATCGACAATATCAAAGAAATTGGGGCTTTTATGTTTCCGATGAGCAATCACCGATATCGCTATCAGCGTATCGCTATCGGCGATAACAAAGGGGCGGGCTTTACCATGAGTTATGTTGCGATGTGATGGGCTGGACCCGACGACAATACAACACTCCATTGCATAATATTTCAAATCCGCGCCCGTCGCTTTTTCATTTTTTTTATGTATTTTCTTTGTATAAAGAAAATACAAAGGAGGCCTAGTGGGTGCCGATAGTGATGAGGGTCGGACTCGATGGCATTATGAATGATTTCTCATAAATTTTCAGGTCCGCGCTAAGGCCTTTTCAATGATTTTGGGCGCATTTTCGTTATATAACAAAATATAAGGAAATACAAAGGAAACCGCCAACCTTATCGGACCGCTTTTGCTCAGCAAGTGGTTTTCGTACAAGTGAGCCCGATGCAATAGAACTATGCCACTCGTCCTCTGTACATTTCCAAAACAGCCATTCTATCGGGACTTAAAGGACAGTCAGGAAAGGGCTTTCGATATTCACCTCAACCGTTCGATTTCTTGAGGGTAGATCAACGGTTGACGGACACCTTTTAAAGCCAAAGATGAAACAGTGATGGGCGGGAATGAACAGTGTAGTAGCGTTTCGCTGTTTTAAAGCCAAACAGTCATGATTGAGCCGTTTTAATGATTCAGTGGCTGCCATTAATCAAAAGTATGGCCGAGGAGGAAGTAGGACACCACTGGGGAGTTTAGTGCATTCAATGGTTATGGCTCCTTTGGTATTTCACGCCACCTGCTCAAAGGAGGACTGCAGAGCAACAGAGGGGTCAAATCCATTTATAGCACAGCCAGATTTGTATCAGAGGCCCATTCCTGAATGTAAATGTCGTTGGTGACCATTTATGGGCTCCTCCACGCATAGCTAACATAGAGATTGTGTAATGAGACACCATATATATACTGAAAAAAGAGACGTAAGGGGGTGGATGAGTGTTTGATGAATGAGAGTTTTGTTGTTGCTTTTAACTTCTGGAGACTATAAATACTATGAGACCTGCAGCTTCTGGTCTTGATTTTCACTAATACAAGCTTCTTTTGCTGTCATTTGCTCACTTTCCACTTCTCTTTCTTGTTCAAGGCTGTGCCTGCTTGCATTTGTTTGATGTGCTGTGGATTTTTAATATCAGAGGGGTTGTCATCCCACCTCTGTGTTATAATTTAGTGGTCCATTGAAATTTCTTACAGATTGTTGTTGTTTTGACATCAAGGCACTGTCATCCTGCCTGTGTGTTAAGCAATAGTTTCATAGATGTTCTAACTAGTTGCAGCTGGCCATCACAGGGTCCTGTGCATCTGCTGGTGCAATTAGTCTTCTCCATCATCACCTTTACCTTAAGCTATGAGTAATTGGTAGTTGAAAGCCTTGTAGTTTGGGGGTCTTCACCCATGTCTGGGGATAATCATAGTAGGAGTGGTTATCTGGCTTAAATGTGCAACATATCTTCATTTATCCATCATCTTATCCAACCATAATTGTTGAATTTTTAATGTTCCTGAGCATCACTGATTTACAACCTAGGTGAGTTTCTTGGGGTGATAACAGTTCCTATTTGTGAGGGCAACACCTTGCTTTTGGTTTGTCTTCTTGGTATTCCTCTCGCACTTCTCCTTGTGAAAAGAAGAATTATTGGCATCCGTTATCTCGTTACTAATGTCATTCTCATTTAAGTCCAAGCATCTCACTACTTATATAAATTCCTTGCAATGACGCATCACACTATCTGTCAAATTCTTATGAACACCCTTGACTAGCAATCTAAATTTTCATTGCTCATTAAGTTATGGAATTGAAAACACTTAAGAAAGAGCTCTTTCTTCTTATAGAGGGAGAAATGATGGTCAGTAAAATGAAGCAAAAGAAAGGAATGATGTTATGACTGACCTACTAACTTGGATACCTTTCACCATTGGATAATTTACCATTATACAACTCAGACTATCCATAGCAAATCCTTTGTAGCTTTGTCGTGTTTCCATGTATCTTGTAGAAATTAATTAATCATTATCCAACACCCTAGTAGCCAAATGTTTCTTTGGTAGTCCTCTATTAACTTCATGTAGAAATTTGTCTATCTCCTATAACGGCTTTATTACTTACTATAGCAGCTTTGTTTCTCTTGTAGCATTGTTGGTACTCTTGTAGCAACCAACCCGAATCCTGTAGAAACTATTCTTTGTACGCCAAGAGGTGGTGGTTCCACCTTTTTATTCTTTTATTGATTTTTCATTCTTTTTTCTTTTTTTGAAATTTTCTCTATTTTTTTCATTGCATGAAAAATAGACTCAAAGTGCTTTGAGTTAACTGAGTTATCCCTCACCTACCCCTTCACACTCCTTCTTGTCCATCACGACTACATGATGACATCCCAGTTTCTCAAGTCCTCTTCACTCATGTCTTGTCCTCTCCCCCATGTGTGGGTTTCTTGGTGGGAAAATGAAGTTAACTATTAGATAAGGTTGATGATTATCTGCTACTAAGTTTGGATATAAAATCATTTTCGTTCATACACTTAGAACATTTTTTTGAGCTAAAATAAGTCTGTAGGAGAGGTTTTCAGGATTGCATACCTGGGCCTTACCCTTGATGTATTTTTGTAGGTGATATTGAGGTTGTTGGCATGATTGTTGAAGCTGCCTTTGGAGTTTCTAAAGCTACTAGTGATAATCCTTTGATGGTTGCATGCTTCTTCTGAACAAAGGTAATGGATGATCTACTAGCTTCTTCATGTGTCATCTTCTTATGCTCATTGCTCCATGCATTGGCTTTGCTATGAAATTTTTTCTCCTAAAATGTGCTTGACTGGTCGAAGTTGTCACTGTAGGCCTTGTTGATGGTGGCTCAATATGTTGTTGTTGCAGATGATCAGTGACCTTGTAGTAGCCCTAAAACAAAATTGTAGCTTCCCAAGATCAAGGAGATGATCCCTCAATGCTTCATGTTGGTCAATTCTTGATTAAGGTGCTTCCAAGTGCTTTTGATTGTGGTTGTAGAGGGCTTGTATGGACTGCTACAAGACTGTGTGTCTTCCTGTAAATGTCACATAGACCCTCCTAGGATCATTATTTCCTTCAAGTGATACTTTAAAAATATTGATAATTCATTAGTAATATGTTGACATGGATTATAGGTCTTTTTCAGTGGTGGAAGGGATGGAAGAAGGGGTTAAAATGGGTTCTTTTCATGGACAAAGATGAAAATGAGAGTGGAGAAGAGGTCAAGTGGTGTGGAAAATGAATAATGAGGCTATGGTTGACCCCTACTCTTGTTCCTAGATGAAAAACATAACATCTGAACCATTTTTCCATGTGATTCACACTCTTATAGCAATTCTGGTCACTCTTGTAGCAATTCTAGAATGCTTCAGTAGCAAATTTTTTAATCCATATCTATCAAACAATAGATTGGATCTACCTAAAATTTGGTGAGCATGTTGCCATCATCCTTGTGCCTCTCCCCATAAAAAAATCTTAGCCAATGGATGCACAAATATCGAGAAAAAATAAAATTCGTTGTAGGTGATGGAGGCTAATTTCTTGAAAAGTGTGCACTGGAATTTGCTAAAATTCCTTGAGCATGTTACCATCATCCATATGCATCTCTCCATTAAACAAATCAACCAATGAATGCACGGGTTTTGATATATGTTAAAAATAATTTACGCCCTCTATATTTTGGCTCATGTACCAAAACATAACCTTCCTGTAGCATTTTAGGAAAGCGACGAAAATGAATGGGAAAGACTTGGGAATGATGGGTAGATGTTGGAAATGGACAAGGGTGTTGCATTGACATGTCCTTGGTCCTTCTGTAGCATCTGGCTAAAGGAGGAGAAACCCCAGTTTGACTTTCTTTGACTAGGTTTTTGATCAACTTTTTCTTTTGGTGCTAAATTATTCTTGTTGCTTGCAAAGGTTGGAGAGCACCTGCATTCATCAAAGAGAGATACATGGAGCAAGGATTTTTTTCTTTTTCATTTTTTTCTCCTTTTTCTTAAGTCTACTAGCTACTTCAATTAGGTTTTAAGCTAGTAGGTTTGCCTAGGCACCTCAAAGGAGGTTTTCACCTAGGATCTTTTCCTTTTTTTCTATTTTTTCTTTCCAGCCCACAAACCACCTCAAGGAGGTTTTCAATCAGTGAGCCAATATCAAGCACCTCAAAAGAGGGTTTCACCTGATATTTTATTTTTTCCTCTTATTTTTTCCTTTTTTCATTTTTTTTCTATTTTTTTTCTATCCTACTTTACATGAAAAAAGAAAATATCTTTCAAGTAAAGGAATAATTCCAATGGGTCCATATTCACATCAAGATGACATATAAAATCATGTTTAGACTCAAAAGATATGTTTGACATGTACGTGAATATGAGAGACCAACTACTTTGACTAATATGAGATCAAGAATTGTTGAGGAAGAGTGTGTTGCTACAACTTAACGATTGTTTAGAACCATATTTCAATATAGTTTTGATGCCCTTGGTCTACTTGCACATTTCGATCTCTTTCTATGTCCTCTTCTACCATGACATTCAAATAATCCTCTTTTTGTTGATTATTCTCTTGAACACATGGAGGATATGATGGTAAACATGATAGAACCTTCTCAATCTTTGATTCTAATGTCTATTGTCCATCAAGTGCATCTCATGATTCTTAGGTCTCCCCATTTGAATCTTCTTCTTGTAGATGTTGTGCTTCAACGACATCATGAGAATATCTTTTTTGCAATACACTTCCCAACCTAAGGTGAATACCATTCAAATAAAGAGGAGTTGTTTGGAAGTATTGTACCTCAACATTATAAGTGGGTTGAGTTACTAGATTGTTTGGGTTCGTAAATGGTTGTACAGGTAGTTGAGTGAGAGTGGAGGTGGATGTGGTTGGGGTTGTGGTTGTGGTGGAGGTGGATGGTATAGATAGCATGGAGTTGAGTATGGAGGATATTAAGGAAAATATTGTGGATTTATACCATAAGGTCCTTGCCAACCTTTTTTCCAAGATTGGTTTTGGGGTTGAGATGGCCAAGATTACTAAGGAAAGGGCGTGTTACAATTTCCTTGGGATGGATATGCATAACCTTGAAATTGTGAATTAGGTTCTTGCATCATACCAAGTTTTCTATGATGCCATGGCCTTCTTGGAGATACATAACATAGTTGCTTTGGTTATTGACTTGCTCCATTGTCCTCTTGGTAAATTTCCTTCAACCTTGGTAATGATGGGAAACATTTAGTAGCATGTGATTCTGCATGGATAAGACAAATATCAACATCTTATTTTTTCTTATTTTACATTCTTAACATTTCTACTTGTTCACATAGATTGCTAAGAATTTCTTTTTTTAAGTTATCAAGCAAATTTCAAAGTTCATCTTGACTTACCAATCTTGATGTTGATTTACTTACTCTTACCCTTCCTCTTGATATTCATTTGCATGTTTCAAAAATTTCTTCAAATGATAATTGGTATACATCACCTCTACTCATGAGATCAAGGAGATCAGTCCACTCATCCCTAGATGTTCTAAGTAAGAGGGTTTTTAGTGTGTCAAATCATAAATGATGTAAGTTTTCCCTCTTAACATTATACATAAATCTCTCTATTGGATCATCAAGGCCCTCATCTTATTTTTTAGCCACTATAAAGAATTTTCTTTAAAATCATGATCTTTATGTTTTTCTAGAAATATCTTTTGCATTTCGTTCCACGATCTTATTGAATTAGTCCCTAAACTCATGAATCATTTAGGATCTATATCCTTCAATGTTACCAAAAACAATCTCAATTTTTGAGTGATTAGTAAGTAATAATAAGATATACACCGGATTTCAAATTCAAGGAGAAAGGTTTCGAAATCCTCTGACCTCATACCATGGAAGTTGGGAAGGAAAGATGTAGGGATTTTCTTCATATGAATAATGATATCAGTGTCTTGAATGGTAAATCCAAGAGGATCTTCCTCATTGTCATCATCTCCATCCATTTCTCCTACCTTCTCCATCACCTCATTTTCTTCTACTTTCAAAAGTGGATGGTTATGTGTCTCTTACTACAACACGTGATCAAGTGGGGGGTGTGGTATTAAAGATTTTTGTTATCACTTTTTTGAATGAAAACACTAATGCAATGCAATTTTATGTTTTTAAAATGAAATATGAATAATGTAAATTTTGTGTGTTTTTGTAGAAAGTAAAAGAAATGAATTAACCAAGGAATGAAACAATGCATAATTTGACACCTCCCCAACAACAACACGAAAAAATGATGAGCCCCAATATTGCAACAAGAATGCTGCAACTCCCAAGGCTACCAACTTAAATTATCAATTAGTGGTTCATACAAACTTAAGAGGTGTCGGCACTATATGTGCAGCGTATAATGTGTCCTTATTTCATTGACATGATGTAATGGAGTGAATTTCATGAAATAAAAGCCTAAACTAGTTGCAAAAATGGAAATGTTGCTCTATTTGCAAGAAGTGGAAATGCTACTTGCTCAAATTTAAACACTAATCCTAATTGCAAAAAGGTAAAGGTTATTCCATTTGCAGTAATGAAAAGTACTTGTCTATTTGTATAATGTAAACCTTGTGCTACTTGCAACAATGTGAATCATTAGTCTAATTGAAAAATGTGAAAAATTTCCTTGAAAAGAAACTAATCCTATGAAAGAACAATAATTTGTAATTGAAATCCTAAGAACATGAATTCAAAGAAATCAACCTAATCTACTTTGTAAAAAGGAAAGTCCTAAGTGGTGTTTATTTTTTACCAATCATTAATTTAGAGCATACGGGTAATTATTCAATACTAAGAGACAAAAAGCTATATTTTGGACCAAATCAGGTCATGTTTACAGTCTTATAGGAGTGCTACAGGAGGCCCTATTTTGCTACAGGAGCGATATAAATTGTTGAATGGCCAAGTAAATAAAATAAAAATAGGATGGGAATGTATTTTTTATTAACTGAGATTTTTTAGGACTCCATTCCAAGTGGAATCACTCCAAAATACCCATGTTAACGTGTGCTAAAAAATTGCAAACAAATTACTACTCTAAAAACTGGAAATTCAAAAACTAGTGAGCTAGTTAACCTACCAAATGCCTAACCTAATCAAGTGAAAATGATATGGGGTAAAAAAATTTATTAACTTGGATTTTTTTATGACCCAATATAAGTGGAATCAACTCAAATTAAGTTCATTAACATGTTCTAAAAAATAGCAGAAAATTACTACTATTTTGCTACAAGGGATTTCCAAAAATTCTTGATTCGTGAACTAGTAGAACAATCCAAGTAGCTCAATGATAAATATGAGTTTTCAAATTTATTTTAAGGATACATATTTATTTTGAATCTGTAAATAACCTACAAAAAAACTCACTTCAATAATTTAACCAATGTAACCTACAACAAAAGAATAATGAATATTAAATGCAAAAATAAGAGATTCAAGTGAAAAAGACATTCAAAGGAAATAAAGTAATTGTATGAGAGGGATCTAAGGTTCATGGGATGGCCAAGCCCAAGGAAAATAATATTCATATGAAGGAAACCAAGCTTTAGAAGCTAAAAATGGCACCAAACTTCATTATTTGAATCAATCCAAGTACACATGTGCTAGAAATGAAAGTGGAGTTGGTAAATAACAAGTTTTCTCTACAAGAAGACTAATAAATACATTCCCATAGAGGTTAATTCGAATTGGTACTTCTATAAAATGATAAGGAATAATTATCCTTGAAAGGAGGAATCTTTTCCCTCCAAAATCCCTCAAAATAGTGGATTTGGTTCTCAACACTAGGAATTTGCATTAAATGATAGGAAGCACATTCCTAGATTATCTCAATCACTGGAGCTCCATAATTTGTGCAACAATTTCATAATATATTGTTCATTTATTATCCAATATTGATCTTCCTGTAGTAGGGAGAAAATCCCTATATTATCTCTTTCAAGATTTTCTCCATATTCTCTCAATACTTTGCAAAAATAAATAATATTAGGCACACAGTATGGAATTATGTATAAACCTTCCTAAGAACATATTGAAGCTAAAAACGCATTATTAAGTGTAGAAGGAGAGATTTAATATAGCCTTTATGTGCCTATGAAAGGTTAGATGGACCTTAATTTATGTCTAATTTGGAGGCTCATCACTCAACTTCTAAGTCATAGATACTTCTACAGAATTTGGAACCTATATAGGTTCTACCCAAATTCAATATTAATCTAATTGGAATTCCAAATGGGAAATTTTCCTAGCTCTTCTATAAACAAGTCTTATCAATCTCATTTATTCTCCTTACAGCCACTCAAGCAAATGTATTGTCTTCCAATCTAAATTCATGTACATATTGAGTTAATCTCACATAAACAAAAGTTCATCAGATCTCAAATGCATACATACATAATACACAGAGAGAGACACACAGTGATATGGTGAATTTTTTTCTCATTCATCATTATAATGAATATATATACAAATATAAAAAAAATTGTTTCTCTCCATTCACTCCCTCTTGCTTCATTCTACAAGAATTTGGTCATTAGCTTTGCCCTCATGATTTGATTAAATACAACTTTGTTAGAAAAGTATATTTTCCTATATCCCTAAATTACTCCATGATTTTTTTCCCTAAATCACTGTCATGATTTATTCCCTAAATCTCTCATTCTTTTCCATATAGATTAGTTTTTTCCTTATGGACAAAATCTTACCTATCCATAGCTTTTCTGAAACTATGACTAATCTAGTTCTAGAACTCATAAAATATATCAACTTGGAAAATACAATTTAGTTACATAGAAAAATATAAATTCTTCTCAAAAGTCAAGACCCCTAGCTTTGTTACATCAAGGAATTAGTGGCTTGGAAGCTCTAATTCTCTTGCATAAGACTACCAAGGTAGAAAATTTTCATGACCTCCTAGTCATGTGTCATTAATTCTTGAATCCTCACTACAAAGGAAATACCTTCTAGCGGAGGTTTTTGTGGAAGCCCCAATAAAACTAGCACAAAAATACATTTGTAATGGAGGTCACTAGCAGAGCTGGGCAAACATATGTTTTAGTGCATGTTTTTTGGATGGTGTATCTACAATCTACAAACACACCGGTGCTTTATGATCTATGCAAGCACCGGTGCCACATAGAACATGGTGCATTGTGGAAAAATATTTTTATAAAATAAAATAAAAACAAGTGTGCTAAATAACACAACACATCAGTGCTTAAATAATCGATAACACCGAAAAAATGTTAATTTTAAAAATTGTTGGTGTTATATACACCCACAACAACAACGCCCTTTATGTAGTAAAATTCCCTGATGTATACCACAAAAGAGCACCACAATGGTTTTTAAATTTTAAAAAAATGTGGTGTTATTTTCCAATGAAGCACTAGACTTGTCGTACATGTACTAAAACGCCCCGGGCATCTTCTAAAGAGCAACGCTAGGTTTTTTCTTTTTTAAAGAGTGGAGCTATAGTTAAACAAAGTACTAGTGCAGTACCTGTTTTAGAATTCCCCAGGGTGTCTTAACAAAATTAAAAAAAAAAAAAAAAAACATGGTGCCCATGGATATATTCCACATTGATGCGATTATAATAACGCACCGGAAGAGGGTTGAATGAAAAAATCCCTCCTAGCTGTAAATTTCATTTTTACTATCTACAGTGTTAGGGAGATCTAAATCATTAGTGCCACTCTTGCCTCATGCACCGCCATGATGTTGATGCTTCTCTTGCTCACCATCCTTCCATATCGGGCTCATTGTCTGACTTTCCAATTTTTTTTAACCATGGTAAAATTTTATTTTCTCCATTACGTGTCAACATTGCCTCCTCGATGACCAAATGTCCAAGTAAATCTACATTTCTCTCTAATTTAATTTTTTAGCGATTAGAATTATAAATTAGCTTAAAATTTCCATTGTTTTCAAAAAAAAAATCCTACGTAGTGTGCTCGATATGCTCGACTCGCACCGATAACGGTGCACCCTATAAATTTACAGGGTGTGTTGTAGCTCATTTTTCACTATGTTTTAAATTGTGAAAAAGAAACAAAAATCATATATTTCAAAAAAAAAAAATCAAAATCAAGAATAGTGTTAAGATTTTGATTTAATAAATGGTGGATTAACATTGAAATTAGACATGATGCAGCATTAATATCAAGAATTTGGGTGGGGCCCTGGCGGAGTTTTAAAATTCAAAGGATTAAAGAGTGGGCTAGTTCGTCAGACGAACATATTTGTTGTGTCGAGACCTCCCAATGGCACAAACCCAACACCATAAATGGCTTGAAGGTTACACGTTGAGGTGCCTTCGTAAAGCATTCAAAATAATTTGGGTTGACCGACAACCAATGACTCAGACTAATTACGGTATCACTACTAGGGGGCTTCCCCCATTGTCTAGTCAATTTAACGACTTAAATTGCTCTACATAAATTATCAATCCGGGTATCGTAAACTGATGAAGTGTGGTGCACTATATGTGCTTAGTTAACCTTTTTTCTTACTTCGTTGTTTTATAGTTTATTTTGTTTATAGTAATGGTTTTATAAACAAATGAGTGATTTGTGTGTGTATGGTGGTTTCTAAATGAGTGAGTGTGTGTAACTGGTGGTTTCTAACTACCTTCTAAACTTGCAAAGAAAGAGCTTGAAAGAAATAACTGGAAATGAAACTGAAAGCAAAGCATAAAAACCACTTTCTAATGGCACTAGTCACTACTCATGCTGCTGCAATAAAAAAAAAATAAGAAAAACCACTTTAAAGACCAATTATAATGTTCATCTCTTCCTAATACTCTGCTTCCAACATATAGTACTATGTGAAACACGATTAAGAAGTAGTTAGATATAAGTCTAAAAAGTAATCAAGCTCTAAGATGACGAATTATAACACCACTTTGCCTTTCTCCAACATTCTGCTTCCAACATACATTGTAATGTGTAACAAGTGAAGAAAGAGTTAGTGATATAAGTCAAAAACTACTCAAAGCAAGCTGTGATTTAATAGTATTCTGATCTCTTAAAGATGAACAACTTATGATAAGGAGACCATCAATATGTTAGCATACAACTTGAGAAACTAAAATTAGAAATCAAGCTAGAAAAACAAAATAAAGGCAGCAACTTATGAATATGACAACTGAAAATACCATTAGAGATAAAGCAAATACAACAAAGATATCTGTACAAGGCAGGGGCCCCCTACCACCTATGAAATCAAAGCAAAATTAAACACACTTGCATAAATTAAAATTGCATAAATGAAAATCTAATCTACCTTACATTCTACAAAGCAATATTTACAAAATGAAATCTACTCTACTTACATCCTAATATGCTCCATGACATCTACTTCACATCTCCTTCCATGTTGAGAACATCAAATCTTTATTCAATTTCTTCAAAAGTACAAAGTACAAAAGCTTTCAAAAGCCATGGGACTAACAAGCTAAAAGGACTAAGAAAAGACTAAAGGAAAGACTAGCAAATAAAGGAGAGAGATCTCCTATTTATACAAAAAGATGAGAGCCATCTCATTAATGATAGTCCATGAATCTCTCCCTCTACCTCTAGAGTCCTAATCAAAATAGGAACTGATAAGACACATGTCGTTTTAGAGTTACAATACAATTAGGAGATGTGACACATATCCTCATGATCCCATGATTCTTTCCAACCAAATTCGAATTTGGCCTTAGAGTGCCACATAAGGGTCTTCTAGAAGCCTCCTTTCAACCTACACATGTCAACAAAATCAACCCATTTGTTAGGTATAAGCATATGCACATTATTTTCTAATGTTTAACCACAAATTCACTTAAAAGGCTTAGAAATAATAAAGATTGGAAAAACATAAAGGTGGCCCAATGATAATGAAAGTGGGATGAATGTGGTGACATAGTAGTGAAATGGAGGTGAAATGGAAGTGATATAATGGACATAATAGTGAAAGTGTAATGCAAATGAATGACATTTTCAAGACTCAACATACCCCCCAACTGAAGCTATTGCATGTCCTCATGCAATATATATTACATTAACTCTTTTGATCCTTGAGCTTTGGCTTAACTTTGCATGATATCATTTGATAACTTCATATTTCTGCAAAGTGTTTCACTTGAATTGCAACATGGTTGGTTCTTGTGTTACAACCATTTTTTTTTTTCTTTTGTTGCCTTCTATTTTGATCTTTGAACTTTGCGTAATGATATTTTGATTATTGTTGCAAAGTATATCTTTATTGGATTGCATGATGGTTGGTTCTTGTGTGACAACCATGATTTTGTTTGTATCCAATTTATCCTTTAAGCACTTTTTCAAAAGCCATTGTATGCTCATAATAGCAATGTAATATTTAATATATGTTGGAAGTGTGTGAGCTCTTGAATATGATATGGACATGGCAAGATATGAATATGAATGTATTCCCCCCCCCCGCAACTGATAGTATTGGCAATTTTATGAAATGAGGAAGAGAAATGTTTTTCCAACAATTATCATTCTAGCTTTTTATGGAATTCTATGGTTAAAAGTTAGAAAATGTCGTACCTTCACTTACCCTTTGGAATTGATGAGTTGCATGTGTAGTGGCTGAAAACTTCTGATCATTTTCTTCTTCAAGTGGCTGATCAAGAGGAGTCATGGATAGAGAGATAAGATGACTTTTTATTGCTTCTACTAAAACTTGCTGAATCTGCTCCAAAATGCTGAAAATAATAGTCTTCATGTCTTCAAAACTCATTGGCACAATTCCTACTATGTGAAAAGATGTTCTGATGTCGAACATAGTAGGAAATTGTTGGCTTAGTGGCCATTAATGGATGCCACTAGTCAACACGAGCACTCTCACCATTGATGACAATGAGAGTCAAGATGCCCAAACACATCTTGCTAGGTACGAATGAATTTGCTGATGTCGAGTCACCTAGAAGATCTAACGAACAAGGGACATTAACGTATTCCCATTGTTTGTCAGCATGAGGACTTTCCATTAAGGCATGCAAGCCTCAAGGCGTTTTTACAAAGAAATTAGACTCAAAGGACTATGGACTCAATAATTTGCATTGAAGCAGGGCTTATTTGCGGAATGAAAATGACAAGGAATGGAAAATGAAAATGGAAAATGGCAATGGAGAACAGAAATGACAATGGGCAATAAGCATGTGAATGAGCCTTTTGTTTTTATTGGTGGGTTATGAATGGACAAAAATAGATGGAAAGTGTATGTGAATGAAAATGGAAAATATGGAGTGGAATGAGGTGAATGGTTTATTATGAAGTATGGATGTGATGGAGACAATAGTATCTGAAAGTTTTTCAAGTGTTTGGATCTGATTTTGCATCAACATATTTCCTCTTTGTTGCTGATCATCCTCTTATGAAACAAATTGGTCTCTTAGAGAGACACCATTCCCTTGTAGTCATTTGTCCTTCCTCCTGGAACCTGCAAAAAAACTAATACTTCTTCTGCAATGGAATGTAAGATTATCAAAGGAGAGAGGTGGCCAATCTCTCTAGTTATGATATTTACACACAAAACTAAGAATTTGTATTAATGAAACAAGTTCTCAAAGGAAAAATCAAAAGAATTTATACCTGCTTTGGAATTAGTGCCTCAAGTTGATGTTGCTTCTTTTCAGCAATTTATTTCATTATTTGCCATTTCAAACTCTAATGATATATTTCTCATTGTATAGATCTTGTTGAGATCTTTCCAATGGTACTTAAATCATCAAAATCTGATTTTGTATGAGAAAGATAGGCTGATTTGAACAATGAGGTTTTTCTGGCTGCGGAATTGGGGAACAGCTCTGTAGCTAAAAATCTTGAATAAAAAGTTAGCCATTCATCTTTCATTATCAGTCCAAAATTAATCAATACCTTCAGAAAAGTGAGAAAATAACTTTTTCATTTCATTGATTCGAAATTATTATTTTTTCTTGACATGCAGCGACTTAGCGTGGCGACTCAGTGTGGTGACTTTGTGATAACACCCAATTTGACTTCCCTTTGACCGGGGTCTTTTTCATCAAATTTGACTGAATGAATAGGACACCATCCATGTACTGACATTTCCCTAGCTACCCATGTGACCTGTTTTGCCTGATGACACCTACAACCTAGAGTTTAACAAAACAGCTGCGGAATCTGGGATTGGCTGCGGAAACGCTGTATCGGCTGCGGAAAGTGCAGAGTGTAGAAAGTGCTGTGAAATGGAGTGGCTGTGTGCGTGGAAGAGAAAAAAAATGTGCCCCTTCAAGACAACTAACTTAACTAGTGCAATTCACGGTTCAGCTCTGCCAAGCTTTGTTTGAGCTGCAATTAACTGATTTGACTTTCGCTTCAAATAAATCACTTGAGTTTGATGATTTTTCAGCAAAGCATGTGAGGTGTATGGTATGTAGCTCATTCATACTGATATTCTCTATATTTTTCAGTTTACTAGGCTTATGTAGAACACAAAATCACTGCCTAGTGAGTAACACAGATAGCCCTTCTTTCCGGGAACATTTTAAGGCTCTTATTAAGAAGCGTGCAATATGTGCTCGAAGAGATAAAAGAACTATTGCATTCCAGCTAATTGTACCGGCATTGTTTTTGTTTCTTGGGCCACTCTTATTAAAGCTGAGGCCACATCGAGATCAAATTTCTGTTACTCTGGGCCTATCCCATCCAATATGTCACTGACAGTGGCAAAACAGGTTGTAAGGTATCTCAAAGGAGGCTGGGTTCAAAAGCAAGAGCCACGTACATACCATTTTCCAGATTCAGAGCAGGTGATGGCTGATGCTATTGCTGTAGCAGGACCTCAATTGGGACCGAGCCTATTATCTATGAGTGAATTCCTGATCACCAGTTTAAATGAATCCTATCAGTCAAGGTATGGTGCTGTAGTAATGACTGAACCAAATATTGATGGGAGCTTAGGCTACGCTGTGCTGCATAACAGTTTTTGTCAACATGCTGCACCAACATATATCAACGTAATGAACAATGCAATTTTAAGGCTTGCAACACATGAGTCAAACATGTCCATTCAAACGCAAAATCATCCATTGCCTATGACAGAATCACAGCACACTCAGCATCATGATTTGGATGCATCGGTCACGTCTCAAGAGTATAACGAATAAGACTATAATTAGGCTTTGAACAACAGCACATAGATAACTCCTATTTGGATTTCTCCTCCTCAGACACGCGGAGTTAATTAATTAATCAAACTATCAGTTAATAACTCACGTTTTTCTTCACGCGGCGGCAAAAAAAGAGGCTCCAACGAACCGAAGATTTCTCCCAGACCGCCACGAATTTTCTCAAACGGTTTCTGGGTTATCTAATTAACCCACCTGGAAAAAAAACCCATGTTTTCGTTGTTTGAAATTCGTTACCATTTGGGCAAATCGAGCGTGTAAAGTTTGACGTTTTTCTGTTGTTTACGTTTTCTGAGTTATCAATTTTTACTTCCTGAATTGTTGCATTCGGCTGTGAAATTGATTTTGAATTTTTTTTTTTTTTAAAGGGGGTACTTGGAGGAGAGGCGGCTAAAGGTTCTGATCAAGAAGCAATTCAAATGGTTTTGGAGCAGCTAGTTCCTAATAAGTCCAGAATATTCTGGGCCTCAAAACGATTTGAAGGACAGACAAATGAAATTGGAAGGCAACGACGAAGCCACAAGCCAGTCTTGCGGTGGATATCTCTCTAAGTTTGAAGCAATGTTTGTTACATAGTTAATTGGTGGAATCTTGTCTTGGAAATGAAACATTGTATTGCAAATATCCCGTACCTCATCAAAGATCCATTCAGCAATACCGCTTTTCCTTAAAATGTGAAGGTACTGGAATGTATGCTCAACTATCTCTTCCATATGCTCTTGCCCAGCATCAGTAAGTTCAATCCGTACTTCAAATAATGCATATTCAAATCTACTCTCTATCTCTCCTGCAGCCAAGCTGCTTGCCCAACCAAATCCCCAAAAACACAGAGTTTTTATTTTAACACAGCAGTCCATGCAATTCGATCTATTTTTTTCTCAGCCATAATGGAAGCTAGGAATGGAGATAGCTATAGATTGCTTTTCTTTTTCTTTTCTGAAATTGTAAAATTTTATAAAAAGGATTAATGATTTTCAATTTCAGGCAGCAAATACTTCAAGAAAAACATGCTAAAAACATGACTTTGACTGAGGTTTTAGGCTGGTTTTTCATCGATCTGAGCTGGGTGACTAGGATAGGATCCATGTCGGGACAATTCTGGAGATGCCCATGTGGTCGGTTTTTTCATTGGATGCCTGTAACCTGCTAAACCTTGAAACAGCTGCGGAATTGTCAGCTAGCTGCGGAATCAGGGCAGTTTCTGCAGCTAAGTTGCAAAACCTTATTTAAACAGGATACAGTGTTTTGAAGACCACTACAAAGCAAAACCAGACAATTTTGGACAATTTGAACCTATCAAAGCAGTTGAGTTTTATTTTTTCATCATTTTTTTTTTATTGAATCAATTGAAATGTTTAAGTTTATTTTGTCTCCTTTTATTTTTTTTTTATTTTTATTTTTTTTAACAATTCTTTTTCTGATCCTCCAGATCACACAAAGTGCAAGAGGAGAGCATACTCAAGAATTATTATTTTTCTTTTTTACTTAACAATCCTTTTTCTGATCCTCTAGATCACACAAAGTGCAAGAGGAGAGCATACTCAAGAATTATTAACCTTTTTTTTTCAGATGTAAGAAATAAGGTCTCCTAATTACACTTCCCCGGCAACGGCGCCAAAATGTCTAGTCAATTTAACGTCTTAAATTGCTCTACATAAATTATCAATCCGGGTATCGTAAACTGATGAAGTGTGGTGCACTATATGTGCTTAGTTAACCTTTTTTCTTACTTCGTTGTTTTATAGTTTATTTTGTTTATAGTAATGGTTTTATAAACAAATGAATGATTTGTGTGTGTATGGTGGTTTCTAAATGAGTGAGTATGTGTAACTGGTGGTTTCTAACTACCTTCTAAACTTGCAAAGAAAGAGCTTGAAAGAAATAACTGGAAATGAAACTGAAAGCAAAGCATAAAAACCACTTTCTAATGGCACTAGTCACTACTCATGCTGCTGCAATAAAAAAAAATAAGAAAAACCACTTTAAAGACCAATTATAATGTTCATCTCTTCTTAACACTCTGCTTCCAACATATAGTACTATGTGAAACACGATTAAGAAGTAGTTAGATATAAGTCTAAAAAGTAATCAAGCTCTAAGATGACGAATTATAACACCACTTTGCCTTTCTCCAACATTCTGCTTCCAACATACATTGTAATGTGTAACAAGTGAAGAAAGAGTTAGTGATATAAGTCAAAAACTACTCAAAGCAAGCTGTGATTTATTAGTATTCTGATCTCTTAAAGATGAACAACTTATGATAAGGAGACCATCAATATGTTAGCATACAACTTGAGAAACTAAAATTAGAAATCAAGCTAGAAAAACAAAATAAAGGCAGCAACTTATGAATATGACAACTGAAAATACCATTAGAGATAAAGCAAATACAACAAAGATATCTGTACAAGGCAGGGGCCCCCTACCACCTATGAAATCAAAGCAAAATTAAACATACTTGCATAAATTAAAATTGCATAAATGAAAATCTAATCTACCTTACATTCTACAAAGCAATATTTACAAAATGAAATCTACTCTACTTACATCCTAATATTCTCCATGACATCTACTTCACATCTCCTTCCATGTTGAGAACATCAAAGCTTTATTCAATTTCTTCAAAAGTACAAAGTACAAAAGCTTTCAAAAGCCATGAGACTAACAAGCTAAAAGGACTAAGAAAAGACTAAAGGAAAGACTAGCAAATGAAGGAGAGAGATCTCCTATTTATACAAAAAGATGAGAGCCATCTCATTAATGATAGTCCATGAATCTCTCCCTCTACCTCTAGAGTCCTAATCAAAATAGGAACTGATAAGACACATGTCTTTTTAGAGTTACAATACAATTAGGAGATGTGACACATATCCTCATGATCCCATGATTCTTTCCAACCAAATTCGAATTTGGCCTTAGAGTGCCACATAAGGGTCTTCTAGAAGCCTCCTTTCAACCTACACATGTCAACAAACTCAACCCATTTGTTAGGTATAAGCATATGCACATTATTTTCTAATGTTTAACCACAAATTCACTTAAAAGGCTTAGAAATAATAAAGATTGGAAAAACATAAAGGTGGCCCAATGATAATGAAAGTGGGATGAATGTGGTGACATAGTAGTGAAATGGAGGTGAAATGGAAGTGATATAATGGACATAATAGTGAAAGTGTAATGCAAATGAATGACATTTTCAAGACTCAACACCCATCACAGTAGGTGCCCCCGTAACCCTGTGGCAAGTGAGTGTGACTCTGTAGGATAGTTCAGCAGCCATCACCATGTCATCCTGTCTAATCATCATGTCATTTCCTCTATGTCATCCATCCCTACACATCACTTCAACATTAAATCTTGTTTTCCCTCCCATTTTTCTGTTTTTTCCATAAACTCTATTTCAATTTCATTTTTCACATTGTCATTTTCAATTCCCAGTGTCCATAGCACATTGCAGTTGTTGTCTCACTTGAATTCAAATTCATCAAATCTAGCCATTGTTATTCAGGTATTTATATGTCATATCCAACTATTAAAAACTTCAAAATGTCTAAGAAAATTGTCTTGTTGAGTTCTTCGACCCACATTCCTCTCATGGACACTAAGAGGGATGTTTTTTATCTTATTTTCTACCTAAATATAATGGAACTTTGGCAACACATTCTAGTTAATGAAAAGAAGTCTCCTTTGTATGTTGTAGTTGTAAAGTCAGGTCTATTTTCTTCTATAATTCCCCAAACTTATGTCTTCCCTAAGTTCATTTACTCGTTGGTCTCTTCCCTTTATCCTCATAAGTGTTTTGTAATGAATGCTTTAGGTGAAAATATATTTTAGATACCTGCTCTTTTAATCTAGCAAACATGAGATTTTCCATCTTCAAACCTTTACACCCCATTTTCAGAAGAAACCTTGTTGACAGTATTGCAAAATTTGTTTGGGCAGGATTATGCCCAAATGGCATTCTTTTTAATGTCTACAGGACAACAATTTCTTTTGGAACCCACTTAGTTTTCCCCTCAAACTTTCGTTGAAGATGTGAGACCATTTTTGTAGATAATTGCTAAGGTTTTTGAAGGGAAGATACAATTGTAATTGATCGAGCTATTTTGGGGATGGCTAATTCTACAGCCTAAAATTGTGCTTGATATACCAGCTTATTGGGAGAAAATAGTCAATTCTCAGTTGTTATACCTAGACCTAGGAGAAACTGGTCATTTTTCGTATTCCCATCATTAGTAACTTATCTTTTCCTTTACACTCATGTTGAGAGTTGCATGCATTTGGGTTTGAATATAATGGATGTACATAAAAAAGGCAATCAGTAATGAACTAGACAGACACCTTTAGGAGTCATTCAAATTATGAAGGATTTACATATTTCACTACTTTTATGCTAGTTGCCTATTCCATCATAAATAGCTCTCCTCCACCTTGTATTTTTCCAAAAGCCCAATCTCTTCTGCAGCTTAGTAAAGATGTCAAAGTGGGTGATTGGTTCCAATTTGAATATTATGCTGAAATCAGACTGTATGGAGTAGAGGTTGCCCCTTATAGACTTCCTACATTTGTACCTATGAGATTATTTTCTTTAGAATTCATCAGATAAAGTTTAAATGTTGATTATATTCACTTTGTACCAGCAAAGAAGGGGAATTTGTTCAAATTTCCAAAAATTGTTGGGCCTTTTATTGTGAACAATAGACAGGCCATGGAAGAAGTGGAGAAGATTCTTGAAGATATGCAGTTGCAACAGGGTGAGAAATGGTCTTATGATCCTCACCATGTCATTTCTAAAAGAAGAGTTGAGAATTCATATGCTCCCTATATACATGAACCTAAACCAAATGTGGAAAAATTCACAAATGGTGGTAAGACAGGAGCACAAGAAAGGATGGAGATTGAAACTCCACATCCTAAAGATAACGGTTTGAAGAAAGGAAGTGAGGAAATAATTTCTTTGGAGGGTGAGACAAATCAAATCTCTAAAAATCCAAAGTTGTATGGAAAGGAAAAGGAGCTTGAATCTCTTGTTGGAAGCTCCTCAGCTGCAATGGGTTTTCAATTGCAATTGGGAGAAGTAACTTGTACACCTTCCTCCCCTGTGCATGAAGAAACTTATCAAAGTTAAGTTCCTATTATAAAACAATTATATAGTCAATTTGAAAAAAGAAATAAGAGGATAAAGGAAAGTTTTGAATCTTAGCTTGAAAAAAAAAACTATTTCTGAATATCACACTAGATTTTTGTTTGCCATGGATTTTGAAAGAAATCAATTCAAACTATCTTTTCCTCATCCTTTTGTTGTAAATGTTTCATCATCGGCGGGTTTTAAGACAGTCAACTTGATTGTGGATGCAAGAAAAATTCCATTGTCTGATAAAATAAATTTTCAAAGGAAAACTGGAGAATTAATTTATCGTGATCTAAGAAAAACATCCTTGGCTGGTAGTAAGGCAGAAGCCTTACTAGGAAAAGTTGTAAATCGACTGAAATTGGAGAAGGAAAATTCCAGAGCATTATTCACTCAGAATGAAGAACTGAAGAAGTTGATTATCAAAATTGGTTTCAATACTGAAGACAGAACTGTTGTACAAAAACTCTTGCAAGGAGTAGCGAATGAAATTCAAGTGTTAAGGAAAAAGTTGAAATTTCCTTTTGTGGAGCATGTCATGGCCCTAGAGGTATCCCAATTAGAGAAAGAAAAAGAGATTTTAACAAATGAACTCTTACAGAGGAACAATGAAATAACTACCCTCAAGGAGATGAATTATAGCCTGCAGTAGAAGCTAGATAGACGTGTGTATTGTCTTAGTACAACCATATTATGATGATCCAACAAAACTAACCAGGGTAATGACTGAATTGAAGATATCAAAAGATGAAATCAAGAAAATGAAAAGAAACTTGGATGATACAAAGAAGATTTTGAAGATAAAAGAAAGGTAGTTGAATATGGCCAAAGACACTACATCAAAATACCAAAATGACTACCAGACTGCTTGCCATGAGATTAAAGGGTTGAAGGAAAGAGTAAATGGGAATATGTTCCTCATTCAAGATAGGGAAATTATATGGAATGATATTATTCACACAGTAAAAAACATTTGGGAGTTTATACCTAGGGCATCATTACTGCCAGTAAACAAAATATCCAACATCATGCACAATTAGCTAAAAATATAATTGATTTTCTTAATTCCAAGTCATCACATGAATTAAGAGAAATGCAATTTGAAGACAGAACAAATTTAGTTTTGGAGATTAATAAAATGGTGCTGAAGAATTTATATAGAAAGACAGTTGAGAGAAAGCTGGGAGAGACTAAAGAATCTATTTTAAAATTCAATAGTAACTTTGATAAAAGAACCAAGGCAGTATTTCCGTCATGCTAGGATCAAAAGGGTAATATTATTCCCTGGGAGACTTATGAAACTTTACTGGTAGAAGCTAAAATCTAGATTGGCACCTCTCATAAAAAAACAACAATTTTGAAAGGAGAAACAATTATTAATTATCTTCACAAGGCTTTTCAATTGTTATGGTTGATTAAGACTCTTTTTACTGAGAAGCCAACTTATACTCGAATTACTAATTTCAGAATGGATCGCACAAGGTTTATAAAGAGTTAGAACTTAGATGTGACTGTGTGGAAGAAATGCCGATAATGGATATCCCCTACAGCAACAACAACAAAATATGGACCCTCTACAAATGACCTTGCAAAAGCATCATAAATCACTCAGTGAAGAAAGGCCACTTGTTATTTTATGAGAATTTTCAAAAATTTATTTGTAATAATATTATAATTTTATTGTTAATCTATCATAGATAAATTCCTTCAAAGGACCGAATGGACTAAAGTAGTTCAAGTAGTTAGTAGTTTTCGATAATTAAGAGTTCCATAATTTCCATCATTGTAATGATCATACAAAAGGAAATTTTGGAGAACCAGGAAGGGTTCCCAGTTTTTGACTTCAGAAGGAAAAGGATTTTCTGTGTAATGTTTCTGATCTTATTGGAGGTTTAAATAAAGTTTTTAAATTGATTCTGAACATATATTTGAATGTGACATGTGTTCTTATGTGTTTGTGTAAACATTTAATGTTTTTCTTGTATGGGAAAGACTAATGAAGAAACTGATTTTAATGATACAGTTTTGCAGAATTCACAGTATTTGTAATTTGAAGTTAAACAATCTTAATATGTGCTCCTCTTTTCTATATTTCCATTCCTTCGTCTTCCATATTTCTGCTAAAGTTTGAAGCCAGAGATTCTTCTATAAGTAGCATGTTGTTCAAAACTTTCAAACATATTTTTCATCTATTTACGACAACTTAAATCACATTCATTATCACAGAGGCCAATTGAAAAGATGTTTTCACTCCAAGAATATTTCATAATTATTTACTGTAAAAAATACTTCTGACGTTTCACATTGGGACAAAAAATCAAGTTTGTTATCATTTTGAATAAATGTCTCCGGCACTCACCTCTACTCAACCAGGGGTTGTCTCCTAAGGTACAATAGGGTGCACTGTAGTTCGGTGCATGAATGTAATGCATTGTTATTGTTGCGGTGTCATTCGTAAATGTAAATGCAATGAGAAAGATAAAAATTGTACGTTCGTGCATTACACCTAGTGCATTTATATTTACCAAACATACTTCAAAAATAATATTTAAAAATATAGTTATAGATCGATGCTTTCGATAACCTTAACATTTTGTACCGGTGCGAAAAAGTTATACATGCACATTAGTGCATAAGTGTGATGCATCACGATGAAAATTTAATTTTTTGAAGAAACAGGGGTGTGTCATACATATGTGCACACCGATGCTAGTGCAGTTGTGTTTTACAGCGCACCAAAGCTAGTGCATCACTGTGTTTTGGGTGCACTGATTATTTTTTTTAATTAAAAGTTATGTGTCCATATGGGTATAAATGTGAAGTTGGATTACACTTTTGTGAGAATTGGTAGCAGAAAATTCATCATTGTGCCTTTTCGGAAGAACTATTCGATTTTTCGGCCAAATTAGGCATGTTTTTTCAGCTGAAGTAATTTTATTTGGCCGAATAATTAAACATAACTTTCAGCCAAAAATTTAAACGCTGAATTTAACTACAACCTGCAACAGATTTTTGGCCTGTGGGGGGGAAATACGGGAAGTTAGTTTTTTTACCAAACTATTTTTTCAACTGAAAATCTATTTCGGCTGAAAAGGTATTTCAACCGAAAATTTGTTTATATATATCTGGGTCATGAGCCCGTTGCAATGTTCTTCTCTATCTTTTCTGCTGAACGTTTTTTGCACACTGTGACCAACTTAACATTGCAAGTTAGGTTGATGTTTAGCAAGTCACATTGATGTTAATTTGTTGGTATAGTTTTCTTTGCAAATTGGTTAATTTTTTTTGGTTTTGTAGGTCTCCTTGGGTGGAGAAGCTTAATGCTGGAGGATATCGATGTTGGAGGAGTTTGGCTCTGGATGAGTTTGATGCTGAGGAGTTCGACGTTGGATGGCGTCATTATGTTGGGCGCTAGAGGTTGGTTCAATTTATTTTTCCTCAATAACCAAATAACTCATTAGTTATTATTATATCAGCTACGTATCAAGAGTTTATTCACTGAATTCTCATGGAAGAGGATACATGTATTGCTTGTCGTTTATAGATTCTTAAGCTTATTATTTAAGAAAAAATAAACTAAAAATGATGTTTGTGTTTTTCTCCCATGAATCTAGGTGTTAAAAAGATCAATGGACAATGAAGTAGGAAAATGGAACATTATGAACCAAATTCTTCTAGCTCAATATGTAAAGAATCCACCAAAATTATAGATTATGTACAGAAAAACCAAAATCAATTAAGCCAATATCCTACTTCAAATTTGAAATATATATATATATATATATATATATACACAATGATAATTCACATAAAATTAATGCAGGGTCTGTTAATGCTCACGCTGCAAGCACGTCCCTTGCTCTGACGCCTCCACCTTGAGATACCAATCCACTAAGGAAAAATTGTGAGCAACCTATGGTTGGGCATCAATTTGAAAAATTTAAAGGGTTAGTTCCCTATAGGCACATATAGAGCCTCAGAGTTGTTAGGTTCTATGTGGGCATTGAATTCTAATGTTGGCAATTCAATGTTTTATACTTGAGACATTGAATTTCAGTTTTTTTGAGCATCCAAACATATCAATGAATTTATAAAAAAAATATTTTATTATAAATTATAAAAAAAATTGAAATCTTATTTTCTCTCGCATAATATTAATATTAATAGGTTGACACGTGTTTTATGTATTTACGTTAAAGTTTGAAATTATATTAATAGGTTGACACGTGTTTTATGTATTTACGTTAAAGTTTGAAATTTTATTTGGTATATGACTTAATATTTTGTTAAAAAGTAATAATGATTTTTTTTGTTTTCAATGTTTTTTTAGCTTTGCCATTCTTATGAAATATTAGCGGTAAGACCATGTTTTTATTTACTCTCTTTTGTTAAATAAATTTACAGTAATCTATTTACATGATATTCAAATTCAAATATACTTTTTCCAATAAATAGTTGTGATGAATCTAATAATTAAAAAAAAAACATTAAAATTACAATTAACCACCATTCAGATAGTGAACAATTAAATAAATTTTTTAAACCCCCTTCAATTCTATGGTTGGATCTAATTGATAACAAATTCAAAAAGAATGATTGAGGAGATCTTACCAACCCCTAAGACATTGGAAATTAAGAAAACAAAGAAGCATGGTTGAATATCCTTTGTTTTATGTGAGTTTGTAGATGTTGTTTTATAATAAAATTTTAACATTTCAATTTGGAAAAATGGAATCGTTTCAAGTGTCAGGGTTGATCAAAGATGGTAATTATGAAAACAAAATTTTTCTGTCTTAACAACTACAAAGTTTTTTGGGGCATATTCACTTAGTCCACAAATAAAATGTAACAAAAGATAAAAATAGTTATAGTTTTCTTATCTGGACGCAAGATCAATTTGATGACATGAAACTTTGGATGAGAACCATGATTCATACTTCGCTTTGCAATATGTATTATTATTATTTTTAATTTAAATTTAAATTTTATGGTTATAATGAGAGATGTTCTTAACATATTCCAATCATCTATTTTGTGTTAATTAATGGAATTTCAAACATTACCTTTTGCATTTCTAAATTCATGTTTATCATTTCACATTTAGATAATATAATTATAAAATTACCATACACTATCATCAAATAATGAATGAACCTGAAAATTAACAAATAATGTTAGTTGTCTATCTTATAGGAGCATATTTCAAAATAATTTGGTTGTAGTGTAATTTTGACTACCATGATTCGGTTTTCAACCAATGCAATATAAGCGTGTATCTCCATTGTCAAGAGTGAGCCCCAAAGATACATTTTACAACTAGATTTACAAAGCATAATAACTAATTCTTTTAATATATTGATAGTTTCACTATTTTTTTAGCAAGCGACAGGGACAAGCTACTATGTAGCACTTGTTTTTCATTTTATATTATTTACTATGTAGCACTTATTTTTCATTTTCTGCTCTTTTCTTGCCATAGCTTTCTATTGTTTAATAATTTGTTCTCTTGGCCTATCTCTTCTAAAGAGATGAAATTGTTCCTTTTTCTAGTAATGCTTTAAATCTGAATTTTCATTTTCTACTATCAATGTAACTTTATTGTTAATTTTTTTTTTTAATTTTTACGTTATTTTTTTTAGTGAATTTTTTTCCCTATCATCTTTCTTATAATTGATTTTAAAATGTGTTTTCATGTCAAGTTTATTTCGTTCTTATAATTAAATGATTAACATCTTTTATTTTTCATTTTCTGTTTTTTTCGCCATAACTTTCTATTGTTTAATATTTTATACTTTTGGCCTATCTCTTCTAAAGAGATGGAATTTTTCATTTTTCTAGTAGTGCTTTAAATCTAAATTTTCATTTTCTAGTAGATCAATGTAACTTTTTTGTTAATTTTTTTTTAAATATTACTATAATTTTTTAGTGAATGCTTTTCCCTATCATTTTTCTTATAATTGATTTTAAAATGTTTTTTCATGTCAAGTTTATTTCATTCTTATAATTAAATGATTAAAGTATTTTATTTTTCATTTTCTATTCTTTTCTTGCCATAATTTTTTGTTGTTTAATATTTTATACTTTTGGCCTATCTCTTCTAAAGAGATGGAATTGTTCCTTTTTCTAGTAATGCTTTAAATCTGAATTTTCATTTTCTACTAGATCAATGTAACTTTTTATCCAATGGAATTGTAGTCTTCACTTTTTTTATTAATAATTTTTTTAATTTAATATTACATGTGAACTGGTGTTAAAATGAACTACACGTCATATACTATCAATAATATTATTCTTACATGCCATTTGTCAACTTCATATGAAATAGTGAAGGAATTACATATCTCCCGCATATTAAAAAGTGAATTAAAATTATTTTACTTTCAATATGTTATCTCTCTGTATATAAAATATTGATATACAATTAAACTAAAAGTTGAAATACTTCATCTGTATTTGATGATTATTTTGTTATTAGTATTTTTTAATTTTTAAAGTAAATATTAGTTTATTAACTTTAAAAGTTTCATATTGTAATAACATCTTCATCATACTTAGACAACAACCCTCCTCACAATACAAATTTTCAAATTTACCTTACCACATGCTATCCTCACTAATGGGAGAGTAATAATTCTCTCCTTACCACATGCTCTCCTCAGAGTGATAATGATCTCCTCATATGCTCTCCTATCAATAATTGATAATGCTACCAAAATGAAGTAAAATTGGACTCCTCCCCACTTGCCATGCTAAGCATCTGCCTAGTACTTAGAATGTATTTGATGATAGAATTTTATTTTAAACATTTATTTTTCATCATTCTCTCATAAAATTCTTATCAAATTTTTTATGGCTAAGGCATTTGCATAAAACAAATATATTATTCATTTTATTGAATTTGTCTTTTAGAAGGATAAAAAAATCCATTAAATATGGTTGAAAAACAGACAATATGCATTGAATTTTCTTGTTATCCCAATCTAGGACAAGCAGTGATTATGTATGTGCTATATAATATTATGACGAAAAAAGTCCTCTAAAGGAAAAGGGATGTGCAATTTTAAATAAATACATGTCAATGTGTTGTACCAGGCATCCATGAGGGCGCAATGCAAGGGGAACACCAAGAGGTATTGCATGGAATTTGAAACCTCGGTCAGTTATGGTGATTGGAACATCTAGAGAATTTAAGAAAGTTGTTACAAGGTTTTTAATATTACCAGTTCATGCATTTTTATGTACAATTTTAAATTTTTAATATGTACATGTGGTGCACAAGGCTTCCATGAGCGCACAATGGAGGGGGAACACCACGAGGTATTGCATGGAATTTGAAAACTTTTATAATTTTGTTTTGGTCATAAAATTCTCATTTAATTTTAATACATTAAAATTTAATTTAAAAGTACACAATATGTATATATGCATAGAACACATGTTGTAGAGGGAAACCATGAAGATGAGGATGAGGATGACGATAGGATTAACAATAACTAGTATTTTGGGTTAAACATGTGACGAGAGGCTAATATTATATGATTTGAAACCCATGTAGGGTTAAGCAAGATGAATGACAAAACACAACCAACCTAACTTGCCACACATTCTACAGAACCTCCAGGAACCAACCAACCTTCCCATGTGACCAACCCTTGAGAAAACCCAACATCTTACTGACCTAGAACCTTAGTCGCTCCCATGACATGGGCATGCATGTGAATGGGTCCCTCTAGTCGATCTCACAGACAGGGCACGCAAGCAACTGAGGACTTTTTCAGCTAGTTCAGAGCCAGTGACCCCATATTCTGTGCCACTTTTCCAGGGCAAGGTCTTAGGTCACTACCTAGAACTTCCTGAAACTTCAAAAAATGAAAAGTAACATCAAAACAATGATACAAATGAAAATACTTGAATAAATACTTTACTAGACCCCTACTATCCATGACAAACATTTCTTCAATCATGTCACAAATATGCATCGTACAAGTCATAACAACATATCTGAGCATAGGGGTCTCATACTTATCTGAAAATTGCAAAGAAGCATTGATACCTTATCACAATAGTTGTATTATCATCTGTTAGGTCATATATTTAGTGTTCATTCCTTTACAAATCAAGGCATGATGAGAGCCATACATCATCACTTTCATAAAACATACTCATAACCAACATATAAACAACATAAATAATAATGATACAACAACCATAGAATCCACATATAAACTAGTACACTTATAGATGAAACACCAAGGAGGAGTTGTTATTAATGAATGAAAAAACCAATCGGGTTTGGGACTTCCATGAACAACCCAACGATATATTGGCTGAATGAAATCTTTCTTTCAGATAATCACCGTCATGCCATATTCCAAACATGAATGTGGGACTCATAACCGAAAAAAAAATGAATGAGAATGGATGCTACCAATTTCTCCATCTAGACCGTGAGGAAGTTTACAGTCTCCTAGTCCCTAGGATTTACTATAATCCACAGTCTAATTCAAGGATCACTATGCCATAATCAAGATACACCCTCCAAGCTTTACTATATATCCTTCCATTCACCAGCCAAGGATTCCTAAGCCTGATCAAGGGAACCCACCTCTAGGCTTTACCGTATATCCCGCCATTCACCAGTCGAGAATTCCTAGGCCCACCTAGGCAACACAAAATTCAGATTTACTACAACCCACAATCCGGTTCAAGGGTTATTAGGACAAGGCTTTACTGCAATCCACAGTTCGGTTCAAGGAGCACTAGGTCATGTGTTCTTCCTATTGGAAACAATGATAATACTGAGAGGGGAGTGAATCAGTATTAAGGCTAATTTTAAAAATTTTATGCCTATTTACGTTTATTATTCAAACTTGGCAACCCTCCATATAATGAGCAGCAACATGAAATCAACATACAAGCATATACACCATGAGCATCATACACATGAGACACGAGATTTTACATGGAAACCCTTTCGAGAAAAAACTACCAAATCTTGTTGTCGTTATTGATGTAGATAAGAGCACCTACTCTAATACATCAATCTGTTTTGTGAGCACCCACCCACAGGAAGCACCAACCCCCTTTGATTGTTTGCTAACACCGACTAGAAGGAAGCACCAACTCCCTCTTTTTGTAGACACCTGCACATCTTACCAAACGCACCATATGAGGCACTGATCTCACGAAATTTTTGCTAGCACCAACTTTCAGCTGCTTGGATTTTTGCAATCTAACTTGTAGGAGGCACCAACCCCCAAGCTTTGTCAAACACCCACTAGAGATGGAAGCACCAGCTTCCTGTATGCATGCACCAACCCACACTCAAATAGGAATTGCATGTTCTCTATAATTTTGCATCCACTCTTCCTGATATCAGCTCTGTTCTCTCTGTTCATACTGCTCACTCTGCAGCAACCCATTGATCTGCATAGGCACCTTCAACCTTTCTCGCAGCATAGGAAACTTCCACTTTTACTCAAAGTTGATCCGAACTTAAACATGAACGCAACAAATTACACATATAACCATAAATACAAAAATGTAGCAGAAAATAATGCTTCATTTCATTAATATCATAATACCGAAATATGCTTACAAACAGAATGGAAATAAACTAGCTCAGGCGATGGTAACTTAGCTCTGAGAAGAGGTGTGGCAGCTACATGCCTTTGAACTATGTTACAATGAGGTCCAAAGGCCTATTTATTATTGAGAAACAAAAGAAAACCCTAAACATCCAAAAATCTAAACCTAGCAGATGAAGTGCCAAAACTGTGGACCCCGTTTGCGTAAATTGGTACATCAACTTCCCGGGGTCATAACTTTGGCATACGATCTTTGTTTGTCTATCATAATACATTGTTTCGAAGATCTTGAAGAGGAAGCTAAAAAAAACAAGCATGTTGATTTGGGATCTCTTAAATCTCTCTGTTTTCCTGAAGAAAAAAAATGTCATTTAGGGCCTCAAAAATATGAAATCAAAAATATGAAAGAGACAATGTTGGGGGACCAAGTGGAATATGTGGAAGACCACCAATATCCACCCAGATCATTCCTCCCCCCTTAGGAAGCAATGGTTCCCATCGCGTTGAGTGCCTCCATGAGATGGGGAACTTTTGCTGAACTTGGTCCCTAGTGAGCCAGTTGCATTGGTTAAGGAGTTGGCTAGCTTTAATAACCGGATATAGTTGGATCTTCTGCTAGCGAGTGTTCTTGATCTATGTGTCCATTATCTAATCAGTTGTGGATTGTTCCATGTAGTCTGGGTTTAGCTCTGTTGGTGTGAGTTGTTTTGCAACATTGGATGTGTCCAACAATGGTGGAAAGTATGGTTGAAGGTGGTATACATTAAACATTGGGTGAAACCAAGGAATGGTGGAATGCTAAGCTCGAAGGCATTATTCCCTTTAGCCTTAGTGATGGTGTATGGCTCATATCAAAGTGGGCGAAGCTTGCGGTGGGGTCCAACGATGCGCTCTTGCTGCAAATGTAGCCAAAATTTGTCGCCCACCTGGAACTCGTGCGGCACCTGATGTTGATCATGGCACTATTTGCACTTAGCATTGGCTTTGTCCAATATATCATGGACCTGCTGGCGAATGTTTAAAATGTGCTCAATGAAGTAGTTAGCCTTTTTGGCTTCAGACTCGACATGACTTGAATCTACCTAAGTAGTTGCAAATGGTATGGCCACATCAATGGGACATAATGGCTGAAATCCTAGCCCTACCTAAAAGGGGTTGTGGCCCGTTAAGCTGTGGTGAGCTCTGTCATTAGGGGAATTTTGAGGTCTAAAATGGGCCTCCTAAGAAAAATGTACAACCAAAATAAACTTTATAAGAACCAATAGGATTCAATATGATGATGTCAACCATGGGGGATGATTCACCATTTTTGGAGTTAAAAAGTAAAAAGATTAAAAAATAATAAAATAATAAAACTACTTTCTTAACTCGTATTTTCAACTTATCTACCTAGGGTTTTACTCAAATTTCGAGCGGGAGTACTCATTGGATGAAAAATGTAATTCTTCATCCAAGGAGTATGTATCTTGCATACTTTTGATGGACCCTACTACATAAAAAATGAGAAATACAGGAAAAACATGATTGCAATCATGTTTTTCATGTATTTCTCATTTTACGTGTAGAAGGGTCCATTGAAAGTATGCAACATGGGTACTCCTTTTATAAAGAATCAAATTTTGCATCCAATGAGTGTTTCCTCTAGAAATTTGAGTAAACCCATAGGAAGATAACTTGAAAATATGAGTTGAAAAAATAGTTTTTTATTTTTTCCCTCTAAAATTTGATAATTTAATGTAATCTTATTTTATTATTTTCACTATTATTTTATAACTTCCTTAGGAGGCCCATTTTATACCTCAAAATTCCCCTAATGTTTAGTTGTGTTGGACATAGGGGAGGCTTTCATCCCATGTGCGTGGATTCTTAGAGTTGTACATGCCCAGAATGTATACGATCATCTTGGTGACGACTTCTGTTTGGCCATCAGTTTGGGGATGGAAAGTCGTGGACTTAGTGAGTTTTGTATACAACATCGACAAGAGACTTGACCAAAATGCAATTAGGAATCTGTTGTCCCGATCAAAGACAATGGACTGTGGGATCCCAAAGTGTACCCACACTCGCTCAAAGAAGAGATTAGTAATGGCCTCTGTTGTGATACTCTTCTTACAGGCTACCATAAGGGCCATCTTAGTTAATTTGTCCATGACCACTAAAACACATTCATTATCATGCTTAGTAGAAGGAAGGCCCAACATTTAATCCATGGAGATGGATTCCCAAGGTCGACTAAGAATAGGCAGACGAGTATATAGGCCTTGATTCTTGATGGTTGATTTGGAAATGGCACAGGCAGTGTAGGATTTAATGTACCTCCCAACATCCTGATGAAGGTTCGGCCAATAAAAATACTTCTACAGTACTACGACTATTTTCTCTACTCTGAAATATCCAGTAACCTAACTATAGTGTGCCTCCCAAATCATCTTATCATGCTCGCTTGAAGGAACACTAATGTATCCTAGGTGGCATAACAGTGCATCTTGGAGATGAAAAATTTGAACTTTCTTACCTTCCAGGAGTGTTGGGTATGTGTTGCCGAATTTTGGATCACTCTCATAAATATGAAACCACCCTCAAGTCTCGTGTCCACAGGAGTTGAGCACAGTGATCAATGCCATGACTGGTGGTTGGTTGAGGCAATCTGCAAAATTATTGGTTCTTCTCTTCTTGTACTTAATGTTCAAATGGAATTGTTGCAGGTATGTGGACCATTTTCGATGGCGATTGTTCTGCAACTTCCCTTGTGTCTGTACGAACTGCAGGAGTCTATGGTCTGTGTGGATGATCATTTCCTTCCCCATAATGTAATTATTCCATTGACGACATGCCTACACAATGGAATGCATTTCTTTTTCATAAGTGGGATACATTCAGACTGAGTCTTAAAGTGTCTCACTATGGTAAGCCATTGGATACCCCGGTTGAGCAAGAACTGCACCAATAGCATAGGCAGAGGTGTCTATCTCAATCTCAAATGCTTGTTGCAGGTGAGCACTGGTGCAGAGCATAGGTGATGCTTCAACTCGGAAAATGCCTTGTGTTGGGTTTCAGACCAAAAAATATTTGCTTTCACTCCACCCTTTGTGACTTGACTTAAAGGCCCAGTGATATGAGAGAACCCCAACATGAATTTGCGGTAGAAATTGGAAAGACCCGGAAAGCTACGAAGCTCTATTACAGTGTTTGGGGCTGGCCAATCTTGAATTACTTGTACCTTGGCTAGGTCCACATGCACACCTTGCTCATCAATGATGTACCCCAGATATTGAACCTGTGACATGCCAAAAGTGCATTTCTCCAAATTTGCACATAGCTTGTGTTCTCATAGGGTTTGACAGACCTATCGAATATGGAGGAGGTTCTCTTCCCAAATCTAGTTGAAGATCAAAATGTCGTATAAATACACCACCATGAATGCATTGGTGAAGGGTCGCAAGATTTCTTCCATCAATCTCATGAATGTTGCAGGGGAATTCATCAACCCGAAAGGCATGACCAACCATTCAAAAAGGCCCTCCTTGGATTTGAAGGTAGTCTTCCACACATCAGAGGGTTTGATAGGGACCTAGTGATAACTAGACTTAAAATAAATCTTGCTAAAATATTTGCCCCCTTGAGCTGGTCTAGAAGGTCATCAATCCATGGGATTGGATACCTATTCTAGACAGCTATCTTGTTCAGTGCCAGATAATCAATACATAGTCTCCAGGTCTTGTCCTTCTTCTCTACCAATACAATCGGGCTCCCACAGGGTGATGAGCTTGGCATGATGTACCCTTTCTGTAAAAGCTCCTAAATCTTCCTCTTAATCTCATCATTCTCAAGAATAGAGTGTCGATAGATTGTTCCATTGGACAATGATGCACCCGAGGTTAGATCTTGACCTAATAGTGCAGAGGTACCCCTGTAGGTGAGGCAAAAATGTCCCTTTACTCCTCCACGACCTTGTCCATCTTCTGCTATTGTGTAGAGGAGCCATGTTTGGAAGTCATGGCCACAACCTTCTTCTTTCCCTAAGGGTGAATCATAAGGAAAACAAATTTCCTGGCCTGGGAAATGATCTTACTGCATTGCTTTGTAGTGATCAAAGTGATGGTAGTAGGCAGGGCTACCTACAGTATCCTTTACAACTTATTGCCCAAATTAATCATCACATAGCAAGGTCTAGACTCATATACATCATGTTGCCTCCACAAGTATGGTTGTCCTAATAATACATCACAAAATTCGAGAGAAGAAACATCACACAATACATCATCCATGAAGGGCTTAATGATGTAGGGAATTCAACACTATTGGCTAACACGGAGATCTCGTCCTTGGTGAAGCCACCTGATGATGTATGGTTGTAGATGTTTTATCATCGATAGGCCCAACCACTTCATGACCTCTACTAAAATGAGGTTCTTTTAGCTCCTGTTGTCAACAATGAACTGTAGCAAAGAAGTTTTCACCCACATCTGTAGGTGGAAGAGTCGTTCCCCCTCCGCTATATCTTCAGGCTCATTCTTCTCGATCTTGGTGGTGGTCACAGTGGCATTGGGCTCCGCATCAATGATCTGCCTCCCTTTATCATTCCCCTTGTCAGGTTCTGAGTCAGAGTCAGAACATGCATCTGATTTGGAAGCCTTCAGCTCAGTCACAAGTAACTGCTTGGCCCAACACTCACTTGCATTGTGAGTGGAGCTCTTATGGAACTCACACCATTTTCCGGTGTCCTTCGTTGTCTTTGTGGTGTTGTTCTTTTATTGTGGCTTCAGCAGGTTGTCTCGGGTCACCTCGCCTTGGCTTTGGCCTTTTCTCTGTGGTTTGGGGGCATCTTTTCCTTGCTTCAGATTCGCAAATCCAAAGTCTCACTTCTTCTATTTAAACTTTGCTCAATATTGACAATGTATCAGTATGTCGTGCCGAGCAAGGAGATGTCCACAAACTCCATCTCATCCTAGATGTACTTTTGTAGACAATCATGGTACTTGAGTAACAAATGCTGCTTATAATCCTTGATAACAAACTTTTCACGAAGGGTATGGAAAACATTTGTAAACTCTAACACATCTTATTCCCTTCCCTACTGTAACGTGTTCCATTTTATGTATTTATCTTCATAGCTTCTGACAGGGTAATATTGTTCATTGATGGTGTCTTTAAATGAATCCCAAGTGGTTGAAGCTAAAAATAGTGAGTATTCCCTCTCATGTCCTTTTGTTCATAGTAGCTTTCCCACGAGTCCTTGACATGTGGGGTGGCTTTGAGAAGTGAAAATGTAATCTTTTCCCGATTGGAAAAGTCATGAAATGAAAAATATCCTTCGAAAAGATTCAACCATTTATCTACAGTGTCTACATCTATATGGTCATCAAATACGAGAATATCAAAGCTAACTTGTACCTTAAAAGGAGTGGCACCTCCAGTGTGGCTGCGGGATGAAGATGTGTTGATTATGGGTAACCTTCAAAGGATTTAGGAAAAGTTATCCATCATCGCATTCCTCTATCGCTTAAGGGCTACCTCAAGCAATATTTTTTGAGGATCTCATGCCCCCTCGTCTTTTTCTTCTTTCACCATGGGATTTCATCAAGGTTTGCGAGGTTGATCTTGCAAAGGATCAACCAGATCGAGCCCTAACTCCTTATACCCTGACCTTGTTGGGGACATGCAAAGAAAAACAAAGAAAGAGAAGAAGGCTCTAATAGCACTGATCCGAACTTAAAAAGGAATATAAAAAATTACACATATAACCATAAATATAGAAATTCAGTAGAAATAACACTTCATTTCATTAATATCATAATTTTGAAATATGCTTACAAACAGAATGGAAATAAACTAGCTTGGGCAATAGTAGCTTATCTTTGAGAAGAGATGTGGCAGCTACATGCCTCCGAACTGTGTTACAATGAGGCTCAAAGGCCTATTTATTATTTAGAACAATGGAAAACCCTAAACATCCAAAAACCTAACCCTAGGAGATGAAGCACCAAAAATGTGGGCCCCATTTGGGCAAATTGGTACACCAACTTCCCGAGGTCGTAACTTTGGCATACAATCTATGTTTGGCTATCATAATACCTTGTTTCGAAGATCTTGAAGAGGATGTTGGAAAAGAGATAGCAAGCTGGTTTGGGCTAAATTTAGACTTTCAGCTTTCCCAAAAAAAACGTCATTTAGGGCCTCAAAACGACTTTGGAAGTTCATGACTCGAAAAACTGCCAAAAATAGTAAATTTTGCTACAATTAAGGAAATTGAAAAAAATGAAAGAGATAGTGTTGGGGGTCTAAGTGGAATAGGTAGGTAGCCACCAATATCCAACTGGATCAACAGTGCACAAGAAACTTCTTCCTTACACACAACGCATAGGCAACTTCGTCCTTACTCACAACAACTCAGGAAACTTCGGCCTTTCTAACACAGTGCAACTCTCAGGGTCTATTACCACTGCATATGCACTCAGAACCTTTCTCTGTAGAACATGATCTCTCTCAACCTTACAAAGTAGTGTGCTTACACAGATATTTTTCCACTTAGCTTTCTGGCAATTATGTTTCTTGCCCCCACCTTGCTCATTTGAGCTCCTGGGTTTTCTTCCTCTATTACCCCCTAGTCGACGCTGTCACTTTGTCCTGCATCCACACTATGCAAGTGTACCTCGGCATGGATCTATAATTCTACTATCATGTTTGACTTGGTCTCTGCCACTACATTCACCATGAGAATCTGTACCTGACAGTTTATCCATACTGAGAATGAATTTTCAGTCCACCTGCACACTCCAACCAGACATAGTCCTCTCTGTGTTCAACTCTCCAATAATTGAGTCTCTCCATGCTTATTCATGGTTTCACACGGCTTGGTTGTACTTTGACATGGCTTCTTTGTTGACCATTTTCATTTTTTCCTTGTCTCGGAGTTCTCTGCTAATCTTTGGCAGTCACCATTTATTCCAGTGACCAACTCCTCTGTGCTCATTTACTCTTCAGTTTCCAACTCATCCAACCTTCAATATTCCTTTGTGATGCTATATCAAATCTTTTACACGACGGTGCAATTTTAGAAGCTCAAACATCTCATAACTCTATTAAGAAGATGTTACAATATTAAAATATTCTGATTGGCCTTTAGCCCCTTCTGCTTAGCTCCTTATCGAATCTCCATCATAGGATTGCTGCCTATGATCATCGGTATAGCATTTAGGTGCTAAGTCCTTTAGCATCTTGCCGAGGGGCCTTTCTCATTGTGTTATTCCTCCGTGCCTTTGGTTTTATGGCTCCATGACCAAGCGCCAACAACATCGGAAGCTTCACATATCGTAACTTTCTCCAATATTCATTTAAAGTGGAGTTCCAAAATCTCCAACCTTCGATATGCTCCAAAATGCTTAGGTTATAAGCCTCACTCTACATCCTTAGCTCTATTAGTTTCCTCAACTAAGTGCCAACACATCAAAGCCCCCTTATAGGAACTTTATCAAGTGTTACAAAGTGCCAACATCCTCAACCTCTGATATTGAATCTCCGATATGACATCATCACTGCCACATGGTGACTCCGTAGAGGTGACACAATTCATCTGGTTATGGCCCATTATACCACCCAATATGGTCGAATATGCCTTCCACATGTCCTATCGTACTGCCACCTCATGGTGATTTCAGTTGCCATTGTACCTTATCGAATCCAATCAAATTTTTCCATGTGTCCTTATCAGAGCCAATCACATGATACCATGTGTCCTTGTCAGAAACAAACATATGCCACCATGTGTCCTACTAGAGGAGAGAGAAAAGGGCATGCACACCTTTGGTTTTGTGATGAAATCCTTTGTTAATCATTATCAGCTCTCCCCGACGGTGTTTAAAGTTATCAAAACTTTTAACAATATCACAACTTTTTAAAGGTTTTCACTTTTAGAAGTTCCAACCCACTGATTAGAGATATTCTAATCTCCTTTGAGCTCTGATGCTACCTTCTTCGATGAATTGGACCTTCGACACTGCGACAACCAATAATGTGACCGCTGATATCTATGACTTCAGATATGTGATCGTCAATATCTCTAGAGCTCTGATGTTATGATAGTTTATATCTATGGTCCTTCGATATGTGATCTATGATATTCTAGATCGTCGATCTCAGATATGCCAATATTCCTTCCTGCCTAAGGCTTCAAATCCCTGAACTTCAGCAGGCCATAACATTTGAACCATGAATCCATTTCTGGACTTCCGCATATCATTGGAAAGTTATTCCAGAGAAATTTCCAATGGAGAGGGTCCGATGTAGGCTTTGATCCCATATTCTACATCTAAGATGGCTCCAAAACTCTTTGCCACTCTTCTACTCATTGAATCTCTGGATAGCTAAAATCACACCCAGCAAGGTGATCCTCTGCATGAAGCTTGCAGCTACCATGGACTTCCTCCTGGTCCATCATTGTAATCATCAATATATGGCTTCTCCAATAAGCCTCCTATTGTGATGATTCTCTACATGAAGCCTGCAGTTACCATGGGATTCCATACTGACCAGCATAGTAGTCATCATTTTATGGCTTCTTCAGTAAGCCTAATACTATGATGATTCTCTACTTAAATCTTGCAGTTATCATAGGAATCCTTTTGAGCCATGAACAACCATGGCATTCCTCCTGGGCCATCACTGCCAACATCTGTTGTGACAAGCATTCAATCTAGTATGCTTGACATCAATCCCAACACTCTTGCCAATAGTTAGGCAATGCCAACTATCTAACACATCTCCCCATCATGACTGTTGACATCAATGCCAACACTCCTGCCAGTAGTTAGGCAATTCCAACTGCTGAACACATCTCCCCATCATGATTGTTGACATCAATGCCAACACACTTTCATATTCCTTCACTATGCCAATGTGCATCCATACAATGCCAACTATCCAACACTATCCCCTTTGTCATTGATGGGAACACTCCATCCTTCTCTTCATGTGATGGCCAAACCTCATGTTGCTTCCACACAAATCATTGCATTAGACACCAATGGCATGATTTCTTTTACACATTCCATCACAGCTTCTCCACAACTTCTATCCCCCTTTGACATTAATGGCAACAAGCTACATGCTACCTTTCTCTCTCCATACAATCAATTGTCTATGAATACCAGACTCTAGATATTGAGACGTGCATTTGCCTCGCAACATCTCTTCTAGGAATGTCACTGTTGCTTCTACATAAACTGGGCATATGTGATATGCTCCCCCTAAACATATACTGTCTCTGATTTGAATGCATCTAGTTTTGGACAACTTATGTCTGCTTGCTAAGCACTCTCTCCACTAATGCATATTTTGTATCAAAAAGTGATACCCATTAAACTACTCATGGTATTGTTGCTGCTGCAAATACCAATTAATGATGATGCATTTATTCTTGGATTTCACTGTTGTTGTTGCTTCTGAGGCAGTGTTTACTTTATTTCTGCATCTCCACTTCTCCCCTTGATATCATATCTTTACAATAGGTACTGCTTCACAGCTAATATCAATTGCAGCAAAAGAAATGATACAAATGGAACAATGTACCAAGGAAACTATAATTTTCTTTCTCAAAAATAAATCTCCATTTGCATGCAAGGTTACTCAACATGAGCCCAACATAACCAATTGACATAGCGATACCAATTTAAGGTTAAGGGAAATGGAAATCTTACACCAATTGTGTTTCATGAACACAAGACAACTATGCATAATCAAACTTACAACTTAAATGAAATAAGGGTATTTCACCAAAGATGCAAACCTTTCATTTGCTCAACAATATCACTTTTTGAGGCTACCCATTGTTGTCTGCCACTACTCATCAAAGTAGCTCCCCCTGAGCCAAGGCTCTTTGATCTCCTACAAATTCTTCCTTGCCTCTGCATGGGGACTAATCCTCTCGACCTGACTTTACTGTGAGCTTTTTATCATTCCACACTTCCATTGCAACCCATATTCTTCCCACAACATAATATATTGTTGTGTAATTTTCATGTTGGCTACATTCTTCCTTTTCAATGTTGATAAATTCAAAATAAACCATTTTATTCCTTTAATCAGCAAAAAAAAATAGTCATACCTTCATAATCGGATCCACCTTCCTATTTATTCGTTTTGGCTTCCTGCAACTGACTTATTTAGGCTCCCCTGAAGGCATTCTCTTCTTTCATTGAAGAGAAACAGAGGATCTGCTCCCCTTGAGCAGATCATCCTCCTTCGTCTTCCAAATATTCAATGGTCGATTCATGATAGAAGCATTGCTCTCCAACATCTTCTTTGCCCCTATTTGGGCTTCTTCTCAGTTTCACATGGGTAGAGGAACCTTCTCTTTTAACTCCTCTTTCTTCACCCAAATCCTTTTGATGCCTTTTTGCCTTACAAAGAGGTCCATCACATGGGTAAGAGGATCATTCTCCTTATTTCTTCCTCCTCTTTTCATCTTTCTCTTTTGACACAGAGCATTGAAGACATTCTTGGCTTCATTTCCTCGCATCGCCTGGAATGTATGCTTCGACTTCCCATTCCTGCAACAAGCTTCCTTGTGCCCAACTTTTCCACAATCGTAGCATTTGATTTGGCCTAAGACCGAGGCATAGGAGTTACTCTTCTTGAAAACATTCTTTCCAAAACTCCTATTGTGGCCAACATGCATTCTTCTAGCCCTCTTGTGCATTCTTGGGTTTCTTCTACCCACCACATCTTGTTTCCTTACATGTCATCTATAGTTTGTGTTTTTATGCCCAAAATTATTGCAATAAAAAAAATATCCATGAAAAGGATTTTGATGACAGAGGTTACCTTTTCTTTGTAGGCTTTGTCCTTGAGTAGGAAAGGACCTCTTCTAGCTCTTCATGTACCTTCCATGATAGTTTTCATTACTGTCTTGCACTTTTCCTTGCAACTTCCTTGCCCTCTTCTGTTGCACTTCCTATTGCTTCCTCTTAGCCTTTTGCTGCATTACCGACTGCTACTTCTTAGCCTTCTGTTGCACTACTGGCCACTACTTCTTAGCCTTCTATTGTTGCCTTTTCATCTCTCCTTGCTTCTACTTTCCATGTTGTTGTTGTTGTCTAACAACCTTTCTTTCCTTGTTGTTTTTGGAACCTTGGACTCCCTTTACCTGTGAAGTTGATCCTTCATCCTTTGCCTTATTGTAGCTAGGTTTTTCCTTAAAACCCATACCAATATTGATGAGAGGGGATATTTTCTTTCCAAGCATCTCATCCAATACTTTCTTTCTCCCCTCAAGCTTCTCAAAATGAGACAACACTTTATTTGACTTTTCTAACCTTCTGGATTTCATACCAGAGCTCATGGCCTGATCTACATAAGAATGGAACTTCTTCTCTTTTAGCCAAGGTCAATTATCCATTATTTCACTTTGATCTACCTTCTAGAAATTAAGCTATTCTTGAAGGAATGCGACTTTGATACCAATTATTGGAAACAATGATAATACTGAGAGGGGGGTGAATCAATATTAAGGCTAATTTTAAACTTCTTTTTCCTATTTACTTTTCTTATTCAAACTTGGAAACATTCCATATCATGATCATCAACATGTAATATGGCAGCAACATGAAATCAACATACAAGCATATACGCCATGAGCATCATACACATGAGACACAAGGTTTTACATGGAAACCCTTTTGAGAAAAAACCACCAAAGCTTGTTGTTCTTATTGATGTAAATAAGAGAACCTACTTTATTACATCAATTTGTTTTGTGAGCACCCACCCATAGGAAGAACCAAATCCCTTTGATTATTTGCTAGCACCGACTAACAGGGAGCGCCAACTCCCTCTTTTTGTAGACACATGCCTAGCTTACCAGAAGCACCATGTGAGGCACCGACCTCACGAATTTTTTGCAAACACCAACTTGTAACTCCTTTGATTTTTGTAAGCCAACTTGAAGGAAACACCAACCCCCAATCTTTCTCAAGCAGCGACTAGAGATGGAAGCACCAACTTCCTGTATGCAGGCACCAACCCACACTCAATTAGGAACTGTATGTTCTATGTAATTTGGAAACCACTCTACCTAATATCAGCTCTGTTCTCTCTTCTCACACTACTCACTCTGTAGCAACCCACTGATCTGCTCAACAATAGTCACTCATCGCAATCCTCGCAACTCTATTCTCTGATCTTCATCAGCAATCACTCAACTCTTAGCCTTTTTCTCTCCAAGGCATAAACACATCTCTCAGCATTCTTTCTCTGCACAGACACCTTCGACCTTTCTCACGGCATAGGAAACTTCCACCTTACTCACAACGCACAGTCAACTTCTGCCTTACACACAGTGCATATGCAACTTCATCCTTACTCATAACAATGCAGGAAACTTTGGCCTTTCTCACACAGCGTAGCTCTCGGGGTCTATTACCTCTGCACTGGCACTCTCGACCTTTCTCTGCAAAACATAATCTCTCTTAGCCTTACACAGCATTGCACATACACATCAATTTTTCCACTTAGCTCTTTGGAAACCATGCTTCTTCCCCCCACCTTTCTCATATCAGCTCCTATTTTTTGTTCCTCTGCTTCCCTCTAATCAATGCTGCCACTCTGTCCTACATCCACTCTGTCTGAGTGTACCTCGTCAAGGCTCTATCATTCTGCTGTCACGTCTGACTTGGTCTCTGCCATTCCAATCACCATGAGAATGGGAACCTAACTATTTCTCCATACTGAGAATGAATTTTCATTCCATCTGCACACTCCAACCATGCACAGTCCTCTCTGTGTGAAACTCCCCTATCACTAAGGCTCTCCATGCTTATTCATGGTTTCACACATCTTGGTTGTACTTCAACATGGCTTCTCTGTGGACCATTGTCCTTGTTGCCTTGTCTAACAATTTTTTGTTGATCCTTGACAATCGCCATTTATTCCAGCAACCAACTCCTCTACGCTCATTTAATCTTCAACTGCCAACTCATCGAACCTTCAATACTCCTTTGTGCTGCTATACTAGAGCTTTTACACCAAAGTACAATTTCGAACCCCAAACATCTCGTAACTCTATTAAGAAGATGTTATGACATTACAATATTTTGATTTCCCTTTAGCCCCTTTTGTTTAGATCCTTGTCACATCTCCATCATAGGACCGCTATCTGTGACTATCAGTATAGCACTTAGGTGATAAGTCCTTTAGCATCCTGCTGAAGGTCTTTCTCCTCATGTTATTGCTATGTGCCCTTGGTTTTTTGGGCTCCACAACCAAGCGATAACAACATCAGAAGCTTCACATATGATAACTTTCTCCAATATTAATTTAAAGTGTATTTCCAAGATCTCCAACCTCTGATATGCTCCACAACACTTAGCTGCTGATCTGTTAATCACCCTATGAGTGATCTCAGTTACGATTTACTACATGAAGGTATTACAGACTCATATGATGGTGTGCGTCTATGTTATTTAGGCAACGGATCGATCAAATTGCGAATACACAGACACTTTAAATGGAAACAACAGAGAAATACAGTAAGAAAATATAAAAACACAAGCACTTAATATGGAGTTCACCCTATTCTCCAGGGCTACATCTCCAGTCCAGCTCTCAGTGGTGGCCTTCTTTATTGTGTCTTAAAGCAGAGAATTACAATGAAGGAGCTCAATATGAGTCTCTGAAAATAGAATTTGCTTGGCAAGGTGGCTCTTGGATTCCCAAAGCCACTGGAGTGCAAAGACTCTTTTCCTCACCAACTCTCTGACCTCTCTGATCTTTGATGGAAAGAGCCCAGTGTGGTGCTCAGTCATGACTGATACTCTCAGGGATGGCTTGAATCTCTCAAGCTCTCTGGTGCTCGTTGATGTCTCTGGTCAGCCCGGCCCTTTGTCTTCTTTCTGCGTCTTTTGCTTCACTATCTTTCTTTGTTTTCTCTGTCTTCTTCCTTTTCCTCTCCATCTCCCTCTCGATGTTCGGTGTCTTCTGCTTCATCTGTTCATGGATTTAAAGCCATTCGATCCCATGGTTGTTCGATTCCCCTTCCACTTCCATTGGATTGCCTACTACAGCTTTGCTTGGAGCACCCTACTTCAGCATCATCATCAGGCTCACAGGGAGTGGCCACTTGTCCTCCTGCAACTGCGCCAACTTGCTTCATCAGTTCAATTTTTCTGTTACGTCATGGAATGATTCATCGGCCACCTTGGCGGTCAAATCAAATGTCAAATTCTTATAAATCGTGGTCTAATCCCCTGTCGATTCCGGCTTTCCCATCGGGCGCGATCTGAGTCATTAGATTTGGGGCCTCCAGATCCGACGTCGTTCGCACATTTTGCATGGTTCACTTGCTCGACCATTAGTGCATGATGAGCAGCAGTTTTCTCTCTCCTCCACTTGCCATGCGTCGGCCGCTGAGTGGAATCGCTCCGTTTTCACCAAAACTGCTTACTGCCCAAGGGTGCCCCCAATAAATACCGCAGGTTTTTCAGAGTGCGGGTCCTGCCTTAGCCTTTAAATTTTCCCCACCATTTTCCTGGCTCCCATGCGACCGAGTGCTCGTGGCCTCTCCTTCTTGAGGGGTTTTACCCAACGATGCGCAGTCCGGGCCTCCCAGGGGCTAGTTTCACCTCCTAAGCAGTCTCCATGGGCCTCGATCAGCACGCTTTGACCGAGGTCCTCGTCGTTCCACGCTGGCTGCTAACTGCCACTGTTTAGAGGTGTTTTTGATCACTGCTCTTAATTCCTTGAAGCCTGTCCTGACCTGATACAATCATGGTTTGCTGATAACTTTTCTTCATGGATCCAATTTGGATCACGACCTTTCCACTGAAAAGATTTTGGATCACCAAAAGTTGGTTTTCAAGCATCGACTAAGTGAGGGTACTGTTTTCTCACTTGTCCAATCTCAATCCACTTTGCACCGCTCAACTTTGAACCTTTGAGCCCTACCCTGAGGTACTCAACATATCCTCTGTGCGTAGTCCTCACCTTCCTATCCAGCACTGTGTCTTCCTTCAATTCATTAAGATATTTAGGTAGCAGGTCATCAATAGAAGGAAATTAACTTTGCTCTTTAGGATCCTCAATCAGTGAGGGTTCAAACAATCTCAAGCAATCTGCATTTACGACTAAGTAGATGTGCATGTAAGCTGGTAGATCAAGGCAAAAAGCATTCTCACCAATCTTCTCAAGTATTTTGAAAGGTCCATACCTGATAGGTTTTAGCTTCTTACCTTCAGCTTGCATCTTGTCCTTCCTGATATACAGCCAGACCTGGTCACCAACTTGAAAACTATGCTCCATCCGATGCTTCTCATGCCTAGCCTTATATTTGGCTTGGCTCTTTTCCAGTTGTTCCTATGCTTCCTGGTGGATCTCCTATATTTGTTCAATGAACCTAGTTGCCTTGTCCACATCGCTGTGTCCATCAACTGTGGTATCCTTACCAAAGACAAAATCCAAAGGAGACCTTAGTGTGAAACCAAAACAAGTCTCAAAAGGAGATATTTGTGTAGAAGAATGTTTTGCTCTGTTGTAAGCATGTTGCACATAACACAAATGTTCATCCCAAAGCTTAGGATGTTTGCTGCAATATGATTTGAGTAACTGGATCACTGTCCTATTAACTACTTCTGTCTGGCCATCAATTTGTGGATGAAAAGCTGTGCTTTTCTTCAGTTTGGTGTCCATTAGTTCCCACAGACTTGACCAAAACTTTCCCACAAATCGGGTGTCTCGATCAGATACAATAGAAGTGGGTAATCCAAAATTAACCCATACATGTTCAAAGAACAATTTTGCAGTTTGTTTAGCTGTAATCTGTTTATTACAAGGTATCAAAATACACATTTTGTTGAACCTATCCACAACAACATATAGATAATCATGACCTTTTCTAGATTTAGGCAGTCCCCCAACGAAATCCATGGAAACACTTTCCCAAGGGTGAGAAGGTACTGGTAATCGAGTGTACAAGCCTAATTTTCTGTTGCTAGGCTTGCTTTTAGCACACATAGTACACCCTCTTACATATCTAGAAACTGTCTCATTCACTTTGGGCCAATAACAAAATCTTTGTAGCTGTGCAACTGTTTTACTTACCCGAAAGTGACCTGATATCAAGGAAGTGTGTGTCTCTCTAATTATCTTTACTCTCTCATTTTGTGGAATGCAGAGTTTCCCACAACAGTATAAGAGTTGGTCCTGTACATGATAATCCAATTCTTCTACTCTTTTGCCTTCACTCAAAGTTGCATATACATATTTAAAATCTATATCTTGAGCATATTGTTCAATGTAGCTTTCATGTAGCACAGAATTATGCTTAAGTATAGTAGATGCATTTATAATGGGTCTAGATAACATGTCTGCAACTTTGTTACATATGCCCTTTTTATGTCTCATGACTAAATGAAACTGTAGTAAAAAACCCATCCATCTGTAGTGTCTTGATTGCTGCAACCTAGTTTGGGAGTGTAGATATTGAAGTGGTTGATGATCAGTATGTATTACTGTCTCTTTGCCCATTAAGTACTGTTTCCACTTTTTCACACTCTGAACCAATGCATATAATTCTTTATCATATGTAGGATAGTTAACTACTTTAGGATTAAAAGTCTCAGAATGATAACATATGGGTTTACCATGCTGTGTCAACACTGCTCCCATGGCATAGTCACTGGCATCAGTTTGGATATCAAATGGTCTTTGCAAATTAGGCAGTGCTAGTACAGGTGTTGCACTAATTTTTTCTTTCAAGGTGTCAGAGGATTTTTGATGTTTGCCTCCCCACTGAAACACCTTGTTCAATCCTATTAAAGCATGTAAGGGAGCTGCAATTGAGGAAAAGTTAGAAATGAACTTCCTCCAATATTGTGTTGCTCCTAAGAAGCTTCTCACTTCTGTAGCGGACTTGGGCTTAGGCCAGTTTACAATGACTACCAATTTAGAGGGATCTATCTTAAATTCACCACCCCCTACTATATGACCCAAGTAGTTTAGAGATGTTTTGCCAAATTCATATTTTGAGAGTTTAACATAAAGTTTTTCTCTTTTCAAAACATCTAGTGTCTGCTTAACATGCTTCAAATGTTCTTCCCACGTTTTACTAAAAATCAGAATGTCATCCAGATACACAATAACAAAATCATCAAGAAAAGGTCTGAGTACATCATTCATTAATCTCATGAAAGTAGCAGGAGCATTAGTTAAGCCAAAAGGCATAACCAACCACTCATACAATCCCTGCTTTGTTTTGAAAGCAGTCTTCCATGCATCTTGTTCTACAACTCTGACCTGATGGTATCCACTGTGCAAGTCTAGCTTGGTGAAATAAACAGCTTCCTTCAATTGATATAAAAGATCATTTATATGTGGAAGGGGATAACGATTTTTTATTGTTATCTTATTCAGTGCTCGGTAGTCAATGCACATTCTCCATGAGCCATCATTCTTTCTCACCAAAACGATTGGTGACCCACATGGTGATGTGCTAGGCCTGATGAACCCCTTCTTGAGCAACTCCTGCACCTACTTCTTAATTTCAACGTTCTCTAAAGCTGACAACCTGTACATTCCAGTGTTAGGCAATGGAACATCTTGCTGCAAAATAATATCATGTACTATTTCCTTTTTGGGAGGCAGACCTTTAGGTTCTTGAAACAAGATATCATACTCTGAAACAACCTTTTCTATATCAGCTTGTTGTTTAGCATTATAGCCCTCAAATACATTGGTTTTATCAGGTTTCTTTTCCTTTACAACCATCAGTAAGAATTTTTTGCACAAATTTATCATTCTTTTCATCTACCCTGAGTTTATGAGAGTATAATTATTCTTGATCTTATGAGCTCTTACAAAGTATTCGATTCCATCTTTAACAAGTAGATATTTGTTCTCGGCTCTACAGAAAATAGCCTTTCTATCATACAAGTAAGGACTTCCTAAAACAATTCCACATATATCCAAAGGAATTATGTCTAACTCCACCTCAACTACAAATGCTGACCCAAAAGAAAACTTGAGTTTGCATTGTCTAGTCACTTTTAGTTGTGCTTTATCATTCAATCATCCTAATGGTTATGGTTTCTTGTGAGGTGTAGTTGCTAATCGCAATTTATTTACAATTTCTTCATAAATTAAATTTACTTGTGAGCCACTATCAAACAAAGTATCAATCTTTTGATATTTGGAAACAACTCGAATATGGAAAAGCTCATGCATTTTCTCTCATTCTCTTGATCAATAACAGATTGAGCAGAATTACTAGTAGATGCTTCAGAATTTTTACCTTTGGTACCTATGGCTGCAATGGTTGTTTCATCTCCCAGTCTGACTCCAAATCTTTCTGAATAGCTGCAGCAGTCTTCTTCTTCTTCCCCTTGAACTTCTTAGGCCTCAGCTCTAGATGCAGAATCCAACAATGCTCATCATCATGCCCATTCTTTTTACAGTGGGTGCATGAAGCTTTTCTTTTCTGTGCAGTGTTAGCCTTCCTTGCTTTCCACTTCTACTTTATTTTCTCCTTGCTCTTTCTTGCAGTGGGTTGGGATGGTCCCCCAACTTTTGGATTTCCATTCTTTCCTCTAGCTTCTAGATGAGTAGCTTGTACAGATACCTCATCTATACTAGTGGGATTAAACATGAGGATGGTATGCCTCATGTAGCTGTGTAAACCACCAATGTACTTCAATAGAGTTTCTGGTGAGTCTAATGAAATTCCTAGAATCAATGCTCTCTTTCTAAATTCTTGAGTTTACCCTTGCACACTTTTCCCTTTCAACCGCCGAAGAGTTTGCCAACTCATCATGGCTTGTTGCATGTAGGCCAATGGGTAGAACTCCTTTTTATTGCAAAAACAAATTCATTCCAGACAGAGATAGTCTTACCATGTCCTTTCATATCAGCTTTGGTTCTGCCTTCCCACCAAACCAAGGCAATGCCTCCTAGGCATAGGCTTGCCAGCTGAATCTTGCTCTTGTCTGAGTCAATGTTCTGTACTCTGCAATAAACATCATTTTGTCTAATCCAATTGTCCAACTTTTCTGCATTTAACTCTCCATCATATATAGGAAAATCAAATTTAACATCTAGTTTGATTAATGATGCTTTCTTGTTATGCACATGGCTATTAGGAGGTGTGAGAAAGCTTTCCTCTTTCCCTTTTCCTTTGGAGTGGTCATGGAAGTGAGACTCATCTTCTTCTTTGTCTTGTTTAGATCCTAATGAGTCTTCATCCTTATGTTTTCTAAAGTCCCTATACATTTCTTCTACCATGGACTTTATAGCTAGGAAATTTTCTATGAATTGAGGGTCTGGCCCCACCGAACCTTCCTCTAACATTGTCTTCCGAGGATAGACTCTCCCAATTTTAGGATTAGTTTCCACCAACTCTTCTTCTCCTAATTTGAGCTTTAATCTAGTGAGCATTCACAACTAAACCAACAGAAGCTTGTCTAACGTTTACAGCCTAAAGCTCTGATACCACTTGATTTGTTAATCACCCTATGAGTGATCTCAGTTAAGATTTATTACATGAAGGTATTACAGACTCATATGATGGTGTGTGTCTATGTTATTTAGGCAATGGATCGATTAGATTGCGAATACACAGACACTTGAAATAGAAACAACAAAGAAATACAGTAAGCAAATATCAGAACACAAGCATTTAATAAGGAGTTCACCCTATCCTCCAGGGCTACATCTCTGGTCTAGCTCTCAGTGGTGGCCTTCTTTATTGTGTCTTAAAGCAGAGAATTACAATGAAGGAGCTCAATATGAGTCTTTGAAAATAGAATTTGTTTGGCAGGGTGGCTCTTGGATTCACAAAGCCATTAGAGTGCACAGACTCTTTTCCTCACCAACTCTTTGACCTCTCTAGTCTTTGATGGAAAGAGCCCAATGTGGTGCTCAGTCCTCACAGATCCTCTCAAGGATGGCTTGAATCTCTCAAGCTCTTTGGTGCTCGTCGCTGCCTTTGGTCAGCCTGGCCCTCTGTCTTCTTTCTGCTTCTTTTGCTTCACTGTCTTTCTTCATTTTCTCTGTCTTCTTCCTTTTCCTCTCTGTCTCCCTCTCGGTGTTTGGTGTCTTCTGCTTCGTCTATTCATGGCTTTAAAGCCATTCGATCCCATGGCTATTCGATTCCCCTTCCACTTACGACAGATCGCCTGTTACAGCTTCGCTTGGAGCTCCCTGCTTTAGCATCATCATCAGGCTCACAAGGAGTGGCCACTTGTCCTCCTGCAACTGTGCTAGCTTGCTTCGTCAATTCGGTTTTTTTGTTACGTCGTGGAATGAGTCATCGGCAACCTTGGTGGTCAAATCGAACATCAAATTCTTATAGATCGTGGGTTAATCCCCTATCGATTCCGACTTTCCCATTGGGCATGATCTCAGCCGTTAGATCTAGGGCCTCGAGATCTAACGCCATTCGCACATTTTGCATGGTTCACTTGCTCAACTGTTAGCGCGCGATGAGCAGCAGTTTTCTCTCTCCTCAGCGTGCTATGCATCAGCCGCTGAGTGGAATCGCTCCGTTTTCGACAAAACTGCTTACCACCCAAGGGTACCCCCGATAAATACCGCCGGTTTTTCGGAGCGCGGGTGCCACCTTAGCCTTTAGCCTTTTCCCCATGGTTTTCTCGGCTCCCATGCGGCCAAGCACTCGGGGCCTCTCCTTCTCAAGGGGTTTTACCCAACGATGCACGATCCGGGCCTCCCAAGGGCTAATTTCGCCTCCTGCACAGTCTCCATGGGCCTCGATCAACGTGCTTTGACCAAGGTCCTCCTCATTCCACGTTGGCTGCTAACTACCACTGTTTAGAGGTGTTTTTGATCGCTGCTCTTAATTCCTTGAACCCTGTCCCGACCTGATACAGTCATGGTTTGCTGATAACTTTTCTTCATGGATCCAATTCAGATCAGCTGCTAAGGCTCACTCTACACCCTTAACTCTATTATTTTCCTCGACCAAGTGCCAACACATCAGAGGCCCCTTATCAGAACTTTATCAAGTGTTACAAAGTGTTGACATCCTCAACCTATGATATGTGATCTCCGATATGACCTCATCAGTTCCATGTGGCGAAGCCTTAGAGGTGACACATTTCAGCCAATTATGGCCCATTAGACCACCCAATATGGTCAAATATGCCTACCATGTATCTTGCCATACTGCCACATCATGCTGATGTCAGCGTCCACTGTACCTTATCAGAGCCAATCGAATGCTGCCATGTGTCCTTATTGGAGCCAATCACATGCTTCCATGTATCCTTATCAGAGTCAATCATATGCAACCACGTGTCGTGCTAGAGGAGAGAGAAAAGGGTCCGCACACCTTTATTTTTGCAATGAAATCCTTTTTTAATCATTACTGGCGCTCCCCGATAGTTTTTAACAGTATCAAAAATTTTAAAAATATTGTAACTTTTTAAAGTTTTTCACTTTCAAAACTTTCAATCCTATGATTGGTGATGTTCCGATCTCCTCCGAGCTCTAACACTGCCTACTCCAATGTATTGGACCTACGATATTGCGGCTGCCGATAATGTGATGCGCCAATAATGCAACATTCGATATCTCTAACCTCTAATATGCAATCGTTGATATCTCTAGAGCTATGATGTTGTGATCACTGATATCTTTGGTCCTTCGATATTTTGGATCGCCAATCTCCGATATGTCGATATTCCTTCTTGCCTAGGGCTTCAAATCCCTAAAATTCAGTAGACCATAACCTTTTAACCATGAATTCATTTCTGGACTTCTGCATAACATTAGAAAGCTATTCCATAGAACTTTCCAATGGAGAGGGTCCAATGTAGGATTTTATCCCATCTTCTACCTATAGTATGGCTCCAAAACTCTCTACCACTCTTCTACTCCTTGACTCTCTGGACAATTGAAATCACACCCACCAAGGTGACCCTCTACATGAAGCCTATAACTACCATGGACTTCCTCCTGGTCCATCACTGTAATCATCAGTTTATGGCTTCTCCAATAAGCTTACTACTGTGATGATTCTCTACATGAAGCCTGTAGTTACCATGAGATTTCGTCCTAACCAGCATAGTAGTCATCATTTTATGGCTTCTTTAGTAAGCCTGCTACTGTGATGATTATCTACTTAAAGCTTGTAGATATCATAGGAATCCTTCAAAGCCATAAACAACCATGGGATTCCTCCTAGGCCAACACTGCCAACATTGGCTGCGACAAGAATCCAAGCTAGTCTAGTTGACATCAATTCCAACACTCCTGCCAACATTTAGGCAATACCAACTACCCAAAATATCTCCCTAGCATGATTCTTGACATCAATTCCAACACACATGAAGATGCCTTCACTAGTCCATTGGCCATCTAGATAATGCCTACTGTCCAACACTTGCTTTCAGAGATCCACCTCACTCAGTTTAAAATCCATCGTGCAATACAACTCCACCAAAACATGAGAACCCCATCACATCAAGGCTATCCAAAAATGGAAAGGCTAGACTGAAACACATTGTCAAACCTGGAAAAACTAATGGCAATGACAACAAAATAAATAAGAACACACATGCATAACCATGCATGCCAAAACTAGTGAGGTAATTACACATGCAAATTGATACCTACAAATAATCTCGTTCTAGCTGTTAGATCTTGCTCTTCCTTGCTTGATCCTTGTTTTCCTTTGCCTTTTTTTCCTTTCTTAATCCAATGCTGAAGTGCTCCAAGTAAGCTCTAAATGTCCAAGAGTGACAGAGAGAGAGACAATAAAGAGAGAGCTCCAAAATTGAACTGACAAAAGGTACCAACTGATCCTCAAAAGCCTTTTTATTAATGAGTCATATATTTTCTTCAATTTTCCATTATTTTCCTTCATTTTCCTCATCACATGCAACCTGTGACCTTTCACCTTCCTTTTCTCCTATTTTCCATTATTTTCCTAAATAAAATTACAATTATTTCCACTTTGGCTTTTCAAAGCCTTTCCCATTTCCTTTTCCAATTTCCTTTAGCCATAATAAACCAAATGAACACCCACAAGGATGTTTTTCCCAACATTTAGCTTGGAATACGTGTCCCATTAACTTGGTCTTATTTTATATTTACATGGATTTTTAACCAAGTTTGTTATAGAACCCTCCCCTATGCTGGAACACCATCCTCGGTGTTCAATGACACCTATAGCCAACAATACTGTTGAAAACTAAAACATATTTCCCGTGGAGATTTATAACCCATCTCGTTGTAATATTTACAATGAACAACCTGTTGAAAACATGACATCCATACCATTTACTTGAGCTTTATAACAAAGTTCATTATGGTATTTACAATAACTACATATATTTAAGCACATTTTCTTCAACAACAAAAAAATCACATTGTCTATGGAGCTTTATAAATGCAGCTCGATACAGTATTTACAATAATATACACATATACACACATGCACATTTTCTCACCCAACAATAAAAGAATATGATGCCTACATTTGCAACAAGGGAATCTAGAGGCTACACCTCCACCCTCAAAGTAGTACCAGGAATCACCTCCTTCCTAGGAAGTCCAAAATCTATTGCCAAATTCAAAGTTGCATATAATGTCTAACACTACAATCTAGTGTTACTTGTCCTCTCAGTGAACTATTACCGGCTCATTATTCCAGGGCACACTCCCAATGTGCATCTGATTCCATTTGGAAATGCTAATGACCAAAACAAATCCATCCTCAACCTTCCCTTTTCTGCTACAAATTCCCTCAAGAAGTCTGGTCACCCCCTTCCATGTAGTTACACACCTTCCAAATTCTGTGGGCATCTCCTTCTCTACTACTTAGTCCCTCGGGCAACCCCTCACTTGGCAAGGTTTCCCCACACCAGAAGGTTCAAAAACCAAGGCATATCCCTACCTCAAAACCATCATACCGATCATACCATGCTCATGGAAATCAATGGAAATTATTGGGTACCCCCATAATGGTCCTGCTCCTGAAGTGCTTTACCAGAATAATTTTGCATTTTTCAATTCCTTTTGTTGTTGTTGCTAACCCTCTCAGTCAGTTCAACCATCCCAAACTAGGCATTGCATGCTTTCCTTTACCAAGAACATAATTTCCATTAGATTCAAAATAAATTCAAATAAATTCAAATCATAACTCATTGATAGCTTGTCAATAAGGTACACTTTCAAATCTATTTACTTCTTGTCACAAGTCAAGCTAACTATTTGATCAAATCATCATAAATAAACTTATCACATCTGGTTAGCTCTAAACACAACCATCATAAATAAAAATCATGAATCACATGTAACCATCATAAGGAAAAATCATATATCACATGCATAATAAAATTGAGATAAAATACCGATACTTATCCTTCATCGGTCTTTACTTCTTCCTTTGTTCTTTCTATACACACACCAAATTGGTTACCACACCCAAAAAACACCCAATTCCTTTTCCCCTATTCAATCATGTATGCGTACACACAATCTACATCACACATGTAAACCCACAGACGACGTACAACACCACAAAATACATGCATCTACACCTGATGTACAACACATACACCTACACCCAACATACAGCACCACACAATACATGCATCTACACCTTATGTATTGGCATACAAACAAAACATATACAAAACACATACATAACAAATACATGTGCCTATAATCAGTGTACAACAAAACACAATACATACACCTATACCTAGTGTAGAACACCACACATATACATTCACAAAGTACAACACAATGAATACACAATGCACATACAAAATATCACACGTACACAAAATAACATGTATAAGATACACACAATACCACATGTGTACAACACAGCATGTACGACATGCACACAATACCACGTACAACAATACTACATGTACAACATGTACACAATAACATCTGTACACAACACCACCTAAACAACGTGTACACAACACCACCTGCACACAACACCCCATGTACAACATGTACACGAAACGAAATGCACACAACATCACTTGTACAATCATACACACAACACCACATGTACATACCACCATATGTATAACAAGCACACCACACCATATGTACACAACACTGCATATGCAACATGGAAAAAACACAATATGTACACAACACCACATATATAACATGTGGACAATATGTACACAACATCGCATAGGCGTCATGTACACAATACACAATACCACATGCACACAACATCAAAGGTGAAACATGTCCAACATATATACATCAATAGTATTTCACATCCATAAACCACACAATGAATCTACTAAGAAATCTTACTTCTAGTGTCCTACCCATGCTTGTCCCATCATGTCATGAATCACATTGTTTTCATTCCGTTGATGTATCCTTGAATGTTACCTGTCCATAACATAAACATAGACATAGTATAATCACATAATGTTAGTTCATATCCACATGATACTGACTTGGTAGATCTGTGAGGGTTACTCTTCCCACTTGATTCCTCATAAACCAAGAACCTCTTCATTTCATTCACTTGCATAAGCAATCATTCCTCAACAAGAATGACCCATGACACCCTATCAGACAATGACATAAACACATACATACATATATATAAACATTTTCATAAAACAATCATGAACCCTGACCACCCAATTAGACAACTGCATATATATATATATATATATATATATATATATATATATATATATATATATATATATATATATATATATATATATATATATATATATATATATATATATATATATATATATATATATATCTATATACACATATATATATATATATATATATATATATATATATATATATATATATATATATATATACATATATATATATATATATATACATATATATATATAGATATACATATATATATATATATATATATATACATATATATATATATATACATATATGTATATATATATACATATATGTATATATATATATGTATATATATATACATATATGTATATATATATACATATATGTATATATATGTATATATATATATATATATATATATATATATATATATATATATATATATATATATATATAGATAATCATAGTCACAACACACTTACCAGAAATCATAAGGTCTAGGTTAAGAGAACTACCTTAATCCGTGCACAGCATGCACAACATTGAGAACAATAGTTACCAACTTAGCCAAGACATTTGTTATCTCAGATCCATTTACTTTACCTTTCCTGTTACCTTTCTCATGATTCTTCTTCCACTATCCATTTACACCAATGGAACCAACCAATGCAATTCACTATCATACTCTTGCCTTCAACTTCTCTTACTCACGCACTGAGCTTCATCTAAGTCTTGTGTAACCTGTCGAGTACCACACAACTCTCCCCAAGCTCCATAAACTTCCTCTTCCCAACCAATTCCCAAGACCCTCAAAACATAAAGGCAAGGAAAAGAAACAACCAAGAAGACCATGTAAACCAATAGAAATACAACACCACAAACAAAGTGGTATGATCATGGACTAAATGCAATCAAGACCATAAATCGAACGTAAAACAAATAAGAAAATACCAAAATAACAAGACTCTCAATAGACACCATGACTCAAACCCATGATTCTCAATGCCTCTAAAGGAAATTGAAGCCCAATCCTTCTTCAAGATTTGATGGCGGTCCCTTTTTCCATGCAATCCCTTGCATCATACTACCATAAACACGTAACTGTCAGCGCATAAATAAATATAACAATATACCAATAATATTACCTTGTTGTGCCAAGCACATTTCCTTTCAACTGAACACACATGTCATCCACATATCCCAAATATCAAGACAACATATCTATTACTTTGAATCAACCTTTACCAAGTATAACAACCATGTCATAGTCAACTCATATTCATTAGTCATAATACTACAACGAGCACCCACTTACACTCAAATACATATAACCTATCTTAGCACATATGTGTTAGCATGATCATCTTAAAACAAGACCATTCATTCGTGTAATATTTCAGACACATACTCATATCATGCAATCAATCAAACATTCAAACAACATATAGATGACCTAATAGTCTCCAAACACTCGAACACCATATAAACAACATCCTCAAACATTCAAATACCAAATAGATGGCATAATCGAACTCATACCTTAATGTATATTAGGGGAGGCTATCTTGTTTGCTCAATCAATCTAGTTTAGCATGATATAACTTCAAAACACATCAACTCAAACATAAATAAGGCCATGATATCCATAACAATAACTAACTAACATGCTCACCTCACAAGTTCATAAATAAGTGTCATTCATGTGTAACAATCACATGTGCAAAGTCAATCCAAATTAGTACGACACAATATCACAAATATTTTGGCTCATACTTGAATATTGTAACCATAAACATTTGCGTAGGTCAATCTAGATTAACACAATACATATAATATCAAAATTTTAATTGCAATAACCCTAATAATCAAGTTAACTTAACATATAACAATAACAAGTTAATCATATAACATAATCAACAACAACATATAGCATAGTCATCAAGTTAATACCATGCATGACTAACCAATGTATGTGCATATGGCTACACTAATCAACTAGCATTTATCATACATGTAACCATAATAATATAATGACAAGAATATAAGTAACCCTAATGCTTATAACAACCATTAACCACATACCTGCATGACAAATATACAAACCTATATGACGATCTTCTCTTTCCATGAAGTCTAGTGTGCAACCACGCTTTGATGATCTCATCTCCTACTCTATCTCAGCCAACACATTAGCATCATAACAACCAACAACATCGTGATGACCTAATTGCACAAAATGACTTCATGATGCATGTCTAACCTACCTATACATGCATAACCATAACCATGACAATGCATGCATAACAACATAAACACATTGACATGCATAGCAAATGCATATACAATCAACATGCATTCATGACAACCACACCCAATCAAAAACACCATCAACTTTCACATGCTGACACAAATGCGACCATGACTACCACTATCCATGTAACAACCCTGGCTAAAAATCCATGTAAATATAAAAATAATACCAAGGTCATGGGATACGTATTCCAAGTTGAATGTTAGGAAAAAAATCCTAGTAGGTGCTCATTTGGTTTATGATGGCTAAAGGAAATTGGCAAAGGAAATGACAAAGGCTTTGGAAAGACAAAGTGGCATTAATTGGCATTTTATTTATGAAAATAATGGAAAATAGGAGAAAAGGAAGGTTAAAGGTCAAGTCTTGCATGTGAGGAGGAAGATGAATAAAATAGAGGACTCATTGATAAAAAGGCTTTTGAGGATCAGTTGGTATCATTTTGTCAGTTCAATTTTGGACCTATCACTCTATTCTCTCTCTCTCTCTCACTCTTGGACACTTAGAGTTTTCTTGGAGAACTTCAGCGTTGGATCAAGAAAAGCAGAGAAGGCAAAGGAAAGCAAGGATCAAGCAAGGAAGAGCAGGATCAAGCAACTACAACAAGATTATTTTCAAGTATCGATTTGCATATTTCCTTGCTAGATTTAGCATGAATGGTTATGAATGTCTGTTCCTAGTTTTGTTTCTATCATTGGCATGGGTTTTTCTAGGTGTGCCATTGTTTTTCGGCCTAGCCTTGTCATTTTCGGATATCCATGGCATGATGGGGTTCTCATGTTTTAGTTGAGCTGGATTGTTGAATGGATTCAAAACTGAGTGAGGTGGATCTCTGATAGGAAGAACACATGGCCTAGTAACCCCTAAACCAAACTATGGGTTGTGGTAAAGCATATTTTTTGTTTCCTCAGTGGGCGTAGGAATCCTTGACCGATGAATGGCGGGATGTACGGTAAATCCTACAAGTGTGTGCCCTTGATCAAGCCTAGGAATCCTTGGTCGGTGAAAGGTAGGATATATGGTAAATCTTGGAGAGCTGAATTATGGCCTAGTGATCCCTGACTCGGATTGTGGATTGTGATAAATCCTAGTGACTAGGAGACAGTAAAATTCCTCAGGGTGTAGGTGGAGAAATTCAGTGGCATCCATGCTCATCCGGTTCTTTTTTTGGTTATGAGTCCCACATTAATTCTTGGAATATGGCATGGGGGTGATTAGCTGAAAGAATGAATTGGTTCAGCCAATCTATTGTCAAGTGGTTCGTGGAAGTCCCAAACCCAGTTGGCTTTTGCATTCATTAATAAGAGTTCCTTCTCCTCGGTATTTCATGTGTAAATGTACTATTTTATATGTGAATTATATGGTTATTGTGTCCTTATTATTTTTGTTGTTTATATGTTGGTTATGAGTATGTTTTATGATAGTGATGATGTATGTCTCTCACATGTTTTGATTTGTAGATCAATAAACAATGAAAAAGTGGTTTAAATCTCATAGTCTCTGACATGAAACTAGCTGAAAAATACTGCAGCCTCTCCCTTGCAGGTATTGTGGGAGCGACTTGAGGGTCCCAATCGCATGCATGCCCAAGTCATGGGAGCAATTGGGTGTTTAACTCATTGAAAGGCTAGGTTAACTCACAAGTTGGGCACCTGGAGTGGTGGATTAGCCCTTGGGGGTCCTGCAGCACCTGTGGGAGGTCTATAAAGTGTTTACTCATTAGTTCCACTTCCTTAACTGAACTCAGGGAGTTGAATCATATCATAGTAATTGTTCTTCACATGTTTAACTCGGTGGACTGGTTAGCTTGGGTAAATGTGGGGGGAGGGCGTTATAGAGTGGTATTAGAGCATGGTTCAACACTTTGACTTGATGGATGCAATATGTTTTTCATGCATACATGTCAGTTGCATATGTGTTCTTTATGCTTGTGGTTTATGTGCTTGTTGTGTATGCATGGTGGTGGTCATGGTTGTAGTAGTTTCGCCATGTGAAAGTTGATGGTTTTGTTGACTGGGTGTGGTCGTCATGAATGCATGTTGATTGTATACGCATTTGTTATGCATGTTAGTGTGTATATGTTGTTATGCATGCATTGTCATGGTTATGGTTGTGGTTATGCATGTATAAGTAGGCCATACATGCATCATGAGGTCATTGTATGCAATTAGGTCATCATGATGTGGTTGGTTGTTATGATGCTAATGTGTTGGCTGAGATAGAGCAAGAGATGCAGATCATCAAAGCGAGGTTGCAGCACTAAACTTTAGGGTAAGAGTAGATCGTCATATAGGTTTGTATATTTAGCATGCATATATGTGGTTAATGGTTGTTATAAGCATTAGGGTTACTTATATGCTTTTCATTCTATTATTATGGTTACATGTGTGATAAAAGCTATTTGATTAGTGTAGTTGTATGCACATGTGTTGGTTAGTCTTGCATGGTATTAACTTGATGACTGTGTTATATGTTGTTGATCATTATGGTATATGGTTAACTTGTTGTTGTTATATGTTAAGTTAACTTGATGATTAGGGTTATTGCATGTAAAACCTTGATGTTATAGGTATCGTGCTAATCTAGATTGGCCTACAAAAATGTTTATGATTACGATATTCAGGTATGAGCTGACATATTTGTGATATTGTGTCATACTAATTTGGACTGACTATGCAGATGTGATCGTTATGCATGGATGACAATTGTTTATGAACTTATAAGGTGACCATGTTATCTAGTTACTGTTATGGACATCATGACCTCATTTATGTTTGAGTTGATGTGTTGTGAAGTTATATAATGCTAGAATAGATTGATTGAGTAGACAAGATACCCTCCCCTAAGATGGATTAAGGTATCAATTTGATTATGCCATATATTTGGTATTTGAATGTTTGACTATGTCATTTATTTGATGTTTTATTGTTTGATGTCTATTAGATCATCTATTTGTATTTTGAATGTTTATTTAATTGCATGATATGAGTATGTGTCTGAAAGATTACACAAATGAATGGTCTTGTTTTAAGATGATCGTGTTAACCTATATGTGTTGAGATGGTTGATATGTATTTGAGTGTAAGCGGGTGATAATTATAATATTATGACTAATGACTATGAGTTGACCATGACATGGTTGTTAGACTTGGTAAATGTTGACAAATTAATAGATATGTTGTCTTGATATCTGGGACATGTGGCTCACATGTGTGTTCAATTGAAACGAAGCGTGCTTGGAACAACAAGGTAAGATAATTAGTATATTGTTATTTTTATTTATTTGCTAACAATTATGTTTTTATGGTAGTATGATGGAGGGGATTTCATGGAAAAAGAGACTGCCATTAAATTTTGAAGAAGGATCAGTTTGAGCTTTCCCTTGGAGGAATTGGTAATCATGGGGTTGAGTCAGGGTGTTTATTGAGAGTCTTGTGTTTTTTCTTTTTTTATTTGTTTACATTTGATTTGTGGTCTTGATTGTGTCTAGTGCACGATCATGACACTTTGTTTGTGGTTTCATATTGCTATTAGTTTTCATTGTATTCTTCTTGTTTATTTTTTGTCCTTGCCCTTATGTTTTGAGGGTCTTGGGAATTGGTTGAGAAGAGGAAGTTAATGAAGATCAGGGAGAGCCATGTGGTACTTGACAGGTGATGTAAGACTCATATGAAGCTCGTTGCATGAGTAAGGGAAGTTGACGGAAAGAGTATGATAGTGAACTGGATTGATTGGGTCCATTGGTGTAACTGGATGGTGGCATAACAATCATTAGAAAGGTATCAGGAAAGGAAAAGTAAATGGATATGAGATAATAGATGCCTTGGCTAAGTTGGGAACTATTGTTCTCAATGTTGTGCATGTTGTGCACGGATATGGGAGTTCTCTTAACCTAGAACTTATGATATTTGGTAAGTGTGTTGTGACTATGACTATGTTTATGTTTATATATATGTGTGTGTGCATTTGTTTCACTAACTGGGTCGTTAGGATTGTTTTGTGCTAGTGATCACATATATATATATCTATGTGTGTGTGTGCGTGTGTGTGTGTGTGTGTATCTATGTATCTATGTCACTGTTTGATAGGGTGTCAGGGGTCATTCTTGTGGAGGAATGATTGCCTATGCAAGTGAATGGCATGAAGAGGTTCTTGGTTTATGAGGAATCAAGTGGGAAGAGTAACCCTAACAAATCTACTAGGTCAGTATCATGTAGATATGAAATGGTATTATGTGATTGTACTATGTTTATATTTCTGTTATGGATGAGTAACACTAAAGGATACATCTGTGGAATGAAAGAAATGTGATCTGCGACATGCTGGGACAAGCATGGGTAAGATTCTAGAAGTAAGGTTGCTTGGTAGAGTCAATGTGTGGTCTATGGATGTGCAATACTATTGTTGTATATATGTTGGACATGTTGCACCTATGATGTTGTGTGATGATCTAAAAATCAGATCTTAGATTAATATTAAGGTATTACAGACTCATGTGCAGGATTTGCCTATATTACTTAGTGCAACAGATCAAAAGGATTGCGAATAATATAGACAATGAGCAGTTAGAGAAACATAATAGACACACACACATAACGCAGCAAATAATCAAGGAGTTCACCCAAAACTCTTGGGCTACGTCTCTTGGTCCAGCTTTCAGTGGTGACCTCTCTATTATGTCTTCAAGAGCAGAGTTTTACAAATGTGAGATCAAATTGAGTCTCAACACAGCAGGAACAAACAACAGGGTTTTGCTTGAATCCCTCAAGTCTTTCTGAGTACACAGACTCTCCCTCTCACTCTTTGTCTTTGTTTTCTCTCTGTCTCAGCACTACCTGCCTCTGTCTCTGTCATTCATGGCTTTTTTAAACCAATCAGCGCTTGCCTGTTCGTTTTCCCTTTCGGGCTTTCTGGCTCCCGACCTTTTTCCTTTCAAATCCCCTCTGAGCGTTAAACAATCATTGTTAAATGTCTCAAGGTATGGTGGCCACCTGTTTTGTAATGGAAGGGACCATCAGTGTGTTGAAATCCCAAAAACATCATTTCTCTGTTTACACAGAGAAATACATAGAAAACACTGAAAAAACCACATAAACGCCTCTTATCAGACTTCAAATAATATTAATTCTGCCTTATAATTCTATCAGGTCCACCTTTGGGTCGCTATCACATGCCCACCATCGATCTGTGTGATCTTTGATCCAATGGTTGATATTCATTTTAGACGGCTTATGCGTACAGAGATTACCCACCAGAAAAGGCAATTTTCTCAAGCCACATGTTGGCCAGTGGATGGGATCGAGCGGAGCCCGTCCAATACCACTTACCGCCTGAGGCCCGCCCGAAATCCCGCTCATTATGGAACTCAAATAAGATAAAATTGCATGTATAATCCTTTCAGGTCCATTTTATCGCTCCGGGCGCATTTCCTTTGTATTTCATTTATTTAACAAAAATGTGAAAATACATAGAAAAACCCTTTTTACTGGAACTCAAAATATATATATTCGCATCCATAAAACCCGTCGGGTCTGGTCCTTTGTATTGCTGCAATGCAATATATCGCATGGTCTTCGAGCCCCCAGTAAGTTGTCCCTTGTGTTTTAGCAGTGCGATATTGTGATGTAATCTAGGTCGTTGATCTGCGCACTTGATCAATGGTCCTCACTAAATTACACTGATCGCTATCGCAATTTCCATAGGGATGCCTCCGATGTACTCTGCTGGTCACCTCCGATTGCAATATACTGATTAGATCTAGATTGTTGATCGGCCAGATCCGATGGCTCCTGTGCGATGTTGCTTAAGCCTCCGATAGACTCTGTTTTCGCCATTTCTTCATGTTTTTCCTGTCTGATAGTGTTTTCCACCATTCTTGAAGGTTTATCCTTTGTGATAGTGTTTAGGTATATGAAGACTTAGAGGGTTTTAGGATCCATTTTGGATTATGTGCATTCAGTATTTTGTATATATGGTACTGTGTACATGATGCCTATGCAATGCTATGTATATATGGTGTTGTGTACATGTTGTTTATGCAATCTTATATATAGATGGTGTTGTGTACATGTTGTCTATGCAGTACTATGTACAGATAGTGTTGTGCACATGGTGGATATGCAATGCTATGTACATATGAATTTTTGTACATGTTGTTATGCAATGCTATATATAGATGGTGTTGTGTACATGTTTTGTATGCAATGTTGTGTACATATGGTTTTGTGCACATGGTGGATATGTAGTGCTATGTACAGATGGAGTTGTGTACATGTTGTTTATACAATGCTATATAAATATATGGTGTTGTGTACATGTTGTCTACATAGTGTTGTGTATATATGGTGTTGTGCACATTGTGGATATGTGGTGTTGTGTACATATGGTGTTGTGCACATTGTGGATATGTGGTGTTGTGTACATATGGTTTTGTGCACATGTTGAATATGTGGTGTTGTACGCATATGGTGCTTTTTGCATGTTGCATATGTGATGTCGTGTACATATGGCATGGTGTGCATGGTGTACATATGGTGCTATGTAAATGTTGTGTTGTATGTATGATTGTACAAGTGGTGTTGTGTGCATGTGGTGTCGTGTACATGTTGTACATGGGGTGTTGTGCGGAGGTGCTGTTGTGTACATATCGTGCACGTGGTGTTATGTACATGTGGTGTTCTGTACATGTCATCCGTATGGTGTTGTGTACATGTTGTATAGGTGGTGCGGTATGCATGTGGTGTTGTGGAGGTGGTGCACTATACATGTAGTGTTGTGTACACGTTGTGCAGGTGCTGTTGTGTATAGGTGGTACTCAGGGAATAATTTAAGCATGGAAAATTATCTTGAAGTTTAAAAACATAGGCGAATCTTAGTAGTCCCTAATATGCAAACTATAAAATGTTTATTGATATATTTGTTAAATTATTCAAATTTATAATGGTTTTGTAAAATTTGGGCGAGTCATTTTTACAAAAAAAATGAAATTGGAAAATTGTTTTGTGGAAAAATCATGGAAAATTAGCCCACCTCTGAATATTAGCCCCTAAAATTTTCCATGGTGGTACTGTGTACATGTCGTACATGTGGTACTATTGTACATGTGGTATTGTGTGCACGTCATACATGTTGTGTTGTGCACATGTGGTATTGTGTGCATGTTATACATTTTATTTTGTGTATGTGGGATATTGTGTATGTGCATTGTGTATTTACTATGTTTTACTTTGTGTATGTATATGTGTGGTGTTATAAACCAGGTATACGTGTATATATTGTGTTTTGTTGTACACTAGGTGTAAGCATATGTATGTGTTGTTTTGTACACTGGATGCAGGCGTATGTGTTGTACATCAGGTGTATATGCATGTATTGTGTGGTGTTGTACACCGAGTATAGGTGTATATGTTGTACATCAGGTGTAGATGCATTTATTGTGTGGTGTTATATGCCATGTGTAGGTATATGCGTTTGATGTACATTGTGTGTATGTGTACATGATTGAAGAGGGGAAAACACATTCGGTGTTTGCTGGGGGTGGTAACCAATCCAGTGTGTGTACAAAAAGAACAAAGGTAGAAGTAAGGATCGATGAAGGATAAGTATCAATATTTTATTTCATTTTTATTATGCATGTGATCTATGATTTTGATACATGTGATTTATGATTATGGTTTATGATGATTTCATGCGATTCATGATTTTAATTTATGATGGTTTCATTTTGAGTTAACTGGATGTGATATGTTTATTCATGATGATTTGATCAAACAATTAGTTTGACTTATCGTGATAGGAAGTAAACAAAGTTGCAAGTGTACCTTATTGATGAGAAACCAATGAGGTATGATTTGAAGTTATTTCAATTTATTTTTAATCTAATGGAAATTATGTGATTGGTACAAGAAATCATGCAATGCTCGGTTTGGGATGGTTGAAACTGACTACAAGGATTAGCAAAAAAAACAAAAGGAATTGAAAAATGCAACAATGTGTTGGTAAATAACTTCAAGAGCAGGGCCCTTGTGGGACACTAGTACCTAATAGTGTCCATTGATTGCAATGAGCATGCTATGATTGGTATGATTGTTTTGAGGTAGTGATATGCCTTGGCTTTTGGACCTTCTTATGCGAGGAAACCTTGCTCAGGGAGGGGTTGCCCGAGGGACTGTGCAGTAGAGAAGGGGATGTCCGTGGAACTTGGAAGGTGTGTGACTGCACAGAAGGAGGCGACCATATTTCCCGAGGGACTTTGCAGCAAAGAAGGGATGGTCGAGGATGGATTTGTTTTGGTCAATAGCATTTCTAGATGGAATCAAATGCACATTGGGAGTGTGCCCTGGAACAATGAGTCGGTAACTGTTCACTGAGAGGACAAGTGGCATTGGATTGTAGCGCTGGACATTAGATGCAACTTTGACTTTGGTAGTAGATTATGGACTTCATGGGGAGGAGGTGAATCCTGGTACTAATTTGAGGGTGGAGGTGTGAACCTCTGGATTCCCTGGTTGCAAATACTGGCATCGTATCATTTCATTTGTTGGTTGAGAAAATGCATATGTGTATATGCGTATATTATTGTAAATACTATATCGTGTTGGATTTATAAAGTTCCATAGACAATATGATTATTTTTTGGTTCAAGAAAATGTGCTTGAGTATATGTGGTTATTTTAAATACTATAATGATTTTTGTTACCAAGCTCCAGTAAAGTATATGATTGTCATCTTTTCAGCAAGATGTTTATTGTAAATACTGTAACGAGCTAGGTTATAAAGCTCCATGGGTAGTATGCTTTGGTTTTCAATGTTTTTTCTATCTATAGGTGCCATTGAACACCAAGGACGATCTTCCCCCAAAGGGGAGGGTTCTATAACAACCCTAGTTAAAAATCCATGTAAATATAAAAATAATACCAAGGTCATGGGACATGCATTCCAAGATGAATGTTGAGAGAAACATCCTAGTGTGTGTTCGTTTGGTTTATTATGGCTAAAGAAAATTGGCAAAGGCAATGGAAAAGGTTTTGGAAAGGAAAAGTTGCATTAATTGGCATTTTATTTATGAAAATAATGGAAAATAGGAGAAAAGGAAGGTGAAATGTCACAGGTTGCATGTGAGGAGGAAAACGAAGGAATATTATGGAAAATGAAGAAAATAGAGGCCTCATTAATAAAAAGGCTTCTTAGGATCAGTTGGTAACATTTTTTAGTTTAGTTTTGGAGCTCTCTCTCTCACTATTGGAAACTTAGAGTTTTCTTGGAGCACTTCAGCATTGGATCAAGAAAAGAAAAGAAGGCAAAGGAAAACAAGGATCAAGCAAGGAATAGCAGGATCCAGAAGCTACAACAAGATTATTTGTAGGGATCAATTTGCATGTGTGATTTCCTTGCTAGATTCAGTATGCATGGTTATGCATGTGTGTTCTTGGTTATCTTTTTTTCATTGGCATGGGTTTTTCCAGGTGTGTTAATGTTTTTCAGCCTAGCCTTTCCATTTTAGGATAACCATGGTGTGATGGGGTTCTCATGTTTTGGTTGAGCTGGATTGTCGAATGGATTCAAAATTGAGTGACGTGGATCTCTGAAAGCAAGAACACATGGCTTAGTAATCCCTGAAATGGACGATATATTGCGGTAAATCCTTGGCCTAGTAACCCCTAAACCAGACTATGGGTTGTGGTAAAGCCAGATTTTGTGTTTCCTCAGTGGGCCTATGAACCCTTAACCGATGAATGGCGGGATACATGGTAAAGCCTAGAGGTGGGTGCCCTTGATCGGGCCTAGGAATCCTTTGCCGGTGAATGGAGGTTTATATGGTAAATCCTAGAGGGTATTGTATCGATTATGGCTATTGGGATAGGGTCCCCTAGGATCAATTTTGGGGCAAAAGCCCAAGTTTTGGGGCAAAAATCCCAAGTTTTGTTGTATAAAATGTAAAGTATCCACAAGTTGTGGTCACAGAGCGCATAGATAATAAAGTGTCATAAAGGGTTTTACCCTTCTTTTATGTAATTTGAGTCGACTTTTGTAGAACCACTCATGGTCCACAGACCATGGGATTGTATAAATAGGAGAATCTTAGAGAGTCTAAGATAAATATGGATCATGAAGATGAATGTAATGGGTTAGTATAAGTAAGAGTGAAGAAGTCTTAGAGTAGAAGAGAGGCTCTAAAGTTGTGTGCATAGAGGCCTAGAGTAGAGTTTGCAGCTAAGTGCATGGACCCCTACAGTTGAGTGCGCCAGGAAGTCTTGAGTCTGTAAGTAGAATTGAAGCATTAATAAAGAGATTATTCCAGCAATTCCTGTGTTTTGTCTATTTATTTCTGTTTATATGAATGTACCTCTTGTTATAATGAGTTTATGAAATAATGGTGTATCAATGCGCAACTTTACATGATTGATATTGTTACATGAACGCAATTATTGTTAACTGTTTACATGAAGACTATCTTATTGTATGCGAAAGTTATTAACACTTAAGTTGATTTGAGTAATTACTAGGTTAAGAGTAGTCTTTGATGCACGTAAGTAGATGATTCACATATTCAGGGTCCATGAAAGACGATCATGAACGTTCGCAGAGATATAGAAGCTGATTAAGGGTAGTTATATTGATAAGCCCTAAAGGCTTATCGATCTACGCGAAGGCAAATTTGGGGCATAAAACAACATGATGCTCATCTCTGGGTGCGGAAAATTAGTTCCAACATCCCCCCATACTTCTTCAGGTGAGACTTTAGTCTGCACACTGCGGATTGATGCCGAAAGGGCCAGTAGTGTAGGGATTTGTTAAGCAAAACTAACTAAGCCACTAAGCCAACAAAGCCAACAAATGGTTCCGTTGTCGGGACCGGGATCAACATAAAGAGATGTGTGATGTTGCATCACTGGAATCCAACAAAGAAAGAAATTGAGGAGTGGTTGGATAGAAAGATCCATGAATTCACGATGGAAGAAAACAAAAAACTGTGCCTGACAAAAGAACAGTGGTTGGACAGGTATCTGTACATAGAGATACATGAAATTTTCCTTTTTTTCCTTCCCGATCAAGCTATATGAGTGGATCACTAAATTGGAAAATGGCCAGGGAAGGTGGAGGCTTGACGGTCCAATAGTGTGGACCTCGGAGCTAGTATGGAGATTAGAAGCCTCTGATGATAAGATCGTGCGCGCTATCGATTATTGGCTTGATCTCATCATAGGAGGATTTGTGAGACAATTCACGGTCGATACCTCGATCAGTTACAGTGAAACAAAGCAACACTTCTTTAAGGGGTCGCGAGGTAAGTATTTAAGATCTTTGAATACTTGGATTAAGATGATCTTGTGTGAAAAGAGAGTTATGCCATTACCTTGATGTTTGGATCTACACAAAGTGGAAAGTTATTTAGGGATAGAGGGGGAACAGGTCCTGAATATAGTTCGTTTATTGAGCCTCCTCTAAGTGATGATGAAGGAGAAGCATAGGCTTCACCGCAGAGTGTTTTCCAGTTAATAAAACAAGGGTTCCCGCGAATAGCCCATCTACCCACACCACCTCCACCTTCACCTCCACAGCGTACACCTTTGCCCACACTGCCACCACCTCTGCCACCGTTCAATATGTCAAACACGATGAAGTTGCCCATTTTCAAGGGCTTTCGAAATGAGGACCTGGACCAATTTTGGTTCATGGCAAAGGTCATGTGGACAACACAGAATATTACATATGATTATATGAAGAAAGCACAGTTGGTTACAACTCTACAGGAGCGCGCGCTAACGTGATACATTAAGTACTGCACTAATACCCTGATGGAATTGTTAGCAGACACTCAAACTGCGTTGAATAAGGAATTGAGTAAGCCAAAATCTAAATCACAATCAGTCGTTGGATTCAAGGAAATCATGATAAGGCCCGACGAAACACCCTGGGAGCTGGATCAAAGACTGAAGTGCTAGATCCACGAAGCTAATATGAATCTCACGAATGGTCAGCACTGCAAATGGTTTATAGCTTTGCTATTGCCTCACCTAAGGGTTGCCTTATCGTAGCAAAATATTTGGATCCATGTGGAAGCCCTGGAAATTGCAATGAGATTGCATGAGACACCGATTCAAGACACTACTTTGGAGTTCAACAGATTCACGCAGAGTTGTAGAATATTTTCCTAGAGTTCCAAAGCTTGAAGAAAGATAGAGCAGCTCAGCCAGAGGTTCGCGAAGAATTTTGGTTCCTAAAGTGTAAAATCCAAGGGCATGATAAAGATCATTGCCTTGTCTTCGCGAATTATGTTATGGAAGGAGGGCCAATGCCTCTAAGGCCAAAAACTCAAGCAGGGCCTATTACAGGGTCCACGCTGTGGTTCTCTATCTGTCAGGTAGCTGGAAAACATGTAACAGACAATTGCCACTTGCTGTAGAAATTTGTGCAGACACCATAACAACTCTTTTGCAACTTCTGTAAATTGGTGGGTCACAATGAGCGTAACTGCCATAGCTATGAGCTAGTGATGGAAATAATGCCCGTGTATCTAATGAAAATAGAAACTCGACCTCCAGATCAAGGCATTAGGGGAGCGTGTGGAGGATATCAGGGGCATGGACAAGGCCGAGGAGGAGGAGGACCTGAGAGAGATCGGGTACAAGTTACTTTCTACAATTTCGGAGTGCGAGGACAATACACGTGGGAATGTACGAGCCAAACGTGCATGTCGTACTGATACTATACTCAGTTTGACTATGTGATAGAAGATTGCCCTGTATTAATAGCTAACACACAAGAGAAGAGGTCACAGCCTCAGAAACCCACCCAAAACCTACAAATGATGAGGGCTGAACCCCGCGAAGAGGATCCTAATGTAAATATCGTGTTGCAAAGTGGAATGACGACTAGCGAGGATAAAGGAAAGAAACCTGAAGAAAGTGAGTGGGTCCGCAAAGCTCCAGAAAAAGAGGTTGGGTTTGACTTGGAGCACGCAAAAGAGACATTCATGGAAGCGAAGAAAAGCTTCGCTGAGGCTTCTACCTCAGGAAGTCAGGACAAGTTGTCTGAAGAAGTTGACCCCTCCATGCTTACTACCTTCTTGGAGACCTGTATGAAGCTGCTACGCAATAGAAAGGCCGTGAAAGGATTACAGGAGTTGATAAATAAGTGTGTCGGTAAATAAAATGCTCCTGAAGGACCTCACGTAGTCAGAAAAATTGGTAAGCATAAGGCAAGAACAAGGTGTGAGATGAGGCTCACTGCGCAAATAGGAGAGTATGAAATGGATCAAGTTATTTTGGATCTTGGATCAGATGCAAATTTCTTACCTAAGTAGATGCAGGAAAGAATGTGGAGACCTGTGTTGCAGTGGTCTCTGATCCAATTACCGATGGCTAATCAATAGAATATTATCCCCATGGGAAGATTGCAGGGAGTAACAGTAGATATTGAAGGCATGAGTGTATTGGCTGATTTTGTAGTAATAAAGATTGTGGATGATAGCAATCCATACCCTACACTCCTAGGAATTGATTGGGCTATCGACATGAATGGGGTAATCAATCTGAAGAAGCGCACAATGTCATTTGAGAGGAAATCACTCCGCGTAATAATACCTTTGGACCCTACAGAAGGACCGCACTATATTGAAATGGTTCGCGATTATGAGGAAAGTGACGATGATTTGGACCAAATCTATAAAATAATAGCGCGGTATCAGGATTGGGTTAATCTAATTGCCGATGGATGTATTGCATGGGACCGTGAAAGTTCTTGTACATCGGATTCAAATGAGGAATTGGAACACTGGCAGAATAGGTTTCACGAAGTATCTACGTTGCGTTGTAATATGATGACTAAATCGCTCGTTGTGTATCATCTGAGGTAATAATTTTTACTTATTATGATGGTCTAACTGATGTAGATAATTTTTTGGATGAATTTGAAAGGGAAGTGCCTGAGAAGAATCGTTTCCAAACACTGGATTTGGCATTGCTTGCTACGCCCACAAGATGGTAGGGTACACATAAAGACAGTTTTAGTGGGTGGTGTGAATACATAAAAATGATGAGCTTGCAGTTTGATCAACCAAAGGTTCAGTTAACAGAGATATATGATGGAAGGAATGATCTGCATGATAACTTAGCAAAATGGATTGACGTTTATGGGACGGAGCCGCAACCTGAGTGGGTACATTTATTCTATCACACTTTGGATGTTATACCCATGAATTGGTACCTGGAAATAGAGCTCTGCCACGGCACTGAAGAGTGGGACATTTTAAGATAGGGATTCTTGATGACATTCAAATTTGAAGATGGGTTCGAATGTATTGATGAGGTGTTGCAGGAGGTCAAGGCAAAAATCTACATATTATTGCAGGATCCTTTCGATTTGATTCAACTAGATTGGAGCACCCAACTACGCCATGCGCTGGAGTGATATAATGTGACTGCTAAAGAAGAAGACAATGATCCAAGGAACATTAACATCCCAAAGGTAGAAGGACACCGCAAAGAGGAGGGACCACAGATAGAGAATCCAAATGTCACTATGCCACTAAAAACTAGAAAAGTAAAAACTGGCACAGAAGTGGAGCTGAAGTTTGCAAATATTGGAGACTATTGGGATGATGCCACAGTAGATAAGGTTGCTGAGCTGCTCCGTGAATATCAAGATTTGTTTCCTACAAAGTTTTTAGACTTAAAAGGAATCATAGGCAATTTGGGAGTGATGAAAATAACTTTAAAACTAGACGTGAAGCCTGTTAAGCAAAGGCCCTATTGCCTTAATCCCAAATACAAAGAAATGGTCTGCCTAGAGTTGGATAAGATGCTTGCAGCGGGTATTATTGAACCAGTGGAGGAATCTGATTAGGTGAGTCCAATGGTAGTTTAGGAAAAGAAGCAAAAGGATGAAATAAGGATTTGCATAGATCTCAGGAAGCTCAACGATGCTTGAGTCCATGATCCTTTTCCAACTCTATTCACAGATGAAGTACTGGATAATGTTGGTGGGCAGGAGGCCTATTCATTCATTGATGGGTTCTATGGATACCATCAGATAAATGTCACGCCAGAAGACAAGAGTAAGACCATCTTCGCAACTGAGTGGGGATGCTTTCAATATACGATAATGCCTTTTGGACTTAAAAATGTGTCGGCGATCTTCTTGTGTGTAGTCATTGCGGTGTTCAAAGAGTTCATTTACAAGTTTTTGGAAGTATATTTTGATGATTAGACAGTGTTTGGACTGGTAAAATGCCATGTAGCTAGTTTGCACTTGATGTTGGATACGTGCCAGAGGTGTCGGGCATGGAATCCCCCCGCAGCATGTTTTGGGGCTCAAAGCCCAAGTTTTGAGAAACATTATTGTAAAGCCCCACAAATTGCGGGTGCAAAATGTATAGTAGAGTCATAGGGTTGTTCACCCTAAGTTTAAATGTAATGTCGGCCTACCCATGGTCTGTAGACCATGGGATTTTATAAATAGAGCGAAGCTCTAAGTGTAAAATATAGTTAGTTAATATAGAGAAGTGTTATCTGAATTACGTGTATCTGTCTTGGGTTATTATATATTGGATATGAATTGTAATTACACTTTTTATTTATTGTGTGCACTTGTATGAATTGTGAATATTGTTAAGTATAACTGAAAGCATACAAATAAGCTAAGTTAATCAACTCAAATAGGATTACTAGTAAGGACTTGGGTAAAAACACTATTCAGCCCCCGAGTAGGGCTGTACGAAGGCAACATCTCAGGCTATGAGATACGGGTAAGTGCACATAGCAACGTGCGCGCAGGGTCAAACCGCAAACCACTTGAAAACATCAGACATCTCCATGGTGTGGAAACCTGGTTCTAACACCCTCCCATACTACTTTGGGTGAGACCTCAGTCCGCGCTCCACAGACAGTTGCCAAAAGGGGTAGTAGTATTGGATATGCCAGATCAGTAGGCCATGATGAGCGCACCTGCAGAAGTTAAGAGCTGATGATGGATCGAACTCCTGCCTACCAAGTTCATACCAAAATGCGAGCCCTCAATCCAAATGCAGGGATGGCATGCACTAGATTTCAGGGGCGCGGACGAGGTCGAGGAGGAATGGGACCAGGAAGGGGTCGCGGACAGCTGATTTGTTACAATTATGGAGGGCTAGGGAATTATGCCTGTGATCGTACAAATCCAATGAGAGCATCATGTTTATATTGTACTCAGTTTGATCATGATACAGAGAACTAACCTACGCTGATAGCGGAGCTAGATTTGAACCAGCGTAGGCATATTGCCAATGGATTTACAGTCCGTCCTAATTAACCACTCGAGCATCGACCCAGGAACAAGACAATAATTGAAAATTATTTAGGATACCTAAAGAATGGATCATGGTACCCCCTGCACGATAAAGGGATACTCTAGCCTCCCCCAACTCAGAATTTGTAAATGATGAGGTCTAAGCTACGCGAAGAGGACTCGAATGTAAACATAGTGCTTCGAAGTGGTATCACAACAGGAGATGACAAAGGTAAGCAGCCTGAAGAAAGTGCGTGGGTTCCCAAGGAACCTACAAGGGAACCTGAATTTGATTTGGAAAGCGTGAAGGAGACATTCATGGAAGCTAAGAAGAGCTTCACAGAGGCCTCCAGTTCAGGTAGTAAGGATCAACTAGAACTGAGGATGGATCCTTCAATACTCACTAGCTTTCTAGAGACATGTATGAAGTTGTTGCGTGATAGCAAAGCGGTGAAGGGACTATAGGAACTTATCACTAGGTGCGCTAGGATGGGAGAATTGCGCGTAGTTCGAAAGCTCGGAAAGCACACATTACGAACAGGAAGGGAAATGAGATTGACTGTGCAAATCGGAGAATATGAAATGGATCAAGTAATTTTGGATCTAGGATCGGACGCAAATGTGCTACCAAAGCAGACAAGGGAGCATATGGGTAGGCCCGCGTTGTAATGGTCCCCTATTCAATTGTGAATGGCGAACCAACAAAAGATCCTACCGATGGGAAGATTGCAGGGAATAACAGTAGACATAGAAGGTGAAAGCGCGCTTGCAGATTTCGAGGTGATAGAGATTGTCGATGACAAAATCCCCTATCCCACACTACTGGGAATAGATTGGGCCATTGCTATGAACAAAGTCATAAATCTGAAGAAGCGCAAAATGATTTTTGAGAAAAAGTCACTATGCGTAGTTGTACCTTTAGACCTTGCGGAAGGATCGTGCTACATAGAGCCAATGCGCAACGATGAAAGTGATGACGAGCTAGACTATATCTACAAGATAACCGCTTGAGAACAGGATTGGGTGAATCCTACAGTGGATTGCTGGATTTCGTGGGAGTGTAAAAGCTCCTACACATCGGATTCGGATGAGGAAAAAGAATGATGGCAGATTCGGTTACATGAGGTAACCACACTCAATTGCAACATGATGGTAATATCACTATGTTGCGTGACAAAAAAGGTAAGGGATCTGCCTATGTATGATAGGCTGACAGTGGTAGATGAATTCTTGGATGAATTCGAAAGCAAAGTGCCCAAACAACAGTGGTTCGGTGCTCTGAAATGGGCACTACATGCTACGCCTGCAAGGTGGTGGGGTACGCACCAGAAGAGCTTCGAGGATTGGTGCGAATGCAGAAAGATGATGTGCATACGATTAGGGAAGCCTCAGATGAGGATGGAAGCCAGGTAGGACAGATGAAACAACCTGTGTGCCCACCTTTCCAGATGGGTACAGGGGTATGGTACGGAACTTGCACGAATGTACACTGCTCTCAAGATATGAAACAGGAACAACAAATAGAAGCAGGCATGGCAAGTGTGTGAACAACGAGGTATGATAAAACCTAGCATGCCAAAGATCATACATGGGGAAGCATTTGAAAAGGTGTGTGAAATGTTGAACAGGGCCCCTCATGTGAGATGCACTGACTGGGACCTGTGCATACTAGTAGTTGTATGGGCTTATAGGACCATGTGAAAAACTATGATTGCGCAAGCGTTTTCGAAGCTGAAGTATGAAGCAGAGGATGTAGTTTCTGTGGAGCATGCGAAGTAGAGTCCACGTGTAACAACACCCATAGATACAACGGTATGCGTAGACTAGAATGAACAAATCACACAGCTACGCGAAACAGAACATATAAGACTTGAGGAGGAAATCCAACGAGGAAACTTTAGACTTCGCGAACTTGAAAAAGGCCGGGTACAGCTAAGGGAGAAACGTGCTTTAATGGATGCAAAGGTCAAGAAGCTAGAAAACAAAATAAAGGAAGAATTTCTCGTTGAAAAACCGAGGATGGCAAGGCAAGGTGCATATGATCGTACTAACGAGTTGGAGGACTATCGTCATGGACTGGTTAGTCTGCTGCCGTGGCTGGGACTGCATATTGCCAAACAGGGTAGCACATTGCCAATAGGAGAGTGCGCGATGCCAATCATCACAGTGGAAGATGGGGATTCTCCACGAACCATGCTAGAGGAGGGGATGGAGCCCCGCAAGGGTTGTGCGACCACCTGACTAGCCGTATGGAGGTTAGTCTTAACACTCTAGGCAGCTGAAAGGGAGCACGGGACTATAAAATATTCTGCTTGGGAGCTGCACAATATTGGAGATGCGTGCAAAATCAGAATGTCATAGGGTTCACAACTATGCATGGAGGGCTACACTGTCATGTAGGTTGGCTGGGAAGTGACCATTGGTGTCACTATTCATGATGGGATGTTCGATTTGAGGCCAAATGGAGCAGGCAACGGGCATTTAAGATGCAAGTTATGGGCAAGATTTGGGAAAATCTGCCGCTAAGAAAGCATTAATGGCTCGAAATTGGGGGAAATGGTCGAATTTGAATTCAAAAGGCGCTATAAAACACACAGGGCTAGCCAGCAAACAACACTTAGTCATTTGAGAATTGAGCGCTTGAGCAGAGCACAGAGCATTGAGAGCCGAGCAATAATTGAGCCCCTAAGTTCGCAAGAGACAGAATACAACCTAGAAAGGATGACGGCCACTAAGGATGGGTTAGGAATTGAGGAGGTAACCATCGGTGAGGCCGCGTAGACCCAAATGGTGGAGGATGTTCCAGAAGGCACTGGGGTGGTAACAAAAATCCCCAAATCACCGCAAACACCGAGGCCCAAGAAGGATAAACAGGCAATGGGGCCAGTACGCATGTCCCCAAGGAATCTGCGACACAAACTATCCATGGAAGAGAAGGGGAAGGCAGTCACAATAGAAACAGATGAGGAAGAAGAAGACTTGCAAGCCCTGATTGCCACAGCAGAGGAAGAAGACATGGAGGAGGATATCCAACCATTGCACTCTGCAACAAAACTGCCAGCATATGTCCCTCCACGGAAAGGGAAAACCAAAGTGCCGAAGAACCTAGATGAAACAAAAAGATCACTCCAGACCCGCTCCTCCCTAATGGCATTGTATTTGAGGGCACGCACCTAGGCCGCATGTCAACCATGAAATTTGAAGACTAGGACCTCGCTGACAGTGAGAAGTTTTCACACCTAGAGACCAAGAACTTAATGAAGCAGAACACTGAGGGGGCAGTGATAACGTTAGAGCTGCGGAAATGGCTGCGTGGTGTGGAAAAGGTTGGGTTGTTGCACTTATTATCGATACCCCATTTCCACCATGTGCCCATCACCATTTTCGTCATCAAGTAGCTCCTCTGCCTGGTGCATGATGGGTTTCTATGCTCGTTCTCAAAGCGCGCGTTCAACCATGGATTGATGAGGCCTTCATAGTCATGACGAATATTGAAGGGAAGCTCGCGCACAGTCAAGGGCTACATGTGCAGATGCAAGAAATCACGTTGGCCACAAAGGTCTCAGAATAGAGGATGCAGCAGGTTCATCGAGTGACAGCTCAGTGTACTACAGACATCAGCACCATATGAGAATAGTTGGAGGGACTCCATGCCAAGATCGTCGCGCTGACAGAGTGACTCAAGGGTGAGTCATGATGTTTGTGTTGGGGGCCTGTTGGGCATGGAACCCCCCCGCAACATGTTTTCGGGCTCAAAGCCCAAGTTTTGAGTAATATTATTGTAAAGCCCCATGAATTACGCACGCGGAATTTATGTTAGAGTCATAGGGTTGTCCGTCCTAAGTTTGAATGTAATGTCGGCATACCCGTGCTCCGTGGACCATGGGATTGTATAAATAGAGTGAAGCTCTAAGTGTAAAAGATAGTTAGTGAAGAAAGTGAGAGCGAAGTATGAGATAGAAGTTCAGAGCAAGTGTCTACGTGTATCTTTGGTCGTAGTAGTAGGAAGAGGCTCTACAGCTGAGTGTGCAGAGTCCTAGTAGAGTTTGCAGCTAAGTGCGCGGACCCCTACAGCTGAGCGTGCAAGGCAGAATAGAGTCTGTAACCAAAGGAAGAGAATAATAAAGAGAAGTGTTATCTAAATTACGTGTATCTGTCTTGGGTTATTATCTATTGGATATGAATTTTAATTACATTGTTTATTTACTGCGTGCACTTGTATGAATTATGAATATTGTTAAGTATAACTGAAAGCATACAAATAAGCTAAGTTAATCAACTCATATATGATTACTAGTAAGGACTTGTGTAATAACATTGTTCGGCCCCCGAGTAGGGCTGCGCGAAGGAAGCATCTCAATCTGTGATGTATGGGTAAGTGCGCGTAGCAATGTACACATAGGGTCGAACCATGGACCACTTGAAAACATCAGACATCTCTATGGTGCGGAAACCTAGTTCTAGCACCCTCCCATACTACTTCGGGTGAGACCTTAGTCCGCGCTCCATGAACTATTGCCGAAAGGTCCAATAGTACCAAGATTTTTTTGGCTAAATCACCTCTGAACTTGGGTCAGGCCCCAACAAGCCAACAAGAGGTATCAGATCGTGCTAAAATTGAAGAAGTGCTTATTTTGCATCCCTTTCAGAATCTTGTTGGGTCATGTAGTGTGCAAACAAGGATTAATGGTGGACCCTGCTAAGATCATGGTTATCATTAATTTGGAGGTGCCAAGGAGTGTTAAACAGCTACGTGCAACATTGGGCCACACAGGATACTATCGAAAGTTCATCAAAAGTTATGCTCAGATTACCACGCTGATGGAAAAGCTACTAAAGAAGGACACTACATTCTGTTGGGATGAAGAATGTCAGTGGAGTCTGGATGTATTAAAGGAGAAGATGGTCACCGTGTCAATCCTAGTCTTCCCAGATTGGAAGAAGGAATTTCATGTACATTTGGATGCGTCATGTATTGCGCTAACAACAGTACTGACATAGGCTAGTGAAGTGGAACTGGATCACCCTATAGCATTTGCGAGAAGGAAGTTGTTTAAGGCTGAGAAGAATTACTCAACGACAAAGCGTGAAGGCTTGGCTATGGTGTACGTGCTCCAAAAGTTTAGACATTACCTACTAGGCAGACATTTTAAGATGTATACAGACCATTCTGCATTAAAATACCTAGTCAACAAGCTTGTGTTGGGTGGGAAATATGCAGATTGTTACTGTTGTTTTAGGAGTATGATTTCAAAGTAATTGTGAAGCTAGGGCGATTAAATGCAGGGCCAGACCATATGTCGCACATTGAAATAGGAGAGGAGCCTACTAATTTAGAGGAAGGACTGCCTAAGGCGTAGCTCTTCATGGTACGTGTAGCGGATAATCACTTTGCATACATTATCCACTTCCTGACCACAGGAACAACACCAAAAGCATACACAAGTCAACAAAAAAAGGAATTGGTGGTGCGTGCGACATACTTTTTAGTTATTGCAGGGAATTTGTATAAGATAGGATCAGACGAAATACTGCGAAGTTATGTGCCTAATTTTGAATGAAATAGTATCCTTGCTTAAGCTCATGGAGGAGCTGTGGGAGGCGACAATGCAGGGAAAGTGACAGCGCTAAAGATTTTACACGCTAGGTTGTGGTGGCCAATGTTGCATAAGGATTCCAAAGCATATTATAGGGCATGCGATGCATGTCAAAGGATGGGCAGGCCATCGTGAAGGGATGAGATGCCTCTAAATTCACAAGTGTCATTGCAGCCATTCGAGAAGTGGGAAATTGATTTTGTAGGACTGTTTCAGCCTCTAGGTAAGAAGATAGGTGTGTGGTATATCATCACCGCAGCTGAATATTTGACCACATGGGCAGAAGCAAAGCCTGTGAAAGATTGTACAGTGGCAACAACAACGAAATTTTTATTTAAATACGTGTTGATCAGGTTCAGTTTCCCAATGGTCCTGATGAGTGATCATGGTATGAATTTCCTTAATGAAATGATTAGCGCATTGACAGAAGAATTCCAAATTTATCATTAGAAAATTACGACATATCATCCTCAAGCCAATGGGACGTTGAAGAATTTAATAATATATTGGAGAATGCACTAACAAAGGTTTACAATGTGCAGAGGAATGATTGGGACGTGTGCATACCAGCAATGTTATGGGCTTACTAAACTACTTGTAAGAAGCTTACTGGTCAGACACTGTTTAGGTTGGTCTATGGTGTAGAGGTTGTAATGCCTATGGAGTACATTGTCCCTAGTCTATGCATAGTGGCTTTTATAGGAATGGCAGACCGCAAAGCTTTATAAGAGAGGCTTGTGCAGCTGACAGAGCTTGAGGAAGAGATTTTTGGTTGGATTCCATCAGCAGGTTTAGAAGAAACGTGAAAGGGCATGGCACGATCGGCACATCAAAGTGCACACCTTCAAGGTAAATGATTTAGTTTTATTATATGACAGTAAATTTGATAATTTTCTGGGAAAATATCATATGCATTGGTTGGGGCCATATGTTATCAAAGAGATTACCGATGGTGGAGCAGTTCAGCTCGTGAAGATGAATGGAGATCCATTTTCAAGAAAGGTAAACGGAAGCCGATTGAAGCCATACACCAGGGATCCAGCCCAATGCCTACATGTTAGTAGCATAGTCTTAGTACTCCAGGCAGCTGTAAGGAGGTGCAAGACTATGAGCTACACTTCCTAGTTTGTAGAGTTGTGTGACAAGGGGTCTGCGCAAAATAGGAGGGTGTCACAGAAATTGAAGAAGCACGAAGGGAGCTACATTATAAGGGGAGAGACCGCGCAGCATAGCCAAAAGGTAACCATTACAATCACTCTTCATGATTGGACTGCCAGAAGACAATTAAGAGGAGCGGGGGGTGGCATTTAAGGCATTTAAGGTTGAATTTAAGAGCAAAATATTTGGAAATATGCTGCCAATATAGCATTTATGGATGGGTTTTGGGGGGGAACGGTCAAATTTGAATTTGAATTTGCATATAAATCACGTGTGACTATTCAACGAAAAACACTTTCCATTTTTAGAATTTTTGAGTTGCGTTTTCGACTACCTATGAATTGCTTGTATTAGGAGGATTTAGTCATGAGCCCTACATTTTCCAAGTTATCAGAGGTAAATCAGAAATTCATCCTAAAAAATATGCTATGACCAAGCCCTGAGGAAACCTAGAGTACCGGTGGAGATGTCACTTCTAAGGGAGCGGTTCCAGAAGTTTTAAGTGTGAAGGTTCCAGCAACAGTGCCTATGGTACCAAGGTTTCCTAGGCTGAAGCCCATGCTTGTGAGAGAAGTCCCCAAGCCGAAGAAAGATAAAAAAAAGAAGTCGGTGCTGGTGTGTGAGTCACCGAGGAAGCATGCTACTACATAGGCTTAGAGGAAAGAAAAGTTGATCGTGAAAGAGAAGGGTAGAGTGGTGGATCTAGAGGCTAAGGAGGGTGCAAAAGACATATACATTAAGGGTGTGGACCCTATATCTCTATTGCTAGAGTATATCCCTCCACACAAGGGAAAAATGAAGGTCCCAAAGGATCTGGATGTAGGACAGTTCCTCCTCAACAAACCCCTGTTACCAAAGAACATAACCTTTGAAGTTCTGCGCTTAGCGCGGATCCCACACTTGAAGCTAGAATATTGGGATTTGGTGATCCACGAGCAGTTCCCCCACCTAGCTACAGATACCTATACGAAGAAGGTCTTCTACAAAGAATTTGGTGTCATTGCATTAGAGTCGGTGGAATGGATTCGCGGAGCAAACAAGTCAGGGTTGTTGAACCTATTGTGGGTGCTCCACTACCATCACTCAAATATAAACCTGATCATCATTAGGCAGTTGCTCTGCCTAGTGCATGATAGGTGTTTGTGGCTGAACGTGTCGATCCCCATCACCGATATGTTGATCCATCAGATCACACTATTGCCACACTCAGGGTTAAATTTGGCCAAGGCGTTTGGCATAAAAATGAGTGAGCGTGACCTCGCTGAGAAGATGAAGGACAAGTTTAAACTTGTGAATAAGCCACACAGGTACTCGATTACTTCAATTACTAACCCCACAGTGAAGGTTTCCACGTAGATTTTGGCTGGCAAGGTTATGAGAAAGTGCCGCGCGGACAAGGTGTCGACACCAATAGTTTCTTTGGTAGCATAGTGTGTGGAGGGCGTACAATTCAACTAGGCACACTACCTGTGTAGTGAGTTCCTCATGAACTGCAGAGAATCATAGGACGAGAACAAAACCTTCCACTATTTATGGTTGTCGCTCTCGATTGTATTGGTCACCTGGGATTTTCTGGAGGACAGCCAGTTTCCTCCCGTGGAGAAATATCTATCGGAAGAGGTCACGCAAGTCACAGAGAGAAAAGTCTTTTGGGTGTTGATGGAGGTGAGCATTCACATGGCCATCAACTAGAAGCTGTGGTTTTCACCAACCGTGTTTGAGCAACTTTCAGGGTACATGGAGTTCAAAGCAGACTTCCACCATGTATACATCCAGGCGCGGAAGGATCCAAAGCAGAAGTGGTTCGACCTACCCTACCTTGCTACCGATGACGCTATTGAAGAGGTCATCAAGCACTGGCTAACATATTGGCATTCTCCTTTTGATCTAGCTGTCGGGACTAGCAAGTCCGTAGAGAAGACGAAGAAGTACACGGCTAAACAGAAGGTTCAATAGTTGGTTGAGAAAAGAAGGAAAGAGGCCGAGGAGAAGGCCCAGGTAGAAGTAGAGGGCATCACAAAGAAATAGGCAGAGAAGGAAGAGCGTGACTCCAAAAGAAGTCATAAGTCTCCTTTGCCCCAAACGGAGGAGGAAGAGCGGTCAGACCAGGGTGGTGGTGACCAGTAGGAGAGCACTCCCTTCTGAGTGAAGCGGTACAAGAAGCAGGAAAAGGAAGGGCTGCAGAAGAAAATAAAAGAAACCAAGCTGCCGCTGGGTCCGATTACTTTAACAAATGGTGAATTGGATGAAATTGGAGATAAGGTGTGGGATACTACAGAAGAACTACTACATTAGTTTTAGCAATAGAAAAAGCAAGCACTAAGCACCATCCAGAAGGATCTGCACGAGCTGCAGATCCAGACGACTAGAATCCAGGCAGGTACAAGACAAAGCAGCGCTGCGTCAACCACTTTCATACCAGGGACCACTCAAGCAACAATCATTGGATCTCCAGGCAGTCACACTACCTAAAGGAGCTTTGAATGCAGAGGTGGCCACTGACAAGGCTATTGTCAAATCTTTGAAGAATATTGGCCTCAACATGGCCGCGCTCCCCAGAGAGTTTCTTCACACACTGCAAGTAGGTGATAGAAGAGGTTAAGGCCTAGAAGAAGTGCATGCTAAGCCTAATAAATGAGTAAAGAGTCAACAACGAACAAATGTTCATTAAGAAATCAGCAACGATGGAGGAACAGAAGAAAGTTCAGGCACATAATGACCAGCTTGCAGCCGTAGTGGCCGAAGCATGCAGAATAGTACCTAAACTGCATATCCCAAAGGAAGATCCGTTGGAGGGAAAAAATATTCAGAAGTTGGATACAGATGTGCGCAAAGCCAAAATAGAAGTGGCCAATGTTCAGTTCGAACTAAACATGAAAATCACGGAGTTAGAGTTGAAGTCACAACCTTCAACTCTGCCAGAGGTCAGAGAAGAGTGTGAAGCTACTGTGAAGGATGGAGTAATAGTAGTGGATGTCACGGTGGTGGATTGCACTATGCTCTTCGAGCAATCCATGGAGATAGTCACGGATCTGCAGGAAGATCCTAACTTGCAAAGGTTAAACACAAAAGGCCATTAATTGCAGTAGTAGTATGATGAAGCAAGAGCGATGGCGCGCACTATCGCTATAGCACAATGATTGGCCAAGCTATAGGAGGTGAAACAACTACTTGAATAGGTAGAATAAGCGCAGAGGAAAGAAGTTGTCCTCAAGGCCAGATTGGGGCTTTAGCTAGATGAGGCCCACATTATTTCTACCAACATTCAGGAGAAGTTGGCGAGCCTATAGAGCACGTTGCAGAAACTCAAGGAAGACAGTGAAGGACCGACAACAAAGTAGCTGGTGGAGCAAATCAAATAGACAACCACACAAAGCACGGCTGAAGTAGCAATGCCACAAGTCAAGTTGGGAGGTCTCCATTGTAAGATCTTTGCGCTAGCAGAGTGACTCGAGGGTGAGTCACGATCTTTGTGTTGGGGGCCTGTTGGGATAGGGTCCCCTAGGGTCAATTTTGGGGCAAAAGCCCAAGTTTTGTTGTATAAAATGTAAAGTCTCCACAAGTTGTGGTCGCGGAGCGCGTAGATAGTAAAGTGTCATAAAGGGCGTACCCTTATTTTATGTAAGTTGAGTCGGCTTTTGTAGATCCACCCATGGTTCGCGAACCATGGGATAGTATAAATAGGAGAATCTTAGAGACTCTAAGATAGATATGAATGATGAAGATGAATGTAATGGGTCAGTAAAAGTAAGAGCGAAGAAGCCTTAGAGTAGAAGAGAGGCTCTGCAGCTCTGTGCGCAGAGGCCTAGAGTAGAGTCCACAGTTGAGTGCGCAGACCCCTGTAGCTGAGTGCGAAGGGAAGTCTTGAGTCTGTAAGCAGAAATGATTCATTAATAAACATATTATTCCATCAAATCTTGTTTTTTGTCTGTTTATTTCTGTTTATATGAATGTGCCTCTTGTTATAATGGGTTTATGAAAAAATGATGTATTAATGCACGACTTTACATGATTGATATTGTTACATGAATGCAATTACTATTAAATGTTTACATGAAGACTATCTTATTATATGTGGAAGTTATTAATACTTAAGTTGATCTAAGTAATTACTAGGTTAAGAGTAATCTTTCATGCGTGTAAGTAGCTAATTCACATATTCAGGGTCCGCGAAAGACAATTGTGAACTTTCACAGAGATATAGAACCTGATTAATGGTAGTTATATCGATAAGCCCTAAAGGCTTATCGATCTATGTGAAGGAAGATTTAGGGCATAAAATGACATCACGCTCATCTCTGGGTGCAGAAACTTGGTTCCAGCATCCCCTCATACTGCTTCGGGTGAGACTTCAGTCTGCGCTCCATGGATTGGTGCCGAAAGGGCCAGTAGTGTAGGGATTTGTTTGGCAAAAATAACTCTGAACCTGGGTCAGGACCCACTAAGCCAACAATGGCCTAGTGATCCCCAAATGAGACTGTCAATTGCGATAAAGTCTAGGAACTAAGAGACAGTAAAATTCCTCATGGTGTAGGTGGAGAAATCTGGTGGCATCCATGATCATTTGGTTCTTATTTTGGTTATGAGTCTCACATTTCATGCTTGGAATATGGCACAAGGGTGATTGGCTGAAAGAAAGATTTGGTTCAGCGAATCTATGGTCAGGTGGTTCATGCAAGTCCCAAACTTGGTTGTCTTGTGCATTAATTAATAAGAGTTCCTTCTCCTTGGTATTTCATGTGTAAATGTATTGGTTTATATGTGGATTCTATGGTTGATGTATCGTTATTATTTATGTTGGTTATATGTTGGTTATGAGTATGTTTTATGACAGTGACGATGTATGGCTCTCATCATGTTTTGATTTGTAAATTTATTTTAGAATGAAAAAGTGGCTTAAATATCACAGTGTCTGGGATAGAACTAGCTGAAAAAGACTACAGTCTCTCCCTTGCAAGAATTTTGGGAGCGACTAGAGGGTCCCAGTCACATGCATGCCCATGTCATGGGAGTGACTAGTAGTTTAATTCATTAAAAGGCTAGGTTAACTCATGGGTTGGGCACCTGGAGTGGTGGATTAGCTCCTAGGGGTCCTACAACACCTGAGGGAGGTATGTCAAATGTTGGTTCATCGGTTCCACTTCCTTAACTATACTTAGGGAGTTGAATCATATCATAGTATCTCTTCATCACATGTTTACCTCAGTGGGCCGGTTAGCTTGGGTAAAAATGGAAGGAGGAAATTACAAAATTTGAAACCTGAGTCAACTATGGGGATTTGATCCTCTAGACAATTTGAAATTTTTGTTACAAATTTCTTAACGTTACCGGTTCATGCATTTATATGTGCAATTTTAAATTTTTAATATGTACATGTGTTGTACAAGGTTTCCACGAGGGTGCAATGGAGGGGGAACACCACGAGGTATTGCATTGAATTTCAAACCCTTTTATAATTCTGTTTTGATTATAAAATTCTCATTTAATTTTAATACATTAAAATTCAATTTAAAAGTACACAAGCTTATGTATATGTGCATATTAGACATGTTGTGGAGGTCACCCATGAGGATGAGCACGAGGATGATGATAGGACGCGGATAATGGTAGATCATAGATTGCAATGACATCCTAGTTGATGCATATTTTTATTTGACAATCTTTTTCTTATATTTATTTTTATCCTCATATAAATTTTGTACATATTTTAACTCTTTATTATGAATTGATCTCTTTGATACACATTTTTATTTGAAAATATTTTTATTATATTTTCCTTGTCATGATATAAATTTTGGACATATTTTAAATGGAACCCTTCATTATGAATTGATATTTAATATGAAAATTTTGGATTTTATAAATTTTGCATGATGCATGATTTGATGGTTAAAAGTTTTATGTCTCGGTTCATGAATATGAAGCAATGAAAGAAAATTTTCATTTAGTTGGTCCTTTGTATGACTCACATATGTAAATTTTTAGAACTCAACTTTTGATACCCTTTGTAATAGTTACAGTTTCCCCATAACAACGTTTAAAGTGATGTATGTTTCAATTTAAATGATAAGTAGAATGCATCAAAATTGTGAAAAAATGTAGTCACATATAAGTTAGATTTTGGATGCCATTATTACCCACCAAAGTTCTCAATGATCAACCTTTTCTTGGTTGTTCTAGATGAATTCCAACTCTTTATTGTAAGGTTTCATGTTATAGTTTGTGAGTTTAATCAACAATCAACACTATAAAACATTGTACATTTTTCATGATGCATGGTTTGATGCTACAATTTTACATTTAGGTTCATGAATATGAAGCAATGGAAGTAAATTTTCCTTTTCAAGTGATGTATGTTTCAAGTTAAATGATAAGTAGAATGCATGATTTATGGTACATATATATGAGATATGTGTTTTGTACAAAAGGACATTCCATTAAGCTTGTTAAATACATACATTCTAAAGTTAAAGTACCTTCTTTGTCTTAAAGTCTCTTACTATTGTATTTTTCATGAAATTTGAGAAAGCTTAGAGATTGAGAATTAAAAATTGCAATGTTGAATCAACTGAAGTTGCACATTAATTTCAATGTGGGCCTAACTTTTGTCTTTGTAAATGAAATTTTCAAATATTAAATACTATGTGTGGAGCATGCATTGTTAGTTTTAATAGGTTCATATAATGGAGATTATGCAATGCACACATAGATGGTGTATACAGTGCATGTATAATCTAAAACACACAATAAAATGCAATTTTTTGAGTTACAAAGATGTACAAGAGATACAAAACATTTGAAATTTATGGTAATGTGATTTTAATAACATAAATAATGTTACTATTAAAAAAAATAAAGATTGCGATGCTACATCCTTACATTATAGTAGTATTTAGGATCTCTGAATTTCCTTTTAACTTAACAACAAAGGCACCATATTAATTAAAACAATTTTGTAATACCTAATAGTAGCTAGAATGGAAAACTTAAGAGTGCACAAAAAGAAATGTGAAAAATATACTTGAACTCTATCTCAAATATGAATACAAGTAGAAAATATTGTTGGTCAGTTCAATTAAAAAAATTCTAAAGGAATTCCATCCTCAATGACCCATTCATGGTCATATTTTGACATTCTCCATTTTTTAAATTTGGATTTTTTTTACTGATTGAACTTCTACCAACTTTATGCATGTTGCACACACCAAGTGACTATATTGACAACTTATGGCATCAGGTTGATAGTATTGAAAGTAAACATGACTCTCGGTTTGATGAGTTTCTTGGAAAAAATATCCTTTCAGTATAATAGACCCTCTTTCATATATAAAATCGTTATCATCATAGTCCTCCAATAACTTCATCTTTCATTTAGTGCACCACATCAAATAATAGTTAACATTTTATATGTTGTTAATGGGTGCAACTACAACAAAAATATCTCCTACACAATAAAAATAAGTGCAAATTCAGATCATAATTAACAAAAAATTAGTTATCAACATGTACTTGATTTTATTATATTTAGATCTATATTTTAACTATTATCTATACTTATACACAATGATTTTAAAAACATAAAACACACATATTTCTCTCTCTCTCTCTCTCTCTATATATATATATATATATATATATATATATATATATATATAGATATAAATTGAAATGATACCTTCTCTAATAAGATCAGAAACTCTATCACCTTCAAATGACACTATAGTCTCCTCTGATTCCATCTCTTCAAATCTTGCAAGTGACATTTTTCCCTTTGTATTAAGTTTTGTATGTTGCCAAGCTTTCACATACATATTGTTTTCACAAACATCATTGAATTGTGTGTCCTCTATGCAAACAGGAAACAAACATGATTCTTTTATTTTATCAAATGCAAATGCATTTTGGTATTCTTTTATTTTAATCGAAGGCAATTTTTGAGTCCCTTTTACTATTTCAGCTTCATATGGAATCAATCTATCTAAATCTTGGACTCCACTATGCCAAAATAACTTGTAGCAAATTCAAACAAGAAATTAAATATTTTATTTAAAATACAATTTATATATCAAAGATAATCATCGATCAATTATTTAAACTATAATTTTTGAATTTTTAAAATTTAAAATTTAATAGAAATCATCATAGATTAAAAATAAATATAAGTTAATATATATCACTAGTAGAAAATGATGAAATTAGTGACTAGATGACTAAAAACGTTAGTCACCGCAATTATTTCAAGTAAATTACTACTAAATTTGAGCAATTTTAAGTGACAGAACTAAAAATGACTAACTTAAATGACTAATTTAGTTTAGGGATAAAATATATGACTAGATAATAAGGGACAAAATTAATAATGATTAATATAAATGACTATTATAGTCCAAGAATAAAAATATGACCAAATAATAAGTACAACAAGTATATGAATTAGTCATTTATGTTAGTAATTTTTAATTGTGTCACTCTGGAAATGAGAAATTGCAATTTTGATACTGAAGTGTTTCATTTCACTACAAGGGTCTCTGAATCCACTTGCAGTGTTAAAATTTAGAGACAAAGGGGTCTTTGAATCCATCTACAACGTTAAAATTCTAAATACCCTTTTGTCTCTAAATTTATAATGGATTCAGATTTTCTCAACATCAGTTTGACCTTCCTTCGTCATTGGTGCAAGGCTCTCCTTCACCAGTTCATCCAAGGAGGGAAAGGCCAATGGAACTTGAGATGAAGGATAAGAAAAAAAACAAACTGGAAAAATTTGTAACTTCTGAAACTTTCAAAAACTCTAAGAACGTCATAATACATTGCATGTCTTTCTTTGATCTCTAGGATGAAAGGGAAACCAACTCAATGCTAGACAACCCCAAGAAGAGTTTTTCATCCCCTCATAAATGGCCTCGAGCCCTGGGTTAGCTAAAACTAAAGGACCTGAACAATGCACAATTGGAGCAGGGGTTAGGGCCTCTGAATCACTAGATGACTACCCTATCAAATTATTAAATTTTCTTTCTAAATACCTGGTAGGCTTGAAATTCGAGGCATGGTGACCTTTCAATCTAACTTCCAAATGCGAATGGATAAAATCCTTGCACTAGCCCAAATTTGTTGAAAAACCCCTCCTCCAATGCATAATCCACCAAATCCTCCTCCTTCATGTGGATCTGATAGTAATAAACCAACATCTCATCTAAAAAAACATATTTGATGAGTATTTGTGTGTCTTCAAAGGGTTTATCATGACGATGATCTTTGTACTTAAAAAATATACATCATGTGAATAAAAATATCATGGTTATCATTTAATCTTATTTTTCATTTTGACAAGGATATCAGAGCCTAACATTCTCTAGAGCCCATTCACTCTTCGTCAAAACTACGCCTCACTCTAGTCAGAAACTCCACACCCCTTTCTTTGCCTACAATTTTTCCATGGGCCTATAGGGTTTCTCCATAATTATTTAATTCCTCTCCCATGGTAGAGATGTTGTGATGTCCTCTTTAACATTTTGAATCCGTAAACAAAAATAAAAAATTATAACTATAATTAATAATTAAACCAATCTAGATCCATCTTAACTTTGGATCTACCAAGTGCCAAGACGAAGGAATCAAATCTTTCATAAGGTGCAGACATGAAAAAATAAAAAATAAATTGAGAAAACAAAATAGCTTGCAAATTCAACTACCTTTCTTTTCAAAAAATATTAAAACATTTATAACATTGGATAACTTTTTAAAAAATTAAAATATTTATTATATTTGAATAATATTTTTTTTACATTATGGTAAAAGAAGTTTTGGGGCCTTTTCATTTGGAATCTCATTTTCCCACTCATCAAATAAATTTAAGAGGGTATGGCCAAGGAGGATTGGCGGGGGTATGGCCAAGGAAGATTGGTGGGCAAACCAGGTTGATAGCATTCAGGTAACAACATAATAGAGGGTATGGCCAAGGAGGATTGCCAAAGTAGTGGGAGTTTCCACTGATACATCAACTTTGAAACAAGAATATGAAGAGTTTAAAAGGGATATGGAAGATACCATATTGAGAAAAATGAAGCAGAGGCTTTGCAAATGGAACAAATCATTGGATTGCTTCATTGTGCAAATGTGGCATCTTTCACCAAAGAGAGGGATAAGATATATTACAAGAAAAGATTCTTTTTTGGAAGTCATTCTTTGCCTCCCTTACAATCATAATTTTACTGTCCAATTTCTTGAGAGGTAATGGAAGATCCTATTGAGATTTCTTCTTGTCAAACTTGATAGAAGTTCTATTGAAAGATGGTTTGTAGAGGGGCACACTACTTGTCTCGTGACTAATCAGGTGCTAATCAGTAAAGAGTTCAGACCGAATATCATACTCCGAAGGTCTATAGAAGAGTGGAAGGATAGAAATACAATGGTCACAATAAATTCATTGAAACCTAATCTGGATTCTGATGAGGAGAAGACTGTGTTGTATGCTCTTAATGAATTACTAAGGTTAAGCGAGGAGAAAGAAATGCACAGACAATGGATAGGAGCAGAAGGTTACATTTGTATTTTAGTTGGCCTTCTGGGATGGAATAAGCCATTGATTAGGAACAAAATGGTAGCATTACTTTGTAGCTTGATAAAGGACAACAATCATAATAAGGTGAACATAGCTGAGGTGGATCATGCTATTGATTTTATTATTCGTTCACTTACACATGATATTGGAAAGGGTATGAAAGTTGTGGAATTGCTTTTAGAGCTTTCAAAGGATATGGTTGTGTGTGAACAGATTGGAAAGGTACAAGGTTGTATCCTCCTCCTTGTTACAATGTCAAATATATAGTTCAAATTAGGAAAAGATGATGAAGCGATGAGATTTGGTTGGGGTAAATGAACAAGAGAGGTGATGTGAGCAACTCAAGAAGACTTGATTCAGACATTCTCAAAATGCTATCAAGGCACAGGGTATGCATGTCCTCAAGCAGAAAATGGCAATGGAGTTGCCAAGAAGGGAAGATACAATGCCCAAGGTGAAGAAGGAAGAAAGTGCTTACCATTCCAATTACAATGCCTCTAGCAATACCCATAAATGTCTATGATGTGCGGATCTTACTCCTCATTACAAAAGTCATGTTCATCATCATCCAGGTTTTTATACTTACCCATTACTTAATTCTCTATCTTACAAATGTTCAACAAATTTTGAATTTACAAATCACAAAACATTAGATCCAATGATCTCAGAAAATGTTTATTTTAGATTGAATTCTAGCCATACTGTTGTTAAAGGTCTAACTTAGGGAAATTTTTTTATTCACAAACTAAGGTTTCTTTTGCATTAATTCACAAAATAAGGTTGAAGCCTATTTCTCAACATTTAAGTATTTCCTCCATGTCATTTGTATACCTCTATTTATATGTATATTGACCTCATATCAGTTATAAAGGCATCAATTAATCTACTAAAATCACTCAAATATGCCTTTCAAAGTCCACTTTTGGTAGCATCTGTGTTGAGCTAAGTTTTGACAGCTTGGAATCACATGAAGTACATTTTCCAAGGGTTTTATGTTTGTTATTGAAAAAGTGAATCGTTTTTTGTCCTTTCCCCTTTAGTTAATTTAGTTTGGAAAGAAATATCACAGTTGACTAGTCATGAAAAAATCAATGGGATAAGGATTTCTTAGGGAAGTGTTTTGAACATTGGTGTCATGACAATTCTATTGTGAGTCACAAGGCTTGGCCTTGCTTTGTTTTGTGGGGGATCTGGCTAGCAAGGGACAAAGCACTATTCTAGGGAATAGATACACATCCAAGCAAGTGGCCCATCAAATCAGGAGTGCTTATGGGGAAACAAGAAAATTTCAATGCTCAAAGCTACAAGGGTTTTAATTGAACCTGTGGTTGACTATTTAGTGGCTTGGGGCTATTTTAATGGGGCTTGACAAGGGACCGTGTATCATTTTGGTTCTGGCTGCATTTTATTTCCATCACTTTCCCATTAAATTAATACAAAATATTAGGTTGGACATGGAACTAAGAATTGAGTTGAGCTCTATGCCTTATTTCTTTTGATGAACTATGTTACAGATAGGGGAATTCTCAAACTTCAAGTATTGTGAGATTCTAAATTATTAATAGATTGGGCTAATGGGAAAAATATGATAGCAAACTTGGTTTTGAGCTCAATCATGAGCATAGTTGTGGAGATTAAAAGAAGGTTTGAGTCTAGCATTTTTCTTCACATATATTGGGAATGTAATATAAAGGTGGAACGGTTCTCAAAGGATTCCTTGTCTCTATAGGAAGGAATCATCACAGTTCAAGAATTTAGAGATGGACCCTTGGTTTCAATGAGCTCCCTTTTTAAATAGTTTGGAAGATGATGTTTCTCTATTTTTCTTATAAAAATAGATTAGCAATGCTATTAATGGCTTAGGAGGACTAAGTATTCGAGGTAGGTTTTGGGATGCTCTGATGTTTATCTAAATGACTCTATTGGAGAACTACAATAAGCAATATTTGGGACATGCTATTGACAACAATAACATATTTTATGGGCTGAAAGACCAAGGATAATGTATATTTTTTATTTCCTCCTAAAAATATCAAATATAAAGTTTTTTCCCATGGAAAAGAACTATATTTTTCCAAGACAATATCCATTCATAACATAACAACACCAAATAAAAGAAATAAGACTCCTAGCTTGAGAATTTGTAGGCTAGCATAAGATGAATGTTTTTGTAACTTCATATTTTATTGGTTTTGTAACTTCGTATTTTATTGATATTTTAGCATTGGGAATTTATGTGAACGGGATTGGATTGCAATGAAATCGTTTTTTTATCTATGTTTCATATATGGGGATTTTCAGTTCAGAGGGATCTTCGTGAGGTGGAGGGATTTGAAGGAGCGAAGTGATATATGATGCAACAGCAACGGGAAATTTGAAGCTACACAGTCCTGTAACCCTTGCAATCTCGGATTTTGCAGGGTCCTATTTTTTCTCTATAGGGGCTTTTGATTTGTCAAGAGTATGCTCTCAGTGCAAAATAATCCCGCCATTAGTGACAGGAGGGCCAGGGTTCGATTCCTGTTGGCTTCAATAGGGAGTCTTTTAAGATAGAGGGTTTGATTCTCACTGGCTACAATAGGGAGTCTTTTAAGATAGATTATGGAGAACATTTTCTTGTGCAACAGGACTCGAGTTTGACCAATCCAAAGATGCAATCCGTGGAAACATGCTTTTCCTGGCTGTGGAATTTTTAAAGAATTCCTCTCTTCTTTTATTTCATTCTCTCTATCACTCCTCATGTATTTTCCATCGTTCAATTATCTGTTCGTGGGCATCCTCATCTCAGCAATGCTTGTGATCAAGAGGCTCTACTTGGATTCCTTTCTGCCATCACATATGATCCACACCAATCATTGCACACTTCTTGGAAACCACATGTTTTGTTCTGTGAGTGGAAGGGTGTCAAATGCAGTCGGTGCAGACAGATAGTTGTTTCACTAAATGTTTCAGGCATGGAATTTCAAGGTACAATATCTCCTTTGCTCAGCAATCTCTCCTTTCTTAGGATTCTCGACCTTAGCAAGAACAACTTCCATGGTCACATTCCCTATCAATTCAGAAATTTGTATCGCTTAAACAAGCTTGCCCTGTCTTGGAATGAACTCCAAGTTTTATTCTGCCCACTCTTAGTATGTGTCGTAGTTTACATAACTTCTCTATGTACACTAACAATCTCACAGGTACAATCCCAACATGGTTGGGAAACATATCCTCTTTGGAACACATCGACCTAGGTAGCAACAACCTTCATAGGAGTATTCCATCCGAATTGGGCATGCTAACCCAGGTGAGATTTATAAATCTGCAGATGAACAATCTCACAGGACAAATTCCATCGCCCTTGTCTAACTTCTCTAGTCTTGAAGTATTCATTATTGAGGCTAACCAGTTTACTAGTAACATTCCTGCTGAGCTGTGTACCAAGAGCACTCATATGGGTGGTAATCAGTTGAGTGGCAACATTCCTACTTCCCTCTTCAACTACACGATCCTTCAACATTTTGATGTAGCGTACAACCAACTCAGCGGAGTAGTGCCCATGGAGTTCGGTAAGCTGACACAACTCAAGTGGCTTAACTTAGGTAGTAATAACCTGGTTAGCAACAACACTGCTAGCCTGCGGATTCTTACTACCCTTACTAATTGTTCCAACTCAAAAAAGGTATATTTTTTTTGCAACCATTTTAGGGGACATTTTCCCTCTTCCATGGGTCATCTCCCTACTAAATTATACTACATAAACTTGGGAGTGAATGAATTAATAGGAGATATACCTTCACAGATTGGAAACTTGACTAGTTTAACCAAGCTTCATTTATACATCAATAATTTTACAAGGCCTATCCCTTTTACACTTAATACCCTTCAAAACTTGCAACAGTTAATTATCAGAGAAAACTATTTACAAGGAAACATCCCTTCAAATATTGGGCAACTCAAATGCTTAGGGCTTTTAGGTCTCTTTAAAAATAATTTTGATGGAAGAATCCCTGATTCTATTGCAAACCTCCAACAACTAAGATATCTAGATCTTTCTTATAACCAATTATCAGGTAATATACCTGCAAATCTAGGGAAATGTGTGAATTTACTAAAGCTAGACCTATAATACAACAGGCTCATTGGGAAAATACCTCCAGAAGTTGTAGGGCTTGAAAATTTAGCTTTGTATTTCAACCTTTCAAACAACTTATTACATGGACCTATGCCTTTAGGATTAAGCAAGATGGTTATGCTTCAAGCTATAGATATTTCTGTGAATCAATTGACGGCAACATTCCAAGTACACTCCAAAGCTGTAAAGAACTAGAGTACCTCAATCTTTCCCACAATGCCCTTGAAGGTCCAATTCCAATCACAGTCAATGAACTTCAAAGCCTTGAGGACATGGATTTATCCTACAATAATTTATCAGGTGGAATACCCTTATCATTGGAAAAGCTCAAAATGCTTCAGCATTGTAATTTTTCTTTCAACAAATTGTCAGGAGTAGTCCCTAAAGGAGGAATTTTCAAAAATCTTAGTGCCATGGCATTCATGGGAAATCCTAATCTCTGTGGACCTTGGGTAAGTCTTCCACCATGCCATGCTCACAAACATCAAAATGTTTGGAATACAAAAATAGTTATCATACCTATGGTTATTGTTGTCATGGTTGTTGTATTGTGTTTGTTTTTGGGAATCTTGCGGATTCAAAATAGCAAGAAACATATTCATAGAGAGGACAGGACATGCTTCACTACAGGGCATCGAAGAATTTCATATGGAGAGATCATGACTGCAACAAATGAATTTAGTGATGCCAACTTGTTAGGAGTTGGTAGTTTTGGAAAAGTGTACAAAGGGGTTCTAAATGATGGCACAATTGTTGCTATCAAGCTTCTCAATTTGGAAAATGAGGGGGCCGACAAGGGTTTTGACAAGGAATGCAAACTTTTGGGTAAAGTTAGGCACCAAAATTTGATTAGAATCATAACATGTTATTTAGACCTCCAAATGAAAGCTTTGCAAAATGGAAGCTTAGAGAAGTCTTTATATCCTAATGGCCAAGAAGAAAGTAATGGGCACTATAGAAGATAAGGAGTTGAATTGCCTTAGTCAACTCATAAGCGTGGGTTTTCTCTGCAAAAAATAATCTCCTGAAGCATGACCTACAATGATGGAAATTGTTAGTACATTGCAAATCATCAAAGAAACTTTTTTGGGAGCTACAAAGATTCCAAAATTTCAATAAAAAATATCACATTTACTAGGCAGTACAAGTACTACTCATAACAACATTGGCAAAGGCCAAAGTTCTTCTAGTTTATTGTAAGGGAGTAGTGGTTGAATAATTGAACCATGAAGTAATTTGATCCATTGTTAGTTGTTTAACTAAACCATGAAGTAATTTGAGTCATTTTTCATTAGTTCCATCTAGTTCAAGGCTTATTCTTCTCTCCTCTATGCAACTTATTTGTAGTTTTATTCCCCTCTCCTTTATTGTAACTTTTTGGGTCCATGAGCATGAACAATAAAGTGAAATATGCCATAAATGGTGTCTTGTAAATGTTTCTACAACTATAAAATCCCCTGTCCTTATTTTAGAGAAACTTTATGTATATCAATCTTATTGTTCAATATTCTTCTACAGCTATAGTAAAATGAAAATGTTCTGGATATAGATAGACCAAAGGTTTTGTATTTGTTTTAAAGGATGAAAGAACATGTCAGCAATTTTGTTTCCACAAGCATTCATGAAACATGAACATGTTGACAAAAATGAAGCTTAGACTATTTTTTATATGTTCCTCCTTTACACTAGCACTATGAAGCCACAGTTGTATCAGAAGATCAATTTGTACCAGACACAGTTCTACCTTATTCCCAAAACAATTAAGAATTAGTTTGGACACCTAATTTCCATAGGAGGTAGTTGTAGGTTGAAATCTATAGCAAAATTATTATAATTAGTTCAAGATTTGGACTTGAATTATGTTTTAAAATAAAGACATCAATTTAAAATAGGCATGTTATCTCTAATATGCCATGAAGGTAACTCTTCTACTTTTCAACACAAGATATGATTTGCAACATGATAAATATGGATTTTAGATGGATTTGGGGGTTTTGTTTGTTTATCAGCATGAACTCTTTCAGGCACGAACACTATGAATAATCCATTTCAGAAATATTCATTTGTTAATATGGAACAAAAGTGTTGAGAATATACACAAGTGAATTAGATTTTTGTTTATATCCATAGATTGGGGAATCATATTTCTATTTATATCCATAGATTGGACCCCAGTAATGTGTTGTTCATCAGGAGTGTTGTATTTGACAATTGGGAGTCTATATGGTCATGATATGAGAAGCATGAACTTCCAGTATTTCACTAAGGCTAATCTTGTGTCTACTATGACAAACACTTGGACTCATTAGTCTCCACACAATATCCCTGTACCCAAAAAAACATAGTTGAAATACTTTTGAGACATGATTTTAGCATGATTGGTGACTACCATTGGAAAGTTTGCAGGAAACTTTGATGTCCAGTCTAGGGTACTACGTAAATTGTCTGCTGAGTTTGGAGATATTTTCCTATTACAGCAAGAGTGTTATGTTGAGAGAACCTTTCTAGAGGATTTTCCAGTCATGCTTCAGAGTAAGTATTCCAATTTTGAATCTGTAAGGCATCAACACACATGCTTGCATCAGAAATCTGTTTCTATCAATAAGAAATGGTTTTAACATTCCCATATCTTCAGTGATCAAATGGAGAAGACACTTGGAGCCACTGTTGGGATTGAAAGAAACATGATTTGTGCTTATTGAGGTGTTGGGCACATGATTTTGTTTGCCATTTGTTCAAGCGCATTGAGGAAAGTACCTTTAGCATGGACAAATGGGTATGTCATCAAATATTTGAAAAGAAACAAACCAGAAATGAATTTAATCTTTATAAGAGCAAAGTTCATCCATGCATGAAGGTCTTATAATCCTGCTCTCAGGATACACCATAACACAAGAAATTCTGGAGATTCATATTTGCTTATCTAAATCACAAGATACATTAGGGCTTACTTATCTTTTTTTATTGGAAGAATGCATATATAAACCTTATGTGCCTTATTTGGGATCTATGAAGAACTAAGGCTTTTAATATGACTAAAGCTAGTAGTGAGGGAAACTGTAGAAGCAACAACAAAGCATACTTCTTCGCAGTATTTCTCCATACAGAGGATACTTACAATTTTTTTCCATGCATACTATTGTGCCTCATTTGTAAATAAATTTGTCCTTATGTGGCATGAAAAGAATCTAATTCTACCTATATATATGACAACAAGAGCATGAACTGTTTGGAAGTCAGAATTGAGGTGTGCTTTGTCCTTTTCCTTATAGAAAAACTCAATTACATAAATAGCATAAATAACATTTTTTCAGTGTATAAAATCATTTAGAAAGATAAGGCACATGATACAGAATTAGAATTAGTTCCTTTATGTTTTCACCTATAATGCACAGGCTACAGATCTTAAAAGACAAGATTTTTTCTAAAGTATCAGTGTCTATACAAGCTCTGGTTTGTTCAAGAAAGAATATAACCAAAAGCCCTAACTAGTTTTCTTAGTTACACTTTGCAATGTTGTTGAATGGCTATAGTATTTTTGTCACCTGGTTCAATTAATAGTAGTGTAATTAAGGAAGGAAAATTCAAGAGGTCCATCACAATTTAGTCTAAAATATTAGTTAGATAGAAAACTCCTACATGTTCCTACAATGGATTGTACTTTTTAGTTCCATTGACCAATCATTTTGATCACTCCTTGGACATTGGTAAAGTTATATCATCTTTTCTTATCTGCCTAGAAAGTATAATGTGATCTAGGTTTTGAGGACCCACTCGTTTCCCTTGTGAGATTTACACCAAGTAAACAATAGCTATGCATGTATTTATTAGGATCATGAAGTTTGAGGTGGGATATAATGGAGAACCAAGCCTCTTTTTCATGGGTAGGTAGCCTTATTGGGAAAATCCTTTCCTTATTTTCATGAATATTGACCGTGTTAAAATTTCTATGTGCCAATGAGCTTCTTGGAGCTTGTGGACTATTCATTGCTGAAAAATTTATTGCTTATGTACTCCATTGCAAGCATAGATTATGGTCAGACTAAGCATATGGCTGTCCAAGTTGAGTAAAACCCAAACAAAATGTTGATAGGGGTTAGCATCCCAATTTGAGACTAGCATGGCAAGATAAGGGTGAACTAGAGTTGCAACACCCTCTCTACCATCATCATGGTTGGAGACAAAAGAGGTTTCATTTGGTCAAATACAATTCAAAGAATTCTTAAGAATGAGCCCAAAAATATTAACATTTTGCAGACAACATATCCAAAGCTTGAAAACCACATTTAATCCTTCTAAATATTATCTTGCAGTAGGGGTCTGAAAGTCCCCTTATATGCATGACACTATTGTCATTGACCTTTGTGTAGGATGGATACATCATCATACTTGTCTGAACTTTTTGGTAGCCCTGCAATGGTATTGAACACATTGGATGTTTCTGGGCCCTCAAAGATGTGAGCAAAAGTATTCATGCATGTTGTGCACCTTTGGTTCCCTTTAGGCATCCTCAAGATCTCAATACTCATAGTTTTGATGGGACAAAGGGGTATGGGCCCTCTTTCTAGAGCCATAAGGTGTGATTCCTTGAGAGGAATAGCTAGTATCATATAGTTGAGAATCACGATTGTGAGACTTAAGGCCTGCCATTGTTTGGTTGAGTTGAAACTGAGGGCAGGTGGCATGTGACTCTTGGGTTGCAATAATCTTTTTTCCCGGAGAGTTTTTCCTAACAACTTGAACCAAACCTTCCTGAACACCAATATTCGGATGAGGGGCCAAATTAAATGGAGGAGCTTGATGGTGTTGAGGTTGCAGGGCATGAGGCTTTATATTTTGAATTCTTTGGTAAGGACTTTGGCTTCTGACATAGGCATTAAGCAAGCTAATGTAGCATAGAACCTGCTCAAACATCTTTATGCACAAAGGTATGTATGCTTACCATAGTTAGTTCTTGTAGCTATTGTAGTGGTTGTTTAGGTGGTTCATTCAACTTATTTTTCCTATTAATAAAATGTTTACTTCACAAGTACTAGTTGTTTATGTATCCTTTTTGACATTTTTTGTCAATCTTTTAAGGTCAAATCTTGTTGGCACTCATTATATTTTCAATCATAGGTGCAATGGGATGAAACATGTGTAATTCCATGACCAGAGAGAGTTTTTCCTTCGGAAATAGAGCTGTTTGTGGCACCTCCTACTCTAAACCCTCAGCCAGTTCATAGGAACAAAAGACCTCCAACATATGTGTTTCCTTCATCCACAGACTTATCAATGCTTGGTATACATTTGTATTAATTATGTGATATGTAAGTTTTTATTGATGAATGCAATGCACGACTATCTCATGCCTTGTTGCTTCATAGGTTCTTGTAAAACCTCAGTTGACTCCATCAGTGTGATCTAGTATCTGCAGACACTGCAATGCCAACAGATGAAGGCAGGCAGAGAAAGTGAGGTGGAAAGCATTCAAAAGCCTATTTTGTGGGGAGCAGAAGTGAATGATGTTAAACTAGGCTCTAGCCTCTCAAAAGCTACCACTAGGATCCAAAAATTAGGTGGTGCTCCATAGGTTTGAACCCACATTTGGTTAGCTCATAAATGGAAGGTTCTAGTTCCTAATATGGTAAATATATCCTTATTGCAATATTTAACTAAAATTGAGCTACCCACATTAACACAATTGCAACAGAATACACATTAACACTCCACAATTCCAAATTAGAAAGCACCCATCCATCATTTCTAACAATGTATGTACTTGAAAGTTAGATTGTTAAAATATACATATTTACTTATATTCCACCTTGCTTGAAAAGTCAGCTCAATTAAACTGGCTCAGCTTACATTGGCTAGTTGTTAGATGGTTCCTCTCCTGACAATGTCAAGACAACTCTTCATGTTGGTATAAACTACTTCGCATATAGATGTGTACCCCTTTTAATTCTGCATTCTATTTCCAATCTACATAGCTAGTTGTCCTCTTCCAAATAGCCCTAATAGTCTCTCTTTGAAAACTATTCTCACAATCCATCCTACAATTTGTGCTACTTCTTATAGCATCAATTTCTGACAATTTCCTTATCCCTAAAATCCCATGGCTCAAATGTGATGACTCACAGTATCAAAGGTATGCATAGCACTTTGCAAAATTGATGTATTTCTATGGACCTATAAATCTGACCTTGCAATCTTTAAAGTCTCTACAACCTCATCACTTCATGCCTCAAAAATTGCATTTGTTTTGCCACTCAGTTTGGAACCAAAGCATCCATGAACAATTATTCTTTCACTGGGGCAACCACAATTGAAATTGATTTCATTACAACCATAGGAATTTGCAAGTTCAACCACTTTTGCAAGGTTGACATGTGACTCCCACCAATTTGAAGAACTATAGGATGTTGCATTTTGTGGATTTCCAAAAACTTATCCAAGTTGTGATATTGGTGAATAATAGTCTCTACCACAACCATTTCAGTATAAATCTAGGCATCGTGAGAGATGAGAGGTGTAAGGGTCCTATAATGATTATCAGTCCAATCCATCATTGGTGCTACACTGGACCATCAACAATGTATTTTGTGATACAATATTTGTAACATTCATTTTCACACTGGTTTTCTCCTCATCTACAGTTATATGGTCTCAGCTTCTAATATGCAAGGTATTTTTCCTTTTTATATTGTTATGCTTTTCTCAAAATTATGAATCAAATTCTACATTCAAGGGTCTAGAGGCACAGTTTAATCATGAGTTTATTTTTTGAATGTTGTACAATAACAGTGTCAAGGAATAGTTTTTCTATCCAATTAGAAGGTTGAGTTCCTTCTCTCAATGAGGAAGGTGGCTTCAATGTTGTGCACCAATTCTGGAATGCTACAACATTGTCAATTTGATTCTCCCTATTTCTTTTATTCTCAAGTTCTATCCTTCATTCCAAAAATGTGATATAAGGCTAGCTTCATTTCTAAGGGCTCTTCATGGGCTTCTAGGGAAAAAGCATGGATGCCAGTGCCTCCTTGTCTAAGAATTTTTTTGCTCTCTATTGTTATAATCCAAATTAGCAAGGAGACTTGTTGGGGTTCTCCTTTATGTATCTACATGGAACTATAACATTTCCCTCACCAGAGGATCAAATTGAACATTGTGTGAGTTCTTTGATCATTCTCTGAAACTCTCAAAGGAAAATTACCAAAGGGGTATAGTCTGACCACAAGTGTTAGCAAGTGAAAAAAAAATGGTCTGTCAAATATGTCACCTTGGTTGAAGACAAGATTGATTGATTTCATTTCCCTTGAATGTTTTTATGCATAATAATGTTTTTTAAGCTTTAATCTAGGAGGGAATTGTCACTTGTATGCTTCAGCCAATGTGACTTCTATAAACTGAGAATAAATGCTGAAATAACAACTCCTTATTATATATATGAATCAAAGAGACGAGCTTCTTCATCATGGTGCAACAATGATGACAAGATCACCTGGTATTCTGTGCACATTCATGGGATGTTGAGGCACAGTAGTGTGGGAGGTACAACAACAGTGGATATGTAGGCAGTATTAGAGGGTGCATATTTGCAATAGCCTTAGGTTTATTCCAATTTTAACTGTTGTCATAAATTTAGAACAATACATGCTTTTCTTTCTTTATAATAGCTTCTATTTTTATCGTTAAGTATATTGTTGTTCTATTTTATTTACAGTGCTTTGCATGTGAAAGATTCCAAGAATAGATGGGGTGTAGATCCTTGGAAGAGAGATATGCATGCATACTTGCACTCCCTTCTAATGGGCACACCTTCCTAGGAATGGTTCTCTGATGCAGATTAGGGTGTACTCCTCTAGGACAAATTTCAACCACAACATCTCATCTATAAAGAAGATCGTCTAGATGGATTATTGCTAATTTGTTGACAATCTGCTAGGATTTGTGCCATCGTTGTGTATTATTTTTCTTTGGTTATTAAATGTAGATGCAATATTGAGTTTTCATATTTGTGTGTACTTGTTGTTCATATGGCCCCCTTTTTGAGGGGGTTGCCCAGACACTCCTTTGGGGAAATGTGTCTTGACACTAGGGAAGCATTTTTTGAAGTGCAATGTTTCCCAAGGTGCAATGTACCTCTGGAGTCTGAGAAATGTGGAGACATGCACCCTGAGGGATGTGTCCCTGTGAAACATTGAACTTAACCTCTCAAATGCAATTGCTTGTTATCCTTCTAATTTGGCCTTTGTGCACATCCCACTCTACTTTGAGGCAGTGCTTGTGGCTTAATTATTTTATTGTTTTCTGGCTGTTTCAGGGTGTCTTTTTGTTATTTCTTTTCATATGTTTCTTCTTTGAAAATTTTCATGTGACGTGAATTTGATATATTCTCTTTACAAGAACATAATGGAGTTCCCTTGTTTGCATATTTTTATCCCTATTTCTATTGTAAAACCTTATACATGGAAGGCATCAATGCCCCTCATACTAATATATGTGGATGTGTGCATTGATTTCCTATTTCAGGCTTTTCAACTTTCTTGCTCAACTATGGATCATATTTGCTAAATATTGTGATTCAAATTCCATGCAGATTCCTGTTAGTTTTCAATATAGGTGTCTAGGGAGTGAGCGTGAATCTCAACGAGTTGCCAGAGGACGAGGGTGGAACATGAATAGTCAGCTTTCTTAAGCTAATTCAGCTAGCAGTGAGATGCTTGATATACATAATTCCATTCATGAATCCATGTTGACTGCAACTGCTGAAAATTTTAATTCTAGACAGAGCTCTGACATGGTAGCAAGTTCTTCCACAAGTACTGTATCAACTGATCCTCCCAGGTATCTCACTGCAGTGAGTAGGAGAGCACTTAACTCCCCTCTTGAAGAATCTTCCTTTCCTCCCCTTCCTGGGGCATCAGAAAATGCTTTGCATAAATCTAGGAACAAAGGAAAGGAATAGTTTTTCTGTCCAATTAGAAGGTTGAGTTCCTTCTCTCAATGAGGAAGGTGGCTTCAATGTTGTGCACCAATTCTGGAATGCTACAACATTGTCAATTCGATTCTCCCTATTTCTTTTATTCTCAAGTTCTATCCTTCATTCCAAAAATGTGATATAAGGCTAGCTTCATTTCTAAGGGCTCTTCATGGGCTTCTAGGGAAAAAGCATGGATGCCAATGCCTCCTTGTTTGAGAATTTTTTTTCTCTCTATTGTTATGATCCAGATTAGCAAGGAGACTTGTTGGGGTTCTCCTTTATGTCTCTACATGGACCTATAACATTTCCCTCACTAGAGGATCAAATTGAACATTGTGTGAGTTCTTTGATTATGCTCTGAAACTCTCAAAGGAAAATTACCAAAGGGGTATCAGCTGACCACAAGTGTTAGCAAGTGAAAAAAATGGTCCGTCAAATATGTCACCTTGGTTGAAGACAAGATTGATTGATTTCCTTTCCCTTGAATGTTTTTATGCATAATAAGGTTTTTTATGCTTCAATCCAGAAGAGAATTGTCACTTGTATGCTTCAGCCAATGTGACTCTTCTATAAACTGAGAATAAACGTTGAAATAACATTGATCAAATTCTTCCAAAACTTTTACAATGCATTACAACGCCTGATGTCAAACCATGGAAATGTATGTAATCATGTTAGCTATCAAGAAGCTTCTCCCCAGTTGACCATAAAGGCTACAAAAAACCACAAATGGTATAGTTCCAACGTCCCCATACTAATAATTGAGTTGTTGTCAAATTTTTCTTTAAGTCCAAGAATATCTATGAAGTGAATAGTCCTCGATTTTTTGCTAAGTGATCTTCAAGTTTGACTCTTCTATAGAAAATAACATAAGCATTAAATGTCTTTATCCTATCTTCACTAACAAGAGAAATGTGGTTGTCATCAGAGTTATACCACTAGTTCTCCTCTATTAAATTTACGTATGCTATGTAATGGTCACCTATTGTACTTCCATAATGGTTACTCATTGCATACAGCTCATAGATATTGGACTGGCAAGGCCCGTTCTTCCCATCAACAATTTTTTTAGGTCGAGATCAACTCTATTTTTTTTTCATAAACTGACAATAAAAACATTTTAATGTGAACAAGTAGTAGGTGCTTAGCATAAACCTAATTTGCTAATTAATCCAAAAATTGAAGAAATTTTGCGTACAAAACTCCATTTTAACCCATAAAAGTCTCATTAAATCTTAGTTCCATAGATATAATTTAGAAGAGAGAATTACGCCAAAGAATATATAGCATAGCCAAGCTGACTTTTAATACAACCCAGTATCCCATAAAATAGCTTCCCTCCAATGGAAAGGTCTAGAGAAGATATTGCCAAACTGTTGGGTATTAGTGAAGATTGTAAGTGTCTGCCAAACTTACAGTCCTAGAATGTGTGGTTAAGTCCTCTTTCTCATCACACCATACATGAAGCATTAATGGGTTTGGTTCTAGCAAGTCTATGCTTGCTAGCTACTCCTTGAACTGGGAAATGCCATTCAAATTCTCTAAAGCATGGATGCTCAAGGTGATAGCATTATTTTTCCTTGATAGTTTGATTCTCAACGTCCATAACCATCTGGAAATCTTCTTCTCAGTGGTACCACTCTTGAGGCTCAACTATTGCAAGGGTTCTCTTAAGTGTCTATTATGTTTATTATTTCAAGGAAGACATGCATATACATTTGTACTAAGATCATTTTTCAGGAATGTTCTTGAAATGTAAATCAATCAACCAGATTCAGATTCAAACAGGTCATTCCATTTTTCAAAACCCTTGTCTTAAGAGGAATTTGACACCTAACCTTGGAACTGAGACGAGAAACACAGTAGCAATTCAAAGACACCAAAATATTAATTACTACTAATGCCAAGATCTCAACTAATGTCTAGATCACATTAGATTCCATCATTCCATATTATAAGAAAATAAACATTTTTCCATCCTTTCTAAATTCTCTTGAGGACAAAGAAACCCTGAAGAGTGAAATCAAATGCTTTGCAAATGATATCCTTTAGAGAAAAGAGGCCATTGATACTAAAGATATTCTCAGCAAAGAGAATCCAATGTCTAATCACAATTTTCCACAACACATTCCCACTGATTTCTCTAACCCTCTACTTTGCAGCCAACACCAATCCTCTAGTCTTCACTGTAAATAATGATTTTACTTGTTTTTCCATAGAGAGAGCACAAGCTCTGTCACTTTTGGAACTTCACATTTGAATCAATCTCCTCAATTTTGTTCATGGAATTGGTGGTAGATGGTTGTTTTATATCTTATCTGCAATTTATTCTTAACTCTTGCATTAAGCATTTGTGGGATTAACTCTAAATTAAATTAAGCCATGGGACTATAGATTCTCTACAAATCTTGGTTGTGATAATTTTTGCTTCTTACATTTTTCTCAATTTTATTTCCATTGTGTGTGTTTGTTGTAGACATGCAGATATAAGAAATAACACTTTTTCTTCAATCCAAAAGTTCTTTCATCTTTCTAAATGTTGGTTTAGAATCTAGTATCATTGCTATTAGTCTACAATTAGTAATTGACATGTAAAGTTTTGGTATCAAGCCTCTACTGTTGCAAGTTGAAAGGCAAATTGGTACTGAATATAACTTGGGATAATATATCTCTTAGAGATCATTTTTTCAATAGTTTGTTTCATTATTGCTGGAAACTTGAAATGTCCAGGCAACAGTTGAAGTTTGAAATTCATAACAATAAAGTGGTTTTGGTTATTTAAGAAATATGGCAGTTTCACAAGTCTCACTTCATTTTTGTGACTTAGCTAACTTAAACTCATTTGGAAACATTGTATCTCCTTGCAGGAAGACCTGGGAAGGTCTACAACAAATTATGGACATTTTTCTAGACCGTCAAATAGAGCTGATCATGATAGTGAAATTGATCAAATAGCTCCTTATGCTAAGGCATGTTTTGGACATTTGCAAAATGCTTTTCTATCTCCTTTCTCTGCATTTGAAGCAACAATATTTGAAGGCATGTACTCTTTTTCTTCAACTCCAGGTCTTACGAGAGTCCAGGGCCTTGGCATATAATCTTCACAAACATTTGCATCAATAGTAGGTGCATCTCTTTCAAGAAATCCAACACCATATCCTCAGCTAGTCAAGACAGGGTTAGCTAGTCCTTGCTCAACTAAAAAGGTGGGAAAGTTTGGGTTATCTGACAATGAAAGAATTGTTAACCATGACTCATTTAATGCATTTTATTCTTATTCCACAAAGTTCGCTACTACTTTGTCAGACGTTACTTTATCCTCTGATGAAACAACTTCCATTAAGGAGAAAAACCATGCTAAGTCACAAATACCACAGGAAATTATAGAAACTTAAAAAAACCATTTTCATAACCAAGTTTCTTTAAACCAAAATCCACAGCTTTCACATCCCACAAAATCACAAGCTGAATTAGGCAAGTCATGTATTTTGACAAAGGCACAACGACAATCCTTCTCTGGCTTCAATTAAAACAGTAGAGTACTGGCAAACATGAACATGACCTCAATGACTTCCAAAGATCAAGTTACAGGTACCCACTTACATCAACAGTATGCATCTATTACACCTAAGTTGTATGTTGTCACATTAGTTGTTGGGATTCCCAATGGGAATTGCTCAAATGGGAAATATCAGAGTCCACATATTTCAAATGTATGTACTCCTAATTTTGGTTTGAGTGGATATCCAATTAATCCAATTATTTTGCAACCCATGATGGCCAACTTTGTTGCACCTGGTACTTTGGCTCCCACATTTAACAATATTGTTGTAGCTGCTAGCATGGATTCAAGATTTGCTCCCAATAGCCTACCTAGAGGAACATCAGGAGTCAACATAGATCTACAGAACTTATATATATTAAGTGAGACAACGGAAGTTGGAATTCATATTCCAATCATGGATCCAATAAGCATGCAACAATTGCAGAGAATTGCACAATATGCTGCAAGAATGGCCACATGATTGAATGGTCATTCTATATCAAGGAATTGCATGGATGCCTCTTATCTTGATTTTCTTGAGTTATAGAAATCCTTCTTGACTTCTTTGCTTGCTCAACAGCAGTTGCAATATGGTGTGCCATATTTGGGAAAAGGTGTTCCTGGATGTTATGCCAGTCCTTTCATTGGCTTTTCCATGCTATATCCAGCTACCTAATTGGAAGTCTTGTGCTTCCTAGTTCTCTTATGGCATCTACAACTTCACCTATTCGGCATAATGAATGAAACCCTAGTTATTCCTCTGGTTGAAAGAGTTCATTTGTGGGAGCTTAACATTCCCTAAAGCCATTTATATGCATAAATGCCATTGACATTTACTATCATACCAAAATTTTACTACTTCTTGATATTTAGCTTGAAATGGTTTATAAAACCTTTAGAACTTGTAACAAAAGAAATTTTCATGCATTCCCTAAAGCCATTTATATGCAGAAATGCCATTGACATTAACCATCATAATTTGTGATTTTGGCAGATTGGAGCTCTTGGCACAGGCACAAATGCGCTTAGCCAAGTCAGATGAGCTATGAAAAGCTGCTAAAACAAAAGTGCAACTGCATGCTAAAAGGGAGCGTGAGGAGATGGATTCAAAAGTTGAATCCCATGTGCAACAGGCAGAGATAAACAAGATGGCTCTTCTAGAGTCAGAGAAACAACAGAGGGTTGTTGCCTAGGGGAGGATGGCACATTCCCTTCTATAATGGATGTTGCAAGAAGATAAAGATAAAAAGCACATGGAAACACTTTATGCAACAATATGTCAAAGAGTTGCAATTGCAGAGGAGAAGAATTTGGGTCTTTTAGAGCTTGAAAAAAATCATGCACATGCAATAGTTATGAAAGAAAGAAAGGTTACCAATTTTGTTTGTATTCAGAGGGAAATGGTGATTAAAATTTTGAAGGAGAAGTTGGAAAATCGATTGCAAAGGGTATGTGCATGGTGTAGTTGATTTCAACATTTTTTTTCTTTTTAGTTTCCTGCAACTCATTTGTCCCAATTTAACACTTACACAGGCAAAACACAAAAGAGTAGAACTTCTAAGGCAAATAGGAAGATGTGGAGGCATCAGTCATATTAATCACCACAAAATGTACAAGAGTGGGGACTATCTCCCAAGAAAGTTGACCAGTTCATAGTCTAACTTATAAGGGAATTCAAATTTTGATTTTAGAAATGTTGATAGACTGATGCAACAATATTTGTTGTTTTATGAACCTTACTAAGTTCTTGTTTTATAGGGTTTGGAGGCAATTCAAAAATTCAAGACGTAAAACATATGATTTAGCACGAGAGTTTGTTGCATGTGAAATCAATCATTCCTGTATTAATTCAGTTCCATTTGAGCAACTTGTAGCTCACACATAGTCAACTTCCACATTACACGTTGTGAAAGAACTTCTAGTTCACATTGAGTTAGTTTTTGGTGTCACAAGAAAGTCAATCTAATGTTGTGTAGATAGATCATTTTCTTAAATAGTTATCTCCAAGACACGAAAAAATGTCATCAACTAAAAATAGAGCTACAAAGATGGTTGTTTCTCAAGTGTCTGTTAAAGGGACAACTATAGGTAAAAATGTCAAAGGAAAGGAATTGTTAAGGCATCTAGTACATGTCTTTTTGTGTGCCTATATGATTTGGGGTCATCTTGAGGTTATATTCAATGGTAGAGGAGTCCACGAAATTGCACTTCCAGAAGAAACAACTAGGCTCATTCTAGAGTTTGAATTCTTAATCACTATTATATTAGATGCGCTTTCTTCTAGCTCTCTATCAAGACTTTCTTCTCCAGATGCAACAACCGATGATTGGGGTTCTGAAGAACCTCAGACTTTAAGTCAACAACTACCATTTGCAGCTCAACTGGCTACTTTTCATGTTGCCTGGTGCTCTTACTTATATCAGTTTGTGTTGTGGAAATTAAAGGACACAAAATCCCTTGAAGGGGATTTAATTAGAGTGACTTGCCAGCTTGAAGTTTCAATGTTGTAGAAGTGAAAGATAACATCAAGAGATGAGGATGATGCTAGTCATGGCTCAAAGGCCATTCGCAAGAAGGTCTGAATTACTACTTTATATTCACATGCACTTGATATTCAGATGTTCATATTAATTGAGTGTATAATTATGACTATTCATCTATGAGGATTCACATGACTGACTAAAAGGTTCATAGCTTTTCGATCTTAATTTGTTTGTTGTTGTGCTCTATTTTTTATGATGATTTTTGTCACCTCTAATGAGATGATCTTGTTGGCGGATACATAAGGAAGATATCTACAAGTTTACTAGAAGGATTTGTAGGGTGTATTTATATATATCAATTGGTTTCCATGGAGTTGGGATTGTAAAAGCCACTATCTACTATTAGTACACCTTAGTAACTCAAGGTTTTTGGGTTGCTATTGAAGTTGGTTTTGGATTTTTTTTTTTTTGTATTCTGAGTTTAAACTTTTGAGAAAACATTGGACTTCTAAAACACACCTCTTCAGATGGTCTTTTTTTCTTTTATCTACCATCAATTAATCCTATTAAGACAAGTTAATACCTTTTCTTAGTATGGAATACCTACTTCAATATCAATAGTTTTTTTTGTTTTGTTTTGTTATCAAAACCCAATTTGAGTCTAAATTCTCATCATTACATGCATTTTATAGGTTCTAGAAGATCAACAACTTCTGCAAGAAAGGGTTCTTCGTTTGAGTGGAAGTGATGGAGCAACAAGGATGAAAATGACACTATCAAATGCATGAGATAAATTTATGGAATCAAAGGAGAATGGAGCTCTACCAATGCCATCTCATAGTCCCTCTGATGTCCAAAATAGTGATAATGGAAAACCAAAGAAGGTTGCTCGGTCATTATTTAAAAGCACTTCAGAACCAGAAACTTCCTCAAGCACTAAGTCTAACTCCAACAATAGATTGGGAGATGCACTTGAGGAAAAAATGTTAAATGACAATGAAATTATGGTTAATGATATTCTTCATGATAGAGATAGATAATTGGTTGATATTATCTATGGAATAAATAAAGGTTCTGATAAAATTAAGGTGAGGATAATTAGAATCTGCTGAAAGGTAAGACTTGGTCCTCTTTTGGATGAAGTAAGTAGATAATTTAGTTCCTTCACATATGTTTTGCAGGCATAGGTTAAATCAACAATGGATAAAGCTTTTTGGAATGGTTTTGAAGAGTCCCTTGGGTTGTTGGAGTTGTGAAAGAAGTCAGGGATGAACTTCTTTTATTGATTCCTGAAAGTTGGAAACAAGAACTCCTTGAAAGCGTCGATGTGGAGCTCTTGTCTGCTATTTCTTTGGAAGTGATAGCGCTTATGTGGCATTGTATTTATGTGGATTTTGATTGACTTCCATATTTTCTTTGTTCATCCAAATACTGGAGTCACGAATCCAAGACATTGAGTATCTTAGCAAGCTTTTGGGTTATGCATTAGGTGTTGTATTGAAGTTTGATATTCCAACACATCATAAGGAGTCAAAAGCATCCAATGAATTTTATTTCATGAATTATTTGAGATAGTGGTTATAATGGACAAAAATTCAAACCTTTCCTTTGCACGTGCATTGGTGAAGGGCCTTCATTTTAAAAAATTTCTACCCAAGATATCACAACAAGAAAAATATTGATATTGTAGAAATTGTTTGAGGACCTCATTGAGGATAATTTTTCTAATGTTTTACTTGATTGATACCTTCTCATCTGTCAAAAAGGATTTAAATATGAATTAATATGTTCCTAAAACAAATCATATTCAAATTTTATAAAATTAAAAGATAAAAACAAATGTCAATTCCTTCGTTTGATTGTTACTTGACTCTGTTGTGGGCAGGTTACAATAAATGTGATTGGAAAAAGGATGGGGAGACAATGTAGAGCATGTCTTGGATATGATTCATTTGTTTTTAGAGATCCTTCAAGCACCTGAGCCATCGACTTTGGAAATGTTTCTAGTAGGGATTCCTATGGTTTTTAATGTTGTGATTCTTTCACCTCATGGTTATTTTGGGCAAACAAATGTTTTAGGAATGCCAGACATGACATCGGTGGACAAGTAAACATATTTTTTATAATTGCAATGTCCATTCCATGATATACTCTCTTTATTGTTTGATTGTATTTTGGACGTTTCTTTTGATTTTGTTTTGTCTTTTAACTATGAAATTGAAAATACTTGGTATCATGTCTATTTAAACAACAACCAAAGATTGAAGATGAAATTAGTATTACACGATATTGATTGGAATCCTTGTAGCTATTTTTTGTTAAAGGATTTTCATGGCTATCAAAAAAGTTTACTTTCATGTTGTTATTTGAGAACATGTTGTTTATATGTTTTACCAAGTTCATATATTAGAAAATGAAATGTTGTTACGAATAAAATGATAAGGATTAAACATCACACCTCAGATTATTTGTTTTCACAAGTTATCTATAGCTTGAGCTTTTTAGCATGTAACTTAGTTGACATGATTGTGCTTAAGATTTCCTTGAAAGTTGAATATTGAGTTACTAAGGTGTTCTTTTTTATGGTGACATTTTATTTGCTTTGTTTATACAGGTCATCTGACCACATTATAGTGACCACTATCGCCCAATTGAAGAAAACTTGTTTGAGTTTCTTACTTGTATGGGGAAAATGGCTTTGACATTACTGATGTTGAGGAATATGTCGTATAAACTCTTTATAGTCTACTTTAGTTTATATTTTCATGTTCATTGTCTTTCATGTCTTACACTCTGCATTGTATCTTCTTTTGTTTTCAGAAAATGAACTCAGTGTTGATGGTAAGAAGCAGGAATTGAAAAGAGAGGAGAGAAATAACACTGGAGCGACAAATGCAAAGAGAGAGAGGGAATATATCTAGTCTAGTGATACCCTTAGAGCTAATATCCCACATAATACACACACATAAAAATTGATGGTCAAGTCTTCAGAGTTGGTGAATTCACTTGCAATGCCTCGACAACACAATGATAATGTTTTGAAGTGATGAAACATCATTTCATGTGTAAAGTGTAGTCCAACCAATATTAAGTTGGAAATTTATATTGTAATACTTAACATTTCATATAATATAATTTATGTGGTTGAAATTATTTATAGTTGCACTTGATATTCTTTAGTATTGTAATTAACATATGCAAATTTGGGTTTTCATATTAGATGAACATGCACATTGTATGACATTTTTTAAATCATACTAATTAATTTATGTTGATTAATAATGAATGCATAAAATCAACCTAAAACTACTAAATTAGTAGTTTATATTGATTAATGATGAACAAAAATAAAATGAATATACGACTGAATTAGTCATTTGTAATGATTATTAATGAAAGTAAATGAAATGAATATAATCTACTAAATTAGCAATTTATATAATGAGTATGAAACTACCAAAAAGTATAAATGACTACTACAAATCATAAATTTATGATTACAAATGATGACTAAATTTTTCATATATACGACTATTAGTAGCTAATTTACAGTATCTTATAACACGACCAAAATTTAGTCATATTTCTTTGATCATTAATTGGTTTCAAATGATGACTAAAATTTGCATATATATGACTATTAGTAGCTAATTTACAGTATCTTATAACATGACCGACATTTTGGTCATATTTCTCTAGTCATTAATTGATTTTCTCGGATGATCATATAGTAATATATTTTGTTGTATATTTGGTCATTAATTGTGACAATTAATGACTAAATCAATGACTAAATTAAGAAACAAATTTATGACTAAATATACTACTAGACGATAAAATTGAGACAACCAATTAATGACTAAGCGAAAAATGACTAAAAATTGGTCCCGTTATAAGATATTGTAAATTAGCTACTACTGGTCATCGACTGAAAAATGGTCATTTATATGCAAATTTTAGTCGTTTTTTAAGTAATTAATTAGCCATTTTGTACTAGTGTATGTACATACCTACATACCTCCCTTGATGGGTTAGTCTCGCGTCTTAGTGCAGTAATGCACCATTGAAAAAATTGATCATCTGAGACAAGTCGGTTTGTAGAGTGGTCCATTTGATATCTTCAAAGTGCTCATTTTATACATGCCCCTACACCATCATGTTTTCCTCTTCCATGACCGGTCTCAAAGAAATTCCAAAAATGTTTAAAGTTGGTTTTCATATGAAGACGACACAACCAAAAAATTGATCGTCAAGATTTGAATTGACCCACACATCCATATAACCATATCCAATGTTTATTGAATTTTATTCCATGGCCTTTCAATGAATCATAAATCCTATCAAAGCAATGTTGTACAAAATGTGTATCATGTGTATGATCATCGTTGATAAATGATATTCTTTAATAACATGGTGATTCTCACCGGTGTTTTCTATATGAACAACATTCTATTCATCATGTCTATATAAAACATGGACAAGCATAGAGACATGGTCAAAATGATAATGTCCACTATGTATTTCATTTTGTGCAATAAATGTGTAATTTTTTGCAAAATCAACTATTGAAAAAATAGTCCCTGGTGGAACATTTTCATGGTATTTTTTGAATTGCAAGTCCTACCATCTAGCTCTATGATAATGCTTGGTGTATTTATAAATTTGTGTCTCAAACTTCTTCAAAAACTCTATCACATAAATTTCTTCTTGTAAATTAATCCTTCTAGCACTTGTACTACAACTTGCACCAATCGATGTATGGATATATTCATATCTCTTCCATTCCACTTTTATTTTGGACAATGATTGATAATTCATATCAATAGGATTTTTTTGTGAAAAAAAGTCAAATTTCCACAATGATCACATTTTTTACCACCAAAGCATTTATTTTGGTAAAATAATTCATGATTTTCTCTTCCACATATAATTTGTGATATGAAATCATGGATACTAGAAGGAGGAGGTGAATTTATCCAGAAAACAAAAATACCAAAATTAATGAAGGTGTTTTAATATAATTGAAATTCCACATGATAATGACAACAACAAGTGTCACGTACAGTGATAGGCTTAACATACCATGGTTTTTGTTGCACAAAAGTACTGATTGAGAAATTAATTCCACGATTCTCTTCTTTGAACTTATTGAACAACTCTATCTGAGTGGTGTCCAAGATATGTTTTGCATGTTCTTCATACAAATTTCATGTTATTCTTCACCACATCACATCCCTTTCTTTTAGTGAAACACATGAATTTTTCACCCAATATTCATATATCATTTTTTTTACATTTTCTCCAAGTCTATCTTTCTATGGTTTCCTACAAATAACTATCCAATAAGCAAGCTCATCATTTGCATCTATTTGCAATCAAAATTTCCTATGCTTGTCCAATGATTTTCATGAGGTCCCTAATGCTTTTTCCATATATTTTATCAAACAATTTTCTTTAGTTGATGAAACCATTGTTGTTTGTGTTGCTCTACGTGCATCTAGATCACTTTTCTTTCTATAGCTTCCAATTGATTTTATAGCACTAATTATATTTTAAATCATATTTTCCTTCACCTTTTTATCTTTTGTTGATTTTCTAATGCCCAATAGTGTTGTAGCTTCCTTTAATTTCTTAGATTTTAAGAGACCTATCAAAATTTGAGCTTGAATTGTGACTTTTTCATCTTTGAAGAACTTATAGATAATGATCTTAACAGGATATTGTATAACATGGCCAACCTTTTTATCTCCATATGTTTCAGTGTCAGCATTTTCTAGCATCTCATCATCACTATTGATTTGATTTGTATATCTGAGAATTTAATGTAAATGAATATAAATATAAATTAAATAATTAAACTAAAAAATAGTTTTCATGAAATTGAAACTAATAAATATGTATAATTTCAATAGTACATGACATATATATATATATATATATATATATATATATATATATATATATATATATATATATATATATATATATATATATATATATATATATATATATATATATATATATATATATATATATATATATATATATATATATATATATATACTTGAATCTCTTTCAACATCATCAATGACTGGTTAATTTTTTTTTTCATTTTGTCTTTCAACATTTTCAATCTCATCATCAATGTTATGAGGAAAATCTCTCTTTGTTTACATTGCAACATATTTTTCAAATTAATTCATCAAATAAAAATTAAATTGCACAATAAACTATCGAATTTTAAATATCATTTATAGTATCTACATTTACATACCTAGTTAAACATCTTGTTCAGATAGGTTTTCCCTTTTAATATTTAAGTGTTCTTCCTTCTCTATTTTCTAATAGTTTCTCAAGTATTCTCTACGATCCTCCATGTCTCTAATTCAATCATTTTTTCTCTTGCAAATCCATTGAGTCCCCGTGATAACTCAATCTATATAGATTTTTAAAATCCAGCCAAAAAAAGTCACTTTCAAAATCCATCCCAAAAAATCACTTTCAAAATTCAGCCCAAAAAAATCTATTATCCAAAAGTTAGATTCAAAAAAGTTTGATATTCAAAAGCTGCACATGAGGGATGTGAGTGAGAAAATGACATTTCGACCAAGTTTATTTACAGATTTTGGCCAAAACAGTTACATTGATGGTCACATCGTTTCAATTTCGTAGTTGATAGAAAAAACATAAATGAGTTTGGGCTGAAAGAAACTTTTCCATTAAATATAACATTCATTCAGAGAAAAAAAAAGTTGACAAAAATAAAATAAAATCAGTTGAAAACCTGCAACTCTATAACAACTTCGCTCTGTTAATCTTTCTCCAATTTTGGAATAGTTTTACTCCATCAGATATAGTGAATTTACATTTTGAACCAACAACAACATTTGCAAAATTGAATCTACTTTCACTAGATATAAATTTTATAGAATTTCATAGATATTCACTAATTTTAACTAATTTTCTAGTAAAATGTAATCAAAAATTTTCTCAAGGTCATTATGATTTATTGAAATAAAAAATTGTGTCTTCCAAAATACATGATGAAAAGATATGAAAATTTTATGGTGCATTACGTTGGTCCATCCTCTTTAATGGGTAGTTATTATATTTTTAGTTTTTAACTAATATGACAAGAAACATGGTGCTTTGTTAAACATCTTCAAAATATGCAGTTTTTTCATATTAGTTCAATTCAAAAAATTATAGTAATTATGATATGTATTTGTTGGTTTCGTAAATATAACCATATCAAATTATAGTCTATCTAGATTGTTGCAACACATGTTTTTAAAAAAAGTGCAAGGTTAATAAAGAATACATTGGGGCCAAAAAGCATAACATTTTATGAATCCCTTGATTTTTAAAGAACACACAGTTAGACAATTGTTGAGTTGACATATCAAATGTGAATAATAAAATTATAAAAAATAAGCAATAGAAAGCTAATAAAATTTCACACAACTTTTCTTTTTACTATAAAATGAAATTAGAAACAAAAAAATGATTTTTTCTTAACGAAAGTTGAAAACTTCTAAAAATTATATTTTTTCTCAAAAAAGGACCAGAAGTGTAACCCAAATTCACATTTTCACACATATTTATAAATATATTTTTAAATTAATGAAAAAAAAAAAAAAATTATGTATGAGGCTAGCGTATTTTATATGTCAATCATGTAGCAGAGATGTAAGCAGAGGGAGCAACAATAGGAGTAGGAGAAAATAGTGGACCCATAAAATATGGTTCAACCATGGGAGACTAGAGAGAGGGAGAGGGATTTATACCCTATCCCTATTACTTTTGTGATCCGAGCACACTTAAGGAATGTAGGCATCCTCATGTACTATGAGGAGGCTACATCCCTAAATGTGTGCTCTGTTTTATTAGCGCATATGATCTGTCGATGGAGTGCCCACGAGCAGGGTTTCCATGTCGGTCATGGGGCGTGGTATAGGCCCTCATAGGAGGAAATATACTTTATCATTGGGATATCTAGGAGAGGGAATTATTTTCCAATGTTCCCCGATGTCACCCATGGGGTTGCTGCTGAGACTCAGCTTGCCTACATTCATAAATATGTCGAGCCTCATGCAATACATCTAGCATATTTCTTGGTGCATGGTGGACATATACAAATTTATTCTTTTGCTACACAGGAGGTTAGGTGCTTCTTTTTATTAGTCACCACCATTGCACACTCTAGTAGTGATGGGAAGCCCATTAGTTTCCCTATTTGTATTATGCCAATTCTTTGATTCAGGTGCCAAGTTGTATTAGATGGTATGCCATTTTTTAGGGGGTTTTGTATGGCTTTAAATAGATGTTGTGCATTGAGACATGGGAGGGCGGCCTTCCCTTTCAATTTGAAGGTTTTTTTATTTTTTTTTGTAGCTTTTCATAGACGAGGCCTACATTTTACTATTACCCTCTTACGTTGATGACTTAGGACTGGATGTGCATTTGGGGGTAGATGATGCCAAAGAGGGGCTTGCTAGAGTATTTGGCAAGGATTTTCGTTGAGGCATTAGCGCTACTAGCCAATGAGGATGACGATGTGTTTATTATGTTAGTGTTTCTAGATGCAAGGATCGATTAGAGAGTGTCCCAACATCATCTTCACATTGGCTGAGTCTCTAGATGATGCAGGTAATATTAGTGGTTTCGGTAAATTAATCTACTTTCATTCTATTGTTTTAATTAATTATAATAAAAAAAATTCTAGCACATTCGTTAACTTGTTTTATTAAATTATTTAATGAAATTATCTAATTATTTTTGTTTACTATATACTTTGTAGACATCGACACATTCGATGGGGGCATGCCTCCTCCCCCACCAAATGGAGATGAGGAGATGGGGCAAGGCCCAAGAGGGTGAGGCACATCCTTAGGGGGACATAGGCATCAACGTTTGTAGGGCTAGTCCGATTTTGGATGGACTACTATGAAAAATTGGCCAGAGTTCTTTTTGAGGAGAAAGTCCACCCTCTGAGCGCTCGAGATTCTAGCACAGATCGTAGGTTTTTGGATCTCTACGGGAACTATTTGTGTGAGATGATGTCTCTTATGCATCATATTGTTAGAGCTAGTAGGGTGTTGGTAGCGATGAAGGATGCATGCATGCAACAAAATATACGTCAAATGAGGGTGGTGATCCTGATGATGAGGTCAATGATCATGACCATGATGATGAGAGTGGTGATCATGATCATGATGATTATGATGGTGATTATGACGCTTCTAGTAGTACTACCCCATCATATCATGGCCACTAGGCACTTGATCATGAGATGCAAAAGCTAGAGGATGTACCTTATGTTTCTCTTGATAAATAAAACCAACCACCATAGAGTTTTCCAGACTGCAATGTTGAGGCATTAGTTCATGATCGAGTGTCTTTTGTTGCATACTGGCCACCTCCTCCTCCACCTCAGAGTTTGACAAATGTTGAGATAGTAGTTGACCATCTATCGTCTTCTACTACAGACTAGCGACCTCCTCCTCCCCCTCAGAGTTCAACAGACGTTGAGGTAGTAGTTGACCATCCATCGTCTTCTACTGTAGACCAAGCAGCTAGCACTACTACGTTTGTTGTATAAGATATTTAATTGTAGTTATTTGACTTGTTTATATATATATTGCATTTTTTTTGTTCATATGTACTTAATTTATATGTTGGTGTTGATGTGTATATTGTTAGGTCATATTAGATATGTTCATTTTTTGTGCTTGCAAATAGATGTGTATGTGATAGCATTTATTTGACATGATATGTATATTAATTTGTAGATCTGTGTGGTGATGATGTTAGATTACAATGTTTTTGTTTTGCTATATGTGATCAGGATGATGATGATTGTTGTATTATTAAATTCGTGTGCTAGCTAATGACATTTATATGTGCTAGAGGTGTATATAATTAGATGATGGTAGTGAATTTGAATCTGTGTCTTAGATGATGTTTTTGTTTGTTAGATGCTTATCATCATGATGTTTATTTTTATGAAATAATATTTATTATAGATTATGTATTGGTGAATTTATATCAAACTTTTATATATGAAATTGCATGCAAAACGACTTTTAAAAAGTGCAAAGATATTTTTCTAAATTACAAATTTTAGTATGGTTGAAACTATGATTGTAAAATTATGATAAATATTATTCTATTGCTTAGATAGTTCATTGATATTCAATCTAACTTAATTAGTAAAATATTTCAATACTCACAAGGAAAAAATAATTAAAGGTAAAATAATTTAGTTAGTTCTTAATAAGACGAAAATGTGTAACTTGTTCAATTTTTAATACAAAATATTAATAATAATAAATTATTCAAAAATACAATTCAACCAATTCAAAATTGATTTATTAAATTCAATCTATTGTTAAAATTTAAAAACTTAAGTCATAATTTTTTATAATTAATTTAGATTTAGTATAACTTACAAAAATTCTATTTTTATAAAATTTAACTAAAATTATGAGGTTTTCAAGCAGTTCAAATTTAATATTTATAGCAACTTTTACCAATGCAAATTAAAAAATTCACTCTCTAAAGATGAAGATCAAGAAATGTAAAATAAGGCTTGTGAAGTTACTTGTAGTTGGGGATTTTCTATGTTGGAAGTTCTCCCTTAAAGAGGCAAGTGAACATTTTTCTAGTAATAAAGATTTAACATTTTGGTGTAATTTTGGTCCTTTATTTTCTACTGTATTGGTCTTAATTAAACTCTTTTTAGCAATAAATATGATTTAAAGAATATAAAATTATACTATATTAGATTTAAACTTTTGACAAATAATATATTTCATTATTCCTTAATGAACAACTCAAAAAATATTATTTTTTCCACACATTTATGAGGAGGTAGTCGCTAAAATTCATATTTTCACATTCCTCCTAGCTAATATTACATCATGTTCACAATGATAAATATATGTCTACTTTAAATAATTTACTTATAAATACATAAAAATAGATATTTATTTTACATAATCTAAATAGGAAAGAAAATTGCATCGCTAAGTCTATTTGAAAGTCAAACAAATTCCTCTTAATCACCATCACATTATTTATCATTTAATTCTTAGTTGTAAAATAGTTATTAGTTCAAATTTTATTTATAATTACCATTGAAAGGAAAAGTAAAAATTGTTCCATTAACCGTGAAGAAAAAAATTAAAACCTGTCATGCATCCATGTAAGCCCATTTGATTCTCTTATGGTCCATACAAAAATGTAATCAACATTTTATACATGCATAAGACCTCCTTTTAGTTTACATAATGTTGCAAGAACTGTAATTTAAATATAGTAAACATGACATTACCTCTCATGTCAAGGATTTAATCTTACATATTAATACACAATTTTTTCATTGTTAAAGTTATCATAGAGTTATCGCTACATCATTTATTTTGATTTTGAACTAAACAAGAAGAAGAAAACATGTGAATTGATTAATAAACCAATAAGTATCTAAAGCGAGAATAAATATTCAATATTGTTTCTAAATTCAATGTTTTCTTCTCATTTTTCAATTTGATAAGGATTGTGACCTTAAATCCTTATTATCATAGATATTGCACACAATTGGAAATAATTAGTTTTAGGTGTAAAAATGTTTCCACTGCAAAAAAGTGTAAAAACATTTGTGAATGTTAACAATTATATTATAAAATGCCAACATGACAAACAAAAACACAATATAATTAGCAAAATAAAGAAAAAAAACATACAAAAATAATATAAATGATTAAATAACACAAGTACATATCACTCGCCATTGTCATCACCCTAATTATCTTCCTCGCTTGGAATGATAACATTGTTTTTATCAAAAATATGTTTTGATCTAGGGTTGTGTCTTAATACGGACCACCAATCTCACTCCAACACATCTTGGTAAAAAAACACATGGTTACGGTGTCATGGAAAAACATAAAGCTCTGTAGCATCATGCCACATCTTTGTAGAGTTGATAGATATCATCCTACTATGCGATCTTCCTTGACATCATTCCGATCAAAGGTCTCCCACCACTTGCACCTAAAAATAACACACTAGAATGAAGAGAAATCCGCTTGAATGATCTCTTGTATCTTTCCAACATAACCATATGCCCCCTGCATTAGGCTTTGATCATGGTGGCTAGTGCAAATAGATTGGTCAAACTCAAATTCCACTCCACAGTCTTGTATCATTCATTCATCATTGGTAGCCTCCATGTGAAACTAATGTCTATATGCCGACATATATGCCAGGAGCAAATGAACTTATAAAAAAGTGAAAAAATCACGGTGGCATGTGTCTAATAACCTGAACATAATTAAAAATATAAAATATATATAGATGTTACAATTCAAAGGTGGAGTGTAAAGTTAAAAATATATAGAAAGAGATTATAATTACTGAGTTCTTGCACCCAGACACTATGTTTAACACGTCCTCTTCAACATGCGGATAATGACCAGATGCATCGTATATCTCTCTGACTTGATCAACAACCCAACTATTAGGGCATGTCATTGGCATATTTTCTTTTAAATGATTAGGATAAGACACACTTCTACCATTCAATTGTTTGATTTATTTCCTGTCATTGTCCCATTTCCTACTCTTATGTTCATATAATGCAACCCACGGTAGTGCCACTTCCATATTGTAAAGAATGAATTTGTTGATAAATTCAATTTCTAAATTCACTAATGAAATAAAACCAATATATATGTGTATATGTGTATATATATATATGAAGTTCAATGTGAATAGTTATTGTGTAGTAATTTGAAATATGATAAGAATCCACTTACTCTTTATCATGTATATCTTTCCATTTGTTTCGATAAGCTCCCCTTCCCTTTTGTCTTCATCCCTTTAGTGGTCCCAAATAGCCACACCAAGTGTGTTGTCGATATGCTTGATGTACTCACTATAATAATAGAAAGACTCATATGATATATACCCCTCTACTATAGATCCCTTGGGGTTTTCCCTTTGTCTAAGAAAACCATTCAATTTCTTCATGCACCTCTCTAAGAAGAACATCAAATGACAAGAAACCACCCCAACTAATTCAACCTCATCTACTAGCTAAGTTAGAAGATGAACTTGTAAGTCCATGAAACTCGTCAATAGTTCCTTCCCAAACATACAAACAATCTTAGTTATCTCTTGATGACACCGTGGAATTCTAGCCATATGAATCTCTTTTTATGTGATCAAACATACAAATGTAGACAATTTAGATATGGCACGTCATAGGTCTTGGGGGGAGTCCTAGTTCACACACCCATGCACAAGCAAAGGATAATTACATTGCATAGTAAATAGTACATTATACAAAAATTAATTATAAAATGTCTCATTAGGTAAAAATAAAAATAAAAAAATCATGTTTTTGACATATGTACTCTTAGAAGGTTCAAATGGTCTTGCAATTTCAACCCCAACAAACGGTCTTCCATAGTGAAGCAGCGTCGTAGTGAATACCCATATAAAGAAGGCACCCTCACACTCATTATAACTTCCTTTTCCAAATAAATATCATCTTTCTTTAAAATCCATGGGATGTCACCTTCTTTGAAAGACCAAGAGGGACTAGCCTCTCCTCTAGTTTCTTGTCTTGGCCAATGTTTCTTTTTACTTTTTGAAGAAATAAGGTCCCTCCTAACAGCTAATGTGTCACTTTCTTTTTATGATATGTGCCTCCATAAAGAAGATGAAACATTTTTAAATATATGCATGGGATCTAGTATGTGGTAAATCTTAATATGCTCCCAATATGGGAGCTCATAAAAGAAAGGTTTTCTTTTCATCCCAATGGGAGATTTCTCAACATAGGTGTTGAAGAATTATATATCATTGAACATAGGCTCGCCATTTGAACTGAACATTTCTACAAACTCCTTCTCCTTCTCTATCTCATATGATCTAAGACATTCAGTTAGTGTAATTATCGTAGGCCTTTGTGTTCTCTCTAGTTTACCATTGAAAGTGGATGTTTCTCTTCTGTAAGGGTGTTCTTCTGGGAAGAATACCCTGGAAGAGTCCTACACTAGATTTCATAGGTGGTCAGATCACCTAGGCTTTAGAGAAGCTCCACAATGTTTACATCCATGATACGCTTTTGTTACAAGACCTATGAAATTGTTGTATATAGGTTGACATGTTAGTGACCATGAATATTAGAACAATTGTAGAAAATTAAATTAATATGTGAAGCAATATTGTTAAGTATATAAACAAATCAATTAAAATGTAATTTACCAGAGAAACTCCTAAGTCTGGATAATCTTGTATGGTATAAGCACATATTCCATACAAGGTAAAACTCCTCTCTGTTGCGATGGGTATTGATACATCGTACATATGTATCCCTTCCTGTAATTCCTTCAACTCATATAACAATAGTTGTATGTAGACATCCATATTCTCCACTTGTATTCTACCAAGGACTATGAGAGCCAACATAAGATGTTCATTCTTCATGGACAACTATTGGGGTATATTGTTATCAATCACTACTATAGGCCAAACATAATAGTTGGTGTTTTGGAGGGAATATGCGTTGGCACCATCCATGGTTATGCTAAGTCATATAATTCATACTTAATCCTTGAATTTTTTAGGTCATGTATACTCTATATGCTTCATGGCTATTGAATCTGTTGGGATTCGCATAACTCCTAACTCACTTCTATGTGAGGCATGCCATCCTTGCAACATAGATAATTTGTTGCAATGAAATAACCTTTGAAACCTTGGGATTATAGGCATGTGCCTCAATATCTAATGAGGAGGACCATGTGATTTACTCTTTTTTTTTAATTACGATACCTGTAATGCCCACATTTAAGACATATCTCTTTGGGTGCATACTCTCCTCTATATAGAATAGAATCATTCGGACATGCATGATATGATATGTACTAAAAACCCAACATTTTCAACAACTACTTTGCCTCTTCTTAACTACTTGACAAGACATTATCATTTGGAAGATTCTTATCTTTGAATAACTTGTAGTTGGTGGGGAATATAATTTTACAATGTCAATATTTAACGTTCGTAAAATCAACCATTTTTAATGTTGATTATGTGACAAGATTTCTCAATATATAAGGGACTTGATCGATCATGCAGATGAATCACCTCAATATTACCAAGAAACATGCATTCGACATGCCACAAATTTATTTCAAGTTGTACAAAAACATCATTGTCCTGAGCTGAGTAGAATTTGACTTGTCTCTAGGTCCAAAGAGAGGAATGGTGGAAGCATATTTTGGAATTTTAAATAAGCTATCAATGATATGAGAACCATCCCCTAGCTCATCATTCTGGAATGCATCTAACAACATTTCCTCCAAGGCAGTCGTATCCTATAAGTAATCATCCATACCAACCTCTATGTGATTGCCTCCATTGTTGACTTATGATGGAGAACTACTATTGTTGTAGTCATTCCTAATTGGTGAATTTGGACATAGTGAGAATTGAATAGGTGGTTAATTCAACGATTCTTTTTATGCTTCCTCTCTGAGTATTTCTCTTAATACATCATTCCCTTGAGTTGACATTATAGTGGGGTGCACCGGAAGATGGTAGGTAGGTCACTAATTGTCACTAGAATCCTAATTTCAAAAAATATTGAATGTCATTAGTACAATATCAATGATATTAGTAAGTATGCCAATGCAATTGGTTTGATTGAATTACAATATACCAAACAATTATTACCATCACTGATCCAAGATTACGGCTGGAAGATGACATTTTCTAATTGGAAGGGTGAAGAGGTTGTCAAATTTCATCTACAAACTACTTGTGATATGCTACTCTTGATAAAAGCTTCCAGCATTTTTGAAATGGAGGAATATTTTATGTATCTGAACTCAATTATGAATCAGGATCCTCCAAATTTGGATACATTTTTATTCAAATTGACAAGGATTAAAAAAAAAAATTATTAGATATTCGAAATATAAATAAAATCTAAATTTACTGGAGATGGAAAGGAAGAACTCCCTGAAGGAATTTGATCAACAAAATGGAACGAGTTGGAATTTAAAGAATTCGCCATTTCATATTATTAATATTTTGTCCCTACATTTGATAAAACTCACAAACAAAATTTTGTATGCATATCTAAAATTAATATCAAGAACCAGATGACCACAATCTAAATTTCAATATAGTTTTCAAACCATTTTTCAAGAATAAGGCGACTTTGAGCAGAAAATGTATACTATGAACTACTGTAATTCATGTGGATGCATCTTGAAGGATAATTTGAGATTAATATGTTGTTTTATGTGAAAATAAAATTATAGATAGCTTTTAAACCCTACTGGTGCACTTATTGGAACAAAGTGCACCAATGCATTTAAAAAAAATCAGCACCGAAGTGTTCAAATAATACCTGCAACAATTTCTACCATTCCAAAAAAAGATGTTATCATATTGGTGCTCTTGTACAAAAACGCACTGATGCATTTAAAAAAAAAATAACACCGTCGGGCACCTATTTCCGGACATTAGAAAATAAAAATGAATTGAACCAACTCAGTGCTCTTATAACAATTAGAGCATTGATGGTTTTAATTGTAAACTACATTGTTGCGTTAAAATAATTAATTGCACCATTTCATAATATCAAACATTAAAATAACTAGCATTTGCACCAGATGTTGCAAAGAAAACGTCGTAAGGCATAAAGTGCGGAAATCCATCATCCATGTAGTGTGTGCATTATTCAACAAGGTGGATCTCTCTAAATTCGTTGCAAACATTTATGTTGTTGCATTTCTAATTTATTTAGAATCTACTACTACCTCCTCTTCTTGGAATATTAAATTTCTTATCACCCCATGATGACAATCCCTCTAATTATTGGCATCACAGTTTTTTCCACTTTAGTGGGTTTACCTTCAACCTAAAGAAACATGAATTTGAGTCACTCAATTAAAAAGAAATTGCTAAATTGCTATTTATCAGGTTTTGAGTAAAAACAATTAATAACTCATATTTACAACCCTTTAAATATTTACAACCTTTTAAGTCTTGTATTTATAACTCATATTTATAACCCTTTAAAATGAAACTGACTATCTATATTTTTATTAATAATAAAAAGAATCTTCTTTATAAAACTGACACTCACATGCTACTCCTATATATTTATGTTATATTTAATATTCAGTGTCCATCAATTGAATGACAAGATGAAAGCTCAACTTAATTGCACCTTTAAAATGTGACTTAAAAGTTTAATTGGTAATTATTTATTCAGTAATTTGTACATTGTTAATTGCAATCTCTCTTGAAAACCAATGTTTATATCAAAATTTTAAAAACTAACACTCACTTCTCCCGTAGTCTCGTGTTTCTTTATTTGATCGTGGTACTCAAGATTGCCTTTCTCCAAAGTATCCAATGTGAAGATGATATCTTATGTGTTTCCGTGTTTCTTTATTTGATCATGGTACTCAAGATTGCCTTTCTCCAAAAGTATCCAATGTGAAGATGATATCTTATGTGTTTCCACTTTCTCAATAGGTTCATGTGATTATTATTATTTTTGGTGTTAATGTTTATGTTTTTTTTATGCCCATCCATTATTTATTATCTAAACATTGATTGAAAATCCGTAAGTGGCTAGTGTGGAAATTGCAAGGTATGCTGAGAATTTGGTTATCTAGTAAGCTTAGAGTCATTCTTGAGTCATTATCTTTACCATCTCAGGAAGAAGAAGAAGAAAAGCCTATTGAATTGGAAAAGAACCCTAAAAAGTATTAGGATCCATGGGTCATTTTTTTTGCATCATGTAGCAAGATCACATGGTTAATTGATTATGCCACATGAAGAATTAGCCTTTGCCAATATTTAGGCTTATGACTAGGTGATTTTTTCTACTAATATTCTTATACCAATTTACCATGATAATTCTCTTTTAAATTAAAAGGCAAGCATCGTTTTTTAGTGTTTCAACTTCATTTATAAAGAGTTTAGTGCTGATAATTAGTAGATTATATGAAATTTTGAAAATTGCACCAATATATTATTGTTGTAAGGCTCTACATTCCCAATGGAACTCATATAGTGAGTGGATAAAGAAATAATAAGTTTTTCAAATGGTGAAATAATTTTCATATGCGTGATATTGTGATCTAGATAAATAAAACCAAACTCTTCATTTATCATGTGTCTTAAGTCTTTTATATCTCCAGTGTATTTTTCGTACAAATAAGAAGCATTTGTTAATCATGCATCATGTAATATGATCTCCAATCAGTAGAAAAAACTTAATATCAAAGAAAGAAAGACAAAGGAAAATGCTTTTAATGTCCACAAATGACTCAATGTTACAAAAGAGATGCTTGCTAATGAACAGGATAAGGTAGCTTGGGAAAAGTGTAGTAACAGCTTTTATAAAGAATCCTATATAGATTTCCTGTTAACAACATATTAAGATATTTTAGAGAGTAGTTAAGTATGTTTAGAGATGTGCTAAAGAAGATAAGGTCACTAAATAAAAAAAGAAGATAAACATCAATTCTTATTTGAAAATAATACAAAAACGAATTTGTGGGAATTTCCTAATGGTGCTTCTCCTTAAATAAATAGGTTTAAGGCTACATCTAATTACATCAACATGGATAACACAAGCTCTCAAGGATATGGATGTAATTTAATTACTAGAGTTGATATTCATGAAGTGAGAGTGCACACATTAATATCTCCCAAGATTGAGGGAAGTGGAGGTTAGATTAACACATACATGACCTTTGTTGTAAAAGGGATCAAAACAAACAAATAGATTTGCAGGAGTGCATCATAAAAACCTATTAGATGATGAAAAGTAGGCATGTAGGCATATTTTCCCTAGTGTGGAAAATGAGCAAATTATATTTTAGTAGAAAATATTTTCCTATTATTTATAAGGTCTAATATTTTAACAAAAGATTGGCCAATATTTCACAATTTTTTATAATTTAAAGCAAGATTGGCTGAAAATCTAAGAGATTTTATAATTGAGAGAAAGATACGTCTAAATAATATATACATTTTTGGTTATTATATATATATATATATATATATATATATATATATATATATATATATATATATATATATATATATATATATATATATATATATATATGTAGAGGGAGAGAGAGAGAGAAAGAGATTTTGTAACTTAAGGTTTTATATTAATCAAAGACCATATTTACATGGGTTTATAAGGATTTCTAGAGTGACCATGGAGGATACAACCTCTCATCGTTTTCTCCCTGAAAATATACCTTCAAGGTTCCTTAGGTGGATAGCAGAGCTACTATACTTGACATTGGCAGTGTCCAGTAGCTTTTCTAGCCCAAAACCTGCTATGTATGGCTCCATGTCAAAGCCTAGAAGGATGTTGCTTGGCTTAATATTTCCATGAACAAACTTCCTTTCATGTAAATAAGCCAGGGCTCTGGCTACTCCCTTTGCAATTTTAAATGATAAGTCTGTGTTTACAAAACATAATCTACTGCAAGGATGCTAAGCTGGAAATGGCTATCTACCTTTCAGTGAGCATTGCTGACCCCTCCTCAAAGATTTCCTGGACAATGTCTATATTTTGTTGCTTTTCAACTGACTTAGACAATGAATCAGTGGATTTCCTTCTGAAAAAATTCTTAAATTTGCCTTCCTTCTTAACTGGAGTTGGTGGTGCGGATTTCTTAGGTGGGATCAAATCCACTACAATGCATGTAGTGTCGTCCCTAAGTCCTCTTATCCACTTTATTAATGTGGATCCATGAGCTGGATGACACTTGTGGCCATATAAAAGTTTAAAGTCAAGAAGCTTGGTGATAATCGAGCATTTAAATAATATTTTTGAATTTTAAATATTTAAAAATGGTATATTTATTCTGCATCAAAAGATACCTTTAATGACGGAAAAGGGAAGCTGCCTTGATTTTATAATTTCTAACTTCAAAAAACAGGAAGCTGCCTTTACTTTTATAATTTCGAAAAACAATGTGATAGAATTGAATAAAATATCATAAAATATCATAGACTGAAATGAACAAAATTATAATAAAATATAATATAATAGACTGAAATGAATAAAATTAAAATAAAATATTGAACAAAGAAAGTAGTAATCTTTCCATACAAGTAAAATTTAGTAGCTAATATTGCAGAGGGAAATCCCATCATATTACAGAATGAAATCCCATCCTATTACAAGTAAAACTGAGAAATTTCATATACCACAATACAAGTAAAACTGAAACCAATCTTGTAGAGTGAAATCCCATCATATTACAGAATGAAATCTCATTCTATAGGATTTACTAGGGTCATTACAGAGAAAATACACATAAGTGGAGAGCTGATTCACAAGGCATGACATGGACTCTGTAGAGTGAATCCCATCATATTACATAATGAAATAGCATTCTAAAGGATTTACCAGAAACATTACAAAGATCGCTATCACAGTGGAGCGCTGCTTCACAAGGCAGGACATGGATTCTACTTACAGGATGTAAGCCCTTCATTCACCACAGAAACTCTTGTTGTTGAAGATGAGAAGCAGCACAAAAGTTAGTCATTCCACATCTACTTCAAACTTACAACAATATTAACATCCTGCAAATATTCTCATCTATGAGGAGCTTTGGGGGCCTATAGATTACAAGAGAATAGCATAAATTCTTCACTAAACATGTTAGTAGCGTACTGATCATCTTGGCTGTTGGAGACAGAACTGGTGTTGAAGCTCTCTTTCCTCACAAACCCAGCAGGGGCTTTCTTGTCATAATTCTGAGTAGAGAAAGGTTGGGTAACCGAGCTGTATGGCACGTATGGCCACAGTTCTGCACGCTTCCCAGTGCGTTTCACTTTCTTCAGTACCTTGTTCAGCTTCACATATCCCATGACTGTCACTTTCTACATCTTTCTATTTATATACACCATTTGAACTCCTGCACAAAATGTCCCACAAAAGAGAAACAAAATTTATTACAATCATCAAAACCCCAGCTTATATTAACGTAGAAAAGAAAATGATGGGCCACTTTGGCCTGTGGCTTAGAGGTAGATCTCGGTTGTAACAGGTGACAAAAGTTAGCATCTCCTTACAGAAATCAGTAACAAAGCTAATGGATTGGTAATGAGCAAACATAGATCCTGAGGTGCAACTTTTCAAAAGCCCAAAGCTAAAAAAATTGGTAAAACAGAGCAAACATGAACTCTCAGCTGAAAAACTAAAGAAACTTTAAAGAATTAATCAGCACACAAGTAGTTAAAGCTGAAAGCATTTGCAAGGCAGTGTATCATTCTTCCACTTTGATCCGCATTTCCACCATATGTGTCAGTTCTCCTTGTGGTTTAAATAACCAAGCAATGCCTCTTAGTTTTCCAGTATTGAACAACAAATTTCAATGACAGTTTCACCAGAGGCGAGGGAAAGATTTTAGTTAAGTAGTTTTCAAATACTAGGTTTCCCTAAGCTAGATACATTTGAAGAAACATCTTTGTTAAGCCATGGAGAATTAGTATGTAGATTTGCTTTTCAACTGAAAATACTTAGGCATCCATATGCACACAGTAAAGATATCATAACCTACAGCTATGATTTACTGTATGTGCTTTTGTGAAGATGGACATTGCAGTTCATAAGATACTTTTGTTTGGAATTAAATAATCAAATAGCCATTTGGAAGATGGAAACAAGTATAAGAGTTTGACACAAGCTACATTGAGGATTTGAACAAGTATCTTTGGGATGGGTTGCTCTTCATTTGAAATTAGGTTTTATATCATAAACCACTTGTGAATTTGCTTAGCAACTTGGAAGGCCACTCAACATAGTTTTTAAAGAAATTAAATTAATAAGATCTTCCACAAATGTTTTACAACATAAACCACTTGTGAATCTACTTAGCAACTTGGAAGGCTACTCAACATAGTTTTTAAAGAAATTAAAGTAATAACATCTCCCCATGACCTCTGTAACAACGACTATGGAAATATAGTGTCTCACCCCTATGCATGAGTGAAATTGGTCTGAAATTTGTTGCACATAATATGCCTATATGGAAGGTTCACATAAAGAAAGACAATATGGAAGGTTCCTTGTGGCTGCTAGACTCAATGTCTGTGATATTACAACCTTTCTTGATCACTAATATACCTAGTCTTTCTTTTCATATTTACAAAATTGAAAAACACAAAAACCCAATACCACATATAATTCTCACAAATTTAAATTTAATTCCTTTTGACAAAATTTAATAACATGGAAAACCCAAAACCACACAAAATTTTCACAACTTAAAACTCTAGCAACTTTGAACAATTCTCTTACAAAAAACCAATATTACACTAAATTCTCACAACTTAAATTCTAGCAATTTGAATTCTCGCAACTTAAAATTTTAAGAACTTTAAATAGGTACTTGCTACTTTGTAGCTACCCTTGTTTAATAATAGCAGAGGACTCTATGAAAAAAGTGGTATATAACCCTTTCTCACTAAATATTTTTCTTGGATGAACGATTAAAAGTGTGTTTGAATTTTTTTTATATGATAAAAAGGATTAAGCAATTTTTCCATTAGTCTATGACACGTAGTTGATATTTAGAGAAATTAGAAGAGAATGACTTAAGGATTTTATGCAGACCTTTAGAAAGTGAATACAAGTTGTATTTCTCAAGTGCACCATCTATATAAGGTGGTTAAATAGTGTGCAAGACAAGTTTGATTTCAAGCATCAAATGAAAAGGGAAGGAAATATTTAAGTATCACTCAACCTTCTTATATTTATGAACACACTCTTTGACCACAAAAAGGTATTAAGAAAATATTTATTGAAATATTAGTGAGACAATCATATCAACTGAAAAAAACATAGTTCTGTGAGATCATTGAATTGGAGAAAGATCACTTGCAAAAACCTTGACGCAAGATACATCATTCAACAGAAGCTTCTTCTCACGGGAGATGAAAACATCAACTACATTCAGGAAACTTTTAGTGGAATGGATACAAGGAAGAAGTGTCTGACGTATCTCAGAGATTTTTCCTTGGAGATAAAACTGAAAGTTTCTGGTAAAAGTTAAACTTCAGTTGGTTACTTAAAGTTAGTGAGGTCAAGAGTTAATACCCCAAAAGCAGAATTACTATTTGAGAATATGTAGGATGTTAGATAGCCACATAAATTTATGGATAATATACAGAAAAAATGCAAAATGAACTTCGAGCTCATGATAACCTGATGCATACTATAGCAATGCTCATGATGGTCCATTGTTTAGAGAATATCAGAGGAAAGAAGCGTCAGAGCATATGTCCAGTACTAACGTGGCATTCTTATGGTCCTAGTATATGCTTCTTTATATTTGCAACTATCCAAACTGAGGTTATTTTGACCAGACTTATGGCAGGTTTTCAATAAACAAAGGGTACTTGTCAGATTTGCAGCCTGTTCTTACTATCCAATTGTCAATCGATTAATGTCCGACTGTGTGTACACCAGACTTTACTAAGCTTTAAACATGACAGTAGAATCCTTTACTTATCCTACTTCAAACTCCCCGACTGTAACGCCATTGTAGCTTGGGGTCATCACAGGGCACCGATGACCCGAATCTACAATCACGATAAGGATGACCCCTGAAACCTAGGGATAAATAACATTTGTTATTCTCAGTTGTGAATGAAAGCTCAGTTTGGCTTTGTGTCTGGGCCCTCTGATGACCCAAATCTACAATCATGATAAGGATGACCCCTGAAACCTAAGGATAAATAGCATTTGTTAATCTCAGTCATGAACGAAAGCTCCGGTGGCCTTCAGAGAAATGTGAAAATTCAAAATCCTCCATCAAGTAAGGTTCTCCCGTAACGATTAACAGATCTTCATCTACCATTGTTATTGCTAAGGCCATGTTGTCAATCCTAGAGCATTCGAATAAATGAACAAGAGAAGTCCTGGTTTATTTCAAGTCCTGGAAGAGAGGGATAGAACCTACCTTCTAAAATGTCTTCAGAAGTGAAGACTCAAACCAAATTGTAGAGAATCATGACATAGCCACTTATGTACCCTAAAGTTCATTTGAAATCAAATTGTAGCCCGTCATTACGAGGGTCTTTAGCTACCCGAAATATTGTCTGAAACTGCTAATATGAACTATCATCACAGCCATAAGGTCTCTGATTCTGTCAATGCATTTAACAAGAATGTAAATTTCATTTTTTTTAGATATACAGGGGAAAAATCAGAGATCTAAAAAACAAATAAAGCACAGTTCCCAAAGCAGTTTCAATGAGGAATCGATATAAAGAGATAGTTACCAAGGTAGTATCAACGACATCCATTTCAGTAGAAAAAACATAGAGCATTTTTAAAAAGTGATCTATGGAAAGAGTTGCAATCTTCAAAGAGAAGCTTTGATTGGTTTTCATTACTCTTTTGCTTGACATTCCCCATAATTTAAGAAATCTTCAGATAAATTTCCTCAAAACCAATCATTCTTTGGCAGAGAGAGAAAGATCTGAACTGTAAGTTGTGTTCTAGCTTGAGCAACTTAAAATTGATATCATGACATGCTGTCATGGGCTAGCTATTATTTGGATTCATATGTTTCCATTAGCTATCAAGTATATTCACAGTGATGCACCCCATAAATTCACCAAATAGAGCAAGATCATAACAATACATAACATACTAGAAATTAGGTGGGAGAAATCACCAAAACTTAAGTTGATAAACAGAAATCCTATAGTTCATCTCTTTATTGAATCCACATTATTTGTACGTTTCACATCATTTCTGTTAGGCAGCAATTTAGCCCTAGGCAACATTATAAACAACATTCATGATAATTGGACAAAAAGAAAGTATCTAGAAAATGAGATAGAATTAGGAGTGAGTTCATCAAAGCATGCAAACAGAACCACTAATAAAACTTTGTTAGCAGTGAAAACTACCTGGATCAATCCCATCTATGTTAGGGGCATCAAGGGGAGCCAATATGGTCACATGTTTTATTACCACATTCCTGCAGGACAGTATGTAGGAGAAATGCTGTGAATAAGAACAACATCTATTCCAATGTATTCTTATTGCAAACAAATACAAATCAACACAAAACTTGCTTAACTCTCACACTCGAAATTTTTTTTATTAATTACCAACCTGCAATAGACTGGATGTATGTTCCAGAATGGCGAGTTAAGGAATGTAACATTCAAGAATTAAGATTCAAACTTGAAGACTAGATAGATTACAAAAGTTCTCAGGCAATGATTTTATTGGAGTGTATGACAAATCCAAACCTTTAAGTGACAGGATACTACAGAGGCTGTCAGGAAAATCAGCAAGCTTGGAGCAGTTAGACAAGTTGAGAAACTGAAGCTATTGAAGTTGCTTCAAGGTTGGCAATCCTTTAATTGGAGTGGATGACAAATCCAAAACCTGAAGAGACGGGGTATTGTTATTGCTAAGGCCATGTTGTCAATCCTAGAGCATTCGAATAAATGAACAAGAGAAGTCCTGGTTTATTTCAAGTCCTGTAAGAGAGGGATAGAACCTACCTTCTAGTCAACAGGGCTAGTTTTTGGACTAAAACTCTTTTGAAAAGACTGAAATTTTGTATCTGGTTGGGCCTGTCCAATGGAAGACTGTATCAACACTAAAATGTAACCCTATGTTATCAGGCAATAGAAATATTTACTTCACAAGACAAAAAGGAATAAGGTGATACCTTTTCACTTCTAGCCCTAGGAATGAGAATATGGTGAAAATTATTGATGGTCATCCTCCTAACTAATAACCATCAAACTCTATCTTGTCATTGGGCTTACTTTGGTGTTAGACATGGAAGCTCCTAAGAGAGACGAATCCAAATTGGTGACCCCAACTATGCATCCTGCTTTCTATGTCCTCCGTTGAGCCGCAAGAGCAAGTCAGTGTTTCCATACTCTTAATTTTTAGATTTGATAAGTCCAAAAACTTGCCATGAAATATCTAATTCCACATCATCTAATGAAAAAGAAGAATTCGGTTCTTGCAAAGCACATAAAACCCAATTGGCACAAAGAAATCAAGTGATTAAGGACAAGTAAATCATTGAAATAGAAAAGAACAAGAAAAACATAACAGGGTTAAGGTGACCTTAGCAATGTTTACATGTCAAGGAAGTCAAATAATGACATCACTAGTCAGTTTCATTAGAAGATGTTTACACCATGATTGATAAGGATGATTCCATATTCATTCAGGTTATGAAAGATAGATCATTGAATTGGAGAAGGATCACTTGCAAAAACCTTGATGCAAGATACATCATTCAACAGAAGCTTCTTCTCACGGGAGATGAAAACATCAACTACATTCAAGAAACTTTTAGTGGAATGGATACAAGGAAGAAGTGTCTGACGTATCTCAGAGATTTTTCCTTGGAGATAAAACTGAAAGTTTCTGGTAAAATTTAAACTTCGGTTGGTTACTTAAAGTTAGTGAGGTCAAGAGTTAATACCGCAAAAGCAGAATTACTATTGGAGAATATGTAGGATGTTAGATAGCCACATAAATTTATGGATAATATACAGAAAAAATGCAAAATGAATTTCGAGCTCATGATAACCTGATGCATACTATAGCAATGCTCATGATGGTCCATTGTTTAGAGAATATCAGAGGAAAGAAGCGTCAGAGCATATGTCCAGTACTAATGTGGCATTCTTATGGTCCTAGTAAATGCTTCTTTATATTTGCAACTATCCAAACTGAGGTTATTTTGACCAGAATTATGGCAGGTTTTCAATAAACAAAGGGTACTTGTCAGATTTGCAGCCTGTTCTTACTACCCAATTGTCAATCGATTAATGTCCGACTGTGTGTACACCAGACTTTACTAAGCTTTAAACATGACAGTAGAATCCTTTACTTGTCCTACTTCAAACTCCCCGACTGTAACGCCATTGTAGCTTGGGGTCATCACAGGGCACCGATGACCCGAATCTACAATCACGATAAGGATGACCCCTGAAACCTAGGGATAAATAACAATTGTTGTTCTCAGTTGTGAATGAATGCTTAGTTTGGCTTTGTGTCTGGGCCCTCTGATGACCCAAATCTACAATCATGATAAGGATGACCCCTGAAACCTAAGGATAAATAGCATTTGTTAATCTCAATTGTGAACGAAAGCTCCGGTGGCCTTCAGAGAAATGTGAAAATTCAAAATCCTCCATCAAGTAAGGTTCTCCCGTAACGATTAACAGATCTTCATCTACCATTGTTATTGCTAAGGCCATGTTGTCAATCCTAGAGCATTCGAATAAATGAACAAGAGAAGTCCTGGTTTATTTCAAGTCCTGGAAGAGAGGGATAGAACCTACCTTCTAAAATGTCTTCAGAAGTGAAGACTCAAACCAAATTGTAGAGAATCATGACACAGCTGCTTATGTACCCTAAAGTTCATTTGAAATCAAATTGTAGCCCGTCATTACGAGGGTCTTTAGCTACCCGAAATATTGTCTGAAACTGCTAATATAAACTATCATCACAGCCATAAGGTCTCTGATTCTGTCAATGCATTTAACAACAATGTAAATTTCTTTTTTTTTGATATACAAGGGAAAAATCAGAGATCTAAAAAACAAATAAAGCACAGTTCCAAAAGCAGTTTCAACGAGGAATCGATATAAAGAGATAGTTACCAAGGTAGTATCAACGACATCCATTTCAGTAGAAAAAACATAGAGCATTTTGAAAAAGCGATCTATGGAAAGAGTTGCAATCTTCAAAGAGAAGCTTTGATTGGTTTTCATTACTCTTTTGCTTGACATTCCCCATAATTTAAGAAATCTTCAGATAAATTTCCTCAGAAACAATCATTCTTTGGCAGAGAGAGAAAGATCTGAACTGTAAGTTGTGTTCCAGCTTGAGCAACTTAAAATTGATCTCACGGCATGCTGTCATGGGCTATATATTATTTGGATTCATATGTTTCCATTAGCTATCAAGTATATTCACAGTGATGCACCCCATAAATTCACCAAATAGAGCAAGATCATAACAATACATAACATACTAGAAATTAGGTGGGAGAAATCACCAAAACTTAAGTTGATAAACAGAAATCCTATAGTTCATCCCTTTATTGAATCCACATTCTTTGTACTTTTCACATCATTTTTGTTAGGCAGCAATTTAGCCCTAGGCAACATTCTAAACAACATTCATGATAATTGGACAAAAAGAAAGTATCTAAAAAATTAGATAGAACTAGGAGTGAGTTCATCAAAGCATGCAAACAGAACCACTAATAAAACTTTGTTAGCAGTGAAAACTACCTGGATCAATCCCATCTGTGTTAGGGGCATCAAGGGGAGCCAATATGGTCACATGTTTTATTACCACATTCCTGCAGGACAGTATGTAGGAGAAATGTTGTGAATAAGAACAACATCTATTCCAATGTATTCTTATTGCAAACAAATACAAATCAACACAAAACTTGCTTAACTCTCACACTTGAATTTTTTTTTATTAATTACCAACCTGCAATAGACTGGATGTATGTTCCAGAATGGTGAGTTAAGGAATGTAACATTCAAGAATTAAGATTCAAACTTGAAGACTAGATAGATTACAAAAGTTCTCAGGCAATGATTTTATTGGAGTGTATGACAAATCCAAACCTTTAAGTGACCAGATACTACAGAGGCTGACAGGAAAATCAGCAAGCTTGGAGCAGTTAGACAAGTTGAGAAACTCAAGCTATTGAAGTTGCTTCAAGGTTGGAAATCCTTTAATTGGAGTGGATGACAAATCCAAAACCTGAAGAGACGGGGTATTGTTGAACAATTCTTCTGGAATCTTTTCCAAACGAATATTGGAGGCTAAAACCAAACTCCTCAGTTCTGAACATCTCAAATCATTTGGCAGATCACGAATAGCATTATAGCCCACCGATATTCGTCTGCAATCCCTGGAAACTTTGTCAGTCGGAAAGCTCTGCAACTGTTGACCTGCTGCAAATAAAATAAGCATGTTCCCTCCTTTTGGCTATGTCAATTGCCATGTCACGAAAAGCTTCATGAATCTTTAAATACTCGACACTGTGATAGTCATCATCAACAATATACTCCACACGCTCCACCAAGCACCTTCTTACCAGTTCATCAATGCATTGCCGCCAAGCATCCATAAAATAAGGTGTCCCTGGCTTGTTGAGGAAGCCTTCCGCGTCCCACATCTGCACCAGCGTCTCCACAACAATTTCTTCATCTTCCAGAAATGCTGCACAATTTAGAAAAAAAATCTTTAGATGGAATTCTGACAATTCATTGCAAGTCCATCTTAACACTTGATAAAGCTCTGCGTCAATGGCCCTGAGATTTGTTGGGACGGAAGCATCCCTCTTTCTCATCGAATTTAAAGCATGGCTCCACTCATACTCATTCTTTTTAAACCTCATCGCTCCAGCAACTGCATTTATGGCCAACGGCAAGCCTCTGCAATCCGAGGCAATTTCTCTCGCTCTCGCCTCTACAATACCATTCTCTTACCCACACCCCCTTTACCATCTAGACCGATTACACGAGCTTCCCGACGAGCTCCCTCCAACCAACCCTGCAGCTTCTCCCGGGCAGATTTAATGCCCGCCCATACGAATCCGGAGTCAGGCACAGGTTGAAAGAGGCGCTGTGCTCTAGGAGCGGCTGAGGACACAATCGGCTCTGCATTTCCTGCCTGGCCTGGCCTTTCATGCCCCATTGCCTTCTGGTCTTTCATGCCCCATTGCCAGATCCTCCCTCTCTGCCTCTCTGTCTTCCAGCAGGTGGGAAAAAAAATATTTTTCCATGAAAAAAAAAGATTAAACCAACGGCTGAAAACACCCCAATCGTCTAACACAGAATCAATGGCTCAGGATCGCACACGTCACATTTTAGGGATGTCTTTCTCAGAGGGAACGCCTTACGGCGTAAAAATAAAAAATTACATCGTGTCAGTGCATTGAAAAAAATCATGTGGATGTGTCCTGAAGGATAATTTGAGATATATATGCCATTTTATGTGAAAAATAAATAAATAATAGATAGCTTTTAAACCATACCAGTGTGATTATCAAAACAAAGCACTCTGATTCATTTAAAAAATACCAGCACCGAGGCTTTCAAATAACACCCGCACAAATTTTCAGCATTCCAAAAAAAATTGTGTTACCATATCAGTGCTCTTGTACAAAAACATACCAATGTGTTAAAAAAAAACAATATTTCTATTTCTATGCCTCTATTTCAAAATTTTAAAAAATAAAAACAAACTCAACCAACTGAGTTCCCTTATAACAATTAGAGCACCGATGCTTTCAAAAAGAAATGATAGTGTTGCATTCAAAAAATTAATTGCACCGTTTTAGGATTTTCACAAAAAAGAAAAATTGTATCATGTTGTGCATTCAAAAAAGTTGTTTTGTGGCAATTTCGGTGCACTTTTATTATAAACTCCAGTGCACTTGACTATCAAATGCACCGATGTTCCAATGAATTAAAAAAAAAAAAAAAACGCGATTTTAAGTAAAAAATGAGCGACAATTAATTTTTCAAAATCTAATTTCATAAAGTCTTTTAAATAGTAAAAATTTATTCACTATTTCATTATTTTACCCAAAATTTCAAGGGAGTGATTTGCAAGAGAGACATATCACGAGCACTGTGTAGCAGCAAATTAATTTGGAGCAACAAAACTATTTAGAAGATCAGAAGATGAAAGGTATGGTGATTCACTCAAAACCCTACATAGTAAAAAATTTAATTTTATTGCTTATTTTACTAATAAGAAAAATTTACAATTTATGTTAGGATTTAATTAAAAGAGATATCATTTGCCAAAGGAGCATATTAAAAGCACTGTGGAGTAGTGAAATATTTTGGAACAGTAGAAAGATCAAAATTTGAAAGGTATTGTGGTTCACTCAAAACTTTGGATAGCAAAAATTTTAAATTTTACCGTAAAAATTTGTTTACATATTTTGTTAGATTTATTCACAATTCAAAAAGAAAAATTAAATTAAAAACCTGTAATAAAAAAATTACTATAGATTTTACTAGTAAAAAATTGTACAATGTTTGTTCCTATTTAAATGTAATTAAAAAAAAAAACAAAAAAACAAAAAAATCCAATACTTACCTTAAACCATGGCTTAATCTTGCAAAATTTCACCTTAAGGCTTAATTTCATCTAGCACTTCAAAATCATGGTTTTTAATTTTAAGAATTGTATATTTAATAGGTTTGTGTACTTACTATATATAGGGTGTTTGACATGTAAAGTAGGGGAATCACTTATTTAATTAGATCCAAACCCTGGAAGCCCTGTCCATTTAAAAAAAATGGATATGTGTTTCGTGGTGCGCCCTATGTAATATAACACAATGGTGCACCTTGTGTAATACAATGCACTGACATGTGTCTTCCAAATAGCACCGTTAAATCATTGCAGTGTGTTTAGTGTTACAAATCGCACAACCATAATTTAGAATTATTCTAAAAATTTAATATTCCCTAACGGTGCCAAACACTTAAATGTCTAGTGTGTTTAATGGGATAAATGCACCAGTGCATTTATTCAGATAAACACAATAGTGCCTTTATTCAGATAATAACACTCGTTTCCAGAGTTCTTTTTAGTTGAAAATTATTTGATTTATTTCTAAAAGATATTGAATGTCTTCTATATTGAATGGTAGAGGTTGTATATTGATAATAAAAAAATGTGTAAGAAGGTGTCAAGTAGCGAAAATACTGATATGACACAATGATATTAGATTGAAAAAAGAAGAAAATACAAGTTCTTTTTAAATTCTTCACAAAATTAATATGTTTGAAATATATGTAAGTTTAACTAATATGTGTTGGTTAGTGTGTGTCATGCAGAGCCACAAATGAAGAAGGTCACTAATATTATTTCTAATCTAAGTGTAGAAGAGTGTAAATTAATGATAGAAAAATTGATTAGGATGAATCATGTGAATGAAAAAATACTATTCAATATGGTTTTTTTTTTTTTTTCATTTTCATGAATAATATACTTAAGAATAATAGATAACATATTTCAAACAATCTATTAATTCATATATGTTTAATGTTCTATAGGGAACCAAAAAAAAAAAAATATCAATGTCGTTATAAGAAAAGAAAAATTATAAAACATGTAAATGATGATGAATTGGTCCTTAGCTCATCTGGAGTGGTGCTAGAGGTTAATGAAAGGGGGGATTTTTCTTACAAAACTACGAGGGATCTAGTGGAATGGGAGTATAGGCATACTTTCCACTTACAATACAAAAATCAATCCAATGATTCTAAGAAACAAACTATATCTAAACTATAGGAATTGTTTCCATAGAAATGGTCAATGAGAAATGTCAGACGTGGAATAGAAAAAACATACAACAACAAAAAATAATCATTCAAAAGATAATATTCCTAATTAAAATCATTTTCTATAATTATATGTATATATTACTATGAACCATTCATTTATTAATATCGATTTTGTTATATTTAGTTTTCATAGATGAATATCAAAATAGTTTATTACTTTTTTTAAGAAGATTATAAAAGTCCCAAATGATCAACAAGCTAATATGTAAAACATGCTAGTAGGAATGTCCCAAAAAGTGTACAAGGAGATGATCAAATAAATGGAAAGAATTGCATCACAGGAGGAACCATCTCAATAACAATGTGCTTCAAATGTATGTAATCATGATTGACTTTTTACATATTAAAAAACAATTTAGCATTAAATATTAATTTTCAAGTATTTTCTTGTAGAAAAGTAAACAAAATGGAACTCATTCAACACATAAAACAAGATGACGAGGAAGAAAAGGGTCGATTTCAAAGGTTGCAAATAATTGTTAATATTTCCTTATAACAACTCAAGGATTCATTTTTGTATATTTTAAATTGTTTTATAGCAACCATACTTGAATGTGTTCAAATAGGTGCTAACCTGCAAAGAAAAGTTATCGGAAGAATTGATTGACATTGGGTTAACTAAGTGTTGTAAGTATATGTTGGCATATCAAAAATTAATTGTGGAATTTGTAAATATCTATGTTGTTTTACTTCTTTGAGTTTATAATTAATAGAAAAAAAGAAGAAAAAAATCCTTTATATTAAATCTATGATTTATAATGGGGTTTAAAACATGCAAGAAACAATGTGTGGAACTACGCTAGAAGAAGACTTGTTGCAACAAGGCATGATACTTGGTTTTGAAACCACGTGCATAATTCATGAGTCACTTCTTGCGTTGGTACAATGTTATTTGATTTATGTTGATGTGTATTATTTATTTCAATTTTCATTATTCTCACGAATCCAAATACACTCATTACACTTTATTTTATGTTTGCAGATGGAACAAGATCAAGAAGATGAAAACAATCGATGCAAACAACAAAAAAATCCTCCAAATAACCCAAGCCATGGAAGTATTTTGAGCATTGACAACAATTCCAACAAAGAATGATGATCTATTTGGATATCAATGCAACATGTTGTATTTTTTGAAATAATTGTCCGTGAAAATCAAACATTTTGTTTAATGTAATGGACATAGTGTCCCAATTGAAAGGCAAAGGGTTACCAATAACAATCTCATTTTGTATGATAAAGAGCCTCTTATAGATATGTAATAAAATACATTTTAATTTATTCCATTTTGTTATCCAATGTTGTTATGAAATGTTACACCACTAATTAAATATATGGATGTTTAAGTATTATAATGAAGAGATGTGAAATCTGATAATACAACAAATTAATTAAAACATCATATACAAATGCACTGATCAAGTCTTAATTATATGAATATTGTTATAAGCTATATGTTGAATTATTTTTTTTGTGAATAATGGATTTTAAAAATTACAGTAATTTCACTATCACAAGTCGATGTTTTCAAAAAGGATAAAATATCATATAAAAAATCAGTACATCCATAACCTAGAAATTCCCCAGTGCATTATGTTATATAAAATCACTATGATAACATCATTTTTCATGATCAATACCTTTTCAAAAAATAATAGCACCAACACATTTATTTCTTCAAGCCTTGGTATTGTTTGCAATTAACACCTTGATGCAATGTAATTCTTAAGGCTCTAGTGTTTTCATGGAACTAACACCCCAATCCTACAAAAATTATTTCCAACCCCAGTGCATTATGAAAAGTAACACCACCAAACCTACTATATAACTAACGCAGAGGGGAATTTATACAAACTATACGCATCGGCGTTGCAAGTTTAAACAAAAGCACCAACACAACTATTGGCATTATGGTGTGAATGGTTCCAACTAGATAATGTCGTCATTGGTTCATGATGGAAGCTAGCTCATATTAGCATTGATTTCAACCCTATGTAGACTAGTTGATGGTTGGATGTCTTCCTTGTAGTGTGGTTGCAACTAGTTGACTTGCCAGTGGGATGGTTGTTCTTGCACTAGTGGTGTTTATGTTTATTTCATAACCTAGTGTATGAATTGGAGGCTGAGTAAACATGGTTGTAGGACATGTTACAATGATTAGTTGAAGCTACTACATATAGATGTTGCTACTACATGAGTTGGATATTGTTGCTCATGTTGTTGAGTTGCCACACTTGATGAGTTGGCATACTAGGTCTTCATATAAGTCTTCATGATTATGCTCATGAGGATGACTTGTTGTAGTGATGGTTTGGTATTATGATGATGATTGAGATGTGCTACAGTGTGTTGCGGGTTTGTGAGAGGTGTTGCTTCTTGTGCAAATGTTTGTTGGAGAGTGGAGGACTTGTTGGCACTCTTTCCAACCTTGTTTGTTGGCCCTTTAGGTCAATTTGGTAGTGGCACTTAGGAGACAAGTTTGACCCATTTACAGAGGTATCAAAGGACTTGGAAGAGGTTTGGAGGTGAGTTCAGATGTTAGAGAAGATGTCCAAATAATTGGTAGAGGTTTTGAACTGAAGTTTCATTGATTTTCCTTATGCTCTAACCCAGTCGCTCCCATGCAAGCTTATGCATGCAGCGAAAAGGCTCCAGTCATTGGGAACAAGACTTATCCATGCAACTTCATTCAATATCAGCTAGTTTTGTTCCTGTGACTGTGAATTAAAACGAGTTTTTCTCTGCATTCCTTGCACAAATTGGATGAAAATTGGCATGGAAATTACCATAGGCTTTTAGATTAAGTTGTAATGGTCATAAATGGTTTGAAAATGTCCTCCAATAATGTGAACACCTTTAGCGCACAAGTAGTGGTGTTAGTTGATTGATTTTATCAAATTTTGTACTCTTGATCCCATTCCTAAGGTGAATTTTGCCCAACACATTTTATATACATTATTTTGGAGATGAGTGATGGTTGATGGTGAGTTTATGTGAGGAAGAGAAGGTAACGTAGTGTGATTATTCTTTAAACCTAGTTGTGAGAATAATTACTTCAGTGAGTGAATGTAAATGGCAGTGAATGTAGCAGATTGTTGAAGCAGGCCATCAGTATTTAGATCAAATTTGAGGTTTTTGTAGTTGAGATTGTTTGGAGAGGTTTTGCATGCTACTAGACTATATTTTGTTGGTGACGCTCACTTTTGTTTTTACAAGAGTTGCTGATGCATTTGGCACATAGCCATTATAGTTTATGTTGTTGATTGTATTACGCAACAATCATATTTTGGAGTGAGGGTTTGATGTTATGGCAAAGTGTGAGTTTTATTTTAGCTACTAGTGATAGTATTGTTCAATATTTGTTGGATGCATTGTGGCCACTATTTTGCTAGAGTAGAGAGCATTCTTTTGGTGTTATTTTGATTTTATGATATTGTCTTACTGCTGGAGATCATATTGCACAGCTAAATCGAGTTGAGTAAAAAGCCTTGGGATCCAGTATGAAAATAGATGAAATGAGGTTCATATAGAGTACAGGAGTAGTGACTCCATAGGTGCGAAGCAGTGATTGGGAAGTTTCAACAAAAGGAACAGTTTCTCAATTGAATGGTAGTTGGATAGTCTAACTGGAGTTGGGCGAAGATCGTTGATCGCGGTGGCCTTCAGTGGATGGTAGTCCATAGATCCATGTGAGAACATAATCTTCTGAGCTAATCAGTAGAATCAAGTCTTCTGGATAATAGGATTTAGTTTATTGTATATGAGGTCAAGTATCCTAGCTGATTGGAGTCAACAATCCATGTAAAAGACACATTTTTCTTAATATAAGATTCAGAGCGGTGCAACAACAACAAGGGTGGTGTTTTTTCTAGTGAATTTTTTCCAATAGATATCTTGTGTCTCTTGTGTGATGGTTTTTATGGTTGTGTTTGATGGTTTTGTTAATCTCATGGTTGTTTGATTTAACTTCTTACATTGTTATATTCATGTGATGATATAATGTGTTGTTGGTTAATGTATGTGATTCAATAGAGAAGTTTAAATTGGTGAAAATTGTTAACAAGACAAACTACTAATTCACCCCCCCTCTTAGTAGTGCTCAAAGGTTTCCAACAAAATTAAATATTTTTTACATGCCCCAGTGTCATTACTTACATGAATGTCCCGGGGATGTTTTGATATCTATTAGCACCGATGTGGTATGTATTATGCACCGGTTTTCCTTGAATTCAATGCCTCAGTACTTTTAGTTATATATGAAGCCCGATGCTTTTATATATGTATCACATTGGTGCTACTTATTACATGAAGCGCACTGAAGAAAACATCTACTAAAACCTCCGGCCACCTAGATTTTTTAGTTGTAATGATGTTTTGTTATAATCTTTGCCAAAACATCTACTATCACAAAAGGATGTTTTAGCAGATGTTTTTTTGATAATTTTTTCCAATTTTATAACACTAAAAGCCTCTGTTATAACCTTCGCTACAATGTATTTTCCTTGTAGTACCTCTAAGATCCCAAACCTTGTGTTGTAGTTTTCCAATCTTGTTGATGAAAATATTCTCAAATAGTTGTACTTTGTTGTTGCTTTTCCTTTTCCTCTTGTTGTGTTGTCTCTTGATCATCCTTTTCATCAACATCCAGAACATGTTGATTTCCTCATCTAACTTTTTCCTTGATTATTGAAACTTATTTTCATCTCTTACTTTCTTGTGCATATCTTCATTGTGCATAAGATTTTTGAGACTTTTACCAAATTTTGGTTTATAAACCTTCTTCACTATGTGTTACTCATGCCTTACATCTTCCTCCTTGTTATTGTCTTCCAAGACAATTTCCTCTTCTTTCAACTTTCATATTACATATCGAATATGCACCTTCTAAATTTCTAATTTCTCCTTTAAGAAATTAAATTTCTCAAACAAATTAGTAAAATTACCTTGAATTATAGTTGTAGACTTCATGTCATAATCAACATTTGTGTCCTCTGCCAACCATTCCTTTAAGAGATTTGCTTCCTCCTTGGAGCCTACATCTCTTTCCTCTGGCATAAGACCTTCATCATCCCTTATGAGCATTGCATTCATACGTTGTTCTTCATCATTTTCCTCCTTCTGGTTGTATTCTTGAGCTAATGGTGTCATGCTCACTTTATGAGACTGTACTACCTCATCTTCCTTCATCACAGGTTATTGATAATGTATTTCTTCCATTCTTTGTAAATGACACTCCTTCTTATTCTTCACTGGGAAGAGAATTCATATTCTATTTTCCCTCTATCTCTTTGGAAATTGTAGATGGTTGTCCATCTTCATCAAAACTTGCAACTATAAACAGTTTATCATACTTAAAATCATAAGGTTATGTGGTCTCATTTGATGTTTCATACATCAATCTTTATGCTGATCTAAACTTCTAGAATAGTTCATGAAACTTTCAGTAAGTCTCTTATTCTCTTCATCCACCTATGCAAGGATGCCTCCTTGTTTTGGTATAAGAATTTCATCCACAATTCCACTAATTGGAAATTCCTTGGTATTTCCTTCATGAGGCATCTCTCCATCATGTATATCTGTATGACCTTCATTAACAAACATTTCATTAGTTTTAAAATCATGAGATCCTTGGATATGATCATCTCATTCATCCTCATCTTCACCAAGGATAGGTCTTTGTTTAGGTTCAAATTAGTGAACTTCCATCTTCGTTTCCATGATTTCTCTCCTCAACCAAGCACACAACATGTGCTTTATCTTCACCTGCAACTTGTTCCACTTTACCTTCTTCCATAGAATCCATTCGCATATTTGGTCTTCCTCACCTTCATATAGTAGTTCCATTAGTTCACTCAACTGTACTTTTATCTCAATCAATTTCTTCTTGACTTATCCTTCTCTTTCTTCCATTTTCTTTGGAATATTCTTATCTTCTATTGTGACTTATCCTTGAACCCATAACATGACTATCAATATTCTTCTTTCCTTTTCCTTTCTGAACTTTACCTTATCCACTTGCCAATCTATCTATGAGCCCAACTTTTTGGTATCCTTGGTTCTCTCTGTTAGAACCTCATAAGCTTCTTTGGTCCTTTTAGGCTTATACAATAATTCACTTCTTCTAAGAACATCCACCTGTCCTCCTTCTTCCAACCTTAGCTAGAACTTATAAACATTCTTTGCCACAACTCTTTAAGAAATTCCTTTGTTCTTGGTTACAGTCCTTCCGTTGTAATCATCTCTTGCCACTGCTACTTATAATCATCTATTCACTTCACAAATTAACTGAAAACGTAAATACCAAATTACCTCTAGTTTGACCTCATGAAAACATACATTTCTACTATAGTTTCCCCCAATCTTTTTGTTGGATCTACTATTGCATATTTTCTACTGCTCTGATATAGTTCTACTTTCCTCCCAAAGTAGAAATTATCTCCATACCCTCAAAGAACATCAATGTTATTTCTCTTTCTCTAAGATCCCAATCCATGCAACTTCAATATAAATTGAAGCTAAAAACATATTTACCTCATTCATATTTTAAAACCTGAACTATTGTGAGCTCTGAACATCACCATTTCAATAAGAAAACCATACTCTGCCTTCCTCTCCCAAAAAGCTAACTAAATTTGATTTCTTTTCTTGAAATAGCTTACCATCTATGTTGTTCATATATAGTTTTCATATTCCTACCACCAAGAGTCTTCTATAATACTTATCAAATGTTATGCATGTTATGATAATTTAACTAATTAATTTGAATACTTCAAATAAAATATATACACTTCCAAAATGCACCTCTTCGAGGAATCATTTAGATCAATCATGATCTTATATTGTCAATGGAAAATGCAATGTTAACCAATACACACCAGTTTTAATACTTGATGAGAGTGCCTTGAGATCATCTTAATTGTGTATGGAAAAGACTCTTATGCACCTCCCTCACTTGCTCTAACAACAACAAAATTGTCAACGGATGTCAATCCTTGGAATCCTTATAGTTTCTTAAATTGACTCTATAAACAAACTTTTAACATTTTTTTCAATGGCAGTAATCTCAGTTCTGACCCATTTGACCATAGTGACCAACTCTATCCATATCTTACTTAATGAGGAAATCGAGATCCAAAAAAATATTAGTAGCAGTCGAGTGGGATTTAGGCTAATATACCAAGAAAAATAATCGTTCTTAGGTGCTTTTACCTCAACCTATCTGCCCATTCATCAAGTGTTCCTTCTCCACAATAGAGTCTTATCTTTTAAACAAACCCTCGTATGAAGCCATGTTGGACATCAACAATAATAAGCACATCGTTCTAATGACAGTGTCGCCATGTGAGATAGATATAATGTATACACATTGTATGCATGTCCATAAAATTTAGTTCCCATTCAAAGATGCATTCCAATCTCCAAACTCTCCAATCAACAAAATATCTTAAGTCCACCATTGGATTTCCTATATGTTGGCTCTTAAAGTTTTTCTTTCCAAGGGATGGACAACCATTAGGACTTATGTTCAACCTATTATCATGACTATCATAATCTTCATGAAACAACTCTCCTTCAGAATGAGGATCACATTGACTTCTTGACTTTGACCACAATACATCCTAGAAACTTCTTCTTTTTTGCAACCACGATTTCTTCATAATTATACCCAAGGGATTGCATGTATAAAATATAAATAGAGATCTCATATTGTATGAAGCTAGAAATACCCAATTTCTTTACAAGACATAAAAATAGACCTCTCATTCAAAATATTCATGTTACAAAAGTAAACTCAACAAATCAAAGGAACAACTCACTTTGATTTGTATTCAATTCCCAAGAGAAAACTTTTTCCCTCATACCACTTAATGCAAGAAAAACTGACTTTTCCTACAACTTATTGATCCAAATGGATCCAAGAACATTCTCCAAGTCTTGAAAACTCTTAAAATTGTTTAAAAGACCAAAAAAAATCGCATGAGAAAACCTTTCAGAATGGCAGAAAAACACTATCGGGAGGAAAAAACAAGAGAAAACCGTGAAAAATAGAGTATTGGAGGCGTGAACAATAAATGCACAGTAGTCGTCAGATCTGGCCGATCAACAATCCAGATCTTATCCGCAATTGTAATCGGCACAAGCAAACAGCAGATATCGGCACTTAACATATATGTGTGGCGATGGCGATTGGTAGAGTCAACGAGGATTGTCGATCAAGCGCGCAAATCGACGGCCCACGTTACATCGCAACATTACAATCGGAAACCACAACAGAGCGCTTACAACGTCCCGGGGCATGAGCGATATGCGATTGCAACTAATCGCATCGTTATATCACAATCAGAGAAATATTATGTAGCGGGGCATATACACATACATATATGCGATCCGATGAACCGAATCCGACGGCTATATAAATATTATTGCATAGATTTTGAGATCCACCAAAAGGTGTTTTTTAATGCATTTTCACATATTTTGTTATTTAACTAAATACAAAGAAACAATGCCGATGAGATAAGACCCGAACACGAAAGGGTTCATGAAGGGAAATGTATATTGTTTCATGTCCGTAGAAAAGCCATTTCTAATGCATTTTCATAGTTTAAAAGTATTTCTAAAATACAAAGGAGAACCTTGGAGCAGGGCCAAAGCAACTTGTGACAACGATTAAGGATGGACCTGATAGAGGAATAGACCATATTTAAGGAATTTTAAAGTCTGAAATGAACTGTGTTTTGGCGGAATTTCATAGTCATGAATGCATTTTCCTGTGTTAGTAGAAATTGACCGCGTTCAGGATTCTGAATGATTTCAAGGGCCCGAGGCATTCTTACATTGCAAAATAGGTGGCCACCTCCCCTTTAGGCATTATTAAATGATTGTGTAATGCTAGAAGAGGGATTCAAGCAGACAGAGGCCGGGGAGACTGAAAGCTGAGAAGCTGAAACGAACAGGCAGCGCAGTTTTGGCTTTAAAGCCATAGCAAACAGAAGACAGAGTAGGCAGTGTCGAGACAAAGCTAAGACAAAGACAGAGAGTGATTAAGAGAGTTTGTGTACTCAAATAAATCTTGAGAGGTTCAAGCAAACTCTTACTGTGATATCTGTTGTGTATTGAGTCTCAAATTGAGCTCATACTGTTGTAAAAAAATTTCTTGAAGACATAATAGAGAGGCCACCACTGGAGGCTGGACCAAGAGATGTACCTCAGGAGTATTGGGTGAACTCCTTATTAAACTTGCTGTGATTTTATGTGTTTGTCTATTATAGTCTTTTATTGCTTCATAGTCTATGTATTTCACAGTCTGATCGATCCATTGCATAAAATAACATAGGCAAATCCATGCACATGAGTCTATAATACCTTATTAATTGTCTTAGATCTCATTATCAGATCAAGTGGTATCAGAGCTTTAGGTTTACTAAGGTTAGACAAGCTTGTGCTGGATTGGTGAATGATAACTAGGTCAAAGCTCAAAGTAGGAGAAGGAGAACTGGTTGAAGCTAACCCAGAAATTGGTAGAGTCTATCCTAGGAGGAAAATGGCAGAAGAAAATCCCTTGGAATCAGACTCTCAGTTCATGGATAGTTTCATGACCATGAGAGCCATGGTAGAAGAAATGTATCGAGAATTTAAGAAAGGTCGAAGTGAAGATTCTTCAACCTCCAAACAAGACAAAGGAACAGAAGAATCTCTTCTAGATGGCCATTCTGAAGGCAAAGGGAAAGGAAAAGAGGCTCCTCTATCCACACCTCCTGATAGCCCTGAAAATAAAAAGAAGAAAACATCTTTGATTAAATTAGATTTGCCAATATATGATGGAGAATTAAATGCAGAGAAGCTAGATAACTCGATTAGATAGGTTGATGTGTATTGCAGGGTGTAGATCATTGATTCAAACAGGAGTAAAATTCAGCTGGCTAGCCTATGCTTTGGAGGAACTGCCTTGGTGTGGTGGGAAGGTAGGACACAAGCTAACTTGAAGAAGCATGGTAAAATTCTTTCTGTCTGGAGTGAATTTGTTTCTGCAATTAAAAAACAATTCTATCCACTAGCTTATATGCAGCAAGCTATGATGAGTTGGAAAACTCTTCGTCAATTAAAAGGGAAAAGTGTACAAAGCTACACCCAAGAATTTAGAAAAAGAGCTTTGATTCTAGGAATTTCTTTAGACTCACCTGAAACTTTGCTGAAGTATATAGGTGGTCTACACAGCTATTTGAGGCACATCATTCTCGTGTTTAACCCTACTAGCATAGATGAGGTATCTATCCAGGCTACCCATCTAGAGGCTAGAGGCAAGAATGTGAACCTAGAGACTGGGGGATCATCAAAACCCACTGCAAGCAAGAACAAGGAAAAGAGGAAGTAGAAGTGGAAAGATAGGAAGGTAAATGCCATATAGAAGGCCAAACCTTCATGCACTCGTTGCAAGAACGATGGACATGATGATGAGCATTGCTGGTCTTTGCATCCGGAGCTGAAACCCAAGAAGTTTGATGGAAAGAAGAAGAAGACTGCTGCTATTGTACAGAAAGATTTTTGGTCAAACTCGGGTGATGAAACAAAAATCGCAGCCACAGGTATAAAAGGTAAAAATTCTGAAGCATCTACTAGTAATTCTTCACAAACTATTGATAGTGAAGAAAATGAGAGGAAAAGACATGAGCTTTTTCATATTAGAGTTATTTCCAAGCATCAAAAGATTGATACTTTGTTTAACAGTGGCTCACAAGTAAACTTAATTTCTGAAGAAATTGTAAAAAAATTGGGACTACTAACTGTTATGTTCATATACCAATAGGTGTCATATATCATGATTGACTTGGTTTAGCTCTGAAATATGTACATACCTTTGCTTGTTGCAAATGTTTTCCATATTTGTAAAAAATCAAAAAATTAAAAAATGTAAAGAGGGTATGCCCTAAAATAAAAATCAAAGGGAAAAAAGAATAAAGAAAAGGTCAAAAAAATGAAAGAAAATGAACCCCAAGAAAAGAAAAAAGACCATGAAAGTGTGCAAGTCCAAATGCCACTGCTATTTCACTTTTTGTATAAATATTGTGTGTAACTTGTTACTTATGCCACAATCCATGGTAACCAAAAGGTTTAATCTTGGTTATTCCATGTTTTGAATTTCATGTTTATAGATATAGAGAATAAAATCTGACCAAACTATTTAATCTTGGCAGATAAGTAGATAGGTAGAGTGAATAAAAGGATGCTCAATAGTTTAATCTGAGCCCTTGGATGTAATAAGGTTAGACTTAGATAGATTTCCATTGTAAAAGAAAAAGAAAAGTTTGATAAGGGTTTGCCAGTTTAAGTGCACCCTAATAAAAGAAGTAAAAATGGTAGGATGTGTAGGTGGGTAAGTAGATGATTGGTTGCAAAATTATGTATGATGAATGGTTAAGTTAAAAGCTCAAATCTTTTGCTTTCATCACTTTGACAAAGTATGGATGACAATGAAGACATTTACATCAGAGACAAAAGTCAAACTAATTAACCTCCTCACTCATTTTTCCCTAAATTTTACTAATTTCCCATAAATACTAAAAGCACCAACAACCTGAAAGTTAAAGGGGCTCAGAGCATTTCTCTAACTTCTGGAGGGACCGGACCCTCAGCCCAATAACTTGTAAGGCCTAAGTGCTAAAACCCCTTCATAATTCATTCATCCCCTTCAAATGCTTTTCCTAAGTAAAATCACTATTTTACTTAGGAAAAATAAATGGTTCCTTATAAAACCCCCCAAACACATTTTAGCCTAAGTCATAATGTTGGATGATGAATGTATTTTCGGAAACGTTTACTTAGTGCATTTTCTTTTTCCATAGTCATATTAAATTTTAATTTTATTATTATTTAACTCCCAAAACATTTTTACCCTTTCCCGTATTATTAATAAAACCCCATAATAAATAAATATCCTACCCCATGGTTTGAAAAATAAACCATAAAAAAAAAGTTAATTAAATTGGATTAATTAAGAACCAAACCCCCGATGCATTAAAAAAGGGATTAATTAATCACCTGGATTAATTAAAAAACCTCTCCACCAATCATATCACCCTCGATATAATTAAGTCATTTTAATTATAATCGGGCCCCTCCATTAACTCCCCGCCACTTCCTGCTACCGACTACCGTCCGATTAACCTCCCCACATCCAACGGCTCTCGCCCATATCACATAGACCTTTGGGCCGAATGTTAACCATGCGATACAAGCGGTTTTGACTTTTTTCTGGTGCTACGTGTCACTCGATCTATGGCATTGCGCGACCCTCCGCCAAAACCACCAACCTCCCAAAAGCAGTGCGATGAAAACCATTACCACTCCCATTTACCACCTCCACTAAACGACAAAGTGTCCCATCAATCAATTGCCACCAACTGTCATTTTCATTCACCCGCCAAAAATCATTAACTTTGTGCATAAAAAAAAAATGTTCATTGTTTTCCCTTTTTTCCCGAGAAAGTGACTTCTTCCTTCCATGCACACACAGAGTACGTCCAGTCCAGCAACTGACTTCCAACTGTCAACCGCCATCAGTTGCTGAACTCCAAACCACAAAAGCAAGGAAAACAGCAAAAGAAATCCTCGAAAGAATAAGACTGAAAAAGAGTTTCATCTGGCCTTATGATCCTCACAGCTTCATCAGTGACAGAAGACAAAAGCATAAGCTATCCCCCTACATTCATCATAGAATTCCAGAGATAGAACAATATGCAAATCGAAATGAATGGGTGGAGGGAACACTTATAGAACCAGATAGCACACAAGTTGAAGTAGAGAATGTTATGAAAGATTTAGAAAAAGGACTTGATCTAGATTCCTTTGAACAGGTGCCTGCAGAATCTTCACAGAGACCAGCATAGGAGCTGAGTGCGCAATCATCAGAACAACCAGAGACTTCAGAATTGAGGAAAGATTCAGGGTCACAGAGCATTTCTGAGGAATTGACCCATAAAACAAACATGGGCAATCCTCCAGTATTGCAGACTCCTCTCAATGAGGAACGAAACCAAAAAAGAAGCAGGAGTGAGGCTAGTCCCTCAACAGTGCCATTAGACCAGGTATATGTTAAAAGGACAAGATTGAATCCTCTGTCCGAGCAAGAATATGAAGAAACAAGAAGTGACACAGTACAGACTACAATAGTAGGAGAGACACCATCTGCCTCCCAAACTCAGGCATTAAGCAGGCAACCAAGTGTGGAAGTGTCATCATTCAGAGCAGTTTCAGAGCAAAGCCAGGATTTGAAGGAAAGGTACAAAGAAATCAAGACTAGGAATGAGCAGCTCAAAGCTCAAACCTATGCCAAATATATGAAAATGGCTCCCACAAATCAGACAAGGTTGATGTCAGCTTTTGACATCAAAGAGGGAAAAATGCAGATGAGCTTCTTGAAGCCAACAGTACAACAGCCAAAGTCCATGGTTGATTATTTGAAAACAAATTTTGAAGTTCTTGCTAAAGATATCCACCCAATTGATCAAATTGAGCTCCACAAGCAAATGGGTGAGATGGTCTATTCCACTTTAACCAGTAAAGCCATCATTGCACATCAGTTGCAAAATTCTTTGAGCAATACTACAGCACAATTACAGTTAGAAAAAGCCTCTTCTTAGGCTAAGGACACTAGAATAAAGTCATTAGAAGACCTAGTGATTGAGTTGGGTCATAATCCCAAAGATGTTAAGGCAGCTGAGAGTTTGATAAAAAAGAAAAATGAAGACATTGCTGCACTCAGAAAACAACTCAAGCTCCCTCCCCTCATACATCCACAAACTGCAGAAGTCATTGAGAAACAGAATGAGGAGGAACTTATGGACTTGGTCCTTAAGTTAAATGAACAGCTGAAAGAAATAGAACAAGAGTTGGAAAAAGCTTTGCAGTCTAAACAAGGTGAGTTGACCACCATGCCTCAGACTGCAGTACCCATGGTTTCTACAGCAGTGCCATCTACTATTGCAGCAGCTTTGGCACCCAACATTCCCCTAACAACAACTCTTCCAGTAACAGCAACAACAATAGCAGGCACTTCTGAAACAACAGCAACTTCAACACAGCAAACAGAGGACTTAATCAAGTCCATGGAAGAAATGAAAATCCAAGCAACTGAGATACAGAAATTAAAAGAAAAGGTTGCTAGCTTGGAGTACAATTATGAGATATCACAGATAAACTACACTGAAGAGGAGAGAAAGAATAGAAGGATGACTGACAAAATAAAAACATTAGAGAAGGACTTAACATTTGAAAGGCCCTTAAGAGATATTAGAGAGATTTTATGGACCAATATCATTAATTCCATTAATGATATTTGGTCTTCTATTCAGATTATCTTTGAACAAATTGATTTAATGAAACTAGCTACAGAGGCTATACAAAAGACCAGAGAAGAATTGGGGGAGAAACCTAAAGAGGCAATCCAATTAATCAATTTCTTGAATAGCCAAAGCAGGGAAGAACTAGAACAAAAGGATATAGAAGACCAGACTGGTACCATCCTTGAAATCAAGAGAGTTCTGACCAAAAAGAACTTGATGCTTAACCTGGAAAGAAGATGTCAAAGTATCCAAGAAGACATTGATGAGTTTATGATAAAATATAACATTTTGAGAGAGAAAGGACTTCCAAATTTATTGGTCATAAATGACAAGCTGATGAAGCATGAAGACTACATTGACATACTGCACCAATAGGTCAAAAATCAAGCCAGCTCCTCAACAGTGAAAGCACTACCCATGGGAAAAGTGCTATAGGATGGATTAGAAACCTTTTCTATATTGAGCATGAAGTGAAACACTTGTTCACAACTCAACCCAATTTTGCAAAGCACACTGAGGCTGATGAAATATACAGAAAATTGATCAGGATGAAGATACCCAATGAAGAATGGTGGACTGATATGCTCGTAATCCTGTAAGTTACTATGGTAACTCTGAGGTAAAAGAAAATATTCACTGAGGTAAAGTCTGGTAAACAGGTAAAGAGTATCAGTAGGGAAAAGTAAACAAGGATCTAGCACACAATTACTAGAGCAACAGCAAGAGGAAAATTCGAGTTTCAACCTCCAGCTCTTCCATGAATAAAGGGACAGCAACAATCAATTTTACATCTGTCTCGATATTTTTGTAAAATATATTTTGTATTCCCTAGAATAAATCTCATGTAGTTATGAGATATTTTGATGTATTTTTGTATAAATACCTCTCCATCTGAAGTATTGAGGGTGGATTCTATAACATCTCTATAAGTCTATGCTATTAAGTTAAGAAAGCTATTGTAATCAAATCTGGATTTTTTGTTGGAAAAGGAATGAAAGTTGAGGACATTTCATCAGATTCTCGTGCAGTATAATTGCAAATAAGTATTCTATCCTTGTGATTTTGTGTGTTTTCTATATTTTTCAATGTTTCATGCATCTAAAATCTAAATGGTACAATAGTCAAAGTATATCAGAATTAGCTTTATTGCTCTCTACTATCAACAGTCTACCATTTATATGTTTTCTTCTAAACTATTTTGATAAAGAAATTCTTAATTGCTCCTATATCCCTGTAGTTTCTCTTTAATAAGTCCATGGTATAGGATTCTTAATTTCCCTCTGCCAATGGACCTGTCTTCCTTTCTTCTTCCTTATCCCAACTTGAGGATTCTTGATTTCCCTCTAGTTTTGAGAAGAATTATCACCCATTCGATCCCCAAAGTTTGCTTTTACTCTGTTATCCTGCCTATTGAAATCCTACCTCAACAATTTGACTTATTCTAGTGAACTATCCCTGTTTGACTCCATAGCCCAATGGTCTAAAAGCCTAGTTTGCCCATTTGTTTCAGAAATCCACCATTCTCAAACAAAACAACCTCCTTGAACATTTATAACTATCCTAAAATCTTTTCAAACAAAGCTAAATCATAAAGAGAGAGCCCTCTCTGAGTACAGATTAGTTAGATTCTGTACTTAAAAGATTGGTTTGTGGTTACCTCAGATCCTTTCCTTCTTCCAATAACTTCAGAGGAAAATCTGAGTGATAACACTAACCACACCTCACAAGAATCCATATCCATTAGGTTGGGTATGTGAAAAAGCAAAGATACAAGTGACTAGACAATGTAAACTTAGGTTTTCTTTTGGGTCAGCATTTGTAGATGAGGTTGAGTTAGATATCATTCCCTTGGATATATGTGGAATTGTTGTAGGAAGTCCTTACTTGTATGATAGAAAAGCCATTTTATATAGAGCTGAAAATAAGTATCAACTCGTTAAAGATGGAATCAAATATATTGTAAGAGCTCATAAACTCAAGAATAATTATACTCTCATAAACTCAGGGCAGATGAAAAGAATTGTAAATTCATGAAAGAAATTTTTACTGATGGTTGTAAAGGAAAAGAAACCTGATAAAACTAATGTATTTGAAAAAATTTGTTTCATAAAATGATATCCTATTTCAAGAACCTAAAGGTTTGCCACCCAAAAGGGAAATTGTACATGATATTAATTTGTAGCAAGATGCTCCATTGCCTAATATCAGAATGTACAGGTTATCCTCTTTAGAGAATGTAGAGATCAAGAAGTAGGTACAAGAGCTGCTCGAAAAAGGGTTCATAAGACCAAGCACATCACCATGCGGAGCTCCAATTGTGTTGGTGAGGAAGAAAGATGGTTCGTGGAGGATGTGCATTGACTACAGAACACTGAATAAAATAACGATCAAGAATCGTTATCCCCTTCCTCGCATTGATGATCTATTGGATTAGCTGAAAGAAGTTGTTTACTTTTCCAATTTGGACCTACGTAGTGGTTACCATTAGGTTAGAGTAGCAGAGCAAGATGCATGGAAGACTGCTTTCAAAACAAAGCAAGGGTTGTATGAATGGCTACTTATGCCTTTTGGCTTAACTAATGCTCCTGCCACTTTCATGAGAGTTATGAATGATGTACTCAGGCATTTTATTGATGATTGTGTAATTGTATATTTGGATGACATTCTTGTTTTCAGTAAAACATGGGAAGAACATTTGAAGCATGTAAAGCAGACTCTAGATGTTTTGAAAAAAGAAAATCTCTATGTTAAATTATCAAAATGTGAATTTGGTAAAACATCCTTGAATTATTTGGGTCATATTGTAGGGGGTGGTGAATTGAAGATAGATCCCTCTAAGATTGCAGTCATTGTAAATTGGCCTAAACACAAGTCTGCTATAGAAGTTAGAAGCTTCCTAGGAGCACAATATTGGAGAAAATTTATTGCTAACTTTTCCTTAATTGCAGCTCCCTTACATGCTTTAACAAGATTGAACAAGGTGTTTTAGTGGGGAGGAAAATAGCAGAAATCTTTCGACACCTTGAAAGAAAAAATTATTACAACACCAGTACTAGCATTGCCAAATCTTCAACAACCATTTGAGATTGAAATAGATGCCAGTGACTATGCCATGGGAGCAGTGTTGATGCAGCATGGCAAACCCATATGCTACCATTCTGAAACTTTTAATTTTGTAGTAGTTAATTATCCTACATATGATAAAGAATTGTATGCATTAGTCCAGAGTGTGAAGAAGTGGAAACATTACTTAATGGGCAAAGAAACAATTATACATACTGATCATTAGCCACTTCAGTACTTGCACTCACAAACTAAATTGCAGCAATCAAGACACTATAGGTGGATGGGTTTCCTATAGTAGTTTCATTTAGTCATCAGATATAAAAAGGGCATAAACAATAAAATTGTAGATATTTTGTCCAAACCAATTATAAATGCATCTACTATACTTAAGCATAACTCAGTAATGCATGAAAGATACATTGAACAATATGCTCAAGATATAGACTTTACAGATGTATATGCAGCTTTAAGTAATGGAAAAAAGGTAGAATAATTGGATTACTATGTTAAAGACCAACTTTTGTATCATCTGGGAAAGCTATGCATTCCACAAACTGAAAGAGTCAACATAATTAGGGAAGCACATATCAGAATGCACCGAGTAAGAGGGGATGTTGAGTACCTTAGGATCGGGCTCAAAGGTTCAAAACTTAGCAGTGCAAAATGGATAGAGATTGGGCAAGTGAGGCAGTTGTATCCTCACTTAAGCGATGCTTTAAAACCAACTTTTGGTGGTCCAAAAGCCTTTTCAGTGGGAAGGCATGATCCAAATGGATCCAAGAACACTCTCTAAGTCTTGAAAACTCTTAAAATCATTTAAAAGACCAAAAAAAATCGCATGAGAAAACCTTTCGGAATGGCGGAAAAACACTATTGGGAGGCAAAAACAAGAGAAAAGCGTGAAAAAACAGAGTATTGGAGGCGTGAACAATAAATGCACAGTAGCCGTCAGATCTGGCTGATCAACGGTCCAGATCTAATCAGCAATCACAATCGGCACAGGCAGACAGCGGATATCGGTGCTTAACATATATGTGTAGCGATGGCGATTGGCGGAGTCAACGAGGACCGTCGATCAAGCGCACAGATCGACGGCCCACGTTGCATCGCAACATCGCAATCGGCAACCACAACAGAGCGCTTACAATGGCTCGGGGCATGAGCGATATGCGATTGCGATTAATCGCATCACGATATCGCAATCAGAGAAATATTATGGAGCAGGGCCTATACACATACATATATGCAATCCGATGAACCGGATCCGACGACTATATAAATATTATTGCATAGATTTTGAGATCCACCGAAAGGAGTTTTTTAATGTATTTTCACGTATTTTGTTATTTAACAAAATACAAAGAAACAACGTCGATGCGATAAGACCCAAACCCGAAAGGGTTCATGAAGGGAAATGTATATTGTTTCAAGTCCATAGAAAAGCCATTTCTAATGCATTTTCGCAGTTTTAAAGTATTTCTAAAATACAAAGGAGAACCTTGGAGTAGGGCCGAAGCGACTTGCGACAACGATTGAGGACAGACTCGATAGAGGAATAGACCATATTTAAGGACTTTTGAAGTCTGAAATGAACTATGTTTTGGCGGAATTTCACAGTCGTGAATGCATTTTCCTGTGTTAGCAGAAAATGACCGCGTTTGGGATTCCGAAGGATTTCAAGGGCCCGAGGCACTCTTACATTGCAGAATAGGTGGCCACCTCCCCTTTAGGCATTATGCAATGATTTTGTAATGCTAGAAGAGGGATTCGAGCGAACAGAGGCTGGGGAGACTGAAAGCCGAGAAGCTGAAATGAACAGGCAGTGCAATTTTGGCTTTAAAGCCATAACAAACAGAATAGAGAGCAGGTAGTGTTGAGACAGAGCTAAGACAAAGATAGAGATTGATTCAGAGAGTCTATGTACTCAGAGAAAGCTTGAGAGGTTCAAGCAAACTATTACTGTGATATCTGTTGTGTATTGAGTCTCAAATTGAGTTCATACTATTGTAAAAGCTCTGCTTGAAGACATAATAGAGAGGCCACTACTGAAGGCTGGACCAGGAGATGTAGCCCAGGAATATTGGGTGAACTCCTTATTAAACTTGTTTTGTCTTTTTGTGTTTGTCTATTATAGTCTTTTACTGCTTCATAGTCTATGTATTTCGCAATCTGATCGATCCATTGCATAAAATAACATAGGCAAATCCATGCACATGAGTCTGTAATACCTTATTACTTGTCTTAGATCTCATTATCAGATCACTTATCTTCTAACTCATAGACACTTCTATATAATTTGGAACCTATATAGGTCTACCCAAATTCAATATTTGATCTAACTATAATTCTAAATGGGAATTCCTCCCAATTTTACTCTAAATGAGTCTTATCAATCTCATTTGTTCTCCTTAAAGTAACCAATGGACTATCTCCCAATCTGAATTCATGTATAGATTTAGTTATTCTCACATTAACAAACATTCACCAGATCTCAAATGAATTCGTACACAAGATACAAAGAGAGGCACACAATAATATGGTGAATTTTCTTCTCATTCATCATTACAAGGCTTGTGCGTACATCAAAGTTTCTCTCCATTCACTCTACATGGATTGATTCTACATTCATTTGGCCAATAGCTTTTCCCTTAGGCTTACATTGATTAAATACAAATTTATAAAAAAATTAGATTATCCTAGATCTAGAAATCACTCCATGATTTATTTCTTAAATTTATCATTCCCTAAATCTCTCTTTCTTTTCAAGATAGAATTGTTTTTTTTTCCTTATGGAATAAATCTTACCTATCCTTAGCTTTTCTAAATCTATGACTCATCTAGTTCTCAAACTCATAAAATATATGAACTTGGAAAATACAATTTATTTACATAGATGAATATAAATTCTTCCCAGAAGTCAAGATCCCTTCTTGAAGCTTTGTTACATCAAGGACTTAGTGGCTTGGAAGCTCTAATGCTCTTGCATTAGAATAGGAATATATTTAATCAACAAATGATATCTCCAAGTCAAGTCACTTCTCATGCCAAGGTATTATTATCTAAACATTTTTGTCTCAAAATAATCCCTATCCCTTCCTGAAAAGAGTTAGAATTAGATGAGGATGAATGGTGGCAACAATTCCATCTTAAAATTATGAAAAGTTAAGGTTCCATTCAATAAAACCCATCTAAGATGGCAACTTCAAAATACCCTCTTGGAATTTCATGCTTAGTATTCTATCAAAATCATTTCTTTTTACTTTGATGGCACTTCAAAAGGAAATCCTAGGGAGGCAAGTGTTGGCAGGGAAATTCTCATACCCAGAGGGATTATTGAATCAACTTACAAGTGGAAACTTTGAACTCTTTCCAAGAGCATGGTAGAATTCTATGCATTACTTCAAGGTGTCACCTTAACCTCTATTTTGTAGATAATGAAGTTAAAAGTGTTGGTAAATTCTAGGCTTGTCATTAAACATATGGTCTTAGGGTCCTCTCCCTTAGACTCCCACTTCTTATCCATCATTGCTAAGATGTGAGATACATGTATATAGTTTGATTCATTAGAGTGGTTTCACATGATTTGATATCTTAATACAATTTTCAACTAAAAATAAAATAAGGCTTCCAGGCATCAAGTGTGGGTTCTCTTCCTTAATGTCAAAATGAATAATTCATTCCTTGATAATATCTTCACTATTCCCTCACCTCTCAAGTCATGAGATAACAAATTAGGGGTATATATTATATCTTCAATACCCCCTCATCTCTCAAGTCACAAGAAGACAAATTAGGGATATACATTTCATATTTTAGGGTTATGATCAAGAACTTATATAGCCTCCACTCCCCATATATTATTATACAATCATAATAGAAGATGGAGATTTTCTTCAAGTACTCTGCCCACATTGCAAGTACAATGAGGATGAGACAAGTAGTTACTTTTTACATTATCCATATCATTCACATGAATGCTAATTAATGCTCCAAGGATCTTTTATAGTTGATAGGTTGGATAATTCATTACCTCATGTTTTTGTTTTGAGCATTCTCACCTCTACCTAACAGGTTAGCTCTTTGATATGAGGGTATGGTGAATTTTACCTAATGAGATAAAATTTCACTTCTCCTTCAAAGATCATTCTTTTTCCTTATTATTCAAGTTGTATCTTCTTTTCCATGGTTGTGTTCTTTGAGGTTCTGATTCAAGCGAGGGAAATTTGTGGAATATCTAAGCTATCCCTTTTCCTCTCACCTAGTGTAGCCACTTAGATTTGTAGGCCCTTCTATATTGACATTATTTCTCATCTCTATATTTTTCTAGCATTTATTTTTTTAGGATTAGCCTCATGAACCCTCATGAGCTTTTGCAATTCTTCTTCGCATTCCTAAGACTTGTCACCCTTATAAAATTGTCAACCTCTTTTTGTCAACTCAAGGAAGCAACAAGTAAACAAGATACAAACAATCAATTTAATTATGTAATAACCACGAAATTACATGCCAACAAAATAGAGGTCAAATTTTTTGGAACTTAGAAGCTACCATCAAGGATATTTCTGGATATTATAATCCACCACTTGCTATCAAGTTTGAAGTTCCATTATCCTCCACACTCGTACCTAGCCCTAATTTGTTTCAACTTCAATGGGTCCTCCTTGTCTATAATTAAAAACAAAATCAAATCGAAGGGCTATATAACATCATGAAGAAGCCTTGTGAAAACCTGTCAACATCAAAAACTAATCCAAAATAAAATTAGTTCCAATGTGTTCTCATTAAGTATAGATTACATAGTTTCTATTTATTATCTGAGGAAATTATCTTCAATTTCCCTTTGGATATTTGTATATTTTTTCAAGACATTGGTCTCTAGAACCTTCACAACATTTCTTTCAACTTTTGACCATATTTTTAAGCTAGAGAAACTCCTATGTACCCCTACATTGTGAGATTTGGCTATAACATTTTTAACTAGCATAGCCATATAAATTAAATGTTTGGTAAAGGCCAATACAAATCAATCCATAGTAAGCATCAAAACACCTACCCCACTTTGTCATAGATATTTCGGATATGTAAATAGGATTTCTTACAATACCATGGGCCAATACCATGGCTTATTAATACCATATGCCAAAAAAAAACCATAATCACTCCATATGGCACTTGCTCATATGGGATTTGTTTTTTAATCTCAACCTTTGATATGTGTATACTACTATGAATATTTTAGAATAATTTGTGGAGGTTAAATCCCAATCATCCACCTAATAATTATTGATAATTAAATTAAAATTACAGACATGTTTATTGATATAATTAATAAAAAATTCCCAATATTTACGAAAAATTAAAAAGAAAATAAAAATAACTTAAATTATATTAAGAACAACTTAGATATAATGATAATGAGAACAAATTTTCATGAACTTTATGATAAAATAAAGAAATCTACAAAATCTAAGATAGTGTATTTAATTTTCAAAATATTTCTTAAAAGGTTTAAATATTTTAAAAATTGCAAATGATTTTCATTATAGCTTATTTGAATTTTCATTACATTTGACTATCATAATGTTATGTAATAAACATTTTTTTCTGAATTGATTTCAATTTTAATTTTTTATTACTTTTATTATTACTTACTTTGAGTAATTAAATATAAAAGGGGGGTTTATCCAAAAAAATGAATCAAAGAGAAAGATTGATAAATTGGAGTTGATTGATGTAATTGAGGGGTCAAATCAACTAGAGAATGCAAACCAAATGAAAATGGATGGAGAAAATAACATACTAGATTTTGTTATTTGGATTGGAGTTAACTAATGCATATGTTGATGATAGGAGAAAATAAAAAGGAAAATAAGCTGGTTGAATTGATATTAATTGAAGAATTAGTGAGAATGTAAGTTTAAATATTTACAATAAAGAAATAAAAAAATAGATTTTTTATAAATAAAAAAAGGAAAACAACAATAATCACACATAGTATTCAAAGAATTACCTTGGGAACCTTAATTGGGAAAACCAATAAATGTTTAAAGCCCCACCTCCCGTTCTCATGGTATTAACTTCACAACTTACAATAAAATATAAAGGATCTTGTGGCATCCAAAACTCTAATCCATTTACTTAAATATATTACAATAATAATGCCTTAACTAAATTTGGATTGTACTTAGCCAAAAACCATTGGCTAAAACACCAAAAAATAGGTTAAAAATGGACCAAAAATATTCCAATATTTTTATTTTTGTTTATATTTATTTTATTTTATCATGGGGGATCTTCCCTCGAATCCATGATTAGGGGGGTCTTAGCTACCCCTAAACACAATGCAAAACATGAGACTAATAGACTAATAGTGCAAGACATATAACACATGTCAAACCTTCTCCCACTTGTTGTTTTCTTTGCATATAGGGGGTATAAGGATTACATGATCAAAAATTTAGGGAAGCAATTCCCATTGTTTCTCTATACCAAGAGAATTTCATAGTCCTAGCATAATTTATTAATGAATCTATAACATTCTTTGAGGTGCCCACCTTCCCCAGTAGCACCTTCTTTTCTTCAACTTTGTTTCTAACATATCATATTGGAAATAAATATGCTTTGTCTTAGGCTAATGATAAGTAGGGTTCTTTGATAAAAATATTGTACTCTAACTATCATAGTTTAACTTTAACTTGTGATACAAGCCCATTTCCTAATCACAATCTTTGTACCCATATAACTTCTTTATTTGCATGAGTGGCTTCCATGTATTCAACTTTTGTAGTTTAGAGCAACTATATACTGTCTATTTCTCATCCAATTAAATGTTATTCCAAATATATTAAACACATAACCACTTGTATATCTATGATATAGATCTCTAGCTCAATTTGTGTCAACACATACATGTCCATCCAAGGGATTTTCTACTCTAGGCATCCCTTGGTAGAAAATTCCATTATCTATAATGCCATCCAAATACTTGAAAACCCTCTTTAATTTTTTCCAATGTTCATGCCTTAGTCTTAATATATATTTCGTTAAAACTCCCATTGGATGTGTAATTTCTATTCTAGTATAAAGAATTGCATGCATCAAACTATCAACAACACTAACATAGGGAAAATTGAAAATGTCCTCTCTCTCTTTGTATTTCTTTAGACATTGATCTATTGATAATTTTCCCCTACATGACTAGGGAACTTAATCACTTATATCCCTAGATATTAAACCTTTGTAATATTGTCTCAACGTAATTCCTTTGATTCAACCCAAGTTTCTTGTTTTCTCAATCTCTTTTAATTTCCACGCCAAAAATAAATTTTGCAACACCAAGATCTTTCAATTTACAAGACCACATAATAAAATGATCAAAAATTAACTTGGAATATAGACAATGACTATATTTGCTTCTTGATAACCAAGTTCAAATATATAAGTATCAAACTTTTCATACCATATACTTCCAAATTGTTTTAACCCGCTTAGGGACCTTTTTCAACCTGCAAACGAACTCTTTCTTTCCCTTCACTACAAAAATTGCTAACTAATTATAAATGTAGATTTATACTTCAAGATACCCATATGGGAATGTTGGATTTACATCCATTTTATCTATTTCAAGATCCAAAGAAACAATAGAAAAAATAATTATAATAGAAGTTAATTTAGCAAACAAAAGGAGGAAAATTTCACTAAAATCAATTTCCTCCACTTATAAATACCCCTTTACTACTAATTGAGATTTTCACTTCTCCAGTTTATATTATAGAACCAACTCCTTCTTAGACACTCATTTTCTACCAATGATATTTCTTCCAAGAAATGGTTCAACTCCCAAGCCTCATTCTTATACAAGGCAATCATTTCTTCTAACATGGCCTTCTTCTAGAGTTTATTATCCTTTCAATCCATTTTATCCCTAAAAGTTATGGGATCACCAACAGTGATAGATAAAGCAAAACCAAAATGAAAATTAGGTGGACTATGCTTTTCTAATTTCCTTATTTCACAATCTAATCTCTTCAATATTGGAGTATGAGGTTCTTCTCCTTCTTCATATTCATGTTCTTCCCTTGAGTCAAATTCTTCATCGTCTTTCTCCACCTCCATTATTTCTAGTTATTTTTCCTCTGTTAGGACTTACTATTTGGGAACATATTTAACCTCTCTAAAGACAAAACCCCCCAAAAAAAAATATCTTCTTAGTTAAAAGGTCCAAAGTTTATAACCTTTTATACCATATTTATAATCTATAAAGACACATCTTTTAACTTTATTAACTATCTTACTCCTATTTTCCGTTGGAATATGTACATAAACATCACAATAAAAAACTCTGAGATGTTTCAAAGAGGGATTTTTAGTAGTCCATGCCTCATGGGGAGATTTTTCAACCAATACTAATGGGGATTATTGATTTACCAAATAACATGTATCATCCATTACGTCGACCCAAAAAAAATTTCCTGATCCAAAACCATTGATCATGCTCGTTGTTAGTGCCATCAACGTCCTATTTCCTTTCTACATCTACATTTTGTCGACGTGTGTATGGAGTAGTTTTCTATCTTGCTATACTATAAATTTTACAAATTCTTCAAATTTATTCTCATGAAACTCTCCACCATTATCTCTCCTGAACACCTTTATTTTCATTTTTATTTGATTCTTCAGAAGATCCTTAAACTCTTTAAATTTACCAAATACCTAATATTTCTTTTAGACAAAATAAATCCATGTGTTCCTTGAGAAATCATCTATGAACAAAACATAGTGCACATATTTAATTAATGGTGGAATAGGCATAGGTCCACACGTCACCATGTACCAACTCTGACATTCTCTTTGCTCTTATGGCACTAGATAATAATATTATCTAATTCTCTTTGTTCTTGTGGCAAAAAATACGAATCTTCCCCAATTCTATTTACCATATATGCCATGTTCATAGAAATACAAATATAATGTGCAACCAAAAATACCTTAAACCATATATTTATTAAGTGATTATTGAATTCCATTCTCTCCAATTTGTCACTACAAGGAAAAGATATTGTAGTGGAGGTTTTTTCGAAAGCCCCTATAAAAATAGCCAAAAAACATGTTTGTAGCAGCGGTCATGGGTGGAGGTGGGCAAGAAAATGTTTTAGTGGATGTTATTTTTACGGTGCGTCTTCAATATACGAACGCATCAATTCTTTGCTATACATATAAGCACTGGTGTCGAATAGAACATGTTGCACCATGGCATATTTATTTTTTTAAATAAAATAAAAAACTGGTGCGCTAAATAAAAAAGGACATCCATGCATATACTACTTAAAACCACCGGAAAAGGGTTAAATTTATAAAAATTTCAATTGTAAAATTTATTTTTCCCATTCTCGTGCTCTACCCTGAGATGACCTACTGCTAAATAAGTATTATAACGCCCTATTGCTTCCATTGTATACAATGCACCATAGCTTGAATAATCAATAGCACCAGATAAAGGTTAAATTTTAAAAAATGTCAGTGCTATATCCACCCACAACAGAAGTGCCCTTCTTGTAGTAAGATGCCCTGGTTCATGCTTGGAAGGAGCACCACTATTACAATTTTTAATTTTCAAAAAAATGTGGTACTATATTCAAATGAAGAATTGGTGTTGTTCATGTATTAAATGCCCTGGTCCATCTTAGAAAGAGCATTTCTAGGGGGTTTTTTAAATCCAGTGCTAGATTCTCATAGAGCACCAGTGCTGTCAATTATTTAAAGCACCATGGTGCTTCTTAACAAGAGCACCTCTATAAGGTATTTAATTTTTTTTAAAAGGTGGTGTTATCTTATTACAAAGCATCAATGTTGTTTGTGCATTAAAATGACCCAATGCATCTTTGAAAGAACCCACTAAGCATTTTTTTATTTTTTAAATACAGTGATATAGTCCAACAAAGCACCAATGCAATACATGTATTTGAATGCCCCGATGCGTCTTAACAAGAGAGCCTCTATAGGGTCTTTAATTAAAAAAAAAGAAGTGGTGTTCTTGGATATTTGAGGCACCAGTGTGGTTATAATAATGCACCAAAGGAGGGTTAAATAAAAATTAAATCGTCGGCCATAAATTTCATTATTACCATCTACAGTATTGCAAAGCTTTAAAGCACTGGTACCAATCTTGCCTCATGCAAGAACCCTAACGTCGATGCTTCTCTTGATCACCATCATTTTGTATTGTGCTCAATGTGTGGCTTTCCAATTTTCTCAAACGGTGGTGAAATTTATTTTTCTAAATTACAAGTCAACAATGCCTCCCTCGCAACCAAATGTCCAGGTAATGTGTATGTTTCTCTCTAACTTAATTTTTTAGCATATTATAATTGAAAAATAGTTTAAAAAATCCATTGCTTTTGAAAAAACAAAAAAAAACCTACATGGTGTGTTCAACAGCTTCGGCTCACACCAATAGCGATAATGGTGTACCCCATAAATTTACAGGGTGCACTGCAGTTCGGTGTGTGAACCTAACACACCACTATTTTTGGGATGCATTTTCTAAATGAAAACACACCGAGAAAAGCTATAATTGTACATCAGTGCGTACATTTTTAGGTTACACTTCATGCATTTATATTTACCAAATGCACCGCATACATAGTATAAAAAAAATATAGCTCAGTGCATTTGATAACCTGAACATTCTGTACCAGTGTGAAAATGTTATACGAGTGCACCGAGCATAAGTTTGAGATGCACCATGATGAAAATGTATATATGTGAACCAAAAGTGATGCTTCATAGGTATGTACACATTGTTTATGATTTGGCTGTGTTTGATAGCATACCGAAGTAGATTCATTACTTTTTTTGGGACGCACCTAGGATTTTTTTAATTGAAAGTTATGTTTCCATATTTATAAATAAATATTTCACTTAATAAAAATAAAATTTTATGTCTGAGGTTGATGTATTTTGTATGTCAATCATGTAGCAAAGATGTGAATGGATGAAGCAGCAGCAATTGCAGGAGCATATGGTAGACTAATACAATGTGTTTCAACCATGGGAGGCCCGAGAGAAGGAGAGGGATTTATACCCTCTCCCTATTAACACAATGACCCGAGTGCTCTTGAGAAATATAGTCCTCCTTAAGTACTATGAGGGGGCTACATCCCTGAAGGTGCACTTTATCTTGTTGGCACATCTAATATGTTGGTGGAGTGTCAAGGAGTAGGATTTTCATGTCAGTCCTAAGGCATGGTATAGGCCCTCTAAGGAGGACATACATTTTATCACTGGCCTATCTAAGAGAGAGGAGGACTTTCCCCAGTTTTGTGATGTCCCCCATGGGGTTGTTGTAGAGATTCAGCTTGTCTACTCTCAGAGATATTTTGGGGTTGCTATAGTTCATCTAGTAGATTTTTAGGTCGTGGTGGATAACCATTGATTCCTTCATTTGTTGCATAGGAGGTTAGGTGCATCTCATTATTAGACCACCATTGCACACTATAGTAGTGATGGGAAAAGCATTCATTCCGTTCTTTTGTATTATGTCAATTCTTTGATTTAGGCGCCACGATGTATCAGATGGTCTGCCATTTTTTTGAGTCAATTTCGTAGGGATTTAGATAGATGTTGTGTGATGATACATGGGAGGACAAACTTCCCTTTTTCTTCGAATATTTTTTCTTTATTTTTTGAGAGGTTTCCATAAACGATGCCCACATTTTACCATCGCCCTCCTAGGCTCATGACTAAGGTGAGGATGTGCATGTGGGGCCATATGATGCCCAAGAGGGGCTTGTCGGAGTATCCCACCTGGATTTTGGCCAAGGCACTGGCACTACTATCCAGTGAGGATGACCATGTGTTTATTTTGTTTTCGTTTCTGTACACGGGTATTAATTGGAGACAGTGTCCCAACATCCTCTTCACATCGGATATTTTGAGATTTTGTCCCTACATTTGAGAAAAATTAGAAATAAAATTATGTGTGCATATCTAAAATTAATTTTGAGAACCATATAACCATAAACTCAATTTCAATATAGTTTTCAAACCATTTCTCAAGAATAAGGCCACTTTAAGCGGAAATGTATACATTGAACTAATGTGATTCATGTGGATGTGTCCTAAATGATAATTTGAGATTAATATGCCATATTATGTAAAAATAAAATTTCAGATAACTTTTAAACCCTATCGGTGCGCTTATTAGGATGAAACGCACCAATGGGTTTAAACCATTACAACTTCAGGGCATTAAAATAATACTTGCATTGGTTTCTCGAATTTTGAAAATATAAAATATGTTATCATATCGGTGCTCTTGTAGAAAACCACACCAATGAGTTTAAATAAAAACAACACTGGTACACACGTATTTTTGGGATTTTTCAAAATAAAAATGAATTCTACCACGTCGGTGCTCTTAGAAAAATTATAGCACTAATGCATTTAAATACAAACCGCATTGTTGCATTAAAATATCAACTGCATCATTTCAGGAATTGGAATATATATATATATATATATATATATATATATATATATATATATATATATATATATATATATATATATATATATATATAGATATAGATATAGATATAGATATAGATATAGATATAGATATAGATATAGATATAGATATATATATATAGATATATCATGTCGGTGCGTTAGAAACATTTGGCACCCCAAAAAATTTGTTGCACTTTACTTGTAAATGCATCAGTGCTCTTTACTATCAAACACACAAGTGTTTGGATTAAGTGAAAAAAAAAAAACATGAGTTTTTTTTCTTTTTTTTTTAAATTGAAAAATCAGCAATAATTGATTTTCAAAATATAGTTTTGTAAAGTTTTTTATATAGTAAAACATTATTCATTATTTCATTATTTTCCCCAAAATTTTCAAGGGAGTGATTTGCAAGAGAGACATACTAGGAGCACTATGTAGTAGCAAAATACTTTGGAGCAGCAGATCTATTTAGAAGGTCAGAAACTGAAAGCTATGGTGATTCACTCGAAACCATGCATAGTAAAAAATTTAAATTTTATTCTTGATTTGACTAATAATTATTTTTACAATTTTTATTAGGCTTTAATTAAAAGAGAGATAATTTGCAAGAAAGACATATTGGGAGCACTATGGAGCAAAAAAATATTTTTGGAATTGTAAAAGGATCAGAATTTGAAAGGTATGATCAATACCTACCTTACACCCTAGCTTCTTCTTACTTATATGACTGCAAAATCTCATCTTAGGGATTAATTCCCTCTACCATTTCACAATTAGGGTTTTTCATTTTAGACATAGATTTATTGGGTTTGTGTAATTACTATATATATGGTGTTTGACACGTAAAGTAGGGGGATCATTTATTGAATTAGATCCAAACCATGTCTACCATGTCCATATTTTTAAAAAATGACATATGTTTCACGGTGTGCTAATGTAATATAATGCACCAGTGTGCCTTTTGTAATACAACACACCAGTGTATTATAACCCTATTGGTTATGTCGAATATGTTTATCGGTGCTCCCGGTGTAATATAACATACCAGTGCACCTATGCCAAATAGCATCGTTAAGTCATTGTGACGCTTTTATCATTATAAATTGCACCGTCATAATTTAAAATTATTTAAAAATAAATAAATTTCGCTGACAATGTTGAACAATTAAATGCACGATGCATTTAATGGCTTAATCGAATCAGTGCGTCAACTCAAATAAACGCACAGGTTATCAAAGTTCTTTTTGGCTTAAAATAAATTGAATTATGTATAAAATACATTTAATGGCTTCTGTATTTAATGGTACAGGTTGTATATTGATAAAAAAGAGAAGGCAAGTTCTTTGTAAGTTCTTTACAAAATTAATATGTTTGAATTATATGTAAGTTTAACTATTATGTATTGGTTAGTGTGTTTCATGCAGAGACAGAAAATGAAGAAGGTAAATAAGGTTATTTCTAATCTAAGTGTAGAAGAGTGTAAAATCTTGATAGAAAAATTGTAGAAGGATGAATCGGTTGAATGAAAAAATATTATTCAATATGATCTATTTATTTTTAATTTTCATTAATAATATACTTAATAATATTAGATAACATGTTTCAAACAATATATTAATTCATATCTGTTTAACGTTCTACAAGGAGCAACAACGAAGGGAAAAATCAATGTCATTCTAAGAAAAGAAAATTATAGAACATGTAAATGATGACAAATTGGTCCTTAGCTCATCTGGAGTGGTTCTAGAGGTTAATGAAAGGGGGGAATGTTTTACAAAACTATGAGGGATATAGTGGAATGAACATATAGACGTACTTTCCACTTACAATACAAAAATCAATCCAATGATTCCAAGAACCAAATTATATATAAACTACATGAAGCATTTCAAGAGCAATGGTCAATAAGACATGTGAGACTTGAAATAGCAAAAACATACAACAACAAAAAGAATCATTCGAAAGAAAATGTACCTAATTAATATGATTTATAGAATTATATGTATATATTACTAAAAACCATTCATTTATTAATATAAATTTTGTTATATTTAGTTTTCATATATCAATATACAAATAGTTTATAACTTTTTCAAGAAGATTATGAAAATCCCAAAGGATTAATGAGTTGATATGCAAAACATGCTAGTTGTTTTACAACAACCATCCTTGAATGTCTTCAAATAGGTGCTAACATACAAGGAAGAGTCATCAGAATAATTGATCATTGGGCTAAATATGAATTGTGAGTATATGTTGTCATATCCAAAATTAATTGTGGCACTTGTAAGTATCTATGTTGTTTTACTACTCATAGTGTATAATTAATAGAACAAAAAAATCCTTTATTAAATATATGATTCATAATGGTGTTTAAAATATGCAGGAAACAAAGTATGGAACTACACCAATAGAAGACTTGTTGCAACAAGGCATGAGACTTAGTTTTGAAACCATGTGTACAGTTTATGAGTCACTTCTTGCTATGGTATATTTTTATTTGATTTACATTGATGTATATTATTTATTTCAATTTTCATTATTCTCACCAATGTAGATACACACATTACACTTTACTTTTATGTTTGCATATGGAACATGATCAAGAACGCACAAAAAAATCGATGCAATCAATCAAAAATTCGTCCAAATAACCCAAGTCATGGAAGTACTTCGAGCACTAATAACAGTTCCAGCGAAGAATGATGACCTATTTGGATATCAATGAAACTTGTTGTATTTTTTGAAATATTTTTTTTTGTGAAAATCATACTCATATATAAGATTCATGTCTCGGTCTAGAGATAGATTGTTTAGATATCTTGACATGAAAAGAACTCGATTGAGTCATTCATAAGAAATATAGATGCATGGACTAAGAGAGTATCTAAAGGTGTTATACCACAATGCGTTTTCTGTGAAAATCAGACATTTTGTTTAATGTAATGTACATAGTGGCTCAATTGAAAGACAATGGGTTACCAATAACAATCCCATTTTGTATGACAAAAAGCCTCTTATTGATATATAATAAAATGCATTTTAATTTATTTTATTGTGTTATCCAATGTCACTGTGAAATGTTACACCAGTGATTAAATATATGGATGATTAAATATTATAATGAAGAGATTCGAAATATGATAATATAACAAATTAATCTAAACATAATATACAAATTCACTAATCAAATTTTAATTTGTATGAATTACAATAATTGCATTATCACAGGTTGATGTTTCCAAAAAAGAGAAAATCTCATACAAAAAACTGGTGCGTCCATAACATAAACACGCGCTGGTGTGTTATGTTATATCAAAGCACTGTGACAGCATATTTTTTGCATGATTAGTTCCTTTTCAAAAAACGACAGCACTAAGGCGCTTAGTTCTTCAAGCACTAGTATTGTTTGCAAATAATGCCCCGGTGCATTGTAATTCTTAAAGCACCAATGCTTTCATTGACCTAATTCCCTGGTGCTACAAAATATTATTTCCAACCTTGGTGCATTATTAAAATTAACAACACCAGGACCACAATATTTTTTTTCCTACCCTAGTGTTGTACCTTCAAAGAATGCCCCAGGGCATTTTTTGATATATACACACCAGGGCAGTATACATTTCAGGCAACGGTATCCTTTTTATCCAACGCCTTGGTGTTTTTAGTTATGTATTCAACCTCAATGCTTTTATATATGTAGCACATGGGTGCTACTTATTCCATGAATCAAACCACTAAAACAACATTCGCTAAAACCTCTAGCCACCCAATTTTTTTCAGTTGCGATGAAATTCTATTATAATCTCTACTAAAACATCTTCTATCGCAAACAGATGTTTTAGCGGATGTTTTTTAATTATTTTTTTCAATTTTATAATACTAAAAACCTTCGTTATAACCAACGCTAGAAGGTATTTCCCTTGTAGTGTGTCATATAATTTGATGATACATCATTTCCTTTACTCTAGAGGAAATAGGGTTTCTACCTTCTTCATTTCCACCCTTAACTAGGAAAACCAACAAATGTCTAGAGTTGCACCTCCAACCCTCATTGTATTAGCTTCATCATTTACAATACAAAATATAGGATACCACAACATCCAAATACATAATTTATATGCCCATGTTAGATTACAACCCCCATTCCTTGACCAAAGTTATATTATAATGGGTTGAGAATTATTGGCCCAAAAACACCAAAAATAGGTCAAAAATAGACCCAAATAGTCCAACATTATTTTTTGTTAGAAATTAATTAACAGAGCAATGAAATACATTAAATATTGTGGAAACACAAATTCATAAAACAAGAGAGACACACATATACATGGTTCACCCAATTTGGGCTATGTCCACGGAGAAACAACCAATCCTTCCTTTTATATTATCTAGCAAAATAAAGAGATACAAACTACAACAAATATGTTGTAATTTCCTCTTTGCTCTCATGCAACCTCCTCAATCTCTCTCACTCATAATAATAATACACAACCGTAATATAATTCCCTCATATAAACCGAGGTTTCCTTCTAGGGCAGAAAACCATAAATCAACATAATTTCTACCGTGATATCATCTGCCTAATGGACCTAGATTGACTACAAAATTACAATATTTTACAAGGAATTTTTTCATCTATTTTTAGCTTCAAGTGCATTTCCCTCGAACCCCCGCCATGGGGGGGCTCAGTAAAAGTAGTCGTCGCCCCCTCCCTATATCCCTTTAATGACTATCATACGAGTGGTGATGTCACCCCGTTTAGGAACTGGGGTCCAACTAGGCTGAGACTTATGAATCAAGAAGATAATCAGGCTCCACACCCAACATTTTTGTGGCCTTTGGACCTTCTCCAAACCCCTTAGTATGACACTGTTTATGGAAATAATCATGCAAATACTATAACACAGACCCAATAAAGAGGTGTTAACCATAGAATTATATGAATATAGAAGGATGTCTATGAGAGGATTATTTATGTGGCAATCATGTTTTGTCAAGATGATTTTTGGTTTTGGTTACTAAGGGAAGTTGAACGATTAGCTACAGGAAGGTTAATAATTGATCATCGAATCTTGGAGATGGCCCACATGAAGATATAATATGGAATGTAGTTAGGTAAAAAAATTAAAATACTAGGAAACATAGTGTTCATTGGGAAGTTAGTTGAGGGTTCACAATTGAGGAGAGAGCATAAGGTCCTTAAGGAAAAGAAGGAATTTGAATTAAAATTTTTCGAAGTGTGATATATTGTAAATGCAATCCCCTTGATGGAAATTCCTAGTATAAATTTGCAATCGTAAGCATTTATTAGTTAATAAACTCACATATTAAAATTGATATATACTTCTTCCCCATCATGATTCTCCCTAAAATTATTGCCATATTTCATGATGAATATTGTATACCAATTATTGTCTCTTTATTTTTTCATTGTTTACATACAAAACATATTTATGCTATATAATATTTACAAGACAAAGTAATTGTAGTTTAATGGAATTTGTGTTGTAGGTACATTGAGCTATTATAAAAAATCATCAAACATCCATCACCTATTAAGAGGAGGTATAATGTGTTGCAATTAATGGTGTGTGATCTCCTAACCTCATTTAATGACCACAATTTTTTTTTTCTTTATTTGGGCTCTTGTAGAAATGCATTAAATCACAAAGGTAAAACACATTAGAATCATATCCTACAATGGAAATAACAACAATCCACTTTCACAAATTTTACAAGATCCATTTGAAATTATTTTTTAATATGATCAGCTTATTATTTTTTAATGAAACTCGAAGCATTTATAGATTCAAATTTGTAATTTTTAAGTGTATCATTTTTTAGTGATATTTCATACAACAATTGAGGGTAGTAATGCCACTTATTTCTCTACATGAATAAAAATTCTTAGTACTAAAATATTTAAATCATCAATATGATTTTTCTTGGAATGATAACTTGGTATTTTTTTTTCTCAGAAGGACTGCACTCTAACCTTACAATCTAATACACAAACCCAATTCCTAAACAAAAAATATGTAACCATAAACCATCCTTACTTACATGATTGGCTACCATGTATTCAACTTCTATAGTTGAGAGTGCAACTAGAAACTATCTCTTGCTTATCCATTTTGTTGCTCCTATAAATAGGTTAAACAGATAACCACTTGTACATATTCTATGACCCAAATATTTAGCCTAGTCTACATCAACAAAGCCATGTATCTTCAACACTTTTTTTGCTCTAGGGCTTGCTTGATATTAAATTCTAATAATCTATAGTGCCACACAAATACCTACAATCCATATTTATAATTGTCCAATGCTCCTTCTATGGTTTTAATGTTTAATTGCTTAAAAACTCCCATTACATGTGTATTCCTATTTTAGTACAAACGATTACAAACATTCAACTACTAATAATTCTAACATGGTACATGTTCTTTTCCTCTTCATGTATCTCAATACATTTATCTATAAACAACTTTACACCTATACGAATAGGGCCCTGTACTAGCTTACATTCTTGGATATTAAACCTATACAATACCATCTCAACATATTTCCTCTAATTCAATTAGAGTTTCCTATTTTCTTAAATTTTTAATTTCCATGCCCAAGAAAGAAAATTCCAATGTAAAGATATTTCATGTCAAATTTAGATGACAATTGAGTTTTAACATCCTTGATGGTTTTCTTGTCTTTTCTAATCAACAACATATCATCCACATACAATACCAACTAATTCAAAATACACACAGCCATAATTTTTGCTATTAGTGACACCAAGTCCCAATATATAAGTATCAAACTTTTGATACCATGTCATCGGAGATAGTCCTAACCCATACAATGACTTTTTCCAACTTGCAAACCAACTTTTTCTTTCTTTTCACTAAAAGACCTTTCAATTTTTTCATATAAATTTATTCTTCAACATTTCCATCTAGAAATGTTCTCATTACATCTAGCTACTCTACTTCAATATTGAAATAAGCATATAATAGACAAAAGAAAATTAATGGAAGTTAATTTAGCAACAAAAGAAGAAGTTTTACCATAATCAATTCCCCCTACCTAGGAATATCCTTTTTCTACTAATTGAGCTTTACATTTCTCCAGTTTCCCTTTAGTAACCAACTTCTTAAACACCCATTTTCCACCAACGATATTTCTTCCAACCAATGATTCAAATGGATCTTAAATGCATTTATTAGCCAGGGCTACCATTTCTTCAACCATGACCTTCAATAGTTTATCATCCCTCAAATCCACTCCCACCCTAACATTATGAGATCATAATCAATAATAGACAAAGAAAAACTAGAATGAAAAATTAATGAAGTATACCTTTCCAATTGCCTTCTCTCCTAAGTTGATCTCCTCAATATTGAAGTATGAGATTCTTTCCTCTCTTCCAATTCAAGTTCTTATGATGAGTCAAATTCTTCAGCCTCCAATTTGAACTCTATTATCTCAAGTTCTTTTTCCGTTGGAATGATTTCTTGTTTAGCAAATATTTGACCTCTCTAAAGATAATATGTTAACTACAAAAACCTTGTTAGTTTATTAGTTTCAAAAGGTAAACCATTCATACCATCTTTATAACCAATAAAGATATATTTCCTAGCTTTATTATCTACTTTACTCTTATTATTCTTTGAAACATGTACATAACCATCACAAACAAAATCTATGAGATAATTAAGATGTTTTTTTTACTTGTGCATGCCTCATGCAATGTCTTTTCAACCAACACTTATAAGGGTGATAAATTTACCAAGTGACATGTGGTATCCATTATCTCTACCTAGAATTCCTATCATAACCTAGCACCACAAAGCACGCTCCTTGCATTTTCAAATAATGTCCTATCCATCATTTCTACAACCCAATCTATTGAGATGTGTGTGGAGTAGTCTTCTTCCTTGCCATACTAAATTTCTTATATAATCCCTAGAGTTCATTTTCATGGAACAATCCAAAATTATCTATCCTCAACATCTCATTTTTTTTTAATTTGTTTCTCACAAGAGCCTTACACTATTTAAATTTACTAAAGACGTCATATTTATTATAGCTGAAATAAATCCACATGTTTTGTGAAAAAACATCTATGAATGAAAAATAGTACACAAGTTTACCTATGATGGAACAAACACAGATCCAAACACATTAGTGTGTACTACTCTAAAATTCCATTTATTCTTGTAGCATTAGATGAGTATCTTACTAGATTTTGTTTATCATATATATAATGTGTAATGAGACATACTTTTACCATGTAATTATAAAATGACATTCTCTCCAATACATACAAATCTTTGTTGTCATAGCATTGATTTTTCTCTAGAGACAATAAGGGTTTTGTATTTTTCAAATCCACCTTCACAAGCAATAGAATTATCACACCCATTAGTGATGGTACTTCCTAATGGCTTGTTTAGAGTTCTAGACCAAAATCCCCTTAGCAACGCCATTATTTATTAAACCATTCTAAATTTTTCCCTTCCAAACAAAGTATTTACATTTGCATCACTCATCTCACTTAAAAACATCTAGTTTCTAGCTATCTTTGTAGTTTGTAGGATCCCATGGTGTGCTCTATTCCTTCCATCCTAAAGCTTCTAATTGACTTTTCCTCATATGATGATTATAGATTTTGATTCTTCTCTTATGGAAAACATCACAACCTCCATCATACTTTTCATATTCACAAAATGATTCCCTTTGGGGATTTATTTGGAAATAAGAAATTGAGTCAATCAACCATACATCATGATCTGTATGTGTGCCTTAGGAATCTAAGAACACACCCCATCCTCCCTCTCACAAGGCCTTCCATTATGTGGAAGAAACATTATCAAAACACTTCCTTTTATCAATACTTTTAGATCTATAATATTTCTTGTAATGGCTAGCTTTAACACATTCCCAAACTTTCCTTAAGGATTTTCCTATAGATTTATATCTACCTGTAGATTTATATAATCCCACTTGATGACTTATTTTTATTTCAATTCTAGGAATGCCCTTTTATAGATAAATCATTCATGGTATAATTGTCCATGTGTTTACTTTCCATTTATTATGATAACAAGGATGAAACCACATCAACAAACATTAATGTTGCATTACTGCCAATAAATACAACAAAACTATTCCATGAACCTAGAAATGAGCATAATAAGGTAATGTACTTATTGTTATATAAATAGCATTGAAGGCATTTAGATGCTTTTTCACTAAGTCTCCATCATTCATTCTTAGGAGGTACAACTTCTTTTGAAGGAAAATATTTTCTAACAAGGACTTAGATTGATACAAAACCTCTAACTTATCCCATATTGCCCTGGTTTTTCTCTTGAGATGATCAATAAAACTAAATGTGAAACACACAACTAGATTGTGCTATTTTTTTTCCTATCCAATTTCATCCAATCTTTCGTTGACATACCCATGGTAGAATACCAAGATCCACAGTGATCCATTATTTTTTTCCTACCGAAAGATCCTCCATCTTGAGCTTTCATAGCTCAAAGAATTTTCCAATAAATTTCTTGGTCTCAACTTTTGAACTACTTGACATTCTCTTCTAACACAAGAATCACCATTGCAAAGCTCCAACTAAAACCAATTTTACCTCAAATCAAGATAATTGAACCCTTAGCAACAAAGAAATCCCCAGTGAAGCCAATATCCACTTTGATACCAAATGTAAGTTTTCAACTTTTAGATTAAAAAAATGTAAACATAGGTTCTTTATAAGTATAAAAGTAAACAATAGCAATCACACATAATACTCAAATTTTTAGCCTGGAAACCCCTAACCAAGAAAGCTAAAAAATATTTAAAGATGTACCACTAACTTTAATTGTATTAACTTACCATTTATAATACAATATATAGCATCTTGTGCCATCTTGAATCCTAATCAATTCACCCTTATTAGATTGCAACCTTAATTCCTTAACTAGAAATAGAAAATCATGTGTTGAAAACCACAAAAAATTGGACATAAAAAATAGCCCAAAAGATTTTTTTTAGGGATTATCCTGCAAGCCCTTGGAAAAATAACATAATCCGCACCCAAGAAAGCATGTGTGAGGATGAGAGGATTCTTATCATGTTTACGGCTAGGCGTGGAAGTTTGAGCTACCTCATGGTTGACATTTTTCTTATTAATTGAGAAGAAACTACTAAACATTAGTCTAATTTTCTAAGGTATGACATTATACATAATTGTGCCATTGATCCTTCGACCCACATGTTTTATTCTAGTGGATTCATTTGTTAACTTGTTACTTTTTATATTTGTGCTTGCAATACTTGAAGAAACTTTATTTTTTGAAACTTTGATGCTTTTAGTGACATTATGTATATGATTGAATTTATTTGGTAATTGGTGGGAAATGAATTTTATGAATTTATTGGACAAGGAACAAGAAATACCCTATAATAATAATGTCATAAATTTGTCAATCTAAATCCACTCTCAATCCTTGTAGGGGGGAAAAAACCTCTACTTGATTATTAGTGCATATACCTATCCCCTAAGAAAACAATAATTCATCATTTCCTTTGGGTCATAAAGGATCCCCTCCCATTTGACACCTCTAATTACACTAATTATTATTTTATTTTATTTTAACAAGAACTAATCCTAATCTATATTATAAAGTCCTAGGAATAGAGCTCTGATGTAGCACATGACAAAATCATTTACAGAGACTTTTCTCAAAGCTACTATTTTTGTTTTCACCTTGTCCGTATTTTTTGGATACGTCGTGTTTAAACATTTAGTGTTATTGATCTCCTTACATTGATTATAGGAGTGCTAAAAGAGATCAAACAAAAAATAAAATTTACAATTCATCAAGATGGATGTATCTAGTTGTGTGGTTGATAATCCTTAGAGGTGCTTTTGTCTTCATAATTTACCTGGAATAGCTTCTCCATTTGAATTTTCATCTCATCTAGATAAGGAAACAAGACATTCACTTCAATCTTTAGTTAGTAGATATAAAATTGGAAGGGTTGCATTCCTTCCATGATGACAGAGCTTTTGTGTTGGAATATACTGAGAATTTTTTCATTAGTGTTTCCACTTAGGGTCATAACCTTTTGAGCTGCAACTAAAAGTTGAAGGCAATGAACAAAGAGTAGACAAAATCTAGTATCCCAAATTTTCTTATCCCTATGGGAGTTGATACTATTAGTGTCAGTCAGTTATGGCTATCTCCAGTGATCAAATATTCTTTTACCAAGTTTTGTTAGGGGTCTCAAAGCCAAATTTTATCACGTCACTAGGTTTTCAGAATAAAATTTGGTCACAGGTTAGTGTGTCCAGGGTTATTTATGCTCCTTCAAGATTTCCATGTCTAGTCACTGTCATCGCTCAGTTGGATGTGCCATCATTGAATAAATGATGATCATCATTTTAGTCATGTCACCATGGTCTTCATTCAGCTCAGTGTCTCCATTAGGTCATTAGGGTTAGAGTCATCAAGGTTTTCGTTTCATTCAATAAATTGGGAAATAAAGGAGTAGTGGTAGGGTTTGATAAAAAAAGTTATGTTTCTAAGTGTAATTCACTTCAGAATGATGTAATAAGTTATGTTTCAAAGCTCCATGAAAAGGTTCCAAGCTACATAGGTTATATCAAAAAGAAAAATGAAAATTATGGTGGGCCACCCTACCATTACAAAGTTGAGTTCTATGGCCTATAAAGACCATTTTTCTCTCATTCCTCTCATTCATCCCATTTTCAAGGGAGCTCTCATCCATCATAACTAATTTCTTCACTCATTTCATTGCTAAAGAGATCTCATTCATCATCAACCACTTCCTCAGCATTTTTATGGCCAAAGATATTCCAAAACATTGGTCTCAAGCTACCTTGTTGCGTTTTCTGTGGGAAGCCCTCCTTTTCATGTTTGCAAGCCTACAAACCCTATTCCTATACATTTTATCCTCCCTCACACTCAAACACACCCCTAAAACCCTCACACCCCCTCACTCTCAATCCTAAAGCCTTCTATACCTAAAAGCTATCCCTACGCTACGTTTTTGGCAACCTTCATACATGGGACTATGTAAAAATTCCCTAGCTCTATTTCCTCACTCTTTTCACTTTCCTCCATTTACCTAAGTTCCCTAACATCCCTCCCCATCTCATAAATTTTCCCTACACCCATTCCTACTCCCTAACCCCTTCATCCTATTCCCTTTCCCTATTTTTCCCTCTAGGGTTTGCACTCACAAGTTTAATATGGAAAAGGAAATGAGGCCTTACAGCAAGGGTGGGAAAATTGCAAGGTATGAACTCCTCAACACGGGATTTGATGCCCTCACCACTCTCCAAGCAATGTTTTCAGCATGTAGGGTGTCTTGAATTTTGTCAACAAGTTGAAAAAAGTCAAATATCATGCTAAGTTGAATAGCTTGTTTTCCACACATCTTAAGAGGGATCAAGTCACAATTGCAGGGGTCACATTCTCTATCTCAACTGATATCATACCAGCATATACTGGGATACCTAACATTGGTGAAAATTGGTTGAAAACTCAAGAGTTGGATGCCCAATTTTACCAACCCTACATCAAATCTCATTGACAAACAAATCAATGAAGACAAGAAATATTGGCTAAGCAGGGTCAATGATCATATGGAGAAACACCTTGAAAAGGCCAATAGAGATAACAATATACATAAACTCATGGCCCACCACTATCAAACAAGGAATCAGATTGCACAATTCAAGATCAAGAAATTGAAAACAAAACTGAAAGAAGTCTAAGACAAGAAAAGGGAGCCAAGAAAAAGGGGTAAAAGAATGAAATTGTTGGATAAAACATCCTTGGATGTTTATCCTATCATCCATAGCAACCGAGGAGAAAATTTTGGAACAATTTGAAATTTTTATGAAATTTGGTAGGAAATGGCACACAAAAGCATCACGTAAAGGCACGACCTGTTTTCCCTAAACATCCAAATGAAGTATTTCCTACATGGATGAGTACATGATCATGAGTAAATTCCAAATATCAGCTTATTTTTTCATAAAATCTTCCTATTATGATCAAAAACTCAAAAAACCTCACCTTTTTCATGCCTCTGCCACTAAATCTAGATTGGCGCGACGCTTCTAAGTAAGGTTGTAAAATTCAAGTTTTGGAGGCCTTCCCATGGGTATTGTTTGGAGATTGATGGCTCATTGGAAAGTATAAACCCGGGGCTACTTGACCCAACTTTCAAAATGCAGAATGGACTCCTAAAATTCTACCAAAATAAGCTCTCAACCCTTTTGTTAGATGGTGTGACCCTTCTAGGCATGGCGTGACCCTTCTGGAGACGCCTTGGGAGAATGAGTTTTTGGATGCCTTACCACGGGTAATTTCTAAAAATTCAAGATGTTATGGAAACTTGACAAACAAGGCTAGTTTACCATTCTTTCATATTTCAATTTTGACTTCAGGAAGGTACCTAAACATGGCCTCGAACTTGGCACTACGCTTCTGCAATTTTTAGAGATTTTAATTAAAATTTTCACTGTGTAATTTTTCAGAGTTTGTAGTTTGACTTTTGTAAAAGTCAAAAGGTGAAAGTGGATCAATGTATATGGTCAAATGTAAATTTAAATGGGTTACTATATGGGTAAATAGGTGCCTTATCCTCCATTTAATGCTTTGGATAAATATCTTGTGATAGTTAGATAAAAGAGGAAATGGTTGAGTAACCTCCCTAGTATGTAGTAGTGATCAGATTGGTGCATGTATTTGACTTTCTTTGTTGGAAATTTGACCTCCTAGGGAGGATTTCGACTTCAAAGCCTATATGAGGCCTTTTGTAATCATTTTCAAGGGTTGGATGCAGTGGAATTAAGCCTTAAATGCTAGTGTAATTGAAAATTTGGCAAGAACTAATAGACAAAGTTTGCAGCTATTATAGTGGGATTCCAGTGGTATGTGTTTTAGCAGTGTTTTCCCTTCTGTGATCATAATTTTGAATGCATTGTATCTTTCATTTCCATTTCCATGTTTCATGTGCTTGCTTCCTAAGATAATAAACAGAATTCATTCATGTAATGCTCTGTTTTGGAGAATGTTTCACATTATTGTTCATTTTTCTTCTGATATAAATGAATTCATGAGACTCATGCTCATATAGAAATCCTACCTATCTCCCATATACACAATGACAATCCTAAACTGCTAAAGTGTGTGCCTACCTTGCCCCATTACATCCCTACAAATCTGATTCTCAAAGTCTATACCTAGCTCTCTAGACCTAAGCCATCATCTAACAAACAATCAAAATCAAATCAAACCCTGATCTAAACATATCTAGCCTAAATTCCTTTATATCTCAATCATATTTTGACTGTAATTTCATAGAGAGAGACCTCTCTAGTTTGGTAGGGCTAGCTAGCAAAATAAAATCTTAGTATGTGGTTACCTCCGTCGATTCCTCTCAGCCTAGGACATTGTGGAGGATAACATTTTGGCGTCGTTGCCAGGGACACGAAAGATCATATCTTCCCTAGGAACAAACGACAAGGATCAGATATGATTGCTGATGGTGAACAGTGATCAGAGACATATGAAGGTTGAACCATTGACCTGGAAACTCCCACTTGATCCAAAGACTCCACTGGTAGCAGGATCCAGAAATCGAAATGAGTTCTCAATCCAGAAGGTATGCTCCTATGCATCGAGATCATGTTCTAGGATTTCCAAATTGTATGCCTCAAGTAGATTGGCAAACATAATTTCCAAAATTCAGAGATGGAAAAGGTGATGATGCTACACTTCATTTAATATGATTTCATATGCATGTGCATAAGCTGAGGATTAATTTTCATGAAGGTTGTTTAATGAAGATGTTCATGGTCACATTAGAAGAAAGAACACGGTTTTGGTATGAAAGCTTGCCTCCTGCTTGTATCTATTCTCTCAAGGATTTTCACTCAGTTTTTTTTTTAGAAGTATAGAAAAGCCTGTCCTTCTATGCTTTTGATTGAGGATTGTTGTGATAATTTTGAAAATTTTATTCAAGAGATGGAAAGTGCTTATGGGGATGAAGAGTTTATGGATGATGAAATCTTGGATGCTTTGAATGAAAACCCTTTTCACAACCATTTTAAGTTCATGGATTCTACCCTGGATGACAGTGAAATTGAGCAGCATTCTCCAATAGATGAGAGTGATATTCTATCATCTAAAATAGGTGATAATTTGCAACAGCCATTCCTTTCTTTTAGTGCACAAGATACATATGATAATGGTCATTTCAGCTACCCTCCACTCCTTGATGAATTTTCTAATTCTGAGTCGGTTTGCATTAATATTACTAAGAGTCATCATTCATCCATTGATTTCGAAATTAATAAGCAGCAGGTTTGTTTCCTAGAACTTAATGATCAACCTGTTCAGCGGATTTTAAATCAGTATGGAAAAGAAGAAATAGATAGTCAAATGCTTTATGTTTCTTCTGAGGAACTAATGGATAAAAGGTAGATTTTAGATCATTTTAATCAATATTATTCTCAAGAGCATGAAAATGTGGCCCAAGACGATGGAATTAAAAGGGTAGGTGATATAGAATTACATCTTGTTGTGCCAATTGTGGAAGAATATTTTGAAAGTAATATTTTCCAAATAATTGATGAATTTGTTGTTCTAGAAACTTTCAATCGAGATTTACATGAAGAGACATTCATACATGTAGCTTCAGATTTTGAGGATGTTAGATTTCAAATTGACCATCATGACTTACAAGAAAGCAGTGAAAAAGAACAGGTTGTTTTAGAGCCTCTTGCAGAGGATAATTTTCCTCCGGGATTAGAAAATTAAAAGTCTGTTGAAGAAGAGAAATTTGTCCCCAATCCTATGGATGTGTACATTTTTTCTATTAATACTATGGATGCCTCAAACACAAATTTTCAAGAACAAATTTCCCTTTCTCTTGATGCGAATGAAAAACTTAATGAACATATTTTCTTCTTTCATCTTGACAAAAATTTTTCATTGGAAAATGAGGGGTGTTCTTGTATTTCTACTAACTTTCAAGACATGGTAATGTTCCAGATTATTGAAGACCCTATTGCAAATTTGTTGCAGCCATCTAGGGAGATGAATTTTATTATATTTATGGATCATGTACACATGTTCAATGGACACTTGGAGTGGCCAATCTTTTGTTTTTTCTATCTGCTCAAGGAAAGTACGAGAAAAATTCAAATAAGTAGCCATTTTTTGGATTGGTTACACTGGATGGATCATTACACATGATTGTATATACATCTTCATCAGATTGGAATTTATCACCAAAAGTTTGAAGCTCGAGGAGAAGGCCATAAGGCTTCTATGATCAGCTGTTGTTTTCTTTTTGTTAAAAAAGTTGTAAAGTCAGTTTTTCAGTCAGTATGTCTTTTATAGTCAAGTCAGTCGGTTAGTTAGTGAGTTTTTAGTTTGAGTCTAGTATTTGCATTTTGACTCCATGCCCAATGAAAAAGGTTACTAGGTCTATGGTGTTCTTGACACCTCCAAGGAGTTACCATCCCCAACTAGAGCCAATGTTAGTGTCAATCAGTTCTGTCTATCACGAGTGATCAAATATGCTTTTACCAAGTTTTGTTAGGGGTCTCAAAGTCAAATTTTATCATGTCACTAGGTTTTTAGAATAAAATTTGGTCACTGGTTAGTGTGTCTAGGGTTATTTATGCTCCTACAAGATTTCCATGTTTGGTCATTGTCATTGCTCAGTTGCATGTGCCATCATTGAACAAAAAATCATCATCATTTCAGTCATGTCACCATGGTCTTCATTCAACTCAGTGTCTCCACTAGGTCATTAGGGTTAGAGTCATCAAGGTTGTCATTTCATTCAATAAACCGGGAAATGAAGGAGTAGTGGTAGGGTTTGATCAAAAAGTTCTATTTCTAAGTCTAATTCACTTTAGAATGATGTAATAAGTTATGTTTCAAAGTTGCATGAAAACGTTCCAAGCTACATAGGTTATATCAAAAAGCAAAATGAAAATTATGGTGGGCCACCCTACCATTACAAAGATGAGTTCTATGGCCTATAAAGACCATTTTTACCTCATTCCTCTCATTAATCACATTGTAAAGGGAGCTTTCATCCATCATAACTCATTTCCTCACTCATTTCATTGCTAAATAGATCCCATGCATCATCAACCACTTCCTCAGCATTTTTATGACCAAAGATATTCCAAAACATTGGTCTCAAGCTACCTCGCTACTTTTTTTGTGGGAAGCCCTCATTTTCATGCTTGCAAGCCTACAAACCCTATTCCTATACATTTTATCCTACCTCACACTCAAACACACCCCTATAACCCTCACACCCCCTCACTCTCAATCGTAAATCCTTCTATACCTAAAACCTAGCCCTACATTGCGTTTTTGGAAACCTTCATAGCTGGGACTGTGTACAAATTCCCTAGCTCTATTCCCTCAGTATTTCACTTCCCTCCACTTCCCTAAGTTCCCTAACATCCCTCCCAATCTCATAAATTTTTCCTACACCCATTCCTACTCCCTAACCCCTTCATCATATTCCCTCATTCCCTTCCCCTGTTTTTCCCTCTAGGGTTTGCACTCACAAGTTTAGTATGGAGAAGGAATGGAGGCCTTACAACAAGGGTGGGAAAATTGAAAGGTATGAACTCCTCAACACAGGATTTGATGCCCTCACCACTCTCCAAGCAATGCTTTCAACATGTAGGGTGTCTTGAGTTTTGTGAGCAAGTTGAAAAAAAAATCGAATATCATGCTAAGTTGACTAGCTTGTTTGCCACACATCTTAAGAAGGATAAAGTCACAATTGCAAGGGTCACATTCTCTATCTCATTTGATATCATAGCAACAACTACTGGGATACCCAACATTGGTGAAAAGTGGTTCAAAACGTAAGAGTTGGATGCTTAGTTCTACCAACCCTGCATCAAAGCTCATTGACAAAGAAATCAATGAAGACAAGGAATATTGGCTAAGTAGGGTCAATGATCATGTAGAGAAACTCCTTGAAAAGGCCAACAGAGATAACAAGATACATAAAATCATGGCCCACCACTATCAAACAAGGAATCTGATTGCACAAATCAAGATCAAGAAATTGAAAACAAAAGTGAAAGAAGTCCAAGACAAGCAAAGGAAGTCAAGAAAAAGGGGTAAAAGAATGAAACTGTTGGCTAAAAAATCCTTGGATTTTTAGCCTATCATCCAAGGAGAAAATTTTGAAAATTTTGGAATTTTAATTTTTTATGAAATTTTGTAGGAAATGGCACACAAAAGCATCGCGCAGAGGCACGACCCTTTTTCCCTTGACATCCAATTGAATTCTTTCCTACATGGATGAGTACATAATGATGATTACATGCCAAATCTCAGCTTAGTTTTGCATAAAATCTTCCTATTCTGATCAAAAACTCAAAAAACCTCACCTTTTTCATGCCTTTGCCACTAAATCTAGACTGGTGCAGCGCTTCTGAGTAAGGTTGGAAAAATCAAGTTTTTGAGGCCTTACCATGGGTATTTTTTGGAGCTTGATGGCTCATTTGAAAGTAGACACATGGGGCTACTTGACCCAACTTTCAGAATGTAGAATGGACTCCTAAAAGTCTTCCAAAATTATCTCTCAACAGGCTCAACCCTTTTGCTGGCTGGTGCGACCTTTCTGGGCCTCGCGCGACCCTTCTAGAGACACCTTTGGAAAATGAATTTTTGGAGGCCTTCCCATGTGTCATTTTCAAAAATTCAAGATTTTTTGGAAACTAGATAGACAAGGCCAGTTTACCGTACTTTGTGATTTAAATTTTGCCTTCATAAATGCACCTAAAAATGGCATCAAACTTGGCGCTACGCTTCTACAATTTTCTGAGATTTTAATTAAAATGTTCACTGTGTAATTTTTCAGAGTTTCTAGTTTGACTTTTGTAAAAGTCAAAAGGTGAAAGTGGATGAATGTAAATGGTCAAATGTAAATGTAAATGGGTTACTATATGGGTAAATAGGTGTCTTATCCTCCATTTAATGCTTTGGATAAATATCTTGTGATAGTTAGATAAAAGAGGAAATGGTTGAGGTTAAGATAAGTGCATGTATTTGACTTTATTTGCTGGAAATTTGACCTTCGAGGGAGGATTTCGACTTCAGAGCCTATATGAGGCCTTTTGTAGTCATTTTCAAGGGTTGGACGCAATGGATTTAAGCCTTGAATGCTAGTGTAATTGAAAATTTTGCAAGAACTAATGGACATATTTTGCAGCTATTATAGTCGGATTCCTGTGGTATGTGTTTTAGCAGTGTTTTTTCTTCTGTGATCATAAGTTTGAATGTATTGTATCTTTCATTTCCATTTCCATGTTTCATGTGCTTGTTTCCTAAGATAATAAACAGAATTGATTCATGCAATGCTCTATTTCGGAGAAGCTTTCACATTATTGTTCATTTTTCTTCCGATATAAATGAATTCATGAGACTCATGCTTGTTTAGAAACCCTACCTATCTCCCATATACACACTGACAACCCTAAAGTGCTAAAGTGTGTTCCTACTTTCCCCATTACATCTCTGTATGATCCGGATTTAAACAGGAACGCAACAAATTACAGAGATAACCATATACACAAAGATGCAGCGGAAATAATACTTCATTTCATTAATGGAAAATACTGAAATATGATTACAAACAGAAATGGAAATAAACTAGCTAGGGCGATGGTAGCTTATCTCTGAGAAGAGATGTGATGGCTACATGCCTCTGAACTGTGTTACAATGAGGCTCGAAGGCCTATTTATTGTTGAGAAACAATGGAAAACCCTTAACATTCCAAAACCTAACCCTAGGAGATGAAACGCCAAACTGTGAGCCCCGTTTGGGGGTAAATTGGTACATCAACTTCCCGGGGTTGTAACTTTGGCATATGATCTCCGTTTGACGCGTACAATAGCTCATTAGAAAGATCTATCCGAGTACTACCACTTTGGGAGGCAACATCGGTCCATGGACCCATGTTGCCCCAGATTCCCAAAAAAAACGTCGTTTAGGGCCTCAAAACGGCTCCGGAAGTTCAGGACCCGAAAAACTGCTAAAAATAGTAAACTGTGCTACAATTAAGGAAACTGAAAATGCTGAGAAAGACAATGGTGGGGGTCCAGGTGGACTTGGCAGGTGGCCACCAATATCCACCTGGATCATTCCTCCCCCCTTAGGAAGCAATGGTCCCCATTGCGTTGAGCTCCTCCATGAGATGAGGAAACTTCTGCTGAACTTGTTCCCTGGTGAGCCACTTGCCCTGCTGAAGGAGTTGGCCTGCTTTGACAACTCGATACAGTTGGATATTCTGTTGGCGAGTGTTCTTGATCTGTGTGTCCATGATCCGATCAGTTGCAGCTTGTTCCATGCAATCTGGATTTAATTCTGCGGGTTTGAGCTGTTCTGCAATGTCGGATGTGTCTAGCAATGGTGGAAAGTATGGCCGAAGGCGGTCCACATTGAACACTGGGTGCAGGCCAAGGAATGGGGGAATGCTGAGCTCAAATGCATTGTCTCCCATAGCCTTAGTAATGGTGTAAGGACCATATCGGAGTGGTCTCAATTTCCGATAGGCTCCAGTAAGGCGTTCCTTTTGCAAATGCAACCAGACTTTGTCGCCCAGTTGAAACTTGTGTGGCACCCGATGTTGATCATGTCGCTGCTTGTACTTGGCATTTGATTTCTCAAGGATGTCATGGACCTGCTGGCGAATATGTTGGATGCGCTCAATGAAGCTGGTGGCCTTATCTGTTTCGGACTGGACATGAGCTGAATTCATGTGAGTAGCTGCAAGTGGCATGGCCACATCAATGGGGCATAGTGGCTGGAATCCCAAACCCACCTGGAAAGGGCTATGGCCAGTGGAGCTGTGAAGAGCTCGGTTGTAGCTGTGCTGAACGTAGGGGAGGCTCTCGTCCCATGTGCGAGGATGCTTTGAGTTATACATGCGCAGAATGTGCACAATCATCCTATTGACAACCTCTGTCTGGCCATCAGTTTGAGGATGGAAGGCTGTGGACTTCGTGAGTTTGGTGTCCAGCATTGACCAGAGACTGGACCAAAAGGTGCTGAGAAACCGACTGTCCCGATCTGAGATGATAGACTGTGGGATCCCAAAGTGCACCCACACTCGTTCAAAGAAGAGTTTAGCAGTGGCTTCTGCTGTGATATTCTTCTTGCAGGCCATCATAATGGCCATCTTTGAGAACCTGTCGACGACCACAAAAACACAGTCATTTCCATGCTTAGTGGAAGGAAGGCCTGACATGTAATCCATGGATATGGATTCCCAAGGTCAACTAGGGGTAGGCAACGGGGTATAGAGGCCTTGCTTCTTAATGGTCAGTTTGGCAATGGCACGGGCAGTACATGATCGGATGTACTTCCCAACATCCTGTCGAAGATTCGGCCAATAGAAATAGTTTTGCAGTACTGCCACTGTTTTCTCGACCCCGAAATGCCCAACAGCCCGACTGTAGTGTGCTTCCCAAATCATCTTGGCACGCTCGCTTGAAGGAACACAAAGGTGACCGAGGTGGCATAATAGGGCATCCTGGAGGTGAAAATCTGCAACCTGCCGACCCTCCAAGAGTGTCTGGTATGTGTGGCCGAATTCTGGGTCGCTTTTGTAGAGAAGTGGCCAATCAGAAGTCTCGTGCCCGCAAGAGTTGAGCACGGTGGTTAGCGCCATGATCGGTGGTCGACTGAGGCAATCTGCAACATTATTGGTGCTGCCCTTTTTATACTTGATATTCAAGTGAAACTGTTGCAGGTATGTAGACCACTTCTGATGGCGATCATTCTGCAATTTCCCTTGGGTCTGTATGAACTGCAGAGGTCGGTGTTCTGTGTGGATGACCGTTTCCTTCCCCAAAATGTAATGCTTCCATTGTCGGCAGGCTTGTACAATGGAATACATCTCTTTATCATAAGTGGGGTACTTCCGGACTGTGTCTGAAAGTGTTTCACTGTGATATGCCACTGGATGTCCATGTTGGGTAAGGACTGCCCCAATAGCATAGTCAGAGGCATCTGTCTCGACCTCAAATGGTTGTTGTAAATCTGGTAACGCGAGCACTGGTGCCGTGCAGAGGCGATCCTTCAACTCCTTGAATGCCTTCTGTTGAGATTCAGACCAAAAGAATTTTGCTTTCGCCCCGCCCTTGGTGACTTGACTCAAGGGCCAAGAAATATGAGAAAATCCCAACACAAACCTGCGGTAGAAGTTGGCAAGACCTAGAAAGCTGCGGAGCTCTGTTAGAGTGGTTGGAGAGGGCCAATCCCGAATGAATTGGACCTTGGCTGGATCGACATGCACCCCTTGTTCATCAATGATGTATCCCAGATACTGAACCTCGGTCATGCCAAAAGTGCATTTCTCCAAATTGGCACATAGCTTGTGTTGCCGCAGTGTTTGGAGAACCTGTCGGATGTGGTGGAGGTGCTCTTCCCAACTCTGGCTGAAGATCAGAATGTCATCCAAGTATACTACTACAAAGGAGTTGGTGAATGGCCGCAAGATGTCATCCATTAGCCTCATAAAGGTTGCAGGAGCATTCGTCAATCCGAAAGGCATGACCAACCATTCGAAGAGGCCCTCCTTGGATTTGAAGGCAGTCTTCCACACATCTGAGGGTTCAATTGGTACCTGGTGATATCCTGACTTCAGATCGATCTTGCTGAAATATTTCGCCCCCTTTAGTTGGTCTAGGAGGTCATCAATCCGCGGGATCGGGTACCTATTACGGACAGTGATCTTGTTCAGCGCCCGATAGTCAATACAGAGTCTCCACGTCCCATCCTTCTTCTGTACCAACACTATCGGGCTCCCACAGGGCGAAGAACTCGGACGGATGTGACCTTTCTGCAGGAGCTCCTGAATCTGCCTCTTGATTTCATTGTTCTCCAGAACAGAGCGCCGATAAATTGGTCCATTGGGTAGCGGCGCACCTGGGGTCAGATCGATGGAGTGCTTGACTTGACAGTGCAGAGGAACCCCTGCCGGGGAGGTGAAGATGTCTTCGTACTCCTCCACAATCTTGTCCATCTGTAGCTGCCGTGCAGAGGGGCCCCGTTTGGAGGCCGCGGCCACTGTCTTCTTCTTCCCTTGAGGGCGTATCATCAGGAAAACAAATTTCCTGGTTTTGGAAATGATCTTACTGCATTGTTTTGCAGTAATCAAAGAGATGGCGGCAGGTGGTGCTACCTCTGGTATCCTGAACAACTTATTTCCCAATGTAATAATAACAGCACGGGGCCTTGATTCATACACAGCATGTCGCTTCCACAAGTATGGTTGTCCTAGTAATACATCACAAACTTCAAGGGGAGCAATGTCACACAATACCTCATCCGTGAAGGGCTTGATGTTGTATGGAAGGCGACACTGCTGGCTCACGCGAAGATCTCGCCCTTGGTGAAGCCACCCAATGGTGTATGGTTGTGGATGTGCTGTGGTCGGTAAGCCCAACCGCTTCACGACCTCTGCCGAAATGAGGTTCTTTTGACTCCCGCTATCAACAATGAACTGTATCGGGGAGCCCTTTACCCACATCTGGGAGTGGAAGAGACGCTCCTCCTCCTCTGGATCTTCGGGTTCATTTTTCTGGATCTTTGCGGTAGCAACAGTGGCGCTGGGATCCGCATCAATGATCTGCTTCCCTTTTTCATACCCCTTATCGGGTTCTGACTCAGAGTCAGAACATGCATCTGATTCTGAAACCTTTAGCTCAGCCACCAGTGACTGCTTGGCCCGACACTCACTTGTGTTGTGAGTGGAGCTCTTATGGAACTCGCACCATTTTCCAGTGTCCTTTCTCGGCTTCGCGGCGTTGCTCTTTGCTTGCAGCTTCGGCTGGTTGTCTTGGGCTATCCCGCCTTGGCTTTGTCCTTTGTTCTGTGGTTTAGGGGCACCTTTCCCCTGCTTTGGATTCGCAGATCCAAAGTCTCGCTTCTTTTGTTTAAACTTCTGCTCGACCTTGACGGCATACCGGTATGCTGCGCCGAGCGAGGGGATGTTCAGGAACTGTATTTCTTCCTGGATGTACTTGTGCAGGCAGCCACGGTATTTGAGTATCAAATGTTGCTCCGAATCCTTGATACCCAACTTTGTGCGAAGGGTATGGAAAAGATTGGTGAACTCCGGCACGTCTTGGTCCCTTCCCTGCCGCAGCGTGGTCCACTTTATGTATTCATCCTCATAGCTTCCGACAGGGTAGTACTGCTCCTTGATGGCATCCCGGAATGAATCCCAGGTGGGTGCGGCTGAAAATAGTGAGCCAGTACTTTCATCCTTCTGCTCGCAGTAGGTTTCCCACCAGTCCTTGACGTGGGGGGCTGCTTTGAGAAGAGCAAAAACAATCTTTTCCCGACTCGAAAATTCATGAACAGAAAAATATCCCTCTAGCAGATTTAACCATTTATCTACGGCATCGGCGTCTATCTGACCCTCGAATATGGGGATTTCAAAATTAACTTGTACCTTAAAGGGTGTGGCGTTTCCAGAGGAGCTGCTGGAAGCCGATGCGCCGCTTCTGGGTAGCCGCTGAAGGATCTGCGCAAAGCTGTCCATCATCGCGTTCCGTTGTCGCTCGAGCGCTTCTTCGAGCAAGATTTTGATGGGATCTCCTGCCCCCTCGTCTTTCTTCTCGTCCGCCATGGGAGGCCGTCGGGATTTGCGAGGCTGGTCTTGCAAAGGTTCAACCAGTTCAAGCCCTAACTCCTTATATCCCGACCTTGTTGGGGACATGCAAAGAAAAACAGAGAAAAAGCAGACCGCTCTGATACCACTGATCCGGATTTAAACAGGAACGCAACAAATTACAGAGATAACCATATACACAAAGATGCAGCGGAAATAATACTTCATTTCATTAATGGAAAATACTGAAATATGATTACAAACAGAAATGGAAATAAACTAGCTAGGGCGATGGTAGCTTATCTCTGAGAAGAGATGTGATGGCTACATGCCTCTGAACTGTGTTACAATGAGGCTCGAAGGCCTATTTATTGTTGAGAAACAATGGAAAACCCTTAACATTCCAAAACCTAACCCTAGGAGATGAAACGCCAAACTGTGGGCCCCGTTTGGGGGTAAATTGGTACATCAACTTCCCGGGGTTGTAACTTTGGCATATGATCTCCGTTTGACGCGTACAATAGCTCGTTAGAAAGATCTATCCGAGTACTACCACTTTGGGAGGCAACATCGGTCCATGAACCCATGTTGCCCTAGATTCCCAAAAAAACGTCGTTTAGGGCCTCAAAACGGCTCCGGAAGTTCAGGACCCGAAAAACTGCTAAAAATAGTAAACTGTGCTACAATTAAGGAAACTGAAAATGCTGAGAAAGACAATGGTGGGGGTCCAGGTGGACTTGGCAGGTGGCCACCAATATCCACCTGGATCACTGTAAATCTGGTTCTCAAAGCCTAGACCTAGCTCCCTAGACCTAAGCCATCATCCAACAAACAATCAAAATCAAATCAAACCCTGATCTAAACATATCTAGCCTAAAATCCTTTATATCTCAGTCTTTGACTGTAATTTCATAGAGAGAGCCCTCTCTGGTTTGGTAGGGCTAGCTACCAGACTAAAATCTTGGTCTGTGGTTACCTCCGTCGATTCCTCTCATCCTGGGACATTGTGGATGATAACAGATACTAAGATTCAACATAGGCGGCATTTATATCACCTCTCTATCAAGAATAAAACCAAGAAGCAGCAGCAAAGACATCAGTGAGGCCATATTAGCTCTGGTTCCAAGGTGACTTATGAGAAGGGAAATTACAAGTTACACAGGGGTGGTTACACTAATCATTATTAATTAAAATCAAATATCTAATTAAAATTACACACACATTCTAAATTAAACATTGTAGGGAAACCTAAGAAAGGTTTCCCACACCCCTAGTAAACTAGTCAGTGTACTAGTGCACCACATTTAAGAGGAATCAAATTGTACATTTTCTTGCATGTAATTAGCTAAATTCCCAAGAACATTGATGATAATTTGTTGATATAACCCCTTGAACACACACATGGTGGTGGTGGTGATGATGATACCATCCGTTGGGACTAAACCCCACACATGGCATGTAGGGCTAATCAAGATTTGAACCAACAATGTTGTAAGGAGTTCCTTATTAGTGTACACTCTCGCCAATCGATATACATCCTTGGGGCTTTGATATTAAAGGACAACGGGGTGCGACATGATTCACTTACGTGTGCACATGTCTCAAGAGCATTTAATATAATCTTTGTAGGTGCAGCTACACATTCAAACACTACCTCAAGGAGCCACATGGCTTAAGGATAAGATCTTATAGGAATTGAACCTTACCCAACAATGAAAAATTCCTCACTCTCCACCACTAGATCTCTCTTTATATAATTATAAAATTCACTTTAATTTTCATTAATTAATTTATTATAAATATTAATAATATTCCAAATATTTTAAAAATAATATTATATATTTTAAAACAATAATATTTTTCAAAATATAATTTATAAAAAGATTCTAAATATTTTCCATCTTATTACCTCTCACTTAATTATCAAAGTTATACTAATTTATTCTTATTTTTAAAATATATTTTTTCAATTACATATCCCTCTCCTATTTTTATTAAAATCTGACTTTTGCAAATATCCAAAGTATACCAGAAATTCCTCATATACCTACAAATTTTAGTAAATCACTCATGCCTCAAGGACGTCACAGAATTCTTCAACCGAAACTAATGTGACTATTTCATGACTAATTATTATCTTTTAATAATTATACCTTCTTATGGAAAGGGTCAAAAATATATAATAAGAATATTAATTTAACGAAATTGTAACCTATCATAAAAAGTCTACGATATATTATAACAGGGAGGAAGTTTATGTGTAACTTTGGTAATTTATTGATGCAGTTTTAATATTTAATTATTTTAATTAGCATTTAAGTATGTAAACATGAATGTACTTATACATAAAAAAAAATTGTTTGAAAGTGAACGGTAAAGATTTGACGGCACTAGGGCTGAATTTAATTAATAAAGAATTTAATTCTCCAAGGAAACTCTAGAGGATATTTTAACTCTTAAAGATAAGGATTTTGTGTTTGACTGTTTGATTTTTGGGAATTGATAAAAAATATATATATATATCATATAAAATCTAAATTTAATAATAATTTATTTATTTAATAAAATATTAATATATTATTAATTAAATAATAAATTAATATTTATTTGAAATATTAATATTAAATTTAAAAATATTTTAATTTTTTTTTAATAATATAGATTTTTTAATATTTTACATTTCAAAAAATAATATTATTAAATGGCGTAGTCTAATTTATAGATGAAATCATTTTTTTCATCGAAATTTAGAGTCCACCTATAATCCAACTATATAATTTCAAGCAAGTATGTAATTTTTTGTTATTTGAAATATATTTTTGAATACATAAATGGATTCGACATCTTGATAAACTCTTGGAGCATTTGAATTATACAGATTAAAGACTTTAAACTCAGTTTTTTTTAAATCTTTGCCATATTTTGATTAAAATTAACTAGAAAAAATATTGTGAAAAAAATCATTCCAGCGATAACTTAAACTATACCTTATTAAATCAAATATTACAATAATAAAATAATTATATTATATTAATAATAAATTAGTTATTTAAAAAATAGAATAATTTTTCATTAACTTTCTAAATAATAAATTTAATTTTTAAAATATTATATATATATATATATATATATATATAATTCAATTTTTAAATATATTTATTTAATATATTATATTATATGATAATTATTTTGATTATTCATTATTATAGCAAATTTTTCCGAATAGACTTTATAGTTCAATTTTCAACTGGTCTGAGCCTTCAAATGAACCAATAGTTTTCCACTGAGGTGGTCTTCTACATGCGGTAATCGATGGTTACGTGCTCGCCTTTCCATCGCCCTTCTATTATCCACCTTGGTTGGTAGACGCTTGGCCTTCTGTCCTCTCAAACCTGTCTCTATCATAGGCCATGATACCTTCCATATTTGTCTATCCTAGCTATTGCATGCGGTTTGGCTCATTTCCTTCCTTACACGACTCTGGTGCGGAGTTGATGGTCGTCTCTGGTGTCGGATGCTAGATGTATCTCTCTTTGTTCCGTTATTAACCCATCTCCACACATATCTTAACTTTGCCTCCATTATCTTCCACTGGGCTCATTACATTTTTTGAACATCTACGCGGAGGAAGATTGTATCTCTCTTGGTTTTTCTTGCACCTATATACTTCTGTATTTGGTCCAATTTCACTTTCGTTTCGCTTTCGGCACCTGGTGTTATTTTGTTGATGGTTCACGGTGCTCTTCACTCGGAGAACGCTTGGGGAACAGGTTAGTTTTTCAGAATCCCATGTTCATTTCTGAAATCTTAGTTTTGTCTCATGAACTGGACTATTTACTCATGATTTAAGCCTTATGTGGAGTATATTATTCTCTATTTTTTTAGGGGATAGTTGAACTTTCTGTATATGTCTAAAATATTGGTTTAATTAGTCACATATTTACTCATCCTGGAGGTCTTGTCGTCTCCCATTACTATTTTTCCATGTCTTCGTCTGATTTCTTTGGTTGGTTGTGGGTATCCATAAACAACCTCAAGAAATATTTTGTTATATCCAAGCCTTGCACTGACCTTCGCTTTAAGTTAGGTCCATGGTGGTGTGTTTATGAAATTTGTTGTTGCTGTATTATTTGCCCTGATGTATCTTCCTGAAGCTAAATTCCTCAGAGGCGAGAGGTTCTCTGATTTTTCCGATGCCGGAAATCTTGGTTTGAATTTTCCCGGTTGATTGGTTGGCCATGACATAATAGTTGTGGTTTCTCTCCAGCTTTCTCATTAATTGTTCACCGCCACATAAAAATTCTATATATATGATTGACGACATATATTAAATCCTTTTGTCAGATGGGAAGGTTATGGTGACATGGATTCTAGTCCTTTGGTCATCATTCCTTTTTCGTTCCCTAGGCCCTATAACTTCTGGTCAGTGTCGTACTCTCGTTCCGCACCTCAATCTTGACCTATCGGGAATTTTATACCTAATCTTTCCACTTTTTATTTAAACCTTGAGGGTCCTTTTTTGTCGGACTATCCCCTTGGGATCTCCATCTCTGACTCTTTGGAGTCTGTGTTGTCCTCTGGCATGGACTTTCTTTCTGACACTTCTGCTGCATCGGCCATGGTTCGGGCCACCATGGACGCGGAGAAGGTCCTCGCCAGCCATGCACCAAAATCTGACTGGAAAGCCTCGTTGGAAGCTAACATCATTCCCCATTCCCATTCTGAACAGTCTCCATGGGGTGTTGGACCTGCATACCATTCGCGGCGCAAGCAACCGTGCCCTGTTAAATCTTCCCCTCCTCCCGATGCCATTAACCTGGATGGTCCTTTATTATTTGATAGAATCGCGAGTTTACAAAAGAGGGCACTTGTTGGTCAATGGCATTTTCCGTCAATGGAGGATTCACAAATCAGATCTTGGATTGCTGCCAAATGGGCTCCTCTCCTGGGTTACTCCCCGACCATTGTCCGTCTCATGAATAATTGGTATAGTTTTCATTTTCTCCGGGTTCGAGACTTGGAGATTATTTTCTCTAAACCCTGGGTTCGGGACAAGAGTTTTTTAGCTCTTCACAGATGGTTCATTGGATTTAATCCTCTCAGATGCACTCCCCAAAATAATTATATATGGCTGAAGCTTCCAGGATTACCAATCGAATTGTGGAGAAAATTGGTAATGCTATTGGTCGGTTTATATATGTCGATCCTAGGTGCATTGGGGCTAAGGACAAATGGGTGGCGTGGATCCTTATAGAAAAAAAATTCAGGGGTGGATTTCTGGAGTCAATTGACTTATCATGGGAAAAGTCTAAAATCCAACAGCGGTTAGATTATTGGGGCATCCCTTTTAGATGTTCTGCTTGTCATAAAACGGGCCATCTTTTCTCCCATTGTCCCCGACGTCCAAGTGGTAAACATAAGTCTAAGTTTCAATCAGAAAATATTCCTATGTCTACAAATGAGAGAGTTAATATGAAAAAGGAATGCTCTATCAATAAAGAGGTTTATCGGGCTCCAGTTTTCTCAATCGATCACCTTTCATTGCCTAGAGGTCTCTCTCCAGATCGATCTTCTAGCCTACCTCGCTCTTGCTCTTTGTCTGCGGACCCTTCCCGTCGGTATATTGACATTACAGAGAATCGCCCCCGGTCATCCTCCACTTCAAAACCCCCCATTCAGTCATTAAATGACTCGCCCGCTAATCTGCAGAATTTCTCAGTCATCCCCTCGCCACAAGAGCCGGTCCCGGATTTACCTATTCCCCCCCCTCCATCTTTTCCCCAGCCTCCCCGGGTTGGCCCATCATCTCCTCATATTCAATATATTTCTTCGTCCCCTCAATCCCCCGCCTACCATATCCCCCCTCCCCAAAGGTTTTCGTCTTCTCCCTCTCATACCCATGGAACTAATCCCAAAGGCAAAGCCCCATGTATTTCGATCACCCCTACCAATTCCCCTGGATCCTCGGCCAAGAATTCCTTCGACTGTGATTTAGACCTTCTTCTAAAACGGACTTCTCTGAAACTTCAGCCTCTTACTGTCCACCGACCTAACCGTTCCCCTTCCCCTATTATTAGCCCAAATTCGGTTGGGAATATCACTGTTCGGCGTAAAGAGAATCGGGGAAGTAGACATTTCAGGGGTAGGAGAGGTAGACAGGATGTGTCAATTCGGGACCTTTCCTTAATTGACATTCCAATCTCGGAAATTGTTGCTGATGATATCTCTAATATGGGGCCTCTTAGAGCAAGCTGGCCTTCAGAAGTCCAAAAATGATTGACATCTTATCGATGAACATTCGGGGTCTTGGAGCAGACCCAAAGTTTTTGGCTCTTAAATCTCTTTTTCTCTCCTCAAAATCCAAAATGCTCCTAATCCAAGAAACCATGCATGATAGTCTTCAAACTATTTCATATTTTAGACGGATGCTTCCATCTTGGCATATGGTTGCAACAAATGCGGTTGGTTTGTCAGGGGGTTTGGTTGTTTTATGGGATCCAAAATGGATATCGGCGGTTGCATTTCAATGTTTTGCTGGTATACTTATTTTGGCCTACTTCCATGGATCTCCTGCGCCCGTTCATATATTAAATATATATGCTCCATACAAAAATCGATATCCTTTTTGGGAATATTTTCTCTCATCGGAACTTCTTGAAATTGATTCCCTTTTAGTTGGAGGAGATTTAAATTGTACTCTATGTAACGATGAAATATGGGGCAATGGCAGGAAAAATGACCCAGTCGGTGGTTTGATTCGTGATGCCATCTTGCAAAATAATTTTGTAGATGTTCTGCCATCTTGTCTAGGACCCACGTGGGACAATGGGCGATCAAATGATTCATACCTGGCTAAAAGGCTTGACAGATTCCTCTTGCATGAAAGTTTGATTGATAGATTTGGTTCCCCATCAGTGAATATCATTCCATCTTTCATATCAGATCACCGCCCCATTTCTATCCATTGGAATTTTGTTGGTCGCAGATTTGGATATCCTTTCAAATTCAACCGAACATGGCTCGTTGATGAACAATTTAACAAATTTATAAATGAAACCTGGTAGCTCTCATCTATTCTGGAACATAATGTATCACAGCACTTCTTAGATCGACTGTCTTCTCTTCGGAATGGGGTAAAAAGATGGCAACAGGAGAAATCGGCCTCCAACAGAATGGCTCTGAAAGATATATGTAGGAATCTGGAGGATTTATCTGCTCACTTTAAAAATTCCAGTATGTCTTCTACTATTCGGAAACAAATATGGGACTTAGAGAAAAGAAAGCAAAAGCTATTAGCAATGGAAGAAGCTTCATGGCGTCTAAAGAGTCGAGCTATATGGCTCAAAGAGGGGGACAAAAATACAAAGTTTTTCCATAGATTTGCAAATAAGCGGCGGGAAGTAAACTCTATTTGGGAGATCAAGGATGAAGAAGGCAATTCATTTACTTCCCAGGAGGACATTGCTAGCGAAGCAGTGAAATATTTCAAACGGGCCTACAGCAGAAATATTGGTAGTGACTTTGAGGATATACTATGGGGTATCGACCCGTATCCTACTATGTTTGACGAAAATCAAAACAGAGCCCTATTTTCTGAGGTTTTCGAAGAGGAATTATTGGTTACAATGAAATCATTTCAGAAAGACAAATGTCCGGGACTGGACGGCTGGACTATTGATTTCTTCATCCATTTTTTTGACCTTTTTAAGTCAGATATCCTAAAAATGGTCGAGGAATCTAGAGCTCATGGTTATATAAGCCAATATATTTCCTCAACATATATAGCATTGATTCCAAAGAAGAAGCTCTCCACTTCTTTTTCAGACTTTAGGCCAATTTCATTGTGCAACGTCCTGTATAAGATCATTTCAAAAATTATTGCTATTCGAATGAGGAACATATTATCTCTACATTTATCCCTTGAGCAACACGGATTTCTAAAGGAAAGGAATATTTTGGATGCGGTGGCTCTCACTCAAGAATGCCTGCATTCCATGCATTGCAGGAAACTAGAAGCTGCTTTATTAAAAATTGACCTTAAAAAAGCATATGATAGCGTGGATTGGGGCTTTATTCGCTGCCTCCTTGCTAGGATTGGTCTTGATGGCAGATGCTCCAGATGGATTATGGCTTGTGTGGTTGATGTTAATTATGCAGTCCTTATAAATGGAATCCCTACTCCTTTTTTCAAAGCGGCCGGGGGGTTAAGACAGGGCTGCTCCTTGTCTCTGCTCCTCTTCATTCTTGTAATGGATTCTTTGAGTCTACATATAAAGAGGGCAATTCTCCTAAATAAATGCAGGTCGCTCCCTATCTATAGGGGCATCAACATTTCCCATAATCTTTTTGTTGATGATATTCTTTTATCTGCAATTCTGTGCAGGGCATCTTGGATATGTCTTCATGAAATCTTGGGGAGGTTTCAAAAAGCCACCGACATGTGTGTTAATGAAGGTAAATCTTCTTTTCATGTCGAGAATGTTAATGGGGATCTTATCTCTTTCCTAACACATCTATTCAATATTAAAGTTGTTCCTATCCGGAATGGGCTAAAATACTTGGGGTTCAATTTGAAATCCGTGGGATATTGTGTGGCAGATTGGTCTTGGATTCCTGACCGTTTTTATAAGAAGATTGCTGCATGGGAGTACAAATGTTTATCCATTGGAGGTCGCGCGATTCTGACTCAGGCTGTGCTGGTGCAAATCATGGTATATTGGGCACATCTCTTCTATATTCCTACAACCATTATCAACAGTCTAAACAGGATGACTGCTAATTTCATATGGGGAGGTCATAGAGAACAAAAAAAATACCATTTGACAAAACTTTCGATGTTGGCTTGTCCTAAAAAATGGGAGGATGGGGCATTTTGGACCTAAATATGTTTTGGAAAGCCCTCCTTTGTAAATCCATGTGGAAAGAAATTATGGGGAAGGCTATATGGAGTAAGGCCATTAGAGCAAAGTACATGGACAACAAAGATATGTCTTTCTGGTATAGACAGTGCTTCATTGGTTCCTCTCGGGGTTCAGCTATATGGAGAGGATTCCGGAAATTAGAACCTTTCTTCAGACAAAACTTGATATGGAAATTCCAGTCCGGGACAAATATCATAATTGGTTTGGATGACTTTGCAGGTGCGGATGGGAAGATCCATATTCCCACACAATTATTAAGAGCTTTACACAATAGAGGTATTTTTTTCTGGGACAAAGCCATTCGAAATTGGGAAGGTGCAATTCCAATTTGGAAATCTGCAACAGATTTGCATCTAAGCGGCGATCTGGGAATTCAATGGAATTCTATCACATCTTCGTTGTGGGCTCATGGTATATTTTGTGCTGCAGAAAAGGACTTCCTCATATGGAAGGGTCATGGTGGCTCTTCGTCTGTTTATGTCAAACACATCTACCTACAACTACTAAATTCAGAATCTGATCATACAGATAACATCTTTCCAATATCATTTTGGAAAACAGGTTGCCCCTTAAAGATTATAATATTTGCTTGGTTGGTTTTTTATAATAAGAATCTCACATGGGAGAATCTTCAAAAGAGGAATTGGTGCGGGCCTGCCATATGCCCCCTTTGTAAATCAAACTCTGAGAACAACCTTCACATTTTTCTCCTCTGTCCTCAATCTCAGATGATTTGGCAGAATCTCGCAGCCCACTTTGGTTACAACAACATCTCCTTCCTATCCATTCCAGAGGCTTTCAAAGAGTGGAGTAACATGTTCATCGATTGGAGGCCCATTCCATTACTGACTATTTGGGCCATATGGAAATGGCGGAATGGGACGATTTTCAATTCCATAAAGGAATCACATTTCTCTGTCTTTGAATCTATCCTTCGCTTATACAGTGCACTTGGATTGCCACGTCAATCCAGAATCAGGAATGGAAGATGTCCTTTGTCAAGGGACCCCACGGGTATTCCACGTTCTTTCTTTGACGGAGCTGCCCAACTCGATACTTGTGCCTGCGGAGTATACATTATTCCAGAAGTTGGTCAATGTATTGAAATACATTGGAATGGAGGTGCCGGATCCAACAATAAAGCAGAGGCTATGGCCCTCGCTGGTCTTTTATCTTTTTGTGACTTTCTTGACTTACAAAAGCTTCATATTTATGGAGATTCGAAAGTCATCATCGATCATGTTCAGTCAAAACACATCATAAAAAATATCAATCTTTCAGGATGGCTGAACAGGATTGAGGCCATATGGAGCTGCAGGAGGGACTACACAGTAACCCACATTGACAGGGACAAAAACAGGTGGGCTGATGCTTTATCTAAAAAGGGCCTATCATCTCCACAAGGTGTCTGGAGGATGCAGATAACGGTGGACAACATCTCTTACCAGATCCAGGACTTCTGCATGTCGGGTACATAATTTTCTATTCAATGATGTCTATCTGGTATGTATCTGTTTTCCACTATTTAGTCTTCCTTTTTTGAAAAATTTTCACATATTTTTGATATATGGGACTGATTTCTCCCTAACAGTTGTGCCTTATATTATATTTCTCCATATGATCCATATGTAACACATCAAGAAAAAGAATTTTGTCCATTCCACTTTATGTGGCTATTAACCTCATATATCTACCAAATCTGATGGTTTTCATATATATATTGGCTGTACAATTTTTCTTTTATGAATATAATACAAATATATAGCTTTCTTGTGCTGGAAAAATTTGATGTAATTTATCTGAAAGAGTTTTACTTTAAATACGAATCACACAAACCTTCGTTCTGAGTATTCATTATTATTTCTATTTTTCATATAATTTAAAATAAATTATTATCTTTTGTATTATAAGAAACTTGTAATTTAGTATTGTACTCTCATGGTATTAGGTTGCCAACATTATAATATCTAGTTAAGAGTTAAAGTTTTCAAATTAATAATAACTTGTTAACTATATAAATCAAATAATTGGTAAACTCTAATAGCCATTAATCCATAATAAGCAAAACATTTACTTCATATTTATCTCATAGTGTTAAAATTAAAAATATTATAAAAATTAACTAAATTAGAACTTTATTTTTAATTTATTATTATTATTATTATTATGCTAAAAAGAATTAATATATGAGTTTAAAATATATACATTTAAAAAAGTGTAGCCTATTACACAAATGAAATGACTTTTTGCTACAATATAATTTTTAGTAAGATTGTGAATTTTTATTATTTAAAATGCACTTTTAAATTAATAAATGGATTAACACCCTTAAAAACCCCTAAGTCATTTAATATTTGCAAATCAAACAACTTAAACAATGATTTCATATGATTTTTAAAAATCTCTACCAAATTTTGAACAAAATTAACCAGAAAATGTATTAAAAAAAAGGTAATTTCCTCTATTAGTTAGACTAGCATTAAAAAAATATGTAACAATATTCTTATTAATTGTATCTTATTCATTGAAAAGTAGCTACTAAACATTGGCCCAATTTTCTAAGGTATGACATGATATGTAATTGTGCCATTGATCCTTACGCTCCCAAGTTTCATTCAAGTAGATTCATTTTTTAACTTGTTGATTTTTGTATTTTGTGCTAGTAATACTTGAAAAAACATAACGATTGAAGAATTCCCTATCACAATAATGTAGGAAATTTATTAAGCTAAATCCACTCTTAGTCCTTGTAAGAGGGAAAAATCCTTGCTTGATTTATTGTATATATATTGCCCAAGCTAACAATAATTCTTCATTTCTTTTGGGATATAATGATCCACGCTTTTCATCTCTATCATAAAAGATCCCTTCACACCTGCCACCCCTAATTACACTAATCATTATTAAAAGGTTATCACATATTTGATTAAAATCACACACAATTTAAATAAAACATTTTAGGAAAACCTAATAAAGGTTTTCTACATCCCTACTAAACAAGTTAGGCTACACATTTAAGAAGATTGAAGTTATACATTTTTTTGGATGCAATTAGCAAAATTCCCAAGAACATTGATGATAATTGGTTGATATAATCCCTTGAACACATACCCTCTCACACATCATGGTGATGATGATGATATCATCCATTGAGACCAACAATAGAATCTTGAACTTTTATAACATAAATTAAATGTTCATTAGAGAAATTTTGAGGTCTAAAATGGGCCTTCTAAGGAATATTATAAAATAATAGTATAGTGGAAATAATCAAATAAGATTAGATTACCACGTGGAGTTTTGGAGGAAAATAAAAAATAAAAAAAAAAAAAAAATATATATATATATATATATATATATATATATATATATATATATATATATATATATATATATATTCATTCAACTTTTCTCTATACTATTTTACTCAAATTTCAAGTGGAATCACTCATTGGATGTAGAATTTAATTTTGCATCCAAGAATTACCCATTTTGCATACTTTTGATGGACCTTACTACATGAAAAATATGAAATACATGAAAAAATGTGATTGCAATCACATTTTTCGTGTAGTAGGGTCCATTGAAAGTATGCAACATGGATACTCGTTGGATGCAAAATTGAATTTTGCATCTAAGTGTCCTAATTGAAATTTGAGTAAAATCATAGGGAGATGAGTTGAAAAAAATAGTTTTTTTTTTTTTTTTTTAACTCCAAAAATGGTGAATCATTCCCCATGGTTGACATTATAATATTGAATCTTATTGGTTTTTATAAAGTTGATTTTTGTTTTGAAACCCATTTTTTACCTCAAAATTTCTCTAATGAGATTTAGTATATTGATTCTAAGCTCAAGTCACTTGTAAATAAGATTATGGAGCTCACATTTTTTTATGACTAGGTGAATCAACAACTAGGTCAAGTTCATACTAATGTGAGATAGGGTCAATTATGAACACTACCACTATAACCTCTAGGTATACCGACACTACACCACACATGGCACACAGGGCTAATCGAGGTTTGGACTAATGATACTCACGTGAGATAGGGTCAATTATGAATGTTGCCACTATGACTTCTAGGTATACCAACACCACCCCACACATGTCATACCAAACTAATCAATGTTTCAACCAATGATACTCACATGAGATAGGGTCAATTATGAATGCTACCACTATAACCTCTAGGTCTATTGACACTACCCCACACATGGAACACAGGGCTAATCATGGTTTGAACCAATGACGTCTCAAGGAGTGCCTTAACAGTGCACCCTCTCACATGGCACACAGGGTTAATTGAGGTTTGAACCAATGATGTCACAAGGAGTGCCTTAATAGTGCATTGTATCACCAATTGATCTACACCCTCAGGGATTTGATATTGAAAGAAAAAGGGGTTTAATATAATCTCTCTATGTGTAGCAACACATTCAACCACTAGCTTAAAGTGCTTCCATGGCTTTAAACTAGGCCATCATGAGAATTGAACTTTTCCAATAATGAAAAACTCTTTACTCTTGACCATTAGGTCCAATCCCTTTGTGTGATTATGCAAATCATTTCAATTTCATTATAAATGTTAATAAATTACAAATATTTTGAAAATAGTATTATATATTTTAAAGATTTGTTTTTCCAGTAAATATAAATTTATAAAAACATTTGAAATAAATTTCAATATTGTTTGTCCCTCTTGAGTGATTGCATCTAGAGACATTCTCCATCCCAGTACAGAAGAGATGGATCCCAGTATAGAAGAGATGTTGTAATGTCCTGTCTTGTAAACATTTTGACTTACAGACAATTTTGAATTAGAAAAATTACGTAAAAATAAATATAAAATTAATTAATTAATTAAAATAAATTAATAATTAAAATAAAACTAAGGTAAAAAAAAAAAGGTAGATAGGCTTTCTTACACTACTATGGATTAATACCATGGGCCAATTTCATGGATTATCAATACCATGTGCCCAAACAACTAAAATTCATTTGACTTCATTCGTAACATTTTAAAAGCATGAAGAAGTCAAAATATTATATATTTTTTATTTTAATTACCAATAACGTGGATTAATATCATGGATTATCAATACTATGTGTCCAAAGAAGAAATATATATATTTTACCGTAACTCGAAATTTAGGATTGGGAGGGATCAAGTCTCTTGAGGTGCAAACCTCTTTTACAATGTGAGGAAATCTCTTGAGGTGCAAACCTCTTTTACAGTGTAACCTCTCTCAACGTTTAGCCAATCTGTAATTAAGATAATTCTAGATTAATTTACTAAAAAATTAGTAGATCTATAATTAAAATTATTCTATATGAATTTACTACAAATTTTATGCACTTTTAACATAATGTACAAATTTAACTTTTACAACTATCCAAAGCATACAATAAATTCTAAATTCCTCATACACCTAAATTTGTAATAAAACACTCATTTATGAGAGGACGTCACATAATTCTTCAACCGAAACTAACTTGACTATTTCATGAGTAAACCGTTAATTCAGAGAGCCGTTTGGAATGGTTAATTTTTTAATAATTACAGCTTATCACTAAAGGGTCAAAAATATACGAAAGGAAGGTTATCGATAATTTTATCCAATAATAAAAGGTCTACGATATAAGTTTAGTAATTTAGTGATGGGATCTTAATATTTATTTATCTTAATTAGCATTTTAGTATGCAACCATGAACATACGTATACATAAAGTTTTTGTTTGAGAGTGGATGGTGAAGATTTCACGGCACTATGCTTGAATTATTTAATAAAGGTTTTGATTCTACATAGAAACTCTAGTGGATATTTTAATACTTTAAAATAATTGGATTTTGTGTTTGATTTTTTGTTTGTTTGACTTTGTGGAGATTGACAAATAGATTATATATATTATAAATAAAATTAAAATGTAATCTTATCTTTTAACCATTCAAATTGTACTTAATTTATAAATTAAATTTATTTATTTAATAAAAATTAATATTTTATATTTTGTTATATAATTTAAATTTATTTATTCGACAAAAATATTATTTTTATTTATTTAGTAAATTTTTAATATTTTATTAAATAAATAATAAATTGAATATTTATTTTGAAATTTTAATTTTAAATTATATATATGTGATGATAATGATTAACATCCTCTAAGACCAATGTGGTCTATCGAATTTCAAGAAAAGAAAAAAAAATCTAATTGTGATTCTTCAAAATGTTGTTTCTATGGTTAAAATGAAGGGAAACAAGTGTTTCAAAAAGAATCTAATAGTGATTCTTCAAAATGTTGTTTCTATGGTCAAAAAGAAGGGAAAGAAGTGCTCCAAAATCGTTATAGTTGCGCTGACTTAATAAGTCAAGAAGATTGGAAGTGTGGTAGATGTTAGGGAATTGAGAGTGGATGTGAGTAAGAGTCGGGTAGTCTAAAAGGAAATGTTTTTCATCTTCTACCCTCTTAGTATCGCAAATCTGACAGATTCTATCGTCCCAGAGAGTCTTGGGAGTAGACCACTGCCCAGTTTCACTTTGAAGCTCATGAGAATTAGTTCTTATCCTAGCGATGTTCATTTTCTTCTTAGTGTTGGTCAGCACAGAGAGATAATTATGGTTATCGAGGGTGGGATTGATCACCTCCTCATAGTATCTTAGCTTCCTTTTACCCTCCAACTTCTTGTCATCCCACAACTTGTCCTTAAAATTGGAGGTAATAGTATCATTGACACTATCCTTGCTTCCCATGATGATCTCCTCCTTAATCCCCCAATGGTTGAACCAAGACTGAGCATCCTTATGCCACCCGCGCTTGAGGCGAAGGTAGGGGTTTTGACTAAAGTTAAAAGCAATTTTTGGGAGCCTCTTGGATTCCATGTTGTAAATATTCTTCTTATACATTAGATGTCTAAGCATAGTCGTACTTTCAAAAGGGGACAAGCCATATTTGATCAAGAGGATAGGATAGGGAGTATTTCCCTTGATCTTGAGATTGTAGGTTATGAATTTCTTTTGAATCATCTCAATCTTTCTCAACAACTCTCTGGATATACTGCAACCCCAAACTTCACATCCGTATAAGACAACAAGGTGACGAGAGTCTCAAAGAGAAACCATTTTTTACTCCAAATGCAAAGATCGACCGACTTACAATTGTTTTCAAGCTCATAATAATCTTTCCAACCACCAATAATCCTTTTCTTGTTGCTATAATTCTAGTTGAGCTTATGAGGAAAGTCAATACCCAAATATTTATAAGAATAAACCTCCTCTAAGCAATTGTTATCATAGACGAAACTAACATGGGTGATCTTTTTGGATTTAACGATCATTACTTTAATTTTGACGGTATCAACTGTCATACCCATCTTGGAGCAGTAGTCCTAGAGAGTCTTAAGCTGCTTGTTTAGGTCACCATGGATTTTTGCAAGAAGAATGATATCATTAGCATAAAGGAGAAGAGTAATGATTATACTAGCAAGCTCGGTGCCCTTGCAACCTGTAGTTTCCAGACACTCCTCTAGCTTATTGATGTAAATGCCAAAAAAGGTAGGGGATAGGGGACAACCTTGCTTAACCCCAATATTGCATTTAATATATTTAGACCACTCTTCATTATTATTAAACTTGGCAATGACAGTCTCCGAGAGGTGGATCACAACAATCCTCAGTTCAGGAGGAACCATGATCTCTTCAAGTCTCTCCCAGAGCTTATCTCAAGGAATAGTGTTGAAAGCTTTTCTAAAGTCCACAAAACAACATAAGAGATAAGCTTTACTATTGTGACATTCCTCTGCGATGATCTTGAGAGTGACAAGATGGTCGATAGTCAAGTAATGTCTCCTAAAACCAGCTTGCCCTTTAGCTCTTTACCATGGTTTTTGAGCCAAAGGCTAAGATTCTTTTCCAAAATGAGCTGATATAGCTTGGCCAGGATATGGATAATCATAATGGTCCTGTAGTTAGAGGGAATGTTTTTATCCCCATCTTTAAAAATAGGCACAATAAGGCTTGGTGTCCAAAGCTTAGGGAAGCGATGCTTTGCAACCAAATTGAGAAGCTTGTGGAGATGAGGAATGACGATAGATCTTCCCATTTTAAAGATCTCAACTTTGTATCCTTCAATATCTTTAGCTTTCCCATTAGCGAGCTTATTAATCCCAGACTCAACATCTTCCAGAGAAAATATATCTTCCTTAATAGGAGTGTTTAAGATGGTGCCCATGGTGTCCAGAGAGTCATACAACTTCTTAAGATAGTTGTCCCAATTTTCTAAGGGGATAGAATGATTATCTTTAGTTTTACGAACAAGCACATTCCGCCAAAACTTTATGGGCGCAACTTTAGAAAGGTGGAGAAGATGCTCTTGTCTCTTATTAATATATGACCTCTTCTTCCTTTTGATGAGAGCTTTGTATATACTTATATTCCAGAGCTTAATGATTTCATTAGGAGCGTCTCTGATCGCTTTCCTGGCAATTTATTAGTTATAACTTATTAAAATTTGTGGAACATATCTTAGAAATGGTTATTAAATTGGGCTTAACCATTGTAAAGTGTACTACATTAAAATAATTAATCTATATTAATAATAAATTAATTGTTTTTATAGATAAAGAATATTATTTTGTGAATTTTTTTTAAAATCAAAATAATATATATATATATATATATATATATATATATATATATATATATATAGAGAGAGAGAGAGAGAGAGAGAGAGAGAGATAGATATGTATATGTATAATGGGTAATTTTTCTATTAGAAAATTCGTTTGCATGGCCAGATCCATTTACATACTTCAGTGATTTTTGTTGCCTCCATGTTCGAGTATATCAATAACAACAACAACAAAAATCCTCTGCGGCCTTTTTGGACTATGATTTTAGATTGAAACCTCTCGTATTCTCTGTAAAAAATTCCCAAAAGTTTAACATACTTGCAGTACATAGATAGACATAATATTTAAATAGGTCAGGAAGGCCCAACTTTAGCTTTGTGATCCTAGATCAGCTCTTTATTGCAGGACGAACTAGCTCCAGTTGTAGCGCAACCAACCTCCTTTGTCTAGACTTGTGTACCAATATCCACATTGCCATGCTTGGAACCTGGGTCACCAACAAAAAATTATTTTCCACTGACATTCATTTTCCACATGAGCAACTTAGACTCTAAACTAGCAAGCATCCTATCCATTCTTGTCTGCAACCACTCATATTTTTTCTTCAATAAATTAAATCTCACTTCCTTGTTACCTTACACAAGCTCCAACCTTCTACTTGAGAGTTCAACCATGGTAGTCAACACTTTAAACAAATTCTCCATTGATTACTTCTGTCATTTTAGCTCTAAATCAAGAGCTTGACCCTCAACAACAACCATATTTACAATATCTAGTCTCAAGTTTTGAAGGCATTAGACACACCAAAAAGCAGAAGGGAGAAGCGAGGATAAACCAAAGGACCTCTACAAATTTAACATTTCTTCTATGCACCTATCGAGACAAGTCTTAAGAGGCCGCATTAATTCTAGATCTCCTTAGATCAATAAGCTTGTAATAGGAGAGGGATCTACCATACACATAAAAACCAAACCAAAGGAATGGCACAGAGCAATAAAGAATGACACCATGGGGAATTTTGGTTACATAAATGACTTGAAAGAACCCATCATATCCGAATTAAAACAAGTCCTTGCACCACACTGCCTATCCAGTCTATAATAACTGAAAAGCAGAGGAAGGGACGTGGAGTACTTATTACCTCTATGTATGAGAAACAACTTGTTGTCTACGCCATCTAGATGAGACACTTTACTCCACACAAATATTGAAAGCAAGCCTTTGCATTCAGTGATGCTCCCACAAATCAAGGAGTGGCAATAAACGATGGTTCACCCATTCCAAACAGCACATAGAATTTGAATTAAGGGATGTGGGAAGATACCCCTTGAATATTATTATATTCTAATATCCCTAGCTCACGCTTTGCTCTACAATTGACTAGTTTATCTGCATCTTTGTTTAAATGCCTGAGGATGTGGAAGAGAGAAATCTCTTCAAATTTTTCTATCTGCAATGCAATCATATTCACCATAACTGGGGAGGAAGGACCTCTTTTAGATTTTGCCTTGGAGATCAACCTTATGACTACCGTTGAATCCCCAAGAAACATTAATCTCCTTATTCCTTTTCTTATAGCTATGTCTATACATTTCCATAATGCCAAGAGTTCAACTTGATTATTTGTTGTTGGACTCAAATCCCAAGAAAATATAACATTTGATTGTTCTTCGAGGTAGAATATCACACCTCCAGCTACTACCACCTTTTAATTTTCAAAATATTTATTAAAATTTCAAATATTTAAAAAATTATAAATAATATTTTATTCACTTTTTACCATAATATTATATGATAAGTATTTAAATTAATCATTTTAATTTTTAATTTTTTTTTGTAGAATTTTAAAATTAAATTATTATTTTTTTGGTATGATGAGAGAAATTGGTAACTAATTTGGTATTATACTAGCATGGCACAAGGTTTATTGTGAGAGCTAATAATACAATCTCTAGTTAAAGGATAGACATGTGAGAGTCCAGACATCCATGACATTTTAAATTAATAAAAACTAAGGCAACCATATAAAATAAATGGGTGGTGGTAAAAGCATGCGTACATCAATATATAATAAGCAACAAAATACTTATTTCATGATACTTCTTATTAAAAGATATCAATAAAATAAATTAAATTATAACTTTATAAAAATCTCCTGCGACTTTACACTAGATACAACTATTTCATAAATGCTACAAAAATGTCAATTAGAACATGTCCCACTCATATGAGGAAATAAATTGTTCACCAAACGACTCTAACTAAGATCCTTTGACATTTAAATTATTGTTATTATTATTAATTATAAAAATAATTAATATATGAGTTAAAAATGCATATATTTAACCATAAAGATTCACTCCACTTTACTATGGATATTTTTAATCTATAAATAGGCTTCGTTACAATACCATGGGCTAATACCACAACATATCAATACCACATGTCCAAAAAACCATATGTGATTTGTTCATGTGATATTTTTTTGTATCAGGATTTAGACACTTGGACTCCTAATGTACTCTTGACCCTAGAGAAACCACCACAAGCCTAGCTAGATAGGCAAACTAAGTTATATTATTTAGAAAATTCCTTTAGGTGTGGGAAGATCCAATATACTCTTGAGCGTAGAGCAACTTCCCACAAGCCGGGCAAGAGAGGGAAAGCAAGTTATATTAGTTGGCAAAAGTTTACTGGTGTGTGGGAACATTTTTTGAAGTTAATCAAATTAATTAAAAGGGAAAAAATAAAATAACTTCTTTTGAAATAAACCACAACCTTTAATTTGTGAAAACTATTAAGAATATTCTAGAATTTTTTGTGGATGTTAAATCCCTATCATCCAAGAAGTAATTATTAATAATTAAAATAAAATTGAGAAAGCCTTATTTTACACATTATTGATAGATTATATTATTACCAACGCAACTAAATCAATTAAAACACCTAACTCATGATACATCTCACATTGCAAAAAAATTTAAAATCATAAAAATTAACTAAATTATAGTTTTATTTTAAATTATAATTATTATTAATTATATATATATAATTATAATTCTCAATCATGGAGATCCACACCATTTTCCCATAGAGATTCTTAATTTGTAAATAAACTTTATTACAATATTTTTTTTCCAGAAATAAACTTTGTTACGATATTATGGGGCCAATACCATGACTTACTAATCTCACATGCTCAAAAAATTATAACTCATATACATATGACAAAAAAACAATAATTACTTTTGAAAGAAATATTAGCATTGATGATGTATGAATACTACTAGAATATTTTCTCAAGATTAAATCTTTAACATTCACTTATTGATAATAAAATTAAAATTCAAAAAACCTATTCCAAAATACACACATTTATTTATTTTAAATATTTAAATAATTTTACCTCCCTCAAATCCATTCTCCTCACTTTTATCCATTCTATAAATTTTGTTGCGCAGAGAGTCTCATTTTACAGTTCAGTATGAGTGGATGTGTAAGTTTGTCCATCCATCTGTGCCCCTTTATAATAATAAAAATGAATATTTTGTAAAAGTAATTAGAAGCCTAAAAAAAATGTCTGAGTAAGATGTTCAAGCTTTATAATTTTAAAAAATATTTCAATAAGATATTTAATTAAACTCTCTAAAAAAGTTGGCATGTGAAGAAATTTGATCTCTCTGGGATCATGTTAGATCTGTACTTAAAATAGATCTTAAATTTAAAACAATTCTACCCATAGTTTTTTCAAAATTAATATAATGATATGTGGTTTAACAGTAAATTTTTGTCATAATCATAAATTTCTAATATATCAAACTTGCAATTTGCTAGACGAAGAATTACTGATTCACTGTGAAACATTAAGTCTCTGTATTCATTCATGTGTAAACTTCAAAAATGCATGGAAAATGTCTTACAGCTGGCACGGGAGCTCTGATCTCTAAAGAAATCTGTGAAGACTCTGAGGCTTGTCCGGAGTCAATTAAATTTATTTTCTGAGTTGTGTGGCCAAAAGTCTATGGTGATTGCGTGGATGATGTGGAGTGGCCATGCGTGCTGACATCACGCGCAGCGGCTATAGATTCTTCCCAGAATTGGTTCTTCTGGAAATCCCATGTTTGTAGTTAATTAAGGAATAATTAAGTAATATCTTGTACATGGGCGTGGGGACGCAGAGAGGGGTATACTTTCTAGGAAGGCGTTGGGAGCTTCCATTCAACGTGGATACGTATCGTTTCTCGGATGAATGCGTGAACTCGTCCGTTCGAATGAGGACGGAACCGTGAGTGACAGGTGGCAAAGAGAAATGCAGTTGCCTGCGCGGTTGGTAGGAACCGTGAATAGGGTTTGGCCACTGCCAGAATTTATATAAAAAGGGAATTTCAGGGAAGAAACTATACTGTATTTGTATTTGTAGTGGAGGAAGAAGGAATGATCTAACTGAAAAAAATGTCAACAGAGTATCTGGTTTTTGATAAGAGTGGTTTCTCTGAAAGAATAATTCTGCTTAATGTTACAGATTTCAGCATGTCCAGGTCTGAGAATGATGAGTTTGAGCTGCAAGGAAGTGGGTTTAAGGAGGTCATGGAGTTGGGCTTTGGTGCTTTGGAAAATGTAGAGTTGTCACGGGGTCTGTCCATACCATTTTTAGAAGATGAGTTTTCTTCTGGTTCCTCCTCCAGTGAAGTTGCAGGTTCCATGGCTGATGATGACAAGAAGCAGCATGATGATGATGTAGGGTTGGCAGATGATGAGGAGATCAGCTCTGGTTATAGTGGAGAAGATGGAGATGAAGTTGATGCTCTGTTGAATTTAGGGGATGGGATGTCTGACACTGGGGATTCATTGGAGGGTTCAGATCAGAAAAGGCAGAGGATTGAAGAAACTTTTAAGATGTTAAGAGATTTAGTTGGTGGAGATTGGATGGATACAGTTGATGTGTTGGATGAAGCCATTCGACGCGTGAAAAAACTGCAGATGGAGCTTAAGAGTCTGAACCAGAGCTGTGACATATGAAATATGTTATGTAGGGTTTGGGGTTTTTTTCGTGAGTTCTGGCATGGTTAGAATTTTGTGTTATTTATAGAGGTAAAATGGGATGGTGGTGGAGGGATTACTTGCAGCGTGATCCTTTTCAATCTGTTAGTCTCCAGAGTCATTTAGATATTTCAATTCTAAGTTGTTTATGTACAATGTTAGTCTCCAGAGTCATTTAGATATTTCAATTCTAAATTGTTTATGTACAAAGTAAAATCTGAACAGTTGGCACATATATGTTATGGATGGTTTATGTTTTCTAATATGGTGTTGCAAGAATTCTGAATTCTGTGTTATTTACAGAGATACACAGGGCTTATGTGGTGGGAAATGAATTTGGATATTTCATTTATAAATATAAATACTTGCTATGTATAGGATAACCCGTTTATTTCAATATAATATTTAGGTTGGTGTTTTGAATCTTGAAGTTTACCTTGGACGTAACTTTTACTTTTGTGTGTTATGTTTTATTATAATTTTATTTTTATAGGGTTGTAATTTTAATTATTTAAAAGATTAAAAAAAACAAGATTGTAAACCATATTTTGAAAATAAAATTTAAATATTTATATTTAAATTAATTTTTTTATTATACAGTAGATTATTGTATCTCATTTTGTTTTCAGAATGTTAGAACACTCAATTTTGATATAGATGATGCAAGTTGATTAATATTTTAATTATATTGTTTTCTTCTTTTTACTATTGTATAACCATCCTAGATCTATCTGAATTCTTGATTTATTTGTTATCATTATTCACTTAAATTTGGCTTAACATACTAGCACCCATGGTTTTTCCCATGTATTTATCTATGATCTAGTCTATTTATAGGCCAAAAAACTCCATGATTATATAATCTTGGCTTAATCAAGTTATTAGTGGCTTTAGAGATCCAAGTATACTAGCACCCATGGTTTTTCCCATGGTATATATCTATGATGTAGTCTATTTATAGGCCAAAAAACTCCAAGATTATTTGTCCTACTGACCAATGGGATCAAACATCGGTGTCTTTAGACACCATCCTAACATTTGTTATCAAAGCCTAGTGAGTATGAGAGCCTTGAGTTGAGTGTGAAGCAAAAATTGCTTCGTAAAATATTTGTGCAAAAGGTTGATCTCAAGTTCAAGATGAGAATCCTAGAAAGCTATAAAAGGACTAGAGTTGAGCCCATGAAGAAGTGAAGCATGTGGAATGTGTGGAGAAGTGAAGCATGTGGAATGTGTGGAGAAGTGAAGCCGTGAAGACTCTAAAATCAAAGTTGAGTGTTGCTCTAGTCATGTGAAGGAGTTGTGTGAAGTTGGTAAAGAGTAGGTGGTAGAGAAAAATGGAAAGAAAAAAGCTGCAATAAAGAAGAGAGTTCTCTATTTGCTTGTATTCATGCTAACAATGTTAAAAGATAGGAAGTTGAGGGTTGTGAGCAGCACATCGGCCATACAAAATATCCAAGAGGTGGCAACACATGACAGATCAAGGAGATGATGGCACGATATGCAAAGGACGGCCATGACCGTCTAGATTAGAGAAGTCAATGACAAACACAACACTTTGATCATGAAAGACATGTTTTTAGGCCAGGCAAGTCAAAGGTGCCATTGAAAAGCACATTGTTGAAACTGAGCATGGAAAAGTATTATGTGGAACAATAGGGGACCATGCAAGTGGAAGTTCAAAAGACCACATTGAGTTGGCACTATGAGTGTGTACTCAGCAAGAAAGGAGGAAGTTAGGAAGGAGAGCAATAATTAACAAGAACGGGGGAGGATAAGAAGAAAAGGCCTAGAGACATAAGAAAAGTCGTAAAATCGAGCCTTTGCGTAGACCAAGTGCTAACCAACTTGCAAGAGGGAAAAAAAATAAAGAATTGAAACCAATTATGAATTGCAAGACTAAATTACAATTCCAAGTTGTTATAGCATAGCAGTAATGAAAAGCTTCTTGTGTAAGTGGAAATGTTGTCTTTTCAGGCAACTTTCTAGTAGTTAAAACCACTTCCGAGTTAAGATGGGTGTCTCGCCATACCAAGACTACATCATTCATTGTGTTCTCCAAGGTCACTCCTACAAGACTCTCTTTATAGGAAATGCGTTGACAAATTGTTGCAAAAATGAACGCTATGGGAAATATGGTAATTGTGTTCTCCAACTTGAGCCCTAAAAACTCTCTATAAGAAAGCTCTTACAAATTGTTGGAAAATAAACACTATAAGAGATATAGTAAATCTCATTACTATCACACTAATGAGAAATTGATTATAGCACATACCAAATGCCAACCAACTTAGTTCCAATACCATTATCATTATAAAGCGACTATAATAATAGCCCTCTTGCTAAAACATCTCACAACATCACGCCGTTAAAATATTCTCAAAAGTTTATTGCCACGTCCCTTAGTCCATTGTCTAGATAAAAAAGCAACAACTCCCTCCAAATAACTCACCCCAGCTTTTATATATATATATATATATATATAACTCACCTATATTTATTAAAATTTACTTTTTACAAATATCCAAAGTATTAATGAAATTCTAAATTCCTCATATACCTAAATTTTTTAGTAAGTAGTAAATGACTCGTGTATGAGAGGACGTCACCGAATTCTTCCACCGAAAGTAACGTGACTATTTCATGAGTAAACCGTAAAGTGAAAGAGTAGTCTTCTTCTTCTAGAATGGTTAATTTTTTAATAATTATAATCACGAAAGGGTCAAAAATAACTGTAACCTGTAATAAAAGGTCTACAATATATTATAACAGGGAGGAAGTTTATGTACAAGTTCCGTAATTTAGTGATGCGATTTTAATATTTATTTATCTTACTTACCATATAAGTACGTAACCATGAAGATATGTATACATAAAAAAAATTGTTTGAGAGTAGATGGTAAAGATTTCACGGCACCATGGTTGAATTATTTAACAAATATTTTGATTCTGCATGGAAATTCTGGTGGATATTTTAATTCTTAAAACAAATTTGATTTTGTGTTTGACTTTTTGAGTATTTGACTATTTAGATCTGGATAAAATACAAAATATATATCATAAATAAAATTTAAATTTAATAATAATTTTTAACCATTTAAATTATATTTAATTTATAAATTAAATTTATTTATTTAATAAACATAAATATTTAATATTTAATATTCTATTGCACAGTTTATAATTTAATTTAATTGTTTCGTAGAAATAATTATTTTTATATTTAATAATTTTTCAATATTTTATTAAATAAATAATAAATTAATTTTTTTTTAATTTTTTTAATATATCTAAAAAAATTCCAACGGTTTTTCTTTAATAACCTTTTAAAAAATTTATTTCAGGAAATTTTTAAATATTGCGAATAAATTTATTAGTCAAACTTTATTGAAAAATGTGGAGTATCTCCATGAAAAGGGTTATTAAATTGGACTTAGTCATGGTAAAGTGTAATGCATTAAAATAATTAAACTATATCAATAATAAATTTTGTTTTAGCATTCCCTGATTATTCACATCAATTTTTGTATGGCTTATGTTTAGAGCCATCAAGTGTGGCTCATCCTCACGATAGAGATAGAAGAATAGAATATAAATTTTCATAAGCTTTCTAATATTTAAAATAATAAATTTAATTTTCAAAAGATTTATTAAACCTAGCTTACCTTATCCTCTTGATTGAAGCTAGTCTTTCTCTCATTGAAAGCATGACTATGTTTAAGTATCTGATGTATAAGAAGAAGCTTTACAACATGGAAGCCAAGAGGTTCCCCAAAATTGCTTCTAACTCTAGACAAAACCACCACCTTTGGCTCTAGCGAGGTTGGCAAAAGGATGTTGTGTCTTGGCTCGACCATTGGGGGCTAAAAGAGGAGATCATTTTGGAGAATAAGAATAATATTAAAAATATTATTACTTCCAAATTTAAGGATAAGTTGGGGGATGATAAGGAGCTAGAGGGAAAATGGAAGTTAAGTTATTGTCAAGCTTAAGACCAACGAAGGGTGGTCTAAATATATTAAATGAAATATAAGGGTTAAGCAAGGGTGTCCCCTATCCCTTACCCTTTTTGGCATTTGCATCAATAAGCTAGAGGAGTGTCTGAAAACTACAAGTTGCAAGGGCACCGCACTTGCTGCTATAATCATTACTCTTCTCCTTTATGCTGATGATATCGTTCTTCTTGCAAAAGGCCATGATGACCTAGACAAGCAACTTAAGACTCTTCATGTCTACTGCTCCAACATGGCTATGACAATTAATACCGACAAGACTAAAGTCATGATCATTAAATCCAAAAAGATCACTCATGGTAGTTTTGACTATGATAATCATTGCTTAGAGCAGGTTTCTTCTTATAAATATTTGGGTATTGGCATTCCTCATTAACTCAATTGGAATTATAGCATTGAGAAAAGGATTATTGGAGGCTGAAAAAATTATTATGAGTTTGAAAACAATTGTAAGTCCGTCGATATTTACATTTGGAGTAAAACAAGATTCCCATTTGAGACTCTCGCCACCCCTGTTGTCTTATATAGATGTGAATTTACAGGTTACAGTATATCCAGAGAATCGTGGGGAAAGATTGAGATGATTCAAAAGTAATTCATAACCTACAACCTCAAGATCAAGGGAAATACTCCCTATCTTATCCTCTTGATTGAATCTAGCCTGTCCCCCATTGAAAGCACGACTATGTTTAGATATCTGATGTATAAGAAGAATCTTTACAACATGGAATCCAAGAGGCTCCCAAAAGTTGCTTCTAACTCTAGTCAAAACCCCCACCTTCACTTTGAAGTGTAGGTGGCATGAGGATGCCTAGTCTTGGCTCAACCATTGGGGGATAAAGAAGGAGATCATCATGGGAAGCGGGGATAGTGTCAAATATATTATTAACTCCAATTCTAAGGATAAGTTGTGGTATGAAAAGGAGCTGGAGGGTAAAAGGAAGCTAAGATACTATAAGGAAGTGATCAACCTTGTTGACACCTAATCATAGGGATTGGGTGAACAATTGTAAATAGTGTAAATAATAAATAAGGGAAAAGGAAGAGTCATTGGGAGATGAAACTCAAGAGTCACTCCCTCATGTATATAACTATGAACAACCCAAATGAATAAACAGATTTCATTTGAGGAGTTACCTCATGGCCTAACATGGTATTAGAGCCAGTGCCATTTTTGGCTTCCCTATCTACTTTGTAACTCCCATTCTGCCTATTTAGAACCCTGTCTATTCGATGTTTGATGAAAGAATGGCGGTGTTATATGCCATTTTTCTGAAAAGTGAAATCGATTTTTTCATGTGTTAATTAAAAAAAAAAAATCAGGCTTCACCCACCATACCACACATCTTTGTTGTTTGACTATGGTTGCGTCCTGCGACATCCCATATCTCAGCGTGTACCACTAAACGATGATTGGTATTACGTTGGGGAACTCTGCTTCCAGCTTTTAATACCCAAATCCAGTGAGTACTGTGTTTCCAAGCCTTTATATGCCTCACCTCCACGTTGTACTGGGTTTTTATTACAATAAATTTTAAATCCACCGCCTGCATAGTATATTAATTGTCCATACAGCTCTGGACCACCCTCCATAGAACGCTCCACACCACCCTCTCCACAATCAACTCCCTGCCATAAAACGTTCTTACCATCGACTCTGGTTTCTTGTGTAATACTCCATTGTAAACACATACCATTACTGTCATACATCCTCTAATTATTAAAAGTCCATAAAAAAAAAATATAACTAAATAAATAAATTACTTTACACAAACTATAATATAGCATGGTTAACTAGTTATTACGTCCTAACTATAAAATCTTACTATTTGACTTGTCAATAATTCACAGAGTAATAATTATACAACTATTGGATTCAAATCACAACTTTAATTTTCGACCAAAGAGGGTCACTGTCAGATCTTACAATGGATATTGCACTAATCTGTCGATTTATTAAGGTGACATTTGTCCTGCCACATAAAGTTCGCGAATTAAACTTTACATAGTTTTATACAACTAGAGAGTTAATGTCTCTAGTTGTCATGCCGAGTTACTCCTGTGTGTCCTTGTCACCTTAATGACCGTGGTTGTATTGGCCTAGGTGACAGTGCTCCCTTGCAATTGCTTTTATGGTGGTACTGCTACATCTGCCTCTCGGGATTTCCTTCGAAATCGACTCTCTCAGTGCAGATCCAAAATCGAATGGTAGTGATGATTTCTTCAAACCATTTGCCTTCGGGTAGAGGGTTACTGTTGCTCATTTCTCTGTTGTTAGCCGTGGTAACTGCGCTTGCTGTGGGAGCTAGCCTCCTCCTCTGTTCCTCCATACGAACTAGATTTCCAGTGCATTGTTGTAGTGTTGAATACTTACACAGGTATCAGGAAATCCCTACTTCTTTTTGGTTATGGCCCTGAACTTAAACCATTATATTATACACAGGGAGCTAATAAAAATCGTTTTGCTGACTTTCTTAACAGGTTCGGCCTCCTGAGGCTACCATCAACCAAAAGAAGCCCTCCTCAGTCTAGCCTAGCTAGGTAAGGACCTTTCACTTGCGTCTATTCCACTGTTATATGTGTCAGTTTATTTGTAAGGCTTAAGGGATTCTCATTCTTGTCCATGATTAAAGTGATAGGTTTAGGAAGTGAATGTGGTGGTGGCCGGATGGAGCTCTCACCTGTTTTTTATCTTACGGCAGTCTCCGTGTAATAATGCCTTAAGGGTATTTTACTTACTATGAGGAAAAATTATGGGGTTCATCCTATTTTTCTTTTAGTTAGAGAAGTCGATAGACATGACTGCTTTTCAAGTTTTCTTGGCCTTCTCGGCTCTTGGTCTGTAATTTGTTTTCTTGGCCTTCTCGGCCCTTGGTCTGTAATTTTTAAAAGGCTTTAATGGCCTCTGGCCGCCTAAGTAGCATTGCTTTGTAAGGAGGGTTTCATCTAGAAGGGTTTTTCAATGAGGGTTTGAACCCTACAAACCTTAGCCTCCCATTTGGAAATTTTTTATAATCGTTCTAATTTAAATGCAATTTATCTTGTTGTTAGTTAGTCTTGTTCCTTCATTATTCTAAAGCTATGAGAGGCACGACCTCCTCTATACTATTTTTTATGGACTATCTGGGTTTAGCGCTTCCGTTGTGTATAGCTTCAACTATTAAGGTCAAGCCCCAATTTTGGTTATTACATGAGTTGTTAGTTCTGAGGGCAAGGAAATCTTGTTCTTTTGTTCTACATTCTTCTATATTCATGGATTTGTTATAACTTGATTTTTGCACTGGCTTTCATATTGAAACATCACATCTATTACGTTGTCTTTGAAGTAAATCACTTGTCATATTGGTAAATACAACTGTTATTTCCATTTCCAAAATTATAGTGTATCTCTCGGATTGGTAGTTTGCGGGTTTGCTTGCCCCTTAAGTCTATTTTTTCACATTTATATATGACATTGTGAGGCTTAACTTAATGCTGTCATTTCTTGAATTTCCCTTTTCTATTACACCCTATATATTTACTTAATGTAATATCCTAGGGTTGATAAATGCTTAAATGGTTATTCTTTTCCTATTGATAACTACTAATGCTTTTGTTTCTGATCCTTGGTTCCTCCAAAAGGAAATATTAATGCGTTGTTTTTAGTTCTATTACGCAATGATTTACTTATCTCTATTTTTGTAATGTTTTATAACATTCTGTCTGGTATGAGCTTTCGAGATTTATCTAGATATTTTATTTACTGAATAATATAGCAAGTAAGCATATTAACACATCTGCATACTAATTTTGATAAGAAAATCTTATTTGACAGAGAATAGGACCTACATCAAATATATAGAATTATCTATCAATTTCTAAGAATTATCTAGTACAGAAATAAATTTCTTCCACTTATCTGGACCGTTGTTTCCAGATTATTCCACACCAGAATTTTGACTTCTGGTTTACTCTTCCTCCCAACCTTGAGACTATTAATCCAACAGTCTCCCCTCGAGTTGTTCCTATGATTCAAGAACTCCTGCTATGAGAACTTCCAGTCTCAGTGCTATCTGGTCTTAACCAGACATAGCCATTTCAATATTGCCTGACTCTTCAACACAGTCCCTTTTCCTCTGGATCTCAGATACCCTTATCCTCTTGATCCTTGGAATAAATCCTTTCAGAAATCAGTTTCTATAGGTAATTGTTTCTCAACTAATTCACAAGTAAAAAAAACATTTACCAATAACTATTGTTTTATTACAACACAATCAAATACTCAAAACAGTAACTTTTCTAGATAAAATTAAATAGTCTGTTTGTTCTGCAGTAAAAATAAAATATTCACAAGATCTGGGGATATCACATCTTCCCCCCCAAGATGTAACATCGTCTCGATTTTTTCCTTCTAAAACAATCCCAAAAAGGTTTCCTTCATAACCTGCTCGTCCTCCCAGGTGGCCTCATCTGGGCCAAAGTGCTGCCATTGCACTTTAACCTAGGTGATAACTCGTTTCCGTAGCATTACTTCTCTCCGATCGAGTATACCCTAAGGTTCGACTAGGAACTCACCTTCCGGCTCAACCTACACATATCAGCAAAACAACACCAGCTATCATTTAGTTTGTTTCATAAACCCATAATAAGAGAAATTTTCATAAATATCTTATCTGAATGTCTTGCCAACTGATAATGTGTTTAGGATCATAAATGTATTTCTTAAGTAAAGAAACATGAAATACATTATGCACACGAATATGGCTGGGTAAGGCCAGCTGGTAAACTACTGGTTCGATTCGAGCTAAAATTTGGAAGGGCCCGCAAAATCGGGGTGCTAGTTTAGCGCATCCGACCCATTGCAAGGTGCTCTTCTTTGCTCGAACTCTAATATAAACATGGTCTCCCACTTGGAATTCTCGGAAGCTTCACTTTCGATCAGAAAATTTCTTTTGCTAGTCTTGAGCAGCTTTCAAATTAGCTCGTACCTTTTTCACCATTCCCTCCATTTCCTCCAACATATCAGGTCCTAACATCAACTTGTCTTCTAGTCCACTCCAACTTAGGGGTGTCCTGCATTTTCGACCGTACAACACTTCGAAAGGGCTCATCTTTAATGATGTATGGTACCCATTGTTATAGGAAAATTCTACCAAGTGTAGGTAGTCCTCCCATTTTGATGGTTGTTGCATCACATAAGTTCGTAACATATCTTCAACTACCTGATTTACTCACTCAGTTTGTCCATCTGTTTGAGGATGGTAGGCAGTGCTGAAGTGTAGTTGTGTACCCAATCCTTCAAAAAGAGCCTTCCAAAAGGCAGATGTGAATTTCACATCACGGTCGGAGATGATCATCTTGGGGATCCCATGCAATTTAAAAATGTTTTGCATAAAAATATTAGCAATCTACATTGTTTTATAAGTTGACTGAATTTGTATGAAATGGGCAGATTTGCTCAGTTTGTCTACCACCACCATGATGGAGTCATTTTTCTTCCTGAACTTTGGTAGTCTGGTAATGAAATCGATGGATATGGTTTCCGATTTCCATTCCGGAATCAGCAGAGGGTGAAGTAATCATGTTGGGTGTTGGTGTTGTAATCCTGTTGGGTGTTGGTGTTCAGCTTTTATTTGCTAACACTCTAGGCATCTGGATGAATATTCTGCTACTTCCTTCTTCATACTAGCCCAGAAAATTTCTTTTCTTAAAGCAGAAATCATTTTCTGCTATCCTGGGTGGCCTACATAAGCAATCTTATGAAATTCAACCAAGATTAAATTCTTGAGTTGTTTTTGGTTAGGCACATATAGCCTTTTCTTATAAACCAATAATTCATCAGAATTTACCTCATATCTTGATTGTTGTTCATGGTTGTTCAAAATCTTTTCTTGCTACCATAATTGTTTATATGCTAAATCTTGCATGGCACATTCATGGATCTGTTCATAAAAAGTTGTTCGAGATTCACTGAAAGAAATTTCATATAAACAATGCACCTTGTGGCTCAAGGCGTCTGCAACCCGGTTTTCTTTACCCTTTAAATGTTTTATTTCAAAATCGAATTCACTTAGGAAGTCTGCCCAACGAGCTTGTCTTGCATTTAAGGTGGGCTGCCTGAAATAGTTTGTTAGACTATGATGGTTAGTCATTAGTAGGAATTTCTTACCCATTAAATAATGTCGCCACATTTTTAAGGCGTGAATCACCGCTGTCAGTTCCAAATCATATGCTGAATACTTTTGTTCGTACTATTTAAGCTTCCTTGACTCATAAGCCACCACCTTGCCTTCTCGCATTAGTACGTCGCCAACACCCTCCTTGCTATCAGCCGTACAAACTAAGTACTCTTTATTGGGATTAGCAATGCTCAAAATGGGTGTGGTGGTCAATAGATGTTTGAGCTGATCAAAGTTCTGCTAACAGTCAGGGGTCCATGTAAAGGCTTTCCCTTTTCTTCTGAAGATAGGTAATAGGACAAGCCACTCTAGATAAACCTTCCACAAAACGTCTATAATATCCGACTAGACCCATAAAGGATCTTATGTCAGCTACATCTTTAGGTACTGGCCATTCCATGATGGTTCTAATTTTCTCTGGGTCTACTGTGATTCCATCCTTGGTGATGACATGTCCCAGGTACTAGATTTTCTCCTTAAAGAAATCGCACTTGTTGTATTTGGAATATAGCTGGTGTTCTCTTAGGACTTGTAGAACAATACAGAGGTGCTCCTTATGTTCTTCTAAGCTCCAAGAGTAGATCAATATGTCATCTATAAATATTAATATGAACTTGTCTAAGTATTGATGAAAAATATTGTTCATGAGACACATGAAAGTCGTTGGGGCATTAGTCAATCCGAAAGGCAGAACTACAAACTCGTAATGTCCATAACGAGTCCTGAATGATGTCTTTTCTATATCCTCCTCTTTTATTCGGATCTAATGATACCTAGAGCGGAGGTCGATCTTTGAGAATACAGTTGCTCCCTTGACCTGGTCAAACAACTCATCAATACGGGGCAGAGGGTACTTAGTCTTAATGGTCAGCTTGTTTTGTTGAAAAGTGTGCAACAAGAAATTCTTGTTGAGAATGCAACAAGATGATGGAGCTTAGTGAAAAGAGTCGCCTTCACTAAGTGGGCCCGCAGGCAAATTATGGCGCAAGTTCTATTTTTGATCACAGTGTGGATGATCACAGTGTGGGTGATCACAGTATGAGTGATCACAGTGTGGGTGACCACAGTGTGAGTGATCACAGTGTGAGTGATCAAAGTCTATTTTTAGACTGGCTGTCAAAAATAGAAAAGTCAAATATTATTGTCTCATAATAATATTTGGACTATAAACTTGATCTTATTCTCTTGGAGCACTTCAAGATGAGCTACGGATGTGGTACATGCAGATCCCAGAAGGAAATATGTGGTTACCTATGGGATGAATAATATTTGCATGCAGGACTTCAGTTAGAACTCAAGTGAGTTGAGTTTAGTGGACTGGAGGTGCAGTTGATGGAGTTGTGTTCAGTTTAGCTTTGTTAAACTGGTTGTATTTAGTCTAACTAATCAATAGACTAGAGATGAGTTGGGTGAATTAGTTATTAATTAATTCACAAGTTATTAACTCATAATACAACTATAGAATACATCAGTTAACTCAGTTGCATGTCAGTGCATGTTCAGTTCAGCAGGGACAGGTGTTAGAGGATCAGATTGCTATCAGTTGTGACTATAGCTGTGCATGATGATTTGCACAATCAGAGGGATTGAGTATGCCAATGAATTGGCCAATATCAAGAATTGTAGCCTGTTCTCACGTCCAACAGAGTGTGAGTGATTATTTGCAGGTCAAATACGAGTTTGGTAAGCCATTCTCATCAATTCTTGAGCAGGTATTGAGCTGGAGAGGCAGGCAAGCAGTGGAATAGATTTGGAGATCAGATCTGAGCTGTATTGTGTGTAACAGGTGGAGCTGGTACTGGATTGCTTGTGATAAGCATTGTACTTTGTAATGTTACATGATTCAATCAATATAATATACAGATAGTGTGGGGTTTTTAGCGAGATGCTTTCCCCGGGATACATACTGTGTTAATGAGTTTGATTGATGCTTCTATGTGTGCCTGTGAATGTTTCTGCTTCTGTAAATTGATGATCAACGTAGAGGAGATTATGTATTATACATGTTCCGCTTATAATTGTATGATCAGGATAATCTCTGTGAATATGTGTTAAATTATTTAAAATTTCTACATGGTATCAGAGCTGCTTGATTTGTAGAAGAGATTTTTACAGGATATCAAGCGAGGATTGATCATCAGATCTATTATTCAGGAAGTGTTTACATTTTATTTCTTTAGGCAGAGTCTGTAATCAGGCCAGGTAGCCTCTGGATTCATCCTTCTTTTGGAAGGTGAGATATCTGATGAATGCCCAGACAGTCAATCTCTGTACAAGAAATATTTTGTTCTCACAAATTCTAGATCGGAAGTGGTTGAGTTTTGAGCTTGTGGAATTCGAATTTAATTCCAAAGCAAGAGATAAAAACTCAGAAACATTCAATATGAGAATGGAGATAGTATGCCCCAGTATCTCACGAAGTTCACCCAATGCCAGGATGAGCTGGGAAGTGTGGGGGTGACTATCGGATGAGGATGGTGAGTCTATTACTCCTTGACCTTCCTGAGAGTTGGCATAGCTACGAGGACTCGGTGAATGGAAGGGAGAAACTGCCAAATTGGGAACGACCATGGTCGGATTTGATGTAAGAGGAGATTAGACGGAGCACCAGAGACAGTTCTTCATCTATGCATGATGAGGAGAACTGTGCCTTAGCGAGTAAGGCGAAGAAGGGGAAGGAGAAGGTTTCTCTTTTCAAATCTTGTTCTTCCAGTGATGGGAAGAAAGTTGACAAGTCGAAGGTGCGATGCTTTCGTTGTCATAAGATTGGTTCATGGGTCAAGAACCTGTATGCTCTTGAGGTTCAAGATGCATGCAAAGCCTTGAGCAGAGAGGCAACTGATGGAGACTTGGTGGTTGAGAGGGAGCGTATATTACCTCTCAACATGCAGAGCCAAAAGAAGTCTCAGACGATTGTGGAGGAGCCACGATTGGTGCAGTAGCTTCAGGAGGTTGTGGAGCAGCCACAACAAGGGAAGCTGAGTGGAGATCGAGTAGAGACATCTACTCATGCAGAGACCTCCAGTAGGGGGAAACTTCGAGCCAGGTGGGCTGAGGGATCGCATGCAGCCATACCTCCAGATAGGAGGTGGGGTGATGTGGATTGATTGTCCCAAGGAGGAGGGGCAGGATCCTTGAGGTACCCAACCTCTTGGATGAGACCTTGCTACGAGAGCCCCAGATGTGTAGTAGCAGGAACTGACTGATTGGGTAGAGACAGATGCGGATGGAGCGGCAGAGAGAGCGACAGTGCAGGGAATCCCAGGACAGCGCATAGCTAGCAGGCTGCAGCAATGCGAGAGGCATAAGTGTTTTGCACAGTGCTAAGTGGCACAGAGAGGTGTGCAATGGTGCGAGATGCATGGAGATGTTGCAGTAGCGCAGATGTCAGAGAGGGAGCACTTGTCAGCAGCAGGTAGAGCTTCAGCATCAGAGGGTCTTTCTATCCCAACAGGGAGGTCAGTTGGGAGGTGCAGTGCGGATGCAATGTTGGGAGATAGAACCAGCAGCAGCACGGATGCAGTCAGAGATCAAAGTGATAGAAGCTAGAGCAATCAGATACTGAAGAGCACAGAGATGCAAAGTTTCAGTCGACAGAGGCAATAGCAGTCAAAGATTTTGATGACAGAGCAAGTGGACCGGCCAGATGTGTTGCATGGAGAACATTCTAGAGTTACAAGATCGGGTTTGAGAGGAAGCCTTTCTTGTTGAGAAGGAGTGTTGAAAAGTGTGCAACAAGAAATGCTTGTTGAGAATGCAACAAGATGATGGAGCTTAGTGAAAAGAGTCGCCTTCACTAAGTGGGCCCGCAGGCAAATTATGGCGCAAGTTCTATTTTTGATCACAATGTGGATGATCACAGTGTGGATGATCACAGTGTGGGTGATCACAGTATGAGTGATCACAGTGTGGGTGATCACAGTGTGAGTGATCAAAGTCTATTTTTAGACTGGCTGTCAAAAATAGAAAAGTCAAATATTATTGTCTCATAATAATATTTGGACTATAAACTTGATCTTATTCTCTTGGAGCACTTCAGGATGAGCTACGGATGTGGCACATGTAGATCCCAGAAGGAAATACGTGGTTACCTATGGGATGACTAATATTTGCATGCAGGACTTCAGTTAGAACTCAAGTGAGTTGAGTTTAGTGGACTGGAGGTGCAGTTGATGGAGTTGTGTTCAGTTTAGCTTTGTTAAAATGGTTGTATTTAGTCTTACTGATCAATAGACTAGAGATGAGTTGGGTGAATTAGTTATTAATTAATTCACAAGTTATTAACTCATAATACAACTATAGAATACATCAGTTAACTCAGTTGCATGTCAGTGCATGTTCAGTTCAGCAGGGACAGGTGTTAGAGGATCAGATTGCTATTAGTTGTGACTATAGTTGTGCATGATGATTTGCACAATTAGAGGGATCGAGTATGCCAATGAATTGGCCAATATCAAGAATTGTAGTCTGTGCTCACGTCCAACAGAGTGTGAGTGATTATTTGCAGGTCAAATACGAGTTTGGTAAGCCATTCTCATCAATTCTTGAGCAGTTATTGAGCTGGAGAGGCAGGCAAGCAGTGGAATAGATTTGGAGATCAGATCTGAGATGTATTGTGTGTAACAGGTGGATCCGGTACTGGATTTCTTGTGATAAGCATTGTACTTTGTAATGTTACATGATTCAATCAATATAATATACAGATAGTGTGGGGTTTTTAGCGAGATGCTTTCCCCGGGATACATACTGTGTTAATGAGTTTGATTGATGCTTCTATGTGTGCCTGTGAATGTTTCTGCTTCTGTAAATTGATGATCAACGTAGAGGAGATTATGTATTATACATGTTTCGCTTATAATTGTATGATCAGGATAATCTCTGTGAATATGTGTTAAATATTCAAAATTTCTACATGTTTAACTGACGGCAATCCATGCACATACGCAAGGTTCAGTTGTTTTTCTTAACAAAGAGAATCGGGGCTCCACACGGGGACACACTTGGTTGGATATAATTTTTATCTAGTAGCTCTTGTAGTTTCATTTTTAGTTCAGTCAGCTCCGGAATACTCATGTAGTACGGGGTTTGAGAGACTAAAGCAGCTCCCGGAATTAACTCAATGATGAAGTCGATGTCTCTTTTCAGGGGTAGACCCGGGATCTCCTCAGGAAATATATCTAGGAAATTTTGTACCACTGGTATGTTTTCAAAAGAGTTAGACTTATCCTTGGAATCAGCGAATCCTACTTGTATTGCATAAATCTGGCACCCCTTTCTGATGCATTTTGCTAACTGGGATGTTGTTATAGGTCTTATCTGTAGAGGTTTTTGAATACCTTGCATTTCTTGTCTTTCACCTTTCTCATCCTGATAATTGATGGTTTTAGTTTTACAGTTAATAAGTGACCAGTGCTTTTCCAACCAGTCCATGCCTATAAGAATATCATAGGACCCTAATGGTAATATGTTCAGATCTTCCATAATAGACTGATTAGCTATCAATAAAGGGAAATTATTTATTTTAGCCAAAACTCTTCTTTTGGCCCCTGTGGCTAGTTGTACTAACCAGGGATTTTTAAATTTAACAGTTTGTAATTTACATTGTTCCACAATCTTGGGGCTGATATAACTTAAGGTAGCCCCAGGATCAATTAAAATGGAGACAGGGCAGTCAAAAATTTTACCTTCAAATTCAACCATGGTTGGCTGAAATTCTGCTTGATGGTCTTCAAGGGCAGCATTAATCTTAGGAATGCTTCTTGCTACTTCCCCCACTGTAGATGCTTCTTGTATCTGTGAAATTTGATCGGCTCCTCTATGATGTGGGCAGTTTTTGATGTAATGTGGGCCTCCACATCCCCAACATTGTACAAATGGTCTGTTAGCTGTTTCTACTTCAATTATGCCAGCTTGTTCATTCATTCTGGTTTCACCCGGTACTTTAAATCGAGGTTGATTCTTATTCACATTCCTGTTGGCTTGTCCTTTAAATACTCCTTTATTGCCTGGACCTTTATTTCCCTTGTAATTGGAAACAAATTTACTCCCATTTTTGTCAGTCCACCTTTTGCTGGACCTTTATTTCCTTTGTAATTGGAAACAAATTTACTCCCCTTTTTGTCAGTCCACCTTTTGCTCGGGTCACCCTTTGGTTTGTTCTGCTGGTAACAAATTCGTGCTTTACGAATGACCTCATCCATGGTTTTCAGATTTTCAAACTCCAACCATTCTTTCATGAACAGCGGAAGACTACTGATAAACCGCTGCACCTTTGCTTTTTCCTCACGTATGTAAGGGACATACCGAAGTAATGATGTGAATTTGGTTATGAATTTGTCCATGGTCATTTGGCCTAATCAGAGATCGTGAAACTCCTTTGCCTTTTCGTCATAAAACCTTTTTGTTAGATATTTTTCCTTAAAATATCTCTGAAACTTTTCCCAGGTTATACTTTGTTCGCTAACTCTACATATTGTCTTTACTTCCTCCCACCATAACGTAGCTTTCCCCTATAACTGGAAGATGGCCAAGCGGGCCTTCAGATTATGGTCGTATTCATACAGCTGGAAGTATTTATTCATGTTGATGAGCCATGCTTCCACCACCTCTTCCTATTCCCCATCAAAGAGAGGAGGCTTAATTTTCTGGAACTCTCCTTGAAGTTCCACTTTCTGTCTTTTTTGTATCTTGTGATTGGACACATTATCTGATTCTTCTTCGTGATTTTCTTCACCACCCTCTGTTTCCACATTCTCAGTCTGAAACTCTTGCTCCCCTATCATATTCTCACGTTCTGGGCTGGGAACTAATGGCCGATGATTCTATCTATCTGATAGACTCTTCATAATTTTCTCTTGTTCCTGCATCAATCTCTCATTGTCTACTCGCAATCGAGCCATTTCATCCTTTAATTCTTGTATTGTTACCATAATATCTGGATTGGTATTTCTTGGTTCATCGCCTAGCTACACCCACACTTCAGGGTTGCCCTCTTGAAATGATGCGGGTCCAGTTCCCATTACGGACCTATGAGGTAGACTTCCAGTTCTCCTCATACTGTCAACTTTCTTCTTCCTACGTGCATATCACAGAATTGTTATTACTTAATTCCAGAGGTCTCAGTTTAGCAACCTGAGTCGCTCTAATACCATATGTCATACATCCTCTAATTGATAAAAGTCCATATAAAAAAAATTACTTTACCCAAACTATAATATAGCATGGTTAACTAGTTATTACGTCCTAACTATAAAATCTTGCTATTTGACTTGTCAATAATTCACAGAGTAATAATTATACAACTATTGGATTCAAATCACAACTTTAATTTTCGGCCCAAGAGGGTCACTGTTAGATCTTACAATGGATATTGCATTAATCTGTCGATTTATTAAGGTGACATTTGTCCTGCCACATAAAGTTTGTGAACTGAACTTTACACAGTTTTATACGACTAGAGGATTAATGTATGTGGTTGTCACGATGAGTTACTCATGAGCATCCTTGCCACCTTAATGACTGTGGTTGTATCGGCTTAGGTGACAATGCTCCCTCGCAATTGCTTTTATGGTGGTAGTGCTACATCTGCCTCTCGGGATTTCCTCCCAAGTCGACGGTCTAAGTGCAAATCCGAAATCGAACTGTGGTGATGAATTCTTCAAACCATTTGTCTTCTAGTAGAGGGTTACTATTTCTCATTTCTCTGCTGCTAGTCGTGGTAACTGCGCTTACTGTGGGAGTTAGTCTCCTCCTCTGTTCCTCTATGTTGGCATTATGATGTATGTGTTGTACTTGATGGCAACCCACTTGTAGCTGAACAACTCACTTGTATATGGTAACTAGATGAATCTACAAGAAGAGATATCAGATGTGACATAATGCATGACAGTAGTGTTTACAGATGTGATGAAATGCAGGGTAGCTTCAAGGAATCAGTTCAGAAGGCAACTCACTCAGAAGAAGGATCATAGTATAACAGGTAAACAACAAAGAATTATAGATCAGTCTTCACAGAATGAAGAAAGAGAGGTATACGTAGGTTCACCATTGACCAAGCTATGTATACATGCAGGTTCACTGTATACAAGTCGCGTATATGTACACACGCACTTTCACAGAAGGAAAAGTGTGTATACCTTGGAAAACTAAATTTTTGGTACGAAGTATTTGGTCCATGGTATTTTGATCCATGGTATTGGTCCAAGGTATCTGGTCCGAGGTATTGAACCTAGGTATTTGGTCCAAGGTATTGGCCCTAAGTGGTTTTGGTCCATGGTATTGAGAAAGGCCTAAAACTATAAAAGGAGGAGAAGATCATTAGGCCAAGGTGTGCAAGTATCGAATATTTGATTAAGTGTGAGATCTAATATGCAGATTATTGGTTTATGGTGTTGTGCTTGATCTGAACCAAGGATGAAACTTAGCATTTGATGAAGGATAAGATCTAATGATGTATCAGGATCTTAAGGCTTGAAGTGAATTATCTTTATGTGGTTTGATCATGTATCTAAATAACTGGCGCATGTTGTAGTCTGTAAATATGATGATCTAGGTATGACTGAAGTCTGAAATAATTGTAATGTTTAAATCATCATTTACATATTTGTACACAGGTTGACTTTAGAAAAGGAGCGTATACACATTGGTTCTACATATCAAAGTAGTGTATACATCATAAATTTGATTTGCAGATCTGTACGCTGGTTCGCTTTGAGGAAAGCGCGTATGCGTGCAGGTTCAACACATGGGAGTAGCGTATACCTTATAAAATATGTCTTAGTTGTTTCTGTTTGTTGTTGCAGTGTTTTGGGTTATGGCTTGGGTTCTGGTTACTATATTCTGGTGACAGCATTTTGAATGATCAGATTGATGGGTTTTCAAAGTGATTGATTGATTCGGTTGTGGTTGGTTCAAAAGGAGATTGGCTGATGCAGATATATCTGATGATTGAATGATGTTTTTGATGGATCCAGTCTGAAAATTTATGAAACGTGGTCCCTGGAAGAAAAGAGAAGGTTTTAGCCTTATGTAGGTTGGCACCTACGTACTAGTAAACATATCAGCTTGTACAAGAGCTAGGGGGTTGTAGCTCCCTTCCAGTAGAAGTTGGAGAATGAGAGAATGTTGTAGCCTTCTGTAGGTAGAAGCCTGCATACTGGTATAAGACTGCACCAGTACAAAAATTGTAAACAGAATTTTCTTATTATCAAAAGAAGACAGAGATGATAGCAGCAGGTGGTTTTCACCCACATTAGGTTTCCACTTTATATCTTGGTGTTCATGTGTGTTTCTTATGTGTGATGCTTTATTCTGCTTTTACTGCATTGTCTAATGAATTCCTGATATACTGGTTAAAGTTCAATGCATGATAATTTGGGTAAATCAAAAGATCTCTGCATATACGCTGGTTGCATTAAGTATAGTTGCGTATACACGCTAGTTCACTAAGTTGAAGTAGCATATACAAATCAGTTTTGAAAATTAAATTATTGATCTGATAATACTGATTCACCCCCCCTCTCAGTATTATTTCCAACAATTGGTATCAGATCAGGTCCTTCAAAAGAATCTTGATCACTTGAAGGAAGATCTAGCATCATGAGTAATCAAGAAAGTGGGGGATCTATCAGACCACCAATCTTTGATGGGAGCAACTTTGTTTATTGGAAGATAAGAACCACAACCTATCTTCAATCACTTGGAATAGATGTTTGGGAAATCGTGGAAGGAGGATATACATTTCCATCAGCGATTCCTATAGATATGGCAGGTAAAAAGCAATATGAAACCAATGCCAAGGTTGTCAATACATTATTTGGAAGTCTGTCACAATCAGAATTTGTCAAAGTTATGCAGCTCAAATCAGCCAAATAAATATGGGACAAAATCGTTCTAAGCTACGAAGGAGACTCTCAGGTAAAACATGCTAAACTACAAACTCTCATAATTCAATATGAAACTCTCAATATGCACAATGATGAAAGTATAGCTAGTTACTTCTTACATATAGATGAGGTTGTTAATTGCATGAAGAATCTGGGTGAAGAGATAAAGGAAGTTACCTTAGTTGAAAAAGTTTTAAGATCCTTGTCTGCTGAATTTGAATCAAAAGTATCTGCCATAGAAGAAAAGAAAGATCTACAGACTATTACTATGACACATCTTCATGGAATCTTAACTACCTTTGAGATGAGAAAAGGAGGTCCTTTAGATATGAGAGAAGCCGCATTTAAAGCTTCAGCAAAAGGAAAAGAAGAACTCAATTAATCAAGACATATTTCAAAAGAAGAAGAGGAAGTAAACTTTGTCAAGAAGCTTCAACGGGGTTCCGGAAGATTCAGAGGTAAACTACCTTTCAAATGTTTTGCCTGTGGTAGAGTCAGTCATTACACTGCCAAATGTCCTCATAAAGATAAAAATGATAAAGGGAAGGAATATGCAAAATGGAATAGAAAACAAAGTGTAAGTAAAAAGAGCTACTATACTCATGAAGATAACGATGGTTTATCAAATAGTGATGAAGATGAAAATAGTAATGACTATAGACTTCTGATGGCTTATGAAGATGATGATTTCTTGGATGCTTTAGATGAATATGACCTTTATGAAGAAATCTCTAAACTCAAAATCTGTTTAGAAGAAAAGAATATGATTATAGATACCTTGACATACCAACTTGTTGAAAGAGAAAAACACAATGAAAAAATAGAATGTGAAATTGTGGGTCTAAGAAAGGATCTTGAGAAAACAAAAGCTCTCAATCTTAGATTTGCTAAAGGAATTGAAACCTTAAATGAAATTATCAAAGTGCAACGTTCTCCTATGATAAATACAAGTCTTGGATATACTGAAGAAGCATCTCAATTACAGGAGCTGTCAACCTCCACTAGAAGCTATTTTGATGCAGCAAAGAGCAGTGGACAATTTTACAATCGTCAGCAAAGGCATAAATCAGATCACCAAGTAAATCAGGCTCAATTTACTTCAAGGATGAATAGAAGCTACAACCAACCTCAGGTAAATCATACTCAATTTGCTTCAAAGATGAATATCAATAGAAACTACAATCACCAGGTTAATAGATTCGATAATCGCAGGAACTTCTTTAATGGTCAATGTTTCTCATGTCATAATTTTGGACACAAAGCTGCTCAATGTGTTGCTTACAAAACCATCATGACTAGAGAAGAACGAAATCAAAGGAATGTGACAAGGATCAAGAAAATTTCCTATAATAACTTTTCTCTTCTTGAAAATGAAATAAAATGCTCAATCTGTAACAACTTTGGCCATGAAGTATCTGAATGCAGGAGTAAATTTCGGCAAATATCTCAAAAGGAGAAAACTCCATTAAATCCCAAAATATGGAGAAAGAAAGAACCGCAAACAGAAAGATGTGGTATAGCCTTGTATGCAGAAGGACAAGAAAACCAGTGGTACATCGACAATGGATGCTCAAAACACATGACAGGTGACAAAGAAAAACTACACTCATATAATTCCTTAGAAAAAGAAAAGAGTGTCTCATTTGGAAACGACACTCCTACTGTCATAAAGGGTAAAGGCTTTGTTTTCTTGAAAGAAAAAGTTAAAGTTGGGAATGTTATGTACGTTGATGGCTTAAAGCATAACCTGTTGAGTGTGAGTCAAATGTGTGATCAAGGAAATGAAGTAGTGTTTCGATCAAATGGATGTGTTGTTCGTGAGCTTGATACAGGAGAAACCATGATCAAAGGTACAAGAACTCCAAACAACCTATACATACTCAAGGGAGGACAACAACAGTGCTATCTAAGCAAAAATGATGAAAACTGGCTATGGCACAAAAGATTGGGACATCTAAGATTTTCTCAGATAAGAAAAGCATGCAGATTCCAGGTTGTTCGTGATCTTCCAAATATCAACATTCCTGAAAATACTATATGCAAATCATGTCAATTCGGTAAGCAAACCATATCTCACTTCATCGAAAAGGAAGGATCAATTAGTAAGCCTCTTGAACTTATTCATACTGATTTATGTGGACCATCAAGGAAAAAGTCACTTCGTGGAGAAGAATACTTTATATTGTTCATTGATGATTTTTACAGAATGTGTTGGATAGGTCTTCTAAAGCATAAAGATGAAGCATTTGAAAAGTTCAAAGCCTTCAAAGCTTTGGTTGAAAATGAATCAGATCGCAAAATCAAATGCCTCAGATCTGATTGAGGAGGGGAATTTACCTCGAATGAATTATTTGACTTTTGTGAACAACATGGAATAAAAAGGCAGTTCTCCACCGCAAGGACTCCTCAGCAAAATGGAGTGGTAGAAAGGATGAACAGAATTGTTCAACAAATGGCTTGTGCTATGCTAGATGAATCTGGAACTCCTGCAACTTTTTGGGGTGAAGCTGCATTCGTCATCGTCACTATTCTCAACCAAGAAAATGTTCGAGTAAACAGCACTCAAACTCTACATGAACTTTGGTATGGTAAGACTCCTATTGTAAAATACTTCAAAGTTTTTGGAAGAAAATGTTACATCAAAAGGACTGATGAAAAAGTTGGTAAGTTTGAACCCAGAGCAGATGAAGGTATTCTTCTTGGCTACCATTCCCGAAGTAAAGGATATAAATGTTATAATAAAATACTTGGGAAAAATATTGAAAGTATTGATGTTGTGGTTGATGAAGCATGCAAAAATCCAAAATAGATAAAAACCAAAGATTATGATAATGAAGAAGATGAGGATCATTTTCCTACATCAAATCACACTGATTCTGAAGAAGAAACCAATGAAGCACCAAAAGAAGATATAACGATAGAAGAAAGGTATGTTCAAAAAAATCATCCAGAAACTCAAATTTTGGGGGGAAAAGGGGCAGCTGTGCAGACAAGAAGAACTATTGCCGAAGCCTCAATCTATCTAGCATTACTATCTTCCACTGAACCTAAAAATGTAAATGAAGCATGCAAAGATGGATGTTGGGTCAAGGCCATGAATGAAGAACTTGAGCAAATTGAAAAGAATAATACTTGGGAATTAGTTCCTAGACCTCATGATAAGAATATCATAGGAACCAAATGGATATTCAAAAACAAGCTGAACGAAAATGGAGAAGTTACCATAAACAAGTCCAGACTCGTTTGCAAAGGATATGCTCAACAAGAAGGTATCGATTTTGAAGAAACTTTTGCACCTGTTGCTAGACTTGAAGCCATAAGAATGTTTCTTACTCTTTCTAGTTTTCAGAAATTCAAAGTATACCAAATGGATGTAAAATCTGCCTTTCTTAATGGAGACTTAGAAGAAGAAGTCTATATTGAACAACCAGAAGGATTCATCATTGGAAATGATGCAAAACTTGTATGCAAACTCAAAAAGGCTCTCTATGGTCTAAAATAGGCTCTAAGGGCCTGGTATTACCGTCTTGACAAATATCTCCACCAACAGGGTTTTTCAAAGGTGTCAGCAGATAGCAATCTATATACAAAGATGGACACTGATAAATTGCTAAAAGTGTTGTGTATGTTGATGATATCATTTTTGGTAGCAATGAAGAATCCATGAGTCAGAATTTTGCTTCAGTAATGCAGCAAGAATTTGAAATGTCCTTGCTTGGTGAGCTTACCTATTTTCTTGGTCTACAAGTTCAACAAAATAAATATGGTATTTTTCTCTCACAAACCAAATATCTCAAATAGATTATGAAAAAGTACGGCATGGAAGATTCTAAACCAGTATGTACCCCAATGGTAACAGGATGCAGTGTTAGCTCAAATGATGAATCAGCAATAGTACATCAACCAACTTACAGATCCATGATTGGTAGTTTTCTTTATCTAACACGTACCCGACCAGACATCATACATGTAGTGGGAATAGTTGGAAGATTCGAAGCAAATCCAAAGGAATCACACCTTTAGGCAGTCAAAAGGATTTTAAAATGTCTTCAAGGAACACAGAACTTTGGTTTATGGTATTCTAGAGATACAGATCTTACACTTCATGCATATACAGATGCAGATTGGGCAAGTGTTGATGACAGAAAAAGCACTAGTGGTGGTGAATTTTATATGGGTTCCAGGTTAGGGTCTTGGTTTAGCAAGAAACAAAGTTCAATTACATTATCTATAGTTGAAGAAGAATACGTGGTTGTTGCATCTTTCTACACACAACTACTTTGGATGATGCAAACCTTGCAAGACATTCAGATCACATGTACTCCACCCATCTCCATTCTATGTGATAATACAAGTGCCATAAGTATTTCAAAGAATCCAGTCATGCACTCCAAGACCAAACACATGCCCATCAAATATCATTTTCTACGTGAACAAGTGCTTGAACAAAAGGTCAAATTGGAGTATGTTCCCTCCAAAGAACAGGTTGCTGGTATATTCACTAAACCGCTGTCCAAAGAGACATTTGAATATCTCAGGCAAAAGCTGGGAGTATTTTTTGCATCAACCTACTGTTAAAACCTATTCTCTTTAGAGAAAGGTGGTTATAGGTGAGTTTCATAAAGCGTAGTCGCGTACATACATGGGTTTCTGTGGGCACAATCGCATATATGTTGGTTTAAAGAAAAGCAGTGGGCCAGACTTAAAAAAAGGGGGGTCTGCCATGGTTCTATCAATTATCTGCTCTATTTGATGATGGTTTCAATCTGTTGATAACATGTGGAAATATGTTGGTCCTCATAAAGTTGTTGATAACTTGATGTATATCTGATTGATGATGATGCTTTGATATCTCTTACTGACATATGCAATGATCAGATCTGACAAGTGAACAGGTTGAACAGGTTCAGGGGGAGAACATGGTTGATGATATTTTGGGAACTAATAATGGACATATATAGGTTGTCGGTCTCGATGTTGTTGACAGATGCTGCTGATGGTGCAGATCATATGATAGTTGCTGATGACTATCATGGTCTTGTTTAAGATATTTGGTCTCTGTTATATATGTCATGTATATCTTTTAATGTAACGGTCATGAAAAGACCTAATTTGTAACCCCACTATGCATGGGATGGATGATGTAATGTTTCTTGTTTTTGACATGTATAAACAATTGATATATCCCCACTTGGTTGGGTGGATGAGTCAAATTTGGTATATCCCCACTTGGTTGGGAGATGGATGTATGTATGAGTCATTGATGATAGGAAGGTCATTTGTGATGTATGTATAGAGTCATGTTCTTCTTTTAGAACATCTTTTTGCAGACTTTGCTTATGCTCAGGGGGAGCATGGACTCGATCATGGGAGCTCAATCAACACTTCAGCATATCAGAGAATTCAGCATGCACTTAGGGGGATCATGAGCCTTTACCCTTGATGTCAAAGGGGGAGAGTGACTTGGTGTGGTTGTTGCCATCAAGTCCAAAGGGGGAGATTGTTGGCATTATGATGTATGTGTTGTACTTGATGGCAACCCACTTGTAGTTGAACAACTCACTTGTATATGGTAACTAGATGAATCTACAAGAAGAGATATCAGATGTGACAGAATGCATGACAGTAGTGTTTACAGATGTGATGAAATGTAGGGCAACTTCAAGGAATCAGTTCAGAAGGCAACTCACTCAGAAGAAAGATCATAGTATAGCAAGTAAACAACAAATAATTACATATCAGTCTTCACAGAATGAAGAAAGAGAGGTATACGCAGGTTCACCATTGACCAAGCTACGTATGCACGCAGGTTCACTGTATACAAGTCGCGTATACGTACACACGCACTTTTACAGAAGGAAAAGCGCGTATACCTTGGAAAACTAAATTTTTGGTCCAAAGTATTTGGTCCATGGTATTTTGATCCATGGTATTGGTCTAAGGTATCTGGTCCGAGGTATTTGGTCCAAGGTATTGGTCCTAAGTGGTTTTGGTCCATGGTATTGAGAAAGGCCTAAAACTATAAAAGGAGGAGAAGATCATAAGGCCAAGGTGTGTAATTATCGAATATCTGATGAAGTGTGAGATCTAATATGCAGGTTATTTGCTTATGGTGCTGCGCTTGATCTAAACCAAGGATGAACCTTAGCATTTGATGAAGGATAAGATCTAATTATGTATCATGATCTTAAGGCTTGAAGTGAATTATCTTTATGTGGTTTGATCATGTATCTGAATAACTGGCGCATGTTGTAGTCTGTAAATATGATGATCTGGGTATGATTGAAGTCTGGAATAGTTGTAATGTTTAAATCATCATTTACAGATCTGTACGCAGGTTCACTTTAGAAAATGAGCATATACATGCTGGTTCTGCATATCAAAGTAGTGTATACATCATAAATTTGATTTGCAGATCTGTACGCTGGTTTGCTTTGAGGAAAGCGCATATGCATGCAGGTTCGACACATGGAAGTAGCGTATACCTTATAAAATATGTCTTAGTTGTTTCTGTTTGCTATTACAGTGTTCTGGGTTCTGGCTTGGGTTTTGGTTACTATATTCTGGTGACAGCATTCTGAATGATCAGATTGATGGGTTGTCAAAGTGTTTGATTGATTCGATTGTGGTTGGTTCAAAAGGAGATTGGCTGATGCAGATATATTTGATGATTGAATGATGTTGTTGATGGATCCAGTCTGAAAATTTATGAAACGTGGTCCCTGGAAAAAAAGAGAAGGTTGTAGCCTTCTGTAGGCTGGCACCTATGTACTAGTAAACATATCAGCTAGTACAAGAGCTAGGGGGTTGTAGCTCTCTTCCAGTAGAAGCTAGAGAACAAGAGAAGGTTATAGCCTTCTGCAAGTAGAAGCCTGCGTACTGGTATAAGACTGCACCAGTACAAAAACTGTAAATAGAATTTTCTTATTATTAAAAGAAGACAGAGACGACAACAGTAGGTGGTTTTCACCCACATTGGGTTTCCACCTTATATCTTGGTGTTCATGTGTGTTGCTTATGTGTGATGCTTTATTCTGCCTTTACTGCACTGTCTAATGAATTCCTAATATACTAGTTAAAGTTCAATGCATGATAATTTGGGTAAATCAAAAGATCTCTGCATATCCACTGGTTGCATTAAGTATAGTTGCGTATACACGCTAGTTCACTAAGCTGAAGTAGCGTATAAAAATCAGTTTTAAAAATTAAATTATTGACCTGATAATACTTATTCACCCCCCCTCTCAGTATTATTTCCAACACTCTATACGAACTAGATTTCTAGTGCATTTTTGCAGGGTTGAATGCTTACACAGGTATTAGGCAATCCCTACTTGCTTTTGGTTATAGAATCGAAATGAAACCATTATATTGTACACAGGGAGCTAATAAAAATCGTTTTGCTGACTTTCTTAACAGGTTCGGCCTCTTGAGGCTACCATCAACCAACATAAGGCCTCCTTAGTCTGGCCTAGCTAGGTAAGGACCTTTCACTTGTGTCTATTCCACTATTATATGTGTCAGTTTATTTGTAAGGCTTAAGGGATTCTCATTCCTGTCCATGATTGAAGTGGCAGGTTCAGGAAGCGAATGTGGTGGTGGCTAGATGGAGCTCTCACCTGTTTTCTATCTTGCGACAGTCTCCGGGTAACAATGCCTTAAGGATCTTTTACTTACTATGAGGAAAAATTATGGGAGTTCATCCTATTTTGCTTTTAGCTGGAGAAGTCGATAGACATGACTGCTTTTCAAGTTTTCTTTGCCTTCTCAGCCATTGGTTTGTAATTTTAAAAGACTTTAGTGGCCTCTCGCCGCCTGAGTAGCATTGCTTTGTAATGAGGGTTTCATCTAGAAGGGTTTTTCAATGAGGGTTTGAACCCTACAAACCTTAGCCTCATGTTTGGCAATTTTTTATAATTGTTCTAATTTAAATGCAATTTATCTTGTTGTTAGTTACTCTTGTTCTTTCATTATTCTAAAGCTATGAGAGGCACAACCTCCTCTGTACTTTTTTTTATGGACTATCTAGGTTTAGCACTTCCACTGTGTATAACTTCAACTATTAAGGTCAAGCCCCAATTTTGGTTATTACATGAGTTGCTAATTCTGAGGGCAAGGAAATCTTGTTCTTTTTGTTCGACATTCTTCTAGATTCATGGATTTGTTATAACTTTCTTTTCACATTGGTTTTAATACTGTAGTGTCACATCTATTATGTTGTCTTTAAAGTAAATTTCTCGTTGTATTGGTAAATATGACTGTTATTACCATTTCCAGAATTATAGTGTATCTCTCGGATTGGTAGTGTGAGGGTTTTCTTGCCCCTCAAGTCTGTTTTTTCACATTTATATATGACGTTGTGAGGCTTAACTTGGTGTTGTCATTTCTTGAATTTCCCTTTTCTATTACACCCTATATATTTGTTTAATGTAATACCTAGGGTTGATAAATGTTGAAATGGTTATTATTTTCCTGTTGATAACTAATAATGCTTTTGTTTCTGATCCTAGGTTCCTCCAGAAGGAAATATTAATGCATTGTTTTCAGTCCTGTTATGCAATGATTTACTTATCTCTATTTTTGTAATGTTTTATAAGCATTCTGTCTGGTATAAGTTTTTGAGATTTATCTAGATAGTTTATTTATTGAATTATCTAGCAAGTAAGCATATTAACACATCTGCATACTGATTTTCATAAGTAAAACTTATTTGAACAAGAATAAGACCTACATAAAATATATAGAATTATCTAGTACAGAAATAGATTTCTTCCACTTATCTGGACCATCGTTTCCAAATTATTCTACACCAGAATTTTGACTTCTGGTTTACTCTTCCTCCCAACCTTGAGACTATTAATCTAACAGTCCCCCCCCAAGTTGTTCCTATGATTTAGGAACTCTTTCTATGAGAACTTCCAGTCTCAGTGCTATCTAGTCTTAACCAGACATAGCCATTTCAATATTGGATGACTCTTCAACACAATCCCTTTTCCTCTAGATCTCATATACCCTTATCCTATTGATCCTTGGAATAAATCCTTTCAGAAATCAGTTTCTACAGGAAACTGTTTCTCAACTGATTCACATGTAAAAAAAAACATTTACCAATAACTGTTGTTTTATTACAACACAATCAAATACTCAAAAAATAACTTTTCTAGATAAAATTAAATAGTCGGTTTGTTCTGCAGTAAAAATAAAATATTCACAAGATTTGGTGATATCACAATTACTCCACTGCAAACACATACCATTGCTCATTATTGTTGGCCCATTACGTTGATGGCGTTAATACCGTTGGTCCAATACATTGATAGCGTTAATACCACACCACCGTATACCATAATGTTGTCCACCATATACCATCGTTGTCCACCGTATACCATATATCATCGACGTATGGATTCCTTTGTAAATCTGCTCCAGTTTATGCATGGTTGAATACACCCTCCCCCCATTAATACCATCCCATACACCACCTCCCCCATATACCACCTCCCCTTACTGCATTTTTTTTTATCACCAGAATTGCATTTTTTTAAACCAACAGAAGTGCATTTTATATATATTGGAAGCAGAGTACATTTTTTTAAAATGCACTAATTAATATCAATTGTGGGAGTGGTTCTCAATGGGAAGGAGAACTATCCTGAGTGATCTCAGAAAATCAAACACACTCTCATTTTTAATGAGCTATGGAAAGGAGTGTGTGTTGGTGAAGGAGACAAAGAACTAGAATAGCCTACCTTAGACAAGGAATTTGCCATTTGGGAAAATAAGAACAGCAAGGCTTATGCCTTCATTGTAGCATCAGTAAATGAAGAGGTGAGTCGCCATATTTCACCATTTTAAAATGCTTTTGAAGCCTTACAAAAACTGAAGGAACTCTGTGGCTCACACTCTGAACTTGAAGTTGTTCAACTCATGATTAAATTGTTCAGCCTTGAATTACAAAATTATGATCCTCTTGCTCTTGCATCAGAAGTAAAATTTATTATGCATGATATCAAAGTCACTAATGTTGAATTGGACATTCCTCTGATATATTTTTTCGAGGCAATCTATCCCACTTACTCAAATTATCTTGAGTCATTGCAAGCAGAGGGAAACCTCAAAGAAATTACCTTTGACTCCCTTGTGAATAAATTTGCTGAGATAGAGAAAGTTTTTGGGAAGAAGGCAACTCCTCAGTCTTCTGAAGACACTGTGTGTCTTGCACATAGAGAGAAGAATCTTGCTCAAGATTCTTCCAGAGGAAGAGGTGGTCGAACAGGAAGAGGAAGAAGAAATTTTAGAGGCGGGGGGGGGGCAGACACTCTTAAGGAGAAAAGTCAGATTTGCATTGCATACATTGCAATAGAGATGGATCACATGATGCATCCACATGCAAGTTGTCTTGGGACAGAATTGAGCAGGGAAAAAATCAGTCCAAAGGTAAAACTAATGACAAAGAGAAAGGTAACGCACCTGAATCTGCTCACTATGTTGTGGCACATTGTAATATTGCAGTAAATGAAGTCTTGTTTAATGCTTCACTTGCTTCTTGGAAAAATGATTGGTTGCTTGATTCAGGAGCAACTTGCCACATGACTTTTAGAAGAGACTTTTTTGAAGAATTTACTGACAATGTTGATGGAGCAATTTAATTTGTAGGCAAATCAAAACTCAAGCCATCAAGGCTTGGCACAATCAGGCTCAAATTGCATAGTCTTCCAGACTTTCTTTTGTGTGATGTTTTATATCTCCCATAGTTGAGGAGAAACTTGATGTCCTTGGTCTACATCCGCAAATAAGGACACTCCATTCATATGTTTGATGGCAAGGTTAAGGTGAGAAAAGCATCATATCACTCACATGTCATGACGGGTATAGAAGAAGAAAGGCTTCTCAAGCTGCAAGGTACCTCGGATCGTTCACAAAATTTCTCATACAATTCTCATTGTGATGATGGTACATTTCCATCAAGTTTATTGTGCATTGCTAGATTTGGACACTTGAACTATGACAACCTCCACTTGTTGAAGAAAAATGGCATTACTGGTTTGCCTACAATTCCTAGGAAACTTAAGCAATGTGATGCTTGCATTCTACGAAAGCATAGCAAACAGTATTTTCATGATTCACATTCCAGAGCACATAGAAAACTTGAACTCATTCATTCAGATTTATGTGGTCCAATGCCTATTCCTTCTGCAAATGGAAATAAATATATGATGACATTTATTGATGACTACACCAGAATGTGTTGGGTTTATTTATTGAAGAACAAATCTAATGCTTTTCAAACATTCAAGAACTTTCATACATGGATTGAAAATGATACACAATCTCATATTGGCTCTATTCGCACTGATAATGGAAAATAATACACTTCAAATGAGTTTGAAAACTATATTCACCAACATGGAATAAAAAATGAAACAATTGTGCCTTATAATCCCCAACAGAATGGAGTATCTGAAAGAATGAATAGGAGAATCTTAAATATGGTGTGCTACATGATGTTTTTCAAGAATGTAAAATTGATGTTTTGGGCTGATGCATTTCTATGTGTTGTATATGTAAAGAATAGATGTCCATCTTGTTGAAAATAGCAACAAGAAATGCTAAAAATAGCATTCCTATAGATAGCATTTCAGGATACATTCCAATTTTAATTAATCCCTAAATTAAAATTGTGAATTAAAATTTCGAATTTGAGCTCAGCAGCTGTTTGTAATATAATTAATTAATTCATCTTGAGTTAATTAGTTGGAAAAAATCAAACATGAAGTCTTTGTGAAGACATGCAACAATTATCCCTTTGATTGAGGAAGTTATCCCTTAATTAAGGAGATCAAGATGAGTTGTACTTTGAGTTGTAATTAGTTAGCTCAGTTAACTGAGTTAAGTCCAGTTAGATTAGTTCCAATAGTTTGTGGAACTAATTGTGAGTTCAGTTAGTTAGTGCATGCATGCATGCACCTAGTGTACTTCAGATAACTGAATATTCTCTCATAAATAACTCATGCATTTCAGTTCAAACAAAGACCCAGTTGAGATCAAAGGATGGGACAATATACTATCAGTTGAAGGAATATTCCCATGAGGATATCTCTTTCATGCAGAAGGAATTCTTTCCTTGAGGATTGCACAGTTATTTCAGAGGTTAGTGAGCAGTGTGTGAGGTAATTACACACAGGTGGCAGCTTGAGGACCCAGGAGAAACTGCGTAAGGAAATAGGAGGCTTGGAGGCCAGAGGAAAGGAATATGTGTTGTCTATTCTGTCTATGAGCAACAATGAGGGATTGTACTGAGAGCTGGATAGCTTGTGAGCCAAAGATTTTTGTAATCCTGAGATATTTCCACCTATATGATAATACAAATAGCGGGGTTTTTAGGTGAGGCTTTCCCCAGAGTATTCTTCTGTGTTCATGTTTGATTGATTTCTTCTTCATCTGTTATATGTGTTCTATTTGATATTGCTCAAAATTGATTAAGCTTCCGCAAGTTTGTTTGTAGAAGTAGATCAAGTATTTCACTTTAGTATATTGCATTATCAGGTGATCTACAGTGAGAATTTCTACATGGTATTAGAGCCAAGTTGATCAAAGCAAAGAACAGTATACAAAGAAGGGAGAAGTTCGAAGTTTGAAGTTCCCGATTGTAGAAATCGAATTCTTATCACATCTCAAAGTTCACCAATGGCATTCAAATGGTTTGAGACTCAAGTATGCCCTGGATGGCAGCTCGAATTATATAGCCTGGAAGGATCGCATGGAAGTGGTATTAGAGGACAACGGTTTGAAGGACTTCATTGATCAAGAAGTCCCCAAGCTAGCAGCAGCTAATGCCCAAGAATTAGCGGAATGGAAGAAATGTGTGGCTAGAGCAAGGAGGATTCTTCTGGAGGGAGTTCAAGACCATATTTTCTCGAATCTCCATGGGAAGGAGACACCATTTTCAATGTGGAAGACATTGAAGGATCTATATTAGAACAACAAAGATCAGAGGAAGTTGGTGCTGAAAGACAAGCTTCGGAAAATCAAGTGTGAAAAGGGCGACATGATCTCTACATATATGAACAAGCTCACCACCTGCAGGGATGAGCTTGGAAGTGTAGGAATCATGACAAACGATGATGACATGGTGAGTCTTGCTCTCCTCGGTCTTCCTAAGAGCTGGCATAGCTACCAAGACTTAGTGAATGGAAGAGAGAAACTTCCAGATTGGGAATTACTGTGGTTGGATCTGATGCAGGAGGAGATCAGGAGAAGCACCAGAGATGGTTCTTCATCAAAGCATGATGATGAAGAAAATCTAGCCTTAGCAAGTAAGGCAAGGAAAAGGAAAGGGAAGGCTTCCCATTCCAAATTGAGTTCTTCCCATGGTGGGAAGAATATTGACAAATCTAAAGTGTGATGCTTTAATTGTCATGAGATGGGCCATTAAGCAACAAATTGCCCACAGAATAAATCCAAGAAGGGATCCTCGAAAGGATCAGACGGTGAGGCACAAGCCTCATAGTTTGAACTGGATTTCACCCTCATCGCATGCATGGTTTCATCGATGGTGGGTTGTGTTTGGTACCTACACAGTGGAGCCTCATTCCACATGACCAGTGACAAGATTTTATTCAGTACCTTGGAGGAAAAGGACTTCCAGATGTGTATAAAGATGGGTGATGATGGAAAGTACCGTGTTTCAGGTGAAGGCACAGTTGTGTTTCAGAGGGAGCATGGAGCTCCTCTCACCCTGACTGATATAAAGTATGTGCCTAGACTGAAGAAGAACCTGGTATCCGTCACAATGTTGGAAGACAAAGGCTATGATGTAGTCTTTAGTAAAGGAAAGGCATTCCTAAGACACATCGCCATGGGTCAGACCAAGAGGATTGGGATTAATCTCTACAAGCTAGAGGCAGATGATTGTGCTGCATTGAGTTCCAAAGCAGAGTTGGTGCAAAGTTAAGATATTGGTGAGCTATGGCATAGAAGATTGGGCCACTTGCACCATGGAGCCTTGAAGATCATGCAGCATATTTCTACCAGACTTCCCAAGGGTAAACTTGAGCAAGTGGATACATGCAAAGGTTGTACCTTGGGTAAGTATGCAAAATCTTCCTTTTAGGATCGAGACAGTCGAGCTTAATCAATCTTGGAGCGAGCTCATACAAATGTGTGTGAACCATTCTCGACAGCCTCCACTACTAAACAAAGGTACTATGTTATTTTCATTGATGATTATTCTCGTAGATGCTGGATCTATTTCATGGAGAAGAAGGATCAAACCTTCTCAAGGTTTTGTGAGTTCAAAGCCTTGGTTGAGAAAGAATCAGGAAAGAATATCAGGGCCTTGCGAAGCGAAAATGATGGAGAGTATGTCTCTCAATAGTTTAAGGACTTATGTGTAGCAAAAGGAATTAAACAGGAGTTGACGGCAGCCCATAACCCACAGCAGAATGGGGTGGACGAAAGGAAGAACAGAACGATTGTGGGAGCAGCTCGGGCGATATTGCATGACCAAGGCCTACCACTTCATTTGTGGGCTGAGGCATGCAATACAATGATATACTTGCATAATAGAAGCCCGCATCGCATACTTGGGATGATGACACCAGAAGAGGCTTTCTACGGGAAGAGACCAGATGTGAGTCACTTCAGGATATTTGGCTCATCGGTATTTTTCCATGTGACCAAAGATGCCTGAAAGAAGCTAGAGCCAACAGTAGAGTTGGGGATACTTGTGGGGTGCACTGATACTCCCCACAACTATCAGGTGTATTCGCCTACCAGTCAGAGGATAGTGGTTTGCAGAGATCTTAAGTTCGATGAGCTGAAGGCCATGCGAGTTTCCCTTGAGAGGGAGCTCAAGACGCATGCAGAGGAGGAAATTTTGGTTCCTAAGGAGGAGGAGCCTCAGACTAATGCGGAACAGCTGCATGCAGAGGTTCCAGGAGTGGAGACCTCCACTCATGCAGAGTCTTCCAGAGATGGGTGGAAACGCACAAGGGAGGCTGACATATTGTTATCGGATGATAGAGAGAATGTGGGAGAGCCATCTTCTCAACGCAGACAAAGGAGGTCACCTAAGTGGTACACTGGTTACATGGCCCTTGTTGGGGAATGTATAGAGACTGAACCATCTTCATTCGAGGAAGCAGTGTAGCAGCCAGTTTGGGTTGATGCTATGGTGGAGGAGTATGACTCCATAGTTCGGAATAGTGTTTGGGATGTTGTTCCAAGACCAAAGAACAAGTCAGTGGTAAGTTCTCGTTGGCTTTACAAGGTAAAGCAAGCAGCTAATGGTAGTGTGGAGAAACATAAGGCAAGGTTTGTTGCCCGTGGTTTCTCAAAGGTCGAGGGGATTGACTATGATGATACTTTTGCCCCTATAGCAAGGTACTCATCTATCAGATCGATTTTGGCACTATCGGCACAGATGGGTTGGAAGATCCATCAGATGGATGTGAAGACTACATTCCTCAATGGCAAGATTGAGGAAGAGGTGTACATAGAACAACCGGAAGGTTTTGAGACCTTCGATCATGAGTTGCATGTGTGTCGACTCAAGATAGCTTTGTATGGGCTGAAGCAAGCACCTCATGCTTGGTACACCAGGGTCGACAGCGATTTCACCAGGTTGGGCTTCACAAAGAGTGAAGTGGATGCGAACCTGTACCACATCATGGTAGAGGGTAAGAAGTTGATCATTCTTCTTTATGTTGATGATCTGATATTGAAAAGTGATGATCAGTTGATCATGTCTTGCAAGGAGGACCTTGCAAGAGATTTCGAGATGAAAGACATGGGTCTCATGCACTGCTTTCTAGGCATGGAAGTGTGGCAGAAGGATGGGGAAGTGTTTGTATCTCAAGGCAAGTATGCCAATGAGATACTCAGGAGATTCCACATGGATAAGTGCAAGCCCATGCAGACTCCTTTAGCAGGTAACTGGAGGAAGGAGGATGCTACTTCAGGTGAGGTAGTAGCTGCTACTGTGTATTGGCAACTTGTGGGTTCATTGATGTATTTAGTGAACACACGACCAGATTTGTGCTTTTCGGTGAACCAACTGAGTCAAGCTATGGTTCAGCCTACCAAGCTGTTTTGGAAGGCAGCTAAGCATGTGCTAAGATACCTCAAAGGCACATCTCAGTATGGATTATGGTACAGACAGACAGAGGGAGTGAAGCTTCAGGGCTTCACAGATGCAGATTGGGCAGGGAGTCCATCAGATCGGAAGAGCACTTCAGGAGGAATTTTCAACCTTGGTTCAGCTGTAGTTTCTTGGTATAGCAAGAAACAGAGGTCAATTGCACTTAGCTCAACAAAGGCTCAATACATGGCTGCAAGCCAGGCAATATGCGAGGCCATTTGGATTGGGAAAATTCTAGTTGGGTTGTTTGATCAAAGGATGGATCCAACTGTGATCTATTGTGATAACCAGAGTTGTATCAAACTCTCTGAGAATCCATTATTTCATGATAGGTCCAAGCACATCGATATCTGGTATCATCATCTTCGAGACTATGTGGTGAAGAGGATCATGTTATTGCAGTATGTTTCGACCGAGGAGCGGGATGCAGACATTTTGACTAAGGCATTGTCAAAATGCAAATTTGAGTTCCACAGAGACAGGATCGGGGTGACAGATAATCCCTTTCTTGTTGAGAGGGAGTGTTGAAAATAGCAACAAGAAATGCTAAAAATAGAAATTCTAAAAATATCATTCCTATAGATAGCATTTCGGGATACATTCCAATTTTAATTAGTCCCTAAATTAAAATTGTGAATTAAAATTCAAATTTGAGCTCAGCAGTTGTTTCTAAAATAATTAATTAATTCATCTTGAGTTAATTAGTTGGAGAAAATCAAACATGAAGTCTTTGTGAAGACACGCAACAGTTATCCCTTTGATTGAGGAAGTTATCCCTTAATTAAGGAGATCAGGATGAGTTGTACTTTGAGTTTTAATTAGTTAGCTCAGTCAACTGAGTTAAGTCCAATTAGATTAGTTCCAATAGTTTGTGGAACTAATTGTGAGTTCAGTTAGTCAATGCACCCATGCATGCAACTAGTGTACTTAAAATAACTGAATATTCTCTCATAAATAACTCATGCATGTCAGTTCAGACAGAGTCCCAGTTGAGATCAAAGGATGGGATAGTGTACTATCAGTTGCAGGAATATTCCCATAAGGATATCTCTTGCATGCAGAAGGAATTCTTTCCTTGAGGATTGCACAGTTATTTCAGAGGTTAGTGAGCAGTGTGTGAGGTAATTACACACAGGTGGTAGCTTGAGGACCCAGGAGAAATGGCGCAAGGAAATAGGAGGCTTGGAGGGTAAAGGAAAGGCATATGTGTTGCATATTCTGTCTATGAGCAGCAGTGAGGGATTGTACTGAGAGCTAGATAGCTTGTGAGCTAAAGCTTTGTGTAATCCTAAGATATTTCCACTTGTATGATAATAAAGTTAGCGGGGTTTTTCGTTGAGGCTTTCCCCAGAGTATTCTTCTATGTTCATGTGTGATTGATTTCTTCTTCATCTGTTATATGTGTTCTATTTGATCTTGCTCAAAATCGATTAAGCTTCTGCAAGTTTGTTTGTAGAAGTAGATCAAGTATTTTTCTTTAGTATATTGCATTAGCAGGTGATCTACAATGAGAATTTCTACACATCTAATGCTATTAGAAACAAGAGTCCTTATGAAATGTGGAATGGGCACTTTCCTTCGGTAAAGCATCTCAAGGTCTTTGGTTCCACCTGTTATGCTTTGATACCAAAGGTACATAGAAAAAAACTTGGTGAAAGGAGTCGTAAGTGTATCTTCTTGGGGTATTCAAACACCTCCAAAGCATACCATCTCTATGATGAAGTTAATAAAAAGTTTGTTGTATCTAGAGATGTAATCTTTCTTGAATCATACAAAGCTAACAATGTTGTTGAGCGACAACTTGATCGCTTGGATAGATTCTCAAATGTAAAATCATTTCAAGAATTTGATAATCAAATTCCACATCTTGAAGGGGGGATTCCTATACTGGATCAACCTATGGAATCTTCTTCTGAAACGCTCCCTCCCCCGCATGAAACTCCAACCACTGATGATACTTTAAGTGATGTGATTGATAGAATTGGGAGACTCAATATTGATTCAGTCCCAACTCAATCAACTGAGCAGCCTGGACCATCTCAGAAAGGTCCCCCAAAGTGGCTGACAAAGACACATGAAAGTGTTCATCCTAGTGAGGTTGGAAAGACAGGAACAAGAAATTCAACCCGAAAAAATGGAGGTGATGTAGATGACTCTGATTCACCTATTTATATGGATGTTTCTTATGATTGTGAATTGAATTTGTCTATAGATTTTTAACCAACTTCCTTCAAAGAAGTCGCTTCTCATGATGAATGGAAAGAAGTGATGCAAAAGGAGTATGATGCCTTGATAAAGAATGGCACTTGGAAGCTGGTTGATCCTCCATTGGGAACCAAACCAATTTTTTGCAAGTGGGTCTACAAGAACAAGTATAAATCTGATGGCTCACTTGACAAGCACAAAGCCAAGCTTGTGGCAAAAGGTTTTGCACAGAAGGAAAGGGTCGATTATGAGGAGACTTTTTCCCCCACAGCAAAATGGGCTACCATTAGGACACTTTTTTCCCTAGCAGCTCAAAACGATTGGAAAGTCCATCAAATGGATGTAAAAATTGATTTCTTGAATGGAGATCTAAAAGAGAATGTTTTTATGTCCCAACCTGAAGGATTTGTTGTGAAAGGACATGAACATAAAGTGTGCAAACTTGAGAAATCCTTGTATGGCCTCAACCAAGCACCACGAGCCCAGTATGAAAAATTAACTCAGCATCTTCTGAAACTCAATTTCAAACATTATGATCTTGATGATGCAACTTTGTTTGTCAAGAAATTTGGCAAAAAAGTTGTATACCTTGTGGTATATGTAGATAATCTTTTGATGACAGGGAAAAATGAGAGCTACATTGCATCCATAAAGAAGGAATTGAGGAAAGGTTTTGAAATGACTGATTTGGGCTATGTTCATTACTATCTTGGTATTGAAGTAACTCAACATCTGAATTCCATATTCCTTTCTCAAAAGAAGTGCATTGGAGATTTGTTAAACAGGTTTGGCATGACTGAATGCAATCCTCTAAATACTCCAATGGAACAAAACTTAAATCTCACATCCATTGAAGGAAAAGAATTTGAGGATGCAACAAAGTATAGACATCTTGTAGGAAGTCTCAACTACCTGACTACTACTAGACCAGAAATTTTGTTTGATGTTGAAATCCTCTCCAGGTTTATGAAAAGGCCTTGTGAGGGACATTAGTCTACTGCAAAAAGAGTTCTAAAGTAATTGAAGGGAACTCGAGACTTTGGACTCAAGTATACACTGGTGGGTGACTTCAGCTTGATTGGATACTCTGATTCAGACTTCGATGGAGACAATGAAACTGGGATATCTACTTCTAGTTATGTTATGAGTCTTGGAATAGGAGTTGTCTCCTGGAGATCACGCAAACAATCAGTTCCAGCAGATTCCACAACAGAGGCAGAATATGTGGCAGCAACTGAGGTAACAAAAGAAATTGTGTGGCTCAGGAAAATCTTTGAACATTTGTAGGTAAAACAATTACATTAGACTCCACTCATGATTAACAATACCTCTGCAATAAAGTTGGCCAAGGACCCAAAGTTCCATGATTGAACGAAGCACATCAATACAAAATACCATTTGATTTGACATCATCTTGAGGCCAAGACAATCCATCTACGCCATTGTTCCACTAATGAGAAGATTGTAGACATCTTCACCAAAGCACTTGGAAGAGAAAATCTTGAAAGATTCAGAATGATGCTTGGACTCACCAACATCCCTTCAGATTAAGCGGGGGGCGGGATGTTGACACCTAATCATATGGATTGGGTGAACAATTGTAAATAGTGTAAATAATAAATAAGGGAAAAGGAAGAGTCATTGGGAGATGAAACTCAAGAGTCACTCCCTCATGTATATAACTATGAATAGCCCAAATTAATAAACAAATTTCATTTGAGGAGTTACCTTGTGGCCTCACAAACCCCACCCTTAACAACCATAATTATCTCTCTATGTTGACCAACACTAAGAAAAAAATGAACATCGCTAGGATAAGAACTAATTTTCATGTGCTTCGAAGTGAAATCGAGCAGTGGTCTACTCCCAAGACTCCTTGGGATGATAGAATCTGTCATATTTGTGATACTAAGAGGGTGGAAGATGAAAAAAACTTCATTTTAGATAGCCTAACTCTTACTCACATCTGCTCTCAATTCCACTCTTCCAATCTTCTTAACTTGTTAAGTTAGCCCAACTATAGCAATTTTGGAGCACTTCTTTCCCTTGTTTTTTATCATAGAAACAAGATTTTGAAGAATCACAACTAGATTCTTTTTCTTTTCTTGAGATCTGATACACTGCATTGGTATTAGTGGATGTTAATTATCATCATCATTATAAGGAGGTGATTAACCCAATTCTTGCTAACCATAATTTTCTTTTTGCCTTGACCAATGCTAAGAATAAAATGAAGATTGTGAAGATAAGAACTAATTATCATGAGCTTCAAAGTGAAACTAAGTGTTGGTATATTCCCCAAAACACCTTAGGACGAAAGATTATATCACCTTTGTGATACTAAGAGGGTTAAAGATGAAAAACAATTTCTCTTAGATTGCCTAGCCCTTACTCACATCCGTTCTCATTTCCAAAACATCTTCCACACTACCAACTTTCTTAACTTGTTAAGTCAACAAAATTATAGTGATCTAGGAATGCTTCTCTCCCTTCTTTTTTATCATAAAAATGAAATTTTAAAGAGTCTCAATTAATCTCTTACTTTCTGAAGGTTCGATAAACCATATTGGGCTTAGTGGTTATCCTCATCATCAACATAAAAAAATTGAATATATATATATATATCAAACAAAAATGAGTAACGGTTGAATTATGTTCTTGGTCGAAACAAAATACATGAGAGTTACATCTTCAAAGTTCAGATTAGTCTAGATATCCAAAACAACACTAGCCTTAACTTCCTATAAACTCAAAGACTAATGAAAGGTAGACCCTTGATTTAACTACAAGATTACAAAATAAACCATAAAATTTGTAACAGTATGATTAGGACAAAGACTTATCATATCATCATGATTACAAAACATAGGACTTTTCATAACACCCTTTCCTCATCATGCATACAAAGAGACAAAAGTTCCCTTTTAAGGGCCAGAAAAAACTATCATTCACTATCAGTGGCTAGCCTATTGAGGTCGATATCACACTTTCTAATATCCTCCTGAAGATTGGCCAAGCTCGCTTAAGCTTCGTTACTCAGTTTTAGGTCCATTAACATACTCCTCAAGGCATCAAATTCATCAACCAGTCAAGAGAATTGAAATTGAAGGAACAACAACTTGTCTATAAGCTCAATTTGGGAGTGAGACATCTGGAATAACTTTACTTGCAGCTCGTAATCATCCTGCTGGAGAGCTTCATGAGAGGACACGTAATGTGAACAAGGATGGTAATCCGAAGAGGTTTCTAAATCAGAGGAATTGTTCATTATTTTTTACAAACTATCAATCAAAGCCTAGAGGCAGTGAGGTGACAATGGAGTCAAAATTCTGTTAATCGAGATGAACCCTTGATTATTATTATATTCTAATATCCCTAGCTCGAGCTCTGCTCCGCGATTGACTAGTTTATCTTCATCTTCCTTTAAATGCCCGAGGATGTGGAAGAGAGAAATCTCTTCAAATTTTTCTATCTACAATGCAATCATATTCACCATAACTGGGGAGGAAGGACCTCTTTCAGATTTCACCTCGGAGATCAACCTTATGACTATCGTTGAATCCCCAAGAAACATTAATATCCTTATTCCTTTGCTTATAGTTATGTCAAGACATTTCTATAATGCCAAGAATTCAACCTGATTATTTGTTGTTGGACTCAGACCCTAGGCAAATATAACATCTGATTGTTCTTCGGGGTAGAATATCACCCCCACTGTTATTGCCACCCCTTTAATTTTCAAAATATTTATTAAAATTTCAAATATTTAAAAAATTATAAATAATGTTTTATTCACTTTTTACCATAATATTATATAAGTATTTTAATTAATTATTTTATTTTTTATTTTTTATATAATTTTAAAACTAAATTATTATTTTTTTGCTATGATGAGAGAAATTGATAACTAAGTTGGTATTGCACTAACATGACACAAGGTTGATTGTGAGAGCTAATAATACAATCTCTAGTTAAGGGATAGACATGTGAGAGTCCACATATCCATGACATTTTGTTGACACCTAATCTTCATGATTGGGGAATTTGTAAAATAAATAAATCAGGAATGTGAACAGTAATCGGAAGATGAACTGAACAATCACTCCTAATGTATAAAACAATAACATACCTATGGAATAAACACCAATCAGTTTTTTTGCCCTTGGAGAGTTACTGCCTGACCTGACATGGTATCAGAGCGAGCTCCTTTCTTTAGCTCTTGTGCCTTGTAACTCCCTTGTCTGACTGAATACCTGCGCTCTGCTCCATATTCCATTACCTGCGCCCTGCTCCATATAGTACGCTACCCATATATTCGTTGGTGTCAGTTGCCTGACATTTTCTCTCAATAAACCGCCCTCCAACCATTATGCTTGGTAAATATCGCTAGCTGGCCTCCCTTCATACAATGATGCTCTTTCCATGCTGATCACCAAACCAAAAAAAAACCTATGCTTCTGCTCTTCCCATAACTGTCACCACACTGTTGTATCAGTGCCCCATTGCCAGACCTGTTGCACGCCAGCCAGCCTCCCTTTCGGATGTTGTCGGCTTTAGCTAGCATGCCCACAGAGATTTTCACCCATTCAAACACATTATGATGAGAAGACACAGGGAAACCTGCTACGAGCCTAAGCAGCATTGAAAATGCCAATTCCAAATTTATGATGGTGGTTTTGCCTTCAATGGCTAAACTGAATTGACATAGATTATTCAATATGTTTGTTTCATCCAAATCAGTGAGTATTGAGATATAGGCGAAGGGAAGGTTGTCGTTGTTGGTGTCCACGCTCAATCTTTGTATGAAATCCTTGAAGACTCGTGCTTTTCACAGAGCAGGTTCATGGAACCAGTGCGTATCATGATCGCATCAATATAAAGGCCAAGACTGATTTGTACCTCCGCATATTGTGGGAACGCCATTGTTGTGTGGCTAAACGAGATAAGGCGCATCCAAAGAGGCCGAGCTCCCGAAGGAAGAAGCACTGCCACTGCACAATATTAAGAGATCACGCACCGCTGCTCCTCAGAGAAATCATCACGCCTGCGTGCTTCATTGTTTGGTAATGTAATATGTAATATTTTGTAATGGGCGTATATTACATGTGAAATGTAATGGGCATATATTACATTTAAAGGGTTGAAGTAATATGTAAAGCGTTGAAGTAATATGTAATATTTTGTAATGGACATATATTACATTTAAAAGGTTGAAGTGATATGTAATACGTAATATTTGAAATGTTGGATGCTTTTTATATCAAACATTGGAGGGATTTGAAGAAAATAAATTTGGAGAAAATATGTTGCATAAAGTTGTAGCTTGAAGTATTGACGTACATATTGGTATATGAGGAAGAGATTTGAAATCTTTTGAGAATGCCCTTTTGAGTACAATTTCACTGTATATCAGCAGAAGTATTTTTTCTATCAGCAGAAGTATTTTTTTTTTACAGAATGCATTCAATCATCTCTATGGTAGGAATAGTTCTCACTGGCAAGGAGAACTATCCTGAATGGTCCCGGATGATAAAACACACCCTCATCTTCAATGAGTTGTGGAAGGGAGTGTGTGTCGGAGAAGGAGACAATGACCCAGTATAGCCTACATCAGACAAAGAGCTCGTCATTTGGGATAACAAGAACAACAAAGCATATGCATTAACCGTAGCATCTGTAAATGAAGAAGTAAGTCGCCATATTTCATCATATTCAACTACCTTTGAAGCTTTACAAAAGCTCAAAGAACTCTATGACTCACATTCTGCACTTGAAGTTGTTCAGCTCATGATTAAACTCTTCACTCTTGAACTGAAAAATAATGATCCTCTTACTCTTGCATCTGAAGTAAAATCCATAATGCATGATATCAAATCCACTAAGGTTGAGCTGGATATCCCTCTTATTGCTTTTCTCAAGGCACTCTATCCTACCTACTCCAATTATCTTGAGTCTTTACAAGCAAATGGAAATCTTAAAGATATAACCTTTGACTCTCTTGTGAAAAAGTTTGCTGAAAGAGAGAAAGCCTTTGGAAAGAAGATAGTCCCTAAATCTTTTGAAGAGACTGTGTGTCTTGCTCATAAAGAAAAGCATCCTGCTCAAGATTCTACAAGAGGAAGAGGTGGTCGAAGAGGAAGAGGAAGATACTTCAAAGGCAGGGGGGGCAGACATTCTCAAGGAGAAAAAGCAGATCTGCATTGCATTCACTGCAAACGAAATGGATCACATGATGCTTCTACATGCAAGCTACCATGGGACAAAATTGAGCAGAAAAGAAACCAGCAGAAAAGTAAAACTGATGATACAGACAGAGGTAAAACACCTGAATCCGCTCACTATATTGAGGCACAATGTAACATTGGAGTAAATGAAGATTTGTTTAATGCTTCACTTGCTTCTTCGAAAAATGATTGGTTACTTGATTCAGGAGCAACCTGTCATATGACTCATAGGAAAGATTTTTTTGAAGATTTCACTGACAATGTTGATGGAGCAGTATACTTTGCAGATCAGTAAAAAATCAAGCCATCAGGGCTTGGCACAATCAGGCTTAAATTGCCTGGTCTTCCAGACTTTCTTCTGGATCATGTTCTATATCTCCCACAGCTCAAGAGAAACTTGCTGTCCTTGGTCCACATCCGCCAGCAAGGTCACTCCATTCATATGTTTGATGGCAAGCTTGAGGTAAGAAAAGCATCTGACCACTCACTTGTCATGAGGGGAATAGAAGAAGAAAGACTTCTCAAACTGCAAGGAACCTCTGCTCATGCACAACATTTCTCATATATTTCTCATCATGAAGAAGGTACACTTCCATCAAGTTTATTATGGCATGCTAGATTTGGACATTTAAACTATGACAGTCTCCGCTTATTGAAGAAAAATGGTGTTGTTGGTTTGCCTACAATTCCTAGGAAACATAAGCAATGTGATGCTTGCATTCTAGGAAAGCATAGCAAACAGTCTTTTCATGATTCACATTCAAGAGCACATAGGAAGCTTGAACTCATTCATTCAGATTTATGTGGTCCAATGTCTGTTCCTTCTGCAAATGGAAATAAATATATCATGACATTTATTGATGATTACACCAGAATGTGTTGGGTTTATTTATTGAAGAACAAATCTGATGCTTTTCAAACATTCAAGAATTTTCATAAATGGATTGAAAATGATGCACAATCTCATATTGGGTTTATTCGCACTGATAATGGAAAAGAATATACATCAAATGAATTTGAAAACTATCTTTGCCAACATGGGATCAAACATCAAACACTTGTGCCTTATAATCCCCAACAAAATGGTGTAGCTAAAAGAATGAATAGAACAATCTTGAATATGGTACGATCCATGCTTTTCTTCAAAAATGTAAAGATAATGTTTTGGGCTGATGTTGTTCTATGTGCTGCATATATAAAGAATAGATGTCCATCTAATGCTATAAGAAACAAGACTCCTTATGAATTGTGGTATGGACATGTTCCTTCGGTAAAACATCTCAGGATCTTTGGTTCCACCTGTTATGCTTTGATACCAAAGGTACATAGAAACAAACTTGGTGCTAGAAGTCGTAAGTGTATCTTCCTGGGGTATTCAAACACCTCCAAAGCATACCGTCTCTATGATGAAGTAAATAAAAATTTTGTTGTATCTAGAGATGTAATTTTTCTTGAATCATCCAAATCTGACAATGTTGTTGAGCGGCAACTTGATCGCTTGGATAGATTCGCAAAAATGAAATCATTTCAAGAATTTGATAATCAGATTCCACATCTTGAAGAGGGGATTCCTATACTAGATCAACATGTGGAATCTTCTTCTGAAGAACAATCTCCCATGCATGAAACTCCAACAATGGATGATGCTTTAAGTGATGTAATTGATAGAATTGGAAGACTCAATCTTGATTCAAACCCAACTCAATCAACAGAGCAGCCTGGACCATCTCAGAAAGGTCGCCCAAAGTGGCTGACAAAGACACTTGAAAGTGTTTATCCTGATGAAATTGGAAAAACAAGAACCAGAAATTCAAACCGACAAAATGGAGGTGATGTAGATGACTCTAATTCACCTGTTGATATGGATGTTACTTATGATTGTGAATTGAACTTGTCTACAGATTTTGAATCAACTTCCTTCAAAGAAGCTGCTTCTCATGATGAATGGAAAGAAGCGATGAAAAAGGAGTATGATGCCCTCATAAAGAATGGCACTTGGAAGCTGGTTGATCCTCCATTTGGAACCAAACCAATTGGCTGCAAGTGGGTCTACAAGAACAAATACAAAGCTGATGGCTCACTTGACAAGCACAAAGCTAGGCTTGTGGCAAAAGGCTTTGCACATAAGGAAGGGGTCGATTATGAGGAAACTTTTGCCCCCACAGCAAAATGGGCCACCATCCGGACACTCTTTGCACTAGCAGCTCAGAACGGTTGGAAAGTCCATCAAATGGATGTAAAAACTGCATTCTTGAATGGAGATCTAAAAGAGAATGTTTTTATGTCCCAGCCTGAAGGATTTGCTGTGAAAGGAAATGAACATAAAGTATGCAAACTTGTGAAGTCCTTGTATGGACTCAAACAAGCACCGCGAGCCTGGTATGAAAAACTAACTGAGCATCTTCTTAAACTCAACTTCAATCATTTTGATCTTGATGATGCAACTTTATTTGTCAAGAAATTTGGCAAAACAGTTGTGTATCTTGTGGTATATGTAGATGATCTTTTAATAACAGGGAACAATGAAAGCTACATTGCATCCATAAAGAAGGAATTAGGGAAAAGTTTTGAAATGACTGATTTGGGCTATGTTCATTACTATCTTGGCATTGAAGTAACCCAACATCCAAAATCCATATTTCTTTCTCAAAAGAAATACATTGGAGATTTGTTAAACAGATTTGGCATGACAGAGTGCAATCCTCTTTCTACTCCAATGGAACAAAACTCAAAGCTCACATCTATTGAAGGAAAGGAATTTGAGGATGCAACAAAGTATAGATAGCTTGTAGGAAGTCTCATCTACCTCACTACTACCAGACCAGACATTTCATTTACTATTGGAATCCTCTCCAGGTTCATGCAAAAGCCTTGTGAGGGACATTGGTCTGCTGCAAAAAGAGTTCTAAGGTACTTGAAGGGAACTCAAGACCTTGGAATCAAGTATACACAGGTGGACGACTTCAGCTTGATTGGATACTCTGATTCAAACTTCGATGGAGACAAAGAAACTGGGGTATCTACTTCAGGATATGCTATGAGTCTTGGATCAGGAGCTGTCTCCTGGAGATCACGCAAACAATCAGTTCCAGCAGATTCCACAACTAAAGCAGAATACGTGGCAGCAGCTGAAGCAACGAAAGAAATTGTGTGGCTCAAGAAAATTCTTGAAGATTTGCAGGTAAAACAAGTACAATCAACTCCACTCATGATTGATAACACCTCTGCAATAAAGTTGGCCAAGAATCCAAAGTTCCATGATCGAACAAAGCATATCAATACTAAATATCATCTGATTCGACATCATGTTGAGGCCAAAACAATCCATCTCCATCATTGTTCCACAAATGAGCAAATTGCAGACATCTTCACCAAAGCACTTGGAAAGGAAAAGCTTGAATGATTCAGAATGATGCTTGGACTCACCAACATCCCTTCAGATTAAGGGGGGGAATTGACACCTAATCTTCATGATTGGGGAATTTGTAAAATAAATAAATCAGGAATGTGAACAGTCATCGGAAGATGAACTGAACAATCACTCCTAATGTATAAAACAATAACATACCTATGGAATAAACACCAATCAGTTTTTCTGCCCCTGGAGAGTTACTACCTGGCCTGACACATTTTAAGTTAATAAAAGCTAAGGCAACCATATAAATTAAAATGGGTGATAAATGCATACCAACATCAATACATAATAAACAACAAAATACTTATTTTATTAGACTTCTCATATTAACTAAGATTAAAAGATATCAATAAAATAAACTAAATATAACTTTATAAGGATCTCCTACCACTTTACACTACATACAACTATTTCATATATTCCGCAAAAATGTCAATTAGAATATGTCTGTGGATACTTGAACCCACTTATATGAGGAAATAAATTTATTGTTATTATTATTAATTATAAAAATAATTAATATATGAGTTAAAAATACATATATTTAACCATAAAGATTCACTCCACTTTCTATGAAGATTTCTAATCTATAAATAGGATTTCTTACAATACCATGGGCTAATACCACAAGATATCAATGCCCCATGTCCAAAAAAACATATGTAATTTGTTCATATGATATTTTTTTTATCAAGAGAATGGTATAAACTAAGTTATATTAGTTATGTGGGAAGAGCCAATATACTCTTGCAACAGCCCACAAGTCTGGCTAGATAGGTAAAGCAAGTTATATTAGTTGTCAAAAGCCTTCTAGTTTGTGACATCCACAATTCCGGCTAGATAGGTAAACCAAGTTATATTGGTTGTCAAAAACCTTCTAGTTTGTGACGTGCACCCTTCCGCCTGGCTAGATGCACTAACATTTTTTAAAGTTAATCAATTTAATTAAAAGGAAAAAATGATATAACTTTTTTTGAAATAAATTACAACCTTTAATTTGTGACTACTATTAAAAATATTCTAGAATATTTTGTGCATGTTAAACCCCTATATTGATAATTAAAATAAAATTGTGGAAGCCTTATTTTACACATTATTGACAAATTATATTATTATCAACGCAACTATATGAATTAAAATTAAAACACTTACATCGTGATACATCTCACATTGCAAAGATTTAAAAAAACATAAAAGTTAATTAAATTATAACTTTATTTTAAATTATAACTATTATTAATTATAAAATATATATATATATATATATATATATATATATATATAACTCTCAACCATGGAGATCCACACCATTTTATCATGGAGATTCTTAATTTGTAAATAAACTTTATTACAATATTTTTTTTCATAGAAATAAAGTTTGTTACGATATTACAAGCTAATACCATGATTTACTAATTCCACGTGTTCAAAAAATTGTAACTCATATATGACTTACTGATTCCACATGTTAAAAAAATTGTAACTCATATACCTCTCACAAATATTTATATGATATTTTTAATTAATCAATTTAATTTTAAAAGTAGAAAAAATCATAATTACTTTTGAAAGAAATATTAACATTGATGATGGATGAATACTACTAGATTATTTTCTCAAAGATTAAATTTTTAACATTCACTTAATAATTATTGATAATAAAATTAAAATTCAAAAAACCTATTCCAAAATACACACATTTATTTATTTTAAATAATTAAATGATTTTACTTCCCTCAGATCCATTCTCCTCACTTTTATCCATTCTATAGTATCTCTTGTTGTGCAGAGAGACTTTAGAAAAATAAAAATAAAAAATTATGTTCCAAATAGAAAAATTATGTCCCATATAATAATAAAAAATAGATATGTTGTAAAGTAATTAGAAGTTAAAAAAAATGTGTAATAAGATATTTAAATTTTATAATTTTAAAAATTATTTCAACAAGAAATTTAGATAAACTCTCTAAAAAAAAATTATTGCAGAGATAATGAAATCGGTCCTCAACTCCTTCATCTCCAGGGATCGCATGCGTTTTTAAAAGATAGGAATATTCTTGATGCAGTTGCCTCGACTCAGGAGTGTTTATTCTCAGTCTTAACAAAAAACATAGATGTTGCTATTCTAAAGATAGATCTGGAAAAGGCATATGACTGTGTAGATTGGGGGTTCCTACGTATCCTCCTTGCAAAAATTGTTCTGAGAATTCAATGAATTAACTGGGTGATGGCATGTGTTGAGAATGTCAAATACTCTGTTATCATTAATGGATCCCCCTCATCTTTCTTTTAGGCGGAGAGAGGACTTCGCCAAGGTTGTCCTCTCTCCCCACTTCTCTTTATCCTAGTCATGAATGCTCTCAGTACTCAGATCAACAAAGCAGTTGCTGATAATCGATGCGCTCCTATCAAGATTTATAAGAATATTTTTCTGTCTCATAACCTGTTTGTTGATGATATTCTTATTTTTGCTATGCTCTGCAAATCAAGCTGGACATGCCTCAATGGAATCTTTCAAAAGTTTCAATCGGCAACGGGCTTAGTCATCAACAGGGCCAAATCTATGTTGTATCACAACGACTCAAATGAGGAGGTAGCACAATGGATTGCAGCATTATTTGGTATTAATCTGGCTCAAATTAAAGATGGCTTTTAATATTTGGGCTTTCTCCTCAAGCCTAAGGGGAATCGCAAACAGGATTGGTTTTGGCTGATTGACCGTTTTTACAAAAAAATTTCAAGATGGGAGATGAGATTCCTATCTCTAGGTGGCAGATTTATCCTGGTTCAGTCTGTCCTATCTCAGCTTGCAGTATACTGGGCTCACCTTTATTATCTTCCTTCTTCTATTGTTAGCAAAATGGTTTCTTTATCTGCTAATTTTCTATGGGGTGGCAGATCTCATCTTTCTAAGATTCACTTAGTAAAGATGGATTCTATCTCTAGATCAAAGAGGTCTGGCGGATGGGGTCTTTTACATATGAGATCTTTCGGCAAGGCCCTCCTCTGTAATTCTCTTCATCGTGGCATCTTCGGTGTTGGCAAATGGAGCTCCATTATCAATCAAAAATATCTGAAAGGAAGGTCTGTGGTATACTGGTACAGGAGGAAGTCTCTGGGCTCTTCAAGGGGATCTGCTATATGGCTCGGCTTCAGAAAGATTCAGGATCTCTTCTTCGATTTCCTTAGATGGCGCATCAATTCTGGCTCGAGTATCCTTATCGGTTTGGAATCAACCGTTCTTGGTTTGGAAGATTCTCTCACTCCCGAACTTATTTCATTCCTGCACACACGGGGTCTCTTCACATGGAATAAACTGATTCAGTCATGGTCCTCATCGACGCCAACCTGGAAGGATGCAGAGGATCTCGGTATGCCTCCCTCTCTGCGACATATATGGGTGTCCGCGGTAAAGAGTTTCGCTGATAAAGGTATTAAACAGTCAGGTATCAACGATGAATTGGTATGGTCGAAGCCGAACTCCTCACAGCCTGTTAGTGTAAAAGATTTGTATGCAGCTGCCTCGACTATTCTTCCGCCGCTTCCCACGCCCATCTTTCCTTCCAAGCTCTGGAAAGCAACATGCCCGCTCAAGGCAATTTTATTCTCTTGGTTGGTTTTTTCCAATAGGAACCTCACATGGGAGGTCCTTCAAAGAAAAGGATGGATGGGTCCAGGTAGATGTGTCATGTGTTGTCAGGCATCCGAATCAAATGTCCACATGTTTTTTCAATGTCCGGCATCGGCCCAAATCTGGTATGATCTCTCCTTATCTCATGGTTTTCCTCACCAAGTTTTCTCCTCTGTTCAGGACGGCTTCAAGTGGTGGAGTGACCAACATCCAGCATGGAGATCGCTATTCATCATCACGTGTTGGTTTCTCTGGAAATGGAGGAATACCTGCATCTTCCAAGAGTCCAAGGCTCCTATTGCCTCTGTGCTGGTTCATATATCTGCTATGTTTGTTACGGATTGATAAGTTTTCTTCTCTCTCCGTTTTTTCTATGGTCTATGTGGATCTTCTTTCATAGGAATCATCTCTCCTTTTTGGATGGTTATCATGGACATGTTTTGATATATATGGTATGGTCATTTGGATCTCTTTTTGTATCAGCTCAATCTTATTATCTGCTCAGATCAGCCACATCTATATGTCTCCATATGCTATCATCTACAAGATTATCTTCAGGATCAGCCGGCCGGAATGTTTATGGCCTTTTATGTAACAGCTCATTATATTTTCTTAATATAATATACATGATGATTTTCTCTCTGAAAAAAAAAAAAAACACTGACATACTTAAAATATATTTTAGATTTAAAATAATTCTACACATAATTTTTACAAAATTAATACAATAATATGTGATTTAACGATGAATTTTTGTGATAAAATCATCCAAACCTTCAACTCTCATTGAATATATAGTCCTAAATTTCTGATATATTCGCTTGTTATACCAGAAATTACTGATTCCCTGTGAAACATTAAATCTCTGTGTTCATTCACATGTAAACTTTAAAAATGCATTAAATATGTCTTACAGCTGCCACGCGAGCTCCGATCTTTACAGAAACCTGTGAAGATTCTGAGGCATGTCCAGAGTCAATTAAATTTCTTTTCTGAGTTGTGTGGATGGACAAAAGTCTATGGTGATTGCGTGGATGATGGGGAGTGGCCATGCGTGCTGACATCACGCGCAGCGGCGATAGATCCTTCCCAGAATTTGTTCTTCTGGAAATCCCATCCATTTAATATTATCTCAAACATTTACGTTTGCAGACAAACGACGCGTGGTTGTACTTAATTACTTAATTAAGGAATAATTAAGTAATATATTGTACATGGGCGTGGGAACGCAGAGAGGGGTATACTTTCGAAGGCGTTGGGAGCTTCCGTTCAACGTGGATACGTAGACTTTCTCGGATGAATGCGTGAACTTGTCCGTTCGAATGAGGACGGAATCGTGAGTGGCAGGTGGCAAAGAGAAATGCATTTGCCTGCGTGTTTGGTGGGAACCGTGAATAGGGTTTGGCCACTGCCAGAATTTATATAAAGGGGGGAATTTCAGGGAAGAAACTATACTGTATCTTTTATTTGTACTGGAGGAAGAAGGAATGATCTGATTGAAAAAAATGTCAACAGAGTATCTGTTTTTTGATAAGAGTGGTTTCTCTGAAAGAATAATTCTGCTTAATGTTACAGATTTCAGTATGTCTAGGTCTGAGAATGATGAGTTTGAGCTGCAAGGAAGTGGGTACAGAGAGGTTATGGGGTTGGGCTTTGATGATCTGGAAACTGTAAAGTTGTCACGGGGTCTGTCCATACCATTGTTAGAAGATGAGTTTTCTTCTGGTTCTTTATCCAATGAAGTTGCAGGTTCCATGGCTGATGATGATAACCAGAACCAGCATGATGATGATGATGTGGGGTTGGCAGATGATGAAGATATCAGATCTTGTTATAGTGGTGAAGATGGAGATGAAGTTGATGCTCTGTTGAATTTAGGGGATGGGTTGTTTGACACCGGGGATTCATTGGAGGTTTCAGGTCAGAGAAGGCAGAGGATTAAGGAAACTTTTAAGATGTTAAGAGATTTAGTTGGTGGAGATTGGACGGATACAGTTGATGTGTTGGATGAAGCCATTCGGCGAGTGAAGAAACTGCAGATGGAGATTAAGAATCTGAACCATAGCTGTGACATATGAAATTGTTAAGAATCTGAACCATAGCTGTGACATATGAAATATGTTAGGTATGATTTGGGGTTTTTTCCCGAGTTCTGGCATGGTTAGAATTCTGTGTTATTTATAGAGGTAAAATGGAATGTATTTGGTGGTGGAGGGATTACTTGCAGCGTGATCCTTTTGAATCTGTTACTATCCATTTAGATATTTCAGTTCTAAATTGTTTATGTACACAGTAAAATCTGAACGGTTGTCACATATAGGTTATGGATGATTTATGTTTTCTCTGTTTTCTAATATGGTGGTGCAAGAATTCTGAATCATGTGTTATTTACACAGACTTATTTGGTCGGAAATGAACTTGGATATTTCAATTATAATATCGGAAATGAATTTGGATATTTCAATTATAAATATAAATACTTTGTATGTAATCTAGAAATGGAATTTCTAGATAGTTAAATTATAACCTGTTTATTTCAATATAATGTTTAGGTTGGTGTCTTGAACCTTGAAGTTTAGTTTCGAAATAACATTTCATAACACTGAATTAAGCTGCCTTGGTGGGAATTTCGATTTATATAGGATATTCATATTCAAATCAACTCTTTTACTGCTACAAAAATGGGAGATCATTGGATCTCACTTTGTTTTGAAAATGGTTCAATACTTAATTTTGGTTTTTATATAAATAATGCAAGTTGATTAATATTTTAATGATATTGTTTTTTATATTTTATTTAAAATTGCAAAAAAAAATATTTAAATATTTTAAATTAGGCTTAATTATATATATAATTTTTTTTAATACTATATTTTTTTTAATTGAAAGATAATGAGCTTAGTTTACATTTTAATTTCTGATTTATTTGTTAGGGTTGTTTAAATAAACTTGACTTAATCAAGTTATCGGTGGCCTTCCAACTCCAGGTATACTAGCATCCATGGTTTTGGACATGGTATTTATCTATGATGTAGTCTATTTATAGGCCAAAAAACTCCATGATTATTTGTCCTACTCACCAATAGGATCAAATAACAATGTCTTTAGACACCACCATCTCTCTTGGTGGTTTATGATCTTAAAATTTGGCATAGGATCTTGGTGAGTATGAGAGCCTGGAGTTGAGTGTGAAGCAAAAATGGCTTTGTAAAATATTTGTGCAAAAGCTTGAGCTGAAGTTCAAGATGAGAATCTGAGAAAGCTATAAAAGGAGAAAAGTCTAGTCCATGGAGAAGCGAGAAGTGAAGCATGTGGAATGTGTTGAAAAGTGGAGAAATGAAACCTCTCAAACCAAAGTTGAGCTATGCTCTATTCATGTGAAGGAGTTGTGTGAAGCTGGTAAAGAGCACGTGGTAGAGAAAAATGGAAATAAAAAAGCTACAATAAAGGAGAGAGTTCTCTATTTGAGTGTATTCATGCTAACAAGGAAGTTGGTGGGTCATGAACAACACATAGGTTGTACAAACCAAGAGTTGGCAATAAGTTGCAGATAAGGAGATGATGGAAAAATATGCAAAGGATGGCCATGATCATCTAGATTAGAGAAACTTTGATCAGGAAAGACATTTTTTTAGAACAGGCAAGTCAAAGGTGTTGTTGAAAAGTGCATTGTTGATACTGAGCATTGAAAAGCATTATGTGGCACTATAGGGGACCATGCAAGTGGAAGTTCAAACAGCCACGTTGAGTTGGCCCTATGAGTGTGGAGTCTTTGAGAAAGGAGGAAGCCAAGAAGGAGAGCAATCATTCACAAGAACAAGGGGGGGAGGATAAAAAGAAAATGCTAGAGGAGGAAAAAGACATAAGAAAAGTCGTAAACCAACCTGCAAGAGAGAAAAAAAATAAAGAATTGAAACAAATTATGAATTGCAAAAAACATTACAATTCCAAGTTGTTATAGCACAACAGTAATGAAAAGCTTCCTGTACAAGTGGAAATGTTGTCTTTGTAGGCAACTTTCTAGTAATTAAAACCACGTTGAGTTAAGATGGGTGTCTCGCCATACCAAGAATACATAAGTGATTATGTTCTCCAACATCACTAACCCCTATGAGACTCTTTCTATAAGAACTCTTTCTATAAGAAATGCCCTTACGAATCTTTCTATAGGTTCTCCAATATCACTCACCCCTATAAGACTCTTTCTATAAGAAATGCCCTTACAAATTGTTGCAAAAATTAACACTATGAGTAACTCCCATTACTATCTTGTGAGTGAGAAATTAATTATGACACATACCAAATGCCAACCAACATAGTTCCAATATCATTATCGTCCTAAAGTGACCATAATAATAACCCTCTGCATCTCGCAACATCTCACTATTAAAATTTTCTCAAAAATGTGTTGCCACATCCCTTAGTCCATTGAACAAATAAAAAAGCAACAACTTCGTACTCATAAATCACCCCATCTTTTATGTATATATAACTCGCCTATATTTATTAAAATTTAACTTTTACAAATATCCAAAGTATTAATGAAATTTTAAATTCCTCATATACCTAAATTTTAGAGTAAATAGTAAATGACTAACGTATGAGAGGAGGTCACCGAACTCTTCCACCGAAAGTAACGTGACTATTTCATGAGTAAACCGTAAAGTGAAAGAGTCGTCATCTTCTTCTAGAATGGTTAAGTTTTTATTAATTATAACTTATCACGAAAGCGTAAAAAATATATGTTAGGAAGGTTAATTTATCGGTAACTGTAACGTGTCATAAAAGGTCTACAATATATTATAACAGGGAGGAAGTTTATGTACAAGTTCCGTAATTTAGTGATGCGATTTTAATATTTAGTTATCTTAATTACCATTTAAGTACGTAACCATGAAAATATGTATACATAAATTTTTTTTGTTTGAGAGTGGAGGGTAAAGATTTCACGGCACTATGGTTGAATTATTTAACAAATATATTGATTCTGCAGGGAAATTCTAGTGGATATTTTAATTCTTACAACAAATTTGATTTTGTGTTTGACTTTTTGAGTATTTGAATTCGAAGAAATTGATAAAATGGAAAATATACATCATAAATAAAATTTAAATTTAATAATAATTTTTAACCATTCAAATTATATTTAATTTATAAGTTAAATTTATTTATTTAATAAACATAAATATTTAATATTTTAGAGCACAATTTATAATATAATTTAATTGTTTCATGAAAATAATTATTTTTTTATTTAATAATTATTTAATATTTAAAAATATTATTATTTCTAAATTTAAGGATAAGTTATGGGATAATAAGGAGTTGGAGAGATAAAGAAAGCTAAGGTATTGCCAAGCTTAAGACCAACAAGGGGTGGTCTAAAGATATTAAATAAAATATTGGGGTTAAGCAATGGTGTCCCCTATCCCTTACTCTTTTTGACATTTACATCAATAAGCTAGAGGAGTGTCTGGAAACTACAGGTTGCAAGGGCACCGAGCTTATTGGTATAATCATTACTCTTCTCCTTTATGCTGATGATATTGTTCTTCTTGCAAAAAGCCATGATGACCTAGACAAGCAGCTTAAGACTCTTCATGTCTACTACTCCAAGATGGGTATGACAATTAATACCGACAAGACTAAAGTCATGATCATTAAATCCAAAAAGATCACTCATGGTAATTTTGTCTATGATAACCATTGCTTAGAGCAGGTTTCTTCTTATAAATATTTGGGTATTGACATTCCTCATCAACTCAACTGGAATTATAGCATTGAGAAAAGGATTATTGGAGGCTGGAAAACTGATTATGAAATTGAAAACAATTGTAAGTTGGTCGATCTTTACATTTGGAGTAAAAAAAGGTTCCCATTTGAGACTCTCGCGACCTTTGTTGTCTTATATGGATGTGAAGTATGGGGTCGCATTATATCCAGAAAATCGTGGAGAAAGATTGAGATGATTCAAAAGTAATGCATAACCTACAACCTCAAGATCAAGGGAAATACTCCCTATGCTATCCTCCTGATCGAAGTTGGCTTGTCCCCCATTGAAAGAACAATTATGTTTATATATCTAATGCATAAGAAGAATCTTTACAACATGGAATCCAAGAGGCTCCCAAAAATTGCTTCTAACTTTAATCAAAACCCCCACCTTCGCCTCAAATGTGGGTAGCATGAGGATGCACAGTCTCGGCTCAACCATTTGGGGATAAAGAAGGAGATCATCATGGGAAGCAAGGATAGTGTCAAATATACTATTACCTCCAAATTTAAGCATAAGTTATGGGATGAAAACGAGTTGGAGGGTAAAAGGAAGCTAAGATACTATAAGGAAGTGATCAACCCAACCCTTGATAACCAGAATTATCTCTTTGTGTTGACCAACACTAAGAAAAAAATGAACATCACTAGGATAAGAACTAATTCTCATGAGCTTCAAAGTGAAACTGGGCGGTGGTCTACTCCCAAGACTCCCTGGGATGATAGAATTTGTCATATTTGCCATACTAAGAGGGTGGAAGATGAAAAAAACTTCCTTTTAGACAGCTCGACTCTTACTCACATCTGCTCTCAATTCCCTAACATTTTCCAATCTTCCAATCTTCTTAACTTGTTAAGTCAGCCCAACTATAGCGATTTTGGAGTGCTTCTTTCGCTTCTTTTTTTATCATAGAAACAAGATTTTGAAGAATCACAACTAGATTCTTTTTCTTTTCTTGAGATTCGATACGCTGCATTGGTATTAGTGGATGTTAATTATCATTATCATTGATAGGAGGTGATTAACCCCATTCTTGCTAACCATAATTTTCTTTTTGTCTTGACCATTTCTAAGAATAAAATGAAGATTGTGAAGATAAGAACTAATTCTCATGAGCTTAAAAGTGAAACCAAGTGTTGGTCTATTCCCAAAACACCTTAGGATGAAAGAGTCTGTCACCTTTGCGATACTAAGAGGGTCAAAGATGAAAAACACTTTCTCTTAGATTGCCCGACTCTTACTCACATCCGTTCTAATTTCCAAAACATTTTCCACACTACCAACCTTCTTGACTTGTTAAGTCAACAAAACTATAGTGATCTAGGAATGCTTCTCTCCCTTCTTTTCGATCATAGAAATGAAATTTTAAAGAGTCTCAGTTAATCTCTTACCTTGTGAAGTAATGATTGAATTAAATATGTGTCCAGTTGCAAAAAAATACATGAGGGTTACATCTTCAATGTTCAAATTAGTCTGGACATCCAAAACAACATTAGCCTTAACTGCCTATAGACTCAAAGACTAATGAAAGGTCGACCCTTGATATAGCTACAAGATTACAAATTAAACCATAAAACTCGTAACAGTATGACCAAGACAAATAATTATCATATCATCATGATTATAAAACATAGGACTTTTCATAACACCCTTTCCTCATCATACATACAAAGAGACAAAAGTTCCCTTTAAGGGTTAGTAAAAACTATCATTAACTATTAGTGGCTAGCCTATTGAGGTCGATCTCGCACTTTCCAGTATCCTCCTAAAGATTGGCCAAGCCCGCTTAAGCATCCTTACTTAGTTTTAGGTCCATTAACATACTCCTCAAGGCATCAACTTCATCAACCAGCCAAGAGAACTGAAATTGAAGGAACAACAACTTGTCTATAAGCTCAACTTGGGAGTGAGACATTTGGCATAACTTTAATTACAGCTTGTAATCATCCTGGTGGAGAGATTCATGAGAGGACAAGCAGTGTGAGCAAGGACGGTCATCCAAAGAGGTTTTTGAATCAAAGGAATTGTTCATTGTTTTTTACAAACTATCAATCAAACCCTCGAGGGAGTGAGGTGATAATGGAATCAAATTATGTTAATGGAGTCAAACCCTTGAATATTATTATATTCTAATATCCCTAGCTCGAGCTCTGCTCCACGATTGACTAGTTTATCTGCATCTTCCTTTAAATGCCCGAGGATGTGGAAGAGAGAAATCTCTTCAAATTTTTCTATCTACAATGCAATCATATTCATAATAACTAGGGAGGAAGGACCTCTTTCGGATTTCGCCTTGGAGATAAACTTTATGGCTATCATTAAATCCTCAAAAAACATTAATATCCTTATTCCTTTGCTTATAGCTATGTTTAGACATTTCCATAATGCCAAAAATTCAACATGATTATTTGTTGTTGGAGTACCCGAGGCAAATATAATCTTCGATTGTTCTTTAGGGTAGAATATCACCCCTCCTGCTATTACCAACCCTTTAATTTTCAAAATATTTATTAAAATTTCAAATATTTAAAAAATTATAAATAACATTTTATTCACTATTTACCATAATATTATGTGATAAGTATTTTAATTAATTATTTAAAATTTAAATTTTTATATAATTTTAAAATTAAATTATTATTTTTTTGATATGATGAGAGAAATTGGTAACTAAGTTGGTTTTGCACTAGCATGACTCAAGGTTGATTGTGAGAGCTAATAATACAATCTCTATTTAAGGTATAGACATGTGAGAGTTAGACATCCATGACATTTTAAATTAATAAAAACTAAGGAAACCATAAAAATCAAAATGGGTGGTAAACGCATACGGACATCAATACATAATAAACAACAAAATACTTATTTCATGATACTTCTCATATTACCTAAGATTAAAAGATATCAATAAAATAAACTAAATTATAACTTTATAAAGATCTCCTACCACTTTACACTACATACAAGTATTCCATAAATGCCACAAAAATGCCAATTAAAATATGTCTCTGGATACTTGAACCCACTCATATGAGGAAATAAATTGTTCACCAAACAACTCTAACTAAGTTCTTTTGACATTTAAATTTACTGTTATTATTATTAATTATAAAAATAATTAATATATGAGCTAAAAATACATTTATTTAACCATAGAGATTCATTCCACTTTACTATGGAGATTTATAATCTATATATAGGCTTTCTTACAATACCATGGGCTAATACCACAACATATCAATGCCACATGTCCAAAAAAACATATGTGATTTGTTCATATGATATTATTTTTATGAGGAGAATGGTATGACTGAGAATGGTATGCCTGTGGGACCTGGGATTGAGTCACTTGGACTCCATATATATACTCTTGAGCCTAGAGCAACCACCCACAAGCTTGGCTAGAGTTATATTAGTTGTGTGGGAAGAGCCAATATACTCTTGCAACGGCCCACAAGTCTAGCTAGATAGGTAAACCAAGTTATATTAGTTGTCAAAAGCCTTCTAGTTTGTGACGTTCACCGTTCTACCTGGCTAGATGCACTAACATTTTTTGAAGTTAATAAAAATTAATTAAAAATAAAAATAAAATAAAATAACTTCTTTTTGAAATAAGTTACAACATTTAATTTGTGATTATTATTAAAAGTATTCTAGATTTTTTTTGTGGATGTTAAATCCCTATATTGTTAATTAAAATAAAATTGTGGAAGCTTTATTTTACACATTATTGACAAATTATATTATTACCAATGCAACTATATGAATTAAAATACTTACCTCATGATACATCTCACATTGCAAAGATTTAAAAAACCATAAAAATTAACTAAATTATAACTTTATTTTAAATTATTATTATTATTAATTATAAAAAGAATATATATATATATATATATATATATATATATATATATATATATATATATATATATATATATATATATATATATATATATCAACCATGGAGATCCACACCATTTTCCAATGGAGATTCTTAATTTGTAAATAAACTTTGTTACAATATTACGGGCTAATACTATGACTTACTAATTCCACATGTTCAAAAATTTGTAACTCATATATGACTTACTAATTCCACATGTTCAAAAAATTGTAACTCATATACCTCTCACAAATATTTATATTACAGTTTTTTAATTAATCAATTTAATTTTAAAAAGGGAAAAAAAAACCTAATTACTTTTGAAAAAAATATTAAATCCTTAACATTCACTTAATAATTAAATTAAAATTCAAAAAACCTATTCCAAAATACACATTTATTTATTTTAAATAATTAAATAATTTTACTTCCCTCGGATCCATTCCTTTCACTTTTATCCATTTTATAATACCTCTTGTTGAGCTTAGAGACTCATTCTATAGCCCAGTGTGAGTGGATGTGTAAATTTGTTTGTCCATCCGTACCCCTTTATAAAAACAAAAATAAAAAACTATGTTCCAAATAGAAAAATAATGTCCGATATGATAATAAAAAATGAATATGTGAAAGAATTAGAAGTAAAAAAAAATGTACCAGTAAAATGTTTAAACTTTATAATTTTAAAAAATATTTCAACAATATATTTAAATAAATTCTCAAAAAATTGATCCATATTTAAAATAGATCTTAAATCTAAAACAATTTTACTCATAATTTTTTCAAAATTAATATAATGATATGTAGTTTGACAGTAAATTTCTGTGGTGAAATCATCAAAAACCTTCGAATCTCATTTAATATATAGTCATAAATTTCATTGAATATATAGTCATAAATTTCTGGCGTGCAAATTGCTAGACAAGAAATTACTGATTCACTGTGAAACATTAAATCTCTGTATTCATTCATTTGTAAACTTTAAAAATGCATGAAAAAAGTCTTACGGCTGGCACGCGAGCTCTGATATTTAAAGAAATCTGTGAAGACTCTGAAGCACGTCCGGAGTCAATTAAATTTATTTCCTGAGTTGTGTGGCCAAAAGTCTATGGTGATTGCGTGGATGATGGGGAGTGGCCATGCGTGCTGACATCACGCGCAGCGGCAATAGATCCTTCCCAGAATTGGTTCTTCTGGAAATCCCATCCATTTAATATTATCTCAAACATTTACGTAATTCAAACAAACGGCGCGTGTTTGTACTTAATTACTTAATTAAGGAATAATGAAGTAATATATTGTACATGGGCGTGGGGACGCAGAGAGGGGTATACTTTCTAGGAAGGCGTTGGGAGCTTCCGTTCAACGTGGATACGTAGACTTTCTCGGATGAATGCGTGAACCGTTCGAATGAGGACGGAACCGTGAGTGGCAGGTGGCAAAGAGATATGCATTTGCCTGCGTGTTTGTTAGGAACCGTGAATAGGGTTTGGCCGCTGCCAGAATTTATATAAAAGGGGGAATTTCAGGGAAGAAACTATACTGTATCTTGTATTTGTAGTGGAGGAAGAAGGAATGATCTAATTGAAAAAAATGTCTACAGAGTATCTGGTTTTTGATAAGAGTGGTTTTTCTGAAAGAATAATTCTGCTTAATGTTACAAATTTCGGCATGTCCAGGTCTGAGAATGATGAGTTTGAGCTGCAAGGAAGTGGGTTTAAGGAGGTCATGGGGTTGGGTTTTGGTGTTTTGGAAAATGTAAAGTTGTCCCGAGATCTGTCTATCCCATTGTTAGAAGATGAGTTTTCTTCTAGTTTTTTATCATCCAATGAAGTTGCAGGTTCCATGGCTGATGATGACAAACAGCAGCATGATGATGATGTGGGGTTGGCAGATGATGAGGAGATCAGCTCTTGTTATAGTGGAGAAGATGGAGATGAAGTTGATGCTCTGTTAAATTTAGGGGATGACTTATTTGACAATGGGGATTCATTGGTGGTTTCAGATCAGAGAAGGCAGAAGATCGAGGAAACTTTTAAGATGTTAAGAGATTTAGTTGGTGGAGATTGGATGGATGCAGTTGATGTGTTGGATGAAGCCATTCGGCGAGTGAAGACACTGCAGATGGAGCTTAAGGATCTGAACCAGAGCTGTGACCTATGAAATATGTTAGATATGGTATGGGGTTTTTTCCCTGAGTTCTGGCATGGTTAGAATTCTGTGTTATTTATAGAGGTAAAATGGGATGTATTTGGTGGTGAAGGGATTACTTGCAGCGTGATCCTTTTGAATCTGTTAGTCTCCATTGAATTTAAATTATTTATGTACACAGTAAAATCTGAACAGTGGTCACATATATGTTAGGGATGGTTTATGTTTTCTCTGTTTTCTAATATGGTGTTGCAAGAATTCTGAATTCTCTGTTATTTACAGAGATACACAGGGACTTATTTGGTGGGAAATGAATTTGGATATTTCGATTATAAATATAAATACTTTGTATGTATAGTGGAAATGGAGTTCTAGATAGTTAAATTATAACCCGTTTATTTCAATATTTTGGTTGGTGTTTTGAAGCTTGAAATTTACTTTGTACATAATCTTTCATAACGCTGAATTGAGCTGGCTTTGTGTTATATTTTATTATAATTTTATTTTTATATTGTTATAATTTTAATTATCTAAAAGAAAGATTAATATTGTAAATAATATTTTGAAAGTAAAATTGAGTTTTGGTATAGGCAGGATATTCATATTCAAATCAACCTTTTTATTTTTGTAAAAATGGTAGATTATAGCATCTTACTTTGTTTTCAGAATTGTCAAACACTCAATTTTGGTATACATGATGCAAGTTGATTAATATTTTAACCATATTGTTTTCTTCTTTTTACCATTACAATTTTCTTTTTAATTGAAATATAACCAGCCTAGATCTATCTTAATTCTTGATTTATCTGTTAGGATTATTCAAGTAAACTTGACTTAATTTATCAGTGGCTTTCCAGATCCAGGTATACTAACACCCATGGTTTTGCCCATGGTATTTATCTATGATGTAGTCTATTTGTTTGTCCTAACCACCAATGGGATCAAACAACAGTGTTGTGTTGAGTGTGAAGCAAAAATGGCTTAGTAAAATATTTGTGCAAAAGGTTGATCTTAAGTTCAAGATGAGAATCCTAGAAAGCTATAAAAGGAGCAAAGTCGAGTCCGTGGAGAAGCTAGAAGTGAAGCATGTGGAATGCCTGGAGAAGTAAAGCCTCTCAAATCAAAGTTGAGTGTTGCTCTAGTCATGTTAAGGAGTTGTGTGAAGCTAAAGCTATAAAAAGAGGAAAGTCGAGCCCATGGATAAGTTAGAAGTGAAGCATGTGGAATGTGTGGAGAAGTGGAGAAGTAAAGCCTCTCAAATCAAAGTTGAGTGCTGCTCTAGTCATGTCAAGGAGTTGTGTGAAGGTAAAGAGCATATGGTAGAGAAAAATGGAAAGCAAAAAGCTACTATAAAGGAGAGAGTTCTTTATTTGCTTATATTCATGCTAACAATTTTAAAAGATAGGAAGCTGGGGTCGCGAGCAGCACATCGACTCTACAAAATCCCCAAGAGGCGGCAACATGTGGCAGATCAAGGAGATGATGGCATGATATGCACAAGATGGCCATGACCATTTAGATTAGAGAAGCGAGTGACAAACGCAACGCTTTGATCATGAAAGACATGTTTATAGGCCAGGAAAGTCAAAGGTGTCCTTGAAAAGTGCGTTGTTGACACTGAGCATGACAAAGCATTGTGTGGCATAATAGGGGACCATGCAAGTGGAAGTTCAAACGACCATGTTGAGTTGGCACTATGTGTGTGGAGTCAGCGAGAAAGGAGGAAGTCAGGAAGGAGAGTAATAATTCACAAAGAACAAGGGGAAGGATAAGAAGAAAAGGCCTAGGGGAGGAATGAGACATGAGGTGCTAACCAACCTGCAAGAGAAAAAAAGAAAGAACTGAGACCAATTATGATTTGCAAGACAACATTACAATTCCAAGTTGTTATAGCAAAGCAATAATGAAAAGATTTGATTCCGTTATAAGTGGAAATATTGTCTTTGAGTTTGAATGGATGTTTCGCCATACCAAGACTATCTAAGTCATCGTGTTCTCCAACCTTGTCGACCCTGCGAGACTCTCTTTATAAGAAATTCCGTTATTAATTGTTGCAGAAATAAACACCGTGAGAAATATCGTAATCGCACATACCAAATACCAACCAACTTAATTCCAATACATTATCATCATAAAATGACCATAATGACAACCCTCTTACAAAAGCATCTCACAACACCCCAATTAAAATTTTCTTAGAAATGTGCCGCACATGCCTTAGTTCATTAGCTAAATAAAACAACAAAAACTTCTTCCTAGTAAATTATCCATGTTTTATGTATATAAAACTCACCTATATTTATTAAAATTAATCTTACAAATATCCAAAGTATTAATGAAATTTTAAATTCCTCATATACCTAAATTTTTTAGTAATAGTAAATGACTCATGTATGTAAGGACGTCACAGAATTCTTCCACCGAAACTAACGTGACTATTTCATGAGTAAACCGTAAAGTGAAAGAGTCTTCTTCTTCTAGAATGGTTAAATTTTTAATAATTATAACTTATCACGAAAGGTTCAAAAATATATGTTAGGAAGGTTAATTTATCGATAACAGTAACCTGTCATAAAAGGTCTACGATATATTATAACAGGGAGGAAGTTTATGTATAAGTTCGGTAATTTAGTGATGCGATTTTAATATTTATTTATCTTAATTACCATTTAAGTAGGTCACCATGAAAATATGTATACATAAAAAAAATTGTTTGAGAGCGGATGGTAAAGATTTCACGGCACTATGGTTGAATTATTTAACAAATATTTTGATTCTGTGTTTGACTTTTTCAATATTTGACTTTGTAGAAATTGATAAAATAGAAAATAGACATCATAAATAAAATTTGAATTTAATAATAATTTTTAACCATTCAAATTATATTTAATTTATGAATACAATTTATTTATTTAATAAAACTAAATATTTAATATTTAGAGCACAATTTATAATTTAATTTAATTGTTTCTTAGAAATATTTTTTAACTAATATTTATTAAATAAATAATAAATTTAAAAATAAATTAAGTCAAATCTAAAAAAATTCCGTAACTTTTTATTAGTTATAATTTTATTGAAAATGTAGAGTATTTTCATGAAAAAGGTTATTAAATTGGACTTAATCATAGTAAAGTGTAATGCATTAAAATAATTAAATTATATTAACAATAAATTTTGTTTTAGCATTTTCTGATTATTCATATCAAAGTTTTTATGGTTTATGTATAGAGCCATCAAGTGTGGCTCATCTTCAGGATAGAGATAGAAGAATAGAAAATAAATTTTTAAAAACTTTCTAATGTTTGAAATAATAAATTTAGTTTTGAAAAGATTTATTAAACCTAGCTTACCCTATCCTCTTGATTGAAGCTAGTCTTTCTCTCATTAAAAGCATGACTATGTTTAAGTATTTGATGTAAAAGAAGAAGCTTTACAACATGGAAGCCAAGAGGTTCCCCAAAATTGCTTCTAACTCTAGACAAAACCACCACCTCTAGCTCTAGCGAGATTGGCAGAAGGATGCCCGGTCTTGGCTCGGCCATTGGGGCATAAAGAAGGAGATCAATTGGAGAATAAGAATAATATTAAAAATATTATTACTTCCAAATTTAAGAATAAGTTGTGGGATGATAAGGAGCTAGAGGCAAAAAGGAAACTAAGGTATTGTTAAGCTTAAGAGCAATGAAGGGTGGCCTAAAGATATTAAATGAAACATGGGGGTTAAGCAAGGGTGTCCCTATCCCCTACACTTTTAGTCATTTACATCAATAAGCTAGAGGAGTGTCTGAAAATTGCAGGTTACAAGGGCACCGAGCTTGTTGGTATAATCATTACTCTTCTCCTTTATGCTGATGATATCGTTATTCTTGCAAAAAGCCATGATGGCCTAGACAAGCATCTTAAGACTCTTCATGTCTACTGCTCCAAGATGGTAATGACAATTAATACCGACAAGACTAAAGTCATGATCATTAAATCTAAAAAGATTACTCATGGTAGTTTTGTCTATGATAACCATTGCTTAGATCAGGTTTCTTCTTATAAATATTTGGGTATTGACATTCCTCATCAGCTCAACTGGAATTATAACATTGAGAAAAGGATTATTGGAGGTTGGAAAACTTATTATGAGCCTGAAAGCAATTGTAAGTCGGTCGATCTTTGCATTTAGAGTAAAAAACGGTTCCCATTTGAGACTCTCACCACCCCTATTGTCTGATACGGATGTGAAGTTTGGGGTTGCAGTATGTCCAGAGAATCGTGGAGAAAGATTCAAATGATTCAAAAGAAATTCATAACCTACAACCTCAAGATCAAGGGAAATAATCCCTATCCTATCCTCATGATCAAAGCTGGCATGTCCCCCATTGAAATCATGACTATGTTTAGATATCTAATGTATAAGAAGAATCTTTACAACATGGAATCCAAGAGACTCCCAAAATTTTCTTCTAAGTTTAGTCAAAACCCCCACCTTCGCCTCAAGCACGAGTGGCATAAGGATGCCCTGTCTCGGCTCAACCATTGGGGGATAAAACAGGAGATCATCATGGGAAGCAAAGATAGTGTCAAATATACTATTACCTCCAATTTTAAGGATAAGTTGTGGTATGAAAAGGAGTTGGAGGGGAAAAGGAAGCTAAGATACTATAAGGAAGTGATCAACCCCACCCTTGATAACCATAATTATCTCTTTGTGTTGACCAACACTAAGAAAAAAATGAACATTGTTAGGATAAGAACTAATTCTCATGAGCTTCGAAGTGAAATTAGGTGGTGGTATACTCCCAAGGCTCCCTGGGATGATAAAATCTATCAGATTTGCGATACTAAGAGGGTGGAAGATGAAAAAAACTTCCTTTTAGACAACTCGGTTCTTACTCACATCCGCTCTCAATTCCCTAACATCTGCAACTCTTCCAATCTTCTTAACTTGTTAAGTCAACCCAACTATAACAATTTTGGAGCACTTCTTTCCCTTCTTTTTGATCATAGAAACAAGATTTTGAAGAATAACAACTAGATTCTTTTTCTTTTCTTGAGATCTGATACACTGCATTGGTATTAATGGACGCTAATTATCGTCGTCATTATAAGGAGGTGATTAACCCCATTCTTGCAAACCATAATTTTCTTTTCGTCTTGACCAATGCTAAGAATAAAATGAAGATTTCGAAGATAAGAACTAATTATCATGAGCTTCAAAGTGAAACCAAGCGTTGTTCTATTCCCAAAACACCTTAGACGAAAGATTATGTCACCTTTGTGATACTAAGAAGGTCAATGTATAAACACTTTCTCTTAGATTGTCTGGCTCTTACTCACACCCATTCTCATTTCCAAAACATTTTCCACACTACCAACCTTCTTGGCTTGTTAAGTCAACAAAACTATATGATCTAGGAATGCTTCGCTCCCTTCTTTTTTATCACGAAAATGAAATTTTAAAGAGTCGCAGTTAATCTCTTACTTTCTAAAAGGTCGATAAACCATATCGGTCTTAATGGTTATCATCATCAATAATTTGAATATTTAAAAAATTATATATATATATATATATATATATATATATATATATATATATATATATATATATCTATATATATATATAGATCTTAAAAAAAAATGAGAAATGCTTGAATTAAATATGTGTCTGGTCACAACAAAATACACGAGGGTTACATCTTCAAACTCCAGATCAATTTGGATATCCAAAACAACACTAGCTTTAACTGCCTATCGACTCAAAGACCGATGAAAGTTTGACCCTTGATACAGCTACAAGATTACAAATTAAACCATAAAACTCGTAACAGTATGACCAGGAAAAAGACTTATCATATCATCATGATTATAAAACATAGGAGTTTTCATAACACCCTTTCCCCATCATGCACACAAAGAGGCAAAAGTTCCCTTTTAAGGGCTAGCAAAAACTATCATTCACTATTAGTGGCTAGCCTATTGAGGTTGATCTCGCACTTTCTGGTATCCTCCTGAAAATTGGTCAAGCCCAGTTAAACATATTTACTCATTTTTAGGTCCATTAACATACTCCTCAAGGCATCAACTTCATCAACCAGTCAAGAGAACTGCAATTCAAGGAACAACAACTTTTCTATAAGTTGAGTTTGGGAGTTGAACATTTGGCATAACTTTACTTGCAACTCGTAATCATCCTAGTGGAGAGCTTCATGAGAGGACAAGCAGTGTGAGAAAGGATGGTCATTCGAAGAGGTTTCTAAATTAGAGGAATTGTTCATTGTTTTTTGCAAACTATCGATCAAACCTTGGAGGGAGTGAGGTGAAAATGGAGTCAAATTAATGTTAATGGAGTCAAACCCTTGAATATTATCATATTCTAATATCTCTAGCTCGAGCTCTACTCCGCGATTGACTAGTTTATCTAGGTCTTCCTTTAAATGCCTAAGGATGTGGAAGAGAGAAATCTCTTCAAATTTTTCTATCTACAATGCAATCATATTCACCATAAATGGGGAGGAAGGACCTCTTTCAGATTTCGCCTTGGAGATCAACCGTATGACTATTGTTGAATCCTCAAGAAACATTAATCTCCTTATTCCTTTGCTTATACCTATGTATAGACATTTCCATAATGCCAAGACTTCAACCTGATTATTTGTTGTTGGATGTAGACCCCAGGAAAATATAATCTTTGATTGTTCTTCACCCCTCCTATTACTGCCACTCTAATTTTCAAAATATTTATTAAAATTTCAAATATTTAAAAAAAATATAAATAATATTTTATTCACTTTTTACGTCAATATTATATGATATGTATTTTAATTAATTATTTTAATTTTTAATTTTTATATAATTTTAAAATTCAATTATTATTTTTTTGGTATGATGGGAGAAATTAGTAACTAAGTTGGTATTGCAATTGTAAGAGGTAATAATACAATCTCTAGACATGTGAGAGTCGAGACATCCATTTCATTTTAAATTAATGAAAATTAAGGCAACCATATAAATTAAAATGGGTGGTAAATACATACCAACATTAATACATAATAAACAACAAAATACTTATTTCATAATACTTCTCATATTACTTAAGATTAAAAGATATCAATAAAATAAACTAAATTATAACTTTAGAAAGATATCCTACCACTTTAAACTACATAGAACTATTTCATAAATGCAACAAAAATGCCAATTAGAATATATCTATGGATACTTGAACCCACTCATATGAGGAAATAAATTGTTCACCAAAGGACTCTAAGTAAGATCTTTTGGCATTTAAATTTATTGTTATTATTATTAATTAAAAAAATAATTAATATATGAGTTTAAAATACATATATTTAACCATAGATATTCACTCCACTTCACTATGGAGATTTTTAATCTATAAATAGGCTTTCTTACAATACCATGGGCTAATACCGCAACATATCAATGCCACATGTCCAAAAAACCATATATGATTTGTTCATATGATATTTTTTATCAGGAGAATGGTATGCCTATGGGACCTGGATTGAGTCACTTGGACTCCCGATATACTCTTGAGCCTAGAGCAACCACCCACAAGCTTGGCTAGACAGGTCAACTAAGTTATATTAGTTGTGTGGGAAGTGCCAATATACTCTTGCAACGGCCCATAACTCTGGTTAGATAGCAAACCTAAGTTATATTAGTTGTCAAAAACCTTCTAGTTTGTGACATCCAATGCACTAACATTTTTTAGACTTAATCAATTTAATTAAAAAGGAAAAACTAACATAACTTTTTTTTTGAAATAAATTACAACCTTTAATTTGTGACTACTATTAAAAATATTCTAGAATTTTTTGTGGATGTTAAACCTCTATATTCATAATTAAAATAAAACTGTGGAAGCCTTATTTTACACATTATTGATAAATTATATTATTACCAACGCAAATATATGAATTAAAACACTTATATCATGATACATCTCACATTGCAAAGATTTAAAAAATCATAAAAGTTAACTAAATTATAACTTTATTTTAAATTACAATTATTATTAATTATAAAAAGAATTAATATATACATCGCTCTCAACCATGAAGATCCACACCATTTTGCCATGGAGATTCTTAATTTGTAAATAAACTTTATTACAATATTTTTTTCCTGAAACAAACTTTGTTACAATATTATGGGCTAATACGGTGACTTAGTAATTCCACATGTTCAAAACATTGTAACTCATATACCTCTACAAATATTTATATGATATTTTTTAATTAATCAATTTAATTTTAAAAAGTAGAAAAAACCCTAATTACTTTTGAAAGAAATATTAACATTAATGCATGAATACTACTAGAATATTTTCTCAAGATTAAATCCTTAACATTCCCTTAATAATTATTAATAATTAAATTGAATTTTAAAAAACTTATTCCAAAATCACATAGTTATTTATTTTACTTCCTTCCGATCCATTCCACTCACTTTATCCATTCTATAATATGTCTAGTAAATTTAAAACAATTTGACTCTTAAAATAAATTTCAATGCTGAAATTATCTAATCTTCCAATAACAATGAATATATAATCATAAATTTCTGATATATCCAACTTACAAATTGCTAAACAAAAAATTACTAACTTTAAATCTCTATATTCATTCCCATGTAAACTTTAAAAATGCATTAAAATTGTCCCAGAGCTGACACGCGAGCTCTAATCTTTAATGAAATCTATGAAGATTCTGAGGCATGTCCAGAGTCAATTAAATTTCTTTTTCTGAGTTGTGTGGATGGACAAAAGTCTATGGTGATTGAGTGGATTGATGGGGAGTGGCCGAGCGTGCTGACATCACGCGCAGCGGCGATAGATCCTTCCCAGAATTTGTTTTTCTGGAAATCCCATCCATTTAAGATTATCTCAAACATTTACGTAATGCAGACAAACAACGCGTGGTTGTACTTAATTACTTAATTAAGGAATTATTAAGTAATATATTGTACATGGGCGTGGGGACTTATTAGAGAGGGGTATCTTTTCCAGGAAGGAGTGGGAGCTTGTCTGTTCGACGTGGATACAGGTACACTTTGTCGGATGAATCCGTGAACTTGTCCGATCGAACGAGGACGGAACCGTGAGTGGCAGGTGGCAAAGAGAAATGCATTTGTCTGCGTGGTTGGTTGGAACCGTGAATAGGGTTTGGCCACTGCCAGAATTTATATAAAAGGGGGAATTTCAGGGAAAAACCATATTGGATTTTGTATTTGTGCTGGAGGAAGAAGGAATGATCTACTTGAAAGAAATGTCAACAGAGTATCTGGTTTTTTATAAGAGTGGTTTCTCTGATGGGATAATTCTGGTTAATGTTAAAGATTTCAGCATGTCTAGGTTTGAGAATTATGAGCTTGAGTTGCAAGGAAGTGGGTTTAAGGAGGTCATGGATAATTCTGATTAATGTTAAAGATTTCAGCATGTCTAGGTCTGAGAATTATGAGTTTGAGTTGCAAGGAAGTGGGTTTAAGGATGTCATGGATAATTGTGGTTAATGTTAGAGATTTCAGCATGTCTCGAGAATTATGAGTTTGAGTTGCAGGGAAGTGGGTTTAAGGAGGTCATGGAGTTGGGCTTTGGTGTTTTGGAAAATGTAAAGTATTCCCGGAGTATGTCTATATCATTATTAGAAAATGAGTTTTTTTCTTCATCCAATGTAGTTACAGGGTCCATGGTTGATGGTGAAGTTGCAGGTTCAATGGCTGATGATAATGACACGAAGAAGCAGCGTGATGATGTTGTGGGGTTGAAAGATGATGAGGAGATCAACTCTTGTTATAGTGGAGAAGGTGGAGATGAAGTTGATGCTCTTGAATTTTTTGGAAAAAATCACATAAGAGATATTTTGTCCACTTATTTTGAACCAGCTAGTGTGGTTTATCTTTAGGACAAGATGAGGAATTAGATCCACCCATTTAGATAAATAGATGTAGAGGGCTGCTAACTAGTTGTTAGAGATAATAGCTAGTTTGACTAAGGGTAGGAATTAGAAAAGGTTTTGACCAAAAAAGGTTAAGGGAAAAGAATTTAAAAATAATTGGATAAAATAATGATATAAAAAGTTATAATTTAGAAAAAATAATAACCCCTTATAACTAAATTAATTAATATAATATTCTAAAAAATCATTAAATAATTTTAAGAGTCATAAATTAGATACTATTAATAAATGATATTCTAAAAAGTATTAATATTTTAATCTTATTCATATAATTATTAAATAATCTTAGATAGTCATAAATTAGATAATAGGAGGATTAACAAACAATATTATAAAAATATATAATATAATAATATTGAATAGGGTAAAAAATAGTAAGGGTTTTACCAAAAGGTTAAGGGAAACTAATTAAGGAAAATAAATTCCTATAAAGTAAGAGGGTATAATAAGTTGATTAAAAAAAAAAAAGTAGTTCCTTATATAACCTCAGTAATGAATATGATGATGATGATGATGATGGTTAACGTCCACTGAGACCAAACTTTGGTCTATTGGGCCTAAGAAACAAATTATTTAGTTTGACTTAAGATTTTATTCCTATGCTCAAAACGCTTGGAGAGAAGCCTCCCGAGCTCACTATAATTATGACATCGTAAGAGGCTAGGAAGGTCAGTATTGCAACAAAGATTATGAAACTGAGATCTAATGTGGTTGTAAGCAGGGCACTCTAAGAGGAAGTGATTTTCATTGTCGATGTTCATATTCTCACAGATATGGCAGATCCTTTCCATCCATGGTGTTTTAGGAACTGCCCAACGACCCATTTCACTATGGAGCCCATGAGAGTTCGTTCTAATCTTGGCTATATTAATTTTCTTCTTTGAGCTAGCTAAAATAGAGAGATACTTTTGATCTTCTAGGGTGGGGTTGATGACCTCCTTATAATATCTTAATTTTCTTTTAGCTACTAAATCTTTCTCACACCACATTTTTTCTTTGAACTTAGAAGTAACAATATTTTTAATGTTATTAATGTTTTGCAATGCAACATTCTCATCAATCTCTCAATGGTTTAACCAGGCCCTGGTGTCTTTATACCAACCTCGTTTGAGCCTTAGGTGGTTTTGGCTGGAATTTAAAGCTAGATTAGGAAGTCTATGGTCTCCTATGTTATTGAGTTTGTTCTTGTACAATAGAAGCCTAGTCATAGCTAAGCTCTCGATAGGGGAAATACCCACTTCTATAAGGAGAATGGGATAGGGTGTATTGCTTTTAATCTTGAGGTTATACGTTATACATTATAAAACGCTTCTGGATTTTCTCAATCTTTCTCCAGGATTCTCTAGAGATGTTGCAACCCCAAACCTCACATCCATATAAGATAACAAGAGTGACCAAAGTTTCAAAGATGAACTTCTTTCTATCCCACAATACAAGGTTTGTCGTTTTACAGTTATTTTCAAGACCAAAATAAGCATTCCACCCCCCATCAATCCTTTTCTCAAAGTTATAGTTCCAGTTGAGCTTGTGATGAATACCAATTCCTAGGTACTTGTAAGAAGACACTTCCTCCAAGTTACTATTGTCATACATAAAATTAGCGTAAGTGCCCTTCTTGGATTTGATAATCATAAATTTTGTTTTGTCAGTGTTAACAGTCATACCCATGGTAGAGCATAAATCCTTAAGAAGTCTAAGTTGCTTATCAAGATCAGATGGGCACCTTGCAAGAAGAACAATATCGTCAGCATAGAGAAGAAGGATTATAACTATCCCAGCTAAGATCGTGCTAGCACAATCTGCTTCCTCTAAACAACCTTCTAACTTGTCGATGTAAATGCCAAATAGGGTAGGGGAGAGGGGGAAACCTTGTTTAACTCCGATATTAGACTTAGTATATTTCGACCACCCCTCATTTCTCTTTAACTTGGTAATTACATTCTCGTATAACCTTATAGCGAAAGCTCTCAACTCGAAAGGAACCTTTAGCTCTTCTAATATATTCCATAGGTTGTTTCTAGGAACCGTATCGAAAGCCTTTCTAAAGTCCACAAAGCAACAAAATAGATTTGGTTTATCATTGCATCATTCCTCGACAATGATCCTAAGCATAACGAGGTGGTCCGTTGTTGAGTGCTGCCTTCTAAAACCCGCTTGACCTTCACTTTCAAGCCATATGCTCAACTTCTTTTCCAAAATAATACCATATAACTTGGCTAAGAGAGGGCTGATCATAATTGTCTGATAATTAGAGGGGTTATTTGTATCCCCACTTTTAAAAATAGGGATAATGAGGCTCTGAGTCCATGGTTTAGGGAACCCTTGCTTGACCACTTGATTGAAACGCTTGTGGATGTGGGGGATGAGGACATGACCTCTAGTTTTTAAGATTTCCGCCTGGTAGATTTCAATGTCCTTAGCTTTCCCATTAGCCAGGCGTTTAACCCCAAAATCAATGTCCTCTAATGAAAAAACTTCTTTTGTTGTGAGTAGGGTTTCAAAGTTATCCATGACACTTGGAGTTTCATAACGCTGTTTAAGATAGGAATTCCAGTCGTGTAAAGCAATTCTATTATTATCTTTAGTTTTCCTAGTTAGAATCTGCCTCCAGAATTTCTTAGGAGCTACCTTAGAGAGGTGTAAGAGATTCTCTTGTCTTTTATGAATATACTACCTTTTTTTCCTTTTAGTTAGGGCTTTGTATATTTTTATCTTTCCAATTTTAGGAGATTCGTCAACAACTTCCTTAATTGCTCTCCTCACACTTTTACAATCTTTGTCATATAATGGGTTGGTTTTGCTATTAATTAACCCCCTATATAACCTCATTAACGAATATAATATAACTTTTTTTAATTTTTATTTTAACATTTTTTTTTAAAATATTATGAGTAAACTCATTAATTATAACTTTATTTGAAAATATGGTATATCTCTGGGACAAGGGTTATTAAACTGGACTTAATCATGGTAAAATGTAATGCATTAAAATAATTAAATTATATTAATAATAAATTTTGTTTTAACATTTCCAAATTACTCACATCAAAGTTTTTATGGCTTACATTTAGAGCCATCAAGTGTGGTTGGCTTACATTTAGAGTCATCAAGTGTGGCTTGTCCTCAAGATAGAGATAGATAAATAGACAATAAATTTTCATAAACTTTCTAATATTTGAAATAATAAATTTAATTTTCAAAAGATTTATTAAACCTAGCTTCCTGTATCCTCCTGATTGAAGCTAGCATTTCTCCCATTAAAATCATGACTATGTTTAAGTATCTAATGTATAAGAAGAAGCTTTACAGCATGGAACTAAGAGGTTCCCAAAAATTGTTCTAACTCTAGCCAAAACCCCCACCTTTGGCTCTAGTGAGGTTGGCAGAAGGATGCCTTGTCTTGGCTCGACCATTGGGAGATAAAGGAGATCATTTTAGAGAATAAGAATAAGAATAATATTAGAAATATAATTACTTCCAAATTGAAGGATACGTTGTGGGATGATAAGGAGCTAGAGGGGAAAAGGAAGCTCATGTATTATAAGGAGATGATTAACCCCATTCTTGCTAACCATAATTTTATTTTTGTCTTGACCAGTGCTAAGAAGAAAATGAACATTGTGAAGATAAGAACTAATTCTCATGAGCTTCAAAGTGAAACCAGGTGTTGGTCTATTCCCAAAATACATTGGGACAAAAGAGTCTGTCACATTTTCGATACTAAGAGGGTTAAAGATGAAAAACACATTCTCTTATATTGTTCGACTCTTACTCACATTCATTTTTATTACCAAAACATTTTCCACACTACCATCCTTCTTGACTTGTTAATTCAACAAAACTATAGTGATGTAGGAACGTTTCTCTCCCTTCTTTTTTTATCATAGAAATAAAATTTTAAAGAGTCTCAATTAATATCTTACTTTCTGAAGGTTTGATAGACCATATTGGTCTTAGTGGAAATCATCATCATTGTCATCATCGTCATTGCCATCGTTGTCATCGTCATTGTCGTCGTTGTCATCATCATCATCATCATTTTGAATATTTAAAAAAAAAAAAAAATATATATATATATATATATATATATATATATATATATATATATATATATATATATATATATATATATATATATATATAGCAAAAATCAGTAGAGTTGAATTAAATCTGTCCCTGGTCGCAACAAAAAATATGAGGGTTACATCTTCAAAGCTCAGATCAATCTGGATATCCAAAACAATGCTAGCCTGAACTGCCTATAGACTCAAAGACTGATGAAAGGTCGACACTTTTAAACCATAAAACTTGTAACATTATGATGAGCAGGGAAAATTTTAAGAACCCCCCCAAATTTATATGTATAATAAATGGGCGAATCTCCATGATATATAGGAAAAATGGAAGGCGATTTTATCAATAATATAATATGTATATATAATTTTTTGGTGAATCTCTTACCAGGCATGGTGAATATTTTACTCAATTATAAAATCTTGTAAGATCTTGGTGAGTCTTTCACTAAATAATAAAACTTTGTAAGGTCCTAGTGAATCTTAGCATTGTGAACTCTTAGAGAATTTTTTGAAAAAGTATAAAACCATATATGACAAGAGCCACATGGTGGCAATATCACTATTTTTTCACATTTCCACGAAATGGAACTTGTTTATAAAATTATAAAAAAGCCAACCAAGTCCCTTATAATATGCAGGTAAGCTTATAACAGAGTCTGATACATCTACTATGCTTGTCTTCATTCAAGTGTCATAGCTGCTATACTTAAGACTGTGAATCACAACTCTCTCAGAAATCAACTCTATAGTGTAATTAAAACCTTTGGAAATTGAATCTGAAAACTCTATAAAAAGGATTAGTGAAATAGAAGATTTTGTAAATGAGCCCACTAATTATCACTGCTAAACAATCAATCCAGACTATGAAGTCTTCCATCTTGATCACAATTGTGCTCACGATCAAGGGAGTGTGACCACCTAGCTTGACATAATGGCCATCATAGCTTCCAATAATCAACAACCACCTTGCAAGGACATCCTAGCTCATGTCTCATGAATTTTATTCATTAATCTTAACTAATATAAATCTTATAAAGATAATATTAGAATCCTCTCCGGATTCACTATTAGTACAAGGGTAAAGGAAATTTTCTAGCTCAAGGCACTAGCCAATACCAACTTTGGTATTTGTGACCCCTTTGTGGGGATGCACCTACCCTGCCCCGTTGGGTTTCTGCCTTGTAACATAGTACAAGGATCACAAGACTTTCCAATCTTCCTACTCCATTAGACAAACTTTATATGCTATACATAGTGAATGGGAAAGAAGCATTATAGAACACATAATTTCACAGAAGGAAGAAAAATCTTAGCCAGTTCAATATCAAAATCTTAAGCACTGATTAATAAAGAATAACAAGTAGTGTAATGAATTGTTCCGAGTTATTTATTTACAAGCTGTAAAGAATGTAGTGGAATGGAAAATATTACTTAGGCAACCCTTCAATATTTTCTACTAATATGTCTGTGCATGTACATATGAAATTAAGAGCATTGTTGAATACAAAGTTTCCTTTTCTCTTGCCTCCATTTTGACAAATCAGTGTGAAATCAGTGTCACTTTGAATCTCCTTTCCTGTGTGGATGTTTTGACAAATCAATGTGAAATCAAAGTCACTTTGAATTTCCTTTCCTGCGAGGGATCACATCCACAGTTGATTAGTAAAATATAATCTACTATATATTATGTTCAAGAAACTGACTGAAATCTATAGTGGAAACGAGACCTCAATTCTTATTCTGAATTTGAATATCTCAGGACAACATAAGAGATAAAAATGCATATGGCCTTAATAGCTAGAAAACAATCACTCCATCATTACAAGACCACCTAGATTTTGGAACTTAATCTAAATAATGGCACTAGTTGTAGTGCCTATTTGCATTAACACCATGGAAAAGCAACAACAATGTTTCAAAGTACACTTACTAGAAAAGTTGTAACGTTCTGAGAATATTTAATGATAGCATCTGAACCTCGTAGCTATGGTGGGGAAGCTAGGGAACCCAAATATTGGAAGATATCTCATACCAAATCTGAGAAAAAAATAAAAAAGGGAAAAAATCAAAATCTATAAATCAAGCAATGAATTGTTTACAAATCAAATAAAATTCCTTTAACTAACAGTTAAATTGTGGTGATATATTTAAATATTTAGTAAGAGGGTAACTTCAAACCATGGAATATTACCTCTGTCATTACTGTCATCCCTCAATGACTGAGATTACAAATCAATACTTATGGAAAGATTGTAAGAAATTCTGTGAAATAGTAAAGCGTAACCTCTATTTTCAAGCAACAAAATCAAGACATTGTTACATCAAGAGCCATAATTGATACATAATCAATGAATCAAGTCCTTGTATGGCACAAGCTTGTTTCACAACCTCTATTTTCTCAATAACAAAATCAAGACATTGTATGTGGTTATTGCCAAAAGGAAACTACGTTCTAATTTGGAAGAGGATCTTATCAAAAGACATGAATTTATTCAAAGCTACAAAGCCTAATGGGTTACTGAAAAATAAGTTGGAATATGGGATCATGATACTTAAATTGAAAAAATATGCTTTCCTTTTAGAAACATTACAGTTATACCATGTTTTTTGAAAGCATTAAAATTTGAAATTGGGCCTTTCTATCAAGACAAATTTTCATTAACAGAATGTACTTTCCTACCTGAAACATTGTAGATATCCAAGAAAAACTTGAAAAGCATAAAAGAACTTAGCATAATGTACTTTCTTTCCTTCCTTAACATTCTTAAAGAGTTGAGGTTCCCCAAGTCATCAGGTAACTTTCGAAGGAAATGACAGCTAGTAATAGTCCAATTCACAAATGAAGATGTGTCACAAATACGAGGGGGCATCTCCTCCAAATCACAAAAGTGCTCCAGGTTAAAATCTAGCATTATTGGAAGCTTAATGCTCGACTGGTTGTTATTGAACCCAGACATTTTTCCATTCTTCACTAAAAGCTCAAAGATAGCTTCTCTAAGTTCTACATGACTTTACTATGCTCTTGAAGTGGGGGCACATGCAGGATCTCCAGGTGAATAGTCTTAAACTAAGTGAAGATAAGGCCGATAGATCATTCAGTGTGGATCTCTTTGACCCATAACTGAATACTATGTCTCTCTTGAACCCATAATTGAATACTATTAGGACTTTCAAATTTTTCATGGAACTCAAAAATGTTGGAAGAAAGTATTTGCTTCCAAAAAGAGTAAAACTAAATCCTCTGCTTGAGGACAATTGATGTCACACCACTAACACTTCTCCATGGAATCTATATAGGTAAACCACAAATGCAGAATTCCATTAGAATAATGTGTTTATTGAATACACAAATGAAATCATTGCATTTCTTTAAAATATCTTTTGAAATCAAAATTACTGAAATTACATATCGATAACCTAGTGGGTGTAGGATAAAATTCACCCGTGTCATTCACAGAAAGCATGAGAAAAAACCTAATACTATATATAAAACCAAGAAAAATTCAAATTCATCACTTCTAGGGACCTCGTAACCACCCTGCCAATACACAAGTATGTTCCTGTTTGCAGTTAGAAAAATTACCCAAATTACAATCTATTTACTCCAGCATATGTTGGAAAGTTATAGAATGATGACTAGTGCAATCAATCCATTCCTTTTAGTCCTGGATTTGTTTCAGTTTAAAGCAGAAGTATACAAATATAATTGTCCAATGTCTATGCTTTAACCATTCACCTTAAGATGTTTTTACGATATAATTTCCTAAGTCTATTTAATATCTTCATTATCATAAAAACCAACCTATATCCATCTTAACTCCACATCTACCACTCTTAGGGGGATGAAATCTATTTATCCCTCTGAGCACTTGGTAGACCCAGAATTTCCCCTTTAAATAGTCTATGCTCACATGAATACCATGGTATTACCATGGGTCAATACCATGGCTTATCATAAACCTGGAGCTTAAAAATTACTATTAGTAATTTATAAAAATTAATAGTTGAATTTTATTTTATTTTTTATTTTAACCAAGCTAAAATGTTTAACATACATTAAATTACAACATCCATTTTTACTCTTGATCCACCAAGCCCCGAGAGGGATCAAATATTTTTTCACTCTATGCTAGTTTGCATATCACGATATTTGATACCTCTCGGGGGTTGGTAGATCCAGAGTAAAGATGGATCTATGTTGGTTTAATTTCCCCATTTAAATAGGCTACATTCCAGGTGAATACCATGGGTCAATACCATGTGCCATTTTGGTGAATACCATGGGTCAATACCATGTGCCATTTTTATTTTTATTAATACTAATATTAGGGTTAATAATGTTTTTTTGCATGGTATTAATAACAATCTAGTCCATGGTATTTGTCCCATAGTATTTTGCCCATAGGTTTCACCTAAATATAACGCATTTTTTGAGTGTTCGTAAATATAAGGTGACTTATGGAGTAAATATAAAAAAATGTTTTATTTGTTTACCATACCTCTTGTTTATTTATATTTTTATTAATTTACCATACCTCTTTTACAAATATGGTATTTGGCCCATAGGATTCACTTAAATAAAACCTCTTTCTTTAGCCTTCATAAATAGAATGAGGGTTATGGACTAAATATTAAAAGAGGTTTTATTTATTTACCATACGTCTAGTTTATTTATATTTTTATTTATTTACCATACCTTTTGAGTAAGTATAAAAAGACGTTTTATTTATTTACCATACCTCCACTTTCCTTATATTTTTATTTGTTTACACCCTTGCATGTATATAAGGTGACTTATGGAGTAAATATAAAAAATGTTTTATTTATTTACCATACCTCTCATTTATTTATATTTTTATTAATTTACCATACCTCTTTTATAAATATGGTATTTGGCCCATAGGATTCACTTAAATAAAACCTATTCTTGAAAATGGGCGAATGGATTCACTTAAATAAAACCTATTCTTGAAAATGGGCGAATGGAAGGTTGTAACTCCTAGTTTCATGGGCTAAATTTACCTTTTTTACCTTCTCCCTTAAAATAAGGTGGGCTATTTGAGGTGATTTGTAAAAATGTGCTATGATACAAAATATTCGCCCACTAAAAATTTAAAACCCCTTAATTTCGCCAAAGGGCGAACATTCGCCCCTAAAATTTTCTATGATGATGACGACAAAGACTTATCATATCATCATGATTAAAAAAACATATGACTTTTCATAATACACTTTACTCATCATGCATACAAAGAGACAAAAGTTCCCTTTTAAGGGCTAGCAAAAAATATAGTTCACTATCAGTGGTTGCCTTATTGAGGTCAATCTCACACTTTCTGGTATACTCCTAAGCATTGGCCAAGCCCGCTTGAGCATCATTACTTAGTTTTAGGTCCATTAACATACTCCTCAAGGCATAAAGTTCATCAACCAGTTGAGAGAACTAAAATTGAAGGAACAACAACTAGTCTGTAAGCTCAATTTGAGAGTGAGACATCTGGCAGAACTTTACTTGCAGTTTGTAATCATCTTGGCGAAGAGTTTCATGAGAGGACGAGAGAAAGGACTGTCATCTGAGGAGGTTTGTGAATTAGAGGAATTATTCATTGTTTTTTGCAAACTATCAACCAAACCCTAGAGGGAGTGAGGTGGCAGTGGAGTCAAAATTCTGTTAATGCTTTCACAATTTTGTACTAGGAGGGGGAGACGATTTGTCAAGTGGTTTAAAGGGGAACATGAAACAAACTGACACAATTTCCAAATGTATGAAGCCAATTCACAACCTTAACCTTATTGAGCTTTATCACATTCCCAAATTCAATCCTATGCCCAATGTCGAAGCCAATTTCCCAGGAGTTGCTACCTTAACTCGTTGTAGTATTTACAATGCTCAACCTACTGAGAAGCAAACCAACATAACCAACATGACAATCACAACGACATAACAACCATACCTCTTATTGGAGCTTTATAACATAGCTCATGGAAGTATTTACATCCATATACATATATACATATACCAAAACACCACATCAAAACATATACCAAAATACATCTGCTCAACCAACGAATAGAGAAGGATACATAGCCTGCATCTGATCAGTCATCTCCCGTGTAGCTTCATCGGGCCCAAAGTGCTTCCATTGCACTTTAACCTGCTCGATTTTCTCGGTTCCAGAGCATGAGCATCTTTCTCTACAAAATGCACTGAGGTTCCGACTAGAATTATCCTTCTAGATCCACCTGCATTACAGACCAGTCAATCACATGATCAACATCTTTAACATACTTATTAAGCAATGACACATGGAAAACATCCTGGACTTTCATTGTTGGAGGCAATGCAATTCAATATGATATTTGTCCAATCCTCTCAAGAATATTGAAAGGCCCAGAAAAATAAGGTGCTAGCTTGGCACATGATCCAATCCTCAAGGAGCTCTTCTTGGGCTTGATAAGCAAGTACACCTGTTCTCCAACCTGAAACTCCTTAAACATCTTGCTTTAATCTGCATAACTCTTCTGTCTATCCTGTGTTTCCTTTATATTATTCTTGATTGCTTGCATTGTCCTGTTCCATCTTTGCCAACATTTTCGGTTCTATCAACACCATGTTCATTGGATCACTCCAAATGATGGGAGTGTTACAACTCCGCTCATAGAGTGCCTCAAACAGACTCATCCTCAGTGTCTCCTAATACCCATTGTTGTAAGAAAACTCTTCCAGTGGAAAATACTCTTCCCACTTTCGTTGTTGGTGCATGACATAGATTCTCAACATGTCCTCCAAAATCCTATTGACCCTCTCTATCTGTCCATCTGTCTATGGATAATAAGTTGTATTGAAGGCCAACTCTATGTCCAAACCTGCAAATAACTCTTTCTAGAACCTAGAAGTGAACTTGGCATCCTTGTCTGACTTAATCTTCTTTGGAAAACCATGCAACCTCACTATCTCTCCGATGAAGACTTGTGCTACATCATTCACTGAATAAGTAGACTTTAATGGAGTGAAGTGAGCTAGCTTTGTCAACCGGTCAACCGCAACTATGATGGAATCATGTTGTCTAGATTTCCTCAGCAAACCTATAATGAAATCTATGGCAATGACCTCCCATTTCCACTATGGAATCAGAATCGGCTTTAGTAATACACCTAGGTGCTTACATTATACCTATACTTGCTGACAATCCAAGAATCTAGCCACAAAGTATGCCACTTCATTCTTCAGATTCGGCCAATAATATAACTTCTTCACCACTGTTAATGTCTTTTGATATCCTGGGTGACCTAAATATGGCTTAGCAAGAAATTCCCTCAAGAGAATCTTATTGAGCTCACTGTTGTCTGACACATATATCTTGTTCCTAAATCTTACAAAACCATCTGTTGTGAGATGGTAGTCTACATCCTGATCACCTCTACCTTGTTGTAACCTATGCATAAGCTCCCTACACCTGTCATCCTACTGTCCTACCTGCAAGATCCAATCCTATAAATTGTCCCATATGATTTCATGGATGTTATGTGATTTACCTATACTATCATGCTAAGAGTATTTGCAACCCTGTTCTCTTTACCTTTAATGTACCTGATCTCAAAGTCGAACTCACTGATCATGACCAATCATCTAGCTTGTATGGCCTTCATATTTGGTTGGTCAAATAGATATCTCAATCCACTATGATCTCTCATCAATACAAACCTCCTGCTAAGCAGGTAGTGCCTCCACATATTCAATGCATGAATAATTGTTTTCAACTCAAGGTCATGTGTAACATAATTTTGCTTGTACTCATTCAATTTCCTTGATTCATAAAGTCCTACTTGTCCTTCCTGCATTAGGACTCCATCAAGTCCTCTCATGCAAGAATCTATACATACCACAAGCTCCTTATCTAGATCTACAATCTTTAAAACTGGAGCATTTGTCAATAACTGCTTCAATTGCTCAAAAATGGTTGCACATTCCTCTATCCATTCAAATTTATTACCTTTCCTCTGTAATGATGTAATGAGATAGCAATTTGAAAAAAGTTCCTTATGAACCTTTTATAATATCCTGCTAACATAATGAATGATCTTACCTCATCCACATTTTTAGGAGTTTCCCATTCCATGATAACTCTTATCTTTCTGGATCCATTACTATGCCTTCCTTGGAAACCATGTCTCCCAAGGAATGTACCTCTATCTAGAAGAAACTACATTTAATAATCTTAGCATACAATTGATGCTCCCTCAGCAATCTCAACAGTGATGAAAAGTTTTCGACATCCTCTTCCTCATTCTTAGAATATACCAATATATCATCAATGAAAGCAATAAAAAAATTGTCCAGATAAGGATGCAACACAATATTCATCAAGCACATAAAAGTAGTTGGAGCATTAGTCAAACCAAATGAAACTACAACAAACTCATAATGCTCATACTTGGTCCAGAAAGTAATCTTGTAGATGTCTTCTTCCTTAATGCGCACTTGATGGTATCCTGATCTCAAATCAATCTTCAAGAACATTGCTTCTCCCTTCAACTGGTCAAACAAATCATCAATCCTCAGTAATGGATACTTGTTCTTGATGGTCACCTTGTTCAAATTTATATAATAAATGCATAACCTGAGAGTAACATCCTTCTTCTTCACAAACAACATTGCTGCATGTTGGGTTGATTTGGGCTGACCTAGGTTCAATCTATACCACGCAAAAACAAAACCCTTGATCACTAGCCCTTTCGGCAACGACCTGCAAGTAGATCACAATCTCACCCGAAGTGACTATGGGAGGATCTAGAACCAGGTTTCTATAGCCTTGAAGAATAAGGAGATGTGGTATTATTATGTTATCTTATTCTTAGTATTTATAAATTGCTTCGCCGCATTATATTAATCACTTAAACATGCCATATAAAACCATAAACCATCACTGTGCTAAAATAAAATGCAACTGTGATCTAACTACTACACTACACTAGATAATAAGAAAATATACACATCAAAAAACCAAATTAACGTGGTTCACCCCAGTGTAGGGTTACGTCCACAAGACCTGTTGCTTAATAAAATGAATCTTTGAACAACAACTAGTTCTTGGCTTGCGCACTAAGCTACAGGTTGTCTACGCACTCATTTGCAGACTCTTCTCTAGGCCTCTGCGCACTCAGCTGCAGAGTTTCTCCTTTGTTACCAAATTACATATCACAATAATTCATCCATAACACTGGTGTGGATTAAAACTGATTGATATCTCTTCTGATTATTTCACCCTATATAGACTATTACATTTTAGGGTTACGTCATCAAAATATCATGGTCCAAATACCACAGACTCCCTAAAACAAGCAACTATGGCCCCAAAACCATTGATCCCTTACAAAATCGTGTTCTTTTACAAAAAGGAGGGGCTTCAACCCACCTCGAAGCCCTTATGACACCACGCAGTATAAATGTGATCCATTGCATGCTCCACTGTGCACTTTGCCCCACAAAATGTGGAGTCTTTGCAAAAATCTAGGCCAAGTTGGGCTACACCCAATAAACCCCCAACACTCACATCTGACTCGTCCCAAGTCACTTAGTCAATTTGCCTCTTATCTTAGCTGCAATGTTGTTGTAGAAGTTGTTGAACTGCTACAAAATGTGAATGACCTTCTTCTCTTCGCTGCACACTTCCTCCAACAGTGCTTCTTTTGTTGGTCCCATAGCATTCTGCATCACTGCCTTCTCTCTTTGTCGAAGCTCTTGAAGCTCCTCATCCACTACTTGCGACAGTTGGAGAGCCTCATCCTGCCATGGATGGGTTCTCTCTATTAGAGTCTGCTCTTCCTTCCTCAGCTCCTCTATCTCTTTCTGGAGGGAATTTCCCTCATTGACATTTACAAGCTTTTTTGAGATTGGTAAGGTCTTCACAGTTGCTTGAATTTCATCCAACTTCTGTTGCTACTACTGAATATCCTCTTATAGTTTCTGCGCATTTGGATCTTCCTGCAATGAAGTCCAAATCTGTAAGCTGTCATCCAATAGCTTTCGACAATCTTCCATTGTTGTGGAGATGCTGACCATTGCAGCCTTCAAGTTGGCCTCCCTCTGCTCTCGCACTTCCTGTGGTGTGGTTGGTTTTAGCTTCATTTATAGCTCACTGATCTTAATCTCATATGTAAATTGCACATCCGCAATCTTATCTTTGTATCCTTTTATTGCAAGGTCGAGCTTCGCGACCTTGTCCTCCACTAGTTCCTCTTCTTGGACATCAATGTCTGGAATCTCATGGAATGTTTCTTTGATCACCTCCTTCAGCTTCTGCTACTGCTGTAATGCCTGATCCCTCTCTTGGATCGCCTAGTCTAGCTTCTCCTTCAATAAATCTCACTCTCTCTTTACCTGGATGTTTAACTGTGAAGTGAGTTCTTCGTGTTGCTTCATCTCATCTATGATCTATTGACACTGCTTATGTAATCTCTGAAGTGGCACTGCTGCGATGTTGCTATTCACGTACCTCCACTCTTTGGCATGTTTTTGTACCTCGACGGAGTCAAATTGCTTGGCTCCGGTAGGTATCGGTGCTATCCATCCCCCAAGTGTAGGCTATATTAGTCTTTCCTCTCCAAGCTTCTCCTCTTCTTGCAATGGTTGTCTAACTGTCTATGCCAATGACTTCAGTTTTGCAATGTGCTCTGCGACACTTGTTAAAAGTATGTTGTAGTGATCCTTTAGCTTATTCCATGATTTTTTCATTGCTTCCTGAATTCTGTCCCCAATATGGTCTAAGTCCCCATTAGTGAGGACCAATAGCGTTATGTCCTTTTTCATGTCTTCCTTCTACTTGTTTTTGCTTCTTGTGGCAGCTTCGACACATGCCTTCCTCTTCTCTATGAAATTTGGGTACGTTTATGTCTTTTTAGACTCTTTGCTCTGCTCATCACCTCTAGGAGGATCCTGGATACCCTTGTCATATTTCTCCTATTGTTATGACTCTTTCTCATCCTTATCCTTCCCACTCATTTCCCCGAGTTGCGTCGTGTCCTCCTTTGTCGAAGTATCCTCCATCTGTGTCTCTAGCATAGTGATCCACTCTATGGGCCACTATTGTATATGTGCTAGGAGATCATCTTCTATCACTAAATATAGCAAAAGATGTCATGTCTTCCTTGTGTCCTTGTGAGCCTATATGTAAATTATGTGGAAAACTTCGCAACAGAGCTATACTACTTATATAGGTTCAGTGAAAGGCGAGGGTGTTGGTTCAGAAACATGTGTAATTCCATATGGTATAAAACAAAAAACATTTTTTTTTATCCCGTGCTTGCGCCAATTCAGTGGTATACCAGAACGAGGCATATCTCACGGCTTCACAAACATCTGAGGGTAACAGGGTGAACTGCGAATCTTCCAGCTCTCTCCATGCAAGCATTACAATTATCAGAATTAACCATGTGTAGTGAAACACAGTACGTTTCTTGTGAACCTCGCAGCAGTCCTCCAGAAACTCTTGGCATAGATATGTAGCCCAATTGTACTGAACCCCTTTAGCGCATTGCGTAGCTAATGAAACGACCAGTGCAGGGAATTCATTAGCCCAACACTTCCTCACGATTTTTCGAGCCAATATATGTGTTGCGAAGCGAAATCCTTGGTCATTGATCGAGTTAATATCATAAACTCGCTTCCCTTTCGTCAGTCCAAACCTCTTCTTCATTTTGTCTGCTATGCTTATGTCCTGAACTTTCCCAACAAACTCCTCTGTGTGGTTCAACCCTTGATAAGGTAGTCTTGTGATTCTCCATATTAACATTGGATCGATAGGGATCCTCTTACTCATCCACATGCATCCATCGTGCACCATCATGAGAAGTTGTCTCACATAGATTGTGCTTCTTTTACTTATTCCAAAGTGTAGCACATTCGACATATACAACAAGGCCTACTGCACCAATCCAACAACCCAATTTTGTTATTCTAACCTTGTCACACCACTCTTAGGGTAGTGCACTTGTTTTAAGTATTTTTCTAGTCTGAACTGCAGATATTTCTTTCTGCCATTGAAATCATTGTCAACAAACTTCAGCTATGGAATATTTCCAAGATTTTCTCCAATAAATCACATTGGCCCAAGCAATAAAGGTGTGAAGGTGCCATACTTTGTGTCCTTTAATTATGTCATTGGTTTTTCATCTGGTTTTCTTGGTGGAATATAGGTGGGAGAGACAATGGAAACGTTGCATCATCTATTTCCATTTGCACTTGCTCCACTTCTTCCTCACTATCTCTTACATGTTTGGGCTCTTTCTGAGGCTCAACAAGTTTGTTTTCTTATTTCTTCTTCGTTCTCTGCTCTCTGTTCATTTTCTTTCGCAAAGGTCTTTGCTGAATGCATGATGATGTTGTTGTGGTTGGTGATGCTGCTACGAGCATATCTGATGATGATTCCATGACTGCGGTTAAGCCCTTCTCACTAAATATATGAATAAACCCTTCAGGCATCATATGGCAGTGAAACATTTTGCAACTTCTTCGCAAGCAATATTCAAACTCTCAGGACAACAAAGTGCTAAACCTAGGTGTGACGAAATTTTTTATAACAAATCTTAATTTTTAACCCCATCATTGGCTCAAATTGTGTTCATTAATTGCGTATATATCACTAGATTTGTGCAATCTGTCCTCATAAATACACCACTCTGCATGTTTCAATGAAAATTTTCCATTTTAACAATAATATTTTCCCGACGAATTTTGACACATCCCATATTGTAGCACAAAAACCCTTCTTATGTCAAGGCTCCTACGAACTTCTACATAATCTGGAATGTGGTGAAGTAACTTCCTACGTCGAAGCTCTCTCTACAATGTAGTTTATAGTCTAGTGCCTACTTTCAACTGCAGGTGGCACTAAGACTTTTCTCTTTTCTTCAGAGAAAAATTGTAGGGGCAGGGTTGTCTCTATACAGCATAAACCTATTGCCATTTACTCTTCCTTAAACCAATTCTCCCTTTAACTTTGCTAATTGAACTGCACCTCCATTAGTAATATGCTTAATAATGTATGGGCCCAACCAATGCATCTTGAATTTTCCTGGAAATTTTACAAACTAACTGTCATAAAGGAGAACAAGGTCTCCTTCATAGAACTTCTTATGCTTAATATGTCTATCATGTTATGCCTTTTCCCTTGCTTTCTGTACTTGCTAATGGAATCCTGCTAGAAATCTATCTTCCTCCAACGCAAGCAACTACGACATTATTTCCTCCACTATATCAGGGTCTACCATATCTGTAAAAGTTGCAATCCTCAAGCTAGGCATGATGTACTCCATGGGCATCAATTTTTTTTTCCCATAAACTAACTTGAAGGGTGTCTGTCCTCAACTTTTTACATGTGGTCCTATAAGCCCATAAAATTGTTGGAATCCTGAGGTGCCAGTCATCTCTATTCACATTGCATATCTTAGTAAGTGCATTCTCCAAAATTTTATTAAATGCTTCTATTGTTCCATTGACTTGAGGGTGATAAGGGGTACTCTTATGGTGATAAACTTGGAACTCCTGAGTCAACGCTTCAATAGTCTTATTTAGGAAGTGTAAACCTTGGTCACTCATCAAAATCTCCGACATCCAAATCTAGACAATATGTACTCAAAAATAAATTTTGCAGCAGTCCCTGTGCTTCAGTTCCTTACTGGTTGTGCTTCGACCCATCTTGTCAAGTAATCAGTTGCTGTAATTATGTACCTTGCACTAGTGCTCTTTCCAGGTGGGTTGATGGGTCCAACAAAATCAATAATCCACTTATCAAAGACCTTTAATGTAACTTGTGCTATCAATGGCATCTAATATCTTTTAGAAGGCTTCCCTGTTCTTTGACACACATCACATGCTCGACAATACTCCTTCACATCTTTATGTAGTGTAGGCCACCACAATCCTGCTCTTAAAATATTTTGTGCAGTAGCTTTTCCTACATAGTGTCCACCAGTTGTGACCCCATGAGCCTCTCCTATAATCATCTGTCCTTCATTTTCAGGAGCATATCTACGTAGTATCTCATATGGTCCCATCTTATATAAATGTCTTGTGATTAATGAAAAGTCAGTTGCCTTAACCACTAATTATTTCTTTTACTGCATAGTATACTCTGAAGGAGCCATTCCTATGGTAAAAAACTGAATGATATCTGCAAAATGGTCATCTGCCACTCTCATTGCAAATAATTACGCATCAGGGGGATTATCCTCTATGCTGGTTGGTTCTTCCCCTATTTCCAGTCTTCACATATGGTCAGGTCCCACATTTAGTCTCCCTGGTTTAACAACGATCTCAAATTCATATTGCTGGAATAACATTAACCATATGCAAATATTTCCTCCTAAGACAAGCTTATTAACTAAATACTTCAGTGCAGAATGATCTATAAACATTTTAAAGTGTGACCCCAACAAATAGTGTCTAAACTTCTACAAAGCATACACCATGGCCAGTCCTTCCCTTTCTGTAGTGGTGTAATTCTTTTCTTCTTTAGATAACTTTCTGCTTGCAAAAGTTATAGGATGATGACTCTCTCCTACACCAGGTTGTGACAATACCACTGCCAAATCTATACAAGAGGCATCCACATGGACATGGAATTCCTTATTCTAATAAAGAAACACTAGTATAGGTGCAGTTACCATTTTTTCTTTCAATATGTCGAAGCTCTTCTGACATTCTTCATTCCAATGAAAAGTTATATCCTTTTTCAAAAATTTCTCCATAGGTACAGTGATATGAGCATACCCCTTGATGAGCTTCCTATAATACCTAGTATGTCCCAATGTAGTGTGAAGTTGTCTTACTATCTTAGGTGGAGAAAAGTTCACAATGATATCAATCTTAGCAGGGTCCACCATTAGTCCTTGCTTACAAACAATATGTCCCAACAATATGCCGAAAGGTACACAAAATATGCACTTCTTTAGGTTCAAAGAGATATGATATTGTCTACATGTGTCGAGAATAAGTATTAAACTTCCAACATGTTTTCTCAACAATCCAAATACTTTCCAATCATCAAAATATACCTCTAAAAACTTGTGGATGTATTCCTTAAAAGTTGCGACCACCACCATAGAAAATATAGCAGGGGCATTTTTTAATCCAAAAGGCATTATTGTGTATTGATATGAGCCCCATTATGTAGCAAATGTGGTCTTATGCTGATCTTCAGGTGCAATCCTAATTTGATGATAACCTGAGAATCCATCTGTAAATGAGTAAGCTTCTTGACCTCCTACATTGTCTAGCACTTCATCTATGAAAGGGGTAGGGAAGGGATCATGTAAACATGCATCATTCAACTTTCTCAGATCAACACAGATCCTAATTTCTCCTTGAGTCTTCTTCTCTTGCACCACCATAGGACTCACCCATTCTGATTCTTCTATAGGTTCAATAATTCCTGCTGTTATCATCTTATCAAGCTCTACTTTCACTTTCTCCTTGTACTTCAGGTTCAGCCTGTAAGATCTTTGTTTGACTGGCTTAACATCAGGCTGAAGGGGAATCTTCATGACTCCTAGATCTCCTATTATACCCTTCATTTATCAAAACTTGGTGGGAAACAATTCTTGATATTCATGAAATAAGTATGTAACTTTACTGATTGTCTCCTCATCCCAATAGTCTCCTATTGTTGCAAACTTGGGTTCCTTCTCTAATCCCATGTTCACCTTCTTGGTCTTGAGTGGATTTGTTATGTTTGGTATCTCTACCTCAGGTCTAGTAACTTCATGGTATCCTTATGACTCTGCTATTTCGTTCTTACGAGGATCTTCTTCTTCATCTACAGTAAGGTTATAACACTCTAGTGTATTTTCTATCTACGCAACCCAATCAGGTTGCTGCCATGTCAATGGGGTTACATTCTTAAAGATCCTCTTATTGACTGTCTGAAGGGCCAAATCTATGTATGGTAATCATCCTCAAATCTGAATTTTAATATGAAGTCATTAACCATGTCTGCCCAGTTCATGTACCATGTCGAATCTCTGTTTCTAGATACCAATTCTTAGGGATTGTCTCTAATGTATGAATGGATTTATGTACCCATTCTTGTTGTGGAATCTCCTTCCATGCTTTAGTGCATAGCTAGATATGTTTCCTAGGATTAGTCTCACCATCATATTTTATCTCCATCTCTGTATCTATCTGTTTCCTAGGATTAGTTTTCACTAACCAAGACTTTGCATGCACTTCTTTATTAAAACCACACTTATCCACCAGGTTAAGATTAACATAACTATAATTAAATCTAGGGTTAATCAAAATAGAAACAACTTGATCACAAAGGTTACCATCCAACTCGATAATATACGCCTAGTGATCTTCCTTCCTGTTATCCAGTGCTTCATAGATCCGAGGAATACATTTTCCAACATCCCCCATTTTATGTGCCTCCTGAGCACTGTAGATATGTAGCCTACCACCCTGATGTTGTGGCAAATCTATTCTGCGATGCTCTCCTCAACAATTCCAACATTGCAAGGACTTCTTGCCATCACCCTTGTTTTGTTCCTCAGATCGAAATCCTTGTCCTCTGTCAGATTAATTGAAATTCTTAGGTGGTGTTGAATTTTTTTGTTACCTATGTCTTGAGGTCTTGTTTGCTTCTTATCCCATTTTACTTTATTCTTCTCATTACCTTTCCAAACCTACTTAGTCTTAGATCCATGCTTTGATTTCTCATAACAATGCTTTAGCTTCGTTATGGCTTCCCTCAATGATATAGGCTCATCAAACTCAATCCTGTCCTTGAATGGTACTGGAAACCCACTGATGAATCTCAGAATCTTGGCCTTATCCTCCTTAAGTTAAGGCACATACCTCAATAACTCCAAGAATCTGCTAGTGTACTCCTTGTCTATTATAGATCCCATCTTCAGCTCATAGAACTCCTTTTCCCTATCATCATAGTATCTTTTCGATAAATACCTATTCCCAAAAAGTCTCTGGAACTAGCTCCAAGTCAAATCCTCTTCATGAATACCTCTGACATGTAGATATTCCCACCATATGTTTACTTTACCTTTAATACTCAATGTAGCTATTATGGCCTTCATGTTCTCTGAGTAACCATGCAATATGAATAATTATTCATCCCAAGAAACTAGGCTTCTGCATCCTCTGACTTCTTCATTTCCCCATCAAATGTAGGTGATTTTGCTTTCTTGAACTCATCCAACAAATATCCTCTGTCACTCCTCCTGTAAGGATGATAATGATGATGACCATGATAATTATTTGAAACAGAAATAGCATAAATCCCATTTCCATTTCCTTGTCTATCATGTGTATCCAAGAATCTTCCATCTTTAACCATGTCATCTCTATCCAACCTGTGCCCGCGATGTGACCCGCTACCATATGCTCCATTAGTCCTGTACTCCTACCCATGACTGATTCTAAGCAGTCCTTGTCTCTACAAGTCTAACATGCCCTGAAGAACCAACATAGATCCATCTTAAGTGCAAATCTAACATGAGTCGAGAGGGATCAAATTTCTTCACATGCAAATTTTTTTTAGAGTGAAAAATAAAGTGTGTTATTTTTCATTGTTTTAAATTGTATTTGTGAATGCTAAATAAAGTATATATATGACCAAATAAATGTTTTAAATATATAGACTTATTTTTTTATAAACTTAAACATCTTACTCACACATTTTTTTGCTTCTAATCACTTTACAACATATTCATTTTTTTTTATAGTCAACATTATTTTTCTATTTAGAACATAATTTTTATTTTAAAGGGGAATGGATGAACAGACAAACTTACACATCCCCTGATACTAGGCTATAGAATGAGCCTCTCGGCTCTCTCTTGTTCCCTAGCAAGTATCTCTTCTGATTGAATGATTCGGTTATTATCTTCTTTGCTACTCCTTATTTCTACCTTCAAACTCCTCAAAGTGTCTGCTATGTCAGGAGAATATCTCTCACATGTTGCTAATCTAATATATAGGGAGAATCTTGTGAGTTTTATTATACCATATTGCTAGTCATCTTTGATATTCTCTTCCCGCAATGTATATCATGTCAGCTAAACCAAATTATAAACAAACCAATGTACCTTAGTGTAGTTTAGGGGAGGATCTCTCATCTACAAGATCAACTAGATTAGCACAATACATGCATAATTATAATCATCACAAGATATAGACATCATCTTAATCGTCATCTAGTTACCATACATAATGACACAATTATAACACCGAATAGGTACTATGCATAACAAACATATGGATGACACACATGCATAACAATACATACACAATCAACATACATTTATGACAACACATCTTAAAAACAACATCATCATCTTTTGTATGGCATCACATTGAATGGAAACAATGTCCAGTAGCATGCATACATAACAAACACATAGATCACAAGCATAATGAACATATATGCAACTGACATGTACGCATGACAACACATTCATCCAAAGAGAAAGGAGAACCAAACATCACCTAAGGAGAACAAAACCATGCTCTGATTCTACTGTGTAACACTGTCCTCCCACATGTATCCAAGCTAATCAGCTAGTCCGGGTAAACATGTGATCAATAGTTACTATAATATGATTCAACACCCCATGTACAATTACAAAAGTGGAACAGATAAGACAAGACCAATCTGACCTTCATGAGGTGTTACAAAACCTTCAAGAGCTAACCAACCCATTTAGGTGTCCAACCCCTAAGATAACCTGATGTTTTGCTAAACTAGAACCCTAGTCACTCCCATGACAAGGCATGCATCCAACTCAGACCCTCGAGTCACTCCCACAACAACCCCATATTCTAAGCCACTTTTTTAGGGCTAAAACTCAGACCTTTGCCTAGAACTTAATGAAACTTCCAGAAATGATATTTGACGACGATATAAGATTACTGATGCAAACACTTGGAAAAGGACTTGCCCGGACTCCTACTAGCCATGACAGGAAATTCGTCAAAAATGTCATGAACATGTAATCTACAGGTCATAACACCAAACCTGAACATAGGGATCTCATACTTATCTGAGAATTGTCAAGGATAACAATGTCTAGTATGAATAGTTGCATTGTTATATATTATGTCATTCATTCACTAACATTTCATATACTAACCAATAATGATGATATCTATACATCAAGATTATCATAAAACATGCTCATAACCATCAAACAACCAGAGATATATCAATGATGAAATAACTATTAAAGCCACATAATGACAAGCACATTTACTCATGAAAATACCAAAGGAAAATTAGCTCTTATTAACATATGCAATTCCAACCAATTCAGGGACTTCCATGTACCACCCGACCATAGATGGGATGAACCAAATCTCTCTTTCATCTAATCACCCCTGCACCATATTCCAAGCATGAATGTGGGATCTCATGAAATAAATCAAACAAAACTTAACTAGGGCTTCTAGATGCCAAACCACCTCAACCCTCAACTAGTGATTCCAACTCATGGTCAGACACCACTTAAAATCACCAGATCGGTCTCTACTCAAGCTGTCCAGGGCTCCAGAGTGTTTATTACAACCAAGGCTTCCAGGACTAGTAACTCAACCCATCTGTTTTTGAGCTCCAAAGAGTTTGTCCAATTAGGGCTTCCAGGACTAGTAACTCAACCCACCAAGGGCTCCATAGAGTTTGTCTAACCAAGGATTCCAGGACTAGTAACTCAACCCAAGATGTTACAGGGCTTATAAAGCGTTTGTCCAACCAAGGCTCCAGGTACTAATAACTCAACCCACATCCATAAGGAACATGAGAACCAATCGGAAAATAAAAGGACAGAAACCCACAACACCATGGCTATCCAAGAAATGGCAAGGCTAGGAAAAACCATTGTCAATCAAGGAAATCCTCCATGCAAATGACAAATCATAACCAAGAAACCACATGCATGTGCCATGCATGCCAAAAATAGTAAGGAAATCATACATGCAACTGTCCTCTTGTGTTTTCCTTCTTTTCCTTTGCCTCCTTACTCCAAATCCCAAGTAAGCCACACTCCTCAAAGAGTGCTCCAAGAAAAATCTAAGTGTCCAAGAGTATGAGAGAGAGAATAGAAGGGAGATCTCCAAGCTAAAACTGATAAAAGGTTGTGCACTAATAATCATAATCATTTTTATCATTGAGGCATCTATTTTCTTCATTTTCCATTATTTTCCCCCATTTTCCTCCTCACATGCAAATTGTGACCTTTCACCTTCCTTTTCTCCTATTTTCCATTATTTTCATAAATAAAATTCCACTAAATACCTCATTCATTTCCAAAACCTTTGCCATTTCCTTTCCCAATTTTCATAGCCATTAATTGATCACAAGTGATCCCCATCACTATGTTTTTCCAAACATTTAACTTGGAATATGTGTCCCATTACCTTGGTTATTATTTTTCTTTATTAACTTTAATACATGGATTTTTTACTAGGGTTGTTACAAAACCCTCCCCCTTGGGGGAACATTATGCTCAATGTTCAATGACACCCACATCCAGAAAGATTGCTTAAAAGAAAAACATACTGCCCATGGAGATTTATAACTTAGCTCGTTGCCAAATTTATAATGATCAACTTGCTGAGAAGAAAACCAACATAACCACCATGGAAATCATAACAACATCACAACCATAACATCTATTAGAGCTTTATAACACAACTCGTAGTAATATTTACATCCATATACATATATACATATACCAACACAACACATCGAAACATATACCAAAAGACATCTGCTCAACTAGCGAATAGAGAAGGATACATAGCCCGCATATGATCAACCATCTCCCATGTAGCTTCATCAAGCCTAAAGTGCTTCCATTACACTTTAACCTTCTTGATTTCTCAGTTTCGAAGCATGAGCATCTTTCTCTACAAAATTCACTGAGGATCCGACTAGAATTCTTCTTCTCGCTTCACATGCAATATAGACCAGTCAATCACATGATCATCATCTTTAGCATACTTTTTAAGCAATGCCACATGGAAAACATCGTGGACTTTCAATTTCGGAGGTAGTGCAAGTTGATAGGCTACTGGTCCAATCCTCTCAAGAATATTGAAAATCTGACAAAACTAAGGTGCCAACTTGGCACATGATCCAATCCTCAAGGAGCTCTTCTTGGGCTTGATGCGCAAGTACACTTGTTCCCCAACCCGAAATTCCTTAAACATCCTGTTCTGATCTACCTAACCCTTGTTTATCTTGTGTTGCATTTAGATTATTCTTGATTACCTTCATTTCTTGTTCCATCTCTACCAACATGTCCAGTCTTATCAGCACCTTGTTCAGTGTATCACTGCAACTGATGGGAGAGTTACAACTCTGCCCATAGAGCGCCTCAAACAGATTCATCCTTAGTGACTCCTCATACCCATTTTTGTAAGAGAACTCTACGAATGGAAGATAATCTTCCCACATTCGTTGCTGATGCATGACGTACATTCTCAACATGTCCTCCAAAATCTTGTTGACTCTCTCTGTCTATCCATCTGTTTGTGGATGAAAATTTATATTGAAGGTCAACTCTATGCCCATCCCTAAAAATAACTCTTTCCAAAACCTATAAGTGAACTAGGCATCCCTGTCTAACAAAATCTTCTTCGGAACACCATGCAACCTCACTATCTCTTTGATGAAGACCTGTGATACATCATTAGCTGAATAAGTATACTTCATTGGAATGAAGTTAGCTACCTTTTTCAACTTGTCAACCACAACCATGATGGAATCATGGTATCTAGATTTCCTCAGAAAACTTGTAATGAAATCCATGGAAATGACCTCCCATTTCCACTTTGGAATCATAATCGATTATAGGAATCCACCTTGGTGCTTACATTCTGCCTTTACCTTTTGAAAATCCAAGCATCTAGCCACAAACTCTGCCACTTCCTTCTTCAAATGTATCCAATAATAGAACTTATTCACCGTTTTCAATGTCTTCTAATATCCTAGGTGAACTGAATATGGCTTAGCATGAAATTCCCTCAAGATAAACTTCTTGAGATCATTGTTGTCCAAAACATATATCATGTCCCTAAATCTGACCAAACCATTTGTTGTGAGATGGTAGTCCACATCTTGATCACATGTAACATGTTGTAACTTGTGCATAAGCTTCCTATACCTATCATCATGTTGTCCTTCCTACAAGATTTGATCCTATAAATATGTCCCATAGGAGCTCATAGATGCTATGTGATTTACTTGCACTGATCTCCTGCTAGGAGCATATGCAACCGTGTTCTATTAACCTTTAATATACTTGATCTCAAAGTTGAACTCATTGATCGTGGCCAACCATGTGGCTTGTCTAGCATTCAGATTTGATTAGTCAAATAGATATCTCAATCAACTATGATCGCTCATCAATAAAAACCTCCTACCAAGAAGGTAGTGCCTCCACATATTCAAAGGATGAACAATCGTTGCCAACTCAAGGTCATGTGTAGCATAATTCCTCTCATGCTCATTCAGTTTCCTTGATTCATCGCATACTAATTGTCCTTCCTGCATAAGGACTCCACCAAGTCCTATCTTGCAAAAATTTGTACATACCACAAACTCTTTGACTTGATTTTCAATCTTTAAAACTGGAGCATTTGTCAAAAAATGCTTCAGTTGCTCAAAACTAGATGCACATTCCTCTGTTCATTCAAATTTCTTACCTTTCATATGCAATGATGTAATGGGATAGACAATCCGAGAGAAGTTCCTGATGAATCTCCTATAATAACCTGCTAACCCCATGAATGATCTTACCTCATTCAAATTTCTAGGAGTTCCCCATTCCATGATAACTCTGATCTTTCTGGATCAACTGCTATTGCCTTCCTTGGAATCCACATGTCCCAACTAATGTACCTTTGTTTGTAAGAAACTGCATTTACTGAGCTTGACGTATAACTGATTCTCCCTCAACAATCTCAACATTGCTTCTAAGTGTTCGACATGCTCTTCCTCATTCTTAGAATATACCAATATATCATCAATGAATACAATAACAAACTTGTCCATATAAGGATGCAACACACTATTCATAAGGCACATAAAAGTAGCTAGAGTATTAGTCAAACCAAATGGATATACAACAAACTCATAATGGCCATACCTAGTCTGGAAATTATCCTTATAGATGTCTTCTTCCTTAATGCGTACCTGATGGTATCTTGATCTCAGATCAATATTTGAGAACACTGTTGATCCCTTCAACTGGTCAAACAAATCATGAGTTCTCTACAATAAATACCTGTTCTTGATGGTCACCTTGTTTAATTGCCTATAATCAATGCATAAATTGAGAGAACCATCTGTCTTCTTCACAAACAACACTGGTGCACCCCAAGGCAATACATTTGGCCTGATGCATCTTTTGTCAAGAATTTCCTTCAACTACAACTTTAATCCCACTAACTTTGGTGTGCTCATCCTATATGTTTCCTTTGATGCCGGTGTTTCCTCTGCACCAACTCAATAGAAAATTCCAATTTCCTGTGAGGCGGAAAATTTGAAATCTTTGTCGGGAACACATCTTAAAACTGTTGTAAAACCTGATACCTCCTCAAGACATACACGTCCTCAACTTCCTTACCTTTATGACTAGAAAGATGCATCGCAAATAACATACACCCTTTTCTGCGACTACGCTTGGATTTCATTGTTGTCACCATTCTAATTGATGTTGCCTTCTTCTTACCCTACAAGATTCTTAGTTCTCCATTATCATCCAAGCACTCAATATCCTTGTCATAAAAATCCACCTTGGTCTTATGAAAATACAACCAGTCCATACCCAACAACATACAGTATGATCCCAAGGGAAGCATATTCAAATGCATTGAGGTAGACATACCATTCAACTACAATTCACATGCTCTTACTCAATGATTAATTCTCTTCCTAGTACCTGTAGCCAAATGCACTAACCAAGATTCTATGTGCACTTCTTTATTCAAATCACATTTATCCACCATGTTAGGATTAACATAACTATAATTAGATTTAGGGCCAATCAAAATAGAAACAACTTGATCACAAAGCTTACCATCCAACTTGATAATAGACGCCTATTGATCTGCCTACTTGTTATCCAGTGCTACATAGGTATGAGGAATACTCTTTCCAACATCCCCCACTGTCTGTGCCTCCTAAGCACTATAGATTTGTGGTCTACCACCCTGATGTTGTGGATTCTTGCCATCACCCATTGTTCTGCTCCTCAGACCAAAATCCCTATCTTCTATCAGATGCATTAAACTTCTTAGGTGGTGTTGCATTCTCTTTGTTACCCATGTCTTGAGATATTTTTCACTTCTTATCCTATTTTCCTTTATTCTTCTCATTACCTTTCCAAACCTACTTAGTCTCATATCTGCACTTTTATTTCTAGTAACAATGTTTTAGCTTCCCGATGGCTTCCTCGAATGATCTAGGCTCATCAAAATCAATCATGTACTTGAATGCTACCAACAACCCACTGATGAATCTTTGAATCTTGGCCTTATTCTCCTTAAGATAAGGCACATACCTTAATAACTCCAAGAATATGCTAGTGTACTCCTCATCGGTCATATATCCCATCTTCAACTCATATAACTCCTTTTTCCTATCATCATAATATCTCCCTGATAGATACTTCTTCCTAAAAAGAATCTTGAACTCACTCCAAGTCAACTCCTCTTCATGAATACCCCTGACATTCTTTACATCTTCCCACCATATGTTTCCTTTACCTTTAAGATTGAATGTAGCTATTTTGGCCTTCACGTTCTCTGAGTAATCGTGCAATCTGAAGAACTTATTCATCCCAAGAAACGATGATTTTTCATCCTCTGACTTCTTCATTTCCCCATCAAATGTAGGTGGCTTTTCTTTCTTGAACTCATCCAGAAAATAGCCCCTATCACTCCTCCTACAAGGATGATAAAGATGATGACCATGATACCTATATGAACTAGAAGTATATTAAAGCCCAAGTCCACTGCCTCATCTATCAGCCGTATCCAAGAATCTTCCATCTCTAACCATGTCATCTCTATCCAACCTGTGTCCACCATGTGACCTACTACCATATGCTCCATTAGTCTTATGCTCCTACCCATTACTGATTCTAAGTTGTCCCTGTCTCTGCAAGTCTCAAAAAATTTGAAGAATCATTGCATTGACCTCTGCTTGTTTCTCTTGTACCGTAGCAAGTATCTCTTATGATTGAATAATTAGATCGTTATATTATTGGCAAATCCTTATTTCAGCCTTCAAACTTCTCAAAGTGTTTGTTATGTCAGGAGAATATCCCTCACCATGTTGCTCATCTGATCTATAGGAAGAATCTTGTTAGTTGTAGTCTACCATCTTGCTAGTGATTTTTTATCTTCTCTTCCTGAAAGGTATATTGTGTTAGCTAAACCAAATTATAAGCAAACCAACGTACCTCAGTGTAGTTCAGGGAAGGATCTCTCGTCCGCAAGATCAATGAGATTAGCAAAATACATGTATAATCATAATCATCATAGTATATAGACATCATCTTAATCGTCATCCAGTTACTATGCATAATTCCATAATTATAACACCGACTAGGTACTATGCATAAGAAACATATGGATGACACAAATGCATAAAAATACATACGCAATTGACATACATTCATGAGAACACATTTTAAAAACAACATCACCATCTTCTACATGACATCATAATGGCAGCAATGACCAATACCATGCATACATAAAAAACACATAGACCACAAGCATAATGAGCATATATGAAACTAACATGTATGCATGACAACACATTCATCCAAACAAAAAGGAGAACCAAACATCACCCAAGAAGAATGAAACCATGTTGTGATACCATTATACAACACCCTCCTCCCACATTTACCCAAATTAACTGACCAAGCAGAGTAAACATGTGATGAAGAGTTATTATTATGTGATTCAACTCCCCATGTATAGTTAAGGAAGTGGAGCTGACAAGACAAGACCAATATGACCTTCTTAAGGAGCTACATAACCTTTAGGAGCCAACTAACCCCTTCAGGTATCCAACCCCTGAGAGAACTTGATGTTTTGCTGAACTAGACCACTGGTCACTCCCATGACAAGGCATGCATGCGACCAAGACCCTCGAGTTTCTCCCACAACAAAGCATCCTTGCGACTATGGCCCTTTTCAGGAATTTATGTGCCAACGACCTGAGATTCTGAGCCACTTTTTCAGAGCTAGGATGCAAGCCTCTTCTTAGAACTTCATGAAACTTCTAGAAATGATATATGACAATGAAATACGATTACCAATTCAAACACTTGGACTTTCCCATATCCCTACTAGCCATAATAGGCCTTCCGTCAAACACATCATGAACATGTAATCTATAGGTCATAACAATAGATCTAAACATAGGGATCTCATACTTATCTAAGAATTGTCAAGGACGACTGATGTCTCCTCCCAATAGCTGCAATGTTATCTATGAAGTCATTCATTACCTAACATTTCATATACTAACTAAGACATGATGAGAGACATACATCAAGATTATCATAACTAGAAAATAACCAAAGATATATTGATGATGAAACAACTATAAAAGCCACTTAATGACAAACAAATTTATTCATGAAAATACCAAAGGAAAAGGAGCTCTTATCAACATATGCAAATCCAACCAAGTCGGGGAATTCCACGTACCGCCCAACCATAGATTGGGCTAAACCAAATCTCTATTTCAGCTAATCAGCCCCATGCCATATTCCAGCTTAACCCTCAACCAGTGATTCCACCTCACAGTCAGACATTACTAACCATCACCAGATCGATCTCTACCCAAGCTGTCCAAGTCTCTAGAGAATTTGTTCCAACCAAGGTTTCCAGGACCAGTAACTCAACCCACAACTACTGCTGGGATCCAAAGCGTTTGTCTAACCAGGGGTTCTAGGAATAGTTAACTCAACCTACTAAGGGTTGCATAACGTTTGTCCAACCAAGACTTCCAAGACTAGTAACTCAACCCAAGTTCTTACAGGTATTCGAGAGTATTTGTCTAACCAAGGCTCTAGGAACTAGTAACTCAACCCACAACCATAAGGAAGATGAGAACCAACTAGAAAACAAAAGGAAAGAAACCCACAACACCATGGTTATCTAGGAAATGGCAAGGTTAGGAAACAACACTATCAATCCAACCAATCTTCCATGCTAATTGAAGATCATAACCACGAAACCACATGCATGTGCCATGCATGCCAAAACTAGCAAGGAAATCATACATGCAATTTGGTACTTGCAAGCAAAACCTGTTGTAGCTACTGGTCTGTCACACGGAATCTGTCAAGGGTGCGGACACGACTGACCTTCCTAGAAGTCTAAGACATTCTAATGACAAACAAGACAAAATGGAATGATCTTTCTCTAAATACACCTTTTACAACATGAAAACTACAAGTGTTTAGGCTTACCTTATTCCAAAACGCTGTTGTTGAAGTCCGTTCTTGACGATCCGGATGAGCTCCTCCTTCAAGTCAATTCCTGCAACCACAAACAATCAAACAATTACCAAGCACTTGCATTTCATATAATAAAACATATATTCAACATGCAGACCAAGGAACACATGAAATAACTCATTAACACAAGCTATTGAGAAAAATAAACCAGTTTGTATTAATAACGAAACAAAGAAACTCTTACAACCTGGCCTTGGTGTTGTGCAAGTTCCTCCCAGGGTCCATCAAGGGTTTTCCTCTACTTTGACAAAGCTCACCCTCTCCCAAGTAGAATCAAGTGAAGACAATCTCTCCTCACAAAGGCTCTAATGGAAGACCTAAATCCTGCAGCATTTACCCAAAGAAAATGTATAGCTCCAACCTCCTCTCCTTCTGGCTCAATGCCTTTATTTATAGTGCTGTAAAGAGGTTATTCAGGTCCACTATCAATGGGATCATCCCCCTCTATGGGTGGGATAGCTCCCTTATTGATGGGATAAGTTCCCCCTTAATAGAGATACATGAACCAACTGGAGGCGCATCCATTTCATCAAACCGACCTCTAGAATGTTCTAGAAGTAACCACAAGTAACTTTTTCAAGATAAAACTCGCGCATTTTGCCTTTTACAGAGGGACGCACCTGTCCCTTAACATACAGAGCGTCCATGGACGCAGATTTTGTGAACAGGGTCAGCGTCCCCGCAGGTAAGGCTAGAGAGAACCTGCGACCCCAGAGATAAACATAGTTTTTACAAGACTTTCTCTCTTCTTTGAGTTTGAGATGGATAACAGAGGCATGAGACTTGCCTAAGAGGGTAGCATGACTGTTGATTTGAGCCATACTAACTGTAAGTAGTCAAGGTGACATTTTTTAGTGTAACAGATTGCCCCCTAAAGTGCGAAGCCTGGAATAGAATAGGGTTTTGTAATTCTAGGAAGGGTGAAGCGCTTTATCATTTCAAGGATTGCCTTGTGGATGGCCTGGTTGGAACCTGCAATTTTCAACACAAAATACATGGATAAGATTATATCATCACTGAGGTAGGCATTCCCATACTCAGATTCAAAACTTTAACTAATGGACTAACTATTCTGATACAGGAATGATCTTGCAGTACATCATTTTTATAGACTTTTGTAGACACAGTATGGACGCAGCCATCTGTTTATGATTAGTCTACATAGATAATGAATACAAAACTCCTCGCAGCCTGGATGGTAGAAACTAGATCCAGGGTCTTCACTTCTACTTCCCGAATTGGTACGATTCTAGCCATGTGATTAAATGATTCGATGTCGAACATGGTAGAAACCACTTGATTACCAGTCAATGATGTAAACTGTTAACAAGCGTGAGAGAAACCACCAGTAATGTCAATGGTTCTCAAAGTACCAAGCACAACCCGTGAAATGTGAATAGATGTTTTGATGTCGAACACTTCACGGAATCCTCTGATCGAAAGTCAATGATGTAAACTGACGTCAAAGGCGAGAAACCTGCCATTGATGCATGCAGACTTCAAGGTACTGTCGATTCCTAAGTCATCTTTCTAGATAATGTGTCGATGTCGATAGAAAGCGACCCGTTGCAGGCAAGCCCGCAACACGAAATCATTGTTCAAGTTGAAGAAATGTTGCTGTAAGGACTGACTCAGGGATGGTCAAATGGATGACAAGTATTTTGCAGATGAAAGTTTTTTCTTGCAGACCTCTTGAACACATAACGACACAACAGATGGTTTGGTGACGTATAACTCAAAGTTAACCCCTGGAACCCGGTTAAAGACTTTCAAAGTGATTTGGTCAACTGTGAGGTAAAAGATTTCCCAACCCAGGTGAATGAAAAGTGTCGTGTTCAAGAGTGGTAATAAAGTTTCTTCTGAGACAAAAGGTGACAAACAGGTTCATTCTTCTCTCTTTTCCCCCACCATTTCTGGCAAGTACCTCTTTATTTTTAACAAGCTTGAGGAGGATAACATATGCTTGATTATAAGCTCATCCTTCGGACGAGTCCAACCTAGTTTAAATTCGAACCCTAGGAAGGAGTGGTTCGTTCCTGTTTGTAATTGAACAGGTCCTCTACTGTAAAAGTTTAACGAGCCCAGTATAGGAGAAACTCGGCGTTTTTCAATTTTAGAGAGTCTGAAAAAACTAAAGGAAACTCCACGTTGAACTTTTTCGTATATTTGTGTCCCTCAAGCCCGAAAAAGTATAAAATAATACCTGGGGGAACCGCTTGATCTTGCGACCAAGGAGTACTTTCATAATAGTGTCGTTAACCTGAAAAGTAAAAAGCGATCAAGGACACGTCGTTTTATTTCCTTATCGAGTTCGAAACGACAAAAACCCGGCAATCTTTTCCTGATTTTGCGGTCAGAAAAGAGCTAAAAGGGGACCGTCTTTTAATTCCGTTTTAACGAGTGAAAAAGAAACACTCGGCGATCTTTTCATGTTTTAGGAGTCAGAAAAGGGCTTAAAAGATGACTCTGAAATTTTGTTTGTGAAAAATTACAATTTCCCTCGAAATCCCTTTGTCCTGCACAAAAGCGACACATTACTCATACCTGTTTAAAATAGGCAAAAATACATTCAAAAACATCTTTTCATGGTAAAAAATGAACTAATTCATCCAAAAAACCTATAAAAAGACCTTTTACCATGTCATTTTTACCGTTTCACTGTTGAGGTTGAAAAAGGAGCTTTTGACAAGAAACTTCCCGTGGTCGCTGCGGAAAATCTGACCGTTGGAATCGAACGCCGTCTCATCCAGGTATTTTACACATCCTACTCTGCATTTCTATCCGTTTAGAATCAATTTTTAGGTTTTAGTTTCATTTTTTGGGGGGGTTTTGGTTTTGGAATGCGCCTCTCGGCGGACGCAGGTGCCCTTCGGGTGACCTGCGTCCCCCGACTTTTTCTCATACGGGAAAACGGTCGGAAGACGCAGCCCGCCTTCAGGCCAGCTGCGTCCGGGCGCCCTGTGCTACAAAGCCGGGGTGCGTCCTCCGAGAAACGCGCATTTCAAAACCCCAACTCTCTCAAAAAACCACCAAAAATTCCCAAATTAATTTCTAATTGCTATTTTTGATATGCAGGGCATTAATCATGTTAGACTGGAGAGAAAGAGAGCATGTAGAGGAAGATGAAGCTGCAATAAATCATCAACCTTCCCTGGATGCCCTAAGAGCATGCGGATTATACAAATATTGGACCATACCGGGCATGAGGGGCCAGGTAAGATTTTTGGAATGGCTGGTTGAGCGATGGAACGTACAAGAACAATGCTTTTACATAGGAGGGCACCAGCTCGAGATAGAGCCCTCGGATGTATACTTTCTCACTGGCTTGCCAAACAGAGGTGAGCAACTCAGTCTTGCGGGGACTAGGCCGGGTGGCCAATCCCTTGATAGTCTCCGCGAGAATTGGTGCACACCTGGGGCTCACCATTCAAAAGGCATAGAGATAAAACACATCACTCTGCCGGAACTCAAAGTCATAGCGTTCACGGTTACCAGAATTTGCGGCGCGGCCGCTTTACACATTGCTTCCGGATCCCAAATGCGGATGGCAATTGACTGTTACCAAGGCACCATTTTCAACTGGTGTGAAGCTGTGTCGGCTCATATGAAGAGCCAACTGACCAAGGCAAAGAACGGACGACTAAAGACTTTTGGATATGGGCCTATAGTCGTGAGCTTTGCCTTGGAGAGAATTCCAATGCTGATCCCTCAGCAACTCACTGTTGATATCTTGGGTCCCCAGCAGCCAAAGCTGATACGATGGGTTGCGGTGATGGCCCGGCATCCTGACGAGGGTGCGACAGTAGTTCGATTCTCAGATAGTTATTTTGACTGGTTAGAGGGCCAGCTTTTTGTGATACAGGACTTTCCGTATGCCGGAATGGATTTCAGAGGTGATCCGGACATGGTTCTTCCACAGGGAGAACAATGGGACGACAGAGGTACTTTTTATTTTCACAAGTTTTCTAGTTATGTATTTTTTGTATTTTTTATATATATCGTCTCAAAACTAATAGTAAATCTTTCAAAATGCAGATGTTGGTCCACAGCGTCCAGCCAACCTCCGGCCTTATGATAGACTACATCCAGCTGCACCGGTACCGGCCCCACAGGATGCGACAGCAGAAGTACTAGCTGAGTTGGAGCATGATCTAGAGCGTCTCACGGCAGATATACCTGAGACTACTATGGATGACATTCCTATCAGGCTTCAGCGCTTCGTAGTCGCGGTCCCTGGACCGTTTAGGAGATTTTTGCGTAAGGTAGCCCGCGCAGTGGTGTCGTACAGAGAGCACCACCAGTGATTGACTAGTCACTTTTGTAGTCACATGTGACATTTTTGACTTTTTGTACTATCATTTTGCCGATCATAAGGTGTTTTAAACCTATGATCGAAGACGATGTATATATTTTTTGACACACTTCTATCTATATATATCACTATTACCGGCTTATCTTGTTTAACATATGTGATGAAATGTTTTTAAATTTACTTGCATGATTATCGTAAATGTCTGTCCAACATTCGAGAAGCAATTGCATCTGCTAATGTATTCAAAGACCTTGGAATATGTTGATATTCAATGTAATCAAATTCACGTTCCAAGAGACGCACTCTCAAAAACAACCTTAATAACACAGGATTTCTAATGGCATAAACTCTATTAAGCTGTAATACAACAAGTTCAGAATCTAACCTCACTATCAAACGTCGAATTCCAAATGAAATAGATTCGGATAATAATTCAACCACTGCACTGTATTCTGCAATGTTATTCGTTGTTTGACCGAGGCTTACCCCATGCATAGAAACTAACTCGTCAGAGGGCGAATAGATAACCCAAGCTGCGGAAGAGATATTCCGTGTATTACGACAAGCACCATCAGCAAATCCAATGTATGTTTGGAGAGGCGTCGACATCTACAATATCAAGAGTAAAACCAAGATAAGCCAGAATAATGACGAAAAACCACACTTGCTAAGCTAAGCACACTGACTAAACTAACACACTTGCTAGCTAGAAAGAAAATCTAACCTATCTAAAAATTTCTCCATACCCATCATTTTAAGCATAATACCTCTTTAGGTAAAGTCCATTTCTGGGTTTACCCAAAGAGTCCCCATCAAAATCAACTAACTCATAAGCCCCTTTTGCTAGCTTTCGCTTTACAATGTAGGGCCCATGCCACATGGGAACGAATTTTCCGGCACCTAGCTTATCGTTAGCTTGATCATATAATAGTACTAGGTCTCCTTCCGAAAAACTTCGAGGGGTTACATTTTTATCGTACTGAGCTTTCATTCGTTTCGCGTGAGTCTCGATAGCTAAAGTAGCGTCACGTCGAGTCTCATCTAATTTAGCCAAGTATAATAACCGTTTCTCCTCTTCGGAAGTAGCTGGAAGTAATTCGACAGCCATTTGAAGTGATGGGATTTCGCATTCAATAGGTAACACAGCTTCTAAGCCATAAACTAGCTGGAAAGGGGTGAAACCTGTTGAATTTTTCACTGAAGTTCGATATGCCCATAGCGCCGAAAATAACATGTTATGCCAATTCGTTCGATGGATACCAATGATCCGTCGAATCATGATGACTAGAACTTTGTTGATTGACTCAACCAAACCGTTGGCTTGCGGATAATAAGGAGTAGAGCTATCGTGGCGCAAACCAAGCTGGCTTGTAAGCTCAGTCATCATGACGTTTCGAAAATGGCTCCCATGGTCAGTAATGATTGCTTGTGGGACACCAAACCTAGTTATGATATGATTGAATACGAAAACTGCAGCTGTCTTGCCGCTTGCGTCGAATGTAGGCATCGCCTCGGCCCATTTTGTAAAATAATCAACCGCGAGGATGATATACGCATGCCCCCCGGCCGAGTGAGGGTTACAAGTAATAAAGTCAATGCCCCATTTGGCGAATGGACCAGCGGCAATTATAGGGTGGAGAGGAGCAGGTGGAGCGCGCATCTTTCGATCAAACACTTGACAGTTGTGGCATGTTCTGACAGCAAGGATACAATCTTTAAACATAGACGGCCAGAAATAGCCAGCGCGCAACACCTTCTGAGCTGTGGCATACCCAGACATATGACCGCCACATGCTCCAGAGTGACAATCATTCAAAACTCTCTCAGCCTCTTCGTGAGTTAAACAACGTCGAAAAACTAAGTCTGCCCCCCGGCGATAAAGTGTATCTCCAATAATTCTGTATTGCTGGGATCGAAACCGAATTTTTCGACGGTCTTCCTTGGAAGCTTCAGGCCGAAAGGTTTGGGTTTGGAGATAGATGATTATATCCCCATACCACGGATCTAAAGTGCTAATAAGAAACAAAGATTCGTCCGCAATGGACTCCTCTGCCACAGTCTCTGTGTCAGCACTCGGGAAATCACACATCAATTCCGCAAAAACTAAAGATTTCTTAGACTTGGACTTCTCGAACTCCAAGTCGAACTCTTGCAGGATAACAATCCATTTAGAGTACTTGCCCCCTAGCAGTTGTTTTGTCAAAATATAAATCATAGGGTTGCAATCCGAAATAACTGTAGTCTTGCGGAGAAGAATGTAGTGACGAAAACGCTGGACAGCTTGAACGGCTGCCAGGGCCAATTTCTCCACATGCGAATATTTTAACTCAGTGGGATTTAAGGTTCTACTAAGATAATATATCACATGCTCTGCTTTGAATTCATCTTCTTGAACTAACACCATTCCAATGGTGGAATGCGAAGCTGCGAGGTATAAGAAGTAGTCCTGGTTGTAGTTGGGAGGATGCAATAACGGTGCATGGGTCAACGCGTGTTTTAGTGCATCAAAAGATTGTTGGGCAATCTCGTCCCAAAAGAATTGTGCGTTCTGTTTCAACAACCGTGTAAAACCTTTAGTGACCTCGGCGTAGTTTGGGATGAATCGGCGTAAAAAGTTCGCTTTCCCTTGCAAACTTTGGAGTTGGCGCAAACTCGAAGGAGGAGGCAATTTGATGATAGCCTCGACTTTCGAGGGATCGACGCGAATGCCGGCTTTTGAAACAACAAATCCCAGCAATCGACCTGTTTCTATACAGAAAACACACTTGTGGGGATTCAACCGAATTCGATAATGCCTACACCTCATAAAGATTGCTCGTAGGTGGACAAGGTGATCAGCTCGTTGTAAAGAATGAGCAGGCAAATCATCGAGATAGGGTTGCACAATGTGCTTGATGTCATGAAATGCATAAGACATCGCCCGTTGAAAAGTGGCCCCGGCATTCTTAAGTCCAAAAGGTAATTTGCAATAAGCAAATGTCCCCCATGGACAAATGAATGCCGTTTTTGGTTGATCGGCAGGTAGAATATTGATTTGATTATAGCCTGAGAAACCATCCATGAAGGAAAACATCTCACTTCCGGCACAATCATCAATAATTTGATCGATATAAGGCGTAGGATAGTTGTCTTTTGGACAAGCTCGATTGATATCCCTATAGTCGATACAGATTCTTATTGTTCCTTGTTTTTTATTGACGGGAACAATATTCGATACCCAATCCGTTAACGGGATCGGATAAATGAAACCTGCTTTCAACAGCTTTTCGACTTCTGCTTTAATCGCAGCCGCTTTTCGAGGGTGAATCTGACGCAACCGTTGCCGAATGGGTTTAGCATCCGGGTAGGTTTTGATTTCATGAACAACAATGGCAGGATCAATTCCCGGCATTTCCTCGTAAGACCAGGCAAACACGTCGCGGAATTCTTGGAATAGGGCCTTGTAAGTTTGGATTTCTTCTTCAGTACATGCGGCACCTATATGAATGTTCTCCTCGATTCCGGGCTTCACTGAAATATCAATGGGAATAGTACGAGAAATATTCCCTAAATTCAGCTCTGAATCAGAATGTTTCGTTGGATCCTGAGCGTCTTTGACATATTCAGCGGTAAAGATAGATGAAAAATCATTTTCAAATGCATCATCCTTAGGTAAAAACGAAGATCTGTGATGGAGATCTTCCCATGGTAGATCATCTACACTTAGGATTTCGCGAAGTTGTTCGTCAGATGACACTTCTTCGGGAAACGTTATCCGTTCTAAGGGTGAGGTGAAAAGTGACTCTTCACTGACCACATTCATTTGGTCGGTTGAATGAAAGTCGGTAAAAGACATAAGAGCTTCATAAGCAATCTCATACGGACTCAACGGCATAACATCACCGAGTGAGTCTAGCTCAGAGTCAGAGGGAACATACCAAGGATCATCATAAATAATGTTTTCTGACGTGATCATATGAATTGTTGCAAACGAAGGGTCTGCATTGAGTGGAGGGAGAGGAAAAGTTCCCAGTAAACCGGAATCCTTAACTAAACCTACACCAATGTCCCTATAAGGGATTGTCGTTTTACCAACATGCTGGATAGTTTCTAAAGAGGTTGGGTCGGATGAAAAGTATGTCAGCTGATCAATAGTCACGATCTTACCGTTATGTGGAAACTTAATGACTCTGAAGACCGATGAAACGACCGCTGTCATAGCATATGACCAACTTCGACCCAAAAGAAGGTTGTAGTCTAGAGGGGCATCAACCACTTCCACATCCAGACTAACGGTTTTACCTTCGACCCCTATAGGCAATTCTTGTAGAATACCAAACGGACGGAACCCACGGCCATCAAAGGCCTTAAGGATGGTGGGGGATTGGTTCAACGAAGGAGAACCAAGCGATCTCCAACATTGAATCGACATAATACACGTAGAAGCTCCCTCATCAATCACAGTCCGATGAATAGGCCTGTTTTTGACTATCACTGGAATTTGGAAAGCCATTTGATGGGGGAGACGCGGTGTACTACTTTCTAGATCAAAGATCATTAGGTTCGGGTCCTGAACATCGACAGCTCCAATAGCCGACAAAAGCAATTTTCGTTGCGCTGGACATGATTGCAGCACTTCGAGTGCCGACATTGCTGAAGGTGAAACAGCTAAGTCTTCAACAATGTTGTAATTCTGGGCTGCTCTCGCATGTGGATTGAAAGCAGACCTTCGAAGTACACCCTTGGCGGGCGGCTTAATCACTAAGTCTGGGTTAGGTTTTTCGATCTGTAGTGGATCGGAACCAGGAGCTGAGGTTGATGGGTTAGAGTGAGAAGATTCTGCTTCCTTACCATCAACAGGAGCCTTACTACCATAATCTTGCGATCGAGTCGCAATCCTGACATGAGACATCATCAAAATGGGTTCTTCACTGGCATTCGAAGAAGAACCTATCATCTTATTCTCCTGCTCTGGAAATGGATTTTTTAACACAGCAGGAGTGGGAGAACCTTTGACTATTTTCACTACCTCGGCCCGATGAGGGCAGTCTCTCGTAAAATGATCTTCTTCACAAATAAGACAAGGATATCGAGGTTTGCGCTTTTCGTCATTGGTTTCCGACTTTTCCGTTTTCTCCTTTGGAGCCTTGTCTGCTTTAGCCTTCTTCTTTCCTTTCTTCTTTCCACCGTTTTTGGATTTGGCCGTAGATGACTCTACAGCGTGAATGTCGGCGGTAAGTTCAGGAGGAGAAGACTCTCCTGTCGGAGAATCAGGCAAAGTGATAATTGGAGTATTGGAGGCCTTGGAAGACTTCTTCTTACTCTTCGTAGTCACGATACCGATCATACCATCAGCGGCATGAGATCCCGAAGGAGCAGCAGCGATTTGGTTTGACTTTGGAAGATCCGGAATTTTCTCGTGTAACGTACCCGACTGAGTGTAAACTAAGTCAAGGTATTGTGCCTGAGCAATGACTTGCTCCTCAGTAACTACTCCGGCCTTAGCTACATCTTCAGTAATTCTTGGTAATAATGATTTGACAAACCATTCAGCTAAGATTTGGTCCGGGATAAAAACTTTCACTAATCTTCTTCGACGTCTCCACTCATGGATGTGATCAGAAATGTACGTGGATGTCGATTGTTTTAGCGAAGTTAATAATTCTGTACCATTATCGTATCTGACTGGTAACTGAAAATGAGTTAAGAACGAGGTAGCTAACTGGCTAAAGTTGTAAAAAGAGGCCCGTGGTAACTCAATGTACCACTTGGCTGCGAGACCAATGAGTGTACGCTGGAAAAGACGTAAGCGGATGGAATCATCTGAGATGGAATTTGATGCACACCAGAGGTGGTAAGTCATCACGTGATTAGACGGATCCTCTCCAGACTTACCTTCGAACTTGGGTATATCGCTGGGCAACTTATTTGGCATTGGCGGCCAGAACGGAAGATATTGAATTGGATCGTTCGTTAGGCGCGTCAAGTCGGGTAAATCTAAAGTCGCAATAAACGGTAACTGCCGGTTAGGATCTCTAAAACTCTGAGTCACAATACCAGCCCCAGGAGGAGGATATCCAGGATAACTAGGAACAGGAGTCGCATTGGGGATATTATATCCTCCTGGAAAACCAGGATTAACCGGACCGTACTGGGGTTGCTGAGGTGGTTGATAAGTGTACCCAGGATACGGTTGATACTGGTAAACCGGTTGTTGGGCAGCTTGCCCAGGTTGATACTGTCCCTGGTACGGAGGTTGAACAAATTGAGGTTGAGTAGTAACAACCGTACTTGTACCAGGTTGGCCTGCAGGCATCTGGACTGTGGTTTGAACCGTGGGTCCAGACAACGGTACAGATGTCTGAGGAGTGGTTACAGGGACAGTAGAAACCGGAGCTGCCGATACTCCAGAAGTAAGCATGGTAGATGAAGCGGTAGTTGCTGCAGCCGTGTGAGGTGGAGTACTAGGTGCAATTGGCGGCTGAGTAACTACAGAAGTTACAGGGGTCTGAACACTTGACTGGACAGGTTGCGGTTGCTGGGGTGGACCAGGAACTGCAGGTTGTCCTGCTTGAGGTACCGACTGTATACTTGGTTGCGACATCTGTTGACCCTGTGACGGATCCCATGTTAACATTCCAGGGTATTGACTCGTAACAGGTTGAGGATACTGAGATCCATAGCCGTATTGAGGATAGGGTTGATAACTGTAAGGTGCAGTCCCATATGATTGCCCTTGAGGTGGTTGATAACCTTGACCAGGGTATTGACCCGTAGGTTGATAACCTTGAGGTAAATACGAATACTGGGGTTGACCTTGACCTTGAGGTTGGTATCCTTGAGGTTGATACCCTTGGGGTTGATACCCTTGGGGTTGCCATCCTTGAGGTTGCCATCCTTGAGGTTGATACTGATACTGAGGTTGACTTTGGGGTACATATTGAGGCTGGGGTTGATACCCTTGGGGTTGATACCCTTGAGGTTGCCCCCCAGTCACGAATGAAGTACCTTGAGGTTGCCCCCCAGGCATTAACGAAGGTTGCCCCCCAGGCGGTAATTGGCCACCTTGAGGTTGGTTAATGGGAGTTGAACCTGACATCATATAAACTTCACCTATACTCAATGGTACATTACCACTGTTTCCAACTAATAACCCATGATCAACAGGTTGAGGAGATGCTCCCGCAAAGGTACCAGAAAGTGATTGATACCCAGTAGGAACAGAAGGACCGCCATGTAAAAATGATTCAGGACTTTGTGAAAACACAGATGACTGACCAGACATATTTACAGGAGAATGAATTCCTCTAGGTGGAACCGGAGTACGAGGTGTAGAAAAACCTACTGAGTTGTCTAAAAAATTGGTTAATGCAAGGTACCAAGATTCACTTCTAGGAGGACTGTAAAAGATGGATTCACGCTCCCTTAGATCAAGGGTAATTAGATCTTCAGAATCAGAAACGCCTATTTCTTCCTCTGGAACAAGTTCTTCTATAGCAATTAATCCAACAGGAAGATTTTCGGTGATAATTCTTTCTATTCTTGGTGAATCAGGAACACTAGGAGTTGGAGTAACAGGTTCTGAAATTTCAGGTTCTTCGCCTGTTTCACTGGCAGATGAAAAACTACCAGCAAGCTCGGAAACTGTAACAGCTTCGGGATTGTAACCTGTTTCTAAACTTTGGTAATCTGGATGGACTACCAAGGAAGATTCTCCTTCTTCAGGTGATCCTACTCTACTGCCACTAGGAGGAGTTACAAGGACCTTTAACCCTTCTAAATTACCTGGGTCGTCTCGAGGAGGGGATCCCCTAAGTCTACGGATCTTCTCAACAATTCGGCCACAGAAACAACTTCAGGAGACTGGCCCGCAATTCGACGGGACCTTCTCGGTAATTCCGCCACAATTAAAGATTTTAACTACAACACACGAAAACAAAGTAAAAAATTTCAAATCAAACCACCTAAAGTCTTCTAAAGAACCAATCAAATTTGAAGCACACGCCTAAATAATCTAGAGCGTCAAACCACACACAAACAGTAGTCTTCCGGACCAAAAGCGCTAGTTGGTGATTAGGCCCAACCTCGCAGGATTCAGTACAGAAATAGTGGGTGGAACAGTTACCCCGGCAACCTGCTTAATGAATAGACTGGACCAAGTTCCTCCACTTTAACCGTCTCGAAGTGAAGCGAACCCCCCAGAAAATCCAAGTGAGTATAACCGACGTCTGCTCCAGGTACAGTGGGACCTTCCCTCCACCGTCACCTTGGGTAGAATCCTAGATATTATGGCCACTAAGGTTACCAATCACAACAATTACACCTGGGGGAACAGTCTAAACTCCGACAGCACGCAAGGGCAGAGTAGCAAGCTCCAATCCCCTTACCGGCTCCTTGACAACAATCCAAGGTTTACCGATAAGTGACCCCTGGCTCCTCGACAATGGTTAATCCGAGGTTTACCGTTTGTAATACGTACTGCCTGGCGTCGTTCCCAACGAGGGAGGAATGATCCCCTCACTGGTTCGGACACGAGCTCGTGTTTCTCCTTTAAGAGGAGCTTTCCCAGAATGTAACTGAAACAATTGGATTTGTTCTACTCAAGATAGACTATCTGTTTGGTTTTGTAGTCTTGGAGAGTTAAGTACTCACCTACTCCAAGACCCTAGCCTAAGCTATGTTGGTGCTTCAGAGCCCTAGAAAAATAAAGATTACTAGATTGATTTTAATTTAAGCGTTACTTTTAAGGTTGTTTCTTAAGTCAAAAGGTGATGGAAGTGAAACCAGTGGTGTGTTGACTCGACTCGAAACCACTACAAAATGCACCTAGAATGATTTATCCACTACTTTACTTTTTCGATGAATTGCTTAACTAAAAAGTTGAGAGAATGCAATCTTTATAAAAGCAACTTCTTAATTGAAGACAATCAAAGAAACAATTCGTTTTTCTTTTCCAAGCATAAAAACATAACTTCTCTTTACATGCACGAAAAAACTCTTTTCTTCTTTTGAAAACAAAAAGCTACTTGAAACAAGACTTTTTAAGAAGATGTTTTTGTATTTTTCTTTTAATAAAGCAAATAAATCTAATATAACCAAAAAATCAATCTTAACAACTCTTAAAATCTATGAAAATGCACTCATAAGCAAACTAAAGGCAAATTTACTCTAAGCAATCTTAACGAGGCCAAAACTAACAATGATTATTTCTAAGGTGTTTTACTTGATCACAATCAAATCAAGGACTAGCTTATTGCAGAATCAAAAACTAGCCAAAACAAAACTCTAATCTTTTTGTTCTTTTTGTAAAATGGAAATCAATACTTTATAAACAAGTAATTCGAAATTTGACCCAAAACAACTCAAATGGCAAGTTGCTCACAAAAGGAGACTTTACGACAGGCCCGACTTCTAAGAAGGTTGACTAACCAGAGAGATCTAAGGCTGGACAACTTTCTACTATCAAAGTCACTACAAAGCCTTTCCAAAAATCAAACCCTAGGTCTAAACTTCGTTGAAAACCACTAAAACACTCAAAGCTCACAAAACTAGTTCAGGTGAAAATTCTTGACAGGGTACTAAAGGATCTGGGCAGAAAACACTAAGGAAAAACAAAATCTAAAAGTAATTTAAAGCAAAAATGGAATTTTCTTAAGTTTTACAGGAAGACGCAGGCAACCCGTTGTCACAGGTGCGGCCCCGCTCTGTGCAGACGGCAACAGCGCGTCCAAAGACGCACTGTGCAGTACTAAGAGGGTGCGTCCTTCTGGAAAAATGAAGAAAAACCAAATCTAACTAAATCTAAAGCTAAGCCACCCAAATACTAATTCTCACAGTCAAAAACCAGAAAATAAAAATGATTTTCTCAAAGCAAAGTTCATATAAAGGAAAAGACTCTCTCATTAATGGATTCCCCAGCGGAGTCGCCAATTTGTCACACGGAATCTGTCAAGGGTGCGGACACGACTGACCTTCCTAGAAGTCTAAGACATTCTAATGACAAACAAGACAAAATGGAGTGATCTTTCTCTAAATACACCTTTTACAACATGAAAACTACAAGTGTTTAGGCTTACCTTATTCCAAAACGCTGTTGTTGAAGTCCGTTCTTGACGATCCGGATGAGCTCCTCCTTCAAGTCAATTCCTGCAACCACAAACAATCAAACAATTACCAAGCACTTGCATTTCATATAATAAAACATATATTCAACATGCAGACCAAGGAACACATGAAATAACTCATTAACACAAGCTATTGAGAAAAATAAACCAGTTTGTATTAATAACGAAACAAAGAAACTCTTACAACCTGGCCTTGGTGTTGTGCAAGTTCCTCCCAGGGTCCATCAAGGGTTTTCCTCTACTTTGACAAAGCTCACCCTCTCCCAAGTAGAATCAAGTGAAGACAATCTCTCCTCACAAAGGCTCTAATGGAAGACCTAAATCCTGCAGCATTTACCCAAAGAAAATGTATAGCTCCAACCTCCTCTCCTTCTGGCTCAATGCCTTTATTTATAGTGCTGTAAAGAGGTTATTCAGGTCCACTATCAATGGGATCATCCCCCTCTATGGGTGGGATAGCTCCCTTATTGATGGGATAAGTTCCCCCTTAATAGAGATACATGAACCAACTGGAGGCGCATCCATTTCATCAAACCGACCTCTAGAATGTTCTAGAAGTAACCACAAGTAACTTTTTCAAGATAAAACTCGCGCATTTTGCCTTTTACAGAGGGACGCACCTGTCCCTTAACATACAGAGCGTCCATGGACGCAGATTTTGTGAACATGGTCAGCGTCCCCGCAGGTAAGGCTAGAGAGAACCTGCGACCCCAGAGATAAACATAGTTTTTACAAGACTTTCTCTCTTCTTTGAGTTTGAGATGGATAACAGAGGCATGAGACTTGCCTAAGAGGGTAGCATGACTGTTGATTTGAGCCATACTAACTGTAAGTAGTCAAGGTGACATGTTTTAGTGTAACATGGTCCCATTTTCCTCTTGTGCTTTCCTACTTTTCCTTTATCTCCTTGCCCCAAATCCCAAGTATGTCACACTCCCCCAAGAGTGCTCCAAGAAAACTCTAAGTGTCTAAGAGTATGATAGAGAGAGAATGTGAGAGAGAGAGAGAGAGAGAGAGAGAGAGAGAGAGAGAGAGAGAGAATATAAGGGAGAGCTCCAAGCTAAAACTGACAAAAGGTTGTGAACTGATCTTCAAAATCCTTTTTATCATTAAGACCTTCATTTTCGTTATTTTCCATTATTTTCCTCCATTTTTCTCCTCACATGCAACATGTGACCTTTCACCTTTCTTTTCTCCTATTTTCTATTATTTTCATAATAAAATGCCACTAAATGCATTTCCAAAACCTTTTCCATTGCCTTTGCCAATTTCCATAACCATTAATTAATCACAAGTGATCCTCATCACTATGTTTTGCCCAACATTCAACTTGGAAATCATGTCCCATGACCTTGGTTATTATTTTTCCTTTATTAACTTTATTACATGGATTGTTGACTAGGGTTGTTACATCAACCCACACAAATTTCATCATCATAGCAATAAATTTCCTCGTGCTTCAATCCAAAATTTTCATCATTATACTGCCCAAAGTATGATTACAATGCTTGAACAAAGCAATTTTGATGTTTCAAGAATGCGAGCAAGGTGAGACTGAACGAGCATGACGAGAGTAACCATAATAAGACACATATTGGATATAAGTTGTGCCAACTTTTAAGCTTTCATACGCATGAATGAGAAATTATGCCATCATTATTCAATTTGGAATTTATTTGTGTGGCAGGCTTAATAAGGGTGAGAGGATTGAAACGATTGCAATTAGTCATGTCCCAATTCCAATAATTTCTGCACCTAACCTTATATTTTGAAGTCCTTTGATTACTTATGGAATCAAACATTTGGTTTTGAGCTCATTGATCCTTAACTTAGTTTCTTCCATTGAGCAGGCCACATTTTCCATCTCATCTGCTTTTGAATTATTGATTCTAATGATATGGAATGAGTCCATATAATGGAAGGTTGTCATCAAACTTCTGATTCTCTGGAGAATTCCGGCAAGAGAACTGTCATTTGGAAGATTTTCTGAATTCAGATATTGGATTACTATTAAGAAATCCCCTAAAATGATTAGATCTCCCACTCCATTTCCCTTAGCAATATATAGTCTCTGCAGGAGACCATACATTTTTGCTTACTTATTCGATCTTCTTCCTAATCCCCATGAAAACTTTTCTTCGACTATTCCATCAGGATTGAACCAAATCCTACCCCCTCCCGCCACCCCTATTTTTTATATAAATTTTAAAATTAAATTATTATTAGTTTTTGGTATGACTAGAGAAACATGTAACTAAGTTGGTATTATATATGATACGAGGTTGATTGTGACCACTAACATTATAATATCTAGTTAAGGGATAAACAGGTGAGGCATCTACAACATTTTAAATTAATAAAAACCAAGGAAACCATATAAATTAAATGGGTGGCAAACATCTATCCACATCAATCCATAATAAGCATCAAAATACTTATTTCATGATACATCTCACATTTCCCAAGGTTTTTTATTTTTTATTTTTTTATAAATTAACTAAATTATAACTTTTTAAAGGTTCGCCGCCACTTTATACTTATACAACTATTTCATAAAAGCCACAAATGGACAAGTTACAATATGTCTACTTGAACCCACTCAACTATAGAAATAAATTGTTCACCAAATCACTCTAGCTAAGATCTTTTGACATTTAAATTTATTGTTATTATTATTAACTATAAAAAGAATTAGTATATGATCAATTGCCTTATTTTGGGTGGTTGTGTGGAATAGTTGTTATCCTCCTCAGTGAGGTTCAAGTCTCCTAAATTGATATATTGAGTAACTTTGTAAAATCCCTAAGGGTCAGCTCAATTAGTCGAGTTCCCATCGCTAAAGTACCTTGCCCTCAGGGTTAAGCTTTGTTAATTTGCATGGTGGGATGCGATCCCTTCCGGTGGATTTGGTTGATTTTCCTTGGAAAAAAGAAGAATTAATATATGAATTAAAAATATATACATTTAAAAAAATAAGTAACATAATTTTTAACCATAAAGATTTACACCACTTTACAATGGAGATTGGACTTCCACCACTCTTTGACCTAGCTAGATGGATTGATATTTTTAAAGTTAATCAATTTAATTAAAGGGGGAAAAAGGGTATAACTACTTTTGAAATAAATCTCAACCTTTGGTTTATGACTACTACTTAGAATATTCTAGAATATTGTGTGGACCATTTGAGCAGGATTGCCACTATACTCTTGATCCTAACACAACCACCCACAAGTGTAGCTAGACATGCAAACCAAGTTATATTAGTTGGCAAAGCCTTGTGGTGTGGGAGGTCCACCATTTGTCCTAACTATATGGGCTAACATTTTTTAAAGTTAATCAATTTAATTAAAAGGGAAAAAAATGCATAATTACTTTTGAAATAAATCTCAACCTTAATATGTGAATACTATTAAGAATATTCTAGAATTTTTTGTGGACCTTAAATCTTTACATTAATTCCCTATCAACCACCAAATAATTATTAATAATTAAAATAAAATTGTGGAATCCTTATTTTACACGTTGTTGACAAATTAAATTATTAGTAGAGCAACTATATGAATTAAAATACCTACTCATGATACATCTTGCGAAGATTTAAAAAATCATTAAAATTAACTATAAATTAAAACATCATGATAAATCACCCGTTAAAAAATCATTAAAATTAACAAAATTATAACTTTATTTTAAAATGAGAGATCAACGCCATTTATCCCTGGAGATTTTTAGTTTTTAAATAAACTTTGCTATAGTATCACAGGGTTATGACTTACTAATCCTACATGCTCAAAAAATTGCAACTCACCTACATATGACACATATTTATATGATATTTTTTAATTAATTAATTTAATAAAAAAAAAGAAAAAACATGTCTATTTTAAAAAAAAAATTAACATAAATCTATGAATACTATTAAAATATTTCCTCAAGATTAAATCTTTAACATTCACTTAGTAATAATTAAATTAAAATTAAAAAACCTATTCCATAATACAAACATTTATTTATTTTAATTTATTTAAAATAATTTTATTCATAATTTTTCAAAAATACCTACAATTTACTTATAATTTTTCAAAATTAAATTTTAAAAGCACTTTAAACTTTGGATAGATGGTTGGGGTGCTTTGTGAAGACACTCCTTAATGTGAAGTCACTAATTCAATTCCCAATCATAATGAGGTAATAAATTAAACATGATGAAAATATAGTCCGATCAAACTTACAACTAAAAAACTTTATAACACCTTTCTTCACGTGACAGGTGCTATTATATTTAAGCAAATCTCAGAAGATTGTGAAGCATATCCGGAGCCAAGCCAATTCCTTTTTGACTCTTGAGTTGTGTGGATAAAAGTCAACGGCGATTGCGGGGCATGGCCGTGGATGATGGCGAGTGGCCATGCGTGCTGACATCACGCGCAGCAGCCATAGATCCTTCCGAGTTATCATTACCATTTACGTAATGAATACAAACGGCGCGTGGTTGTACTTAATTACTTAGTTAAGTAATTATTAAATAATATATTGTACATGGGCGTGGGGACTTACTAGACAGGGTCATACCTTCTAGGAAGGAGTTGGGAGCTTGTCTGTTCAAAGTGGATAGAGGTTCACTTTCTTGGCTGAATGCGTGGACTTCTCCGTTCCAATGAGGACGGAACCGTGAGTGGCAGGTGGCAAAGAGAAATGCATTTGTCTGCGTGTTTGGTAGGAACCGTGAATGGTTTGGTCACTGCCAGAATTTATATAGAAGGGGAATTTCAGGGAAGAAACTATAATGTGTTTTGTATTTGTACTGAAGGAAGAAGGAATGATCTGATTGAAAAAAATGTCAACAGAGTATCTGGTTTTTGATAAGAGTGGTTTCTCTGAAAGAATAATTCTGCTTAATGTTACAGATTTCAGCATGTCCAGGTCTGAGAATGATGAGTTTGAGCTGCAAGGAAGTGGGTTTAAGGAGGTCATGGGGTTGGGCCTTGATGCTTTGGAAAATATAAAGTTGTCACGGGGTTTGTCCATACCATTATTAGAAAATGAATTTTCTTCTGGTTCTTTTTCCAGTGAAGTTGCAGGTTCAATGGCGGATGATGATGACAAGAAGCAGCAGCATGATGATGATGTAGGGTTGGCCGATGATGAAGAGATCAGCTCTTGTTATAGTGTAGAAGATGGAGATGAAGTTGATGCTCTGTTGAATTTAGGGGATGGGTTGTTTGACACTGGGGATTCATTGGAGGTTTCAGATCAGAGAAGGCAGAGGATTGAGGAAACTTTTAAGATGTTACGAGATTTAGTTGGTGGAGATTGGATGGATACAGTAGATGTGTTGGATGAAGCCATTCGCCGAGTGAAGAAACTGCAGATGGAGCTTAAGAATCTGAACCATAGCTGTGACATATGAAATATGTTAAGAATCTGAACCAGAGCTGTGACATATGAAATATGTTATATATGATTTGGGGTTTTTTTCCTGAGTTTTCTAATTTGGCATGGCTAGAAGAATCTGAACCATAGCTGTGACATATGAAATATGTTAGGTATGGTTTGGGTTTTTTTTTTCTGAGTTTTCTAATTTGGCATGGCTAGAATTCTGTGTTATTTATAGAGAGGTAATATGGGATGTATTGGGTGGTGGAGGGATAACTTGCTGAATATGTTGCTCTCCATCTGGATATTTCAATTCTAAATTGTTTATGTACACAGTAAAATCTGAGCAATAGTTGTCACATATATGTTATGGATGGTTTAGGTTTTCTCTGGTTTTTAATATGGCGCGGTGAATTCCTGTTATTTATGGACGTACACATGGACTTATTTTGTGGGAAAAGAATTTGGATATTTCAATTATACTTTGTATGTACAGTAGAAATTGAATTCCAGATAGTTAAATTATAAACTGTTTATTTCAATATAGTATTTAGGTTGCTGTTTTAAACCTTGAATTTTAATTTTTATATAATGCTTCATCATAGGGTGAATTGAGCTGCACTTGTAGGCTATGTTTTTTATAAATTTACTTTTATATTGTTATAGTTTAACACTTCATAACAGGGAGAATTGAGTGGGCTATGGTTTTTTTAATATTGTTATAGTTTTGATTATATAAGAGACTTGAAAATAAATTTTAATTTCCGTGTAATATTTAAGGGAAAAACGCATTTCATATGCATCTCATTGTGTATTAAGAATTTTTCCAATTTTGATAGGTATATAATATTCACTAACGATGGTAGATTATTGCATCTCATTGGGTTTTAAGAATTTTCCCAATTTTGATAAGTATATAATGTGAGTTGATTAATCTTTTAATAATATTGTTTTTCCTCGTATTATATTTAAAATTGAAAGAATATTTTTTTGATTTTTTAAAATTAAGTTTGATTATATAATTAGTTATTATAATTTTTTTTTTTATAATTGAAATATAGTTAGTTAGATCTATTTTGACTTTGGATTTATTATTGGAGAGTAAGTCATGTAAATTTTTTTAGAGTGAAAAGAGATTTATCTCGTAGGTAATTGGTAGATTAAATTGAGATACCTCATCGTGGTTGAGAATTGAACCAGTGACTTCTCATAGATTGAGCACCCGATCACCATTTATCTAAAACCTGAACATAAATTTTGTGTTTTTTATTTTATTTTGAACAATTCAAAATGTTAAACAAGACACTACATTATATTTTATATTTCATTTATTTTTTTAATTAATTTAATTTTACCACAAAATCAAATATTAAAAAAAATATATATATCACTTTTTTGTTTTGTTTGTTTGTTTGTTTGTCTTCTGTTTTTTTTGAATTTAGGCTTCTGTGATCCATAACTTGTATGCTAATTTCGGTGATAATCACACATGAGAAAATTTAATAGAGATGTTTTGAACCATTTAGTGTGGTTTGGTTCATCTTCAAGATGAGATAAAGATGGTTTGAAACACATGATAATTTTTTTTTAATATTTTGAAATTTATTTGTTTATTATGTAATTGATTGATTAGTTAAAAGTGCTATCAGGAAACTTTTCTAATCTATTGACTTTTTATTAATCCATGGTTTACCCAGTTATATTTTTGTTAATCAATGGTTTACCCAATTTAACATGCATAATATGAAAAGATAATCCAGATTCCCCATACTTTTATCCTATATATATATATAATAAATTCCATTGTTTTCCAAACAAAAACGCTCTGAAATTTGATAAAAAAATCCGAAATTTGATAAAAATTTTTTTATTATAATAAATTTGACACAATTCGTTTTAAATAATTAAATTTAAAATTTATTAAAAATTTAGCATTAAATTTTGATTAAAAAACCTATTTAACAATTAAATTTTATTTTCCATAAAATTAACATTTTTTTAAATATTAAAAAAATTATAACATCCAAAATTAAAATCATCCCACATTAAATTAACCCAACGTAAAATCAATCAATTTAATTGAAAGAAAAATCAATCTAACATTCATAATAAACTCGAAAGTCAACTCAGGGTCTGTAGGGGGCCATCAAACATTGGGTATGGTAGGTCTCCATCTACATCATTCTGCTTAGGGTTTTAGGAAGGCTTCTCGGTCAGGATCGATGATACTTATAGACTAGGTGATTGCAGATTTAGAACCTGGAATCTTCGAGGTAATCATGGTTATAGAAGATGAGATGTTTTTTACGGTTTATATTTGGAGGTTATTTTTTTGTAAAATTAGTAACTTACTTGGTTTAATTTAATTTAATAATTAATACAATTTTTTTAAAATATTAAGGGTTCTAAATGTATATTTGTTATATATTATTAATGTTTATTAAATATGGTTTTTTTTTGGGTAATGTTTAGTGTTTGTTTAGATTTATTATTTTTGGTTCATGTCAGGATGTTTTTTATTATTTTGGTTAAATGTTATTTTAATAGAGTTAAGAAAATATCTTGTTTTTGTTACTCTAATTAATTTCATGTTTTTTGGTTTAAAAATATGGTTTTTTTTTTAATCTTTAGTGTTTGTTTAGATTTATTATTTTTGGTTCATGTCATTATTTTGGTTAAACGTTATTTTAATAGAGTTAAGAAAATATCTTGTTTTTGTTACTCTAATTGATTTCATGTTTTTTGGTTTAAAAAATGGTTAAAGTAGTGGTAAGTATTTATTAGTTAGTATTTATGATTGAAGTATTAGTGATAATGGTGTTTAGGTTTCTCATAAATAATTATTAGAATAATGGTGTATTGCATTGTATTATTAGAATAATGACATATTGTATTGTAATTGGAAGTCTATTCTATGTTACAATTGAGGAAACATGGAAAAGCTAGTTTTATGTTTACTTGGGCATTTTTTTATTTTTATTTTTTTATGTCCAACATCATTTTTTTCGCTTCGATTTGTTATTTTTAGTGTTTCGATTACATACTTATTGCATAATACAAGTTTCCTTATTGCATTTTCTTAAAAAGACAAATTAAGATTACACAAAGGAACATAAGGAAAATATCACAAGTATGTAATATGTATCTAAAATGGGCACAATAAAAATAAGGATGCAAAACCTATTTTGCATCCCTTTGCCATTTTCTTCTTATGAGTTAAATTTGTATTTCCTTGGAAATCATATTACATTACAACCATAACCATAGTTCAAAATATTACTCGTCTCAACTTGCCACAAGAAAAACCAGATTTGTTGACCGGTTTCTAATAACAAAAATGCCAAAAATAATGCCTATGGTTTGGACTTCATAATAGAGTCATTAATGTTGGACTACAAAAAGAAACAAAATGATAACAAAAAGAAATAACGTAAGTTCAAGTATCTGAAGAAGTCACAGGAGTAGGATCATATGCATTGGTACCAACAGTTGGAGTAGAATGCCTAAGTTCACATTGGAGGTGGCTTTCTAGATGAGCCAAACGAGCATCCAACCGAGCTAAGAAAGTATGTTGATATCGCTGCACTTGATTTATCTCATTCAAGGAGGAGATAGTTTCATTCCAGTCTTAATGTTTCTCTTTTAAGACACATCCCAAAAGAGTTTTCATCTACCATTAGAAGATGATGGAATTCAAATATTGATTCCATCTTCCCATGGTATGGCCAAGGCCAGGAACCCAGTTGGACACATCCTTGAGAATCTCATAATCAGAATAAGCTTGACAATCATTTGAGGTCCAGGTTTCAAGCTGGTGAATTTTGTCTTGGATTTCTTGAGGAGTGGTTGAATGGAAGATTGCAATAGTCGCCTAGGCTTGGGTTTGGGTGGATGGGAAACCCTGCGAATCCTAAGCACCACCACCCCTGCCACCTACACCCCTGTAGCTATGCATGCGTTGCCTGAAAATAACAATGATACACTACAAGGAAAATACATTCTATTAGAAGTTATAACAGAGGTTTTTAATGTTATAAATTGGAAAAAATTGTCAAAAAAACATCCGCTAAAACATTTGTTTGTGGGAATGGATGTTTTAACAGAGCTTATAACGGAACTTCATCACAACTAAAAAAAAATATGGGCGACCAGAGGTCTTAGCAATTTTTTTTTCACTGCGCTTTATGGAACAAGAAGCCCTAGTGTGCTACTTATAGAAACTCATTAGACTTTATACATAATTAAAATCATTGAGGCGTTTAATTGAAAGAGCAACAAAACCTGAAATGTATACCACCCCGGTGCTTACAACAAAAAAATTCCTGGTGCGTTCAACTCAAAGAACATTAGTCCTTGAAACGTATGCCATGTTAATGCTTATATAAAAAAAGGTTCAGTTGTTATTTGATGAAGGAATGACTCTGGGGCATGAAAAAAATAATTGTAGTTCTGGTGCTTTCTATACAACATGCAACATAAAAATAAAGTGTATTGAGTTTATCTATATTGTTCAGAATAATGAAAATTGAAATAAATAATATACATCAATGAAAATCAAATAGCAATGTACCATAGCAAAAAGTGACTCATAAATTGTGCACATGGTTTCAAAACCAAGTCCCATGCCTTGTTGCAACAAGAATTCTGCTAGCGTATTTCCATACTTTGTTTCATGCATGTTTTAATCTCCATTATAAATCATAGATTTAATATAAAAGGATTTTTTGTTCTATTAATTATAAACTCAGAGAAATAAAACAACATTGATCCAAAATGGATTCAGTAAAGCCTCCAGATCAAAATTCTTCAAATATGGGTGAAAGTGGAATCATAATGAAGTGCTCGTTAATACGAAGCCAACAGTGCAAATAGTGTGTAAATTTGAGTTCGGATGAAGAAATTAGAGCCAATTAAAGATTCAGGTCAAAAGTCAATGCCTACATCAGCAGGACATGTGGCAACCCAGGAAAGAATCACAGGTTCTTGATGATGTCAGCGTAGAAGGTGATGTGGCAGTATGCGATTGGTTCATACCACAGGCGATGGAATCAACGAACAAGAGCGGAGATTGTCCAATCAAAGGAGATCAACGCATATTGCGTTGAAGCATGCAAACAAGTTATCCTGGAAAACAGACATGATAAAGTTATGCAAAAGAAGTTAAACTCCTTTGAGTTTCGGCAGTGGTAAGTGGTTTATCACGTGCCTTCAAGGTAGGAAATGGTTTTCAAAAAATCTACACGATTCCACTTAACGGTCGACACGTAGCATCCCGAAACCACTTTCTTGCGTGCCTTCAGAGAAGTAGTAGACGTGTTAGTTGGAGCGCGACAGCCGTCGAATCCCTTAGGACAAATCGACGGTGCAGATTGTCTGGAGTAGTTGATGAGCGGGACGTGATAGCTATCAGATTGTTTGTTCTTGATATTAGTGCCAGGAAAAGGCTGGACGATCGGGGTCCACCCCGCGCCCGCCGATCCTTTGATTTATATCATGTTTCTATTATAAATGTATTATTCCGCGTTTATTGCAATTTGTAATTGTACGTGGTATATAAATACCATAACACAGAAAAGTTGACAGAGAGGGTGTTGTGAACCATTCCAGGGGGTCTGGAGGTCAGAGTGACCAAGTACGGTCGAGTGTATACTCGTTTCGACTCAAAGATTCGAGCTGAACACAACAATGAGATCTATTTTCATGGTTAAGTCTCTATTTTTGAGCTCACACCTATAACAACTATTTGAAGACATAATAAAGAGGTCAACACTGGAAGCTAAAGGACCAGGAGACGTAGCCAGGAAGTCTGGTGAACTCGTTTATCAATTTTGGTTGTGTTGATGTGTTTGATTGTGTTTTATAATTGTTTAAGTGTTTATGTTATTTGCAATATTATCGATCCATTGCACTAAGTAACATAGGAAACTTCACACAGTCTGTAATACCTTTTTTCAATTTCGGATCAAGTGGTATCAGAGCTTAAGGTTTTTAATGTTTAACAAGTTTGTGTGGAGATTTTAATGCTTATTAGGTTGAGGCTCAAACAAGGTGAAGGTGAACTTGTTGAGGCAAATCCAGAGATTGGAAGGGTCTTTTCACAAAGAAGGATGGTAGATGAAACACCACTTGGGTCAGAATCTCAGTTCTTGGATAGTTTCATGATGATACGTGCCATGGGGGAAGAGATGTATAATGAGTTTAAAAATGGCAAAGGTGAAGGTACTTCATCACCTAAACCAGACAAAGGAGCAGAGGAACCTTTTCTTTTTGTCCCTCCAGATAAATAAGATAAAGGAAAAGGAGAAAAGCCTCCTCCATCTCCTCCATCATCACCATCATCGTCATCATCATCGTCTTCTTCTCATAAAACTAGTTCTTCTAAGAAGAAGAAAAAGAAAGCCTCTTTGATCAAATTAGATGTAAAATTTGATTTGCCAATTTATGATGGAGAACTTAATGTTGAAAAGCTTGATAATTGGATAAGGCAAATTGATGTATATTGCAAGGTGCAGAAAGTTGATTCAGAAAGGAAGAAGATCCAATTGACTAGCCTTTGACTTGGAGGAACCACAATTGTGTGGTGGGAAGGAAAGACACAAGCAGATTTCCAAAAGCATGGTAAAATCATTTCAACTTGGAATGAATTTGTTTCTGCATTAAAAAGAAATTTTATCCTTTGGCTTATATGCAGTAATCAATGATGAGTTGGCAAACACTACGTCAATTGAACGGTCAAAGTGTTTAGAGTTATACTCAGGAATTTCGTAAGAGAGCTTTAACATTAGGCATATCATTGGACTCACCAAAGACATTGTTAAAATATATAGGTGGTCTTCATAGTTATTTGAAGCATACTATACTTATGTTTAATCCCACTAGCTTAGATGATGTATCAGTGCAAGCAACTCATCTAGAGGTTAGAGGTAAAAATGTAACCCCAGATGTTGGGAAATCATCCAAATCTATTGAAAGAAAGAATAAAGGCAAGAAGAAATTGAAATGGAAGGAGTGGAAAACAAACACTGTGAAGAAGGATAAACCTTCATGCACTCATTGTAAGAAGGAAGGACATAATGAGGCACACTGTTGGTCTTTGCATCCAGAATTGAAGCCTATGAAGTCTGGGAGAAAAGAGTGAAAGAATGTTGTAGCTATTCAAAAGGACTTGGGATCAGACTCAGGTGATGAAACAATGGTTACAACTACAGGTATAAAAGGTAAAGATTTTGAAGCATCTACAAGTAATTCTTCGCATTCTGTTGATAATGAAAGTTATGAGAGGAAAAGAAATGAGCTATTTCATATTAGAGTCATTTCCAAGCACACTAAAATTGATACTTTATTTGATAGTGGGTCACAAGTTAATTTGATTTCTGAAACAATTGTAAAGAAGTTGGGTCTAGAAACAAAACCTCATAAAAAGCCATATCCATTAGGTTGGGTGTGTGATAAAACAAAGCTACAAGTTACGAAACAATGTAAACTTCGTTTTGCTATTGGGTCAACATTTGTAGATGAGGTTGAGTTAGACATAGTCCCATTGGACATATGTGGAATTGTATTAGGAAGTCCATACTTGTACGATAGAAAAGCTATCTTCTATCGAGCTGAAAATAAGTATCAACTCACTAAGGATCGAATTGAATATATTGTAAGGGCTCATAAACTTAAAGATAACTTCTCTCTCATAAATTTAGGACATATGAAAAGAATTGTAAATTCAAGTAAGCAATTTTTACTAATGATTGTAAAAGCAAAGGATCTTGATAAATCCGATGCATTCCAAGGCTATAATCCTAAACAGAAAGCAGATCTAGTTAAAGTTGTTTCTGATTATGATATTCTGTTTCAAGAGCCTAAAGGGCTTCCACCCAAGCGAGAGATAGCACATGAAATTTATTTGTAGCAAGATGCTCCACTACCTAACATTGGAATGTACATGTTATCAGCTCTAGAGAATGCAAAGATAAAGAAGCAGGTATAGGAGTTGCTCGATAAAGGGTTTATTAGACCAAGCACATCACCGTGCGGATCACCTATTGTGTTGGTGCGAAAGAAAGACAGTTCATGGAGAATGTGCATTGATTTTAGAGCACTAAATAAAATCACAATAAAGAATCATTATCCTCTTCCTCGTATTGATGATTTATTAGATCAGTTAAAAGATGCAGTTTACTTCTCTAAATTAGACTTGCAAAGCAGCTACCATCAGATCAGAGTTGCAGAACAGGATGTATGGAAAATTGCTTTCAAGATGAAGCAAGGACTTTATGAATGGTTGGTTATGCCTTTTGGCTTAAATAACGCTCCTACTACGTTTATGCGAGTCATGAATGATGCATTTAGACCATTTATTGATGATTTTGTAATAGTCTATTTAGATGATATTCTTGTTTTTAGTAGGACATGGGATGAACATGTAAAGCATGTAAAGCAGATTTTAGATGTTTTAAAAAGAGAAAATCTCTATGTGAAACTGTCAAAATGTGAATTTGGTAGAACATCTTTGAATTATTTGGGTTATATTGTAGGGGGTGGTGAATTGAAGATAGATCCCTCTAAGGTCGAAGTCATTGTAAACTGGCCTAAACCCAATACTGCTATAGAAGTTAGAAGTTTCTTAGGGGCAACGCAATATTGGAGAAAGTTTATTGCTAACTTTTCTTTGATTAAAGCTCCTTTACATGCTTTGACAAGTGTGAAATAGGTGTTTCAGTGGGGACGCAAACAGTAGAAAGTGTTCGACACATTGAAAGAAAGGATCAGTACAGTGCCAGTACTAGCACTTCTAGATCTTTAGCATCCATTTGAGATCAAGATAGATGCAAGTGAATATGCCATGGGGGCAGTGTTGATGAAGCACATAAAGTCTATATGCTTTCATTCCGAGACATTTACATCAGCAGTAATTAACTATCCTACATATGATAAAGAATTGTATGCATTAGTTCAGAGTGTTAAAAAGTGGAAACATTACATAATGGGTAAAGAAACAATCATACATACAGATCATCAACCACTTCAATATTTACACTCACAAACTAAATTGCAACAATCAAGACATTACAGGTGGATGTGTTTTCTACAGCAATTTCATCTTGTTATCAGATATAAGAAGGGCATACATAATAAGGTTGCATACATGTTATCAAGACCAATTATAAATGCATCCACAATACTTAAGGATAATTCAATAATTCATGAAAGTTACATTGAACAATATGCTCAAGATACAAATTTTAAGGATGTATATGCAACTTTAAGTCATGGCAAGAAGGTAGAAGAATTGGATTATTATATAAATGACAAACTCTTATATCATTTGGGAAAGTTATGCATTCCACAAACTGAAAGAGTTAACATAATTCGAGAAGCACATACTTCTCTCATATCAGGTCATTTTGGTGTAAGTAAAATAGTTGCACAATTACAAAGGTTCTGTTATTGGCCACGAATGAATGAGATAGTTTCTAGATATATTAAAGGATTTAGTATGTGTGCTACAAGCAAGCCAAGTAATAGAAAACTAGGCTTGTATACTCCACTTCCAATTCCTTGTCGTCCTTGGAAAAGTGTTTCCATGGATTTTGTTGGGGGATTGCCAAAGTCTAGAAAAGGTCATGATTATTTGTATGTAGTTGTGGATAGGTTCAGTAAGATGTGTATTTTGATACCATGTAATAAACAGGTCACAGCTGAACAAACTGCAAAGTTGTTCTTTCAAAATGTATGGGTTCATTTTGGGTTACCCACTTCTATTGTATCTGATCAAGATTCTCAATTTGTTGGGAAATTTTGGTCAAGTCTATGGGAGTTAATGGAAACAAGGTTAAAGAAGAGAACGAAATTTCATTCGCAAACAGATGGTCAGACATAAGTGGTCAACAGGACAGTGATACAGTTACTTCAAGGATATTACAGCAAGCATCCCAAACTTTGGGATGAGCATTTGTGTTATGTGCAGCATGCTTACAACCATGCAAAACATTCTTCTACTTAGAGATCTCCTTTTGAGACTTGTTTTGGTTTTATACCAAAGTCTCCCTTGGATTTTGTCTTTGGTAAAGACATAGCAGTTGATGGACACAATGATGTGGACAAAGCAACCAAGTTCATTGAACAAATCTAGGAAATTCACTAGGCAGTACAGGAACAGCTGGAAAGAAGCCAAGCAAAGTATAAGGCATGACATGACAAGCATCGAGTTGAGCATAGTTTTCAAGTTGGTGATCAAGTCTGGTTGTACATCAACAAAGAAAGACTGCAAGGGGAAGGTAAAAAGTTGAAACCAATTAGATATGGTTCTTTCAAAATACTTGATAAAATTGTTGAAAATGCTTTCCGCCTAGATCTACCAGCTTATATGAAAATCTATTCAGTCATTAATGTTGAAAACTTGAGGTTGTATGAACCTTCGTTGATTGAATATCCCAAAGAGCAAGGTTAGCTACCTTCCATTGAGGATTTGTTGCCCGAGTATCTCAATGAGTTACAGGAGGACACAATTCTTGACAAGAGGATAAGAACTTCGCGACGAGGGAATGTTGAGTATCTTTGAGTTGGAATCAAAGGTACAAATCCAAGTAAAGCATGATGGATAGAGATTGGAAAAGTGAAGGAACTTTATCCTCACTTACTCGATAGCTAAAACCAACTTTTGGTGGACCAAAAGCTTCCAGTGGGGAGGAGTGATCCAAAATGGATTCAGTAAAGCCTCCAGATCAAAAGTCTTCAAATATAGGTGAAAGTGGAATCATGTTGAAGTGCTCATTAATACGAAGCCAACGGTGCAAACAGTGTGTAAATTTGAGTTCGGATGAAGAAATTAGAGCCAATTAAAGATTCAGGTCAAAAGTCAATGCCTACGTTAGCAGGACATGTGGCAACCCGGGAAAGAGTCACAGGTTCTTGATGATGTCAGCACAGAAGGTGATGTGGTAGTCTACGATTGGTTCATACCACAAGCGATGGGGATCAACGAACAAGAGCGGAGATCGTCCGATCAAAGGAGATCGATGCATATCACATTGAAACATGCAGATAGGTTATCCTGGAAAATGAACGCAATAAAGTTATGCAAAATAAGTTAAACTCCTTTGAGTTCCAACAGAAAAGCAGTAAGTGGTTTATTGCGTGCCTTCAAGGTAGGAAATGGTTTTCCAAAAATCTGCGCCATTCCACTCAGCGGTCGACATGTAGCATCTTGAAACCACTTTCTTGTGTGCCTTTGGAGAAGTAACAGACATGCTAGTTGGAGTGCGAGAGTGAGCGACAGCCGTCGGATCCCTCAAGACAGATCGACAGTGTAGATTGCCTGGAGTAGTTTATGAGAGGGATGCGATAGCCGTTAGATTGTTTGTTCTCTAGATCAGTGCCGGGAAAAGGCCAGATGGTCGGGGTCTACCTCGCGCCCATCGATCCTTTGATTTATAGTCTGTTTCTATTATAAACGTATTATTCCACATTTATTGCAATTTGTAACTGTATGTGGTATATAAATACCATAACACAGAAAAGTTGACAGAGAGGGTATTGTGAACCGTTCCAGGGGGTCTGGAGGTCAGAGTGACCAAGTACGGTTGAGTGTATACTCGTTTTGACTCGAAGATTTGAGCTGAACACAACAGTGAGATCCATTTTCATGGTTGAGACTCTGTTTTTGAGCTCACACCTGTAATAACTATTTGAAGACATAATAAAGAGGTCAGCACTGGAAGCTAAAGGACCAGGAGGCATAGCCAGGAAGTCTGGTGAACTCCTTTATCAGTTTTTGGTTGCGTTGATGTGTTTGATTGTGTTTTATAATTGTTTAAGTGTTTATGTTATTTGCAATCTTATCTATCCATTGCATTAAGTAACATAGTCAACTTCACACATTGTCTGTAATAACTTTTTTCAATTTCGGATCAAACATAGATACTTACAAATTCCACGATTAGTTTTTGATATGACAACATATACTCACAACTGTTACTTAACCCAATGTCAACCAATTCTTTCGATGGCTCTTCTTTGTATGTTAGCACCTATTTGAAGACATTCAAGGATGATTGTTGTAAAACAACTTGAAATATTCAAAAATGAAATATTGAGTTGTTGTAAGAAAATATTAACAATTATTCACAAACTTTGAAATCAACCCTTTTCTTCCTTGTCGTCTTGTTTTATGTGTTAAATGAGTTCCATCTTGTTTTCTTTTCTGCAAGAAAATACTTGAAAATTAATATTTAATGCTAAATTATTTTTTTTATATGTACAAAGTCAATTATGACTACATACATTTGAAGCATGTTGTTGTTGAGAGGACTCCTACTGTGATGAAATCATGTCCATTTCTTTGACCATCTCCTTATACACCTTTTTCGACATTTCTAGTGACATGTTTCATATATCAGTGCATTTATCATTTGGGATTTTGATAATCTTCCTAAAATAAGTAATAAACTATTTTGATAATGATATATGAAAACTAAATATAACAAAATAGATATTAATAAATTAATGTTCTGTAGTAATATATACATATAATTCTAGAAGATCATTTTATACAATTAGGAATATTAACTTTTGAATGATTATTTTTTGTTGTTGTATGTTTTTTCTATTGCAAGTCTGACATGTCTCATTGACCATTACTCTGGAAACGCTTCCTGTAGTTTAGATATAATCTTGTTCTTAGAATCATTGCATTGAGTTTTGTATTGTAGGTGGAAAGTACGTCTATACATTCATTCCACTAGATCCCTCATAGTTCTGTAAAAAAAATTCCCCCTTTCATTAATCTCCAACACCACTCCAAATGAGCTAAAGACCAATTCATCGTCATTTACATGTTCCATAATTTTTCTTTTCCTAGAAAAAATTTGATCTTTTCCTCCATTGTTTCTCCCTGTAGAAAATTAAACATATGTGAATTAATAGATAATTTGAAACACGTTATCTAATATTCTTAAATATATTATTAATGAAAATTCAAAAAAAAAACTCATATTGAATAGTATTTTTCATTCATCTGATTCATCACTCTGCAATTTTTCTATCAAGCTTTTATGCTCTTCTACACTTAGATTAGAAATAATATTGTCAACCTTCTTCATTTTGTGGCTCTGCATGACACATACCAACTAATATATATTAGTTAAACTTACATATAGTTCAAACATATTGATTTTGTAAATAATTTACAAATAACTTTCCTTCTCTCATTTTTTTGATGTGTTTTTATTATGTCGATCAATATTTTTGTTACTTGAGATCTTATGAGACATTTTTTTATCAATATACAACCCGTACCATTCAATACAAAAGCCAATAGATATATTTTACAAATAAATCAAATAATTTTAAGAAAAAAGATATGGTAACCAGTGTGTTTATCTGAATAAACACACCAGTGCATTTATAAGATTAAATGCATTGGGATTTTAATTATTCAGCACCATCATGGAAAATTAATTTTAAATTAGGACGGTGTGATTTGTACGGCTAAATGCAATACATTTATTTAACGATGCTATTAGGAACATACGCACCGGTGTGTTATATTACACCAACAGAAATGATGAACAAACTGGACATAATCGAAATTTTTATAATATGCAGGTGCATTGAAATACTCAGGTAGCCTCGATGAATTATATTATAGAGGGCCCATTGCACAACATATAGCCATTTTTTAAAGGAAAGGAGAGGGATTATGGTGTGATTTGTAAAGCTAAACACAACAAAATTATTTAATGGTGCTATTAGGAATAGGCATGCCAATGCATTATATTACACCGGGAGAAACGATGAAAATATTGGATATAATCTAAAGTGTTATAATATACCGGTGCATTGTGTTACTCAGACAGCCCCAGTGCATTATGTTACACAGGGCACACCATGAAACATATAATCGTTTCTCAAAATAGGAGAGGGATAACGGTGCGATTTGTAAGGCTCAACGCACCACAATGATTTAATGGTGCTATTAGGAACAGGTGCGTCGATGCGTTATATTACACCGAGAGCAACAATAAATAGACTAGACAAAATCAAAAGTGTTATAATTTATTAGTACATTATGTTATAGATGGCGCATCACGCAACAGATAGTTGTTTTAAAAAAATCAGAGAGGGATGACAAAGTTTGGATCTAATTCAATAAGTGATTCCCCTACTTTATATGTCAAACGTATTCTATTTTTTCCATTGGAAAAATCATAATCTTTCATTATAATTGAAAAATTACATGTTGTAGATGCTTTTCAGCATATGCTGTGTTTGGCCCTTAGCCATCTCTGTGGCCATAATAAAAAATGGTGCTCAGTTTTGTCAAAAATATGATGCATATATCATCCATCACCACGCAGGGTGCTTGGTTACTGTCTAATATAAAACTATAAACATGGTTGCTATCTACAATAATTCACATACACCACGCAGGGTGATGTCCTTTCTGTATGGTCTGGATATAAAAACAAGAAATAAAAACTGAAAATATATTTACAATAGATAAGTCTGTGCATATCCATTAGAAATGTCCAAAATAACTCAAAATTAGGGACTATCTGCCCTGTGATAAGTCTGATCATTGTAAGGCCTGTGATAGTAGCAGTACTCATTTGAGCCTCTTTGCTCCTTAATCATCCACTCTCCTTGGGGAAGTAACATGGCCTCCTTGGAAAGCCCGTCAGCACTACAGTTATGTTCCCTGTAAATATGTTGACATGAAATAGAATTAAACTGAGCTTTGAACAAGTTCACTTCATCCAGAATATTACTGAGAGTGTGTGAGTGACAAACAATAATATTATTGAACCAATTTACTATGATTTTTGAGTCTCCATAAATGTTTAGATCCATGCAATTATGACCAAGTGAAAAATACAGCAGATGACGGAGTGTAATAAGTTCTGCGTAATTATTCATCCCATCGCCAAGCCCCATCTTGACCTTATAATAGTGATGTTCAATAAGATATAAAATGAATCCGCCACCACATCCATGGTGCTGTGCAGCACCATCAAAAAAAGCCCAGGGAGAGTTTTTATCTATAGGAGCAGGGGCATGCGACCTTCGAGGCCGAGGTTTGTTGGGCTCAGGCAGATCATGATAAGCTGATATAATCTGGGCCGATATATGCGGCCACCTAGCAGCTCTGTCGTCAAAGATGATTCGGTTTCGGGCCAGCCAGAGATGCCAGCAGATGAGAAGGGGAAGGCATAATTGTTTTGTGCCACGATGCAGATTGCACCAATTTTCCCAAGCTCGACAGATATTATCACCCTCCCATTTCCTAGACAAATGAATCGAGGAGGAGACAATCTGCTAGAGATTGCTCAGAGTTTCACATTGTAGGAATAAGTGATCAGTCGATTCAGTAGATTTTTTGCATAAAACACACCAATGAGGGCCATGGAAAGAGCGGTGTGATAGTGATTCCCCCGTGGGGACTTTGTTCCTGAGGACACACCAAAAGAACAGTCTTGTTCTCGGGGGTGAACCAAGCTTCCAGATGCTCTTCCACCATACTGATGTCTTCTCAGGCTGTTTGTGCAATATAAGGTTGAGGTAGCCAGCCTTTGGGGTATAAATTCCATTCTTTGCTAGGCACCAAACAAGTTCATCTGGTCCTTCCTTTATCCTGATGTGAGATTCACTCAGAGCATTTATATAATCTTGCCATTCCTAGTGCCAATGAGGAGGAATATCAAGCTATTGGGTAGATTTCCATCTTTGAGAGAAAATGGTTGTATTCATCTGATCCGATATGTGTGCCAATACCTTTATATCATGTGAATTAAGGTGCTGGATGAGATCTCTTGGTCGCTAGAATCTTCCTCTTCCCCCAGTCCAGGGCTCTAGCTCTATGCGGGCTTTAGATCCATCATTAATTCTCCAAACTAGATTTTTCTTGATGCAAGGTAGGGAATGCAGTAGAGCCTTCCAGATGGAAGATATACCTGACTTTGGCCAGCTAGGCATGCAAACCCAATCCATGATTTGGTGAGGCCAAATGTACTTGTAATAGGAGACAGTGGTCCATAGATTCTACCTGGTCAATAATATCTAGCCCATTTTTGTAACCAGGGCTTGTGCAAATAGAGCTAGGTCTTTGAGTCCCCAACCTCCCCATTTTTTGGGCAAAGCAATCTTGGTCCAACTGACCCAAGCAAAAATCTTTTTATCTTGTTGACCATTCCAGAGGTATCTGCTACAAATCTGTTGAAGACGGGCCAGAATATTCCTGGGAATCCAAGCCAATGCCATCTAGAAAATAGGGGTGGCCTCAAGAACAGATTTGATGAGCACCAATCTGCCTGCTCTGGATAAGTATCTGTGACTCCACTTTGAAAGCTTTTTTTCCAGCTTGGTAACTAGCCAGACCCAGTCTGCTATTTTTTGACTGAGGGGCTTTATCCAAAAACCCAGATATTTGAATCCACGGTCAAGGGGGATGATACAATAAGGAAAGTGGTGCTGAGCAAACCGAGACTCCTGGATGGAAGTGAGGGCTAAAGTGATAGTGGATTTCCATTGATTAGCCTACATGCCAGTAGCCTTAGAGAATAGGGAAATGATTTTTTAGAAGGTAAGAGAGTCACGAATTCTCCCATCAAGGAAGATGGGAACATCGTCCACAAATAGGAGATGTGTAAGATAGCAGAAATCATTTATCTTGAGGCCACAAAAATTGCCATCTCTTTTAGCTTTGGCAGGTAATCTGCTGAGCCCATCCATGACAATCAGAAAGAGTAAGGGAGAGAGGGGGCAACCCTATTTGAGGCCTCGCTCAACATGAAAAAAGTGGGATGTGGATCCATTGATGGGGACACTAAAAGTTGGAGTGGAGATGCAAGCCATAATCCAGGTGACGAAAGCATGTGGGAAGCCAAGATGGATAAGGAGCATCTTGATGTAAAGCCAACTGACTCGATCAAAATATTTAGCTAGGTTGATCTTTAAGATGATTTCTTTTATATTTTTGGTCCAGATCAAATGAATGGCCTCTTGGGCTGTGCCAATGGCTTCGTGGATCTGTCGATGCTCAAGGAAAGCAAACTATTTGGGGGCAATATGGCGAGAGAGAATGGGCCAAATACGATTTGTAATGACTTTTGAAATAATCTTTTACAGACGATTACATAAAGAGATGGTCCTAAAGTCATTGAAAGAGGAGGGGGAATCAGATTTCAGAATAAGGGCAATGAAAGTTGTATTGACAACATTGTAAATGGAACCAGAGGTTCTACACTCTTCCATGACTTTTAATAGATCATTCCCTAGGAGTTCATAGAAAGCAAGATAAAATTCTATCGTCCATCCATCTGGACTAGGACTTTTGTCTTTTTTGAACCATTTCAACGTCCCTTCCAGTTCACCAGTAGTAACAGGAGAGTTTAGCTCTTCTGCCTCATCTTCGTTTACAAAACGAGGGAAATGTCCAACAACATTGATGATATCAGCAAGATTAGACCCAGGTGGGGTTTTAAAGAGTTTCTTGAAATGAGAGGTGCCAAGATGGGAGAGTTTGTTGAAGGTGTCTGCTACTCCTCCATCAGGTAGGGGTAAGTTCCAAATTGTGTTAGAAACTTTTCTACCTTTAGTATAGTTCTGGAAAAATATTGTGTTGTCATCTCCCACTTGTAACCATATATCCCTACTCTTGAGTCGCAAAGATTCCTCTCTCTCCTTCAGAATCCTTGCCTTTTGATTTTCTAGCTCGATCAGGTGAGATTTGTTAGCAGCAAAAGTAAACCCCAGGTTGTGGTCATCTAACAATGCACACAATTCAGACTCGATTTGAGTTAAAAAGTGATCCTCCCTCTGATTTTTCTCTTTGGCCCATTAGATGGAAAGGTGCTTGAGTTGGGACAGCTTATGGCAAAAACCCTTTGATAAAGATTCATGTCTTTCAATAGGGTTGGCTTTCCAAAAATCCGAGACTAGGTTGATGAAACCAGGGTCCTGTAGCCAGACATGATTAAATTTGAAGGGAGCTTTGGGTTTGGGATGGGGACCAAAGACTTCAAGATAAATGGGAGAGTGATCCAAGACACCCCCGGAACCCACCCATTATTTATAATGATGCAAATGATTCATAAGGGGAACCTTTATCAAAAATCGATCTAACCTTCTGGCTAGTGCAGCTTCCCCCACCCTTCTGTTTCACCAAGTAGGGAGTGGCTTATTCATGGGAATATCCACAAGGTTGTGTTGTTCCAATAGGTTCGTCATGAAGCCTGTAATAGAGTCCACTTGAGCTTGTGATCCCCATGATTCCCCAAAACCAATGGAGAAATTGAGATCACCCCCAAGAATTATGTGATCAGGGGATACGATCGAGAGATTGAGAAGATGTTGCCAGAAGATCTCTCTCTGATGGCATGGACCATATATATTGATGACCCTCAGGTTAAGGCCGAGCTCCACCGAGAAAAAATCCAAACCGATAAATCCAGGTCCTCCCCAAGATGCTAACACTCTAATGGTGCGAGGATTGAGCCCTATGGCTAGGCCCCCTGATCGACCCGAAGCATCTATGGCGAAAAATTGCCATCCAGGAAGTAGGGAGGCTAAAGTGCTGGTGATAATTTTGGCCTCACCTAGGGTTTCTTGTAGCATGATGATATCAGTAGGCTCAACTTCAAATAATCGGCGTAGGGCTAGTTTCTTGGAGGCACTAGCCATGCCTCTACAGTTAAATGAGAGGCACTTCATGGGGGAACCCTGCCCGAGGTATTTAGTGCTCTAAGAACCCCTTCCAAAGTAAATTGTCTTCCAGAGGTGACCTCTGCCCCAACCCTTTGAATGGCTTTTGTGAGGTTAGATTTTCTCCCACGGGTTGAAAGGATGACCGAGCCAGGTTGGGAGAGTCCCAATCCTAAGAGGTGAGTCAAAGGACTATCAATGTGTGAACGGGAGCAGAGGTTGTAATTATGGGATGAAATCCTCCCGTCAGAAGATGGGGAGGTAGAAGTGGATAAAGAAGGGGGTAAGGATGGAGCGGTGGTAGCGATGGTGGGAAGTGAAGGAGCTAGTGAACAGTGAACCACAGAAGTATTAATGGTAGATGAGTCAAGTGAAGTGCTATAAGTAAAAGAGGAAGGGTAAGAGATCAGAGGAATACCCAAATTTTTTGCAGCCTCGGAAGTTGTACGAGCTCTTGTTAAGGGGGGCGATGGCGTTCTGTACTCTCCTGCATCCGTCCGCGGGGTGCTGTTGCTGACCGGTGCCTGTGGAGCCGAATTAGGAGAGCGATTCTGAGTAGGTGCATCTGGCCCCATGGATGAAGGAGGTGCCCTCGGAGGATCCTCTAGTTTTTTGATAAGTGGGCAATCCTTGAAGATGTGCCCCACTTTGTGACATCTTCTACACTGAAAAGGGACTCCTTCGTAGTCCAGGATCTGCACCCGAGTGTATTTCCCCCATTGTAGAGTGATTTTTTCTTCCAATCCTTCTCGTGTGTCCAGGTGGACCAAAATGCAAGCTAGGGTTCGATTCTTTGATTGAACGAATGTTCTATCATGGTCCAGGTAAGTGCCAAGGGCATTTCCAATTCTGACGAAGACCTCCTTGCACTAGTACTATAGTGAAAGCCCTGGCAGGCAAACCCATAAAGGTCCCGCCCCAATCTGCTCCTGCTCCGGGTCGAAAAGGGGGCTCCATCTCTTAAGGAGGACTGGAGCCATCTCAATATGCCAATACCTAGCGAGGACCAGGTCTGTATAATTTTCTTTGGCAAAATGAAGAGAAAACCAGCCCCTAGGCAGTACCTACACCTCAGGCAGATATTTAAGCATACTCCCCCAAATTTCTCGCACCCATAGGGTAAGTCTGTCCGCTGAGTATGCTCTGCCTCGAACATGTCCAACCAGCATTGTACTAGCCATGTAGGCTACCTCCCCAATAGTGGTACCTTTGCCAAATCAGATGGTGATGTCCTTTGAAGTTGCCTTCACACACTTGGTCTTCCGCTTCCTTGTTCGCGATGCTGATGGATGGTCCAACAATGGGTCTGGTGAGACAGTTCCCTCTTGAGGTAGATGGGCCGCTGATTTGACCTTCACCACAGGAGTTTCAAAACAGCCCGACAGAGAATTTGTAGAGATGGGATGGTTTTGACCACAAGAAGCCGGGGTATCCTCAAGTGGTGTCGAATACAGGGTCGAGCTAGATGGATGGAGGTGGTTTATCGGTGGATTTGGCTTGAAAGAGGGCGGTGGTGGGGTAATAACAGTGAGGATGTGAAGGGTTCCCGAAGATAATGGAGGGTAATTGAGGGTGGGAGAATCAATAGATAATGACCCAAAGACCAGCGAGGATGTACTGTGTCCAGGGAAAGAGACCACCGGAGAAGTACATGCCAGAACAGAAAAGGACAGGAGAGGTGGGCCTGAGACTGGAGAAATTAGGTTAGGGTTACCAAAAATTACACGGTCGGGAAATGGTTCCTCGAAGTAATCAAGCTCCTCAATCTCCATGACATCGCCCATGCTGGATGTAGATAACCCTTGGCAGATGGAGACAACTGTGAAGGAAATGGAGAAATAGAATACTGTCGGTTTTCCAGGTGCGTTCTGATGGTGAAAGTCGTGTTGCAGTAAAAAACTAGGGTTTTTATCCTAAACCCCTGTTGAGCCTCCTATCCTCGCGCTCCATCCTCTCGTGTACTTAGTTCTACAAGCTCTACAATTTGGAATAGTGCCTTTTTAGGGCTATCAAAAAAAAAAAAAAATCAAATGTATTCTATATAGTAAGTACACAAACCCATTAAATATAAAATGCCTAAATTGAAAAACCTTAATTGTGAAGTGGTAGAGAAAGTTAAACTTGAATGTGAACTTTTGCAGGAAGAAGAAAGAGTTCAAGGTAGGTAGTGCATTTTTTTAATTTTTATTTTTGAATTGTAAATAAATCTAATAGAATTGTGAACAACATACCTTTTAGCTTTTAATCTTCTGAATAGTTCTGCCACTCCAAAGTATTATGTTGTTGCTGCACAGTGCTCCTGGTATATCTCTCTTGCAAATAACTCCCTTGAAATTTTGGGTAAAATAATGAAATGGTGAATAAATTTTTACTATTTAAAGGACTTTGTGAAATTAGATTTCGAAAAATCAATTTCTGCTCATTTTTGAATTAAAAAAAAAGAAGAAAAAAATCACTTTTTTTTTTATTATTATTCAATTTCTCCGCACATAGGTGCGTTCGATAGTTAAGCGCACTAGTGCGGTTATATAAAAAGTGCACCAACATTTCAGGGGTGCCATATTTTTCAACGCACCGACATGATTTAATTTTTTTCATTTTCGAAATCCCAATACAATGCGATTATTTTTTTTAACGCAATGATGCAGTATATGTTTAAAAGAGCACTGAGACGATTTAATTCATTTTTATAATTTAAATTCGGGAAATAGTTGAGTACTAGTGTTGTTTTCTATTTAAATGTACCGATGCATTTTTATGTGAAAGAGTACGTGTCAAATGGATCGAACTCGTGACCTGCATTGTGGCATTTATACTTTTCACCACTCCGCTACAGAGCACAGGTCGAGTGTGAAAGAGTACGTATATGATAACTTATCTCTTATTTTTTTGGAATGTCGGAAACCAGTGCAGGTATTATTTAAACACCCTGGTTCTCTTATTATTTAAACAGACTGGTGCGGTTTTTTCTAATTAGCGTACTTCTAAGGTTTGAAATCTATCGAAAAATTTTATTTTCACATAAAATGGCATATTAATATCAAATTATCCTTTACGACGCATCCACATGAATTACAATAGTTCATAGTATACATTTTCTGCTTAAAGTGGACTTATTCTTGAAGAATGGTTTCAAAACTATATTGAAATTCAGATTATGGTTATATGGTTTTCGAGATTTATTTTCGATATTCACACAAATTTTTGATTTTTCTCAAATACAGGGACAAAATCTCAATAATATCAAATGGTCAATTCTTCAAATTCTAGCTCATTCCATATTGCTGATCAAATTCCTTCATGAAGTTCTCCCTTTCCATCTCGATTAAGTTCATATTTTATTTATATTTCAATTATCTAATTGATTTTTCTTTTTAATCCATGCCGATTTGAATAAAAATGTATGAAAATTATTTGCAGGATCTAGATTAAGAATCGAGTTTAGATGCAGAAAATATTATTCCATATTATTTTTGGAAACGTCGGAAGCTCTTATCAAGAGCAACATATCACAAGCAATTGGTAGATGAAAATGGACATCCTCTTCACCCTGTCAATTAGAGCATGACATCTTATAGCCGTAATCTTGGATCAATGATGGTAATAATTGTTTAGTATACTAAAATTTCAACAAACCAATTGCATTGTCATGCTTACTAATATCATTGGTATTGTACTAATGATGTTCAATATTTTTTGAAATTAGGATTCTAGTGATGATGAGTGACTCACCAACCATCTTTCGGTGCACTCCACTACAATGTCAAATTGAGAGAATGTTGCATTAAGAGCAAGACTCGAAGAGGAAGAATACAAATAATGGTTGAATCAACCACCTATTAAATTCCCACTACGTCCAGATTAACTAATTAGGAATGACTACAACAATAGTAGTTCGTCATCACAAGTTGACAATGGAGGCAATCAAATGGAGGTTGGTATGGATGATTACTTATAAGATACGACTGCCATAGAGGCAATGTTTTTAGATGCATTCTAGAATGATGAGCTAGGGGATGATGCTCGTATAACTGATACCTTATTTGAAAGTCTGAAATCTGCTTCCACTACCCCTCTCTTTAGACTCGGCGGAAATTCAAAGTTTACTCAGCTGGGGACAACAATGTTGTTGTACAACATGAAAGAAAAGTTTTGCATGTCGAATGCATGTTTCTCAGCATAATTGAGGTAATTGAATTGCATGACCAATCAATTTCCTTATATTTTGTCACACAATCAAATTTAAAAATGGTTGATTTCATGGATGTTAAATATTGACATTGTACAATTATATTCCCCACCAACTACAAGATATTCAAAGATAAGGTTCTTTTGAGTGATAATGTCTTGTCGAGTAGCTATGAAGAGGAAAAGAATTTGTTGAGAATGTTGGGTGTTGAGTACATATCATATCATGCATGCCCGAATGATTGTATTCTATACAAAGTAGAATATACAAGAAAAGAGATATGCCCGAAATGTGGGCATGATAGGTACTGTAAGTAAAAAAAAAGGGGTAAATCACATGGTCCTCCACATATGATATTGAGACACATGCTTATAATCCCAAGGATTCAAAGACTCTCTCATTGCAAAGAATTAGATATATTGCAAGGATGGCATGCCTCACATAGAAGTGATTTAGGAGTTATACGAATCTCAACAGATTCAATAGCCATGAAGCATATAGAGGATACATGGCCTGAAAAATTCAAGGATGAAGTACGAAGGCTATGACTTAGCATAGCCATGGATGGAATCAACCCATATTCCCTCGAAAATACCAACTATTATGTTTTTCTTGTAGTAGTGATCAATAACAAGACCCCCCAATGGTTGTCCATGAAGAAAGAACATCTTATGTTGGCTCTCATAGTCCTTAGTAGAAGACAAGTGAAGAATATGGATGTCTACTTCCAACCATTGGTAGATGAATTTAAGGAATTATGGGAAGGGATAAATGTGTATGATGTATTAAAACCCATTGCAAAAAAGGGAGTTTTACGTTGTATGGCATATTTGCATAAACCATACATGATTATCCAGGCTCAGGAGTTTGCTCTCATAAATTACATTCTTATTGATTTGTTGAGTAAAAATATTGTTTCGCATATTAATTTAATTCGTTGCAATTGTTCAGATATTCATGGTTGCTAACGTGCTGACCTATATATAATAATTTTGCAGGTCTTGTAACAAAAGGGTATCATGGATGTAAATGTTGTGGACCTTTTGTGAAGGCTAGGTGGTCCGACCACCTACGAAAGCTAGTGTATGACTGCTCCAGGGTATTCATCCTAGAAGAACACCCTTATAGAAGAGTAACATATGCTTTTAATGGTAAACCCGAGAGAACCCAAAGGCTTGCAATAATGACACCAGCTGGATGGCTTGGAAAATATGAGATAGAGAAGGACAAGGAATTTGCATAAATGCTCGATTCAAATGGGGAGCCTATTTTCAATGATCCATATTTCTTCGACATCTATGTTGAGAAATTTCCCACTGGGATGAAAAGGAAATATGTCTTTTATGAGCTCCCATATTGGTAGCATCTTAATATTTCCCACTTACTAGATCTAGTGCATATATTTAAAAATGTTTTGTCTTCTTTATAGACACACATATCATCTAAAGAAAGTGACACATTGGCTATATGGAGAGATCTTATTTCTACAAAAACTAAAAAGAAACATTAGCCAAGACAAGAAACTAGAGGAGAGGTTGGCACTTGTTGGTCTTTCAAAGAAGGTGATGTCCCATGGATTTTAAAGAAAGATGATATTTATCTGGCAAAAGAAGTTATAATGAATGTGAGGGTGCCTTATTTATATGGGTCTTCACTACGACGTTGCTTCACTGTGGATGACCATTTGTTGGGGTTGAAATCACATGACTATTTGAACCTTCTAAGAGTACGTATGTCAAAAACATGATTTTATTAATTTTATTTTTATTTTTATGTAATGGGATATTTTATAATAATTTTTTTATAATGTACTATTTACTATGCAGTCTCATTATCCTCTGCTCATGCGTGGGTGTGTGAACCATGACTTCCCCCAAGACCTACGACGTACCATATCTAAATTATCTACATTTGTAATTTGGATCACATTAAAGGATATTCATATGGCTAGCAGTCCACGGTGGCGTCAAGAGATAGTTGAGATTGTTCGTATGTTTGAGAAGGAACTGCTGACAAGTTTCATGGACTTGCAGGTTCATCTTCTAATTCACCTAGTAGATGAGGTTGAATTAGTTGGGGTCATTCCTAGTCATTGAATGTTTTCTTAGAGAGGTACATGAAGAAATTGAAAGGTTTTATTTGACAAAGGAAAAAACCCAAGGGGTGTATGGTAGATGGGTATATATCATATGAGTCTTTATATTATGCCAATGAGTACATCAAGTAGGTCGACAACACACCAGGTGCAGTGATTTGGGACGACAAAAGGGATGTAGACAAAAGAGAAGGGGAGATTCTCGAAATGAATGGAAAGAGGCGCATGATAAAGTGTAAGTGCAAGCTTATCATTTGTCAAATTACTACACAATAACTATTCACGCTAAACTTCATATTAATGCATATTTTGATCTCATACATACTATATATCTGTGTGTGTGTGTGTTGCTTTGATTTCATCAGCAAATTCAGAACTTGAAGCCATCAACAAATTCATTATTTATAATATGGAAGCGACACAACTGTGGGTCGCATTGTATAAATAGAAGAGGAAGAAATGAGGCAATGACCAGAAATAATTCAAATGCTTGAATGGTAGAAGCATGCCTTATCCTAATCATGTAAAAGAAAATATGCCAATGACATGCCTTAATAGTTGGGTTGTTGATCAAGTCAAAGAGAAATATGGTGCATTTGGTCATTACCTGCATGATGAAGAGGATGTGCTAAACATAGGGATTGGGTGTAGAAAATTGGTAATTATACTCTCTTTCTGTACAATTTTAACTTCATATTGCACCTTTGAATTGTAACAACTATATATATTTTATATTTTTAATTATGTTCGGTTTATTAGAGACATGACACTGTGATTTTTTCACTTTTTTATAGGTGAATTTGTTCCCATCTATGTGGGCATATGGATATCATTTTCGTATGGAGGATGCCAATGATGGATGCATGACACATGAAAATGGAGTGGAAGTCGAGTTCAACCAATCTAGTCATGCTAGCCACTGCAATCAAAACCTAATGCAGGGGACATTAGGTCACATTGGAAAGATAAAAGAGATTATTCAAGTGGACCTCTCTTCATTCAAATGTGTTACTTTTAGGTGCAAGTGGTGGGACACCTTTGAACAAAAATATGTAAAGGAAGATCACGATTGTTTTTATGAAACCAGCTCACAAAAAGATAGAAAAGATAGATCAACGCCTTAGAATTCAGCCTCTTCGAGGGGGAAACCTCCTTTACATTACATAAATGAACAATTCTTGGATGATTCAAATGACAAAACCTCCTTTCTATATATAGGAGTCTAAGGAGCCACAATATAACCCAGCCGACCTAACAATAATAATATAAAGCCACAAAAATAACAATAGAGGGATTCTATGGGGCACAATAATAACAATATGGGGACAATAGGGGCACAACAATATTAATAAGGGATACAACTACAATAGTAATGGGGTAATCACTAGTATTATAAGGACCTAACATGCCCCTCTCCTTAAAAAAAGTGTTGTCCTCAACGCTTGAGTAGTTCTGGATGCTTCTGTATAAAATTCTCATCCTCCCATGTGGAATCTTCAATGGATAATTTCTTCCACTTGATGAGATACTCCGAAATTGATCGATTTTGTAGCTGTCGAGTTCTTGTTTCTGTGACTGCTTCCGGTTCCAATATAATTTTTCCTTCCTCGTCAAGTTCTGGCAATATTGTTTGAATTGGGAGCTTGTCACCTACAACCTTCTTTAAACATGAAACATGGAAAACTGGGTGCACTCGAGAAGCTATAGAAAGCTCCAATTTGTATGCCATAGTACCAATCTTTTGCAACACCTTGTACGGACCATAATACTTTGGTGATAATTTATTTTCCTTCTTAGCTTGCTTGAGGGACATTTGTTTATATTGTTGTAGCCATTGGAATACCCTATCACCTACATCAAAAATTGTTTCGTTGCGTTGTTGATCTGCCTGTTGTTTCATTCTATTCTGTGCCAACACGAGGTTATCCTTTAAGAGTTGGAGGACTTGTTGTTGATGTTCGAAGTGATGTTCCACTGCTTGAACCTTAGAATTTTCTCTTAAATATGATGTGATGGATGGTGGCTGATATCCATAAAGTTCCATAAATGGGGTCATTTTTGTTGCTATATGGAAGGAAGTGTTATACCACCATTCAGCTAAAGGCAACCATTTGACCCATTGTGTCTATTTATCAGATACAAATCAACGAAGATATCCTTCCAAACATTTGTTTACTATCTCAGTTTGCCCATCAGATTGAGGATGATAAGATGAGCTATGAGCTAACTGAGTACCAAGACAAGAAAATAATTATGTCCAAAAATTTCCAGTGAAAATGGGATCTCTGTCACTTACAATAATCCTTGGTTTTCCATGTAGCTTTTGAATTGTTTCCATAAATGCAATAGAAATTGTACTGGCTTTAAATGGATGTGATAATGCACAAAAGTGTGCATACTTGGTAAGTCTGTCAACTACCACCATGATGACACTCTTTCCCTCAGACTTGGGTAAACTTGTGATAAAATCCATTGAAACCTCCTCCCAATGTTGGCTTGGAATGGATAAAGGTTGTAATAGACCCGGGGTCTTAATTGTTTCAACTTTATTTTGTTGACAAACCAAACATTCTGCCACAAACTTTTGAATATCCGATTTAAGGCCATCCCAAAAAAATTCCTTCTTAACCTTGTGGTAAGTTTTTAAAAACCCTGAGTGCCCTCCTAAGGGAGAAGTGTGCAATTCCATAAGAATCTTTTGTTTGAGTTGGGAATTCTTACAAAGGTATAAGCGATCTTTGTACCATAACGAATCATTTTGCCAGCTAAATGTATCAGATGTACTGGAATCTTGTTGTAACTTTCGAATAAGTGCCCACACTTCTTCGTCATTCTTCCATTCCTCCCTTGCTTCGTTTATCCAATCTGGTTGGATAATAGAAATGGCGCACAACAATGCTTCCACATCCTCATCCTTTCTTGAGAGTGCATCTTCCACCACATTTTGCTTCCCTTTTTTGTAGATGATTTCAAAGTCATAACCCAACATCTTTGTGACTCACTTTTGTTGCTCTTCAGAGGATAATCTTTGTTCTAAAAAGTATTTAAGGCTATCATGATCCGTTTTTACCTTGAAGTGTCTTCCCATTAGGTAGGGTCGCCATTTCTTAAGTGCATGTAGTATTGCCAACATTTTCTTCTCATAAATAGCTTTGTGTAAAAACTTTCCCTTGATTGGACGACTTTCAAAAGCAATGGGTCTTTCATCTTGCATTAAAATAGCACCAATTTCATTTCCTGAAGCATCACATTCCACAATAAAGGTTTTTGTGAAGTCCGGTGTAGCTAAGCCTGGTGCTTGGCATATTGCCTCTTTAAGATGTTCGAAGGCCTTTGTTGCTTTTGGAGTCCATGAAAATGCATCTTTCTTCAATAATGTTGTTAGAGGTGCTGCTATTCTCCCATAATTCTTAACAAACTTGCGATAATACCCTGTCAACCCAAGAAATCCTCGCAGATGCTTTATGGATGTGGGGATTTTCCATTCCTTAATGGCTTTAATTTTGCTAGGGTCTACCTTAACTCCTTCACGAGATACAATATGACCCAGATATTCCACCTCTTGTACTCCAAAGAAACATTTGGATCTTTTTGCATATAATTGTTTCTCCTCCAATAGTTGTAGCACCCTGTCAACATGTTCAACATGATCCTTCCAAGACTTGCTGTAGATTAGTATATCATCAAAAAATATTAACACAAATTTTCTAAGGAAGGGTTTGAAAATGGAATTCATCAAACCTTGAAATGTAGAAGGTGCATTGGTAAGGCCAAAAGGCATGACCAAAAATTCATAATGACCCTCATGAGTTCTAAATGCTGTTTTCGGAATGTCTTCAGTCTTCATTCTGATTTGATGATATACTGAACAAAGATCCAACTTGGTGAAGTAAATTGATGCATGCAATTCATCCAGTAATTCATCAATGACCGGAATGGGAAACTTATCTTTAATAGTGAGCTTGTTGAGCTCCCTATAATCCGGAAACGTGCGCCATGATACATCCTTCTTGTGCACCAATACTACTGGAGCAGAGAAAGAACTTTGACTAGGTTGAATTATACTAGCCTCTAGCATTTCTGCAACCATACGTTCAATTTCACTCTTTTGGGCATAGGGATATTTATACGGCCTGATGTTTGGAGGAACACTTCCTGGAATCACATGAATAGCATGATCATGATCACGAATAGGTGGGAGACCTTTGGGAGTCTCAAATACCTTGGAATGATTGTCCAAGACTTTTTGGAGATATGGAGAAATAGATGATTCCGATGTGGAAACATCTAGCGAACATAATTGTGCAATTACACCTCTTTGTTCCTTTTTTAGAAGCTTTGTCATACCGTTAGAGCTGATTATCTCTCTTTGTTTCCCTACAATACCCCTTAATTCAACTTCCTTTCCTTCCATAGAAAATTTCATGAAAAGTTCTTGAAAATTAAAAGCTATTGTACCCAAGGATTGTAGCCATTGGAATCCCAGTACAACATCAACACCTCCCATTGGAATGGAAAGCATTGGGCTAGTAAATACATATTCACCCATGGATAGCTTGATATTATGGCACTTTCCAGAGAAATTTATCGTTCCTCCATTTGCAACCATCACTTGACACTCTAGTGTTGGATATAGGAAGCAATTCAATTCTCTTGCTATCTTACAATGAATACAATTGTGGGTACTTCCTAAATCAATCAAAACTACTACCTTTTTCTTCTTGATTTGTCCTTCTATCTTGATGGTTTGAGGAGTGGTAATTCCATCCCATGCATTACAAGATATGGTCGGATTCATTTCTTCTTTATCTAGGCTTTGTTGCTGGAGTATATCCTCTTCTTTTGACCTTTCTTGCTCCTTTTCTTCTTCCTCTTCACAATCTATGTAGAATAATTTTTTCTCAGCACACTTATGACCTTTAGTGTATTTTCTATCACAACTATAACAAAGCCCTTTTGCTCTTTTTTCTTCCAATTGTTGTGGTGTCAACCTTATAGGTTGTGTAAGACTAGGGGCAACAACACTTCCATCTTTATAGTTGTGAGTAGTATGCTTCCTGGTTGCCATAATTTTGCTTTCCATTTTTCTTGCTAACCTGAATGCCTTCTCTAATGAATCAGGTTCCCAAAGGTGAACATCATGTTGGATATTATCCTTTAAAGTCCCTATGAACACATCAATCCTATGCTCCTCTAGAATATTTTTTACCTTTATGTTCAATTTTTGGAACTCCTCAATGTGCTCCATTATTGAACCCTTTTGTTTGAGACTTATCAATTGGCTAAAAAAAGTGTTGCTTTTTGTATCCTCATAATGTGTTGTCAATTCTTCCGTAAAAATTGCCCAAGTGATAATTTGTTTACGAGAGTAAAGCCATTAATACCATACAAACTGATTTGATTCCAAATATAAAGTTGCAATATGTACCTTTTGTGTGTTTTGCACATTATTGAGATCGAAAATTTGCTCCATCTGTAATATCCATGTTGCGGGATCCTTGCCATCAAACTTCCTCATATCGATTTTTGGAATATGGTGGGTCTTTGGTCCAACATTAGAGTCTATGAAATCATGATTAACATTTCTTTTGTTCTCATCATGAATTTCCTTTACTACCCTTTCACCATTAGTAAGCATTTCTTGTAGAAACTTTGTCAAATCTGTCTTCAAATCTTCCATGCCTGTCTTCAAATATTCCATGCCTATCTTCAAATCGTCCATCTTAGCTTCCACGTCATTCATCTTAGCTTCTATGCCTTTCTTTAAAAAATCCATCTTAACTTCTACGCCTTTCTTTAAACCATCCATCTTAGCTTCTACATCTTTCTTTAAACCATCCATGTTAGATTCCATTACTTTTTGTGCAAGTGACAGTTGTTGCACTTGGTCTTGTAATTTTGATATATCATGTTGCATTTCTTCCTCTTCTTCATGAGTCATGCTAGAGCTTTCAGGTTGCTTACTAGGTGTTTGCATTTTCTTTCCTCGAGGCATCAATTACCGATAATAATGCTTTACTATGCCCTTTGAATTCCTTCAAACTAATTTTTCAAACCAAGCTTATGAAAAAATTAAAAAAAACTACATACCTTTTTTCACTTTGTAGAAGCTGGATATTGAATCTGATGTATCTCTGTAATTTCGGATCATCTAGTTTTCAAATTGTGATCTGCAGTATCCCTCTGCGTTCTCTTTCCAATGCCACCAGTCTGATCCAAATTGGATTCTCCAGGGAAGAGTTATTCCAAATCTCCCACAGTGACCTGATTATAGACTAGTTTAGTAGAGATAACTTGTACGACATGCCACGAGTCACTGTTTCAACTTTTGGCTCTGAAAAATATATACAAGAAACTAAAGTCCATGCTCTTTCTGTACCTTCTTATGAAATTTCAATCCGATGCTCAGAGAGAAAGTTATGACGATTTTCCCCAGGTCACCTGTTTGGAATGTAATTCAGGAGTCTGCAAAAAGACCAACTTCCTTAGATCATATCTCTGCAAATATAGTGCGAAAAGCTCTGAAATTTAGACCCGAGGTTTAGTGCGATTTCTTCTCAAATGGGGTTTTTTTTTAGCTTCTGAAACATCGCAGAAAAAAAGTTATAGTGAAAATGCCACGATAACCTATTTGGAGCAGTGAAACCCTAAAATCCAAAGATTTGATACCAAATGTTATGAAACCATCTCACAAAAAGATAGAGAAGATAGATCAACGCCTTAGAATTCAGCCTCTTCGAGGGGACAACCTCCTTTACATTACATAAATGAAAAATTCTTGGATGATTCAAGTGAGAAAACCTCCTTTCTATATATAGGAGTCTAAGGAGTCACAATATAACCCAACCGACCTAACAGTAATAATATAAAGCCACAAAAATAACAATAGTGGGATTCTATGGGGCACAGTAATAACAATATGGGGACAATAGGGGCACAAAAATATTAATAAGGGATACAACTACAATAGTAATGGGGTAATCACTAGTATTATAAGGACCTAACAATAGTGGGATGATATCTATCAACTCTCGAAATATGTGACATGAAGCTAGGGAGCCTTATGTTTTCCCAAAACACTACAACCAAGTTTTTTTTTACCCATATGTGTTAGATAGGGATTGGTGGTTCGTATTAAGGCATGACCCTAGATCAAAACATGTTTTTGAGAAGAAGAATGTTATCATGCCAAGCGCCAAGGAAGATAATCAAGGCGATGATAATGGAGAGTGATATGTACTTCTGTTATTTCATCATTTATACTATTGTTGTATTCTTTTGTTTTCATTATTTCGATAAGTATTTCTAGTTGCTTCTTCTCCCTCTATTGACGTCTATGCTACATGATTGACATATAAAATACATCATCCTCATACATAAAATACATTTTTTTTATTGAATGAAAAATGTATTTATTAATATGGAAACATAACTTTCAATTAAAAAAAAAGATTATCAGTGCAGAAAAAACACAGTCATGCACCGGCTTCTGTGCTCTGTAAAACACAACCACGCTGTAGATGGTGTTCACATACTTATGACACAATGTTGTAAACTAAAAGGAGGTCTTATGCACGTATAAAATGTTGATTACATATTTTTATGGACCATAAGATAAACAAATGGGCTTACATTGATGCATGAGAGGTTTTATTTTTTTCTTCATGGATAATGGAACAATTTTGACTTTTCTTTTCAATGGTAATTATAAATAAAAGTTGAATTAGTAAATATGCTATGGATAAGAATTAAATAATAAATAATGTGATGTGATTAAGAGGCATTGGTTTGACTTTCAAATAGACTTGGTGATGCGTTTTTCTTTCCTATTTAGATTATGTAAAATAAATATCTATTTTTATGTATTTATAAGTAAATTATTTAAAGTAGACATGTCTTTATAAGTTTGGTAATAATAAGTGATAAGGCTACATAATAAGGTGTTGCATGTGATATATTATTAAAATATATCGTACCCAAAATGATCATTGAAGGTCACGAGCCCAAGCCATATACATCATGTCATTGAAAGTCATCAGCCTAAGCCATATACATCATGTCATCAGTTTGAAGGACATCAACTGTATGATACGATAGTGGTGTGAAAGGCAAGTTTGCAAGTTTTCACGGTGTTTGGTGTGTGAATGATTAGACCCATGAAACCCTAATCTGATATCTTTTCTCTGTACCATTACCGTCCAATTTCACTCTTATTTTACCATTTTAACTGACAACGTTTAACAAAGTATAAATTTTTCACAGTTCCATTCTGAAATCCATGGCACCATGGACTTTTGTAGCAGGGACCTCTAATATCTAGGTAAGACACCTAGAGTGTGTATTGTAGGACAACAATTAGGTGTTCTCCCTCTCTTTGGCCTCCCAAGGTCAGACCATATTGTATGGGTCCACCATTTTCTCGTGCTCCTACTGTTGCTCCCTCTGCTAAAGTCTCTGCTACATGATTGAGATATAAAATATATCAGCCTCATACATAAAATACATATTTTTTTATTAAATGAAAAATGTATTTATTAATATGGAAACATAATTTTCAATTAAAAAACAAAAATTCATCGATGCACCAAAAACACAGTCATGCACCAGCTTCGGTGCGCTATCAAACACAACCGCACCGTTGTTGGTTCATAAATTTAATTTTTCATAGTGGTGCATCACACGTATGCACTAATGCACCAGTATAACATTTTCACACTGGGACAAAATTTTCATATTATCTAATGCACCAATATATAACTATCTTTTCAAATATTATTTAAGCACTGCGTTGGGTAAATATGATAGCACGGTGCGATCAGAACATACCAAACACGACGCGTGTGTGATGGTGATTAAGAGGCATTTGTTTGAGTTTCAAATAGACTTGGTGATGCATTTTTTTCCTATTTAAATTATGTAAAATAAATCTCTATTTTTTATGTATTTGTAACTAAATTATTTAAAGTAGATATGTCTTTATCATTGTGAACATGATGTAATATTAGCTAGGAGAAATGTGAAAAACATAAATTTCAGTGAATATTTGGTGATAATTTAATTTATATTATTTAAATTGTATTATTTAACTCATATTTATTATTAAAAAGAGTTGAATTTAAGCGAGTACAATAGCAAATAAAGAACCAAAATAACATCAAAACGTTATTTCTTTATTACTAGAAAAAAATTCACTTGTCTCTTGGAGGAAAACTTCCAATAGAACAAGCCCCCAACTACATGTAACTTGATCACAACGCTTATTTTACATTTCTTTATCCTCACATTTAGAGAGAGAAAATTTTAATTTAAATTAGTAAGAGTTGCTATAAAGATTAAACTTAAATTGCTTGAAACTCTCATAACTTTAGTAATAAAATAAATTTTATAAAAATATAAATTTTTAAGTTGCATTAAATTTAAGTTAATTGCTTAGAGATGCCCTCTACAACTCAATGTGGGAGAGATGTTGTCACATAACATTACATTTAAACATAGTAAAATAATAATTGAAATTAACAAATTAAAAAAAAGTAATAAGAAAATAAATGAATGTGGGCTATAATTACAATACTTCAATTTACAACTTAATCTTATATTATGTTTTATATAAGGATATAATATAACCCAAAGAAAAAAAATAATTTAGCTTTTATTATGAGGAAGAAATGAAATGACTAAAAAAATAAGTTACATTTAAAAATAGTAAAATAAAGTTGAGATTAACAAATTAAAAATAATAATAAGAAAATAAATTAATGTGGCGGATAATTACAATATTTCAATTTATACCTTAATCGTATATTACATTTTATATAGAGATATAATATAACCAAAGCGAAAAAATAATTTAACTTTTATTATGAGGAAGAAATGAAATGACTAAAAAAATATAATTTACTTTCTACTACAAGGAAAAGATGTATTTTTTCACATGACAAGAAATAGTATTATTTCACTGACAACCATAAGTAAAATATTTCAATGTCCATATTAAATAACATAATTTTACACATACTTTAAATTGAAAATTTTCTTATATTTTCACTTTAGTGAGAAATATTAATGTAGAGGACCTAACAGCCCACCTGACACGTAACTACTAGTAAACCTCTAGGAGCCTATGATCTGTCCAAATCCGCATGGGCTTTCTCCTTGGGGATTACACAAGATTTGAAACCAAGACTCCAGACTTCATTTTCAAGGCCATTGCCAATTGTGTTACCCCCAACACATGATTTGAAATGTAATATTAATTTAGAAAATAATAAAATGTAATATTAATTTAGAAAATAATAATAATAAAAATGATTAAATGTATACGGACATGAAAAAAATATGAGGGGACATATTTTAACATTTTAATATGGAGAATGTGAATTATAAATAAAATATTTCAATGTCAACTACATATGAATTATAAATAAAATATTTCAATGTCAGCTACATATATATTAATATACCAGTTACCTAGATCCACCAAGCCCCTAGAGGGATCAAATCTCTTTTCACTCAGAAAGATGTTTGCATCTCAATATATTTGATCCCTCTCAGCTTTTGGTAGATCCAGAGTTAAGATGGATTTAGGCTACATGTTGTAAAAGAAGTTTGAATTAAGTTTTTAAAATTTAACAATAGATTGAATTTTATAAACCAATATTGAATTAGTTAAATTGTATTTTTGAATAATTTATTATTAATAATATTTTATATTAAAAATTGAATGAGTTACACATTTTTGTCTTTTTAAGAACTAACTAAATTATTTTACCTTTAATTATTTTATCATTGTGAGTATTGAAATATTTTACTAATTAAGTTAGATTGAATATCAATTAACTATCTAAGCAATAGGAAAATATTTATCATAATTTTACAATCATAGTTTCAACCATGCAAAACTTTGTAATTTATAAAAATATCTTTGCATTTTTTTAAAGTTAGTCGTTTTACATGCAATTTCCTATATAAAGTTTGATATAAATTCACCAATACATAATATATAATAAACATTCTTTCATAAAAATAAACATCATGACGATAATCATCTAATAAACATCAACATCACCAAAGATACACATTCGAATTCACTACCATCATCTAATTATATACACTTTTAGTAGTGCATATAAAAGTCATTAGCTAGCACACAAATCTAATAAAATAATAGGGCATCATCATCATGATTACATCTAACAAAACACAAAGATTGTAATCTAACATTATCACCACACACATCCTCAAATTAATATAAATCTCATGTCAAATAACTGCTATCACATACACATTTATTGACAAGCACATTAAATGAACATATCTAACATGACCTAACAATTTACACATCAACACCAACATATAAATTAAGTACATAAATATGAACACACACACACACACACACACACACACACACACACACATATAGATACAAGGAAGTTAAATAGTTACATCATGAAGTCAAATAAGTGCAATCAAATATTCGATACAATAGACATAGTAGTGTATGTAGCCTTGTCTGTAGTAGAAGACGATGGATGGTCAACTACTGCCTAATCAAGCACGTCTGTAAAACTTAGCTGAAGTGGAGGACTAAGAGGTGGCTCGTTTGCAGTAGAACGGGGTGGTTGGTCTGCAGGAGAAGGTGGATGATCTGCTCTGTGAGGAGAAACATACAACACATCCTCTAGCTCTAGAATCTCGACATCATCAGGCGACTGACGAATAGGTGTACTACTAAAAGGATCACCGACACCCTGATGACGATGATCCGATGGTGTGGAACCACTAGAAGCATCATCATCACCATCCTCATCATCATGATCATGATCATCACCCTCATCATCATGGTCATCATGATCACCCTCATCATCATCATGACCACCCTCATCATCTGATGGATGTGCTATTGCATGATGTTATGTAGTCCTCATTATTTCCAATTCCCTACTAGATCTGATGACATGCCACATAAGAGAAATCAAATCCCGTGGAAAGGTCCTATAGAGAGCCACAAAACTCAGATCCATGCTAATATCCCAAGGCCTCACACAGAGGAATCCCTATTGAACCAAAACTCTATACAATCTATCACAGTAGTCCATCTGGCACTGCATAACAGGTCTCCTCCCCTAGACGCCCATGCCCCCCCCCCGAGGATGTGCCCCACCCTCACCCTCTTGGGCCTCGCCCATCTCTTCATCTCCTCCATCTAGTGGTGGGGGAGGAAGCATGTCCCCATCATATGAGCTAGTGTCTACAAAATAGATAATACACAAAAATAATTGGACAATTTCATTAAACAATTTAATAAAACAAGTTAAATAACATGCTAGAATAAATTTTATTCTAATTCATTAAAACAAGAAAATCAAACTAGATTAATTTAAAGAAAACACTAATATTACCTCTATCATCTGAAGGTTCATCCTCTGTGAAGAAGATGTTGGGACATCCTCTCCAATCAATCCCTGTGTACAGATACCCCAACACGAAAAACACATGGTCATCCACACTAGTTAGTAGCTCTACGACCTTCTATTAAATCTTGGCTGGAAACTTTGGTGTGCCCCTCTTGGGCATCATCTGCCCCCATAAGTACATCTGAGACTCAATGATTGACCTAGGAGGGTGATGATCAAATACAGTGCTCGTCTCCAGAAACGTCTCAAAAAATAAACAAAAAATATCAAAAGCAAAAGGGAATGTCTCCCTTCCCTGTCTCGACAGTGCAAGAAATCTATCTAAAGTCGTGGAAAACTTCCTCAAAAAAATGGCAGACCATATGATGCAACATGGCCCCTGAATAAAAGAATCAACATAATACAAAATAGGGAAACTAATGCATTTCCCATTGCCACAAGAATGTGAAATGGTGCTGATTAAGAATGAGAGGCACCTAGCCTCCTTTATAGCAAAAGAAGAAATTTGTAGCTGTCCACCATGGAGATGAAAATCTGATGAACGAACCGCATGAGGCCTGACATATCTCAGGGTGTATGCAAGTTGACTCTCAAATGAAACACCATGGAGGGCATTTGGGAACTAGGGAAAACCCTCCCCTCTCCAAGATAGGCCAGTGATAAAGTAAATGTCCTCCTTAGTGGGCCTATACCACAACTCAGGACCGACACAAAAACCCTATTGCTAGACATTCCATTGGAAAATCAGATGCTCCAATAGGATAGAGTATGCCTTCAGGGATGTACCCTTCTCATAGTACTTGAGGAGACATACATTCCTCAAGAGCGCTCAGGTCACTATAGTAATAGGGCAAGGGTATAAACCCATCTACCTCTCTCTCGCCTGCCATGGTCATATCATATTATATGGGTCCGCCTGCTGCTCCTGCTCCTGCTGCTACTCCCTCTATTGACGTCTCTATTACGTGATTGACATATAAATTACATCAGACTCATACATAAAATACATTTTTCTTTTATTATTAAATGAAACATGTATTTATAATTATGGAAACAAAACTTTCAATCTAAAAAAAATAAAATTACGAGTGCACTCAAAACATAGTCATGCACCAACACCGATGTGCTTTTAACTATAATCGCACTGGTAACAGTGCACACATAAGTATGAAACACGGTAGGTGTTTAAAAAATTTAACTTTTAATAGTGGTGCGACATACTTGTCACCAATTCACACGTATAACCTGTTGGCACTGGAGCAGTATGTTCAGGTTATCAAAGAAACTGAGAAACATAAATATTTTAAAATATTTATTTACGGTGTGTTTGGTAAATATAAAAACCCTGGGAGTGATGCACCGACACACAATCTGACTCATCTTTCCCGGTGCATTTATATTTACAAAACACACTACCATAATGACAATGCATTATGTTCATTCACCGAACCATGGTGCACTGCGCCCGGTGCGAGCCAAACATATCGAGTGCACTGCATGTCAAATTTTTTTGTTTGTTTGAAAAAAAATGACAAATTCAACGTAATTTGAAATTCTAATTCGCTATAAACTTAAATTATAAAGATACATAGAGATTACTTGGACATTTGGTCGTTGTGGAGGCATGTGGACATGTAATGGAGAAAAACAAATTTTGTCACCATTTGAAAAAATTGGAGAGTCAAATAGTGAGCATGGTACTGAAAGGTGGTGAGAAGTAGAAGAACTAACATTAGGGAGCTTGCAAGTGGTAAGAGTGGCACTGATGCTTCAGAGCTCTCCCACACTGTAGATGGTAAAATTAAAAATTACGGTCAGGAGGGTTTTTTTATTTAATCCTCCTCCAGTGTGTTTTGTGAAGTGCATTGGGGCGGGCTATATCCAAAAGTACCGTGTTTTTTTTTTAGAATTTTAAATTATTATGGTGCTTTATCGAGATGTACCAGGGCTTTACGTTATCGGTAACGCACGAGTGATGTGGTTTTACAATAACACTAGTCTGTTTTTGGAAATTAGAAACCGTCTATCGAGACACTTTATAAGATGCCCCAGGGCATTGTCATACATTTACCACATTAGGACGTCATTGTCTAATAGCACTAGTATATTTTACTAGATGAAGGAGTCCAGTGCTAGTGAATTTTCAAGCACCGATGCTTTTGGGTATTTAGCGCACTATGGTTTTTTATTTTTCAAAAAAAATAAATCTATAGTGCACCATGTTATATGCAACCCCCGTGCATGTATTGATAGTAAATTACCAATGTTCTTGAATAATTTAGATGCACCATCAAAGAAACATCCTCTAGAACAACTGCCTACCCACCTCTGCTACAAATAGATTTTTGGGATATTTTTATAGGGGCCTCCACAAAAACCTCTGCAAGAAGGTATTTTCCTTGTAGTGAGAGAAGGGACATAGTAGGGGAGTAATCAATCCACCAGCTAAGGAAAAAAAACTATAGATCTAGAAGGCCCCCACCAAGGAAATTCATCCCCACACCATAAAATCCCAAGACACAACACATCGAAGACCCCTTAGGGCATTAAGACTCCAACCAAGAACCAAAAAAAATATAGAGATAAAAGAGAAGAGAACATGGTTGGATAGGAGAACCAACACCCAGAGAACATCATCCCAAGATGTCTAAGCTGACAAGGAAGCATGCATCACACACAAGGAGAAACCACCAAATTGACCTCCCCTTTAGAGTTGAACTGTAAGTTTGGGTTACATAGTCTGAGTATTTTGTAGCGAAAACCTTAGACATCAAACCAAGAACACAAGCCTCAAGGAAGTTCATGAAGTTACCTACTTCCAAAAGAGTTTTGGCCTGCTTATAATCCAAATTTCTTTCCCCAACTTCCCTAGAAGCAAGCAGTACAATTGTAGATAAAAACTAGAATAAACATTGCTGCTCAACATTCAAGTCACTGAAGATTGGCCCAATTCCTTCAAGTTTCCACATAAATATTCTTTCTAGAAGTGAGTGGTGACTAGCCTAGGCCAGCGGTGCTTTAAAATGAAAGGTCAACGACTTCAAAGCAATGAAAAACTGAATGTCATGCTATTGCATAACAAAGTTTCCTCTTGTCTCTAGTCTAGACCTAGTTGAAATCCAACATAGGATTCCCACCAGGGTTGAGGAAAATAACTATACCTAGCATAAATAAACACCATACACTGAGGTATGCCTAGAACAAATGGATTTATGCAGGTTTACCATCATAAGGTTGAATTTAATTCCACATGCGTAGCATGGGGTAGGCATGCCATGTCACCCCCTATTAAATGTCATGGGAGACAACAGTGTTGTGCTCCACCCCCACCCCCCACCCAATGTCCCTTTCTCTTTGACATGTCACCCAGATTAGCAGTGCTTCCCTTTGCTACTGCATATATGACGTAAAATGATTTTAAAGTGACTTTGGCTTCATTTTTAAATTTGTGTGCACTTATGGATATTGTGGGGACCAGATATATATATAGATATATAGATATATATATCATGGATCACCATTTTAGAGGGATAAAATATCTTTAAGCACAATTTTTTTTTCAAGTTTACACTCTAAAAGTGGTTTGCATATCAAGAGATTTGATCCCTCTTGGCACTTGCTAGATCCATTTTTAATATGGATCTATAATGGTGATAATAGTGTCCACATCTCTCATAAATAGTCATTATTATAATGGCATATTGCATCCTAATTGGAAGTCCCTCTTTGTTGAAATTGAGGAAAAGAATAAGAGTTACTTTTGTGTCTCCTTGGGCATTTTTTTTAATGTCCTACATCCTTTTTTTTCTCCTATTAGTTCTTTCTAGTATCTTGATTACATCCTTATTGCATCATAAAAGTTTTCTTATTTCACCTTCTTAAAAAGACAAAGTAAGGAAATACTAAAGAACATAAGCGAAATGCCACAATTATGGAATATACATCCAAAAAGGGAACAATTGAAATAAGGATGAAAATACTATTTTGCATCCCTTTGGTTTCATTTTTCATTTATGGATACTGTGGGGACCTATTATCTGAATCTTGTGGGAGTATTTAGGTCCAATAGAGATATTTTGGGACCCCCTTTGGATCAAAAGTAAGAATCTTCCATTTTTTTCATTTTTCCCCAAAAGTTTTTCTCAACATTGTTATATTTCATATCAATTGGGGGAATGATTTTTTTGGCCATGGTTTGTTATTTTACATGATTTATTGCATATGTATCAGTTTTAGGGTAATGTTTAATATTTTATGGGGATATTTGTCAAGGATAGGACCTACCTCTCTTTTCCTCTCCATCCTCTCTTTCCTACTCTTCTACTTCCTTTTCTTTCCCTCCTCCTACTCCTCCATATTTTTTCTTTATCTCCACCTCTATTTTCCTCTTTATATTATGGATGCTATTTTTTTTTCTACCCCTTTTCCCATAATTGGTTGGTTCTAGACTAGGGATGCACAACAACCCATTCATATCAATGATTCACTACTACGAAAAGATAATGCTAGGGAAATTTTTTATCAGATATGTTAGTTTGTGATGGTCCCTCTTTATCAAAATTTCTTTAATGTCTTTCCACCTAGATTTCTCAAGAATCAAAGAAAGTAATTGAATAGGTTGGAGAATGGTATGTTGAAGATAAATTTTCCTATGTCTGATTCTATGGGTAACAAGCTTCCCCTCATTCCCTTCCCTTATATGCACTATATAGGCTTATTTGTAGGGAGATAGCTTGTCAAACCATGGAGAAATGCATTGCCAAAGATTTAGCCAAACCCTGCATGAAGATTTGGCCATATTTTCCTTTATAGGTTGGCCCTTATGTTATTGCTAATATTTTTTCACTGTGGAAAAGAGGTCATGACCCTCACTTTCCTCAAACTAGCTTCTATTGAGTTTAAGGCTTATGATGCTTTAAAGATTTTGTTTGAACATTGTACACATATATCCTTTAAAAAGTATGCACGAGAATAATATCCCTTTGATAATGTTTTTAAAAGGGAAGACACATGCTCAGTGGTCCTACAAAGAGCTGAATAAATTCCTAAAGATTCACTGACAAAGTTTCTAAGTAATTTTCAAAGCAATAGGAGTATATTTCTTCAAAAAATATTCAAAACCAAGGTGTAGAGCATGTCTTGCTTGAGGTTGGGAGTTCATTTGTTGCCATAGTTATTTAGAAAAATCCTAAAGGAAATAAAGACTCATGTATCCTCACAGCATACTTATTTTAATCCTAAGGTAGTTGAACATAAAAATTCAAGTCATTATGGAGTAGCTTATAGAGGTCTTAATGGAGGAAGTATTAAAGAAAAGTATTTATGATAGAGCTTCCTTTGTAGATGAGAAAGTGATATTACAAGAATAATGGCTTCAATTTCAAAAAATTTAGGCAGAAAAATAAAAATAATCTTGTTGAATTTAAGCTTTTGTGATCCATGTCAAGTTTTTGAGAAGATTTTTCGGTGGAAATCACATTATAATACTTTTGCCGACGCATTTCGAACCAACGAGTGTGGTTCATCGTCATGACAAGTTGAAGAATCAGATCATGGTTGTACGTTAAATAGGGAGAGAAGATCTTCCAACGGTTATATTTGAATAGGAAACGACTATATTGGACTGGGCAACTAGACTGGACCAACGATTATATTTGACTGAAGACCGGCTAAATTTGACTAGCCAACCTGACTGGACCGAGGGAAAGGGACAAGAAAAGTTCTTGTCAGCTTTAATAGCAAGAATCAATATAGACTAATTCTCCTAGCACTAAAACTCTTATAGGATTAGATACAACTAAGATTTTCCCCTCATGAGGTCTCTGTAAAATTCCCCTTGTTGTGATTCTAGGTACTATCCCTCAAGATACAATTACTATTTCATCATTGTCTCCAATTGAATTAGAGGAATTACCCCCTACTGATTATTTATTTAGTCCTAAAAGGAGAGCAACTAGTAAGGGAAAACACAATAAGAGGAAAGAAAATGAATTAGAAGAATTCCCTGCCCAACAAACTACAATTTGGGATGATTCCAAACATGATGATGATTAGTTGGATGAGTAGTTGGCATAATCAATGGGTGCTTTTGCTACGACCAATATATCACCCTTAAACAGTTTAAGGTAGATTCTCAAGCAAAAGAATGAACAATTTTTTCACTTGGAACAATTGAGCATCAAAGAGGACTTATTACAAGAGCAAGTGAGGCTAAAAGCATCAAAGAGTGAAAAATGGAAGTAATAACAACAATTCAATGATTAAATAGATAAAATGCAACAAGATTTTATAACTTTAGATCAAAGAAAGGATGCCAAGATTGTGGAATTAAAAATTCAAATCAAAAGGCTGAGTGAAAATCTAATATATATAGAACTATTTAAGAAGGAAAATGAACGGGAAGGTGACCAACTCCTAAATGCACAAGTTAAATTTTGTGAAGAATTAAGCATGGTACAAGCTCAAAGGACATAATTGATAAAATCTTGGATGAGATAACAAATAAAGTTTCTAATAGGAAAAGGGAAAAATAATGTCTATTGCAATTAGTCTCATGGTAGGCAATAGCTAAAAGATCTACATCAAGGACCCCAAAATCATCAAATCAATATAATAAAAAACAATTCCTTGAAAAAATGGAAAATGAATTTACAACAATCTAAATACATGATCAAGGATATAGAGCAATCTTGCTCTCAGTTAATTGATTCTTCTCTCCAAATTATTAGGGATGTTGACATGCTTTATGTTCCATTCTCAGAGGATTATAGAAAAACAATTGTTTTCATTAATAATTTGCCAAGTCACACGAGGATTATACAAAATGTTGTTGGAAATTTAGAAAGGCTTAACTTAGTAGTAATTTCCAATTTCTTGGTCAAACCACATTGCAGTTGCCTCATGGTCAAGGAGGCAATATCCAGAATAGCCCAGGAATTTCTAGCCCTAGAAAATAAGATATATGAAGGAAAATTTAGTATGTGATTTGATCAACCAAAGGCTATTTCTTGCAACCTGAGCATACATGGGCAATGGAAATCCTACCTGGAAGCTTCTAGTTCAACCATCTTCAAAAAATGATTTATCAATTTTGCTAGAGATCACAACAAATTACCTTTTCCTTTTCTATTTTTATTTATGTTATAACAAGACTATGACAAACTTTTAAAGTTGAGAGGCTTATTTAAAGAATCCTCACACACTGTGTTAGGGGTTTTGATTTTTTGGAAGAAATAGACATTGGCATTATTCTAAGGTTTATTGTGGAAGAATACCTTGAACCACTTTATATTTTCAAGCTATTTTTCATCAAATGAATATGGTACTATTGTTGTAATTCAATTTATTATTTTTAAGTGAAATAGAAATGCTACTTTCGTTTTATTTTATCAATATCTTGTGTAATTGATTATTTCATTTGATCATCAAAATGATTGAGTAAATGATACACATATGAATGTCATAAATGTAGTTAATTCAATTAACTATTTGATCGGATTTTATATCATTTGAAATATTGTTTATTTATGCTTCCGACATGAAGATATAAATTTCAAACTTATTGCGAGTCTTTCGAAATTCATGGATGATAGTAATAATAATCTTGGGATATAGTAAAGTTTAATTATATTTTCTTTTGAATAGTTAGAATTTTAGCCTTTAGTTTACAATAATTCTTTCATAATCTCTTTTAGAACCTCATTCCTTAGAATATTCTTTTAGGAAGTCTCAAACTTTTGGAGAAAAGTATTTATGAGGTAATTGGGCACAAATACTAGTGAGAATCACCATCCCAAATGGATATAGGTCTAGTTGGGACCTTGAATAAGTGATTTCTCCACATGTTGGCTTGGTCATTTCCAAGCATCAATAGGAGGCTACATCGTTTGGACCCAATTTGTAAAAGTACTCAGTTATGCTCATTTTGAATTTGACACTCACTATCTAGGACGACTAACAAAATTACACCAAACAAGCATAGTCTTTGACTATATTGCAACCTTTGAGAAATTAGAATTTGCACAAAATACCTATTTATTGCATTTTCAAAGATTGTTTCATTAGTGGTATTAAGGAGGTAATTAGAGAACATTTCATGATGTAACACCCAAGCTTATAGTTGGAAGCTTAGGACAAAGCTAAAGAAACTGAGATGGTGACCAATGTCCAAACCAAAAGACCATCATTGTCTACTTCTATTATCCCTCTCATGGTCACTATCTCAAGATTTTCCACTTATCAAGAATCCAAAATTTATCTCTTGAAGAAGTTAATGTCTCAACCTTTGTTATAATTTTGATAAGTGGTACTTTAAAGGGTACAAATGTAAAGAAGAAAATCTATCTCAAATGGATGTATCTCCTCAAGACAACTCATAAGACACTCTTTCTAAATATACTACTAGACCAAAATTGGAAGAGAACACACCACCAGTGGATGATGAAGTCCCCTTTGTCTATCATTTCAAGGAGACCCCAAATTCTCTCCATGTCCTTTTAGGTTTCTTAGCACCCAAAACCTTGAAATTGATTGGATACATAAAGCACAAAGAAGTGACTATGTTGACTAATGATGGAAACACCCAAAATTTTATTTAGAGAGGAGTAGCACAAGAAACCCATTCTTATGTTTATCCCTTATCTATTTTCAAATTGTGATAGCCAATGGAGGTATGATGAAATGAAGGGGTAAGATGTGAAAATATGAAACTATTACTCAGAACTTACTTGTTTGCTATTAAAATGGGTGGTTCTTATATAGTTCTTAGGGGAAAAGGTTATGCAATTTGGTATGTATCAGCCTAAAATTCAATGATTTATACTTGAGCTTCACCAAGGAAGGTAGAAACATATCCTCAAGGGGTTTACAGTTGGTTTCCCATAAAATTATCACTTCTCGTCACATGGGGAACCTATTGAAGAAGGCCACTTAGGTATTATTACATAGTAGAATTCTATGCAAGTAGTGGACACTCCCCACAACCCCACCAAGAGATTCACCCCAATTCCATTCTAAGGATCAATTGAGTATTTGAAACACCATAAGGCTTACCACCTTCATGTGGGGACCATGACCATGGGATTCCCCTCATTTTAGGTAGCCAATCACATAACATGTGTCCTTATGAACAACATTTTGTGTATAACAATGAAATTAAAAATGTCATTTGGGAATTGTTGGAGGGAATCATATTTCCAAATACAAGCCCTTAGTTATCATCAATGGTTAGAGTTTTAAAGAAGGAATGTAGTTGTTGCATGTGTGATAATTTCAGGGTTCTCAATATGTTAACCATGAAGGGAAAATTTCCCATCTTGAATATTCATAATCTCTTGGTTGAACTTCATGGAGATAATTTTTTCACTAAAACTAACATTTTTTCTAGATACCACCAAATCAAGATGAAAGACATAGCAACCCCTAAGACAACTATCTATACACATGAATGTCGTTATGAGCTTTTAGTAATTCCCTTTCTCCTTTGCAATTATCCATCCACCTTCCAGATCACCATGAACAATATCTTTTGATCCTCTAGATACAATTTTGTGATAGTATAATTTGATGATATATTTATCTATAAAAATACATGGGAATTCCACATAAATGATGTTGATAGATCCTTGCAACTCTTGAAGGACCAACAACTATTCCTGAAATGCTAAAATGTGCTTTTGGGGCTTCATAGTTTGAATACTTGAGTCATGTTAAGTAAAGATGGAGTATGAGTTGATCCAAAGAAAGTCACAACTATGCAAGATGGCTCCATCCCAAGACCTTGAAGAACTTACATAGCTTCTTAGGAATTGCAGGCCACTGTGGGAAGTTCATGAAAAAAGATTTCTACTCCCTTAACTTCACTACTAAAAAAAATGACATTATATAGATGAGGCCACTAGCAAATGCTTCTTAGTTTTAAAGGATTCCATATGTATTACTCAAGTATTAGTGGTACTTGATTTTACTATTTTTTTTTCCTTGGAATGTGATGCCTCAATAGGTGTCATGAGGAGGTCTTAGTGTAAGAAGGGCAACCCTTGAATTAACTAGTAAGTAGTTATGTGATCATAATTTGGAAAAATTAATCTATGTGAAAGAGATAATAGCCATCCCTTGTGTTATATAATCCTAGAACACATATCCCATTGGGAGCCATTTTAGATTAAGATTAGACATCATAGTTTGATGTATTTCTTAAAACAATTGTTATCCTACCCATAGAAACATAAATGGGTTACTAAAACATTAGGGTATGATTCTATGATTTTGTATTAGAAGAATAAAGAAAATGTGACTGTTGATGACTTATTTAGGAAATTTGTAGAGGATGGATCCCTCTTTTCCTAACTCTTTACCAATCTATATTGGCTTAGGGAATCATATACTGAATGTTATGCAAATGAATCCATGGTCCAAGTCATCCAAAGGATTTAGGAAGATCCCATGCTCCTAAAGAATATACATGACAACAAGATGTATTATGCTATAAAGACGATATTTCTTTGATAATATTTATGCCTTAAAACAAAATGTCTCAAAGGAGTTGCATCCCTCACATATGAAAGAGCTAATAACTTATTTTTTTGGGTATTTGCACTGAAATAAAAGTGATTTAATGAAGATGTTATGGGAATTGCAACCATTGTTGATCCCAACACATATATGGACTAACATCTCTATGAATTTTATTGTGGGACTCTAAAAATGGGAAACAAATTAGCTATCAAGGTGGTAGTTTGATGCAAGTTCTAATATGTTAATTTTTGTTCCTTATTGCATCCATTTATTCCTTGCTTGGTTGCCCAAGACTTCATGGATCAATTTTTTTAGTTACATGGCACACCCACTTCCTTTGTCTCTAATGAAGACGCCACCTACACTAATAAGTTTTGGCAAGAACTATTTAAACTTCAAACTACCTAATTGAACATGAACACGTGATATCATCCCAAAATATATGGCCAAACATAAGTGGTCAAGAAGTTCTTAGGAACCTATTTGAGATGCTTCACCTTTGAGAAGTTCCACTAATGGGTACAATGGCTTCCCCTCAAGAATGATGGTACAATACCACTTATCATGGTGATACAAAATGGAACCGTATGAAGTGGTTTATGGGTAAAACTCTTGTTAGTGACTTCCTATTCACTAATCACTTATGAGGTTCTTGGAATGGATAACATACCTCACACCAAAGAAACCATTTTTCGCACACTTAATGGCAATTTAGTTAAATGGATCAAAATATAATAAACAACAAGATTACCAACATTTTTTTATAGTGCTATTTTGTAGGACGTTTTCAATTGTTCCTTCATCTTTAAACCATATAAACAAGCATCACTTGAAGATTAAATCCACCAAAAGCTAGCACCAAAGTTCTATGGACCCTATGTGATCACCAAACACATTGAACAAATGGCTTACAAGCTAGTTCTTCTAGCTCACTATAGGATTCATCTAGTATTTCATGTATTTTGTTTAAATAGGGCAGTAGGATCAAATTTCAAGGTGCAAACCAACTTATGAGAACTTGATAAAGAAGGCCTACGTGGATCTAGCTAGAAGCAATATTGGACACAAGATCGTCAATTGTGCCGGTGTATGGTCCAAGAAGGGTTGATCTAATAGAATGATATGCAACAATTTCCTCACCTCTAGCTTGGAGCAAAAATTACACTTTGCAAACTTTTGAATGGGGATGGCATGTCATGGTCCTACCCTAACCTCCCTAGTTTAGGTTGCCTAGGAGTTAGTTAGTTAGTTAATGTGCATGGCCATATTTTTTGACGAAGGCCTATTAAATAGTAGCGGATAGTTACTTAATGTTAAAGTGGCTTCTTTACTAATTAAGGCCCACTAGGTGGTTGGTACTCATTAATGATGGGACAACAAGTAGTGAGGGTATTGCTATTGTGGTATGCATTTAAAGAGATAGGACATTATGACATGTTTTGTGAAATACTATTATATTTGGAACTTTGCTCAATAAAAAGTTACCCCACCTTAAGAAGCAACTAAACATGGCTTCCTTTATTCTCAATACCATCCTTACAAGTGTTTAATATAAGACTTTATATTAGTTGGTGTGTGTTTCAAATTCAATGATCCAAAAAAAACTAAAGTTTTACCTAAATAATTACACGTTTTCATTGCCTAAATTAAATTGTTGAATGCATAAATAAATTTATCCCCAAACCACACGATCATTTGTGATCATTAGACAATTTAGATTAATATATATATATATATATATACATATAGATATATATATATGTATATATATATTACTCAGGTTTTGAACGGCCCGCCGGCTCTCTCTTTTGACAATTATTATAAAGCAGCGCAACCTTATCCTCGGCTGGACGAAAACTCGTGCTTATCCTCGACTCCATGAAAACTCGTGACAATTAACAGTCGATGGCGATCATTGACAGGGGAATTGGGGACGCGTGACTCGTGACAATTAACAGTCGATGGCGATCATTGACAGGGGAAATGGGGACGCGTGAAACAACCGACGAACGTTAATCGCGCAGGCGCCATGCACGGAACTTCGAATGTGACACAATTTATTATCTAAGCCTTTAGGTAATTCATACAGGAGGCGCGTGATGGTACTTAATTAATTAACAATGCCGCCGGCGTGGCGACGGCGACAGCTCTACTTTCGCACATGGGCGTGGCTGTTCATATTGAGACGGAACTCACAAGATCATGGTGGTGGCCAATGGCGATAGATTTGTCAGCATGTTTGGTAGGGTTTGGGAAAGGAGCGCGTTAGGCATCGACGGAATTGATTATAAATGGAAATTCCGCGAATAAAATGATACAGTATCGGTCTGGCATGGAGGAATCTTGTTCTTGGAAAAAAAAATGTCAAGAGAGTATATGATTTTTGATAAGAGCGGTAGCTCTGAGAGAATAATTCTGTTTCATGTTCGGGATTTCATTATTTCTGCGTATGAGATTGATGGGCTTCATCCCGGGTTTAAGGAGGCCATGAGGTTGGGTGTTGGTGCTCTGGAGAATGCCAAGTTATTGAAAGGTATTGTGTGGTTGTTTGTTGGATTTCAGAATATTTTTAAAATCTGCAATTTTAATAATTTTAGCAATTTGATCGTGTCTTTATTAAAAAAAATTCTAAAAATCTTTTTGCCATTCTTTATTCAGTAAAATAATTAATTCAATTCAATAACTGACTAGATTTTTCAACAACATGATGTAGAAATGACAGATGAGGAGGGAAGCAATTGTTCTTGTGGAGAAGCAGGAGATGAGCTTGGTGCCCTGTTAAATTTGGGGGACAACTTAGATGACACCGCAGATTCAATGGAGGTTGGAGAACATAGTAGCCAGAGAATTAAGGACTCATTTGAGAAGTTAAGAAATATAGTTGGTGGAGACAGGATGGATCCAGTTGATGTGTTGGATGAAGCTATTCGGTATGTGAAGAGACTGGAGATGGACCTCAAGAATGTGAAGGACATGCGAAATATGTTAGGGATGGTTTAGATGTATAATATGGTAATAGTTAGGGCTGGAATTGAATTTACTAGTTTGTAATTGGAGGCATTTCTTGCCGCATGTATCTGGTGAACTTGTCTGTTAGGCTGTTTTTAGATATTTCAATTTCAAACAAGTTTATGTATGCATAATCTATAAAGTGAATTGATAAAGTATCGATTTCAATTATGTATTCATTGCAAGAGTTATGTGATTTTGAAAATATTATTATTATTATTATTAATTCAAATTTTATAAATTAAAATATGTTTAATTGTATATATAATTTAATGGATGAAATTTTTTTATTTTCGTTTTTTTTGTTTAAGGCATGTACAAATTCTCAACCTCATTATTTTTTTTTTAATTATTTAATTTATATAATTATATACAAATATATGTTTTATACATCTCCACCTAATTTTTTTTTTTGTAAGGTTAGGCATTCTTCATTCCAGAAAACATAAAGAATACATCAAACTAGAGTTCAGGTGGCTGGTCTGCCCGAAGGAAACCAGACCGCCACCTTTTGGCCTTAAAGCCTGACCAAAATTTAAAAATGTTTAGTTCCTTCTTCCTATCGTAACCATTATTCTGCTTATTAAAAGTGAGATTAACCATTTTAACATAATACGGCGCCCAGATATAGTTCAGATTCATCACAAAATATAGTAGAGAAGACACACACACCACTAATCTTCATCAGACAAATTAACCGGGGCAGGCTTAGAATAGTTTGCGCCCGGCTTCAGGATCTTCTGCTCGATAGCCCATTTGAGCTCCAGCATCATTTGCTCCATGTCCTTTAGCAACAGGTGATTTCTAGCAACCTGGAGTTAGACAACCGCTAGCTCTTTTAGGATAATGTTCTTTATGGAGGCCGATTCTTCCGACAGTTGGCGTTTGAGGAGTTCTTCTGCATGTTTGCGCTCTTCATCCTCCTCTTCATGAACGGCCTGATTAACCTCCATAGCCTTGCCGACCACATGCTTCATGATCCAATAGAATTGTAACGTTCTATTGAAGAGCGTGTTCCTGCCTTTGGTTGTGCCCGGATCCGTGATTACTTCCCAGTCCTCACGGGGAATCTCTTGGTTTTTGCTGATTTCCCTCAGCTCACGCTCCCATTCATGGATAAGAGAGCAGACCTCGGGAGAAATGCCGGCCATGTAACCATCAATCAGTTGGAGGAGCTTGTCGAGGTCGGGCTTCCTGCCCCTTTTGTTCGGTTGACTACTGGTGCCAGCTTCCCTCTTCTTATCAGAACTAGTCTTTCTTGGAGCCATCTTTCCTCTGGTCTAGGGCTTGGGAATAGAGGAAACTTTCCAACCTGTCACAACAGAAAACCAAAGGTCAGTGCGAAAGAGATGGAGCACAATCGGGGTCTATTCCTTTGTAACAGCAAACTCAACATGAATGGACTCCCGGAACCTTGGAGCAATTCCATTATGGGCACGCGGTTGAAGACCCACCACCATCTCACAGGAACCCGGAGAACCCCCCGACCAGCAAGGCGGCGAAACCTGACGGCCTTGGCCAGCAGAAGGGAAAAGCAGAAGAGGAGCCAACCACGGGAGTAGGCCCAAGAGAAGAAAAGACCAGGGGTGCGAGGACCCTCCAGAAGCATGACGAAGCCCGGCGAAACCTCCCACACAGCCTGACTCTCAGAGCAGGACGAAGGACTAGCGTAAATCAAAGCGTTCCCCTCATGGGGTTGGGAAAGGAGAAACCAGAAAGAGCCCGGGGAGCTTTTATCGTCGCAGCAGTAGGGAGTCTGCCCACAAGGCCAGAGCATATCCAGCCAAACCAAGAGAACAGAGAAAGAAGCATGCATGTCTGAAGGACGAGGACTATAGGAAACATACCACCTTTTCTTGCCGAGGTCGAGGAGGAGGGCTGGTCGCAGAGGTGAGCAGGCATCTTTCCGTTCTTTTTCATCGTTCTTACCAATCTGAATGAGCCTGCCATCTATTTCCTCGGGCTTATTAATGCGTTGTCGTGTCGAAAGGGCCGCCACTTGGCTGGTTGAGTTCCCGGCCTCCGCTTGGCCGTTTATTTTTCCGTCACGCATTTCAGCTTCCCCATCTCGGGAAATGGCGTGGCTTGTCCTTTCCACTTTATGCTTCATTATTCCAACCTCCGTCCGACTGCTCTTGCTGTAGCCTTTCTTTACTCCTAGGGCCACCTGTCGTCCTTTCCTTGTCCATTATCCCGAATTCCGGAGCTGGCTCTAGATCATTCCTTAATGATTTCTCAGCTCGCGTGTCCCCTCTATTTGTTTGGCCATTCTTGCCATGCCCCGTCACTTGCCTACCATGTGCCTGCCTTTCGCCTCTGCCTGTTCCCACTAGTGAGCTCTCCAATCCCTGCTATTGGAGATTATCTCCGCCTCCGCTGCGTGTCGCCTGATCCTGACCGTTCATCTCTTTCATGCCATTCCCACCTTTATCAACATTTAGTAGTTGCTGAAGTTGGGTTTTCTCCTCCTGGTTCAGATGAGGCAGACCCACGCTGTCGATTTCTTTGCCCCGGTTCCAGCATCCCCAATTCGCAAGCCAGTCTGCCAGCTTGTTACCTGCGCGCCTAGTGTGAGTCGGGAGGAGGTAGTCTATTTTGGGAAGGAGCTTCCCAATTTCGCCAACCAGCCAAGCGGTTCTCCAGCTTTTGCTAATCCTTTCCGCTGGTATTTGCTGCTGGAGCTTCCTAACCATGTCAATTGCCAGCTTCGAGTCTCCCTCGATTTGGAGACGTTTGAAGTTGACCCGAAGAGCTATTTCTAGGCCCCGTTTCAGGGCGTGCAGCTCAGCTTCATTATTCGAAGCTTCCCCACAGTCCATTGCGAAAGTTCTTAGAGTGTTACCCTCTACGTCTCTAAAGACTCCTCCAATGTCGGCCTCGCTTGGGTTATGCTTTGCATCGCCGTCAAAGTTTAATTTTATGAAGCCTGTGGGCGGTGTTTGTACTGGTTGCTTCTGGCAACTACTTTGGCCAGCTCTTTTCGAGAACCCCCGCAGGTGACCATACTCTGTCTGACCTCTAGTTTATTCAGGATTGTTTCTTCCGTAGTCGAGACCTGCCAATCCTCGTCCCTCCAGCTTTCCGATAGGATTGTTTCCCGAATGTTTCTGATGAATTGCTCCTAGATTGCTCCGGGGGTTCTGGTTTCTGATTTGAAGATGGCCCAGTTCCGAGCTTTCTAGATATTCTAGAGGAGGAATCCAGCGGAGAGGAGCCAGGTGCGGTTAACTACCGAGTTCAGGTAAGGCTTTTTCGGCCAATTGACAATTGTGCTTATGATGTTTTGCTGGTTTCTGTGTTGGCGCTCAAACAAATTGCGGTGATTTTCCCATAGGGAGGAGCTGATGGAGCAACGGTTCATCAAATGTTCCATGGTTTCCTCTTGGGAGCAGCAGAGGGCGCAGCGGGATGGGCCTTGGCTTCCCTTCCGCAGAATCTGGTCCCAGGTGAGCGCCCGACCGTGTAGAATGGTCCAAATGAAAAAAGAGATCTTAGGCCAGTGCTTAATTTCCCAAAGATTTTTCCATTGATTTGTTTCCGGTTGATGATTATGGTTGCTATGAAGGTGGTAGGCTTCTGCTATTGTGAAATTTCCTTGAATGCGTTTGCCCCATCTGAGAGTGTCAGACCCTGTTTTCTTTGCTATTTTCCGAGAAGCCATCTCTGTATAGTAGTCTTGCCATCTGTCGGTTTCTGGTGCTCCTTCCCAGTCCTCTTTAAATTTCCAATTTCGCCAGTATCTAGCCTCGTCAGGCTTCCAGAAGTTGCCGACAGTTGATGCCCCGGTCTGGGACGAAAAGGCAAGGATGGCATGGAGGTTGTCTTTTTGTATGAGACGGTCTCTTTGCTGCCAGGATTCCTCCCAGAATCTGGCTTTGTCCCCTGCCCGAATTTCCCAGAAACTATGCTCCCTTATCAGGTCCTTGCTGCCTCTCGCTAGGTTCCAGATTGCAGAGCCTCTGGTCTCTGTTGTGCTTCTCAGTTTTTCTTCGATTTCCCCTACCGCGTCGTATTTTCTTTCCCAAAGCACCTTCCACAGGTCAGGGCCACCCTGAAGGCACCTCCACCAAAGCTTCGCACCCATAACTTGGTTAAGGGCGAAGGGGTCGTGGAGACCTAGACTGCCATCTTTTGGGAGTCGGCAAAGCCACTCCCATGAGATAAGGGCCCACTTTCTTGTTTTGCTGGTCCCCTGCCAGAGGAAGTTTTTGAACAGGGAGACTAGATTTTGGCTTGCAGTCTTCGGAATTGCTTGGCACGAGAGCTGGTAATTTGGCATGGCCTGCAGAACAGCTTTCAATAAGGTTATTCGACTTGGGCATTCAACGAGCGGTGGGTCTAGTTCTCCGTTTTATTTCGGATTTTCTTTATTAGTAGATTCCAGTTGGCCGACCAGAATTGGTGCTCATGTAACATGATACCCAAGTATTTGGATGGGAAGGATCCCCTGTTGAAGCCTAGAGTATGAGCCAGGAATCTTTGGACTGCCAAGGAGGTATTAAAGAAAAACACTTCTGATTTATCTTTATTGATTTCCATCCCAGAGGCTTTGCTGAATTGAGATAGGGATTTGATAATTCTTTGGGCCTCTTTTAGAGTGGCTTGACCGTAAAGCATCACGTCATCTACAAATTGCTGGTGGGAGACCGGAATGTCTTCTCCATAGATTCTGAGGCCTTTTATCTGTTCCTTGGAGACCTGATCCTTAACCAATCTGCCTAGGCCTTCTGCAGCTAGGATGAAGAGGAAGGGAGACAAGGGGTCTCCCTGCCTTAGCCCACGGGAGGGAGTGAAAGCTTTAGAGGGGGAGCCTTTTAGGAGAATTGACATGACAGGAGAGCTAACCATAGACAGGATCCATTTTATCCATCTTTGATCAAATCCATAGGCTTTTAGGATACTTGCCAAATAGTTCCAGCTGAGCTGATCAAACGCCTTGGCCAGGTCCAGTTTGATCAGCATGCCTGGGGCACGGGAGCTTTTCAGGGAATGAATCACTTCCTGGGCGACTATTATGCCATCTGTGATTTGCCTTCCTTTGACAAAGCCAGTTTGCTCTGGGGCAATGAGATCCGGCAGGATCGGCTTAAGCCTGTTGACCATGATAGTTGCAAGGATTTTGTAGACAACGTTACATAGGGAGATGGGCCTGAAACCCTGCGGTTCATCTGAGCAACCAGACTTTGGTATTAACGCCAGGAAGGTGGCATTCAGACCTTGGTGCATGCGCTTGGAGCATCTGGATTCCTCCATAAGATCAAGCAGATCGTTTCCCATGAAGCTCCAAGTCACCTAATAAAATTCGATGGTGAAGCCATCGAGCCCTGGGGCCTTATTTTTTGCCATTTTGTTTATTGTTTCCTCCAGTTCTTCCTTGGTTATTACCCGGAGAAGGGCCAGGTTTTGATCTCTGGTGACTTTCTTTGGAATATGGTGGCTGATTTTGTCTATGTCCTTGGCTCTGTTGATATTTGGTTCGGAGAGAATATCTTTAAAGTGCTCCACCAAAAGATGTTCTATTTCATCCTACTGAGTCACTCTGTTTCCTTCCTTGTCTTTCAAGGAGAAGATTCTGTTGTGTTGGCGATGGTTTATCATGGCTTTGTGGAAGGAGTTTTTGTCTCCTTCTTTGAGCCATTGGATTCGGGATTTCTGCTTCCACAGGATTTCCTCTTGTTTTCGCCTTTCCTCTAATTGGGTGATGACTCTACCTTCCTCCTTTGCCAGATCCTGACTTCTTCCTTCCAAGATGATTTGCTGCTGAATTCTTTCCATTCTGGATTGGAGTTTGCCCTGCTCCTGTTGGATATTGCCAAATTCTTCCTTGTTCCACTTTTTGATTTTGCTTTTTATTTCTTTGAGCCTTAGCTGAAAAGAGTGCATTTTACTGCGGCCCTCCTTTCCACTTTTGTTGTCCTGCCACCAGCCTCTTACTTTGTCTAGGAAGTCAGGGGCTCTGAGCCAAAAGGACTCGAACCGGAAGGGTCTCTTTTTGTTCTGATTATTTAAGGCTATTTCCAACTTTATTGGCTAGTGGTCCGACCCTGTTGAGGGTAGGATGGAGGCTTCGTAGAAGATGTCCAGCCCGATTATGTGCTCTGAGATGAGGAATCTGTCCAGTCTTGAAGCAATCTGTTTGGACCTGCCTCTTCTGTTATTCCATGTGAATTTCCCGTTTATGGTTGGGATGTCGACCACTCTTAATTCTATCTGCACTTCTCTGAATCTTTCCATTTCTGGGTCTTCCTTGCTTATTCCACCTTTTTTCTCTTCTCGAGAAGCGATTAAGTTGAAGTCTCCTGCCAGGATCCATCTCTGCTCCTGGTGCAAACTTCGAAGCTTAGTTAGATGATTGAGGAATAGGTCTCTATCTGCTCTACCGTGGGGACCATATACCGCCGAGATTACCACCCATTCACTTTGTCCTATTAGCTTGAATCTCCCAGTGAGGATTCTTGGCATTCCTATCCACTAGTCGGCGAGGACTTCAGCTAGGTTCTAGAGAATAGCTATCCCTCCTGCACTTCCTTTGGGGTCTACAGTGACATGTTCATATCTTGGTTTTATTTTACTGAGGATTTCAACCATTTTTTGGCCTGGGATTTTGGTTTCTTGGAGAAGCATAATTTGAGGTTTGTCTTTTTTGAGTCGTGCTGCCAGATGTCTCTGTTTTCCTTTGCTATTTAAGCCCCTGATATTCCATGATGTCAAAATCATTGGTTAACTTGGGAGAGGGTTTGGAACACCGCTGATAGCGGGACTACTTTTCCAGTATTGACTAACGTTTCTCCCATGAGTTGTATGGAGTCCTTAATGTTTCTTCTTCCTCTCTTTTTTCCCCCTTTATTTTGTCCATTCTGATCTGGTCTGTTTTCCTTTTGAGTCTCTTGGTTTTCTTCTATTGAGGCTTTGCCTTTTTCCAGTTTGGTTTTGTATTGTTGGAAGGTTTCAGTATATAGCTTCTTTTGTTCTTCGGGAATAAACCTCTCGTCCAGGTTCTTCCATTCATGCAGCAAGTTTTCCAACACTTCCTCTTCCTGGCTTAGGTCCTCCCTACTGGACTCCTGGTCTGTCTCCATCCGAATAGATTGTTCGTCTGATTCCTTATCCTGTTCTGGTATCTCACTCGAAGATTTTCTTTTAGCTGGGTTCCTTTCGCTGTTTTCACTGCAGTCTGAGCCTTTATCCTCCTGATTTTCCATGACCTGATCTTCCTCATCCTCCTCTACCTGCAGTATAGTGAAACTGTTTGGTTTCGTTGCATCGGGTTGTTTGCCTTTCCTATCTTTCTGGGGGGTTCCTTGTTGGCTTTCCTTTTGTTTCTCACCTCTTGGAATTCCTCCTGGTCCGGCTCTCTCTTTTTTTTTTTGGGCCCTCTGTTTTCTTCTTCCTCCCTGGTTATTGGGCATTCCTTTGCTAGATGGCCGTGGGTATGGCACCTACGACACCTAAACGGGATGTGTTCATAGTCTATGTTCTACTGCCAAATTTCTTCATGGTATTCAAGCTCTATAGTGTTAGGAATGGGGTTTGCTAGGTTCATGTAGACACAGATCCTGGCATACGAGGTGTATCTACCTTTCTTTGTAGTTTCTGCTATTTTCACAAAGCTTCCTATTGAGTTGCCTATTCCTTCCAGGATATCCGGGTCCCAGAAGTGTATGGGGAGCCTAAATAAGCGGACCTAGACAGGAGCAGCCAGAAAGGTTTCTTTGTCAGGGCTATAACAATCTTCCCAGAAGCGCATGAACATACCAGCATTATTATAAAAATACGGGCCATTATCGAATACCTTTTCTCTATCTTTCAGGTTAAAGAATATTACCGTAAAGAAGCCTTTCGCTCCCAGCTTGAGCTCGATGTGGCCCTGAGGCTGCCATTTCTGCTATATCCACTTGGTGAGGTCTCTTTCCGACTGCCAGACTCTAACAAACTTGCAAGTGAGGGCATGGTCCCTCATGTAACTTCGGTACTTTTCCAGCTTGTTCGCTGGGATCACATATCTAGGTTTCTCTGTTGTACATGGCAGGCACTTTCCTCTGCGGCCTGATTGCCAGGCCGCTCCTAGCACCGGGCCTGTGTTCTTCCGTTCCTCTAACTCCTGGCTACTCTGTCCATCTCCTACTGCCGTGTCTCGATAGGAGGGGATCTCTCCCCTCCTGACATTCTCTGTCATGCCTTTGTTGCTTTGGACGCTGTCAGTTGTTGCTGGACTAGTTTGTGTCAGTTTTCCACACTTCCTTCACGACTTCCTTAGGTTTTCACCGCCTTGCGGCCATGTGGGTTTGAGTTGCAGAGCTCTGCTATAACAACAAAATTACATCTCCACCTATTTTAAAATACACTTCCTTGAATATTTTGACCATCACTTTCACTCAATTATTCACAAAATTTTATTTATATAAAAAACCTTTTGCATATAATTTGTACCGTTGCAGAGCTCCGCTATAACAACAAAATTACATCTCCACCTATTTTAAAATACACTTCCTTGAATATTTTGACCATCACTTTCACTCAATTATTCACAAAATTTTATTTATATAAAAAACCTTTTGCATATAATTTGTACCGGGCTCAAACCAACCATTGTATTTTTAGATGATTACAAATATTATAAGAAATACTTATTATGAAATATTTAGGTAAGTTTTAGGTAAGTTTTTTAATCACGAATTTAACATATTCTATTTATAAAAATTAAATCCATGCATGCTACACTAAAAAATATATTTAATTCAAATTATATATATATATATATATATATATATATATATGTAAAATTTAAAATCAAAAGATGTTTCATACACTATCATAAAGCTTAAAGGGTAAGTTTGTCTCCAACTTCATCCAATTCAAGGGGATTCACTCATTGATTCTCGACGTATTACGTGAGTTTGTGGCATATTAAACAATGCTCTTAATTTGACTACATATTGGAAAATCCCTTTAAAAATCTTATTATTTAACCCCCTACCAATATTAACCCAATACTTTCCAATTTAAAAACCCTTACTTTCACTAGATATTGTAGGTATTTTTTTATCGACATTTTTTATACCCCTTTATATTTTTTCATTAACTTTAAATTCCATTTTTTATATTTTTCAATATAAAAACCCTTCACCCCCAATATATTATGTCATTTTTTCCTCAATATATATCTCCTAATATGAACCCACCTAGTATGATATTACTCCTCCAGTAAAACCTCGTGATTCAACTTCATCACTGTAAAATCACCATAAATATTGGAATTAAAAATATGAAGTAAAAATTGAAAGTAGTGAATTCTAATTGGTACTCTTTTAGGGTTTACTTTGAAAGTGAGTTTTATTCACCGACGTTATAACTTTAATTTTTACGTTTCTGATCATTACATTTATTTATTATCTTTAAATTTAATTAAATAAAAAATAAAACAAGCAAACTATTTTATAGTAGTGTATTTGTTTCTTATCATTTCAATAAAGTATAAATTTTATATTTTTAAAATAAAAAACATATTTCAAAATTATTAAAAACATAATAAGTATCGAAAAGAAGTATGACTTGCAAGCAACTGTATCAATTTGAATAAAAACAAAAACAGTTAAAAAATAATTGAAAAAAGTTTCGGTTATATAGTTAAGGTGGGTGTCATTGTGTAATTATTTATTTAGTTCTACTTTTTGGTTTTTTTATTTTGTTAATAAATAACAAATTGGATTGATTATTGAAAATAAAATAATAACATGCAATGTGTGAAAATTTGAGACGCAAAATTGGAAGAATCAGCAACTCTGGAGAACAACAATAAAAACGAGGTCCAGCAAGAAATTAGTAGAGTTGGTTTGCTTTCAACGGCCGTGCTCTTTTTGTGCTAAATGACAGTGAAAAGTTGATTAAGGTTTTACTACACGACATTTTATTTATTTAATTTTTTTTTTTTCTAAAATGTTTGTTTATCAATAAATAAAATAATATAAAGTGAGTGTTTGATATAACTTATATATATTAATATTTTATTTTTGTAAATTTGACAAGATTATAATTTATCATGTTTAATATTTTTTCAGAAAGAAAATCAGAATAGTATTATATTAAGAAGATATAATAAGCGATTACATGACAGCATTCAGGACTTTAAATGCAGGAAATAGCAGGAGCCTGGATCAAGCTGAAAACTGGGACATAGTCGAAGATATGCAGAACAATATCAAATGCATAGACCCCGTAAATCAAAAACAAGAACAGGTTGTCTTCCAAGAAAGGAAAGGATCAGCATAGATCAGAGCCATCATTGAGCAGGCTGGAGAATAGCTGTAATGTGCACCAATGTGGAGGAGATAGGAGTCATGGAGTCCTGAAAAATACAGGCATTCCTCCACTTCCAAAGGCACCAACATGTGGCGAATTGAAAAAATGACTTCACATCAAAAAATGTCTTAATAAAACACTCATCAAAATCTATCCAAAACCCAGAAACAATATATATTAATTATCTAAAAATATTTTATTTAACATTTTCTCCAATACAAAATTAAGTATATAAATATAATTTTAGATTACTATAAATTTTTATTTGAAAAGACTGAATTCTATCACTCAATTATATTATGGATTTAAAAACCAAAATAAAGATTTTATTTTCTACAGTAATATCTTCTTTAGAGAGTTTATTGTAGCATTTTGATGATCATATTTGTAAGTATTCAACTTTTATCTTATCTTTATGATTACATGAGTGGTGAGAAATGCTCATGGATCTTCTTCGAAACCATTTTATTTTAAAAATATGGTTTGTAACAGAACCCGAACTTTCATTATCTTGAACCATCTTATATCCAATATGTAAATTGTGAATAATATGAAGAGGTTTCCAAATTGGAAGTTTCAAAGCCAAATGTTAATAGGTTTTTTCTTCATTTTATGAATTTTCACTAGTTATCTGTAAGATTAATGGTTTATGGTTTTTGTAGCCAATGATTTTTCTCATCATGTATAAGGAGTTGTAAAAATTATTTTTAATTTAAGGGAATTTTTATCTGAAGTTTAAAAATATAGTAAAGCATTAAAAAGTTTCAGAGGAGAGTCATTAATTTGGGTAAAGTAAGTGTTTTTATTATTTCTTGTTTTATAAGTTTTATTAATTTATTAATTTTTGTTTTATTTTTTTATTTTCACATAGAAAAATTTGGGTAGATCAACCTGAAGGGAATCAAATTTTGGCCTAACCTCAAGGGCATTTAGGGGAATTGATCTTGTGACATCCTGATTTGCGAGGCACTTAACAACATGGACTCCACTTATTGAGCTAACCCTTGGGGCTGTCTTATCATTTCATTTGGGTTATGCTAATAATTTTTCTTTTTGACATTTAATAGATTTTGGCTTAAATAGTTGCATGAAAACACTATATATTAACTAAAATATTTTCACATATGCCAAAATATTTATTTATATTAATATAAATTAGGATAGTATATGTGTTGAAATCAATATAAATTAAGATATGCTAAATAAGATGTTATTGTAAAGGGCTAATTTTATATGGGTTTAATATAGGATATGAGAATATATATATATATTTTTTGTTCCCCTGTACTAAGGCATTTCTAGGTTTATTTTCCTCATGCACATTTATCTTTAAAAGCAAACAATTAAGATATATTTACACTAAAAAATGGTAAGAAGGCATGAAACCAAAATGATGTCAAATAATAATCTACTATCTTAATAGGGAAAAAATATTTTTATCTGAAAATGATAAAAAAGAAGAAAAAGAAGATGATTGAGAAAATGATATGAATATTTTGAAAGTAGTAGTTTAAAATAGAGCATTATTTGAAAAGAAAAGATGAAGAAAATAAGTAACTTTAACAACTTTGATTTCAATGATACAATTTTGAAATACTAAATCTTTATTTTATTCGTTAAATTATAAAAGTTTGCAATTTTTTATTCACAATTACTTATTATTATGTTGAGCATAGCGTTGACATTGATGTCAAATGAGTAGCCAAGGAAGTAGTCATTGATGTCAAACAATCACTAGCTTGTGTTCAATGTTTGCACATACTTGTATTTGTTGCAGAGTGTTGATCTAATGGCCTATCTTTGAAGGTATTTCAGTTGTAGTGGATCATCTTAAGTGTGTCTACAAAGTGTAAGGTTGGATAGTCCTCAGAAAGACCATTCCAACAATATTAGGTACATGGAAAAACTTCAAATGAATAAGGAGTTATTTCAGTTTAAAGTTTGGAAAGGTTCCAAGGGCACATGGCTCCACACAGGTTGAAAGAAGCATTAACTAACCTAAAATTTGATGGTGCAACATGGAAATTTTGGTTGGACGGTTTTAGCATGGAGAGTCGTATTCCTCCGTTTGATAGAGTCCATAGATGGGAATATTTTCTGTCAAATATTGTCAAAATTTATGTCCTGCTGTAGAGTAAAAGTAAAAAGGTTTGCAAGTGCTAGAAATTAGACAATTGCTATAGTAGATAGACTATGGGAGACAAAAACCTTCCCAGTATGGTAATTAATGTAAACCTTGTGCTTCAAGAAATTTTAATTAATAAGGAAATTGTTCAAAAAACACATCAGGCCTTCCTTTTGTACCTGATGATTTGTTACAATGACAAATGGTAGAAGTAGATTGGTCAACAACAAATAATTTGGCAGCAAGTTGAAAATATAGGTCAACATAATTATGACATCACCATGATGATGATGTTGCATGTTGTGATAAGTGACATGCCACATGCTGATTTGGCATTTTTAGGTACCCGAGTGGCCCTTTGTTGGGTGATACGTGGCACCACTCACAAGGTGACACATGGCATGTTGATGATGTGCGATGGCACATGGAAATTTATGTGAATGATATGTGACACTTGGTGATTGGTACAAATGGAAATGAGGTGGTAAGAGAGGACACATGCTGATTGGTACAAATGGAAATGAGGTGGTAAGAGAGGACACATGGTGTAGGAGCTAAATGGAAATTCTATGGCCACAATTTATCACAATTATGAAAATTCGACTGCAAAATCAACATTGAATGAGAATATGTGTGGAGGTTAATGTCCGGTATAGCACATGATGATTTGACGGTGGAGAAGGATTTGATTCGACAGTCTAGATTCAAATCAAGTGCACAACATGTGTGAAGGTTAACGAATAATATAGTGTGCAATGGATCCAATTGTTACCGAGGTCTTAATCTAAAAGGCCAAATTGCAATCAAGATTTCTACATGAGTGATCATTAAAGTATGAAACTAACTCGATGTGGTATTCATATGATGAGATGGAAACACACTTGGATGATAGGTGGCAGTGACATGGCTCAAGGAATGATGTGGAACATTCTTGGAATTTGTCCCAAGGGGCCATTTGATGAGTATTTGTGTCTTTAGACTTAAGGCATGGTTATCTCCCTCGAGAATCTAATGCCCAAGAAATAAAACTTAAGGGCCTAGAAGGTTTATAAAACTTATGTTATGATAAATGCTATATGTTCTTAAGCCATTGGTTATGGCACATATACATATGGTTGAGAGTGCTAAAAAGTGAGGTCTCTGCTACCCTTTCATGCATAACTCATGGTTTTGAGGTGACAATCTCGTGTATAAGAGAGTTGAAAGGTAAGGGTGCATAAAAATAAAAATTTGGCATTCTGGTCGCGAAAGTTAGTTAGGAGCCATTTAAAGGATTGATATGCCTATGTGAACTTGGTCATGTTGACTTGGTAGCAATAATTTTACTAGGGGTAAAACCATAGTTCAATGGAAATGGTATTGGCACATTGAAGCTATAAACGATGTAGCAGTCATGGAGAAGTCATAAGAAGTCTCATTGAAGATTAGAGGATGAGACAGAGTGTAGAGAGATTAAAGATAGATTTGTTTCTAATTGCATACTATGGTTGTCTCAGTTAGAGAAGAGAAGGAGTCCATTAAAGTGGTGTGAGTGTTGTGACTGAGCGCTAAGAGGGCTAAGAGCTAAGAATGCCGAGAACCAAGAAGGAAACATGACTGAGAAGGCCAAGAGTCTAAGAAGGATGAGAATTAACAAGTCCAAGCATTTGATAGACTCATATTTTTTTTATCATATATGAAGAATGATTAAGAATCTACAAGGACTAAGAGTTGAAGAGAAGACTGAGTTAAATAGAACAACTTATAACAGATCTGAAAAGTTGTGATCATATCTGAGTGTCAGGAGAGATACATAGTAGATGTAGAGTCTGAGGATGCTAAGTTGTATTATGAAATATCAAGATGAGTGATAGTTGAAGAAAAAGAGAAAAATATTTAATATAACTGAGCACTTATGTCTCTGAATTTGAAAATGCATGAAAAAAATGATTTGCATGGTTCAACAGGTTGGTTCCTACACATCAAGGAGTTAGTGCTTCTTTTAGGTGGGTGTTTGAAAACCAACTTGGAGGTTGGTGCCTCGTGCAAGTAGTGGCTTGTAAATAAGGGAGTAGGTGCTTTCTGTTGGGTGGTGCCAATAAAACAAATATGGGTTGTGCTCCTGCAAGTGGGTGCTTATGAATTAAGGGGGGTTTCCTCCTTCTGGTTGGGGCCAAAAAACATAATGTTACAACCATTTTTAGGCTTGCATTAACACAAAGAAGTAAAAACAAGATTGGTGGTTTTCTCTATTTATGGGTTTCCACATACATTCGTTGTGTGTCTATGTGTTGCATTTGTGTATGTTGAATATAGTGTTGTTGTATGACTCGTTTGTTGATTTGTGTGTTGTTGACATGAATTGTTGCTAAATAAATTAGAAAGTATAAATTGGAAATAGTTATTTAAATTGGTCATAATACTGATTCAACCCCCGCCTCTCAGTATTATCCTGGTTTCCAACAATTAGTATTAGAGCAGGTTCCTTGAGGAACAGGTTAGCCGTTGGGAGGTATATTCAAGGAATTATGGCCAATAGAAGGAAGAATAAGAGGAAGCCATACCATAAGAAGATAAAACATATCAAATGTTGTGATTGTCCAAATAATGTACAAGATATGATAGAATTGCCAGGAGATGCCAATGAATACGATATTTTCCCGATCATGGATGGAGAAGAGCAATCATATGTAGCACAATCTACTCCAGAAATAAGATCACAGGAGACCGGGATAACCAAGATTAGCTTACACCAGATGAAGTACCATTTTTTTGTGGATCAGGTTATTTAACATGGAAGGGTAAGAATGAAAGTCTATGTAATGGCCTTTGATTTAAATGTATGGTTATTTGTAGAGCATGGAGTAATGAATGAATATGATATATAACCAAAGAATATTATCTTGAAAGTATTATCAAATATAGTTTCTAATAAAGAGAGACATTGTGAGTCTTTAAAATAAATGCTACATAAGCTGCATTGCATATAGGAAGGAGAAAATCAACAAGTACCAGCAAAGGTTGAAGACCTTAGCTGCTCAAGTATTGAATCTAATCATCTAGAGTGTGAAGCTAAAGGAAACGAAAGTAAGTTAATGAGGATATATCTCCGATTATGTTGTTATTCTACTGTAGATGTAAAAGATCAGGTCATCTTACTCTTAATTGTTCAAGTGCAATTTCTAGAAAAATAGTTTCAATAAAGGAGTACTAGAAGTTGAGAGAACACCCCATAAGAAAAATAAGAAGAGATCTCATGACTATTCATCTAAAGAAGAAAATAAGGGAACATCTAGTAGTGAAAAAGAAGCAATACTTCTCATGTCTACGAAAGAGAGTTTAGAGTAAGAAAGTGAAATAGACTGTAGATGTGAAATTATTAGTTCCTTTAACGAGTTGGATGAAGAATCCAAAGTAGATTTTGAAGGAGAGTTGATTAATACTCTCAACGAATTAAAGAAGGTTAGATAAGATCACACAATATTGAAGGAACAACTGAAAAATGTTTAAAAATAAGAAGTGGTGAAAGCATGAAGACGGGTTACACTTTTGGGCCAAATGTGGCGATGAAATTTGAAGTTTTCCTCTTTTATTGAATTGCGGCCCTTAAAATTCATATAATCATTGTGAATTTTGATTCGAAATAAAAATACAATATGTGGAGATTTTTTTTTTTTTTTTTGTCGTAGTGATATTTTTTGCGAAACAATATTGTGTTGTATAATCTCAATTTTCCATTAAATGAAATATACGTCCTTGCAATTTTTCATAAAACTTAAGAGGTATGTGTGTCTTCACGAAGCATAACTCAGTCTAAAATGTGTAATTTAAAAAATTATATATATATATATATATATATATATATATATATATACTTTGAAAAATAAAATAAAAAATATAATTTTACATAAATAAATAAATAATATGAAAATGTTAGTTCTATCCATGTAAATCATGCTCATATATATATATATATATATAGAGAGAGAGAGAGAGAGAGAGAGAGAGAGAGAGAGAGAGAGAGATCTCTCTATATATATAGAGAGAGATCTCTCTCTCTCTATATATATAGAGATCTCTCTCTCTCTCTCTCTCTCTCTCTCTCTCTCTCTATATATATATATATATATATAGATATATATAGATATATATATGAGCATGATTCACATGGATAGAACTAACTTTTTCATATTATTTATTTATTTATTTTTTATGTAAAATTGTATTTTTATTTTTATTTTTCAAAGTTGGAGAAGTAATATTTCAATTGCATTTTGGAGACACATGTGTTCACATAAGATTTTTTTCAACTCTTTAAATAAATTGAAAAAATGAGAGTACCCTTTTGAAGAGGACTCATAAATGAAGATATTGCTATTTTTATGAAATATTTTCATTGTGTATATTTTACGTTATTGATTTTTTATTCAACACCTTTGAAACTGTCCAAAACAATTTCAAGTATTATGTTTAAATTAAATTATATGAAAAATATCATATGAATTCGAAACTGTCAAATTCATATGTCATTGGATAGAGAATTCTTTCGCGAATCCAACATGATGGATTTCGCTACTTAAGGACAAATTATGCCCTAAATTCGATAGGGTACAAAATGGTGTTTCATAGAAATTTGGAGAAGAGGTGTTGAAACTGTAATTTTTAGGACTTCAAAAGCTCGAGCGAGCACTTTAAACGCTCGATCCACTGCTTAATTTCAAAATTCAAATTGCTCGATTGAATGTTAATGTAAGTTCGATTGAGTAGTTTACATGGTTAACCAACGGCTCGATTAAGCTCAAAGGTCTGATCGAGCCATTAAAAATTCTAACCCAGCAATGCCCTTACCAACTTTTATAAATGGTATTAATGGTAAATGATACGGTTCAAGGGCTCATTCGAGCCTATAGATCTTTCGATCCTCTAGTATCAACAAATAGATTAGTGTCTAAATTTGATTGTAGAAAATAAACAACAAACATTCTTTTATAGAGAAATATCAGAGCGTGGAAATTACACAAAGATTCAAAACAAACATGGGAAATTGGAGATTTGGATCTAGAAAAGGAAAGAAATTGCCATCCACAAAGGAAATATGAAAGAAATCTAGGGAAAGGATGAGAAAAATACACCAGACATTGAGAAAACAATAAGTTCATGCAAATATATGTAATTCAAATTGTCTCACTTCTCATATTACTTGCTCCATATTGTATGCATTAAGAAATATGATTGAAAACTAGAAACAAATGGAGAATGAAACAATAAAACTAAGATAAAATAAGCATTGAAAGTATTACCATGTATTTAAAAAATGAGATGTAGCAACAACTCAATAAAACCACTTGAAACCATACAAATTATTGAAAACAACTTCAAACCATGCAAATTATTAAAAACTACTTGAAACCATGGTTTATTGGAATTTTTTGAAACCACTTGAGTTCATGCAAATTATGAACCACCTTTTAACTATAATTATTTAATATAACCCACAAAAATAAGGTTGTGATTTAACCAAAGTAAACCATTGGAACATAATTTCCATATATTATTTACATGAATTACAATTCATGGAAATTTATTTACAACAGGAATTAACAAAAATTGTTGCCACATAGGTGCTCCAAAACCTATAAACATTAGTTCTATTAATGTTTTATATCCCAAGTAGGAGTTGAAAGAGATAAAATGTGTCAAAATCTAGGATAAAGAATATCCCTACTTCCAATGTGCATGAACTCAAAAGACATTCGTTGTTAAACATATATTTAACAACATTAAACTTTCATAACATTCTTCATCATATACAACATTTAATGGTTCTTTGAATCCTAAATGATGATCCCTACCTTTGAAAACCTCATAAGTTTCTTGTTTCAATTCTCAAATGAAGGTTATGAGAATTTTTTAAAAAGAACAAGTTTTTTAAATACATACAAAGTGTAGTGTAGATTCATGTTTGCACAAAAATGAGTGTATTATTGTATATAACTATAATGTTCCATGGAAGATTCATGTGATTAATCAATATTAAATTCATAAATAATAAATGAAAAAGAAATAAATTAGCATGCATGTATTAATGATATGCTAGAAATGTTTACAATGTTAATCTTTTTACACTATGGCAATCTATTGTCAATTAAGTTCATCTACTATTTCAAAACATATGTAATCGTGAAATATATTGTAAAATATGGTTCAAAAGCAAAAAAGAGTTATTTATTTTAAATTTTGTCAAAATTTGATGAAAATAATTGAAAACATAAAAGACATTGGATTTCCATATTTGCATGTGCAAAAAAAATGTTCCTTGTAGAAACATATAGTTTTTTAAACCATCTTACACCTCCTAATGCCCTACTTGATTGTTGTGCCAAAATTTCCATGTACATTCTCCCAAAAAAACACTCAAATCATTTGTGCCCCTCTTCACCACAAATGATAACAATGTACATTCATTGTTGATAATACATTGAAGAAACTTCTTTGTTCTCTACATCCACTAAAACCTCTATCTCTTGATTTCTTTATGTTTCCTTATCAACAATTTCATTGTCCTTCTCATCCCACATTTTTTCCACTTTTTATGCGGAATTGTAAAATTCTCTATAGTTATGATAAGTTCTTCCTTTAAGAAAGTTCTTCTTACTATTGTTTTATGATAATTTTAGTTACATGTTTTAAAACGTTAAACGATATGGTGCTTCTAATGAAGAATTTTTTTCCAACCATTTTGATTTTGTATCTTAGGCTTTCAAATATTAACATACTTAAAGATTAGTTGAATATGTTCCTTATTGTATCATGGAGTGTGCATTTATGTATTGTATGGTTTTTCAATCACAATTTATCTTATAGTTTATTAAATTTGTATGAATTTATAGATATAGATTTTGTTTTCTCTCATGAAATAAATTTGGCCCTTCAATTTGGTAATCAATAGCTTGATTTTTCAAGAATCTCCCATTCTCTCAAATTCAAAAGATTCGTCGCATCATTAATTTCTTTAAGTGATAATTCCCATTGAAATATGTATTTAGAAGTTTCCTATACAAGAATTTATACTTAATTTCTATTAGTCTTTAGTTCAATAACCTTGCAAATTGTTATACAAATGAGTAGATTTAAATAAATGACATTGGATTTAAATAATTGAAATGTTTGGTATATGATATATATGAACAAATATATAATAATTTCCTTGTTACAATAGGGATCACTTTTATTTTGGGATTTATATAGTCTTTTGAAGAAATTAGAAATTGTTGCTAAGAATAAGTAAATTTGAAAAAGGTCTTGAAATGCTTCACTTTGTTGTAGATCTCACTTTTAGCTTAGGATTTATATAGTCTCTTGAAGAAATGAAAACTTGTTGCTAAGAAGAACTAATTTTGGAAAAGGTCAAATGCTTCACTTAGTAAGTGGAGACATTATTCTTATGGTAAATCAAATTATTTTAAAATAATTGACAATATTGTATTTTATTAACCATTTATAGAAATATATTTAACCACACATTATAACTATATAATACATATTTCACACATACTTGTAATTCAAACACTTTGTATGTGCACTAGATTCACCTTGCACATGCCATCACTAGTAACCAATTTGCTATACTAACCATTACAAGTAGAGTAATTGAGGCTTATATTTTACTTTGAAATTTTACACTAAAACATATGCTCACATAGTATAATTAGGAAATAAGTAAGTGGCCCATCATCCACACATCATTTCTTTTCTTGCAAGGAACAAACATCACATAGTGTGATTAGGGGAATTGTATTAAAGGATCATGATTCACATATCCTCATACTTTCAATTCAAACACTTTGTATGTGCAGTAGATTAAACTTGCACACACCATAACCACTAACCCATTTTGTTTACCAACCATTACAAGTAGAGAACTTTCTTATATTTTACTTTGAAATTTTTCACTCAAACATATGATCACAAGGTATAATTAGGAAATAAGTAAGTGGCCCATCATCCACACATAATTTATTTTCATGCAAGGAACAAACATCACATAGTTTAATTAAGGGAATTGTAAAGGATCATTGCATATCCACATAAATTCACACTTTGTATGCTCACAATTTCACTTTCACACACATTCACCCCACACACTAAGCTCACTTAAAATTTGTATAATGGGTATCCTCTTTCTGGAATCTTTGTAACTAATTTATTTGAGCTTATATTTTGTTGCACACCCTAAGTAAAGCAAAGTTTTCTAAAAAAAGCTTAACCCAAACACACTAAATTCCCTACATGGGCCACAAGATAATTTATAGTTTAGGTTAGGACCATGGCAATAGGAAACACATAAGCCATCATGGTTGTTTTTCATATTGAAGCATAGACATTTGTCTTTTAGGGAGCTTAAAATCCCGCATCATACAGTGACAAATCTAGTACATGGAGAGAAACCCGTGAAGGGGGTAAGGACTAGGTGGAAGATTCTCACGTACCTTCATGTTGTATCCTAACACGTGGTAGGGGTTTTGGGTCCAAAACTAACAACCAAAAGCTGAGATTAATCCATTCACTACAAGAAAAAAGGACATTGGTGAGGGGCGAAAAATGTCACCATAAGCTCATTGGTGACAGTCAAAAAAGCATTCATCACCAAAAACTGAATGTCACCAAAGGTGGTGTCGCCAAAAGTATAGGTGTTGTAGTGACATACAAATTCTGTCACCAATAATGATTTATAATGATGGATGGCGACTGTCACCATTTCATATGAGCAATGGTGACGGACCATAGCCTCTGTCACCAAAAACAGAACGTCACCAAAGGTGGCATCACCAAAAGTATAGTTGTTGTAGTGACATTCAAAGTTCTTCACCAATAATGATTTATAATGAAGGATAGTGATCGTCACCATTGCATATGAGCAAGAGTGAGGGACCATAGCCTCGGTCACCAAAAACTCAACGTCACCAAAGGTGGTGTCTCCAAAAGTATAGGTGTTATGGTGAAATTCAAGTTCTGTCACGAATATTGATTATAATGACGGATAGTGACCGTCACCATTTCATATGAACAACAATGATTTATTTTGATGGATCTTTAATGGCCGTCACTATTGGTGCATATATATTGTGACGTTCGTTCACTGTCACCAAAAGATGCATTGCTAGAAGTATAGGCATTGTGGTGACATTCAAGGTCTGTCACGAATAATGACTATAATGACTGACAAAGACTGTCACCATTTCATATCAACAACAACAATTTATGGTTACAGACCTTTTAGGGTTGTCACTATTGATGCGTATATATGATGGTGTTCATTGACCGTCACCATTTCATAATTTTGGTGAGGGTCGAAAAATGTCACCAAAGCTCGTTGGTGATGGTCAAAAGAGCCTCTGTCACCAAAAATTGATCATCGCCATTCCATATGGATGTCAGGGCACGACGGAATCGAGCCACCTACCTCCTTCTTGTAAAGCAGGTGCTCTTCCATTGAGCTAGCACCCTTTAAAGAATTATACTTTTAAAAAATAGACCTTGGAACTTCATAAAATGTAAATTCTACAACTTTCAATAAATTAAAGTCTCAGCAATATTTTACTAAACAAGCAAAGCAACATCGAAGCTGCAGGTCCCTACCTAATGGTTATTGAAGTTATCAAAAGTGGGTAGAGTGAAAAATACTTTTGTATAAGAGAATCAATATGTTCAGTTGAATACTCAATTAGAAGCGAAAATCTGAAGACATTTATAACCTATAAATGACCTATAACTAGAAAATGCACCAAATATTGTAAAGAAAATGTCATAAGTGGATAGCATATGGAAGAAGATGAGGCAGGGACTTGGAACCCTTGTACATCTTGGCATGCCTTAGCACTTGGTACATCTTAGCTCATTTGACATGTCTCCATACTATCTGGCACATGTTAGCATGCCCTAGCATTCCCTAACACACCTTGGCAATCATGACCTCACAACTAGAATTGCATTTTTCCATGACTTGGGAACCTTACATTCACTAACACCTTGGCACTCTCTAGTTGTCATTCCATCTGTTATCCTCCATAATGTCCTAGGCTGATGAGGAGATCTATGGAGGTAACCACAGACCAAGCTTTTAGTTTGGTAGCTAGTCCTACCAAACCAGACAGGGATTTCTCTATGAAACCACAGCGAAGAGATGATTGGAATGTAAAGGATTTAGGCTAGATAGCTAGGCTCGGGTGGGTTTTTGGAAAATTTAGGGACTTGGAACTCTGTCCATCGATGTCTTGTCTGGCAGGGACTTTGTCAAGGAGGCAGGGACTTGGAACTCTATCTAGGATAAAGCACATAACATGCATGACAGAAGATCCCTAGAATAGAGTACCTCCTACCTGGAAGAGTGTCCCCTACTCAAAATATAGAACCCTTCTCTACTATGCACTTTTCTTAAAGATAAATCTGTGCATAAAGTAGTACTAAGAAAAACACCTAAATTAAGAAAAGTGAGCATCTAAGTCAAACTATAAAAGTATACTAAATATGGCTCTATATAAGTTTGGGAAACACTAGACAAGCATGCTTGCATACAAAAAACATAATATGCCTAAAATTGATGCGATTCTTTCATCATTGCTATACCCTCACAACAAAACTGGAATCTATAGCATGTACCCCAAGGCTGTATGCATCTACTGAAGGTGTAGATTGAAAGGATCTACTGAGATGAAGTACTATTGAAGGAGAAACACCTTCAAAACAACAAATAAAGTCTACTGTGAATTAAACCCATTTGCACACAGTCCAAGGATGCTACTGGGTACACTTCTTCGCTGAATGGAAACTGCAATGTATTGTAGTGCTGCTGAAGAAAAAACACCTTTAGTGCAACATAGATAAAACTCTAATAGATATTGTCACTGTGGCCTTGGTTGTAGATGATCTCATCAATATAGGTAATAACTTCGATAATTGAAAAACCAAAAGGTGAGATGCATAGATCATTTGAAATGACATATTTGGGCATACTTTATTATTGTTTAGGAGTGTTAGTATATAAAATGCGAGGTATCCTGGTGCGTCTTTATGTCATGGGCCAAGGATGCGAAGAAATACATAAAATATTAAATAGCATAGTATAAGTCGATTGCAGGTTCTTTTAAAACGTGAATGGAATTCTCCTTGTGTGGGTTCTAATCTAGTGGGTATAAATTTAAATAATAAATTGATAGTTGTGGGGTTGGAATTGTCTCACAATTCATGAAAAGTCCCAAATTTGTTCACTAGAAAGAAGTAGAGAGAGTTGTCAGGTTTATGGAAGGGAACACCCTATTCATAGGAAGGTAACTTGAAATTAATCAGGCATATTATTTCTCATCTTCTTGTACATGTGTGATTTGAAAAGATAACCACATCCAAAGACACAATAACAGCTCTGGTAAAGTTTATATATGTGAAGCACTTATGATAAAACCCATCGATTAATGACAATTGAGCGATGAATATGTTGAAGGATTCAATCTTGCACTCATTCATAAAAAGGAAGTTGGGGTATCCAACATCTTGCCAACAAAACGACTCCAACCATAATGTGAAAGAAAAGTTAACTGTGAAACCTCTTTCCCACTTTGTAGAATTGTTACCTCTTGAATTCCAAAAGGTATTTGGCTACATAGATCCACAAAACTTGTGCCAAGTAAACTCTGCATGATACAATTGTGACGTGAAAGCTTGACACACACTCTAGTTTACCTCTAAAAGAGCGCAGGTCAAAATATTATGACAATATTAACTGTAATTTGATCATACACTATTAAGGTATTGCATGGAATAAGCAATATAATATCAATGCACTAATGAAGAACTCAAAATAAATGAATTTCTTATTGCTACAATAGTGCCATTCTTGGGATTCCCAGATAAATAACCTAACTTGTATGGCAAAAGCTTCCTAAAATAGAGTACATCCTACCTAGAAGTGTGTCCCCTGCTCAAAATATAAAACCCTCCTCTATTGTGCACTTTTCTTAAAGATAAATTTGTGCATAAAACAGAACTAAGAAAAACACCTAAATTAAGAAAAGTGAGCATCTAAGTCAAACTATAAAAGCATACTAAATATGGCTCTATCTATGTTTGGGAAACACTAAACAAGCATGCTTGCATACAACAACCACAAGATGCCTAAAATTGATGCACTTCTTTCATCGCTGCTACACCCTCATAGGAAAACTATAATCTACAACATGTATCCCAAGGCTGCATGCATCTACTGAAGGTGCAGACCGAAATGATCTACTGAGATGAAGTATTGTTGAAGGAGAAACACCTTCAAAACAACAGATAGAGTCTAATGTGCATTCAACCCATTTGCACATAGGCCAAGGTTGCTATTGGGTACACTTCTCCCCTAAATGGAAACTGTAGTGTATTATTGCTCTATTGAAGGAGAAACACCTTCAGAGCAACATGGATAAAAGTATAACATATATTGTCACTGTGGTATCAGTTGTAGAAGATCTCATCAATATAGGTAACAACTTCAATAATTGAAAAACCAAAAGGTGAGCTACATAAATCATTTGAAATGATATATTTGGGCATACTTTATTATTTTTTAGGAGTGTTAGTATAGAAAATGCAAGGTAGCTTGTTGCATCTTTATGTCACAGACCAAGGATGCGAATAAATACAGAAATATTAAATAGCACGGTACAAGTCGATTGCAAGTTATTTCGAAACAAGAATGGAGTTCTCCTTGTGTAGATTCTAATCTAGTGGGTTTAGATTTAAATAAGAAATTTATAGTTATGGGGTTGGAATTGTCTCATGATTCATGGCAAGTCCCAAAGTTGTTCACTAGAAAGAATTAGTGTGACTCATCAGGTTTATGAATGAACACCCTATTCGCATGGAGATAACTTCAAATTGGTCAGGCATATTATTTCTCGTCTTCTTGTACTTGTGTGCTTTGAAAAGCTAACCACCTCCAAAGACTCAATACCAACTCTAGTAAAGTTTATAGGTGTGAAGCACTTGTGAGAAAACCCATCATTTAATGAAAATTGAGCGAGGAATATGTCGAAGGATTCAATCTTACACTCAGTCATAAAAAGGAAGTTGGGGTATCCAACATCTTTCCAACAAATCGACTCCAACCATAATGTGAAAGCTAGGTTAACTATGAAACCTCTTTCCCACTTTGTAGAATTTCTGCCTCTTGAATTCCAATAGGTATCTTGCTACTTAGATCCACAAAAATTGTCCCAGGTAAACTTTGCATGATACAATTGTGACGTGCAATCTTGACACACACTCTAGTTTCCCTCTAAAAGAGGGTAAGTCAAAATATTATGACAGGCTTAACTGTAATTTGATCATACATTGTTGAGGTATTGTATGGAATAAATAGTATACTATCAATTCACTAATGAAGAACTCAAAATAAACGAATTTCTTGTTGCTACAATAGCGCCACTCTTGGGATTCTCCAAGGAGCCACTAACTTATACACATTTGGAATCTTTGCTTGGTCCGTAGAAAGATTAAGCAATGGTAGTGATCACTCTTTGCCCTCCCATGGAAGGTCTATATAGAGTCAATAATAAATTGATTTAAAAGTGAGGTATATGCCTGAAAAATAGGAGTCTGACTCTTCAACTCTAATTTAGTGGCAAGGAAATATTCAACTGTAAATGCCTGATCTTCTACAGTGTAAATTTCTAGATAAATGGCTAGCCTAAATTTGTCCATTGTCCACATATCCAAAAAAACCATGTATGTTTGGATTCTTGTTGTGTGTGGGAGAGGGGAGATCACATAAATAATCTATTATCAAAAGAAAAAGTTAAAGCACAACATTCTATGGAGATTTTTTTTTTTAATTTTATTACATTCCTTAGAAAGTTTGGAAGGACATAACTGAAGCTTCCCTTTCCTTCCACACTTCATTAAATATGCCCCTTTTCCAATGCAGAATCACAATTAGCAAACATGATATGAAAAGTAAGTTTAATGAATTAAACTAGATTTGTTATACCTCAAGCAAATGGACTCTAAGAAATTGGATTCATTCTCTACAAAATATGATATAGCAAGATCTAATCACATTTTTAACTGAAACAAAGGTAAATTGGATTCATGCTCTGTAATAAATGATATAATGAGATCTAATGACATTTTCAACTCAAACAAAGGTAAGTTGAGTAAGCTCAAGCTCCAAAATGATGGCATCCAACTTCTGAGTGGCAGTTATTGTATATATCTAGCTAGAGGCTATAGCATAAAGATATTTGTTAGATGTGAAGATAAAAAAAATGAAAGGAATGTGAAATTTTGACCATCAACTGTAAGTTCCTTTCAAGGACTAGATCAAACCATAACATTGTTATCAAGATAATCAACTCACCCATGCTAGTATGCTTCTAGTAGTTTTCTGATAAAACTCAAACTCAATAAACTTCAAACAACATAAATTAACCAACAATATGTCTGAGGTTGGTTACCTAGGGATTATATCATACTAAATTACCTTTTGCATCTAACATTGAAAATGACTATGAAAGAAATGAAGACAAGTTAGCGATTATGATGGATGCATGTGATGAAATAAAATAAAAAAATACCTTTCTTCTTGCTATTGATGAGCCTTCTAGGGGATTCTTGGATGAAGTTGATCCTGTTTTGCTTTTTGAAATCAAAGAGACACTTTCTAGTTACTCTGATTTGACGGACAACCCTAATGCTTATGAAAATGAATATGGAAAGCAATAAGCATCGACGAACCTGGTCTTGAAGAAGGTGTCTCAAACTCTAATATGGATAGTATTTTAAATTTATACAGCTAGCAGAGGGTTTTCCCAGTTGGGTTACCTAGAAAATTTTGTTTTTTTTTTCTATAGTATGACCGTCTTTTATTATCTCTCTATTCCACTGCAAATTGGTTGAGATATTTTTTGTCTTGGTGCAACAAATAGTTTCATATTTATTCATTCAAGTAGTAGCATAATTTAAAGGAAATTATACAATTTAAGGGACAATTAATCTATATTTTCACTTATATCTTTTGCAAGTAAAATTCACAACTAAATTTTCATCCAAAGTGTTTAGGTGACTAGCAAGTGGTATCATAACATATCTCAACATTGCAAGGCATAAATCATACTATTCAATAAGGTTAAGGCTTGAGATGCAAAAATCTTCCCAAGTTATGCAAGCAAGAAAACTGCTGATTCTTAGTTCTATATCTATCAAACCAAAACAAAATTATGCCATTTTCAACACCCTCTAGTCAAAGCTATTCCTGGCCTCATTCAACTCAATTAAGAATATATCAATCTCGTTGAGATTTCTTCTTCAGTTCATGCTTTTAAGTTATATATATATATATATATATATATATATATATATATGCAACCTAATATATCATTTATGTTAACTGATTATTCATTCAAAATGATTTAGTTCGTCCAGCGCATCTATCTAATTTTTTGATTAGTTTCTGGCCAAACTCTATCAGACATTTGCAGCAAAAAATAGAAGAATGTTTTAGTACATAGTGTTATAAAACTCTAATATGGAAAAAGTATTTTGGGTTTTTTCCCTAAAAATATTTAAAAAAATTTCAATCCCAAAGCCATTTCAGGGAGAATTTCAATCAAGGAGAAATTTATTAATATTTTTGGAAAATTTGAATGCAACTAAAAGAAATTCTTCCCGTTTTCTCAAAAGATTCCAGCACCAAATATGAGTGAATTCATAGAACTTAAGATTTGGAAATAATTAAATTTCACTTTGCTTTTCCAGGTTCATATATGAGAGAATTAACAAAACCTGATATTTAGATTCTGGAAACACTTAAATTTCACCTCATTTATTAGGATTGGAAGTTCCGTGAGATGCAAACATGTAGCATTAAGGATCTACTTTGCTTGTTTAAGGACAATGTTGGTTTTATAAATAGTGATACAAAAATTCTTGTATACATGCCTGACACAGTTCTTTGGTCACAAGTAACGACACTGAACTCCATCAATACATAACAGACAAGGTAGAATGTAAGAGAGCATCTACTTTTCAACATATACTCTGACAAAAATAAACATCTATATGGTCATATAAAGTTGTCACCACACCAAAAAAGGAATTAAAAACCAAAATAAAAATAAGAACAGGCTTGGATTGTTATGGTTACTCTAGAAAAATGTTAAACAGGATCATTATGTTAATATGGAAAATAGTGTAGTTGATTATGATTTATTGAGCCTAAGTGTTTAGCCCAACCGAATGTCATTAATGTTACTAGGTATTTGGCTAGTTATGTGCTGGTAGGTCACCTGTTTGAAATCCCTTGGGTGAGGTGCACTAGTCAATGCCAATGGGTTTACCAGAGATGCCATCCATGAATGTGGGGAACATCCATTGGGATTTCCTAGAGAGTTTTTCTTGGAAAGAATAAAAGTAGGATTTCCTAAAGAGAAATTTTGAGATGCATATAGTGTACACCCAGTAAAATCAACTCTATAGAGACAAACCATAAAAGAAGGAAAAATATAGATGCTTTTACCTATGTTCCCTTGTGAGTGTGCGCTTCATGTGAGATTTTACCATGGAGATCACCTTCTCCTTTGCACCTTCAACTTTGTGGACTCCATTTTCATGAGGTTTACTAAATGAACTGCCATTGTTTAGCTAATGATGTAAACTGTTACTTCTTTTAGATAATCTTATACCCAATATCTCATTAGAAACACTAGGTGCTGGCAGCCTATTATTTCCAACATCCCTACATGAGATCTCCTTTGTTATCCTTTCTGGATTTTCCAAATAGTTAGTAGTTGTAGGAATGTGTCTATCTTGACTATATCTAGTTCTTGATCATACATGAGCAGTTAAGATGCTTCCACTCACAACAATTGACCTTGCATTGCCCATCAATTCTTATAAATAATTTTTTTATGACCATCCTTGCCAATGTCTTCCATCTATATGAGAATTAGCTGGACCTATATTATCTTCTCTTGATGCTAGAGTATGTTCCATCATTGCCCACGCTTGATCAACATTAGATTTAACTGTATAATTTTCCATCTCTAAAACAGGGGCTAAATTACTTCTTCGAGCTAATTCACGAAAGAGAAGCGACTTGTTGTTGGGTGTGGGTTGTACAATTGGACCAGCCCCATCTCTGGCCCCAAATCTGTCAAGGGAAGAGCTAGGTGAAAATTTCTAAAAGCCTCTTCCTGGTGCAGACCAATTGTCATGTAAAGGCTGTACACGTTCTTGAAGTATGTGCTGACTTGAGAGAGTTTTTCTTCGTACAATGGATACTTGGGATGTAGACCCAAATAATTCAGTTTTCCTAAGTGAAGCCCTTGTTGCATCTAGAAATCTAGGAGATGGATTTGGAGCGCTTCATCACAAAATCCTTCTGTGAATTGTTCTTACACGAGTTTGCCTTGTCTCTGTGAGAGGAGCAGAAGAAGAAGAAGGTGGTGATCAATTGAGCTCGAAGTTTATTCTTTCTACAACCATCCCAACTGGAGCATCTTCCACAAATCCTCTGATTCCTAAGCTTCATCCCCATCGTCAAAATCAAGCACAAAATCCTCAAAATCTTCATCATGTGTGCTGGAATGTCCAAGCATAGATGTTTGATAGCCTTGACAATACCAATTTCCTTTAGGGATAGCCCTTCGAAGGCCAACATAATATGTATGATATGTTGAATTATAACGATCACACAATAATAAAATATCACCATCACCAGCCTCATTACAATTGAAGAAAACTATATTTACATAGGGATAAAGAAATCCCATCACTTCTTCTTCTGAAGGTTGATATACATGCCAAACAGAATTGTTGGGTTGTGTTATATTCTTTCCACGACTAACATATGTAGTTAACTGGGGGGTTAGAGGGGGGCTAGAGGCCCCCCTTCGTTGCGCCGATTGCATAGCGGGGGGGTCACAAGGGGGTTTGAGGGGGTAGGTAGCCCCCCTCTACGAGGTCCGGGGCAGCGTCCCGGGAAATTTTTTTTGGACCCTATATTAGGTTGGGTAGACCTACCTATGTTTTTCAGTCCATGGTATTGGATGCTTCGACATGTATAAATATGTATTGTAACATTGAAAGAAAAAATGAAAAATCAAGCTGGTAGTCCCAGTTTTGGGATTCAGGGAAAATCTCTGTGTATATGTGTTTTATGTGTTATGCTTTTTCATTGTTTATTTTTTGTGTTTTAGAATTCATATGCAAGTAATTTCTGTATGGGGTTAAAACCTACATTTGGTATCAGAGCTATTTTGGCTTCAAGGGGACGCCTTTGTTGCTGATGGGTTTCGCTCGAGCTTATGGTAGACCCTGTTCAGTGGGAGATCTGCGGGATCGATTCTGGTGGTGAAAGAAGATGGCGAGCAGTGGAAAGATAGAGATCAATAAATTTAATGGTCAGAGTTTTGAGTTATGGAAACTCAAGATGGAGGATTGTTGGTGGATAAATATTAGTGGATTGCGGTAGATCTAGGTACTAAACCAACGGGAGTGTCTGATGAAGAATGGAAGAAGTTGGATCGGAAGTTAAAGAAAACAATACGATTGTGTGTCTCAGATTCAGTATTACTGAATGTATCAGGGGAAGCTACGACAAAGGCTTTGTGGGACAAGTTAGGGACTTTGTACCAATCTAAGTCTATGGTGAATAAATTGTTCCTACAGAAAAAGCTGTGTAACCTGAGGATGAAAGATGGAGACTTGATGACAGAGCATCTGAACACATTTAATAGTGTGGTAAGTCAGTTATTATCTATTGATATTAAAATTATAGATGAAGATAAGTGCATAAATTTGTTGTGTTCTCTACTAGATTCGTGGGATAGTCTGGTTATTGCAATAGGTAGCAATGCAACTACCTTGCAGTTTGATGAAATAGTCTCATCCTTGCTGACGGAGGAGATGAGACGGAAAAATATGGAGAGCCAAAATGGTGATGCCTTGTCTGTACAAGGATGGTCCCAGAAAAAAAACAAAAACAAGTCATCATGTGGGAGATCTAAATCTCTAGGAAAACCTGTAAAGGTGGTGTGCTGGAAATGCAGAAAGGAAGGGCACTACAAAATGGACTATAAATCTAAAGCTCATGACAAAGGAAAGGGATCTGATGATGCTTCTTCTACAGAGGCGAAAACCACTTCAGATGAAGGTGGGGATGTGGACTTGGCTTCTTCAAGTACACATGTAGATCACGAGGCATGGTTGATTGACTCAGGTGCATTCTTTCACTTCACTCCCCATAGAGAGTGGTTCTGCGAGTATGATAAATACGATGGTGGTGATGTCTTCTTAGGGGATGATAGGAAGGCTAGAATCATTGGTCGTGGAAAAGTAAAGTTGAAGTTGCAAGGTGGAAGGGTTAGAACACTTCCGGGTGTTCTGCATATTCCTGCATAAGCCAGAAATCTGATTTCTGTAAGCAAGCTGGATGATGCAGGTGTAAAAACAGTGTTCGAGAATGATACCTGCAAGATGGTTCAAGGAGCACTGGTATTGATGCGGGGAGTTCGGACTGGAACTTTGTACAAGCTGCAAGGTAGCACTGTTGTTGATGGGTGCAACAATTATGTGGTTCCTGAAAGTGGAGCATAAAATCTAGTGGTCTTTGGAGAGAAGACCATGTTGTGGCATCAAAGGCTTAGACATATTGCAAAGAAGGGCCTTCGAATACTTCATGGTAAAGGTATGGTAGAAGGTATGAGTAATAGCTCTCTGGATTTTGATTTCTGTGAAAATTGTGTATATGGGAAGCAGAATCAAGTGAGTTTCCCCTCTGGTGGTAAGAGGACGAAACATATATTAGAGCTTGTGCACAGTGATGTGTTTGGACCTGTGAAGGTTCCATCACTGGGTAAGTCTATGTACTATGTATCATTTATAGATGACTTCTCAAGGAATACATGGATATATTTCCTTAAGAAGAAATATGAAGTCTTTTACAGGTTTAAATAATTTAAGGCTCTGGTGGAAAACTAGACAGAGAATAAGATAAAGGTGCTGAGGATAGATAATGGTGGAGAGTTTTGCAGTAAGGAATTTGAAGAATTCTGTAAGAAGTGTGGTATAGCACAACAGAAGACTACTCCATATACACCTCAGAAAAATGGAGTTGTAGAAAGAATGAACAAGACATTGATGGAAAGGGCTAGAAGCATGCTCAGTGGTGCCGGGTTAGGACATGAATTCTGGGTAGAGGCGGTGGAGACAACATGTCACCTGGTCAACAGATTGCCTTCATCAGCGTTGGAGGATAAGACTCCACAAGAGGTATGGACTGGTAAGAAACCCTCTCTTTCACATCTGAGGGTATTTGCATGTGATGCATATGTACATGTTCCAAAGGAGAAACGAACCAAGTTGGATAGTAAATCTACAAAGTGCATCTTTATTGGGTATAAGGATGGTTTAAAGGGTTATAAGCTTTGGAACCCAGTAACAAGGAAGGTTGTGTACAACCAAGATGTGGTGTTCAAAGAGGTGAAATATGGTATTAAACATGAAGTCCAACCAAAGGAACCTGAGAAGATAGAGTTTGAGCTAAAAGAGGAAGAATCAGACTCTACAGTAGAGGAGGAATCAAAAGATGAAGAGCCAAAAACTCCGGGTGTAAGAATATCAGTTCGAGAAAGAAGGCAACCATAAAGGTATAGTCAATCTACTTTCTGTTCAAATTTTGCTTTATCTATTACTGATGATGATCCCAGAAATGTGAAGGAAGTAGTAGATTCAGTGGATGGAAACTCTGGAAAGAGGCCATGGTTGATGAAATGACATCTTTGCACAAAAATGAGGCTTGGGATCTGGTGGAGTTTCCAGCTGGAAGGAAACCCATTGTAAGCAAATGGGTGTTCAAGAAGAAGTCAAATGCAGAAGGAAAGGTGGAGAAATACAAAGCTTGGTTGGTAGCAAAAGGTTATTCCCAGGTGTCGGGAATTTATTTTGGTGATATTTTTTCTCCTGTTGCCAAGGTAACTTATAGGTAACTTATATTAGATTACTTTTATCTGCTACTGTTGCTTTTGATTTTGAGGTAGAATATATGGATGTGAAGACAACATTTCTTCACAGGGATTTGGAAGAGGAGATCTACATGAAGCAACCTGAAGGCTTTGCAGTGAAGGGTAAGAAAGAACTGGTATGCAAGTTAAAGAAGTCTCTATATGGGTTAAAACAGTCACCAAGGATGTGGTATCACAAATTTGATACATTTATACGGGGACTTGGCTTCACTAGAAGAAAAGCAGATCACTGTGTGTATTTTAAATTAATTGGTGACTGTGTTATTTATCTGGTCTTGTATGTGGATGATATGTTGCTGGTTGGAAATGACAAAGAAACTATCCAAGATTAGAAGACCCAATTTTCCTCCAAATTCGACATGAAAGATCTTGGTGCTGCAAACTATATTTTGGGCATGGAAATTAAAAGAGATCGGGCAAAGAGGAAGCTCTGGTTAAACTAGAGGAAGTATGTCGAGACAATACTGCAGAGGTTTAATATGTAGGATAGTAAACTGGTGAAGGTTCCTATTCCTGTAGGTGTAAAGTTATCTGTTGAAAAGTGTCCCAAGACACAAGAAGAGGAAGAGGATATGTCTCATGTTCCATATGCAAGTGTAATCAGTAGCCTGATGTATGCAATGGTTTGTACTAGACTAGACATTGCACATGCAGTGGGAGTATTGAGCAGGTTTATTTCAAAACCAGGGAAGGAGCATTGGACAACAGTGAACTGGGTTTTCAGGTATTTGCGTGGCACTAGTGATTATGGTTTGTGATACCAAGGAAGACTAGGATTGGACAGAGTTTTGGATATCCATGGCTTTGTTGATGTAGACTAGACTGGAGATTTGGATCAAAGAAGATCTACAAGTGGGTATGTGTTTAACCTATTTGGAGGTGCAGTGAGTTGGATGAGTAAGAAACAATCTGTAGTGGCACTATCAACTACAGAGGCAGAATACATGGCAGCCACTCATGCAAGCAAGGAAGCAGTTTGGTTGTACATATTGTGTTCAAGTATGGGGTTAGTACAGGGAGCTATAAGGATAGACTATGACAACCAAAGTGCAATTTTCTTGGCAAAGAACCCTGCTTATCATTCAATGAAAAAGCACATTGATGTTCAGTATCACTTTGTGAGGGATATGATAGAGGACAAAAAGGTGTTGCTAGTAAAGGTGGAAACTTTGAAGAATACTGCAGATGCATTGACAAAATCTGTGAGCTCTGATAAGTTCTCTTAGTGTAGAGAAAAAATGGGCGTTTCAGGGCTGGAAAAATGACTAAGCTCTCCTGTGGCCCCCTGTGGAAAGAAAACAACAAGTGGGAGAATGTTGGGTTGTGTTATATTCTTTCCACAACTAACCTACATAGGTAATCGGGGGGTTAGAGGGGGGGCGGTAGCCCCCCTTGTCTGAGGGGTTTGAGGGCAATGGTTTTTGGTCCATGGTATTGGATGCTTCGGCATGTATAAATATGTATTGTAACATTGAAAGAAAAAATGAAAAATCAAGCTAGTAGTCCCGGTTTTGGGATCCAGGCGAAAATCTCTGTGTATATGTGTTTTATGTGTTATGATCTCGCATTGTTTATTTTATGTGTTTTAGAATTTGTATGTAGGTAATTTCTTTATGGGGTTAAAATCTACAAGAATCAAATCATATAAGAAAATCATCCTTCAAATGCAAAACCAACTACTTAAACTTCAACCCTATGTATGCAAATAAACAATCATGCTTCACAGGAAAGATAGTAAGATAAAGGTAGTGAAATATCCTTAAGAAATCCAACAAGGTGTTGCAGGTGGAAACTGATATCACCAAATTGTAAATCACCAACAAACACAAGGATTGATAGAATAAAATGATTAAATAAAATGAACTAGACCTAGGGGAAATCAAATGTGTATGTCTTTAAACATGAACCTATAAATTCAAAGAACCCTGATAAATAAAGATTACTGCTACAAATAGAACATAAACTAATCCAAATAGTTATTGGGAAAATAAATAAATTCTAGCATTCAAACAAGGGCATAAACATGTTGTCAAATGGAAAAGTTGAAAGAAGTTAAAAACATTAGGGGCATGTTGCAAATCCAATTCCTATCATTGAAATCAAGGAAACTACCATTGGAATCTCAGGCTTGGATCCACTTCTCTATTGAATCTATTCATCTACTTGTCTATTGAATCTGTTATAACTGCACCAAATGGTGCCACATGATAAATAAATTGTAACTTCAACATATATTTTGAAACAAAGGCTATCTGCTGGACATTGGAATGAGTGATGCAGGAGCATCCCTAGTCCATTAGTGTTCTTGCATCACCAAAAACGTGTTTAAATTCCAACATCTCGTTCGTGTTTAATCATCAATTTCTGCTTGTGAGACTTACATGAGCCCACAGGAGATCACTCTTAGTTTCATCGACTCCCACTTTAAACATGACATTTCTAAAAATAGTTGGAGGGAAAGGCAATATACGGTGTACTTAGTTTATTCACCCATTACACTGGAACCACAATAAAAACAAGAGGAATTGAGATGTCAGATTGCTGCTAATAGAGAAATAAGACAAAAACAAAGAGATACTGAATTAACAGAAATATAGCAGGGTGCGATGGTATGACATCACACATCTTTCTGTTTCCAAAAACATCTTGCTGATTGATGAAACAAAAATCAACTCCAACAATAATTAATACATTCATTGCAAAGGAGGAGATCACTGAGAAAGAAATTTTAACATAGAGCAGAAATCACTAGGCTAGAGTGGAAGAATTCATTTAGGAAAACAAATTAAGAGAAGCAATAGACTCTCTCGAGAAGAAGGCACTCACTTCCACAAATGAAGTTGAGCACAATAATTGGGAAAGAACATCCTTGGAGCAGTTGAGGCATATCACTGGGCAATTGAGGAAGATCACTCCACTAAAAATGAAGGAGATTGTTAAGGAATAATCACTGAGCAACAAGAAGGGTAAATTCCTAGAAAGAAAACTAGCATGGAATCTATTCCTAAACAAGAAACCGTGCAAACCATTATTGTGTGAGAAATAAAGTATTTCTTTTTATTCATCTTTACTTAATCCTGTGCATGAGGATCAATTTCTGCTGCACAGTGAATGTAATTGAGTAGCATCATTGTTATTTCACCGATTTACTTAAATGTTATAATACAAGTTCAATGATAAAATCCTCATGTGGAATTGTTTGGCTTCTGTCTAGTGATGTACATTGATTGTGATTGACACCATCCACTGAGATGGGTTGTAAATTTTATTTCTTATCTACCTATGGCAGATTAGTATACATTTGTGCAGGTTTTGCGTTTTCCAACACCCATCGATTAGTATTAAAGCATGAATAAATTGTAGTGAGGAAAATCCAACAAAGGAGGGAGAAAAAACTTTAGGCATTTCTTTTTTGTTAGGAAAAACCCAACAACACTAAGGTTTGTAGGGTTTCTCTGATTTTGGGAATGGGAGGGTTTAAGTTTATTGTATGTTTGCTTCTTCTGATTGATCTATGTTCCTCCGTATTGGTTGAATAGTAGCCCCTTGTTTTAACTTATCACAATGGTCCCCTGCTCACTAGTAATCCCTCTGTGGATGTTCATCTGATTTGGTATGGCAGATTTAGTCTTGCTTAGCATTCCATTGTGGCAAATTTTGTTTAGTCCTTGGAAGCCAACAAGACCCTAGAGCCCTCTTTGTACAACTGGTGTAAAACCACTTAGAGATACCGTGGTCAGTCCAACAAGGCCATCGCCATGGAAAATACAAGGCTAGGAAAGCAGAAGTTGGATGTTGGTTATTCCCTCGGCATCTCTCTGAAGTAGATCCAAATGATAGCTTTGGTGCAAGGGGAAATTGCTTCCAAATCTCTATTGGAGAATGGAAATGTAGTGTATTTGGTACTCACATATGATGATGTTACTATAGAGGGCTTCTGTATTCTCCACAACTACAATTGAGCACAATCATTGGGCAAGAAGATCCTTGGATCAGTTGAGGCATATCACTGGGCAATTGAGGAAGATCACTCCATTGATAATGAAGGAGATTGTTAAGGAATAAACATCAAGCAACAAGAAGGGTAAACTCCTAGAAAGAGAACTAGCATGGAATCTCTGCCTAAACAAGAAACCGTGCAACCCATTATTATGTGAGAAACATAGTATTTCTTTTTATTTATCCTTTCTTAATCTCGTGCATGAGGATCAATTTCTGCTGTAAAGTGAATGTAATTGAGTAGTATCACTATCATTTCACTAATTTACTTGAATGTTATAATACAAGTTTAATGATAAAATCATCAGGTGGAATTATTCGGCCTCTGTTTAGAGAAATACATTGATTGTGATTGACACCATCCACTGAGATGGGTAGTATATTTTATTTCTTATCTACAGGTTTTTTGTTTTCCAACACCCATCAATTGGTAATAAAGCAAGAAGAACCTGCAGTGAGGCAAATCCAACAAAGAAGATTTTTTTCTCCCTCCTTTGTTGCAAATCCAACAAAGGAGATTCAGGGGAGAGAAACAGCTCTAGGATGAGAACTGGCAATATGATTTCCAGAAGCTTGTTGCAAAAAGAGAAAAAACATGGTATGTGGAGGAGTGGATGTGAATTGGAGAATAATATATCGAAGAAATGCAAACATTATGGAGATGTTGAGAACAATTACTACAACACTAAAACCATAGAAACAACCCAGTTGAGAAAAATTATAGCTGAAGCAAATGATGGAAGTGAACATGAAGGGAAACAAGGAACCCTAAGAGGAACCCTGAGAGAAGAACTAGAGGACTCTCTTTTAAAATAAAAATGTGATAGAAAACTTCAAGCTGCTAACTTTGTTGTCTATCTAGTGAAAGATCAGTTTTTTATATAGATAGTTCGTAAAGGTCCATCAATATATATATATACCATTGCGAGAGATCTTAAAGACTAGAAATTAGAAGTTGGACATAAGAACAACAATTGGAGCCCTATGAAGTTGGTGGGTTTATTTAGCAGCCTTCATTAGAAATTTCTTCCACATAATAGATCAGTTCCATGGAAGGTGGAATAAAACAAAAATAACCCGATACATATGAGGATCATTATTTGAAGGAACGATTATCTACTAACACTGTGGGATCATTAGTTATGGATCTAGTGATCAGTAGCAAATCTATGTTCTAACCAATTTTACAGCTCTCTTTCACTTTCTTGTTCTTATCCATAAGTTTGTGCACAACAACACCAAGGCACTTCTTCATATTATTCACCAAGTATTAAGTTTTTTTTTTTTTTTTTTGTATCGTCAAAGAACTATTATGTCTTGTTCGAAGCATAGACTTGAAAAATAATAATGTGAATGCAAGAAGTGCGTCATGTTGTTTTGTCTGTACCTATCATCCAGGAACAACTATAGGTCTGGGAGGAAGATTTATAAAAAAAAGCAGTGAAATTACTCACTATCCTTTGCAAAAATTAATCTTCAATTTAGCAACTGCTTAGCTCCAATATAGTAAAGGCCATCAATTATACTCATGAAGAGATTATATTTCAGGGATGCTTATGGACAGTAAGACAATACGCCTACATACCCTTATGTGTGGTCTATTGTCAAACAAATATCTTACTAACAATGGATCATGTGATCAAGTGAAATAGTGATAATGTCAATGATGAAGTGAGTGATCGAGTAAAATATGAATTGTGATTGATCTTTGATTATATGGTTGTGATCTTACTTCCCTCTTCTGCAACTAATTGTTGAACAATTCCAGACAGATAAGTATTCCTAAATGTATATATGAATTGTATTGAATTATTACTAATTTTTTATGGTTTATTTCATGGTTGAATTAATTTTTAGGTTGCCTCTCTAACTTTGATTTATGGATTCGTGAATAATGGAATGGTTGTGTGCATTTAGGTTGCATAAATCTATAGTTTCATGCCTGACAATAGTAAATAGTTAATAACAGAAACAATTATGTTCAATTACTTCGTAAATTTGTGTGAATTTGGGTTCACTTTTTGTGTGAATTTGGGTGGTAAACTAAAGTACCACATCCTCAAAATGCACAGAGGTTGCATGCATGGACCAATACCATGTAGCTATGTTTGACATGCAGGCCCTGAAAATTTATCTCCTATATTCAATCTTCTGTGATCCATAATGAATTAAACAAAGTCTTTCGGTAGAAATCACGAGAGAATTTTTTGGCCGACGCGTTTCGAACCAACAAGTGTGGTTCATCATCAGGACCCGATGAAGAGGCAGACCATGGCAAAGGCTTAAATAGAGAGCAATGTAGAGACATAATTTCAAGTAATGGCTATGTTTGAACAATTTTGTTTAAATTATAATACTAATATTATAATTTAAACAAAATTGTTCAAACATAGTTGTTACTTGAACTTATGTCTCTACATTGCTCTCTATTTAAGCCTTTGCCATGGTCTGCCTCTTCATCGGGTCCTGATGATGAACCACACTTGTTGGTTCGAAACGCGTCAACCAAAAAATTCTCTCATGTGATTTCTACCGAAAGACTTTGTTTAATTTATCTCCTATAAAATAGGAGAACTACTTTAGATAACAAATTCTCAATCTAACCAAAATGGTTGTGTCAAGATATACACACAACTAAAATTGACATGCACCTATAAATGGAACCAACATGATGGAATATGACACATACAAATCTAGTGTTTGAAATGCCCTTAATGCACATTAGACGTCCAATGATCCAATCGACATATGAACAAATTCACCAATTTTAAGAGCTTTAGTAGGTAGACATCTACATGTGTAGAATATCATTAGCTCGGTGGCCATAAGGGTTTGTGAGAAGGAGTGAGTAGATCGCAGAGTATTGGCTTATTTCAGTCTTTACAGAAAATTTAGGTAATTTTTAGTTAAGAATCATACAAGTTTTAAAGTAAACTCTACTAATTTTCATAATTTAAGGGCAGATTCACTGATCCAGAAATAGAGAATGAATAAAATGAATAGGACCTTACTGATTTATTCTCATAACAGCCCTGGTGACCACAATGTTAGACATTTTGAACATCTAAGCCTCTCATTTGGGTCTTATGTGCCTCTGCTTCTTTATTATGATAACAGGCCTCCCAAATTCATCAAATGCCAATTCCATCCCCGCAAACAATAACAAAGTGCGACACAAAGATTAAAGCATAAACTTAAAAGCAAGGATGAAAAAAGCAGTGAATTTTGAACCAGAGATCTGAGGTGTGTGTACTCCTCCCTGTGTGGAAGAAGACTAAAAGTGGGGTGGAAATGCAGCGAGGTTAGAAATGAAACATACCTGGGCGCCATTAATGGACTGAAGATCCAATGGTGATGTTTGTCTGCTACTGGTAAAACCTTAATTCAAAACTCTCTTTAATCTCATTTTCCCTCCCTTCCTGTGAAAAGTGAAAATGTGCTACTCGTTTTCCCTTTGCCCTAAGAAAAGTGAAAATATACTACTTGTTTTAATTTCGTTTTTCCTCCTGCCCTGTGAAAAGTGAAAACGTGTTACTCATTTTCCCTCTGCCCTATGAAAATTGAAAATATACTACTTGTTTTAGAACGTAAATGAAGATTGGATTTGGGAGGGCTTTGTTACATCAAAATTAAGGCTGAATTTTTTCAAAAATGTTAAAATTTTCCTCCCTAAAAAACATTAAAATAGAATATTTACAAATTATAGAGTAGATGTGTAGGTGTAATGTAAGTATGTAAATAATTCTAAATATGGGCTTAGTTAAATAATAATAGTAATAATAATAATAAAAGTCAAAGGCATGGGCATGAGTGCCAAAAATATAAATGTTGGCTCAATTGATAATAAAAATAATAAAATTCAATTTGTTATATTTTGATTTTGTTATTAACTTATGAATAGGTTTTTTTACAATACCATGAGCCAATACCATGGCTTATCAATACCTCAAGCCAAAAAACCATAACTTATTTCACGACCAAAATATTTTATAACAATATGACAAGATTCTTAACCATGGATATTCACCCCCCACTTTACAGTGGATATTATTAACTTGTAAAACTTTGGCTTTGTTATAATACCAAGGGCCAATACTATGGATTATCGATACCACATTCTCTAAGAACATAACTTATTTCACAATCAAAATATTTTATAACAATATGAAAATATTCTTAACCATGGATATTCATTCTCACTTTACCATGGATATTATTAACTTGTAAATAGACTTTGTTACAATACCATGGGCCAATACCATGGCTTATCAATACCACATGCCCAAAAAACATAACTTATTTCAAAATCAAAATATTTTATAAGAATATGACAAGATTCTTAATCATGGATATTCATCCCCGCTTTGTCATTGATATTATGAACTTGTGAATAGGCTTTGTTACAATAGCATGGGCTAATAGCATGGCTTATTAATACCACATGCCAAAAAAATCATATCTTATTTCACAATCTAAATATTTTATAACAATATGAAAAGGTTAACTTGTAAATAGGCTTTGTTACAATACCATGGGCCAATACCATGGTTTATCAATACCACATGCCCAAAAACCATAACTTAATTTACAATAAAAATATTTTAATTTAATTTAATTTTATATCATTTTTTATTTGAAGCTATTAGGAAAAGGGTTGTAATTAGTTTTGAGATATATATAAACCCGCTATCCTCACAACTACTAAAATTATTCCCATATAAGTTAAATTAAGTTTTTAATAAAATAAAAAAGAGAATACTTTTACATTTAAAGATGTGAAATTTATCTAATACGAATATTAGTAAGAACCAACATAGATGTATCTTAACTAAGGATCCAAGTGATGATAACAAGCAAAGTGAAGGGAAGAGAGGGGGAGGGAGATAGTGACAAAAAGGGAGGGTGTAGAAAGAGAGAGAGAGAGAAAAAGAGAGTGAGAGAGTGATGGGGGGAGACAGAGAGGAGGTAGGAAGAGAGAGAGGGGATAGAGAAGAAGAGAGGGGAGGGGGAGAGAGATATGAGGAGGGGAGAGAGAGAAGAATAGAGGGGGGAGAGAGAGATATGAGGTTGGAGGGGGAGAGAGAGGGAGGAAATAACTAAGGCATAGGGAGATAGAGGTGGAGAGAGAGAGGGAGTGACAAGGGATAGATGGATAGAGAGAGAGGGAAAGAAGAGAGGAAGGAAGAGAGATAATAGGTGGGGATAAAGATAGGGAGAGAAGGAAAAGAGATATAGAGGGAGGCATGGAGATGGAGGGGGGAGAGAGAGAGAAAGAGAGTGATGGGGGCAGGGGGTCGCAGAGGGAGGTGGGAGAGAAAGGGAGAGAGAGGACTAAGAAAGAGGAGAGATATATGAAGTTGGATGGGGAGAGAGAGGGAAGGAGGAAGAAAGACATAGAGGGAGAAAGGTAGGGAGAGAGGGAGTGACAAGGGAGCAATGGAGAGAGGAGAGATAGAGGGAAGAGAGAGAGGCAGAGAGGAAGAGGAAGGGAGAGAGAGATAGATATGGAGAGAGAGTGTGAATGTTTGGGGGGTTAGATAGAGAGGGAATAAGAAAGAGACACATAGATACAAATATATATATTATATAGTATTATATAACTAGCCTAGATCCATCTTAACCTGGATCTATCAAGCACCAAAAAGAGGTTTGCACATTGAGAGATTGGATCCCTCTCGACGCTTGATAGATATGGGTTAAGATGGATCTAGGATGGTTTAATAAGTTTGTAGTTGTATTTGACAAACTAACACTTTTTTTTATGGTTGTGTTTGAAAACATTTTTCCCATATTTGGTGTATTTATCATAATAATAATAATCTAATTTTAATTTAATTTTAAGCTTACCTTTTTTATGCAATGAATTTGTTGTTAGTTTATAGAGATAGACATGTTATACTTTTGAAATTTGAAAAGTAAACACGTGCTCTTAACTTGGTTGTATTAAAAACATAAGTGTTTGATCTGGATCTTGGAGGGAGGCCCCCGAAATCTAAGAGATTGAAATGGATCTTGGGAGGAGAGACCCTCAAGATCTGAAAACTTGAATTGCCAGAAGAAAAAAGAGGATAATGCCCAATAAAAAAAAACCACAAAGAAACTTTTATTTAAAATAGTAATGAAAATAAACCAGCTAGGGTGATGGTAGCTTATCTCTGAGAAGAGATGTGGCAGCTACATGCCTCTGAACTGTAAAACTGATCCGGATCTTGGGGGAAGGCCCCCGAAATCTAAGAGATTGAAATGGATCTTGGGAGGAGAGACCCCCAAGATCTGAAAACTTGAATTGCCAGAAGAAAGAAAGAGGAGAATGCCCAATAAAAAAAAACCACAAAGAAACTTTTATTTAAAATAGTAATGAAAATAAACCAGCTAGGGCGATGGTAGCTTATCTCTGAGAAGAGATGCGGCAGCTACATGCCTCTGAACTGTAAATGCTACATTGTGGCAGACAATCTGTCCTTTTACAAAATGTGACTTGTTACTTATAGTTTTTTTCAGTTACAATACCACGTGTCAATTCCATGGGTGAATGAATACCATGGGTGGATTTTACAATACCACGGGCAGATGCCATTTACAATACCATGGGTAAATTCCATGGGTGAATGAATACCATGGGTAAATTCCATGGGTGAATGAATACCATGGGTGGATTTTACAATACCATGGGCAGATGCCATTTACAATACCATGGGTAAATTCCATGGGTCAATGAATAATATGAGTGGATGAGTACCATGGATTGATGCCATTTTCCATTTGGATCATTCCTCCCTCCTTAAGAAGCAATGATCCCCATTGCATAAAGTTCCCTCCTGCAAAGCCTTTGTTAAATATGAAGAGCCACTGAAGGTAAGGGTTTGATGTGGTTAACCCAAAACCCTGATAAACGAAGATCCGAGGATAGAGATACCCTGTAATGCTTGTGACCAACTGTGATTCTGACAGTGTGCGGTCTAGCAAATGGACTTCGATGACAAGGATTTTATGTGGTTGACCCATAACCATGATGTTAGTTGCTGATGAAGTAGCAGGTGCCTACATAGCCTGGGGTGGGAGGGCACATCTCCAAATAACCCAAGTCGAATGTTGCTATGTTGAAACTAATGAATATGAAGCAGGTGCCTACTAAAGTGGGGTGGGAGGGCACGTCTCCAATGGAAACCCACTCCGAATGTTGCTCCAAAGTTAAAATGGACATAACTCGGCCAATATAACTCAGAATATTTATTATAACCCATTTTTAGAAGCAGAAAGATCATTTTGCATCTTCCCATGAGTTGGAAATCCCTATCTGGACACTCTGAGATCTCAGATTCACGCTGCAATAGTTCCGCCGTCACAAATTTTTTGATAAAATAACTGATTTTAAATCAGCGATATCTACCACATCCGAACTCCGATTTGACCCATTTTTTTTTTGAAATTGGGTGATTTTTCGAGAGGAATCCAGATCTGGTATTTGTTTTTGTAAATTTTGTACCAAATGTTTCAGATCTGATTTGCAAAGTCGCCGCCCAAAAAAAAAAAATTCCTGCAAAAAAATGAGAAAAGAAAAATTATTTCTTCTTGACCCAAGAAAGTGCTCTGTGCAGGTTGTAGCACATGCCAGAAGTTTGTTGAATATTGCTGCAAAATTTGAAACTGAAATATGCATCAAACCCTCATTCCCATGGAATCATAACTTGCTCTGATACCACTGATCCGAATCTTGGGGGCAGGCCCCCGAAATCTAAGAGATTGAAATGGATCTTGGGAGGAGAGACCCCCAAGATCTGAAAACTTGAATTGCCAGAAGAAAAAAAGAGGAGAATTCCCAATAAAAAAACCACAAAGAAACTTTTATTTAAAATAGTAATGAAAATAAACCAGCTAGGGTGATGGTAGCTTATCTCTGAGAAGAGATGTGGCAGCTACATGCCTCTGAACTGTAAAGGCTACATTGTGGCGGACAATCTGTCCTTTTACAAAATGTGACTTGTTACTTATAGTTTTTTTTCAGTTACAATACCACGGGCCAATTCCATGGGTGAATGAATACCATGGGTGGATTTTACAATACCACGGGCAGATGCCATTTACAATACCATGGGTAAATTCCATGGGTGAATGAATACCATGGGTGGATGAGTACCATGGGCAGATGCCATTTTCCAATTGGATCAGTGTTCTTCTATAATAGGTGGGTGAAAACAAGAGAGAGTATATGGTAAGTGGATTAAATAGTTAAAAAAATGTGTTAGTTAAGGACAAAGTTACAAAAATCTAACAAATAGGCTCTATTGGGTTAGGATATTATTGTTTTGGGACATCTAAAGTTGAAGGTACATTTTATGGAGGTGTAGTCTAAGCCTTAGGTGTAGGGCACATCTTATGGGTATCTTGGACTTTTGGTTGTGTTAGTGGTGTCAAGTAGAGGTGAAGAGTCCAACCAATGAGTAGGAAAAGTTGTTCATTTACAAGGTTGGCATCAATCAAGTATTCTCCATCTCTACACAACTCTAAGATGAGGAGTGTGCATAATGGACTTATTATTGTAACAAATTGCAAATATTTGATTATCTTTAATTTCAAGGGCTTGAAGTGGTTTCCTAAACCTTCAAATATTTTAAAGGAACTATGTGTTTTTCAATTAAACCCTTGTGGTCAAGGAGATGCAAAAGAGGAAGGCCTTATGGCTATTTTTAAGGGGTTGTAATGACCCTCATCTTGTGTTAAGTATGTAAATATGATGCTAATGGTCTTGATCTTAGTACATTCACCTATATATTGTAAATATTTTCCTATCACCTTTCATTGTATAAATATGATAAATATTTTGTGGTTACCATGATGTACATGTTGATGTTCCACTTGCATGATTATGGGAAACACTTCTCAGTTATCCTTGTGTACATGGGGAAGATCATAATTACTCTATGCCCACAAATATAATATTCAATCGTGTCTAACTGAATCAAAACCCTAACCATCGACCCAATCTCCATTGATGAGGCTTCAACCAATGGTCCTTCCTTAAGGTAACCACTTATAATTATTGATGGCACATTTTTCTAACTCAATGAACCTTGTATTAAATAGGGGGAGTTAGATGGAACCTCAATGACTTCAAGGTGAGCGTAATAACCAAAGTTCAACATATACCATAATAACCTATACATATGTCTTTATACCAGGGGCATGATACAAGTATAAGGAACTCTATCAATGGGGGGGTTAAAGAGCATATAGCTCGACTCATATAGTTGAAAGAGAAAAAATAATTCGACCCAAGACCTAAGAAGAGACTCACAGACACTCACGGGCATAATATTTATAGGCCTTGATGCAGTCAATGAGGGTGGGGAGATATTTTGCAACCTATTATCACACACTAATGGATTTTTCTCCTCCCTCACACCTTGTCGATTCTAGAACAAACCAGGAAGAGGGCAAATGATAGATGGGGAGAAAATGGGAGAAAAATGGCAGGAAAGGGAAAATCTAGTTAGCCAAGCCCTAACTAACCAGAAGGATGGAGTGAGAAGTAGAAAGAGAAGAGAAAGTGGGATAAGGAGAATAGGAATCAAAAGAACACAATGAGAGGAGAGTAAGGGAGAAGGAACTAAGAGTGAACAAGATGAGGAGAGGGCAATCAAAGGCAAGGAAGTCACTGGGTAACTACTCGAAGGGTGTTGTTGCAAGGAGGGTGTCACACTTGGACATCATGGGGTTTGCACCACGAAGATAACAAACTGAATTCTAATGTCATAGGTAAGCTTCCATCATGTTGTTGAACTGTACATTTGACATTTATTGCATCAAACTACCACTTCTTTGCATCTAATTAACAATCGAGTTCTTGGGTCTAGTGCAATGGGAAAATCACTACCATGAAAGATATTATAGTCATATATTTGTTGGTTAGTTTTACAGTCCAAGATTCAAGAACCTTACCATCATGCTTGTGGCTTAGCCACCTTCCAACTAATGTGATAAAAACACCTAGTAATATTTTCACACTGAACACTATACAATAAACTTAACCCTAATATCTTAGTGAAGAACAAGTAACTAGCTAGACTCTGGAAGGGTTTTTGGATTGAATGTTAGTGAAACTCATTGTAGTTAGGTGTGCCAATGTGTGCTGAGTGTTAGCGAGTGCTAGGGAAACACAAGGGAGAACTAGGTCAAAATGCATGGAAATGAATGAATAAGAGTGTGTGACAGGGAGTGTCAATGAGTTCCAGGTGTGGTAAGAGGGGAGTGACATGGTATGCTAAGCAACGCTAAATCATTCTAGCATGCCAGAGTGACATGAAACCAATATGTGCTAGGTGCCAAGGTGTTCCAAATAGTGTTAGGAAGTGTTAGGGAGCATTAGGGAAACACAAGGGAACACTAGGTGAAAATAATGCATGCAAATGAACGATTAATATTTTGTGACAGGAAGTGTCAGTGATTTCAAGGTGTGCTAAGGAGGGAGTGACAAGGTATGCTAGGCAGTGCTAAGGCATTCTAGAGGCTAGGGAAACATGCCAAGATGTGCTAGGTGCTAAGGTGTGCCAATGCATGCCAGGGAGAGTTATGGAGTGTCAGGGAAAAACAAGGGAGCACTAGTTTCAAACACATGGAAATGAATGAATAAGAGTGCGTGACAAGGTTATGTGCTAGGAAGTGCCAAGGCATGATAGAGTGTCAGGGAATGTTAGGGAGTGGTAGGGTTTGTTAGGGAGTGAAAAATCATGCCAAGGAATGCAGGGGATGATAATGTGTGTCATGTAGTGCCTATGGATTGTTATATGTGCTAGATGTTATGGCATGTGAAGATGTAAACTATGTTTCTTAGTTGTTTTATGGGCACAGTTGGATGTGAGCATTGACTTGGTAACTTGTTAAGTGGGATGAGTTAAGATTGGACATGAGAAGCCTAAGATGAGTTATAGGCCATTAGGGGAACAAGGCATAGTCTAGTTGTAGTAAATGTGACTTCATAAAGTTGTTGTAGTCGAGGCAGGACTTGGTTGGGTTCCTAAATCTAAAAGAAAATAAGGGTAGTTATGAGGGCATGATAATTAAGGAGTGTCATTTCTTACCAAGGAATGAAAAGGCATGCTGACTAATGCTAGATAGTGTCAATGCATGTTGAGGAGTGTTTGGGAGTGTCAGGGAATCACAAGGGAGAACTAGGTCAAAGTGCATGGAAATGAATGAATAAGAGATTATGCCAGGGAGTGTCAGTGAATTCTAGGTGTCCCATGGACGAAGTGTGTTAGGAGAATTTCATATTAGGACTTGTAGGAGGAAAGCCTATGATTGTGATAAGAGGATGGAAAAAGCAATTTCAGACAAAGGGAGACTTTGGTCTAGGCACAACACTATTTTTTCAATGACTTGGTTGGGTTCCCAAGTCACAAAAAAAGTAAGGCTATCTATGAGGGCATGAAAAATAGGGAGTGCCAAGGTGTGCAGGGAATTTCAGGAAGTGCTAACACATGTTAGAAATTTCAAAGGAATTTTAGGCATATGAATACATGCCAAGTGCTAAGGCATACCAAGGTGTGCTAGGTTCTAGGATGTAGCGCCAACACATGCTAGGGATTTCCAAGGAAACCCAAGGGAGGACTCATTTCAATTACATGTAAATGAATGAATGTGTGTGTGTGATAGGGAGTGTTAACAAGTTATAGGTGTGCTAAGGAGGAGTGAGAACGTATGATAAGAAGTTCCAATAGATGATAGAGTGCTAGGAAATCCTTCTAAGATGTGATAAGTGCCATGGTGTGCCAATGTGTTCTAAGGAGTGCTAGGGAAACACAAGGGATCACTAGGTCATAACGCATGGAAATGAAGGAATAAGAGTGTGTGTCATGGAGTGTCAGTGAGTTCCAAGTGTGTTAAGGAGGAGTTACAAGGCATGCTTGGAAATTCTAAGGAATGCTAGAGTTCTAGGCTGACATGTGGCCAAGATGTGCCAATGCGTGCAAGGAAGTGCTAGCTGGGAGTGCTAGGGAAACACATGGGAGCACTATGTCAAAATGAATGGAAATGAATAAATAAGAGTTTGTGATTAGAACTTTCAGTGAGTTCTAGGTGTGCTAAGGACAAAGTGATAAGGTATGCTAGGAAGTGTTAAGGCATGCTAGAGGCCAGGGCGACATGCCAAGATGTCATAGGTGCTAGGGTGTAATAACACGTGTCAAGGAGTGATAAGGAGTGTTAGGGAAACACAAGGTAGAACTAGGTAAAAATGCATGGAAATGAATGAATAAGAGTTTGTGTCCAAGAGTGTCAGTGATCTCTAGGTGTGCTAAGGAGAGAGTGACAAGGTATACTATGTAGTGGCAAGGAATGCTAGAGTGTTAGGGCGCTAGGCCAAGATGTGTCAGGTGCTAGGGTGAGCTAGGGAGTGTTAGTGGGTGTCAGGGAAACATAAGGAAGCACTAGGTCAAAATGCATGGAAATGAACAAATAAGAGTGTGTGAGAGGGAGTTTCAATGAGTTCTAGGTGTGTTAAGGAGGAAGTGACAAGGTTATATGCTAGGTAATGCCAAGCTATGCTAAACTACCAAGGCATGTCAGGAAGTGCCACGATGTGCTAGGGAGTGTCAAAGCATGCCAAGGAATGTAGGGGATGTTAACGCATGCCACATAGTGCCAAGGAATTCTAAGACATGCCAGGTGTTATGGCATGTCAAGATGTAAATTGTGTTTCTTAATTGTTTTAGACCACGGTTGGATGTGATGAGCCTTGTCTTGGTAACTTGTTAAGTGGGATGAGTTGAGATTGTACATGAGTACCCTAAGATGAGTTACAGGTAGTTCTTAGGTGAACAAGGCATATGTTGAATTTCCATGACACATGAGAATATAGGTTTGGCCTTAGAATCTTTGATGTGAACACACTCAAGTGCCACAACACATCTACTATGCAGAACAAAATCTGCCATGAAAGAAAAAGCAATGGATTGAATGCACAGAGTTTAGGGTGTGCCACATCTTCATATGTTAATGCTTATTATTGTGATATACAATAGACATTTATATGTCTAGTGTAAGACTCCTTTGGAGATTTCTATCCAACAACAACATCTTTGTGGTAAAAGGTGTACTGTCAGAGGTTGCTCCATCAAAAATAGAAACCAAAAGGGGTATCAATACCATAAACTATTATGAATAGATTTGTCCAACGAGTTTTCCACATAAATCAAACCACAAGAAATCTCCTATACAGATAAATAGATAGACAATTAAACATTTTTTGATATCTAAATTCCCATAAATACAACATTTAAGTAATCTACAGGAAACTAATCCAACCATCCTTTGACATAGCATCCATTGTACTAGAGAAAGCCTTCACAATCGAAATTCAATAAACTAACAGATGATTATTCACAAACTGGGTGTTTATGATTTCAAGTACCCAACAAATTTACCAACCCCACCAAAATAGAGCATAGATTTCAATGCTATCAAACCCTAGGTCTCAGTCTCAGAGATTTAGGGTGTCTTCATATACATGGTTATCGCATCGCAAGTATCAATTTTGAATTTTTTTCCAACTAGCCAAAAAACAAAGAAAAGAGGTCAAAGATACAAGGGCAAGGGCAATATGGAAATCTTCCTATGGTGCATTGATGAAGATATCAAATGATCGGAGAGAGTTGAAAGGTTCAATCTTTATTACATTTGGTTTTTGTATCAACTAAAAGAAAAATTTAATAATTTATGTAAAAGTGTTCAAGGACCATTGATCGATCCTCTGACCTCCATTGAGAAGAGTTGCTGAGTTGCATTTCCATGAAAGATTTGTAGAGAGCTTGAAATATTGTCGCTCGTATCCTTCAAATACTTCACTCATTCTCCCCGCTTATTCAAACAGCAAATCCAAAAAAATTATGGATCAATCGGGAAGATCAATCGAACGAATCCGCCGATCTGCCAAGGAATACCTGAGAAATCTCCTTGGAACGTAATATCGTGACATGCTCCACTCCGTTGACCTTCTTTTGTGAAAAATGGTGGGAAATAAGATGATCAATTGTAATCTTAAACTCTTCTTTTACTTTTTTTTACACTAATTTGTTCTCAAACTCTCCCATGTGCTCTGCTCTATTGGCCTTCTTTTGTGAAAAATGGTGGGAAAGCAGATGATCAATTGTAATCTTAAACTCTTCTTTTACTTTTTTTTACACTTATTTGTTCTCAAACTCTCCCATCCTGCCTCCTAACATATACAAACCCAAGTAAAATAACAATCTTATTTTGAACTTTTATTTATATCTAGTGGGTGGTATGGTGTCCAACTATGTTGAAATAGAATAGAGAATCAGTCTCCTTGCCTGGTCACAATCTAATCCGTTAGTTGAGTGTTTAACTTTTCCTTTCGGGATGCTACACATTTATTCAATTATATGGCATTTTTTTATATTTAGTAATAGTGACATTAATTAATTGACTTAAATCTCATTCTCATCCTTGAGCACTTAAATAAAAGTAAGATTAATGATAATTTGAGAAATGTGGACTCCATTAAAGATAGGTCATAATTTATTTTCTTTATACATCACATAGCATTATTAATTATATATTTTATTTAGAGTGGATATATTTAACATATTATTTAAACAATAATATTTTGTGATTTATGGTGTTTTTTTAATCATTTTTTTTAAAGAAGATTTTCTAGTTCAAAGACATGTAATGAGTTAATTTGAGTGGCTGAGTGTTGTAGATTACAAGTAGGAGGTTGTGGTATTAAGTCCCTTGGATATCATCCTCATAGTTTAGATATTATTTTAGCAATGAGGAAAATTATCTGGTGAATTTTCTATACATTTATATAGAAAAAAGATATTATTATAAAGAGAACACTATATTGATATGAAATTTATATTTTCTTTATTATACTGTTAAAGGATATTATAAAATAATGGTTCCATTTTTTTTGAGAAAAGATGGAGCTTTGCTGCTTTCACACTTTTCTCCAACAACAAGTAAAGTTTGTGTACTCTCTTTCTTTTTCCCAAGGGTTTTCACTGTCTCGGCTGTCAGATAGTGGGTCCTGTCAACAATTAATTCTATCCCGCCACAGTTTCGAATGGAATTTGAATTAATTCTATCCTGCCACAGTTTCGAATGGAAGTTGATATTGTTGATTATGAGCTCAATCATGTCCAGAGGATGCATTCAAATCCCAGGATGAATTTACAGGTTACACTTCATTGTCTTGACAGATCATCTCCAACCAAATCATGATGTGTTTCCAAAATGGATGGTGTTCCAAGGTAGATATTTAATCTGAGCATGAGTTGTCCAAGGTTGTTTTCATTTCGAGCAAAGATAGTAGTGCAAAAGAGCTAAGCTTGCCCAACAATAGAGCTAACTCTAGAGACATTCTGAAGGATTGGGTAAAGGAGCCATCTCAATTTAGGATGACACCCAACTAGATCTACAAGACGAAGATACTAAGGAAGGTGTACCAATACTTGGTCATATTCGCATGTCGACTGTGTGGCCAAGCAAGCACTGAAACCTTTCCATAGACTTACGTGATCGCACTAGACCAACTGGCTAGAGAAGCAAAATCATGTAACTGGTTCAGCATATTGCCTCATCAGCTGAAGGAGCAAGTCATGAAGGCTCGACAGTCACCCGAAGGTATGCATACAGATATTTACATGTCCGCCTACATCCTAGATGCAGTTTATGCCCGACATGAGTTCTCGGGCTTGGAGTGGGCATGGTCATCGACGGAGACTGTTGTGAAAACATATTTCAAGTTGTTGTCCGAATGCAGCTTCAAAGGAATAATCACACATCTATCTGACCATTTTGTAACCCCATTGTACACGATGATATTCGAACAAGATCTAACCTGCATGTCAAAGGAAGTAATTGAGGCATTGTTAGGCATTGTATATTGGTATGCCTCACCATCTGACACTTTCATTCAAATGTTTAGTGCGGAGAAGCCTCCACATGTTCTTCCCATGTTTGCCTTGGATGTACTTGTCATGCAGGAAGTAGCATATCACATCTCAGCAAGATTGAAAACTATATTGCAGTGGAAGAAGAAGGTACCTTGGCCCGCTCTTTCGTTGCGGATTGGGTTATATGAGATCCAGAGTATCAAGAAAGTAGATGTTGAAGTAGAACAGATGGATAAGTACCTGTGATGACCCACATTTCATTGTGAAGGATCGCTGCACGAGAGTTTAGTTCAACTGGATCCATGGGGAATTTCATTGGGCCAAGGAGGACTCATGGAGGTATTGGTACAATTCCTCTAGACCCAATGAACAGGTCGGCTTCACTGTGGAGTGGTTAGCGAAGCAACATGAAGCAGCATCACGGAGAGCACCAATAGTATCAGCAGTAGCAGAGGCAACGGAGCCAAGCATACCTGTGCACGACAAAGGGAAGAGGAAGATTGTCGATCGCATGGAGGAGGAGCAAAGCTGCAAGTTTCGAGAAGATCCACTTGTAGAACAAGAATCTATGGCTATTTAGGCAAATAGGCAGCAGCGCGACAAGCAAATCGCGCGAAGGCAAAGGGATAAGAAGATAATGGAAGAAGAAGAGGAGGGGTTTCATGAGCCGAGGGAACAACTCCAAAAATAACAAGAGCTATGCAAACAAGAGAGGGAAGCACAACAGCAGCGAAGACAGCAGGGGGCGCAACATGTGTAGACAGATGAAGTAGCTCTCGTACAAGTAGTTGATTCATCTGAACGGCTGGCATCAGGCGAACAGGGTGAACCATCACAGGAGAAAGACTTCGGTCATGGGATAGAACAAGTAATTCAACAGTTGGATGCAAACATGGAGCAATAAGAGTTAGAACAGGACACCAACCTCATACCTCACCACAAAGAGGTCGACTCACCCACTTCAATGCACCCATATGATGAGCAAGTCTCAAATGACCAAGGAGACACTGAGATCCTTGGTGGTCAACCGGAAGGAGAGATGCACAACATCACTTTTGATGAATCTCATCACAGAGTTTTGCAGTCTCACAGTGTTGGGTGTGGAGCATGATTATCTTCTGTATTCAAAGGTATCGTCTTATTGGACACCAGTTTGTAATGGGTTGGCAACGCCGCCCATAAAATATTCGTTGTAGGGGGGGTTCTAAGGGGGCCGATCGTAGATTAGGCGAAGATATGATGGTAGAATTTATGTTTAATTTAGGGTTTTTTGCCCTAGAAGGCAACCCCTCGCTATATATGAGGGGATTGTATTGCGTCTATGTAGATTTGTATTCTGAGTGAGGAAGAGAGAGGAGATTGAGAGCAAAGAGGGAATTATAATGGATCTACTGTAGGTTGTATCTCTTCAGTTTGCTGGATAATATAAAATGAAGGACTGGCTATTTCTCCATGGACATAGCCCAAATTGGGTGAACCACGTATATCTGTGTCTCTCTTGTTTTATGCGTTTTTTGTGTTTATATTTCTGTAATATTTTATGTGTTCCATTGCTCTGTAATATATAATTTTCTAACAATTGGTATCAGAGCCAAAGGTCTATTTGGCTGATAAACTCGCAGGAGAGAAGGGTTCCTAGTTCGAGTGGGAGCAATGGCGGAAGATGGTAGGTTCAGGGTCGAAAAATTTAATGGCCAAAACTACCAGCTGTGGAAGATGCAGATGGAATATTATCTATATCAGAGAGATCTGTACCAACCATTGAGCAGAAAGGAAAACAATCCGATGAGTATGACAGACACAGAATGGGATATTCTCGACAGAAAGGAACTTGGAATAGTACGGCTGTGCCTAGCAGCGTCGGTAGTGTTTAATATTTCAAAGGAAGCAACAACAAAGGGTTTAATGTCGACATTGGCCAAACTATATGAAAAACCCATTTATTTAATATGAAAATGTTAGAAGGTGGATCTGTTGCTGATCATTTAAATAAATTTAATACAGTTACTAGTCAGTTAAGTTCTATAGGGGTAACTTTTGATGATGAAGTTAGGGCTTTGTTATTTCTGTGCTCATTGTCAGAAAGTTGGAATGGTTTAGTTATGGCCATTAGTAACTCTGTCTCCGGACCTAGTACTTTAAAATTTGATGATGTTGTTGGTGCAATCCTTAGTGAGGAAATGCAATGGAAAAGCTCCGGTGAGACATCAGGTAATGCTTTGATTGTAGAGACTAGGGGAAGAAAAATGGAAAGAGGAAAGAGCCCTGGATATCACAGTAAGTCAAGAAAATGTAGATCCAAGTCCAGATCGGAGATAGTGTGCTGGAAATGTGAGAAGAAAGGACACCTGAAGAAAGACTTCAAGTCTCAGAAGGGAAAAGAAGGAGACGCACAACACGAAAATAATCATGAAGTGAATGTAATAGGTGATGTGTTGCAAGATGCTTTTATTCTTTCTTTAGAAAATATTATTGATGCATAGGTGGTAGATTCAGGGGCCTCATTCCATGCCACACCTGATAGGAAACATTTTCATGATTATGTTCAAGGAGATTTTGGACAGGTTCGATTAGGTGATGATAAACCCTATAAAATCATTGGAATGGGTATAGTTTTCATAAAACAACAGAATGGAAATCAATGGCTATTGAAGGAGGTAAGGCATGTTCCAGATCTGAAGAAAAATCTTATTTCAATAGGGCAGTTGGGAGGTGAAGGCTGTGTGACTACTTTTACAGATAAAACCTGGAAGGTCACTAAAGGATCCTTAGTAATAGCGAAAGGAGAAAAGGTTGGTACATTGTATTTATGCAATGGTATTTCTAATTCTGTTAATGCTTTAACCTCTACAGGAGAAGATACGACATTGTGGAATCATAGGATCGGGCACATGAGTGAGAAGGGGATGCAGATTCTTCACTCAAGAAGTTTGTTGCCAGGTTTGAAGCATGTTGATTTAAAATTCTGTGAGAATTGTGTTTATGGAAAACAAAAGAGATTGAGATTCCTCAGAGTTGGGAAATAAAACAAGAGTGAAAAATTAGATCTTGTGCATAGAGATGTATGGGGACCTACTCAGTTATCATCTCTTGGTGGATCTTGTTATTATGTTACTCTTATTGATGATGCAACCATAAAAGCATGGATTTATTGTATTCAAAATAAATCTAATGTATTTGATAGTTTGAAGAAATGGAAAGATGTGGTTGAAAATGAGACATGAAAAAGGTTGAAGTGTCTCAGATCAGACAATGGAGGTGAATATTACAGCAAAGAGTTTGATAGGTGCTTTTCAGAGAATGGATTTGCAGAGAGAAGACAGTTCCTGAAACACCACAAGAAAATGGTGTGTTAGAAAGGATGAACAGGACAATCATGGAGCGTGCAAGCTGCATGAGATTGCATGCAGGATTTCCTTTACAATTTTGGGTAGATACTGTAGATACAACTGTTTATCTAATAAACATAAGGCCTTCAAGTTCCTTGAATGGTGGTATTCCAGAGGAGGCATAGATAGGTAAAAAGGTAAACTACTCTTTTTTAAAGACTTTTGGTTGTGAAGCCTTTGTCCACATTAATAAAGAAAATAGAACAAAGATTGAGGAAAAATGAAAGAAATGTACCTTTATTGGATATGGTGTTAATGATTTTGGTTCTCTTTTATGGTTATGAAAAAAACAAAATCATTAGGAGCAGAGATGTCACATTCAATGAAAATGTTTTATATAAGGATCAACTGCAGGAAAAGAAACTGGAAAAAGAAAACAAAGAATACACTATGCTTGATGAGATCATAGAAAAAGTGTTTGTGCCTAAAAATCACAATGAACAACAACCACAACAACAACAAGCACCTCAAACACCTGAAAGTGGTGTTAGAAGATCTAGCAGGATAAGTAGACCCCCTGAAGGATACTCTCCTTCATTATATTATATATTTTTGAATGATTCCAGTGAACCAGAATGTTATGAAGAAGTAGTATAGGTAGAAACCATGAAGAAGTGGGAGCAAGCCATGAAAGAAGAGATGGACTCCTTAGCACATAACAAGACTTGGGACTTAGTCAGGTTTCCTGCAGGTAAAATAACATTGCAGAATAAATGGGTTTACAAGTTGAAGAAAGAAGATGGAGGTAGAAAAAGGTATAAAGCTAGACTTGTGGTGAAAGGGTTTGCACAGAAAAAGGGTATAGACTTTGATGAGATATTTTCTCCTGTTGTTAAAATGACTTCAATCAGAAATATTTTAAGTCTAGTAGCAGCTGAAGATTTGCATCTAGTGGATCTTTCCAATACAAATTTGCATTAATAATATAGTACTTGACTACTTTCATTTTGAGGGTTTTACATTGGGCTTTGGAAAATGATGTTGGACACTCAAAATGAATTAAAAAATTTACAATATCTTGATACCAATTTGAAAACAGAAATTTGTCATTAATATGTAAAGGGCTAATCTGATCTGAAGGTACAGGTTCTTGTGGATTCTTTTCTTTAGGTTGAAGAGAAGGGTCTTGTGGATTCTTCCCTTGTAAAATTAGGAAAGTTTCTTGTGGATTCTTCCCATCTGAATGTTGAGAAGGTTCTTGTGGATTCTTCCCTTGTATCTCTAAAATAGAATTGAACCCGCGCACTTTGTAGTTGGATTCAGCTAGAAGCTTGGCTAATCCTTGGCCTTTTACTAGCTTTGTAGTTTTTATAGCTAGATCAAACTCCAATATTTGAGTGATCCATCTACCTCTCTTCCCATTAGTGTCTAGTTGGGTTAGAACAATTTTCACAGGACTGTTAGGAACATAAGCAGTAATAGGTGAATGTAATACATACATCCTACATGATTTCAAGGCTTGAATGAGGGCATAGGCTTGCTTCTCAATGATGTCATACTTAAGTTCAACATCTCTCATACTCTTGCTGAAAAAGGCTATGAGTTTGTCATAGGAATCTTCATTTTTCTGTAATAAAATAGCAACAAGGGTTGTTTATGAGGCAAAAGAAAAGATACTAAATGGCTTCGTATAATCAAGGTTGGCTAAGGTGGGAGCTTCAAAGATAGCCTTTTTTATTTGTTAAAATGCATGTCTGGAAGAGACAGTCCATTTGACTTCATGGTCCTTTCAGAGCATGTCAGTTATATCCTTCACAATCTCTACATAATATGGGATGAATCTCCTTAAAAAAATTAATCTTGCCTAGAAAAGCTTGATTCTCCTTCTTGTTTCTAGGTAAGGTCAATGTTTCAATGGCAGACACTCTTTTGGGGTCAATTACTACTCCTTCCTTTGAAATTATATGGCCCATCAATTTTCCTTCTTTGATAGAAAACAACGACTTTTTAGGGTTCAATGATACTCGAAATTTTCTACAGCTGTCAAAAACCTTCATCAAGTGCTTTAGATGTTTCTGATCAAATTTAGAAAAAACAATATTTTCATCAAGATAAATAACCACAAATTTATTTACCTGCCCCATAAAAGCTACATCCATAGCTCTCCGAAATGTTGTTCTAGCATTAGATAAGCCAAATGGCATCCTGGAATACATGAATGTACCCCACGATGTAGTAAAGGTTGTCTTCTCTCTATCTATTGGATCAACATTTACATGATTATAGCCTGAAAAACCATCAAGCATAGAAATTCTTTGTGCTCCTGAAACCATTTGAAGTAATTGATCCATATCGGGCAAAGGATAATTACCTTTTAATGATGCCTTGTTTAAATTTATAAAGTCCACACAAAGTCTGATTTCTCCATTTTTCTTCCTAACAGGAACTAAATTTGCAACCCAATTAGAATATCTAAGAGGAAGAATGATCTGGGCATCTAGAATTTTCTTAATTTCCCTTTCTACAGTTGGTAGAAGGGCTAGATTTATCCTCCTAAGTTTCTGTTGATAAGGTTTTTGCTTCTTGCTTCAAAGGAATCTTATGCTGTATTAATGAAGTGTCATAGGTCTTAAGATCAACATAAGTACATGCAAAAACATCCTTATAATTTTGAAGTAACTTGATATACTGAACTTTGATATCAAGGTCTAGAGATGCACAAATTTTGATGCTTTTGACATAATCATTTGTTCCAATGTTAATTTCTTCTATGTCATCTTCTGAAGGAATGGACTAAGGGTTTTGGAGGGCATCATTTTGATAAAACAATTTTTCCAAAGGAATGAGGCCTTTAGGAATAAAATTATTAGATAATTGAATAATGTCATGATCAACAATTTGTGATTTCAAATTTAAAGTATAATTTCCATCTGCATTTTCATTTATTTCAGTCCTATCTCCATTAATTTGAAGGATTGAAAAATCATATATTACCCGCAGAAAGGATTTTATATGATCACCATCTTCGAATATTTTCCAATGTTTTAGATTATCTAGGATAGATGGCCTATATTTGACCTATATTTGATAGAGTACATCAGTATGATCAGGAATTTTAAAAGAGCTAGCAGAGACAGCTAAGGCATCTGCATGAATATTCTGATCTTTGGGAATTTGGGTCAAATTAAAAGCATAAAAGAAGTTTTCTATTGAATCCCATAATTCATTTCGGTATGACCTAAGTCTAGGATGTTTGGTCTGGCAAAAATTTCTTACTTGCTTGACAATAAGTTCTGAGTCAGTAAAAACACTTAAGTTTTGAACCTTTAAGCTTTTGGCGAACTACAATCCTAAAAGGAAAGCTTTGTATTCAACCACATTATTTGTAACTTCGAAGTCTAGTTTACATGATCGGGTAATGTTTTCTTTTTCTGGTGATATTAGAACTACTCCAGCCCCTGGTCCATCTTTTGTACAAGAGCCATCAGAAAATAGCTTCCATATATCAGTTTGATTTGGTACCGGACTTTCAATTACATCTTCAATTTTAACTTGTGTTTCATGCACTTGGTTTGAAGAGAGTTGAAAGAAACCAAAATCTTGGTCAATTGCATAAATGGGATGGTTCCTTGGCTGGTCAGTGTTACAAACAGTATGTGCAAATCTTACCTCCCTATATAATCTTAATTTCTCTCCCTCATAAACAAGAATAGTAGCATAAGACATATCCATCTGAAGAGTTCCTCCTAATTTGGCATAGCAAGATCTAGAAAGGAGCATTCCAAATTTTGGAGGGATATCTGTGAAAACTATATCAAGTACTACACTTTTTACTGGAATTTCGGCAAGGGTGACTACTAAATCCTTAATCAATCCTAAGCAGGGTACCCTTTTAGAATCAAAGGTGTACAGGTCATGGTAGGATCTAGTCATGTCTAGTTTCAAATGGTCCATGATAGTTTTTGGCATAAGGTTGTGTGATGCTCCAGAATCAAGCATACAATTATATAACATGGAATCATTTGTTTTAAGATTTACATAGAAAGGAGGCACTATCTCATCTATCATGTCTGAGCTAGGACCAAAAGCAACTGTTAGTTTTTCATCTTGCAGACTAACGATATCATCTTCAGCATCAACTGAGGTATTTTGAATCCATTTGGACACTTGACTTTTGTAACTAGGGTTTTTAGAAAGTTCTAAAAGTGGAATTGGGATCTTAACTCTTTCTAACTCTTTTTCAACATTAAATGTAGTCAAAATGTTTTTATCAGTTTGAGCAGTTTCAATTGATTGGTCTAATGGTCAAATAAGAGTTGTTTGAGTTTCCACAGCTTTGGTGCGACATTCAACTACTGGAGTTTGCATAGGAGGTCTCCCAGGGCTAGGTCTAGGCCTAAGGTCATATCTTTTGTTCAACTCTGCAATTAAAAATTCAGAGAAGGCATGGTATTTAGAAACCTGTGAAGATTCTTGATCTTCTTGAACCTGATTTTGTTGTGAGAGAGGAATGATGATTGTTTGATTGGAAGAAGTATCCATACTATTTATATCTTCATTAATTGTCATAGTATTATCATCAGGTTGCTGGTCATCTATCAATAAAGGAGTAGGAACCTGTTGTTCATTGCCGGGTCTCTAAAGAATTTGTAGTCATGGATTTCTTTTATACTGACCTTGATTTTGATTTTGGGGTCTAGTAACTGTTTGTTGAATGGTCCTAGGTTGGGTCTCAATATTTGAAATTCTATTTGATAGATTTCTAAGAAGAGAAGTTATTTAATCTATTTTAGAGCCTTCTGATTTAGTCTTATAGGAACTAGAGGCTTCTTGATCAGATTTGAGTTTTCTTTGGGCCTTTTCTTCCTTAAGTTTTAAAGAAGTTGAGGCTGCCCTACTTGCTTCTACCTCTATAGAGTTTGTTTGCATATCTTAAAGATTTCTTGAAGTTCTCTCTCATAGCATTACAACAAAATCATCATCGAAAGCTTTAGAAAATCTAGACTTTGTTGCTGCTATAGGGGGTCTACAATCAGCAGGCATTTTGTGATAGAGTTTATTGAATCTTTTGATAAAATCTGATACTGGTTGACCGAAGTTCCTTGTAAGCTCTTCAAATTTTGTCAGAAATTAAAGAGGGTCCTTTTTTACACCCCACTAATTTTTAAAAATGTTTGTAAGTTCTTCCCAATTCCTAATGGAGGATGGTGGTAACTGCCTAAACCAAATATGCACATTTCCTTCAAGTGACTGTACAAACAACCTCATGTAAACATTTTCTTGTTCAATATTCATGTTGTCTGCAAAGTCTAGGAAAGCTTGAAGACGGTCCTCAGCAAAGGGACCAATTTCTCCATTTTATCTCTGAAGGTGTTTCAAGTGTCCAGTTGGGAATGCATCCAGGTTATTGGGTAAGACAAAAGTTGCATATCTAGCCTATACAATATGTTGGAAAGCCATGATAGCAGGTGGTGTATGAGGTGTTTATGTATTCGAAGAAGAAGTGGAAGAAGAAGAAGGTGTTTGAGGGGGTGAATTCCTATGTGGAGGTGAAGAAGGATGGGATGTCATGAAAGACTTTAAAGGAGTCTTAAGAACTAGCTTCTGGACCTGTGGATGAATACCTTCTTTTGTTTCAAATAGAGGATTGGAATGTATAGAGATGGTCTCTTCAGGCCGTTCAGAAGAAGAAGCTTCAGGTCTTCCAAAAATGGAAGGAAATGAATAAGTGGTATGGGATATGAAATCTGTGGGTTTGTATTCTGGTAGATAAACACCCAAATCAGATTCAGTTTTAGGTGATCCTGGTGGTAGTGAGGGTACTGGATGAGATCCTAATGAATGAATAAGTTACGTTTACTTAAAATCAACTCCCCTATCTAGAAGTTTAGCAACCATAAGTGATAAATGGGAGTAATCAGGATCAGATGGGATATTACTATAGGGGTCAAATGATTCTAACTCTTCAGACTGTAACGCTGAAGAGGAAGAAGAAGATGGTTGGTGTCCCCTTTTAGAACTAGCTTTTCTTAGAATCTTTTCAGAAGCTGATAGAGTTTTAACTATGTTAGCTTTTGAACGAGATCTGGTGTGTTTATAAGGTGCCAACTTGGGAGAGTGGAGTCTCTAGGTGAAAGATTTTAACCTTTCTATACCTTTAATCACCTTAAAGGAATAGAGTGAATGAATATTGTTGTCCCAAGGGAAACTTAAATGAAATTCGATTCCTCAGCAGCGGCACTAGTCTGATGTTGTACCTCTGAGATAATAGTGGTTAGCTAGCAATGCCAGAGCATCTAAGATAATTGTTTTGGGGTTTTGTTTTAATTTCGGAGGACCAATGAATGAAACAGATATAGAATTGAAATACTTAATCCTTTGAATAATATTAATATGTCAGCAAAGGGTTGCTATAAAGATTTACACAGTGAAATAGCTTTGTGTGATGGTGAGAAGAAAACACAAAAATAATATGATTATCAAAATTTCCAGAATGAAAATAAAACAATCATAAGTTTGAAGACCTTTTAGACAATGTTTGAATGGTTAAAGGCAATATACCTAAGCTTGCAAAATATTCTGATGACTTATTGATTAGAGGGAATTATTTAAACATACAGTTTATTAATCCATTCTCTTTATAGATTATCACTTCAAATGTTTATAGGAATAAATTGAAATACAATTATTCCTACCTAGTTATCTCTATAAGTCATAAGCACATGAAGAAAACATAATGAATGATTACTATAAAAACTTACAGGATAACACAAAATGTGCAAAACAGAATTCAAAATCCTTCGCTTTGTATTAAGGGTCTATAAAAACTAAGTACATCATGTGTCTAAAAATGCTTCTTCAAGGGTGCAACCAGGTTCAAAGCTGAATAGTGAGTAATGACTAACGAAAAATGAACCTTTGATTACTCGAGAAGAGTGTTATTTATACAAAAATAAGAAAATATCCTAAACTGTTTAAGGATTTATTCTAGGAAAAGGAAGAATCTTCATGCAAGAAGATAGAGACAGGTATTGAACTGCTTCTTGTTGTCCCTGTTATTTAGGTTCTGCTGGCCTTGGTTTTTGATATTTTACCCTTTAAGCTACTTGTCTATTTGATCTTTATGCTGGATGTCATGTTCACTTATGATCTTTCATCTGATACACTTTGACCTTTATGAATATCCTTTACTGTGTCCTTTTACCTTTACTGTACATTTCAAGTTTTTACTGTATATTTCAACAGTAAGTCATTTAACTTTTATGTCTTAGCATCGGATAGTTTGAATTTTGATTGTCTTGTTTTTCCTTTAACTGTACTTTTGAATTCATTTTCTTGTCAACCCGGAACAAGAAGTTTCGTATGATCACCTGCAAAACACAACAAATGTTAAGAAAAACACAAATTGGCAGGGAGGACCAAAATGGATTCATTTTGAGTTCAAATATCTATGGAAGGAGTCCGGAGCATTATCGGAAGGTAAATAATGGTTATATGGGTTGTAAAGGCTTAGGGTGGTGTAATAGGGTTTAATGGGTTTATACCATGAAACAGACAAAAGGAACGAAAACGAGGGTTTTCGGGGTTTTAAGCTTTAATGGGCAACTTTTAAACTTGGCGCGGAAATTCATATTTATGAATAATAGGTGGTTTATCGGGTTGGCATGGAGGTGGTATTGGAGGTCGTCGCACTACTTTCATGGGTCAAGCGGTATTTTGGAGGGGTCACCCGATCTACTCCAGAGCGCAACATGCAGCAGTCAGGGGGTCGGGGAAAACCACTTTATCGGGCAGGTAATGTTCGTCTATCGAGCGTGGCCGATATGGCTATGGACCGTTGGATGAACAGGAAGTTTATCTAATGGCATTCGGGCAACAAACTTGCGCGGAGGAAATGAACGGGAGTTTAGGGGGGCCTAGGGGCCTTAATCACGACGGTTTGTGATTAACTGGGGGTTAATCATGAGGTTAGGGGATCGGGTGGAATTTAATGATGAGATTAACTTAATATACGGGAAAAGGGGCTTCATCGGGGAGTTATATAATAAATTTAATAATTAATATGAAATGTGGCGGAGTGGGTTTTTCCTTAAGTAAAAGGGTAAAATGTAATTTTGGCGCACATACGCTTGATACTTAGGATAAAAGATTTTTTGTTGGTTTTTGGGTGAAATGAAGAAAAATGACTTGTGAAGGGAATTCCAATATTTAATAATAAGTCATTAAGCCGCGGGTCTGGTCCCACCAGAAGTCAAAGAAATTCTTAGAGCCTTTATGACTAAAGGTTTTAGTATTGGAGAACATTTGGGAAGGGGAAATTAATAAGTATGTAGTGGAAGATGAGATGAAATGAGGGGAAGTTAACTAAATCAACTGTGAACTTCAACAACCTTTCTTCTACTTACCCTTTGCTTATCCTAACATTTTTTCTTCACTTAATGGGTGCATTTATGCTAGCAGACCCTTTTCTTTTCCTTTTTCTTTTGAAAAGAAAACTATCTAATTATAACCTTATAACATCCAAGGGATCAGATTAAACTAATGAGCTCCTTATTATTCTCTACCTAACTACTGATTTGTCTCTAACTATAAACATGAAATTTAAAGCATGAAGTAGTCAAGATTAAACTATTTGACTGTCATGGGTTATGGCATTTATGACAAGCTGCACACAACCATTATTTTGCAAAAAATCTTAAGAAATTTACCCGAGAACACAAATAATTACGGAGAATTAATATAAAAATAGCCAACAACAACCATAAACACATAAACACAAATGTTTATCCGGGAAAACCCCAAATCCGGGGAAAAACCCAATTTGATAAGATCTTATTTGCATTGGCCAAAACCCTGGCCAATCCGACCAAGTGAGCTTTCACCACTCACCTCCAGGTCTTTCCTTACAATGAAGTCCTTCCAACTTTTTATAAGCTCCATAACATATAATACCACGGGCAGAATACCATGGGTGCACAATACCATGTGCCCCAAAACCATCACTGTTTAACCTGGTCAACTTTGACTCTATCTCAAGTCAAGTTTACCTAACAATTCCCCCCTTAAACTTGACTTGGGGTTCCTTGACTAACTCCATCCAAACCTGCTAAGTGAGGCAATCCCGCTCACTCTATTCCTTACCCCCCACAAAGTTTTTACACGGGGTATTGTTAACCCGACATCCCCCTATCACCTAGGTCTAACCCAGACTTTACCGATGATCACCGAGGGGTACACATGCCTTACCAGGTCTTACAACAGTATGCCCATTTTCATGCAATAATTTTGACTTCATTAAAATATTTTTTTTTTGTTTATTGCTGCTTCCATTCTGATCCATCCTCTCTCAATTTGATTTGCTCAAAAACTTCTATCAAACCGCTCCAACTGCAAGCTTGACGAGAACCTCGTAGATTCCAACACTGGTGGCCTCACGTAGCAGAAAACGAACAATTTGAAAGCCGCATGAATCCCGAACAATTCGTCAACATGTTCCAAACCGTTAAATATCACAAATGCACTATGATCCCTGGCAGTTACGACACTATCTTCCGCACATTCTCCTCGAGGTTCCGCATACGATTGTTCCACCATTATTTTCAGACCCAGATCTGTAAAAAGGCTGCATTGATCTTATCAAGCACTATAAACCCCTGGCATCAAAGAATCCCTTTGAAGCTGCATTGATCTTATCAAACACTATAAACTTGTGGCATAAAAGAATCCCTTTGAAGCCAAAATCTGGCTCTGATACCAGTTGTTAAGAAATTTACCTGAGAACACAAATAATTACGGAGAATTAATATAAAAATAGCCAGCAACAACCATAAACAAATTAACACAAATGTTTATCCGGGAAAACCCCAAATCAGGGGAAAAACCCAATCTGATAAGATCTTATTCGCATTGGCCAAAACCCTAGCCAATCCGACCAAGTGAGCTTTCACCACTCACCTCCATGTCTTTCCTTACAATGAAGTCCTTCCAGCTTTTTATAAGCTCCATTACATATAATACCACGGGCAGAATACCATGGGTGCACAATACCATGTGCCCCAAAACCATCACTATTTAACCTGGTCAACTTTGACTCTATCTCAAGTCAAGTTTACCTAACAAAAATAGGTAAAATAGTAGTGGCATTTGAACTTGCACGCTTTCAGAGTTTATTTCTTTTTCTTTTCTCTCTAGCCTAACATTTTTTTTTGCCTTGACTTTTTAAGGGCATCTAACCTAACATTTTCTTTGATATGGACATATTTACGAAAATATTTCCTAACATTTTATTTAATATTCTTTTTGTCCATATCCTATCTTAACATTTTGTAAACATATTTTTCATTTTTTTTTACTAATTTATTCTATCTTATCAAAACCAAAAAATGCTACAACATTGGCTCCAATTGGGGACTAATTTCTCCTGTAGAATGTAGAGAACCCGCAGATCCATGTGCCTTCTCCTTGGGCTATGGAGTCTTTGCTATAAAAAATCACACTAACATCTTGAAAAGTAAAAGAAACCAAAATTTTTACAATGGTATAAATGAAAACTATTTGAACCTCTCAGTACTAAATGTAGTGTTTGAGAAACCTTCCATTTATAGGATAAGTGGAATATAGCCCCTCAAGATTCTACAGCACAAAAGTGTTGTTACCCTTTACTTCAACAATTGCTAAAGGTCCAAACCATAGGTTGTAAAATTTGCCATGCTTTCCTTTTTCTTCTCTCCTGGCATCCCATCTTAAAACTAGATCACCTTCCTTAAAATCCCTTTCCCTGCCTCTTCTGTCAAATAAGGTCTTCATTTTATTCTAATATTTCTTCAATTTTTATTGAAATTCATTTATGTTTTCATGAAGTTCAATAATATGATTTATTCTCCTTGAAAAATCATCAGGTTCATCTGTTGAATCTTGCAGGAATTTTAAAATAGGGAAGGCCAAATTGGTAGGGAAGATTGCATATTTCCCATAGAATAATTGAAAAGGAGGTTTTCCAGTTGATCTATTTGGAGTAATTTTGTTTGCCCATACTACATAAATCAAATGGGAGTCCCAGCTCTTTTTATGATCAGCTAGAATCTTTTTTATTACATTTACCAGACTTTTATTTGAAGATTATGCAAGGCCATTACCTTGAGGGTAGTATGGAGTTGAATGATGTAACAGAATCTAATATTTCTGGAAAAAGTCAATCATTTTAACACTAGAAAAAGTTGTTGCATTATCAGTGACAATTTGAGTTGGGCAACCAAATCTAGATAAGATATTCTCCTCAATAAACTTGATTACTATTGAATCAGTAGCATTTCTCACTAGAATTGCTTCCACCCATTTAGTGAAATAGTCTGTTGCAGTGAGGATCCATCTATGCTGATTACTTGAAAAAGGATGAATCTCTCCAATAAAATCTAATCCCCATTGAGAAAAAGGTTCTGAGACTATTAAAGGAACCAGTGGAAGGGCTGCTAGTTTTTGCTTACCAGTAAACATTTGACAAGAAACACAACCTCTGACCTTTGCCCCTACTTGAAAGAACAATGTGGGCCAATAAAACCCTCCCCTTAAAATCTTGTATGTTGTTGCTCTCCAAGCATAATGTCCTCCACAAAATCCTGTATGAAACTAATAAATGATTCCTTGAGTTTCTGGTTCTGTTAAACATAATAACAAAATATTCAGTGGATTTTTCCAGTACAAATTTGCATTAATAATAGAGTACTTGACTACTTTCAATTTGAGGGTTTTGCACTGGGCTTTGGAGAATGATGCTCGACACTCAAAATGGATTAAGAAATTTACAATATCTTGATACCAATTTGACAACAGAAGTTTGTCATAAATATGTAAAGGGCTGATCTGATCTGAAGGTAAATGTTCTTGTGGATTCTTTTCTTAAGGTTGAAGAGAAGGTTCTTGTGGATTCCCCCCTTCTACAAGGACAGAAGGTTCTTGTGGATTCTTCCATTGTAAAATTAGGAAAGGTTCTTGTGGATTCTTCCCATCTTAATGTTGAGAAGGTTCTTGTGGATTCTTCCCTTGTATCTCTAAAATAGAATTGATCTCGAGCACTTTGCAGTTGGATTCAGCTAGAAGCTTGGCTGATCCTTGGCCTTTTACTAGCTTTGTAGTTTTGATAGCTAGATCAAACTCTAGTATTTGAGTGATCCATCTACCTCTCTTCCCATCAGTGTCTGGTTGGGTTAGAACAATTTTCACAACACTGTTAGGAACATAAGCAGTAATAGGTGAATGTAAGACATACATCCTGAATGATTTCAGTCTTGAATGAGGGCATAGGCTTGCTTCTCAATGATTTCATACTTAAGCTCGACATCTCTCATAACCTTGCTGAAAAAGGCTATGGGTTGGTCATGGGAATCTTCATTTTTCTGTAATAAAACAACAGCAAGGGTTGTTTCTGAGGCAAAAGAAAAGATACTAAATGGCTTAGTATAATCAGGGTTGGCTAAGGTGGGAGCTTCAGACATAGCCTTTTTTATTTGTTCAAATGCATGTCTAAAAGAGACAGTCCATTTGACTTCATGGTCCTTTCATAGCATGTTAGTTATATCCTTTACAATCTCTGCATAATTTGGGATGAATCTCCTTAAAAAATTAATCTTGCCCAGAAAATCTTGAATCTCCTTCTTGTTTCTAGGTAAGGTCAATGTTTCAATGGCAGACACTCGTTTGGGATCAATTACTACTCCTTCCTTTGAAATTATATGGCCCAACAATTTTCCTTCTTTGATAGCAAACAAAGACTTTTTAGGGTTCAATGATATTCCAAATTTTCTACACCTGTCAAAAGCCTTCATCAAGTGCTTTAGATCTTTCTGATCAGATTTAGAAAAAACAGTAATGTCATCAAGATAAATAACCATAAATTTATTTACTTGCCCCATAAAAGCTACATCCATAGCTCTCTGAAATGTCGCTCTAGAATTAGATAAGCCAAATGGCATCCTGGCATACATGAATGTACCCCAGGGTGTACTAAAGGTTGTCTTCTCTCTGTCCACTAGATCAACATTTACCTGATTATAGCCTAAAAAACCATCAAGAATAGAAAGTCTTTGTGCTCCTGAAACCATTTGAAGTAACTGATCCATATTGGGTAAAGGATAATTATCTTTTAATGGTGCCTTGTTTAAATTTCTAAAGTCCACACAAAGTCTGATTTCTCCATTTTTCTTCCTAATAGGAACTAAACTTGCAACCCAATTAGAATATCTAAGAGGGAGAATGATCTGGGCATCTAGCATTTTCTTAATTTCCCTTTCTATAGTTGGTAGAAGGGTTGGATTTATCCTCCTAAGTTTCTGTTGATAAGGTTTTGCTTCTCGCTTCAAAGGAATCTTATGTTGTATTAATGAAGTGTCATAGGTCTTAAGATTAGCATAAGTCCATGCAAAAACATCCTTATAATTTTGAAGTAACTTAAGATACTGAGCTTTGATCTCAGGGTCTAGAGATGCACAGATTTTGATTCTTTTGACATCATCATTTGTTCCAATGTTAATTTCTTCTATGTCATATTCTGAACAAATGGACTAAGGGTTTCAGAGGGAATCATTTTGATTAAACAATTTTTCCAAAGGAATGAGGCCTTTAGGAATAAAATTATTAGATAATTGGATAATGTCATGATTAGCAATTTGTGATTTGAAATTTAAAGTGTCATTTCCATCCGCATTTTCATTTATTTCAGTCCTATCTTCATCAATCTGAAGAACTGAAAAATCATCTATTACTTGCAGAAAGTATTTTATATGATCATCATCTTCAAATATTTGCCAATGTTTCAGATTATCTAGGATAGATGGCCTATGTTTGACCTGTATTTGATAGAGTACATCAGTATGATCAGGAATTTTAAAAGAGCTAGCAGAGACAGCTAAGGCATCTGCATGAATATTCTGATCTCTGGGAATATGAGTCAAATTAAAAGCATCAAAGAAGTTTTCTACTGGATCCCATACTTCATTTCGGTATGACCTAAGTCTAGGATGTTTGGCCTGACAAAAGTTTCTTACTTGCTTGACAATAAGTTCTGAATCAGTAAAAACACTTAAGTTTTGAACCTTTAAGCTTTTGGCTAACTGCAATCCTAAAAGGAAAGCTTCGTATTTAGCCACATTATTTGTAACTTCGAAGTCTAGTTTACATGATTGGGTAATGTTTTCTTTTTCTGGTGATATTAGAACTACTCCAACCCCTGCTCCATCTTTTATACAAGAGCCATCAAAAAATAGTTTCCATATATCAATTTGATTTAGTATCGGACTTTCAATTACATCTTCAATTTTAACTTGTGTTTCATGCACTTGGTTTGAAGAGAGTTGAAAGCAACCAAAATCTTGGTCAATTGCATAAATGGGATGGTTCCTTAGCTATTCAATCTTATAAACAGTATGTACAAATCTTACCTCCCTATATAATCTTAATTGCTCTCCCCCATAAATTGGAATAGTAGCATAAGACATATCCATCTAAAGAGTTCCCCCTAATTTGGCACAGCAAGACCTAGAAAGGAGCATTCCAAATTTGGGAGGGATATCTGTGACAAGTATATCAAGTACTACACTTTTTACTGGAATTTGGGCAAGGGTGACTACTAAATCCTTAATCAATCCCAAACAGGGTACCCTTTTAGAATCAAAGGTGTACAGGTCATCAAGGATAATTTTAGGGTTTTAAATTTTTAGTGGGCGAATATTTTGTATCATAGTACATTTTTACAAATCACCTCAAATAGCCCACCTTATTTTAAGGGAGAGGGTAAAAAAGGTAAATTTAGCCCTTGAAATTAGGACTTACAACCTTCCATTCGCCCATTTTCAAGAATAGGTTTTATTTAAGTGAATCCATTCGCCCATTTTCAAGAATAGGTTTTATTTAAGTGAATCCTATGGGCCAAATACCATATTTATAAAAGAGGTATGGTAAATTAATAAAAATATAAATAAATGAGAGGTATGCTAAATAAATAAAACATTTTTTTGTATTTACTCCATAAGTCACCTTATATACATGTAAGGGTGTAAACAAATAAAAATATAAGTAAAGTGGAGGTATGGTAAATAAATAAAACGTCTTTTTATACTTACTCAAAAGGTATGGTAAATAAATAAAAATATAAATAAACTAGACGTATCGTAAATAAATAAAACCTCTTTTTATATTTAGTCCATAACCCTCGTTCTATTTATGAAGGCTCAAGAAAGAGGTTTTATTTAAGTGAATCCTATGGGCCAAATACCATATTTGTAAAAGAGGTATGGTAAATTAATAAAAATATAAATAAACGAGAGGTATGGTAAACAAATAAAACATTTTTTTATATTTACTCCATAAGTCACCTTATATTTACGAACACTCAAAAAATGGGTTATATTTAGGTGAAACCTATGGCCAAAATACTATGGGACAAATACCATGGACTAGATTGTTATTAATACCATGCAAAAAACCATTATTAACCCTAATATTAGAATTAATAAAAATAAAAATGGCACATGGTATTGACCCATGGTATTCACGAAAATGACACATGGTATTGACCCATGGTATTCACCTGGAATGTAGCCTATTTAAATGGGGGAATTAAACCAGCATGTAGCCTATGCTAAGATTCACTAGGACTTTACAAAGTTTTATTATTTAGTGAAAGACTCGCCAAGATCTTACAAGATCTTATAATTGAGTAAAATATTCGCCATGCCTGGTGAGAGATTCGCCAAAAAATTATATATACATATTATATTATTGATAAAATCGCCTTCCATTTTTCCTATATACCATGGAGATTCACCCATTTATTATATTTATAAATTTAGGGGGGGTTCTTAAAATTTTCTCTGCAGGTCATGGTAGGATCTAGTTATGTCTAGTTTCAAATGGTCCATGATAGTTTTTGGCATAAGGTTGTGTGATGCTACAGAATCAAGCATACAATTATATAACGTGGAATCATTTGTTTTAAGAGTTACATAGAAAGGAGGCACTATCTCATCTATCATGTCTGAGCTAGGACCAAAAACAACTGCTGGTTTTTCATCTTGCAGACTAATGATATCACCTTTAGCATCAACCAAGGTATTTTGAATCCATTTGGAGACTTGAATTTTGTAACCAGAGTTTTTAGAAAGTTCTGAAAGTGGAATTGGGATCTTAACTCTTTCTAACTCTTTTTCAACATTAAATGTAGTCAAAATGTTTTTATCAGTTTGAGTAGTTTCAATTGATTGGTCTAATATTCGAATAAGAGTTGTTTGAGTTTCAACAGCTTTGGTGCGAGGTTCAAATACTGGAGTTTCCTTAGGAGGTCTCCCAAGGCCAGGTCTAGGTCTAAGGTCATATCTTTTGTTCAACTCTGCAATTAAAAATTTAGAGAAGGCATGGTATTTAGAAACCTGTGAAGATTCTTGATCTTCTTGAACCTGATTCTGTTGTGAGAGAGGAATGATGACTCTTTGATTGGAAGAAGTATCCATATTATTTATATCTTTAGTAATTGTCATAGTATTATCATCAGGTTGCTGGTCATCTATCAATTAAGGAGTAGGAACTTGTTGATCATTTCTGGGTCTCCGAAGAATTTGTAGTGGTGGATTTCTTTTATACTGACCTTGATTTTGATTTTGGGGTCTACTAACTATTTGTTGAATGGTCTTAGGTTGGGTCTCAATATTTGAAATTCTATTTGATAGAATTATAAGAAGAGAATTTATTTCATCTATTTTAGAGTCTTCTAATTTAGTCTTAGAGGAACTAGAGGCTTCTTGATCAGATTTGAGTTTTCTTTGGGCCTTTTCTTCCTTAAGTTTTAAAGAAGTTGAGGCTACCCTACTTGCTTCTACCTCTATAGCGTTTGTTTGCATATCTTCAAGAGTTCTTGAAGTTCTCTCTCGTAGCATTACAACAAAATCATCATCAAAAGCTTTAGAAAATCTAGACTTTGTTGCTGCTATAGGGAGTTTACAATCAGCAGGCATTTTGTGATAGAGTTTATTGAATATTTTGATAAAATCTGATACTGGTTCATCGAAGTTCCTTTTAAGCTCTTCAAATTCTATCAGAAAGTAAAGAGGGTCCTTTTTTACACCCCACTTATTTTTAAAAATGTTTGTAAGTTCTTCCCAATTCCTAATGGAGTCTGGTGGTAATTGCATAAACCAAATCCTCACATTTCCTTCAAGTGACTGTACAAACAACCTCATGTAAACATTTTCTTGTTCAATATTCATGTTGTCTACAAAGTCTAGGAAAGATTGAAGATGGTCCTCAGCAGAGGGACTGGTTTCTCCATTATACCTGGGAAGGTGTTTCAAGTATCCAGCTAGGAATGCATCCAGGTTATTGGGTAAGACTAAAGCTGCATATCTAGCCTGTACAATATGTTGGAAAGCCATGACAGTAGGTGGTGTATGAGGTGTTTGTGTACTAGAAGAGGAAGAAGAAGAAGTGGAAGAAAAAGAAGGTGTTTGAGGGGGTGAATGCCTATGTGGAGGTGAAGAAGGAGGGGAACTCCTGAAAGACTTTAAAGGAGTCTTAAGAACTAGCTTCTGGACCTGTGGATGAATACCTTCTTTTGTTTCAAATAGAGGATTGGAATATATGGAGATGGTCTCTTCAGGCCGTTCAGAAGAAGAAACTTCAGGTCTTCCAAAAATGGAAGGAAATGAATAAGTGGTAGGGGATATGAAATTTGTGGGTTTGTATTCTAGTAGATAAACACCCAAATCAGATTCAATTTTAGGTGATCCTTGTGGTATTGAGGGTACTGGATGAGATTCTAATGAATGAATAAGGTAAGTTGACTTAAAATCAACTCCCCTATCTAGAAGTTCAACAACCCTAGGTGATAAATGGGAGTAATCAGGATCAGATGGGATATTACTATAGGGGTCAAATGATTCTAACTCTTCATGTTGCAAGGATGAAGAGGAAGAAGAAGATGGTTGGTGTCCCATTTTAGAACTGGCTTTTCTCATAATCTTTTCAGGATCTGACAGAGGTTTAACTATGTCAGCCTCTAAATGAGATTTGGTGTGTTTATAAGGTGCCAGCTTGGGAGAGTGGAGTCGCCAGGTGAAATATTTTAACCTTTCTAGACCTTTAATCACCTTAAAGGAATAGATTGAATGAATATCATTGTCCCAAGGGAAACTTAAATGAAATTCGATTCCTCGGCAGTGGCGCTAGTCTGATGTTGCACCTCTGAGATAATAGTGGTCAGCTATCAATGCCAGAGCATCTAAGATAATTGTTTTGGGATTTTGTTTTAATTTTGGAGGACCAATGAATGAAACAGATATAGAATTGAAATACTTAATCCTTTGAATAATATTAATATGTCAGCAAAGGGTTGCTATAAAGATTTGCAAAGTGAAATAGCTTTGTGTGATGGTGAGCAGAAAACACAAAAATAATATGATTATCACAATTTCCAGACTGAAAATAAAACAATCATAAGTTTGAAAACCTTTTAAACAATGTTTGAAAGGTTAAAGGCAATATACTTAAGCTTACAAAAGATGTTGATGATTTATTGATTACAGGGAATTAATTAAATAGACCGTTCACCAATCCATTCTCTCTATAGATTATCACTTCAGAAGTTTATAGGAATAAATTGAAATACAATTATTCCTACCTAGTTATCTCTATAAGTCATAAGCATACAAAGAAAACATAATGAATGATTATTGGAAAAACTTACAGGATAACACAAAATGTGCAAAACAAAATTCAGAATCCTTCGCTTTATATTAATTGTCCAGAAAAATAAGTACATCAGGTGTCTAAAAATGCTTCTTCAAGGGTGCAACCAGGTTCAAAGTTGAATAGTGAGTAATGAATAACGAACAATGAACCTTTGATAACTCGAGAAGAGAGTTATTTATACAAAAATAAGAAAATATCCTAAACTGTTTAAGTATTTATTCTAGGAAAAGGAAGAATCTTCATGTAAGAAGATAGAGACAGCTATTGAACTGCTTCCTGTTGTCCCTGTTATTTAGGTTTTGTTGGCTTTGGTTTTTGATATTTTTCCCTTTAAGTTGCTTGTCTGTTTGATCTTTACGCTGGATGTCATGTTCACTTATGATCTTTCATCTGGTACACTTTGACCTCTGTGAATATCCTTTACTGTGTCCTTTTACCTTTATTGTACATTTCAAGTTTTTACTGTATATTTCAACAGTAAGTCATTTAGCTTTTATGTCTTAGCATCAGGTAGTTTGGATTTTGATTGTCTTGTTTTTCCTTTAATTGTATGCAGGATTTTGAATTCATTTTCTTGTAAACCTGGAACAACAGGTTTCGTATGATCACCTGCAGAACACAAAAATGTTAAGAAAAACACAAGTTGGCAGGGAGGACTGAAATGGATTCATTTTGAGTTCAAAGATCTATGTAAGGAGTATGGAGCATTATCAGAACATAAACAATGGTTATATGGGTTGCAGAGGCTTAAGGTGGTGCATGAGTGTTTAATGGGTTTATACTGTGAAACGGACAAAAGGAACGAAAACAAGGGTTTTCAGGGTTTTAAGCTTTAACGGTCAACTTTTCAACTTGGCACTGAAATTCATATTTATGAATAGCAGGTTGTTTATCGGGTTGGTGGGGAGGCGGTATTGGAGGCCAACACACCGCTTTCGTGGGTTGGGCGGTATTTTGGAGGTGTCACCTGATCTACTCCACAGTGTGACACATAGCAGTCGAGGGGTCGGGGAAAACCACTTTATCGAGTGGGTAATGTTCGTCTATTGGGTGTGGCCGATATGGCTGTGGACCATTGGATGAACGGGAAGTTGACCTAACGCAGTCAGGTGACAAACTTGGGTGGAGGAAATGAACGGGAGTTTAGGGGGGCCCAGGGGCCTTAATCACGATGCTTTGTGATTAACGTGGGGTTAATCATGAGGTTAGGGGATCGGGTGGAATTTAATGACGGGATTAACTTATATACGAGAAAAAGGGTTTCACCGAGGAGTTATATAATAAAGTTAATAATTAATATGAAATGTAGCGGAGTGGGTTTTTCCTTAAGTAAAAGGGTAAAATGTAATTTTGGCGCACATACGCTCAATACTTAGGATAAAAGGTTTTTGTGGGTTTTTGGGTGAAATGAAGAAAAATGACTTATGAAGGGAATTTCAATATTTAATACCTATAAGTCATTAAGCCAACGGTCCGGTCCCACCAGAAGTCAGAGAAATGCTTAGAGCCTTTATGACTAAAGGTTTTAGTATTGGAGAACATTTGGGAAGGGGAAATTCATAAGTATGTAGTGGAAGATGAGATGAAATGAGGGGGAAGTTAACTAAATCAACTGTGAACTTCAGCAACCTTTCTTCTACTTACCCTTTTCTTATCCTAACATTTTTTCTTCACTTAATGGGTGCATTTAATCTAGCAGACCCTTTTCTTTTCCTTTTTCTTTTGAAAAGCAAACTATCTAATTCTAACCTTATAACATCCAAGGGCTCAAATAAACTAATGAGCTCCTTATTATTCTCTACCTAACTATTGATCTGCCAAGATTAAACAGTTTGGCTAGATCTTTATTCTCTAACTATAAACATGAAATTTAAAGCATGAAGCAGTCAGAGAAAATTTTAAGAACCCCACCTAAATTTATAAATATAATAAATGGGCGAATCTCCATGGTATATAGGAAAAATGAAAGGCGATTTTATCAATAATATAATATGTATATATAATTTTTTGGCGAATCTCTCACCAGGCATGGCGAATATTTTACTCAATTATAAAATCTTGTAAGATCTTGGCGAGTCTTTCACTAAATAATAAAACTTTGTAAAGTCCTAGTGAATCTTAGCATAGGCTACATGTTGTTTTAATTCCCCCATTTAAATAGGCTACATTCCAGGTGAATACCATGGGTCAATACCATGTGCCATTTTGGTCAATACCATGGGTCAATACCATGTGCCATTTTTATTTTTATTAATTTTAATATTATGGTTAATAATGGTTTTTTGCATGGTATTAATAACAATCTAGTCCATGGTATTTGTCCCATAGTATTTTGGCCATAGGTTTCACCTAAATATAACCCATTTTTTGAGTGTCCATAAATATAAGGTGACTTATGGAGTAAATATAAAAAATGTTTTATTTGTTTACCATTTATATTTTTATTAATTTACCATACCTCTTTTACAAATATGGTATTTGGCCCATAGGATTCACTTAAATAAAACCTCTTTCTTGAGCCTTCATAAATAGAACGAGGGTTATGGACTAAATATAAAAAGAGGTTTTATTTATTTACGATACGTCTAGTTTATTTATATTTTTATTTATTTACCATACCTCCACTTTACTTATATTTTTATTTGTTTACACCCTTACATGTATATAAGGTGACTTATGGAGTAAATATAAAAATTGTTTTATTTATTTACCATACCTCTCATTTATTTATATTTTTATTAATTTACCATACCTCTTTTATAAATATGGTATTTGGCCCATAGGATTCACTTAAATAAAACCTATTCTTGAAAATGGGCGAATGGATTCACTTAAATAAAACCTATTCTTGAAAATGGGCGAATGGAAGGTTGTAAGTCCTAATTTCAAGGGCTAAATTTACCTTTTTTACCCTCTCCCTTAAAATAAGGTGGGCTATTTGAGGTGATTTGTAAAAATGTACTATGATACAAAATATTCGCCCACTAAAAATTTAAAACCCCTTAATTTCGCCAAAGGGCGAACATTCGCCCCTAAAATTATCCTTGGAAGTAGTCAAGATTAAACTATTTGACTATCATTGGTTGTGGCATTTATGACAAACTGCACACAACCATTATTTTGCAGAAAAAGGTAAAATAGTTTTGGCATTTGAACTTGCACACTTTCAGAGTTTATTTCTTTTTCTTTTCTCTCTAACCTAACATTTTGTTTTTGCCTTGATTTTTTTAGGGCATCTAACCTAACATTTTTTTTGATATGGACATATTTATGAAAATATTTCCTAACGTTTTTATTTAATATTCTTTTTGTCCATATCCTATCTTAACATTTTGTAAACATATTTTTCATTTTTTTGACTTATTTATTCTATCTTATCAAAACCAAAAAATGCTACAACAGGACTCTCACCCAGGCGAAGACCAAGAAGCAGGTCCAACTAGAGCTTGACTCGTACTTCGACGAGTTGATGCACATCGCCACAAGCCAAAACTTGCTTATTAGTGCAAACATCATGCACAAGTATGTTGTAGGTCCGGCCACATTGAAGACAATGATGCGCATGATTTCAGATGAGTTGGACAGAGGAGCCTAAGCAGTGTATCCGGATGTTAAGGAGGCAAGGTTCAGGTTTGAGACAGATGTCACAGTGGAACACATGAACACTATCAAGGACTACAGATCTTGGCATCAATATGTTATTGTTGATCAGCATGAGGATGTCAAGTAGTTGGACTTCTATAGTTGTCTAAGTCAGAGTGATGTCTAGTTTGGCTTGCTCAAGCCATTTTTGTTCACATGGGTACATGTGCATTGTAATGTTAAGTCATGTCAAGTGTAAGTCAAGTGTCAATAGTGGATGTAACAGTCATAGAGTAGGTGAAGAGTCATGAGGGTAGTTGAATGGTCATAAAGGGGAATGTCAAGGGTCACCCCACCCTTTGCTATAAATAGTCCTTCATAACTCATTGTATTGGCTTTTGGTCAGCCAAGCTTCTGATAAGACTATCTTGGAAAGAGCTTGGACAGGATTGTAACACACCTTGGATTCTCCACTGCATGGATCTAGCTCATCTCTTTGGAGGATTAGGCGGATGTGGCTATAATGTTCCAGTGTTGGGGCTAGCAAGTTTACATGGATGTATTGTATGATTGCAACTTACACTTCTTTATATAATAAGAGCCAACACGCTTTCATGCATATGTTGTTATTATAGTTGGACTTTTCCGGTTTCTATAGTGATGTATGTTGTTTAACTTACGTAGTTGTGTATGAAATACTTTTTATGCAATTATATGAATCTTGTTGTAGATGTGTTGTTGGTTTAACCATCACTTTGGATTATCGGCTGACCTACTTTCCAGCTTGTGATGCATCTTCGCTCATGTGTTCCCTTCCCAGCTGAGTACTGTTATAGGTTTCCAAGGGGCACACTCATCCCAACCCACCTATGTTAGAACCTCTCATGCACCTTCCTTGACTCACTACAGTGGTCACACCCTTGCTACTAACAGAGTTATCTTACTTGCCTCTTTGCGAAATCGCAATCAAGGCATTGCTTTATGACCCACTGCTGGGACTCCTACACCAAAAAATCTGAGGTATAATTTGGACTTCTTACCAGGGAGATTCCCTTGACATGTTGGTGGGTCCAGCACCGTCAACAGATTCCTTTGTCGAAAACTAAGTAGAAAATCCTCCTTGGCACATAGTTGCATCCCTTCTTTGATAGGATATTTGCCACTTGACTCTACTCTTTATAGACATTATTAGAGGCCAATCTTTGAAAGTTATTCATCAAAGATCTTATGCATTGCATCCAAAAAGTAAGTGAAGGTGGTCCAAATTTTTTTCTCAATTGTACCCAATCTAGGATCATCTTGGAATCTCCAAGCACAGGTAAATCTTCAATTGCAAGCCAGTTAGCACATAGAAGAGACCCTAACAGTATGATTAGCTCAACTCTATTATTTGACCCTATGCCACTATACCAACTGAAATGGAAGGTGTTGTCTGGCTTCAAAACCAAATGTGTCCCACTTCCACAAACCCCGTTGGTGGATGCTCCATAAAAAATAAAAATAAAAAATAAAAAAATAAAGTATGACCATAGCTCCACGAGTCGAAAATGTCTTCTAGGTTGTTCCTCCTTCATTAGCCATATCTCCATAAAATATGCAAAGATATTTAAATAGGCATCTCTAGTATCTAATTTTGTTTGTTCAAAAATCTTCTCATTCCTACTTCTCCATATGCCCCACAAAATATAGAAAGGCAAGGAACGATATGTCTTGAAACCTTCAAACCATTAAGTGAGATATATCTAAATGGAAACCATGTTCTTGATTACATGTATTTTAAGTGTTTAAAGAACCCCACTCCATACTGAGATCACAAAAGGACATGTTAGAAATAGCTATTCCATATCTTCTAAATCTTCTTTGCATAAAGAGCATCTTCCAAGATCCTGAAAGCCCCTTTTATGGATATTATCCCAAGCTAAAATATTATTATGGACCATCGGCCACATAAAACATTTAATTTGAGAGGTATATCCCATCTCCACGTGTTATGAAACCAAAAAGCACTACCATTAAAGCCACGTCCATGAGAAATATGTTTATATATATCTTTAACCGAGATCTACTCATTATACATAACACCTTCCCATTTTAGATTTTCTTTCTTCTCAATGAGTTTTAAACATGTTAGACTTAACTGTGTTGTGAAACGTGCCCATTCCACAAATAGATCCTCTGGAAATCCAAGTTCAAATGCGTTAAGCTAATAACTTGCAACATAAGAAGATCCTCAATCACAAGAGATTTAGTTCATAAAGTAAAGCCTTTTCTTATGTAAATGCTCAAGGATGCGAATAGAAAGAGTATGTATTCCCTGCACTCCTTTGATATCATCTAGTCCTATTGCTATCCTATTCCCCCTTCCAACCTCCCATCTCAGATTTCATAGTAGTCAATATTTGTTTCTCATCATGCTTCTCCATATATAAGATGCCACCTTCTTCTTTGGAGCCGCCTCTTTAATCCATTCCTTAAGCTGTCTATTTTTTTAGATATTTCTCTTTAATAACCTATTAGCAAATACCTTTTCCCTGGAAAATTTTCCATAATTTCTTGACAATTAATGGCTTACTAAAACATTATGTGTCCTTTATACCCCACCCTCAATCATTCTCATGTCTCACAAGCACATCTAAATAGACCAAAAGTATCTTATTTGTGGATTTAGGTTTAGCCCAAAGCACCTAGCTATAATAGCATCAATTCTTTTGGTCTAAAGATACTATGGGGGGGAAGATACTAAGGTTTGAGCCTTCTAGTTGCAATGAAATCACCTCCTCCCCATTTGTCATGAAATTCTTTGAATATGTCAATTGTTTAGGGTTTTGTCAAAGAGTGTAGGAAGTAGGTTACCATGAGCATCTCATATATATATTTTCCCTCGCCTTGAAGGAAGATAAGATCACCATTGCAGGGAATTATTTCATGTTTTCATTGGATTCCATCTCTCAAGCTACAGGCATACCAAACCATGGTGAAAACTGGTTCAAAGGCAGGAACCTAGACCTAGAAGAGTGCAAACCCTACTTGAAATCACAATACAAAGGAGCTCACTCACAGGTTTTCCCATTCAGATACTTGTTGGAGAGATATGCACCATTGATGAAGGCTGTCATGAAGCTCTTCACATGTTAGGGAAGATTTTCTAGGCTATATCAATACCACATAAGACTTCTCATGCACTTTACAGCTCCCAAGTCTCTAAATTTGTCCAGATACTTGTATATGATCCTAACCAAAATGTCTGAAAGGGTGCAATTGAAAGGAAAAGTGCATTATCCCAGCCTCTTTCACAATGGCCTGATAAAGGTTATAGTACTCCATCAGTTGAAAGAGAAGAACATGACATGGGACACCTTCATTGAGGCAGCCTTGAAAATGCATATAACCACTTCATCAAGCTAGCACCAAACCATGTCAGTACAACCCATGGAGGTGAGGTCATCAAGCAAACATGATGAGCCTAAATTTTCCAAAACCCACGTCAGCCTATATATCTAGCCTAAAATCCTTTACATTCCAGTAATCTCTTGGCTGTGATTTCATAGAGAGAGCCCTCTCTGGTTTGGTAGGGCTAGCTACCAAACTAAAAGCTTGGTCTATGGTTACCTCCGTCGATCTCCTCATCAGTCTGGGACATTGTGGAGGATAACAGAGGGCATGACAACTAGGGAGTGCCGAGGTGTTCTAGTGAATGTAAGGTTCCCAAGTCATGGAAAAATGTAATGCTAGTTCTGAGGTCATGACTACCAAGGTGTGTTAGGGAATGATAGGGCATGCTAACATGTGCCATATAGTACAAAGACATGTCAAACAAGTTAAGATGTGCCAAGTGCTAAGGCATGCTAAGATGTACAAGGGTGTGATAATGCATTCCAGGGACTATCAAGGAAACATAAGGGAGGAAAAAGTTAAACTACAAGGAAATGAGCACATAATAGGGTTAATAAGTCATCAATTTACCTTTTCCATGAGGGGCATGCTAGGCACACCAACACTAGGTGCCAATAGGTGCTAAGTGGCAAGTGTTAATGCATTATAAGTGCCAAATATTCCTCTGTTTATTCTCATCTAGTTTCTAGTAATTGATCTCAAATAACTTTAATATTAAACCATGCCAAAGCATACCAATTCATCTCAACGCATGCCAAACATGCTTATAAGACTTGCCAAGTGCCAACACGTGCCAAGTGCCAATGTGCGTTAGGGAGTGTGATGCATGCTATGAAGTGGTAGAGCATATCGAAGAGTGTTAAGGTGTGCTAGAGAGTGCCAATTCATGATGAGGAGTGTTAGGGAGTACTAGGAAACACAAGGGAGGACTAGGTCAAAATGAATGAAAGTGAATGAATATGAGGGTGTGTCATGGGGTGTCAATGGGTGCTAGCTATCAAGCCAAGGAGAGAGTGACAAGTTATGCTAAGCATGGGTAAGGCATGCCAAGGAATATTAGGGAATGTCAAGAAGTGCTAGAGTGTGCTAGGTATTTCCGAGGTGTGCTAACATGTGCCAAATAGTGCCAAGGCATGCTAGGTGCTAAGACATGCTAGGATGTGCAAGGTGCCAAAGTATGCCAATATGTGTCAAGGAGTTTCAAGGCAACAGAAGGAAAAACCAAGCTAAAATGCAAGTAAATGAACACATAAGAGGTTTAATAAGAGAGGACTTTATCTTTTTCAAAAGGAGCATGCTAGGCACACTAATAATATGTTCCAATACATGCCAAGTGCCAAGGTGTGCCAAGTGCTAATGTTTTTCAATGCAATATTATGCCAAGGTGTTCCAAGGAATTCTAGGGACTATAGGGCATGATGCCAACACATGATAGGGGAGTGCTATGCTATGCTAGGGCATGCCAACATGTTCTTGGGCGTCCTCTTCATGTCAAGATGTTCTAGGTACAAAGATGTTCCAAGACATGCGAGGTGCCAAGGAATGTTAGTGTATTGTTCCAAAGCATGTTAAGGTGTGCCATGAGTGTTGAGGAGTGCTAGGTCTCTCTCATTGATAGAATTGACATAGCCTGATTATGTATTAAATAATATAGTTCCTACACACATTAGTGGAACTTTATTTAAAGGAACTTTGCTTGATAATAAACCTAATAGAGATGAATCATGTGTTGACTCATGATACACGCTAATTACTTCTTAACAAATTGACTGACTATTATAACCACTATGACCTTGGACATATAATGAAAAAGACTCCACAACAATGGCCTTAAATAGTTATATTTTGACAAAAAAATATAGTAGCAGGTACATAGCGTCATCAAAAACTCATTGGAATGATCAATGATGATGAACATTTTTTGACCGTCACCAAAAGTAACCAAAAAGAAAATTGGTGAGGGTCAATAAAAGATCATCACTAGAAGTGTCACAAAAGAGAGAATTAGTGATGGGCCTTTAACGACCCTTACCAAAAGTGTCACCAAAGAGAGAATTAGTGACGGGCCTTTAACGACCCTCACCAAAAGTGTCATTGAAAATGGCTTTGGTGACAAACCTTAAAGGACCATCACTATATACATGTACAACAACGATTTTTTAAATACCATCACCATATGCGACATTGGTGATGGACCTTATAGGTCCGTCACAGGTATGAAGCGTCATAAAAAAATCATTGGAATGATCAATGATGACGAACATTTATTGACCGTCACCAAAAGTAACCAAAAATATCATTAGTGACGGTCAATAAAAGATCGTCACTAGAAGTGTGATGAAAGAGAGAATTAGTGGCGGGCCCTTAACGACCCTCACCAAAAGTGTCATTGAAAATGGATTTGGTGACAAACCTTAAAGGACCATCGCTATATACACTTACAACAATGCCTTTTTAAAGACCGTCACCATATGTGACATTGGTGACGAACCTTAAAGGTTCGCCACAGGCATGACCCTCACCAATGACCTTTTTTCTCGTAGTGAGTGCGACTGGACATAGGTAACTTAGTAGTCAAATATTAGGGCATATTTCCCTATAGGTTGAGGTGCGAGACCACTTAGACCTAAGGTGAGCTTGGTCAGGATACTAGAAGTGTTGCTAGCTCTTTCGGGACATAGCCCTAGTATGTTTGGCCATTATAAACCTCTCCATACTTTCGTTGGATTTTTGGCTGCTGGAAGCATCACTAGTGACATTTATGATGTGGCCCTAGTTCTAAAATATTCACAAGGCCCAGTTACTACTTGAGCAGAAGGTCGTAGGTATTTTTAAGAAATTTTGTCATACGTAAAACCTCACATAAACATTTTTTTGTTGATTTTTTCACACATTGAAATTAAAGGGAAAATTAACCATTTTGTTTCCTTTGTATTATGTTTGTGATTCATTTGGTTTTCCTAAAGAAAATGTATGTGTTCAGGTGTACTTACAAATGCAACAATCTTAGGTGTTGTTGATTTCTTTCCTTTCTTGCCAAATGATTTATTTCTCGAAATATAATTCTTGTCATTAGTTACATGTTTCATAGGGATTACATCATGTTTAGGTGCCTCATACATACAATTCCCATTATCATGAAAATGATTTTACCTTTCATACATGTTGAATTCTGTTACCTTTTATCATATTCTGAATCACCCTTTTTGTTGACACGGGGACCGATACTTTTACTGACTCGCTCTCTTCTTCGGCCCATCTTTCCCTCGGCTCAAAACTATTTTATTTTCATGTTTCAACTTAGAACCCTTAGTCCATGTGACTAGAAACCTAAGGTTTCCAAATTCATTTTTTTTGAGTGAGGAAGAATTGTTTTACCTTTCATCATATTTTGAATCACCCTTTTTGTTGACACAGGGACTGATACCATTATTGGTGTGCTCTTCTTTGAACCGTCTTTCATTGAGCTCAAAAACCTTTTCTTTTCATGTTTTAACTTATAACCCTTGGTTCATGTCAACTTATGCTACCTAGTTTCCAACTGTCAACTTGTTTTTCATTTAACTTTTCCTTAGGGCTTGTGAGTAGAACCCTAGGGTTTCCAAATTGATTTTTGTTAAGTAAGGAGGAATGATTTTACCTTTCATCATATTCTGAATCAACCTTTTTGTTTACACATGGACCGATACATTTACTGGTGCGCTCTTCTTCAACCCATATTTCCCTAAGTTCGAAACCATTTTCTATTCGTGTTTCAACCTATAGCCCTTGGTCCATGTCAACTTTTGCTACCTAGTTCCCAATTATCAACTCGTTTTTCATTTAAATTTTCCCTAGGGTTTGTGACTATAACCCTAGTGTTTCCAAATTGATTTTTTTGAGTGAGGAGGGATGCTTTTACCTTTCATCATATTTTGAATCACACTTTTTTTCAACATAGGGACCGATACCTTTATTGATGCGCTCTTCTTCAACCCAACTTTCCCTGAGCTCGAAACCCTTTTATTTCCATGTTTCAACTTAGAACCCTTGATCCATGTCAAAATTTTCTACCTAGATACCTACTATTAAATCATATCATGACCTTCCACCTATGGTGATTTCTTAAATAAACATGTGTAGATTTACTATTCACTTGTCTTATGATGATGATTCACTTGAATTACAAGTATATTTTGTATTCCACTATGCAGGGATGGAAATTGAACAACCACATGAGGGAGAAGATGTGTCCCATCAAATTGATCAACCAGATGATGATCAAGATGTGCCCTATGGACCTGATCAACCACTAGAGGAACATGTGCCTTATCAAGTTGATCAATTGTCACTGAAGGAACAACATGTTCCATGTCAAGCTAATAAACCAATGGAGGAAGAATATTTTCCCTATCAAGTTGATCAACCACTAGAAGAACAAATTGTTTCCTCTCAAGTTGACAAGATAACAGGGAGTTGCAGTGGTTTGGAAAGGGGTGGACCATTTGCAGAAAATTTAGATGCAAGAAAAATAGAGTACCTTGGGGAGCCTATCCCTACTCGTACTATTAGAGATCATGTCAATAACATCATTCAACAACATTTTGAGAAACATTTAGTTGTTGCACAAGTTCAGATACTACGTCGGTTGATCAAACATAAGAAACTAAAACATGCAACAAAGCTTTTGGTTGTGAAAGATGCTAAAAGCAACAAGACACGTATGAATGACACTAAAAATATATAAAAGTCATTCACTATGTTTGGAAAATAAAGAAAACCCGATGTTCGATATGTGTACAGGGAAATTACAACTGCTATTGTTGCACCAAGTTCATCAAGACAACAAAAGTTTCCAACAATGTCAAAATTGCTCCCTGTCTTGAGAAAAACCTTGCACAAGCATACAAAATTCAAGGTTTGAGTGAATAAAAATAATGAATCTACTTGTTGGTCTCTTATCACCAAGCAACCCTACCAAGACATGCTTACAACATGAGTGAGAGCATTTGTGGTAGATTTTTGGGGGAGCCATTCCCGTTCTATTCCAGATAAAAAACACATCGTATGCCATCGCATAGCTAAACATAAGTATGTAGAACACACTAAGCACATTGTAGAGATGACAAAATTTGCATTGTTTGAGGAATTTTAGGAAAACAATCACCATGTTAAGATATCCATAAGGATGTTTTAGAAATTGAATATGTGGTTTATTAGGCATAATACAATCCATGACACATGTTGTTGCTCATATCATGTTCAATTTCAGCTTCATTATGACTCTTTCCGGGAATTTTGTAAGAAGAAATATTACGATGACCCTCCTCCTCCTACAGTGTGTGATTTTTTTTCATCAATATTGTGCAGAAGGGAGTTAGAAGAGTTGTATTACAAGAAAATATGTATAGGTGGGAGAAGATGCACTGAATGTGGTGATTTGGAATTGTTCCATAGGAACTTTCTTATTGATCACAAGATGTCTGGGAGGTCAAATGTCACCATTGCATGGAAGCATTATGAGTATGTCATGGGAAATCAACTATCTTCTTTAACTCTTGCACCTAAGAGGATCAAGTATGTTGAGAATGAGATTCTTATTTCACAATTCATAGGGGTGTTTCAAAACTAGATCTATAAATATATCAAACACTCGCATAGGTCAAGGTGGAAAGTGTCTAAATTTAAGAATTCTCACAAAGTATTTTAGTCAAGCACAATATTATAAATGGTGGAATTTTCTGAAAATTAAAGATTTTCTCCTCATATAGAGATACAGAGTGAGTATTATCATTCACCGAGTGTCCATTTTCATACATGTTTTGTACAAACATGCACAATTGAACATTGAGGTAGGGATAGCACTAATGAGTCACATGATGTGATTAAGGAGTATCACTTTAACATCAGTGATGATCGCAAGCATGAAAAATTGTTCATGCAAAATTGCTTTGACCCAATTTATGAATCATTAAAAAAAAGGGCATATCTTTCAGAAAGCATTTGATATGGTTAGATGGTTTTGTAGGGAAGTTCAGTTCGGCACACACCTTTTATTGGTTAAGTTGACTACACAAGAAGAAACAAATTCAACATACTTGGAGCTACATTGAAATAAGACATGGAAAGGGTGATCATGATGGTGGAGGTGCTTGTGTGAAGTGAGCACTTAGGAGGTACCAAATGAGTCATGATGCAGATCAAATCAAATCATCACTAGAGGTGGTCAACTAGTGCAAATCCCATTTGGGACATGAAGGTCATGAATATATAAGGCGTATGCGTAGGTTCTTCTGGAATATTTAACTTGGCGATGTGAATAGATCCATTCCTTTCTATTGTAATATGGTATAAGGAACAAGGCAATTACACTCAGTGTGGAGCAAAGAGATGCAGGAAATATTTTCCATCGAGACAAGAAAGCTCACATGTTTTTGTGATTTTTTCATTGGTGTTGATGGATTTAGACTTGATCACTAAGAAAAACATGGGTACGTGAAAGAATGTGCCAGATACCTAACTTACCATAACACTCCATTTTACATAATGCCAAAATTTTAATAATTCATATGGCACGTTCCCTAACTGTAATGCTACATAAGGGCATTCTTTATTTTTATTTATTTTTTAAATTGGCATAAGTATATTTGTATCTAGAGTCATGATTATTATTATCTACATTTTATTGGTCTTGCATTTGGAATTAATGTTTCCTTTGCCTAGCGCTCTTCTAACCTTAGTGATGACTGTGCCACATCCTGTTTAGTCTAGGCCTATATATTTAAGTATTGTTATAATACTATGGATGCAATATGTGGTTCTTCCAACTATATATACATCCCTTGATTTTAAGTTAATGGATATATGGCATACTTCTTGTTCCACGGTTAACACACTATATGCATAACCCTTGTTTCAACATGAATGATATATGTACTTGGTTCCTCATCTCAATTTAAACCCTCACTCTGCACCACAGTTGATTGTCACCCTTGCCATACCTCCAACTGGCTCATTCCACATGTCCTGGCCCATGTGAACTAAGTACCATGTCACATAGCCTTCACTGCGGCCAAGGCAATGTAACACCAATGACCCAGATATTTTTTTTACTCATCAAGGGCGCAAATTCATTCCTTCAACCCTAGTTTCCCCCCATGTCCGCCCTCCATTCACTTGGTTTTTTTCTTTTCCACTGGGGTCAAGATCTCTAAAAAAATGAAGTGTGACCTCGTCTTCTATCCCCATTGCATAACCTTTCTATCCTCATCATCTATTGTAGAGTTTCTATGTTTGAGCCAGAGCCTTGCCACGACTTGTTGTCTATCTGGCCTTAAGATGGCTTGTCTTGGCATTCTTTATATGCATCTCCCCTTAATACCAATGTCAAAGTTCCATTTGCAACCTACGGAGGTTATTCATAGAGGTTTCAATCACCTAGGTAGTTTCTTCCTCACTCTCTGTTATTCCATGCTCATAGTTAAAACCCTACTTTTTCCTTTAGCATTTTTCTAATTACCCTTGTGCACAAGATTGGAGGCAAGGGTTATCACAGTGCCAACTTATGATTCTAATGAGTATAAGGTCATCGCCTTTTGTCCTTTACTTAGTATTTCAGGTAAATCAAATATAGCTCCCACCCCTGTGTTCGTGGCTCAATTTATTACCCAATTTTTGAATTCATTCACGCTAACACAAATCAATTTTGGGGGTTTTTATATGAAGGTTCAACTATAGGAATGAGGTCCCTATTTCGCGACCATGGCATAAGTAATACCTCCTTTCTTCACCCTTGTCTGAGCTGGTTATGTATTCTCTTGTAATTTTGATTTGGGATACTTCTATCCACTAAATTTCTTACTCTATGTGATTTGGGTTGTTGCAGGTATATTTGCAGCATATAATTAATCACGCACTATGGTTTCTATGGCTCGGTGAGTACTACTTGGTGGACCATTAAATTCTAGGTCGATTTCTCTCCCTGCACATTCTCTTCTAGGAACGTCTTACCACCAATGACAAGTTGGGATAAAAAAAGGGGTTTTCTTGTTCCTCTAAGTTCACCCTATGGATTTCCCATCCGGGAATACATTAGCAAACCACAATCTTTTCATGTTTGATCATAATCATCACATAATATTCTATATGGTATGTAAGAGTTAATAATCCCAACTTTCAACCTTAGTGAGTTGGACGTGTCTTTATCTTTGTTAGGTAAGTCTTCATCATCATCTTCCATTGGTTCAATGAAGCAAAGACACTCTTGATCAATAAAGTATATATATGATTTAACTTGGCATTTTTGTCTTATTCCTCGATCATGTATACATTACCAAATTGTCAACATCCACATATAGGAGTGGAAATCCACCAAAATACATGGGTACCTAAATATTGCAACTACCAACCCAATAAGATCTCCTTCGAGTACATGGTTCATTCACATTCCCAAGGAAATCCACCTAAATGTATAGGAAACTTCATGTTTTTAGGCCTATCACACCCCCTAGATTTTAAAATCAACATAATCCACTCATAGAGAATTCAATTGATACGTCGCCCATAATTTATCAGAGGTTGTGCACTATATTTAACCATCTATCCAGATCATCAAGGACACATGGATAATGGGTATGCCTTATTACAAGATTCATACAATGATATGTCATCTACATAATACATAGATATATATGGCTATGCATTATTTAAATGCTCCATATCATGGAGGCAATAAGTACAAGATTTTATAACATCACATGCTATTACAATACTCCTCTTAAGTACCAAATCTAGCTAAGATCAAGCTCAAAAACATCAATGACCAATATACATAATCTACACACACCATATTATACTTCCTCTAAATATAAGATGTGATTCATCTTTCCATATGGTCCTGGTTTTGGTTCAATATAATAAAAGGTGTACATTGTTTGTCCATCTCCAACCAATATCCATTTCTACCACAAGGAAAATCATTGCCATGGTTTTGGATGAAATTCCAAAAACTCTCTATTATGTCTAGAACATCATTATGTCTTACTTGTTGCAAACTCATAATTCAACCTAAGAAATATCTATTATTAACACTGGGTGTCAAACAATATTGCTTCAATTCATCTTTCACCAACAACTAGTTATTCATTGTAGAAACTTTCTAGAATCTCTACAGGAAATTCTTCATATATGCCCCTCAATTACGATTTACTTATAGGTTCTTCATCTCAAACACCATACGAATTGGAGACAAATCATACATTTTGGCCAAACATTGAAACCACACAAAAGAATCAGGAACTTATTATACTCTAGGGCCTAACATCAACCTAAATATAAACATTGAAAAATAGGCCATTTAATTAACATAATTCCATCTATGAACATAAGTATGTACCCAAATAATGTTCCCACTAATTCTCTAGGAAATTGTTATAGATATAGAATGCATCCAAATTGGCATTGCACCCTATACCTACTAATCTACGTACTTTTCACACCAAATTCATTAAAAAACCTTTCATCAATGAACAACTAGAAGAGATACAACATCTTGTTATATTTCCTTTTTAGCTACAACATGCCATATCAAGAAAACCCAAGAATGCCCTTTACGTCAAAAATTGTTTCATTGGAAGGATAATTCAACAAAAGATAATGGTATATGTGACTAATTAATTTCCCTACACATTTCTCTAGGGTCATGAACATACTTGGTGTCTTCATATACATCTTAAAATTATAGATCCAACATTCATCTTGGATATTCATACGTTGCATTTTATTTTTTAGAATCATGAACTTTAACAAAATTCTTGCGCTCTCATATTAGGTTAACTTAGCTCAATACACTTTTTAAGTTTTGACTTCAAGATATTTTTATCATCACCATCAAAGTTTTACATCAACATGTACACATGGCATTTGATCTAAGGATCTAATCATGTTATCAAAAAAACATAAGGCTTTCCTACAATACCTTTTTTCTTATCAAGCTAACCATGGCCAATTATTAGCCACAATGGAAAGTAAATTCAATTTGTTCTTGAAGTCACCCACCCAAGGGATGTGACTTCTAAGACTCATTGAAGAAATTGATATCTACCACATGTCCCTAGACACAAAAAATTATAATTGCTTTCAATAACATATATACAGGGAGTGCATGTTTTGTTGTATTCCAATATTTCCCCAAATCCAAAATACAACTAGCAATAGAAGATAAAGAAACATATGAACAGAGGGTACATGAGGGAGGCATCATTGAAGTATTAGCTAAGTGGAGTGAAGCCCCATCAATTATCATAGGAACAGTTGCAGTGAGGTCTGGAGCTGAAGCCATCGAGGCAGTAGGGGTAGTCGAGATAGTTCCAGAAAGGATGGGAGGAGCCATCACCATTGGGACAAAGCGTTTATATCTCATCTTGGGAGACGAGGGCTTGTACTTACATTTCTTGCCATGGAACCAAAGTGGATAGTATGTAGCATTGTGGCTATTCTTGTGACATTTGCAACATCTAAAGGAGGTGACCTCATAGTCTAAAGTCTAAGCATACGTGATGTCTTGATGTTAGAGTTTCATTTCACCACTTAAGTCGACTTTGATATCCATATTTACCAATACCCTTTCCACCTTCATCTCATAGAATCCTTGAAAGTGAGGTTGACCTCCAAATATTCCCCCAACTTTTTCCCAATTTCCCTAAGAGCCTACTCCAACCAAAATTGTAGTCTTAGTCCTAGAAGTCCAACCTAGATAGGGGCCTTGTTTAGTCTCTCATGAGCGGGATAAAATAGAGGGGTCCACTGCTTAAGCCTAAAAAGGGTGGAGTTGATACTCCAAACATTATTTAGAACCCAATGAACCTCTTCAAACTTGTTAAAAAATAAAATGATTTAACCCTTACCAATATCTTGAAAGTTAGAAATTGGTTGATGTGATCCCCTCACTCCTTTATCATCCATCCTAATAATGTCTTACCGCTAAAATGATGGGGATGAGCACAACCCACCAATGAAAACTCAAACATTTGAATGACTTTGTGATTCTCGATCCCGTCACCCAGAATGAAGGAGAGTTGGCCCTTCTTTTCTTTCACAAACGGCTTCTTTAATTTTTTAGTATTAGATCAGGGGTCAAGCTTGGGGGAATGAGTGGGCTCCCATGGAGGGGGGTTTTTGATCAAGGGAGTAGGCATCAATGAGATCTGTGGGGGGAATGTGAAATATGAAAAAGGAAAGGACACAAGATTTCCAAGTGGAGGAGAGATTTTCGGAGAACTAGAAGGAAAAAATCCTTCAAAACCAATAGACGAGATATAGAGAGACAGAGGTGAGGAGGGGCAAGAGAGCCCATGCACAGTAAGGGTAGTCAGGTATGTCAATGGAAGTGGAAGACTATTGCAAAGGTAGGGCAACGTAATGGAAATTAGTAATCCATGAGGAGTAGTATACCAAGTAGATAACCCTAAGGAGAAAACCCTGACTAGTGGCCCATAAGAAAGCAGATCATTTAAAGTAGACAATATGGGGGGCAAATGTGGAAATGAGAAACCCTCCAAGCAATGCAAACCCCAGTTGACAGAAGAGTCCAAAAAATCATTGATGCTAGTGTGAGGACCCAAATCTCCAACTATACCCATGTTTCTGCTTTGAATGGAAGCCCACTAATGAAAACATTCAGTGAGTGAATCTCCAAAAAGAGGCAAGACCACATCAACAATTGGAGCCACAAAATCATGTACCATACTTCCTTCAAGCCCCGATATACCAAGTGGAGCCACAAAACCCTATGTCATGCTTCCTTCAAGCCCCGATCTGCCAATTGGATTCCCAAAACCATGTTCCATGCTTCCTTCAAGCCCCGATCTGCCAATTGGATTCCCAAAACCATGTTCCATGCTTCCTTCAAGCCCCAATCTGCAACCTGGCATTGAAAAAAAATTCATTATGGCACTGGGTCCTCTCAATAATCATCCACCTAGATATCTTCCATGATAGTGGCCCAAACCCAAGGAAAACACTATTAAAATATTGGAATAAGTGTCAGTCAAGAGGGGGGGAGAAGTTGAACCACGAGCTTATAGAGAATGTGGAAGGATGTGTGACCTTGATGTGGGAGTTGTGTTAGTGTGCACAGAGACAAAGTCACCCTAGCTGCGCAGGTTGAAAGGTTGCAACTTCCTCTATCGAGCCATGGCTCTCATGACCTCCAATATTTGACAGAGTATAAAACTATTTCACAACATCCAATATGGCTATCATGACTTCCATTGAGGGACCTTGAAGAGGCAAGGAAAGAAAAAGAAGAACCTGAAAAGAAAAAGTACTTGAAGGAAGAACTAAAGAGAAATTTTTTTTTTTATATTTATTTCCTAAACAAAAGAAGACAAAATGAAATAGTTTGAAGCAATGATTTCGGAGAAAGAAAGTACTTTCACTGCAAGTGTAAAACTATCAAATAATACAAAGAAACAATTGTTTCCCCTGAGAAAAATCTCATGGAGAAGGAATTATCCTTAAAGTTTTTTTCCAAAGGTAAGGAAGACAAATTGAAACATAAGTATATCTTGTAGGCAAAGGTGAAAAAGATAAAGATGGCTGTCAAGAGCATTCAAATAATTGAAAATAAAATAAAATAGAGTTTGTTGAGTCTATTAAAAGATGCATGGATGCATCACTTGAGTTGGAACACAGGGTGATGAATAAAATTCAAGAGAATGTGTCAAGGTGTTGAATGAAATCCTAGAAAGGTTATACTCAAAATTGAAATCCCATTGATGTAACATGGAAGATGCAACATGGCCTTCAAAGTTTGTCAATGTTCAAAATTCCCAATAAAACTAATGTAGGAGAAAATGCTACAACAACTAGACAAACAACATTTTACCACATCATCCATTACAAGGTGTTGAGTATTATGAGTATCAGTTGAAGGCATAGGTTCATCTTCAGATTCCAGATCTCTTTTGCTAGCTAATCTAATGCAGAAATATTGCGCTCTTGCTAAACATTTATACAAATCTCTATTCTGATTACAATTACAATAGAGATTTCCCTTTCCATCTACTTCAAAATTGTGACTCATGTATACTATGCATTCAATTTGTAGTTTAACGAATATAGTAGGAAACTAGAGGGACTTGTTGGAACATTAATCTAAGACCTTACAAAAGTCACCCACTTCTCCTTGATTGTGGCATGTTGAGGTTTGTTTTAGATCTATTTTGACATAAACTGAGGGTTTCTCTGTCATAAATTTGTGGCCAGATATCCTATAAGGGATTTTTAAACAAAATTTCCAATCCATGATATATATCTTTTTCCCGAAGAAATATCTAGGAAAATCCACCCAAAGGGATCGCATCCTGTTGACTTATTAGCAAAGCCTAACCTCGAGGACCTTGAGGAGAATTGACCCCAAGACCCCCCATTAGAGAGGTGCTTTAGCAATAGGAACTTGACCAATTGAGCTAATCCTCAAGGCTATGTCATGATATATGTTTTTGCATGATATATGGAGTTTTAAAAAATAATGAAGATTATTAAAAATATTTGCAAATGAAGCAGGAAAATGAAGTAGAAATTGGCAGGTATATTCTCATTGATAAGACTATGCACTTTTTCTCCAAACAAGGTATCATCTATTCCATCTATGGCTCCCACCCAAGTAATTGTGATAATGACCAAAACATATTGCAAGAAATTTACTTGGCAAGCAATGATGCTCTACATTTGTGGGCTCTATGTTGGAGTATTGGGTGCATTCAACACTCACTTTTTAACACTTGGTTGATTCTTTCTTGGGATTTCCAAGGAAACATAAGGAAGCACCAAGTCAAAATGTATGGAAATCAATTAATAAGAGGGTGTGTAAGGGAGTGTCATCAATGAGTATCATGCATGCCAAGGAAGGAGTGTCAAGGCATGTTAGGCAATGCCAAGGAGGGAGTGCCAAGGCATGTTAGGAAATGCCAAGGCATGCTAGGGTGTGCTATGGAATCTTAGGGAATGCCAACATGTTCCATATAGTCTGAAGGCATGCCAAGATGTGGCAGGTGCTAAGGGATGCCAATATGTGCCAGGTGTTAGGGTGTGCTAATGCATGCTAGGAAGAGTTGGGGAAACAAAAGGGAGAACCAACTTAAAATGAAAGGAAATGAACACATAAGAGGGTTAATAAGTGAAGACCTTACTTTACTCAAGAGGGGTGTGCTAGGCACACCAACATTAGGTGCCAATACATGCCAAGTGATAATGAATGTAAAGTGTTAATGTGTGTCAATACATGACAAGGAGTACCATGGAATGCTAGCTAGGAGCACCAGGGTGTGCCAACACATGCTGGGGAGAGTTAGGCATGTTAATATGTGCTCAAGAATACTATGCATGCTAAGATGTTCCAAGGCATATTGCTAGGTTCCAAGGCATGTTAATGTGTGCCATTGCATTCCAAGTGCCAAGGTGTGTCAAGGAGTGTAGAGAGTGTTAGCTCTCACTTATTATCATAATTAACCAAGATTGATTCATTCCAAAAGGGGCATTCTAGGCACACCAACACTAGGTTTCAATATGTGTCACTTGCCAAGTGTTAGTGAATTTTAAGTGTAAAATCTTCCTTTGTTACTTCTCTCCTACTTTCCAATAATTTATCTCAAATAACTTTAATCTTAAACCATGTCAAACCATGCCAACACATTTCAAACCATGCAAACACATGTCAAACCATACCAAGGCATCTCAATGCATGTTAGACATACTTAGACTTGATAAGTGCCAACACGTGCCAAGTGCTAATGTGCATCAGGGAGTGTTATGCATGTTATGGAGTGGTAAATCATGTCAAAGAGTGATAAGGTGTGCCAGAGAGTGCCAATGCATGCCAAAGAGTGTTAGGGAGTACTAGGGAAACACAAGGGGGCACTAGGTCAAAATGCATATAATGAATGAATATGAAGGTGTGCTAGGGAGTGTCAACAAGTGCTAGTCATGCGAAGGAGGGAGTGACAAGGTATGATAGGTATTCATATGGCATGATAGGGAATACTAGGGCATGTTAAAAAGTGCCAAAGTGAACTAGGGAGTTTCAGGGTGTGCTAATATATGCCAAATAGTTTCAAGACATGCCAAGACATGTCAGGATGTCCAAATTGCCAGGGTATGCCAACATGCGTTAAGGAGTGTCAAGGAAACAAAAGGGAGAATCAAGCTAAAATGCAAGGAAATGAACACATAAGAGAGTTAATAAGTCAGGACTTTACTTTTTTCAAAAGTAGCATGCTAGGAACACTAACAAGATGTTCCAATACATGCCAAGTGCCAATGTGTGCCAAGTGCTAATGTATGTCAATGCATGCCAAGATGTTCCAAGGAATGCTATGGACTACATTGCATGCCAACACATGATAGGGGAGTGTTATGTTGTGCTAGGGAAGACCAACATGTGCGTGGGTGTCTTAGTCATGGAAATATGTTCTAGGTACAAATATTTTCCAAGACATGCAAGGTGTTAAGGAATGTTAGTGTGTTCCAAAGCATGTCAAGGTGCACCAAGAGTGTTGAGGAGTGCTAGGTTTCTCTCATTAATAGAATTGACAGAGCTTGATTATGTATTAAATAATATGGTTCCTACACAGATTAGTGGAACTTAATCTAAAGGGAATTTGCTAGATAATTAACCTAACAGAGATGAATTATGTGTTGACTCATAGGAAAATTATATTCTCCTTAGTTGAGGGAAATGTTACATACTAATTACTTCTTAACAAATTGATTGACTCTCAGTACTATGGCCTTGGACATATAATGAAAAATACTCCATAACGATGGTCTTAAATCATCATTTTTGACAAAAAGCACAACAAAAGTCACATAGCATCATAAAAAACTCATGGAATGATCAATTATGATGAACATTTTTTGATTGTCATCAAAAGTAACCCAAAAGAGAATTGGTGAGGGCCATTAAAACATTGACACTAGAAGTGTCACCAAAGAGAGAATCAGTGATGGGACTTTAACAACCCTCACCAAAAGTTTCATTGAAAATGGCTTTGGCAACAAACCTTAAAGAACTATCATTATATGCACTTACAACAACACTTTTTTAACGACTGTCACCATATGCAACATTGGTGACAAACCTTAAAGGTCCATCATAGACATGACCCTCACCAATGACCTTTTTTGTTGTAGTGTTTAAATCCTAAAACAAAGGAACTAGTAGTTACAAAATTAGAGAGAACAACCAAACACTAAGAAAACCATCCAATAACATGATCAATCCAAAAAATGATTAACTTGAAATATGATGCTTCATTGTTACATAAAATTCATATTTATACATATAATTTATTCTATAAAAACCTAGGATAACTTTGTCAAAATAGTGAAAGAGGAACTACCTTGCTTTAACTAATTGACATAACTAAGCTATTCTAGAGCCTTCTACATAAAGAAAAATAGAAGGAAAATTTACATTGTCTAACACTCTCCGTTAAGTTTTACTATTACAAATATCAACACAAACAACACCTAAGTGTTATTCAAAATGGTCTAATGCCAATGGCTTGGTGAAAATATCCACCAATTAGACTTAAGACTTACAAAAATGTAGAATATTGTCACTGTTAACAAGCTTGTGAATAGGATGATAGTGAGTGTCAATGTGTTTAACTTTGAGATGAAATACATGATTATTGAATAGTGCAATGGTTGAATCGTTGTCACAAAATATGGGTTTACCAAGTCATATCTTCTATTATTATGGTTGTGAGTGATTGCATTTTTGTATGTTCTCTATTTGATGACTTTTCTATATTTCATACATAAGCATAATATAGTAATTAAATAATATAAAAATCTAACGAAAAATTAATCCTCATAGTGTAACTTTTAGATTTTAAATACACTTTAGTAGATATGTTGTGATGAACTTCCTAATGGAATATCCATGGAAACTTAAATATCATATTGGTATCAAAGTAGGTTTATTTGGCTATATTGTGGGGAGTACTAAGGGATCCATATCAATTACGTAAAAAATCATAAAACCCTAACCATGGCCAATGAATCTATTAATAAACCTCAATATTCCATAGAGGAGAGGTTTGTATAGATACAAGCACAAGTCATAGATATAAACTGTAATGTGAACCTCTTCATGGTGGCCTTGAAAAATAAGCTTGGGTTGTTCGAAGAAGATGGAGGTTTAAATGTAGAGGTCACATTAGAGGGGAAATTGAAGGATCGGGAAGAACCAGAGAGGGAGTCTAAGAAAGAACCTGAAAAGGAACAACCCAGATTCAGTGTTGGGGACCATTCACAATCCCTAATCAAGATGGATTCCATGGATGAAATCAAGCCATATTAAGGGTATACTGACACTTTGAAGTTAAACCACTAGTTGCAACAATTAGAAGTTTATTTTACTTTTCATCATACAAAGGAATAACAAAAAAAAAAATTTAATGGTTGAGATTAAAGGGTCATTCCCTATGCTAGTGGAAAAGCCACACGAAAACCCTAATTTTAATGGGAGATCCTCTAATGACTAAGTGGGGCGATTCCAAAACTCTCATAAATTCAGAATTTTACATTATCATAAATGTAGAGGACTAATGGATCCAGTGGCATTACCTCATGTATAGACAGGGATAGAATGTATAGGAGTACACCAAAGAATTTAGAAAGATTGCCATAATGTTAAATATCTCCCCAAAGAATCCAGGCATACTCCTTAAGTAAATGGGGGTTCTATAGAGCTGTTTTTGAAAGAAAGTGATGTTTTTCAAACCAAGGATGATGGATGGGGCCTGTGTATAGGCACAATGCCTAGAGAATATAAGCCATAAAAAAGGGAAATTAAGTGGGTTAGGGCAGAAGGAGCACTAAGAATCTTCCAAGGAGGGGCAGAAGAAGTGGAAAGAGAGAAAAGAAAAAAATATAGAAACTACAACACACTATTGAAAATATCCCAACAACCACGACAACCATTTTGACATTGATGGTCAGAAAAAGGAGAAGTGTTGGAAGTTGCATCCAAAGTTTATCCTAAAGAAGCAAAAGAAATACAGTGAGAAGAAAAATATCATGGTCACAAATTCGAGTAATTAAGTGAAAAGAACCTTGGATGTAGATGAGAATATTTTCTATACATCTTTACAAAAGGGGGTGAATATGAGTAGCCTTCAACAATAGGAAGAGAAAAAAATGACTAGACTCTTCCATTTAAAGATATAGGTAGAGACAAAAAATGATGCTCTATTTGACTAAAGCTCACAGGTGAATTTCATAACAATAGATCTGGTCAAGAAAATATGAATGGAGATTCATGAACATCCCATCCCATATCCATTAGGATGGGTCAAGAAGGAAGAAAAGATAAAGGTAACCAAAAAGTGAAAAATCAAATTTCTATTAGTGTTGATTTTATCAATGAAATAGAGTTGGATGTAGTTTCACTTGATGTATATGGAATTGTATTTCAGAGTCCCTATATGTACATGTGGGATGTGATATTCATGTGGAAAGCGAAAAAATACTACCTCATCAAGAACAAAGAATCCTTCACCATAAATTTGCATAAGGGAAAGTTCAAGATCTCGGTAGTAAGTGTCAACTAGGTCAAAATGTTGATCAATTCTAGAAAGAAGCATGTTTTGTTGTTTTTAAGATAAAATCATTTTGAAGAAGATTCTAGGAGAGATAAGTAATCCCTAAAGAGGTGTACTAAGGAATAGAAATAACAATTGAAAGATTTTCTACTAGGGTGTAGATGTGTGTTAAAAGATCCTAAAGAGCTACCACCCAAGAAGGAAGCAGATCACAAGATTGAGATATTACCAAAACCCACGGGGGCTTCACTTGGGGGGCAATACCATACCACGTGGGTCATATTGGGGGATATATATTGAGGAAAAAATGGCATAATATATTGGGGGATATATAGGGGGTAAAGGGTTTTTATATTGGCACGTATAAAAAATGGAGCTCAAAGTTAATGAAAAAATATAAAGGGGTATAAAAAATGTTAATGAAAAAAATGGATACCTACAATATTGAGTGGAAGTAAGGGTTTTTAAAAATGGGAAGGTGTATTGGGTTTGTATTGGTAGGGGGTTAAATAATGTGACTTTTAGGGGTATTTTCCAATATGTAGTCAAATTAAGGGTATTGTTTAATATTCCACAAACGCACACAATAGGTTAGAGGTTCATTGAGTGAAGCCCTCATGCCAAAACCTTTGTTCCCAAACATTGGGTTATATAGGTATAGGGGAAAATGAGGTGAAGAAGTAGTTGTAGAAGATATTGGAACATGGTGTTATTTGACCAAGTACCTGACCATGTGAGTCATCCATTATAATTATTCCTAAGAAGGATGAGACTTAGCGGATGTGCTTTCATTATAGGGTGTTAAACAAAATTACACTTAAGAATAGATGCTCGATAACCAGGATAGATGACTCTATTGGATCAATTGCAACAAGCCAAATACTTCATCAAGTTAGACTTGAATTCAAGATATCACCAAGTTCGGGTCAAAGAGGACGATACCTATAAGACCACCTTCAAAACCAAAAAAGGTTTGTATGAGTGGTTCGTTATGTCATTTGGCCTATACAATGCACTATCCACGTTCATGAGGTTAATGAATGATATACTATGCCTTTTCATAGATTAATTTTTTTTTTTTTTATTTGGATGATAGATTGGTATATAATGCCACCTGAGAGGAGCACATCTTACATTTAATGTAGGTGCTATAGGAATTAAAAAAGTATCTCTTGCTAACAAATCTCAAGAAATGTGAGTTTGCATAACAATATTTGGTGTATCTAGAATATGTGAAAGGTGGAGAAGAGATGAAGATAAATGCTACCAAGATGGAGACCAGCATGAAGTGGTCAATTCCTAGTGATGTTTTTGAGGCAAGAGTTTCCTTTGGGTAGCACAATACTTCAATAGATTCATGGCCTCCTTTTTAGTAGTAGTAGCGACAGTCCATGCCATAAAAAAGAGTGGGAAGAGTTTCCAATGAGGAAAGGATCAATAGAGGACCTTTGAGGAGTTAAAGAAGAAGGTCAGTCAACCTCCAAATATGGCATTTCCAAACTTGCAAAATCCCTTTGAAGTGGTGATAGATGCAAGTGTGCATGTTATGGGAGCAGTCTTTATGCATGAAAGGTGGTATGATATACCATTTTAAAGCAATTCATGGGTTATTGCTCAGCTACCTTACTTACGACAAGGAGATATAAGCCTTGGTGTAAGTTTTGAAGAAGTGGAAACACTCTCTGATGGAAAAGGAAATAGTAATCCACGTAGATCACCAACCACTACAGTACATAGAGGCCTAGAGTGAGCTACATCAAACTAGGCATTATAAGTCGATGGGGGTTTGTATCACTTTCATTTAGTGATATAAGTATAATAAGGGTAGCACAAATAATTTTGTTGACATGCTTTCAAGGTCACCTGCATCAAGGATCGCAACGTTTGAAACCCTTATGCACACAGAGCCTTTCACCCATGATGCATACAAAGAGGCACACACAGAGGATGAAGATTTCAAGGAGTTATTTCAACAATTGCAAAGCTAGATTCGTGCATGATGGTGACAACACATTTGACTAACATCTCCAGAATAAATTACTCTACAAGTTAGATAAATTATGTGTTCCCAAAAGTAAATGGCCACCGTTAATAATCAGCCAATAAAATAATCAATCCAAAAAATAATACTTTATTGGTTCATAAACATATATTTATACACATATTTGATTTTTTAAATTTAAAATAATTCTCAAAAATAAAAAAAAAATAAAAAACTATCTTAATTCAATTAATTAACACAATCAACTTTAATAACTAATCTCTTCTAAAACTTTCTAAATAACATAAAAACATAAAACAAATATCTATTCTACAAAATCATATTAAATATGGCTGACACTCATGATCTATCCGCATAGCAATGCGGCACACCACATCACCCTGATTAGACCTTGCCAATCGAAAATGACTATTTATGTTCTTCTTTTGCTTTCTAATAAATTTAGATGTCATCTAGTTAATGCCATCATTTAATTTGTACTAAATTTTAATAGTTTCAAATCTGGCAATTTTGTAGAGTAATTTTAGAAATTGTAGAATATTGGATGGTTTTTGGTTTTAAATTTGCTTTTCAAATAATAGAAATTTTGGTGATATTTTAATAAAATTTAGAAATTTAGAAAATCTGGATTAGGGTTGTTAAGTTTCAAAATTCTCGGCGTTTCAATTATTTTTTTGATGTGGTTGATTTCATTTTTATAATAAAAAAAATAGGATTTAAGCATTTTTATTATCAGATTCTTTCCTGAGAAAAAGTTAGCAGATTTTAATAAAAAAAAATTAATGTGCAGGTAATTTTTTTTATATGGTTGATTCTATTTCCTAATTAAAAAATAAGATTTTTAAGAAGAGTTTCAGAGTTTTAGTCATTTGGAAGATCTGCTCTCCCTATTTAACTCGCAGCTGTAATCTGACTCTTCAACTTGCCCTGATGATGAACGACACTTGCTGGTTCAAACGTGTCGACAAAAGTTTTCTGCATGTCATTTATGCTGAAACTCTTCTTAAAATGTTATGGATCACAAAAACCTCAATTCAATAAAAAGATGAGATTCAAACATTCTTTCTATCAATTTTACCCAAGAAAAAAAAAGATCCCTATAAAAAATAATCTAAATTTTAAAGATTTTCTAAAATAGAAAATTTACTACATCAATAAACAAACAACCGTGAAAGAAAATATTGATTCCAAGATTGTGAAAACAATGGATAACTAAAAGTCACGTGACCAATGCACACTTCAAACCAGCTCACTAGATGCACACCCAATCTGTACTTTACCCAACTTACTCGATGCCAATACAATGGACTGGGAAAAATATCATCTTTTCAAAGAAAATTTGAAAGTTTAATAATTTCAACCATACAGGAAACGCCGAAAAACCTTAAACAATGTTTTTTTTACAACATGGTGAATCGGTAACTGCTTGGCCTAATCACCATATGTGGTAACTAAGTGGAACTATGTTCTCCGAAAATTTAAGACACAACCAGAACCTGAACTGGAGACCCAAAAGAAGATGCACATGCACACTGGCAACCTCACTGTTAAAACTGAAGCTGGCCATGAATCAGATATGTTTTAAACTCTGGTATGGACGGCCTAAACTGACAGGCCAGCCACACGCAATGGAAAACGAAAAAACGTCAAACAAACTCTAGGGGCTCACGTTTGGAGGATGGAGGATTGTGCAGTTTGTAGTAGCAGCACAGTTTTGTAATAAATTGACAGCCATGAATGAGTACATTCATCGAATTGCGTGATATAATTGTTAATGAGATTGTAAGAACTTATTGATTTTTTATAAAAAAAGCCAGTGGTTAAGGAGAGGTAATGCTCAAAATGGTGGCATATTATACAGAGATTGAGACAAGCATGAAGCCTACACAGAAGAGGGATCCCAAGCATAAGAATATTTGGAAAGTTTTCCTTATAAGATTCTTTGATGGGGCTTGCCAGAGAAAATGTGGTTGTGGTACTTACATGGTTCTAGAACTTGGAAATTATTATCAATTCTGGTGGGAGGTGCAGTAGGCATTAACATTAAGGCATAAATTATTGTACTATGAGGGAGTTTTGTTGTTTTCTAAATAGTTAGAATTAGAAAACCTACAAATATTTGGCCATGCAAAGAGCATCATTGACAAGGTAAAAGGCTACTAAATCTTCAACCTCTTATCTTATCCAACTAGATGAGGAGCATGGACGCTGATAAGCACTTCGCAAGACATTACTTTCAACACATTTATAAGGAGCAGAACCAAGTTGCTCATTAAAAAAAAGGCATTTCAAACATTTCTGATAAATTCCTATGTTCAGATTGTCCTCGTAAAGGCGAGAAGCATAAATTTTACTTAATCCCATTACATATATAACGGTGAATATATATTGTTTTTTTGAAAAACCCCAGCACATACAATTGATGAAAATCAATGTAACAACCTTGATGTAACTTTTTGGATGAACACAGCAATTAGGGATGCAGAAAGCATAGATGTATAGAATGGGAATATTAATGAAGTGCAGGAACTATAAACAATATGTGTCAGTCTCATACAGAAAAATGATGAAAACTATAAATTATATCACAAAATATTGTATTTTTTTTTATATTAATGAAAGGATAAGGTTTTTTCCTTCTGGACAAAAAATTTCAAAACTCAAATCTGTAATTCTAATAATCCATCTCTATCAAATTATAGACAAAATTGACTGAATCTATTACAGGGACCAGCCAAATTCGTACTCCTATCACTCTCTGTCGAGAAAGGATTAAATTGCATTTCTTTTTCGAATTCAATGTTTTGATACATCACAGATCTGAATGATTCATCACAAATGTAATCTCGATCCATATATTTCAATATATATTATGCCGATTTTTTCCTACTGAAAAAAAGATCTGAATGATTCATCGTTTGATTGCCCTGCAGCTTTTTGAAGAGGAGAATTTGATTTCCATTTGAGAAGCAGAAAAAGCAGTAGCAGGTGTGATGGCAACAACGGCTGCGCGGGCGTAAGTGGCAGAAGCAATTTCAAAAGAATTAGAAGGAAAGCCGGCACTAAGTTGGGCATTATTAGTCGATTCTTAAAATTGAAGGCCCACTGATCTGTGAAGTTTCTGAAACCCTGGAGGTCCTCTTTCGTTCTTCGTTTCTCTGAATTTAGAGATAGTCAGAAGTAGTAATCAACTGTCAAAGTCTGCAATAATACGATGAGAAAATTAGGTTCCAATTCAATGCCACATGCAAACTTCCCCACAGCAGATTCGGAGTGAAGTAGTAGCAGTGGTGTTTGTGGGCCTTCAACTACTGAGCGACGTCCACTGAACTCAGAGTTTCAACGACTGCCCCTGGCCATGCCGAGAATGTAGACAACATCATGTGGTCCAAAACTAAGTGGCCCCACTACTAAAATTGGGAAATCATTCTAATAATAATGAAAATGACATTTCAAGTGACATCTAGATAAATAATTATGAAGTAAACCTTGAAACATCAACAAGTGTACTCACGAAGGGGTGCAGCCACCTATAGGAAAACCAGCCAATGGTGAAAAACCATTTGTTTTTTTCAAAGGTAGAAATAATTATGCCATGTGCGTGCTTATTTTGGAATATGGCTTTTAGATTTTGATTACAATAAAAGGCACTCTAAAACTCAATATATGATAGAGATGTTTTCAATGTTATGATAAAAAAAATAAAGAATAATATCGAATATGTAGGGTCAATAAAACTTTTTAACAAAAAGCATAATGATATTCTTAATCACAAAAGGAAACTAAGTCTAAACAAAATTAAAAGAAACAAAAAGAATATAAGGTATGTTTACACGAGTATGGTGCGAAAACTTCATAAATTCTTAAACTATATGGTGTAACCTGGAAAACAGGTTCAAATCCTAGGGACGCTGGCACAACACTAAGAAAAATAGTCCCTGGACGCTGGCATGCCTTATCATGAGAGTGTCGAGAGCCTCCTGGATGTTGGCAAGCCTATAGAATGGGAGCATCCACGGGTCAAGTGGTCCAAAATTTCAGTGGGAGCATAAAGGTTGGGATGGTTCTTGAGCGTCCTAATGCTTATGTTAAATGTATGTATGGTGTATTTCCGTCGATTCCACTTCCTTAATGTAATTTAGGAGATCAAATCATATCATAGTGGCGTCTCGTCACATGTTTACCGCGGTTGGCCGATTTCTTGGGTAGATGTGGGAGGAGGACATTACATGAATGGGATACATTTTCATGGACAATTTTCATACAGGTGAATTCATTGCGGAAAGGAAATTGCCGATAGTTTTGAGGAACTTAACTATGAATATGACATTTCAAGAGGTTTATGATATTATTGTTAGATATTTTGGAGTTTATATGTGTTCGCCCCACTGGCATGAGCCTCCTAGATTGTTGAATTATTTTACATTCCCAACATGTTGTGATATGGAGTGTTGTGACTGCTTCATGTGCATTTCTAGGTTTGTTTATGGCCCAAGAATTAATGACAAAGGATAGGAGTGGGGAACTTGTGCCTTACCAAACCCCATTCCAGGTTGGCCAATAGGAGTCAACTTCAATGATGTAAGTCATCAGTATGAGGCAGTGGAGATATGGGAGCTTGGAGAGTGCTTTGCCTGTGATGCATCGTAAGGAGTTGTTCAATGTCAATAATTTTACTATCATCCAATCCAATCCTCATAGTGCACACCTATTGAGTCTTAATGAGATTTTGAGAGCATATGGAGGTGATTTCATGGCCAAGGTAGCCCATTTAGTTGAGATGGAGGTTAAGCACAGAAGCAATCAAATTCTGGAGCTAGGATTTTCCTTGGGTGGTGTAAGATCTCTGTTTTTTTTCCTTGCATTATTTGTGGAATGAACTAACTCTGTCATTTTCCTCACATGCTAAATGAAAACTAGGTCTTTGTCCTTTGTTTTGTACTTTCAATGAAAAAATTAGAGTATTTCTTAGTTGCTTGGTATTCTCAATGAATGGAAGTGGGTCTCTATATTTTCATCAAATACAATCATTACAAGGTAGACCTAGAATGGAAGGATAGACAATATAGATTCATTGTTTGAAAATATGAGCAAGCAAGATGTAGTTTTATGGACTACTATAGTGATCGGATAGGTGCAATATGAAAGAGTATAGGATGCATGCAAATTGTTTTAAGAAATACCTAAATAAGATTTTTTTCTGTCAGACTTCAATTCGAGTAGAAGTATTTTAAATGTAATAGGTCTGCTTGTTGATGAATTTGACAACCTTGTTTATAGAGGATTTGACTTTAAAAGAATTCAATGTTCTCGAACAACCATAATATGTTTTTGTTTTGCAATCTCATGCAAAGAATGATTGAAGAACAAAAGGAATTGTTTGCATATTTCTCATTAGAAAGGTGGAGACATCTCGACCTTGGAATGATGTTATTATTTATAATATGAAATATGTAATAAGGAGGATCCTACAACTATTCATAGGATCAAACAAAAGGATGTCTATGAACAACAAAATTAATTAATTTTTCTTGGTGAAATAGTTGTACTAGAAACAAATTGAATCAAAACTTGAAGATTAAAAACACATTACTCATGTAAATTTATTTTTGAGAAGCTTCAGATTTTGGTTGCTAGATCGTAATAATTTTTCATTCAAAATTGGTGTAAGTCTCCACAAAACTAGTGGAAAGACTAGGTATGGAATTACATAAATCCATTCTTAAATACAAGCTAGTTGATGGATAATAAGTGGCTCAACGAAATTCCATGGGATGCAAAATTGGAGAAAATATGGCAACTTAGTCCTAAAGTGACATTTAGCTTTTCCAGATTTAGTTGATTTGGAAATCACATCTGGATCCCAAGAAAGCATAAAGAAACACTTGCTTGTTCTAGCTTGAGTCAATTGGAAATTGCATCTAGTTAGGTTCAAGGCCAAAGTGACCTATAATTGGTCCAATTCTTTATGTGGACATTTTGCTCAAACTCAGATTTACTTGGGTAGTGATCCTTTGCATGAAAAATGAACTTGTATTAAGTTTTCCATCATATATGCCTTCAAATGGAATAATATTTCCACTCATATTCTCTTTGAATATGTCATGAAGCTATAGATGCCTCAATACAGATTGCACATCAACAAGCTTATGCTTCTATACTTTGCAGAGCTTGCACTTGGATCAATCTTAGAATCTTCAACAAGTACTAGTGAAGGAATATTTTTTTTTTATTGCTTGATACTAGCCACATGAATGACATTTGGTCTATTATAATTGAAATTAGTTTCAATGTGCAGGGTAATCGAAACTAGTTTTTGCACAAGCAATTGGGTTTGTGATTGTAAAAAAAGGTTAGGCAATGAGGAAGTGGTATCCAAAATTCTTACTGTGGCTACATGGAAAAAGTGGATGAGGAAATGGAACACTTCAGACTATAGTATTGAGAAGTAGTTTTATACCAAAAAACAATTGATACAAACACATCAACAAAGCAAAAGGAACATTTTATCTATTGGTTGAGACAAAATTCAAATTGGTTCAATAGAACTCATGAAAAAACAAATTGGCAAGTTGAAATGGGAATCTCACCTATATAATGACAAAATAAGATAGAGATGATACAAATGTTAAGTTGGTTTGGAGCTAGAGAGACTATCTCTACTAGATATAGAGATGGAATGGATTTCACTGGCAAGCTCATTGTGGAGTTGGTTGTTTTTATAATTAAAGTCACTAACATTTTCACTTTATATTTTAATTTACACAAGTTGAGTCATGTAAGAGTGATGAATTGGTGGGGCCAGATTGGTTGGTAGCCTCTTCTTCAAAAAGTTTATATGCTTAAAATATAAAATTGTCCACAAAGAGTAAATCGTCATTTGTTTTCACTGTTGGCATAACTCTTTGCACAACTCCTAACATGTCCAAGAACCATGAGTGTACATCTGATGCAAAACTTCCTCACAACAATCTTTGCTAGCTCAAACTTTAATAGGAACTATTGTAGCTTCCAATGTTGCACTCACTACCTCTAGCCCAATGTGTAGCTCGTCCAATGCCTTTACAACATGTACTCAAGAACCTGATTCTGTTTTTGTTGTCTCTTTCTCAAGTCATGTTGGCAATTCCTTATCTATTAATGAAATGTCATCAACTTTACATCAACCAGGGATCTCAATGAATTATGTGAACTCATTAAATGTGGGGACATCAACACTGCTAATAGAAAGGATCAATGGAGCCTTAGGACATGTGTATGAGTTTGTAGTAGATAGTTGTGAAGTGATTAATAAGCTTGTTGAATATGTAAATCCTATGGACAATGTAAGGTGTGTGGAAATTGGTCAGGTCACTGAAATTTTTAATAAATTAGAATTAAGTGGCTCAATACTTAGTCAAAAAGATGAAAAATCACATGTAACTCTCGGAAATTTATAGATACAAAGCATAGCTAAAGTCCCTAGTGGGAGTAATTTTTCTGTGAAAAACTTAGATGTTGGAAACAATGTTCCTGTACTCCAAAATCAGGTTGTCCATCAGTATGAAAGTCAAAACAAAGATATTTAGAACTCTTAATAATATTCAAAAAATATCTCTTTATTTGATTTGAATCATAAATAATCCAATGGCATTGTCAGTGATGTGGGAATTTGTGAATTGAGTTTCAAAACGTATCAACGACTTAGGAAATTAAAGGTGAGGAGTTATCTTTGGTTGTTGAGTTAAGCATGGATCTTCATGAACCACATGAGAAAAACACTTGAGCTCAGATGTAAGTGTTCAAGACCTATATTTTCCATCTTTGGATGAATAATTGACATAGATTGAGGTGAACATAAAGGATAACAAATATAGAACTCCAATTGTTGCAAGATTTAGGAAAGGTGAATCTTATCAACTCAAAGAAATTGCACATGGAAATGTATGAACAATTGCCATATTTTTCTAGTGAATTTAAAGTTGGGGAAGTTTTGTATGGTGTTGAAAAAAAAAAGTAATGCTAATTTGAGGGAAATTTCTATGAATATAGTCCATGATACTATTGAAAAGAATGAAAGTATCCTTCATGTTACCAATCATTAGGATGTATCCACAACCTCCATTGGTGCAAGTATCAAAAGGGATCATAGCAAGAAGAAGAAGAGGAAGGAGTGTCTAGCTAAAGTCGATGTTTCTAGTTCAGTTGGTAATTTGTATGATGCATACAAGGCACTAGAAGAAAAGCAGAAATATGTAAGTTATCTAGATACATCTACTATAGTAGTTCCATGTTGTTAGTGACTCTGAGAAGGAAGGTGACAAATAAATACATTACTCGGAAGATGTAGTTGAATTTACTACCCAAAATATAGCGACAAAAGAATATGCCATGATACCTATTGATGCAAAACAAATGGTCGTACCAAAGGAAAGAGCCCTGGAAGATAGAAAGTACAAAAGAAATTTCTTGTTGACATTTAAGGATCATTTTATAAATTTTCCTGTTGAGTTAGTTTAATTTGAAATAATGGAAATACTCAGCGCTTCCAAATTTATGAGCCACGTGGGTAAAATATACATCTACAATGGCATGACATCATAATATAGTACTCAATAAAGGTATGACTAATTATATGTGTTCTGGGTTGGAGTGGCCTCGCTAAACCTATTGTGTGCACACAAATAAACTAAGGTCCAACAATTGACTCTACTCATTGTTGGCAATTTAGTATTTTACTTTGAACCAGATAAAAGATAATACATGTACTAATAGTGGATGACAAGGTTGGAAGTCTAGTTCAATGCTAGTTATGCATGGATAGAAGATGATTTGGATCACCTCCTCAGGACATTGTCCATTATTTTTGCAAATTACCTATGAAAAATATTTGAGCCATGATTGGAGGACAATTTGATGTATTTTTGGGCACTTGATAAGCCATAGCCACCATTGAAGAGTTGATAGTTACTTGCCAACTATATCTAGCAATTAGGAATGTTGTTTATAGACATGCCAGCATGAATTATAGAAGTAGTTCCATATCTATTATGGGCATGAAGTGACAAGTTTGATATCTCGCCAGATCTATCTAGAGGAAGTTAAGCCAAAAATGTAACATCCCATGCATTAACGATTGCTTTTCTAAATATTTTAGGTGGTTGACACTCTAGTGTGGGAAAACCACAACTAATTTAAATGTTATTCAAGTAGTTGTTGACTATTAACTTAATTAAATGTGTTGGAGGAAGGGACAACCAACGGATCAGAGTCTGAGGGGTGTTGCTTCTTGTGCTTGCACATCCTAAATAACCACACCCTACTGAAATTAAATGATGATGATAACTCCAATAGTAAGAGAACAAGCAATATTGTGAATGAATATCTGCATAAATATGAATATCAACATCCATATAGTAGTGAGTTTGATATTAATTCACTTGGCAATATCACGAACAAGGAGTTGGTAGACAGTGCAAGGAATAGATTGACGAACAAAGTTAAAGTGTTATTGTCCAATTCATGTTGGCAGAATGCTTACATTTAATTGTTTTCCACTTGCAAACATATCATGCATGATGAGGAGAAGAAATCAAGACTCACATGGTATATGGAAGAGTGATTTTAGAGGAAATATGGTAGGTGCCCACTTTCAAAGTGTCCCACTTCACCTCCTATGCTCAACTATCTCAAGGGAATAGATGATTTTGCCCACAAAGTGTACCTGGCCTTCATCGATGCAAATGTTATGTGCCATCATTTGTAGAGCAATGCATTCAAACAAGATACAAAAAAGGTTGTGAATGAGTTGAAGTCATCCACTCATTGGGTAGTGAACAAATAGGATAAAATAGAACAACAGTCAGATCCACTATTGGAGCACTCTAATGAAAACCATAATTCCCTAGACTCTATTGAATCTCAAGCAGAACTACTGGCTCAAAGTCAAAGGTTGTAGAAGATAAAATCACAAATCTTATAGATTAGTCCAATTCCATTTTTTTTAGTAATCTCGTCAGATAATAAGCACTCAATTTAAGTTGCAAGAATAGTAGTTTGATATGCAGAAGATTATGTACTAGTATGGTTGATCTTCAAAAAATTTACGTAAGATTAGGAGAAGACATAGGGTTCCTTCAAAAATTAACTTCACAGAGAATATGAGAAGGAAGAAGACATGATGAGTTGCCCAAGGACCTAGAGGGCCCAAAAGAGAAACAAGAATTCCTAGAACCACAGACTCGAGGAATGTCCATGTCTGGAAATAAGCCATCGACTTGGATGCAAGTGGATGGGGGGCGTGAGTCCGTAGGTTGGAGGTTGTTGGGATTAATACCTCAGTCAATTGAGAGCATTAGGAATTACACAAATAAGTATTTGGATGCCTTATCTTGTGTTATGAATATATGTTCTTCAATTATGAATTGAAAGTCTTCTAGATAAAATACTCGTTCTATAAAAATGATCATAACACTTTTGTTTAATTGTTGAATGTTGTAGGTGTATGTTGAACAACTAAGACCTTAGGTGAATCTCGAGGAAATTAAAGGAATACTATGATACATGAAGAGAATTAAACCATATATGCAGTGAATACCAGTGACATGGTAGTACGTGCATATTGCTAAAGACAAAGAAACATTGAGGACGATGTTATTCTAAGGGGGAGGGAAATGTAACACCCCTAGTTCTGCCCCCGAATGATTAATGTAATAGCTGTGTATGATATGTGTTGGATGGTGAACCTAGGACATATGAGGCCAATATGCCTTTGTGTATGCACATGTTAGGCCAATGAGCCAAGTTATGAATTTTATTAAGGGAAGTGCACCTATGTAATGGACCTAAGGACTATAATTATTAGGCTAGTGAGTCGAGACATAATTAATTAGGCTAGTGAGATGAGAGTTTCTTTTGGGGTGATACACCCATGTGTATGTGTGTCTATGTGTTGGGTTCGATGTGCCCACATGGTTATGTTTTATATGCATATATTTGATGTGGTAAACATGTTTAATTTATGAATTTTAATAACCACATAATGGTTGTTGGCATAATGAGATAGAAAGAATATGAGGGGCCCATGACTCCGTGGTTGGAATTATTATATTATAATTTAATATTATAATAATAAATAAAGGAGAAAGAGATTTATTAAAGGATGTGAAACTGAGTCTATGTGATTGATGGCCAGGGAGTCCTCGGGTTTGGACTCTGGAACTCGCCAAGGTGTGGTTATTAAGTTAGCTGTATCGAATTGGATGTATCATGTTATGACGTGAGCCCCTATGTTGGCTCTAGAAGCCTAGTGCTCTAAGGGTTTGTTGGCCTCGTTTATGGCCTAGAGGATGCATGGAGCTCTAGAATAGCATGAATTTTGGGTTGGAAAATTGGAAATTAGCCTGGAGGGTGCTTGGAGACCTGGAGAAACATGTCTTTTGGGTTGGAATCTTGGCCATGATATTTGGATGTTTTGTGGTTATCGTTTCCTTCAGAGTTACAACCCCAATTCGATGGTGGACGAATATTAAAATATAATGAACAGTGCAGCCTGTGGTTTTGTGGAACATCAAAGGTTTATAGTAAGTCAACAACATTCACAAATGAGTAATTGAAAATGGGTTTTATGTTTATTCTAGTTCATATACATATGGTTTTATAATCTTGTGCTTATATGCTCTCAATTTGTGTATTATGGTTAAGTTATGCGTATATTTCTGGTTGTGCTTTGTTCTGTTAAATATATTTGGTCACATTGTATAGATATTTCAGGTTTAAATTTTCTTAGGGTTTTGCGTTAAATGGTAAAATTTCGAGGTTTGTGTGAGTGGTGTCAACCAGGGGTGGGTGGGGATGTTACAATTGATTCCCTTTGAAGAAATCAAAGTAAGGTGAAACAATAAGAGTGTTATGGAAAATATGAAGGGATAGAACTTATCTATCAAAGAAGGTCATATGACAGATATTTGAATGTTGAGCTGCATTCAATTAGACTACTCATAAGCTAAATAAGAGAAGGAAACCTTCGGTATTTAATTATACTAGGTTAGAATAATAATTTCAGATAAAATCTATGATTATAGTTGTGATTAATATATCCATTGAAATAAAAGAAAACATAGTTTAGACATGAAAGAGAGCTTCTTCACTATAAGAAGATACAATTGATGTGCAGTTGATGCAACAACCTTTTGAGAGTCAGGATCAATCACATCATAACCTTGCAATAACTTGACATACATTATTGGCACCTAATAAAAGAAACATTGCTTTAGTTTAGGAGGTAATAACTGAATGCTTATTTTTGTCTACGCAGGTCATGCCTCTTGTAAAAATGATCATGGGGTACAAAAGGCCCACATCTTACTAGCATTGCCATAATCCAAGAATAAAAACCATTCACATGAAACTAAGTGAATACCACATTCTACACACAAATGTCAAATTTAAAAATAATATTCTTATTCAATGAAAGCATGATGAATCATGTTAGCATACTTTAAATTGAATAGCTCTTCTTCTTTCAAGAGAATCCTAGAAAAATTTGACAATTTGGAAAATAATGATGTTCATTTTTGAATTTTCCCCAGAATTTGTATTTTCATGTATCTATCTGATGGAAAACAACAACATAAATGATACTACATGAACACAATCCTCATAACAATGGTTTTAAACTTTTATTGTTGAATATCTTAAAATGTGATAATTATCATCAATATATGTATCTATTATCCTTTGATCACACTAAAGTTTGATAACTTAAAGGCAATACAACTCAAACATAAACACCAATTTTACTACATGCATAATTGCTTGTCAAAACCCTCATCAAATTTGTAATCATCCATTTGTGTTTTATTTCTCTGACACTTGCTATTTCCAAACTAAGGTGTAACATGCACCAAGGTGCAATTAAAAGAATTGTGTCAAGAATTTTCTTTTTTGTTTAGATCTACGGGCTAGCATGCTACATTTTTTTGAATTGAATGGCATGTGTTTCTAACATACTAACAATTCCTTAATATTCCTTAGGATACAAGGCTGACAAGTACTGTAATCTTCTCATTTTTAATAAAAAGTTCTCAAGTTAACAATAGAAGACATGGTTCAAAATTAGGGAAAAATAAATTGATTGGAAGGTGTTGCATTAGACATTGAACCTACCGTCCTTGGTGTGGCTTCCATAATGCAACTATTATGTGATGTAAATATCATTTCTAAGTATATCAAATGACCAATTCTCTCTAGCTTTCACTTAACTCTCCTCTTGCAATGTGTACAAAACATACCAGGCCTAAAACTATCTTCAACAAGGCATGTGGATGAAACAACTAGGACAATGGTCATTCTCAACATGTGACATTACAGAAATTTCAAAACAACATTAGTTTCATAACCACATAATTTTTATAACCACTAGAATATGACAAAGGAAGCATGGAGAATATGGTAGGTCTTACCAAAACCTCCATTGACACACACACACACACAGAGATATATAATGTATAGATGTTTGGTCTTAGGAATGTCTTTACAAGCACAACTGATAGATTCTATGAATGATTCCATTAGGAAATTTTCCATACAACGTTATTTGGAAGCCATAGACATAACAACTTTAAGTGATCGCTATTTTTTCACAACCTAATTCTCTAGAAAATGAAGATCCTATCAACTTTATATGCTTCATGGAAAATGCCCATAAGACACATTTTTCATAATATTATTATATTAGTTCAACGTAATAATACACTAAATTTATTGAAAATTCATATCTATTGCACAATACCAAAAATTGCATCAACACTTTCCTCTATGTAATTTCAAAGCAGCAATAAAAAAATAATACACACCATTGAGTCTCCTAAATCCTTTTAAGGTACATTCTTTGTAAGAGATAGCTTGATGTGAATGCTAAAAGAGGGGAACAATTAAAGACAATGACATCCTTGAACCAACACATTCAAGGGATCTAACACAAACTCCATTTGAAACACAAATAACATTTCCTGCAAATAAATCCTTATTAAAAAATGTTGACTAAGGTTGTCCAAATAAACTAAAAAGACACCATAAAAGCATATTTTCACAGTTGAACGTCCTAATATTCAAATTGTCTACATTTATGGGTGCATCAGTGAGGGAATTACTCCATTGAAAAGTTGAATGGAAAAAATATTCTTTTTCCTTTACTATGCATACAATTTGTGCCAAAGAATAACCCGTTAGTCGCAAAGTAGAAACAAGCCAATAAGTACCTAAGTAAGCATTTCCTTGTGCACCACATGGGCCATCACTTTTTCTTACTCCAAAAAAGGCATCTACTACTAAGGAATGCAAGATACTACTGATTTATTTCCTAGATAAATCATCTGGAAAAGCTTCGCATCCTTTGATGTGTGTGCATAATGATTTTAGTAGCCTACATGAATGTCCTCCAAAAGGTATACTAGAAGATTTTTGATAGGAACCACAACAATTATTTTGGTATATGGATTCAATTTCATTCCACATCAGACTTATCAAAGATTCTAAAGTTGCATTTAATTCATTTTGGATATTCCTATGTTTTATCAAACAAGATTCTAATGAAAGGTTCCCTAGTCCATTATTGTTATCAACATTTGTAAGGGAATAATGCTTTATGTAAATCTTAACAAGAACCTCCAATACTGAAATATGATCCCCTATTGCCAACTTCATTGGAAACTTACCATAAATAGATATGTAATTAAAGGAAACAACTTCATAAACCAAAGTTTAAGCATGTACTTGGAATATCTTTGGAGCCCTAATCAAATGCAAGGTGTCTAGCAAGACAACAACTATAGGAAGGCTTATTCTTATGTCTTGTATATTTCTAGTATGAAGATCAAAGAGCCTATAGGTGAAAGTGTCAGAAAGTTTTCCTTGAGATAATAAAATAAGACATTGAACAATTATTGCCTCTAATGAAAATTCAAGATGTTGTCAATATATTGATGGCGTTTTTAGTTTTGAAAATATGCTTGTGGTTTTTTTCTCCTCATTCAAAAAATTTTTTCCTAAATTTTGATGGAGGATAAATTCGTCTGGGAATACGTGAAAAATTCAATGTGGCAAGGGTTTTCTAGTAAGAAGTTGAATAGTATAAGCATCCTTACACCATGGGACCCAAAACAGGGCCTTTGCTTGCCTTGTCGATTCTCATTATACAAGGGTCATTGGCCCATGAATGTGAGCATCTGAACACATAAGAAAACCGAGATAAAAACCATTTATGTGAAACCTAATGAAGAACCCCTTTCATCAACAATTCATATGCTAGGATGAAACAATTCATATGCTATCCTAACATGAACAATTCTATCCTAACTGGATTTAAAATGATGCACTTCCCTTGAAGCACCGGCTGCAAACATAAATGATGTTGATATGCCCTTTGACTAGCTAAAGAGTAACAAGGTCTCAGGTCCATTCTAAACTTTCCATTCTCATCGCAGTACACTTGCAGGAGAGAGATCATATTCCTTCTGCTTTCCCAACGTTGTGCATGTTTGGAACCCTGACATCTGCATCATCTTTGTTGCCAACGACATGGAGAAGGCACACGTGCTCTACTAGGTTGGGCTTCTCTACAATCAAATTCCAATGTGGGTAGAACAAAATTATAATTGCATGACAAAGGGTTTGAAAGTAGGTAATAGGAGGTAAAAAAGTGTCGAAAACCATGAATTGAACCAAAGATGTGAAGGTTTCAAAAGTGAAATAGTTCATTAAAAAGGAATGATAAAGGAATGCTAATGGGATATAAATATTTTTCCTTCCAATGTGTTTTAATGTCAATCTCGTTGTTATAACACTCTTTTTTAATTTTTTACCTTATTAAAACTAGTAATTGTATCAAAAGCTACAAAAGGAAGGCCGATAAGAGTAGGTGGAGGAGATGTTGTAGGTGAAAACAATTCATATATCACATCTACTCTTGGTCTTTGCACCAATAGAAGCAACTACATATAACTTGTGCTTGTTTTTTCTTTTGTTGGTTTTCGTCTATACATGTCTCCTTTATGGTGAAGAGACTTTCATACTATTTTCATGCATGACATTTTTCTCTTTTCCCATCCAGATAAAACAATAAAAAACCTATGGGTTGTTAAATTTTTTTATTTATTTTTAGATGGGGAAGTAACAACCTCTCTAGATATATGAAACAACCTGCGTGCCATATATATCAGAAACCCATAACTTAGACTAGGATTGAGATATCTGGAGACCACAAGAAACTGGAGCTAGAATCCTACACTCCAATGTGATGCCTATCCTTTCAGCCTTACTATGATGAATTATGCCGCTAGAGACTCAAACCTGGGTGGATGGGGTGGAAAACCACCATCTCAACCTCTCGAGCTAAGAACCATTGGGTGGTTAAATTTGAATCATTATTCTATAGAGGGTAATTGGAACACCATCCCTAAAATTTACATCAATATGTTAAAATGAACTTGCTTGATAAACATATGAATCCATGTGAATTTTGGGCATACCCCAATAATTTCCCATTTATTTCTCTTGACATAGCTTGTTCGAGTAGTAACAAGGAACACTGTCTAGATTGTGATATATCTAACCATAGAGTTCTCTTTTCATGGGTTCACATAGGTACCGATGGATGAATAACCTATGGATGCATGTTATAGAATGCAATTCATGTAAGATTAATTTGTCTTTTTTTACTTGAAATCTATTTGAAAACAAATAAAAGTATTTTAATCTTTGGAATTTTAAGTTAAATAATAATAAAGAGGACATATTTTATACACCAAAATTGTGAATGTTCAATTTATTTAACAATGTAATAATACATATATAAATAAATAAGAGTTTGTTTTGAGATAGATGTGTTATCTTGACACATTAAAAATTTGTTCAAAACATTGAAACCACACAAAAGAATCAGGAACTTATTATACTGTAGGGCCTAACATCAACCTAAATATAAACATTGAGAAATAAGCCATTTTATGAACATACAAAAGATAATCGTATATGTGACTAATTAATTTTCCCTACACATTTCTCTAGGGTCATGAACATACTTGGTGTCTTCATATACATCTTCAAATTATGGATCCAACATTCATCTTGGATATTCATACTTTTCATTTTATTTGTTAGAATAATGAACTTTAACAAAATGGTTGCACTCTCATATTAGGTTAACTAAGCTCAATACAATTTTTAAGTTTTGACTTCAAGATATTTTTATCATCAGCATCAAAGTTTTACATCAACATGTACACATGGCATTTGATCTAAGGATCTAATCATGTTACAAAAAAACATAAGGCTTTCCTACAATACCTTTTTTCCTATCAAGCTAACCATGGCCAATTATTAGCCACAATGGAAAGTAAATTCAATTTGTTCTCGAAGTCACCCACCCAAGGGATGCGAGTTATAAGACTCATTGAAGAAGTTGATATCTACCACATGTCCCTAGCCACACAAAATTATAATTGCTTTCAATAACATATATACATCGAGTGCATGTTTTGTTGTATTCCAATCTTTCACCAAATCCAAAATACTACAAGCAATAGAAGATAAAGAAACATATGAAGAGAGAGTACATGAGGGAGGCATCATTGAAGTAGTGGCTAAGTGGAGTGAAGCCCCATCAATTATCATAGGAATAGTCACAGTGAGGTTTGGAGCTGAAGCCATCGAGACAGTAGGGGCAGTCGAGATAGCTTCAGAAAGGATAGGAGGAGCCATCACCATTGGGACAAAGCCTTTATCTTTCATCTTGGGAGACGAGGGCTTGTACTTGCATTTCTTGCCATGGAACCAAAGTGGATCGTCTGTAGCATTGTGGCTATTCTTGTAACATTTGCAACATCTAAAGGGGGTGCCCTCAGTCTAAAGTCTAAGGATACGTGATGTCTTGATGTTAGAGTTTCATTTCACCACTTAAGTTGACTTTGATATCCATATTTACCAATACCCTTTCCACCTTCATCTCAAAAAGTCCTTGAAAGTGAGGTTGACCTCCAACTATTCCCCCAACTTGTTCCCAATTTCCCTAAGAGCACACTCTGACCAAAATTGTACTTTTAGTCCTAGAAGTCCAACCTAGATAGGGGCCTTGTCTAGTCTCTCACGAGTGGGATAAAATAGAGGGGTCCAATGATTAAGCCTGAAAAGGGTGGAGTTGATACTCCAAACATTATTTAGAACCCAATGAACCTCTTCAGACTTGTTAAAAAATAAAATGAGCCAATCCTTACCAGTATCTTGAAAGTTAGAAACTGGTTGATGTGATCACCTCACTCCTTTGTCATCCATTCTAATATTGTCTTCCCGTTAAAACGATGGCCATGAGAAAAACCCACCAATGCAAACTCAAAAATTTGAATGACTTTGTGATTCTTTGTCCCGTCACCTAGAATAAAGGAGAGTTGGCCCTTCTTTTCTTTCACAGAGGGTTTGTTTAATTTTTTAGTATATGATCGAGGGTCAAGCTTGGGGGAATGAGTGGGCTCCCATGGAGGGGGTTTTGTTATCAAGAGGCATCAATGAGATCAGTGGGGGGAATGTGAGATATGAAAAAGGAATGGACACAAGATTTCCAAGTGGAGGAGAGATTTCCGAAGAACTAGAAGGAAAAAAACCTTCAAAACCAACAGGTGAGATAGATAGAGACAGAGGTGAGGAGGGGCAAGAGAGCCCATCCACAGTAAGGGTAGTCAGTTCTATCAACGACAGTGGAAGATTGTTGCAAAGGTAGGGCTTTGTAATGGAAATCAGTAACCCATGAGGAGCAGTATACCAGGTAGATAACCCCAAGGAGAAAACCACGACTAGTGGCCCATAAGAAAGTAGATCATTTAAAGTAGACAAGATGGGGGGAAAAGGTGGAAATGAGAAACCCTCCAAGAAATGCAAACCCCAGTTGACAGAAGACTCCAAAAAATCATTGATGCTAGTGTGAGAACCCAAATATCCAACTATACCCATGTTGTTGCTTTGAATAGAAGCCCACTAATGAAAACCTTTAATGATTAAATCTCCAAAAAGAGGTAAGACCCCATCAGCAAGTGGAGCCACAAAATCATGTACCATACTTCCTTCAGTCCCCGATATACCAAGTGAAGCCAAAAAACCCTATTTCATGCTTCCTTCAAGCCTTATCTTCCAATTGGAGTCACAAAACCATGTTCCATGCTTCCCTCAATCCCTAATCTGTAACTTGGCATCGCAAAAATTGTGCATTCTGGCACTGGGTCCTCTCAATAATCATCCACCTAGATATCTTCCATGATAGTGGCCCAAACCCAAGGAAAACACAATTAGAATATTGGAAATAGGTGTCAGCCAGAAGGGGGGAAGAAGTTGAACCACAAGCTTATAGAGAATGTGGAAGGATGTGTGACCTTGATGTGGGAGTTGTGTTAGTGTGCACAGAGACAAAGGTGCCCTAGTTGCGTAGGTTGAAAGGTTGCAACTTCCTCTATCGAGCCATGGCTCTCACGACTTCCAATATTTGACAGAGTACAAAACTATTTCACAAAATCCAATATGGCTCTCATGACTTCCATTAAGGGATCTTGAAGAGGTGTCTTGGGAAGTTTTAGTGTTCTTGGATAAATGCCTAACCCTCTAGACTAGTAGCTTAATCTAGAAACAATAGTACAAAGCATTCTCTACCTTTCCTATAAACAATAGATAAAATAAGAGAACAAAGAACCTACTTGTAGCTTCCGCTTGTTCCTTATCTCCCTTGACTGATTATGTTGCTCCTTCCCGTACTTAAGCCACTTGAGAAGTACCTGCACACAGACAGAAACAAGAACCCATCAAAGCATATGATAATGATCTATTGATTAAACATAGCATGGAATCAAGTACATGATAAGCATATGAAAGCATCAAAAGACAATACAAGCATATGGAAAAAGCTTTGAACACTTTATTAGTGAAAGGAAGAGTTACAACCCAATTTTCCTGATTCAGCATCACTCCTCCAGTTCAATCCCATCCTCTCCTCACAACAAGCAAGACACTTTGACATCATTACAATACTTGCAATCAACTCAAATCTCATACCAACAACATCTCCCTACAATTCAATAATTTCCAGCCCCTGATCACTTAGATGAGTGGTCTTTTTATAGGTGAATGAAGGAAGTTATGCCATGAATGGTGATAATGAATGCCCTCCTAAATTTAGAATTCAGTTCCATGGAAGAAGGGATAAGGGGATTGATGTTCCTTAACTCCCTTCCTCATCCAAATACGAACTCAAAGGAGTGGATAGCCTTGAGAAACTTCTAGAGGCATCCAATGGATAAGGAATCTTTCAAACCCTCATGGAAATTCACTCAAATTCACCTAGCACAGGCCAAAGAGGGACCAAGTGCGCTACATAGCACCCTGACAGTGTATGGTTTGCATTGCAGCACACCCTAATGAAGGCCTACCTGCGCTGATCTTCTTAGAGGCAGTTTCTGGATGTTTTCAGTGATGGAACTTCTTGGGAAGTGAGGCATTCTGATGTTTAACTTCTTTAGGGCATGTAACAACTGCATTAGGGGTTGATGGGACCTAATAGTATTGATCTGTAAGTTGGGGTTGATGTGCCGAAATGAATCTGTAACAGTTGCCCCCTAAAGCATGAAGTCGTAAATATATATCGAGTGAAATGATTTATCATGTGGACAAGAGGTTTCGAAGCAGAAGGTGAATACATCAATTACAATACATATATCATGGTAATTTGACTTTTTCTCATGAACTTGCTGAGGGAAGGCATACCCATGCTCACCTTATAAACTTTCATTACATGTACAAATATAGTCATCTATAAATATAGACCCATGAATGGATGACCATCAATGTAAGGCCATTGTACATTTGATTTAGTACTCCTGAAAATATCGCAGCCCGAATGGATAAAACTAGATCTAGGGTCTTCAATCACGTTTATTATTTCGCTCAAGTACAAGTCTAACCATGTGAATAGATGTTTTGAAGTCGAACATGGGAATACATCGTCTGATTACCAGCCAATGATGTAAGCCATTAACAGACGCGAGAGGAATCACCGATAATGATAATGACCCTCAAGGTACTACAGTACATTTCACATGGTGTGAATAACTGATTTGATGTTGAACACCATACAAAGTCTTTCGGTCGAAGGCCAGTGATGTCAACCTATCACTAGAAGCGAGAAACTTGCCATTGATGTATGCAAGCCTCAAGGTACTGAAGGGGTGTTTCTATGTAAAATTCTTGGATAATGAGCTGATGTCGACAAGAAGCGACTCGTCGCAGGAGGGCCTTGATGTATCCCACATCAAGGACACGAAATGAGGTAAATGATTTTGGAGATGAGAATCGACTTATGACACAAGGTTCAAGAATGGCAGTCATGAAAATGAAGGTGTATGGTATCGCAAAGGATTAAGTTTTGAACTGAATGACTTCTCTTTAACATGTCGGCGACACTAAGATGAATTGATTGCATTGACCCACAATGGTATGATAGACCAATGGTGTGATAACCATCAAGCTAAATGACCCAGCACACATAATCACCGTGATGAGGTGAAAGTGTCATGTTCAAGAGCGACTTGCTACCATAAAGTTTTCTCAGCTTTTTCCATTTTCCCCAGTCACTGTTGACCAATACCTCTTTATTTTTATCAAGCTTGAGGAGGATAACATATGCTTGTTGTATAATTTCACCCTTCAGGCAAATCCATCGCTATTTGATGGTTTAACGAGTCTAGCGAAGATGAAACTCAACCTTGTCTAGATGGACAAGTTTGTCACTATTTGATGTTTTTAACTAGTTTAATGACAAAGATGACTTGGTCCTTTTCATGTTTAGAGAGTTTGAAAAGGGACAAAAAGGAAACTCCACAAGTTCTTTTTTGTAAAATAATCTCTCAAGTCCAAAAAAGCATAAAATAATACAAGACAGATGTCATTTCCAATCCTTTAATGAGCTGGAATAGACAAGCGCTCGACAATATTTTCATATTTAGAGAGTCTGAAAAGAGTTTAAAGAGGACTCCAAGGGGGTTCCTTTTTCGTTTTTAACAAAGCTCGAAAAAGAGACAAAAGTTTGCTTTGTGGTCAAAGATGTTCAATTTACCCTTGAGCACATAAAATTCTACTTTTCAACTATTAAACCTGTTCAAAACTCCATCAAAGTGGATTAAAAGTACCTCCTCATGGATAAGATGAATAAAAACTAATGTTTACTCAATTAATGTGCAAGAAATAAACATAAAAACAAGTTTTATCATTCATTTTTACCATTTCACTTTTACCCTTTGACTTTGGTGCTCTGAAGCAGTTTTCTACCTCGAAGTTCACTAGCTGATTACGGAGGATTCAGTGGAACATTTCTCATGCCGTCTGGACCAGGTAGGAGCTATCTCTGTTCTCTTTCATTTTATTCCATTTATTTTCAGTTTTAAGCAAAAATTTTGGGTTTTAAGGCCCCCAGGGTCTCATTTTTCAAACTCTGGATCAACGCACCCTTTCAATATCGAAAGGTGTGCTGCACTGCACACACCTAGAAGCATGTATGCATTATAGCGTACTATCTCTAAGGGAGGGGTGCGATGGGCACAAAAACAAAATTTTGACAACTGTTTTCTCCCAAATTTTCCACTGTTTTTTGCAAAAAATGGATCCTAATTTGTCTAATGGTTGCATTGCAGACATTCATTGGATCAAAATGGTGATTATATGGAAAGAACGAGAGCATGAAGAACAAGATATGATTGCCCTAAATAATCATAGAACAGTTGATGCCCTAAGGAATTGTGGGTTACTCAAGTATTTTCAATTATCTAGCATGCAACAACAGATTGAGCTTTTACAGTTCCTTGTTCATTCTTGGGATCCTACTGATTAGGTCTTTCATATTAGGGGCAAAGTGATCCCTTTTACCATCGACATATAATTTCTGACTGGACTGTCGAGGCGGGGTGTCCCCATCTCACTATCAGGATTTACCAGAGGAGGTGAATCAGTCAGAGACTATATACGACAGTTCTTCCGGGAAGGAGCTCAACCTAGCAGAGATGGAAGGATTAACATCAGTGATGTTAGTTATTTACCGTTGAGAATGATCATTTTTACCCTCGCCAAACTGGCTGGTAGCGCGACATTACACTTGGAAAACAGGTCATATATGTAGTATGCTTTAGAGTGTTTGGAGCCAAAAGTGTTCAACTGGTGTGAGGTAGTTCTTTCATCCATGAAAGAACAACTAACCAAGGTAAAGAATGGAAAGACAAAAAAATTTGGCTATGGGTCCATCTTAGTTTCTTTTGCCTTGGAGAGAATTCTACTCATGCAGCCACAACTCATCTCACTGGGAGTACCTAGACCTAGAGACCCATGGATGCAGAGGTGGGTAGATCTTATGGCTAGGCATGCTGTCCAGTCATTGATCTCATTTAGCCTTGCTTTCTTTGAGTGGTTTGACCGACAGGACATGGCCTTCACAGAATATCCATATTCAGGAATGGATTTTAGTGGTGATCCAGATCTGATGTTACTGTTTGGAGCGCAGTGGAGTGCTATTCGTAAATTGTTTGACCAAAGTGTTGTTTTTTTTTGTCTTTAAAGTTTCTACTTTTTTGTGTTTTTTTATTATTGCCAAGACTAAAAAAAGGATTTTTTTTATATGTATGTAGATGTTGGACCTGTCCCGACCTGTGGGACACCAACAAGAGGCAGGTGTGCCAATACAAAGAGCTATTGGGAGATAAGTTCTCTGAGACTTGGATTTAGCAAAGACATTGGTCGAGATACAAGATCACATAGAGGGTTTGACCCTAGGTATTCTGGATGTCCAGATCGAGGAGTTACCTATGTGATTGCAGCGCCACACCATTGGTGTGCCGAGTCGTTGGATGAGACTCCTACGCATGATAGCACATGTTGTGACTTGTTATCATGAGTAGCACTAGTCTACTTGGATATTTTCTGCATACATTTTTTAGTTTTTTGGGTCAGATGACCAATTTTTGTCTTGGACACAAACTGTTTGTAAAAGCTTTTATACAACTATCCATTTTGCTTTCAGAGTTTTATTATGGTTAAGTGATGCAATCTTATTCAATTGATGATGTGAATTGAAAATACTTACTTTACATATGTCGCAAATGTCTATTTAACACATAATTCGCTAGAGAATCAGTTAATGTGTTTGGATTTCTGGAAATATGCTGATATTGAATAAACTCAAAATACCTTTCCAAAATACGAACTCTAAGGAACATGCAATGAATTTCTGGGTTTTGGATGGTATGGACGCTAGTAAGTTGTAGTGCAACAAGTTGTGGGTCTAGCCCAATGATGATTTGGTGTATGCCAAGTGAAATGGCATTAGAGAGGAGTTCAATCAATGTGCTATACTCAGCGATATTGTTTGTTGATCATCCAATACATATCCCTATAAAACTCACTAACTCGTCGCTTGGAGCGAAAATGGCCTTTGTTGTAGAAAATAAATTCTGCGTACTACGACTAGCTCCATCAGCATAACCAACAAATGGTTCCGAAAAGTTTGACATCTGCAACAAATGCGAAGTGGATTAATTAACCAAATAAGAACTCTAAAAGAAACACACACACACATGCAATAAAAGCATATATATAATGAGTTTTACTATACTTAACTAAGCATAGTAACGTTTAAGGTACAACCCATTTCGGGGCTGTGACAATGGAATCCCATCATAGTCCACTAACTCGTAGGCACCTTTCGGCAACACAAGCTTAAAAATATAAGGGCCCATCCATAGTGGTTTAAATTTTCCCACTCCAAGTTTATCAGACTCCTGATCGTAAAGGAAGACCAGGTCACCTTCTGAGAAGACACGAGGTTTGGCATTTTTATCATATTACGCCTTGATGCATTTCTTATGTGCCTCATTAGCCACTGAGACATCACGACGGGTTTTATCTAGATGGATTAACTCCAAGAAACGTGCTTCTTCTTCAAAAGCGTCAAGTAGCAAGTCAATTGCGAGTTTGAGAGATGAGATTTCACATTGGATTGGCAAGACTACGTCCAAACCATACACCAAATGGAAGGGTGTAAATCCGGTGGCATTTCTCACCAAGGTTTGATATGCCCACATAGCTAAGTACAGGATTAAATGCCAATTCCTTTTATGAACTCCAATCATTCTTTGCAACATGCGCTTAAGGACTTTGTTGATAGCCTCAAATTGTCCATTAGCTTGCAGGAAGTATGGAGTAGAACTATCATGTGACAGTCCTAATTTGGCAGCTAATTCAACCATCATGTGATTGTGAAAATGCCACCCATGATCTGTAACTGTGGCTTGTGGTACACCAAACCTGGAAACCACATGGTTGAAGAAAAAAAACAGTTGTTTCGCTACTGTTGTTCAATGTTGGCATTGCCTCGGCCCATTTGGTAAAATAGTCAATGACGACTATAATATACCCATGCCCCCGGGCTGAGGTGGGGTTACATGTCATAAATTCAATGCCCCATTTTGCGAATGGGCCAACAGCAGCGACTGGGTGCAGTGGTGCAGGTGGTAATTTGGATTTACAGTCAAATATCTAGCAAGCATGGCAACTTCTGATAGTAAGAATGCAATCTTTGAATATGGTTGGCCAGAAGTAACCAGCACGTAGAATTTTTTGTGTAGTTGCATAACCAGATAAATGCCCCCAAATAGCACCTGAATAACACTCATTCAAATATTTTTCGGCCTCCTCATGAGTAAGGCACCTACATAAAATCGTATCGACACCACAATGATAAAGTGTATCACCAATCATTAGATAATCTTTGGCTTGGTATTGAGTACATAGATGTTCAGAGTGAGAGGTATTAGGCTGAAAAGCTTAGGTCTGGAGATAGATCAGTATATCTCCATACCATGGATCACTTGACGAGATAAGAAAGAGAGACTCATCCAAGATTGATTCTTCTAATGTTAAATCATTAAAGGATGAGGGAATATAGCAAAGTAACTCAGCAAAGACAAGAGATTTCTTTGATTTAGATTGGATAGATTCCAAATCAAACACCTGCAAGATAACTATCCATTTAGAATTTTTGACCCCCAACAATTGACATGACAAAATGTATGTCATAGGGTTGCAATCCGATATAATGGTAGTTCTACGGAGGAGGATGTAATGACGAAATATTTGCACAGCTTGAATGGTTGCCAAGGCTAACTTTTCGACATGTGAATACTTAATTTCTGTGTCATTGAGATTATGACTCAAATAGTAAATAAGATGTTCAGTTCCAATTTCTTCTTGGACTAAAACCATACCAATGGTTGTATCTGCAGTGGCGAGATACAGGTAAAAGTCCTTTTGATAGTTTGGGGCATACACTAAGGATGCTCTAATCAGGGAATCTTTGAGAGCATCAAAAGAAGCTTATGCAACTTGGTTCCAATGGAAGGGTACCCCTTTCTTCAATAGACGCGTAAAACCTTTAGCCAATTCAGCATAGTTTGGAATGAACCTCATCAAAAAGTTTGCCTTCCCTTGAAGTCTCTGTATCTCTAACAAGTTTGAAGGTGGAGGCAAGTCAAGGATTGCCTGAAACTTAATGGGATCAAGTCGAATTCCATCTTTTGAAACTACGGGTCCAAGCAATCAACCAGAGCCAACACAAAACACACATTTATGTGGATTGAGTCTTATCTTGTAGTGTCGACACTGTAAGAAAATTGCTCTTAAATGTTGCGGGTTATCAATCCATTTTTGTGAATGAGCAGGCAAATCATCAAAATAAGGTTGAACAATGTGCTTGATGTCATGGAAGGCATAATTAATCTCCCTCTGAAATGTAGCCCCTGCATTCTTCAAACCAAAAGGTAACTTTCGATAGGCGAATGTGCCCCATGGACACATAAAAGTGATTTTCAATTGGTCCTGTGGGCGGATATTAATTTCATAGTAGCCAAAAAATCCATCCATGAATGAAAAGATTTCACATCCGGCACATTCGTCAATAATCTGGTCAATAAAAGGTGTAGGATAATTGTCTTTTGGACATGCTTGGTTTACATCCCTATAATCGACACACACTTGAATTGTCCCTTGTTTTTTCATCACCAGAACAATATTAGATACCCAATCAGTAAGAGGTATAGGAAAAATGAAGCCAACACGCAAAAGTTTTTCAACCTCTGCTTTAATGGCAGCGACTTTCATAGGATGAACAGGTTGAAGCCGTTGTCGTACTGGTTTGACACCAGGGTACATTTTAATCTCATGTTCAACAATACTTGAGTCAATTCCCAGCATATCCTCGTAAGACCATGCAAAAATATCTCTAAATTCACGAAACAAAGCACTGTAATTATCAAGTTCCAATGGAGAACAGGATTTTCCAACATGAATGTTTTCCACAATGTCAGGCTTGGTCGAAATGTTTATAGAAATTGTTACTTCTATGTTTGACAAATTACGCTCAGAATCTACAGTATTTACAAAATATGACAAGAAATCAACGATCGATGGGTGATTTAGCTCATTTGAATAATCTTCAATGTCATCTGGAAGGTGGGAATGATGATGATAATCCTCCCACAATGCCTCTCCTATCATCATTGTTTTAATGATTCCTTCATCTGTAGAATGTATACGTGAAAAAGGATCTGAAGAGGTACCATATTCTAATGATCTATCTACCCATACAATTGTTGAGTGTGCATTAGGGTTTGCCACACAAGCTCGAAAGATTGATTGCTATGATGATTCAATGGGGCTTAACGAAAACACCTCACTATTACCATCAATTTCAAAGTAGTTGGAAATCCTCTTAAAATCAGATGATGTAGAAGAAATCATGTTGCAAGTCTCTAATCTTGGCACTTCCGCCAAATTATATGGTGACGGGAGGGTAAAGGTGCCCATTAGGGAAGGATCTTTAGGGAGACCTACTCCAACACTTTGAAGTGACAGTGGGGGTTCGTGTATCAATGGGATAATTCCCGTAGCCTGTGAACTATTGGCAAAGAAGACCAACTGATCAATGATTATGATTCCACCCTTGAAAGGGAATGCAATTGTACGAAAGTATATGGAAACAATAACAGCCATAGCATATACCCAAGGCCTTCCTAGTAAAATGTTATAATCGAGGGGGCTGTTAACTACCTTAACATCAACAGTAACTATTTTTCCCCCTAGTTCGATTTGTAAGTTACTCAAAATCCCACATGGAGTATATGTTCTTCCATTAAAGGCTTTTAACGTAGTTGCTGATTGTGACAATGGCAGTGAGCCAAGTGTTTTCTAGCAGCATGCAAGTAGATGCCCCCTAATCAATAGTTCGATGAACATTCTTATTGAGATCTTTTACTTGGATTAGGAAAGCTAATTGTGCCAGTAACTATGGTGAATATCCCACATGGTTAAAAACTACAAGATTTGAATCCATAGGATCTATTTCACCTATTGCTGATAATAAAGCTTGTTTCTGGGAGGGACAATTTTGCAACCTCAAGTGTCGACATAGCAGAAGGTGATTGAGCCAGATCTTCCACTATATTATAGTTTTGAGCTGCTCGAGCACGAGGTTTGAATGTTGATTTGTGCACAACTCCCTTTGGTGGTTTTATTGTCAATTCAAGTACAACTGGTGGAAAAACTTTAGATGAAGTCGAGGTTGAATTACTAGGTTGATCAGTGGCCTGATTATTCGATGATGATGGATTTCCATAATATTTGTTTCTTGTCGACCCCAAAACATCGTTTTTTGGCTTTGTGATGGATAACATGAGTACTTGGGATGTGGAAGCATGGTCAGTTGCAACCAGATGTGTGTCCGGGGTTGGAAACAGATCTGTCAACACTGCTGATGTGGTTGAAGTCTTTAAACGTTTATAGACCTCAGAGCGATGTGGACAATCTCTTGTATAATTCTCGTCATTATATATCAGACATGGATAACAAGGTTTCCTGGCCGCGGTGGAGGAATCAATTTTCTTGTTTATTTTTGTTATTCTTCCCCTTTTTCTACCTCCTAGTTGCTTTGGATTTTTTCCTTTGTCAGATGACATGACATTAATCTCTAAGGCAAGAGTGTTTTCTGATGCATTTGTAGTTTGATTGGAAACAACAAGAGTTTGACCAGATGGTCTTCCTATTGCATGTGTGCTTGAAGAACTGATCACACTGTCACCGGCATGAGAGTCCTTACTCGATTATGGAGGTGGTGGAACAGTGAAAGCTGGTCTAGGTGGATTGGGAATTTTATCATAGAGCGTGCCGGATTGTGTGTAAATAAAATCCAAGTATTGGGCATCAGCAATGACTTGCTCTTCTGTGACAACTCCACCTTTTGCCACATCCTTGGTGATTGATGGCAACAATTACTTTATGAACCACTCATCTAAAAGCTGATCAGGAACATATGTCTTAACCATTCAACGACGATGCTACCACTCATGAATATGATCTGATATATGGGTAGCAGTAGTATGTTTAAAGTTGGTCAAGAGCTCTGTTCCAGTCTCGTATCTGATAAGTAACTGGAAGTGGGTCAAAAAGGTAGTGGCTAAAGTGGTGAAGTTACCTAAATATTAGCAGCTAGACCAGTAAGTGTTCTTTGGAAAAGACGAAGTCTAATCGAATCATCATTCAAAGTGTTGGATGAACACCATAAATGAAAGGTCATAACATGATTCGATGGGTCTTCTCTAGGATTTCCGTTAAACTTCGGAATATCAGATGGTAACTTATGCGGAATTACCAGCCACCAAGGTGCATATGAGATTGAATCATTGGTAAGCCAGTTTAAATCTGGTAATTCTAAAGTTGCTACGAATGGCAACTGTCGATTCAAGTCAAGTTGAACATACCCAGGATATGATGGAATTGCCTGTGCAATAGGTCTTTATAGACCAACATAAGGCATCTGCATTTGGTAACCTTGGTATGGTTGTTGAACAAAACTAGTATAAGGTGGTTGTTGATAACCATGTTGAATTTGTGGTTGTCCATAACCTGCAAAGCCTTGTTTCCCAGGACCTTGGTAAGCTTGAGATTCACCAAAACTAGGTTGAGCTTGTGAACCAAGTCCAAATTGAGGTTGGAACTACTGGAACTGGGGTTGTCAGAATTGTGGCAGCCACAGTTGTTGAACCAACTATTGTGGACTTAATTGTTGTTTCCCAACAATGAAAGGTTGACCAGGTTGTGAATCAACCATACCTGTGTAAGCCTGGGTCAATCCAAATAAAGGTATACTAACTTGAGGTTGTTGCTGAACTCTAGAAACAAGTGGTTGTTGTATAACAACTTGAGAAACTTGAACCTCTTGACCTGAAACTTGTGGTTGCAAGGGAGAAGGATCAGTTTGTACCAGTTGAGATACAATAATTTGAGATTGTGACTGTGGCACAGTAGTAATAATAGGTGTAGTAGGAATAGTTGGCACAGTTTGCATTGGTTGTGTTGGATACACAAGCCTTGGTTGAGTTGACATTGTTGGTTTTCATTGACAAACTCTAATTCCAAGTTGACTTGAATATTGTGGGAAATTACCATATGGTTTTCCTCCGAGATGAGGATACGATGAATAAGCATATTTCTCTCCATATGGTGGAAATCCAGTATTCAATGGATACATAGGTCTTTTTTGACTAGACTGCCTAGCCTGATACTGATGTGCATGATCAAACTGTTGATTTCCCATTAGAGAAGAACCAGGTAAAATCTTGGTTGAGGACATGGGTGATGACCATGGTGTAGAAAGAACCCCTGAGTGGGTTCCTGACAAGGATTGGTAGCCAATTGGGACATACGATTCACCATACAGGTGCGACTCAGGTGTGATAGAAAACATCGAAGGAGTTACAACAGAAGATTCTACTGCAGCTACATCAAATGATACAGTCTGGGATGTTAACAGTTGTTTGGCCATAGTTAACTGGCCCAAAAGTTGTCCTAAAGATTCGACGGGTACTTGAAAGGAAGCAGGATCAAATGAAGAAAAACAATCAGGAGTAGTAGGGTAAAGATAAAGCCCAGTTCCAAAGTGAAATGAGGTCCCAATTGTGGAATCTTCTACTAATTCCTTCTCTATGGAAATCAAATCTGGTGGAAGAACTTCACTGTCAGGTCCGTAAAAGATTTCTGGTGTTGATGAAAGAGTAGTTTCAACAGTTACTGATGTCTGAGGGGTAACAACTTTTGAATGTTGAAATTCGAAGTCTAGATGTTCAGGTAAATGATCAAAAGTTTCAAAGGGAGGTTCCTGAACAACTTCAGGTTCAAATGTAACTTCTATTTGAACTGGGATAGCTTCTGGACTAACTTTTGATTGAACAGATTCAAGTTCAAAAGCACTTTATTGTTGAAAAATTTCAAGTTGAGTATCAACTTGTTGTTGGACAACCTCGGTTACTGTTTCACTAAGATCAATGCTAATTTCCTCAAGTAATTGTGAAACTTCTTCTTTAGGAATGGATGTACTAGAAATAGTCGGAATAACTGGAGTCTTTTTACTTATCGAAATAGATGTTTCAGGTAACTCAGATGAAGAACTAGGAGTTCTTGATGTACTAGACTCAATTAAATGAGTCTGCTTTGTCTAAATTGGTGTCGCTTCGGGAGGCAAAGGCGGTTGTCTCACTGTTCTCTACGGATGACGAGGTTTGGGTTGATGTTCCTCCACGATTGCTGATTAATTTTATTATCAAAAAGAAATAAATAGAAAGGGGTAACTAGGCAAAAGGTTTACCAGGCAATTGTGAACTGCAGAATACCTCCTGGCAAACCAAGAAGTACAGGCATGAAATCTCCCTAAATAATATGTTCGGTGTATCACATTTGCAAGGTGGCCGAATCAGTTAATTAAGGATGGATAGCAACCTAGTGTTATCCTCCCATATATACCCGAAGGTGCATGGAGGCTCAGTCCGTATACGTGTTGTCTAATGCAAAACCACATAGTGAGAGCATTCCCATATACTTTACATATTGTAACACCGCCCTATATACCCGAAGGTACATGGACGAGCTACGATATACTCACATACTGGAATGAGGTATCACACTCGGGATGTATTACAGATAAGTTAGTGACAACTGCTTGGTTTAACGATGTCGTAACACGTCTCTAGCCTAGAACCACTAAATGTTTTTGTTAATGACAATGCTCCATTAGGTAAATTGATGTTTATTTTAAGTTGATCTTGCTTAGGAATTTGTCTTTCAAGTTCACCACGTGATGTATTCTGAAATTCCTAGGAATGCAACTATCACGATAAACATTCTTTCCATTCAGTTTTAACAATGAAAATCCTAGCTACTTAGGGATAGAGCAATCAGATTTTTTTTATTTTTATTTTTTTATCAAAGAGCAAAGAGCACAATCTAAATGCAAATTCCCTTCACTATTCCTTTTAGCATACACAAACTCTTTTCAATGCAAGATGCATGTATTTCTTTTCAATTTCCCTTTATGTGAATGATTCAAAAAGGAAAACTAATGCACAAACAATCAACAAACTCTTTTCATAAAAATGATGATTTTGCGACAATTTCTTTTCAAGGAAAGGAAGACTCTACGACACTTTCGTTTTCAAAGAAATGAGGAATTATGACACTTTCAATGAAAAGACTAATCATATGCACATATCAATCAATCGATCTTTCATAAATGAAGATTTGACGATAATTCAACTTTCGAAGGAAAAGATGATTTTACGACCCTTTCTTTCGCTAAAGATCAACCGATCAAAACTAACTTTCGACTATAGATTGAAAATGACAAAGTAAATCCATAAGAAACATTTATCAATCCTAGTCTAAGTAGGGCCAAATAAAGGGGATGAAAAACTATTTTCAGAGACAAAACATCATTGACATTTAGCAACTCATTCAAACCAGAGAAAATTGGAAAAAACTTTCAGTTCCTAGATGGGAAACTGACCCTTAAGGGATCAGCGCAGCTAGCAGTTAGAGACAATGTGCTGAATCACACTGGATCTATGCGGGAAGTGCACTGCAGTGCATTGTGTCCTTCATTGGACTGCGTTGGTGACAGTAAGCCATTCTAAAGGCAATTTTGACACTGTTCCGACTCAATTTTCAATGAAAGAAGACAGAAATTCAAACAATGACCACAAGTACAGTATGTAGAAATGTCTTAAGAGGTTGATGAGCTACTAAGACGGATGATCATTCCCCAATAGATTCGCCAACTTTTTTTTGGAAGTTTTAGTGTTCTTGGATAAATGCCTAACCCTCTAGACTAGTAGCTTAATCTAGAAACAACAGTACAAAGCATTCTCTACCTTTCCTATAAACGATAGATAAAATAAGAAAACAGAGAACCTACTTGTAGCTTCCACTTGTTCCTTATCTCCCTTGACCGATTCTGTTGCTCCTTCCCATACTTAAGTCGCTTGAGAAGTACCTGCACACAGACAGAAACAGGAACCCATCAAAGTATATGATAATGATATATTGATTAAACATAACATGGAATCAAGTACATGATAAGCATATGAAAGCATCAAAAGACAATACAAGCATATGGAAAAAGATTTGAACACTTTATTAGTGAAAGGAAGAGTTACAACCCAATTTTCCTGATTCAGCATCACTCCTCCAATTCAATCCCATCCTCTCCTCACAACAAGCAAGACACTTTGACATCATTACAATACTTGCAATCAACTCAAATCTCATACCAACAACATCTCCCTACAATTCAATAAGTTCCAGCACCTGATCACTTAGATGAGTGGTCTTTTTATAGGTGAATGAAGGAAGTTATGTAATGAATGGTGATAGTGAATGCCCTCCCAAATTTAGAATTCAGTTCCATGGAAGAAGGGATAAGGGGATTGATGTTCCTTAACTCCCTTCCTCATCCAAATATGAACTCAAAGGAGTGAATAGCCTTGAGAAACTTCTAGAGGCATCAATGGATAAGGAATATTTCAAACCCTCATGGAAATTCACTCAAATTTGCCCAGCACATGCCAAAGAGAGAACAAGTGCGCTACATAGCACCCTAACAGTGTATGGTTTGCATTGTAGTGCACCCTAATGAATGCCTACCTGCGCTGATCTTCTTAGAGGCAGTTTCTGGATGTTTTCAGTGATGGAACTTCTTGGGAAGTGAGGTATTTTGATGTTTAACTTCTTTAGGGCATGTAACAACTGCATTAGGGGTTGATGGGCCCTAATAGTATTGATCTGTAAGTTGGGGTTGATGTGCCCAAATGTATCTGTAACAGTTGCCCCAAAGTGTCAATGTCTGTCAATGCATGTCAAGGAGTACCAAGGAATGCTAGATAGGAGCACCAAGGTGTGCCAACACATGCTGGGGAGTGTTAGGCATGTTAATATGTGCTCAAGCATACTATGCATGCTAAGATGTTCCAAGGCATATTGCTAGGTTCCAAGGCATGTTAATGTGTGTTATTGCATGCCAAGTGGCAAGGTGTTTCAAGGAGTGTAGAGGAGTGTTAGCTCTCACTTATTATCATAATTAACCAACACTAGGTATCAATATGTGTCACTTTCCAAGTGTTATTGAATTTTAAGTGTCTAATATTCCTTTGTTACTTCTCTCCTACTTTCCAATAATTGATCTCAAATAACTTTAATCTTAAACCATGTCAAACCATGCCAACACATATCAAAGCATACCAAGGCATCTCAATGCATGTTAGGCATGCTAAGACTTGCAAAGTTCCAACACGTGCCAAGTGCTAATGTGCATCATGGAGTGTTATGCATATTATGGAGTGGTAAGTCATGTCAAAGAGTGCTAAGGTGTGCCAAAGAGTGTCAATGCATGCCAAAGAGTGTTAGGGAGTACTAGGGAAACACAAGTGGGCACTAGGTAAAAATGCATATAAATGAATGAATATGAGGGTGTGATAGGGAGTGTCAACAAGTTCTAGTCGTGCGAAGGAGGGAGTGACAAGGTATGCTAGGTAGTCGTAGGGCATGCTAGGGAATACTAGGGAATTTCAGTGTGTGCTAATATATACTAGGACATGTTAAAAAGTTCCAAAGTGAACTAGGGAGTTTCAGGGTGTGCTAATATATGCCAAATAGTTCCAAGGAATGCCAAGACATGTAAGGATGTGAAAAGTGCCAGGGTATGCCAACATGTGTCAAGGAGTGTCAAGGAAACAAAAGGGAGAATCAAGCTAAAATGAAAGGAAATGAACGCATAAGAGAGTTAATAAGTCAAGACTTTACTTTTTTCAAAAGTAGCATGCTAGGAACACTTACAAGATGTTCCAATACATGCCAAGTGCCAATGTGTGCCAAGTGCTATTGTATGTCAATGCATGCCAAGATGTTCCAGGGAATGCTATGGACTACTTGGTATGCCAACACATGATAGGGGAGTGTTATGTTGTGATAGGGAAGGCCAACATGTGCTTGGGCATCGTATTCATGGAAATATGTTCTAGGTACAGATATTTTCCAAGACATGCAAGGTGTTAAGGAATGTTAGTGTGTGCCAAAGCATGTTAAGGTGTGCCAAGAGTGTTGAGGAGTGCTAGGTTTCTCTCACTAATAGAATTTACAGAGCTTGATTATGTGTTAAATAATATGGTTCCTACACACATTAGTGGAACTTACTCTAAAGGGAATTTGCTAGATAATTAACCTAACAGAGATGAATTATGTGTTGACTCATAGGAAAACTATATTCTCATTACTTGAGGGAGATGATACATACTAATTACTCCTTAACAAATTGATTGACTCTAAGTACTATGGCCTTGGACATATAATGAAAAATACTCCATAACAATGGTCTTAAATCATCATTTTTTGACAAAAAGCACAACAAAAGTCACATAGCATCATAAAAAACTCATGGAATGATCAATTATGATGAACATTTTTTGACCATCATCAAAAGTAACCAAAAAGAGCATTGGTGAGGGCCATTAAAACATTGTCACTAGAAGTGTCACCAAAGAGAGAATCAATGATGGGACTTTAACAACCCTCAATAAAAGTTTCATTGAAAATGGCTTTGGTGACAAACCTTAAAGGATTGTCACTATATGCACTTACAACAACACTTTTTTAATAGAAGTCATGATATGAAACATTGGTGACAAAACTTAAAGGTCTGTCATAGGCATGACCCTCACCAATGACCTTTTTTGTTGCAGTGTTTAAATCCTAAACCAAAGGAACTAGTAGTTACGAAATGAGAGAGAACAACCAAACACTAGAAAACCATCCAATAACATGATCAATCCAAAAAATGATTAACTTGAAATATGATGCTTCATTGTTACATAAAATTCATATTTATACATATAATTTATTCTAGAAAAACCTAGGATAACTTTGTCAAAATAGTGAAAGAGGAACTACCTAGATTTAACTAACTAACATAACTAAGCTCTTCTAGAGCCTTCTACATAAAGAAAAATAGAAGGAAAATTTATATTATCTAACACTCTCCATTAATTTTTAATATTACAAATATCAACACAAATAACACCTAAGTGTTATTCAAAATGGTCTAATGCCAATGGCTTGGTGAAAATGTACACCAATTAGCCTTAAGACTTACAAAAATCTAGAATATTGTCACTGTTAACAAGCTCGTGAATAGGATTATAGTGAGTGTCAATGTGTTTAACTTTGAGATGAAATACATGATTATTGAATAGTGCAATGGTTGAACCATTGTCACAATATATGGGTTTACCAAGTCATATCTTCTATTTTTATGGTTGTGAGTGATTGCATTTTTGTCTGTTCTCTATTTGATGAATTTTCTATATTTCATACATAAGCATAATATTATAATTACATAATATAAAAATCTAAAGAAAAATCAATCCTCATAGTGTAACTTTTAGATTTTTAAATACACTTTAGTAGATATGTTGTGATGAGCTTCCTAATGGAATATCCATGGAAACTTAAAGATCATATTCGTATCAAAGTAGGTTTATCTGGCTATATTGTGGGGAGTAGCAAGGGATCCACATTAATTACGTAAAAATTCATAAATCCCTAACCATGGCCAATGAATCTATTAATAAACCTCAATATCCCATAGAGGAGAGGTTTGTGTAGCTACAAGCACAAGTCATAGATATAAACTATAGTGTGAACCTCTTCATGGTGGCCTTGAAAAACAAGCTTGGGTTGTTCGAAGAAGATGGAGGTTTAAATGTAGAGGTCACATTAGAGGGGAAATTGAAGGACCAGGAAGAACCAAAGAGGGAGTCTAAGAAAGAACCTGAAAAGGAACAACCCATTTTAGGTGACGTGGACCATTCACAATCCCTACTCAAGATAGATTACATGGTTGAAATCAAGCCATATCAAGGGTATACTGACACTTTGAAGTTAAACCACTAGTTGCAACAATTAGAAGTTTATTGTAGTTTTCATCATACAAGGGAATAACAAAAAAAATCGTTGTATTGGTTGAAATTAAAGGGTCATTCCCTATGCTAGTAGAAAAGCCACACGGAAACCCTAATTTTAAAGGGAGATCCTCTAGTGACTAAGTGGCACGATTCAAAAACTCTCATAAATTTACAATTTTACATTATCAGAAATGTAGAGGACTAATGAATCCAGTGGCATTACCTCATGTATAGACAGGGATAGAATGTATAGGAATACACCAAAGAATTTAGAAAGATTTCCATAATGTTAAATATCTCCCCAAAGAATACATGCATACTCCTTAAGTAAATGGGGGTTCTATAGAGCCATTTTCAAAAGAAAGTGATGGTTTTCAAACCAAGGATGATGGATGAGGCTTGTGTATAGGCACAATTCCTAGAGAATATAAGCCATAAAAAAGGGAAATAAAGTGGGTTATGGCAGAAGGAGCACTAAGCATCTTCCAAGGAGAGGCAGAAGAACTGGAAAGAGAGAGAAGAAAAAATATAGAAACTACAACACACTAGGCAAATATCCCAACAACCACGACAAACATTTTGACATTGATGGTCATACAAAGGAGAAGTGTTGGAAGTTGCGTCCAAAGTTTATCCTAAAGAAGCAAAAGAAATACAATGAGAAGAAAAATATCATGGTCACAAATTCGAGTAATTAAGTGAAAAGAACCTTGGATGTGGATGAGAAGATTTTCTATACATCTGTACAAAAGGGGGTGAATATGAGTAGCCTTCAACAATAGGAAGAGAAAAAAATGACTATACTCTTCCATTTAAATATATAGATGGAGACAAAAAATGATGCTCTATTTGACTCAAGCTCACAGGTGAATTTAATAACAATAGATCTAGTCAAGAAAATATGAATGGAGACTCAAAAACATCCCATCCCATATCCATTTGGATGGGTCAAGAAGGAAGAAAAGATAAAGGTAACCATAAAGTGAAAAATCAAATTTGTTATTAGTGTTGATTTTATTAATGAAATAGAGTTGGATGTAGTTTCACTTGATGTATATGGAGTTGTATTTCAGAGTCCCTATATGTACATGTGGGACGTGATATTCATGTGGAAAGCCAGAAAATACTACCTCATCAAGAACAAAAAATCCTTCACCATCAATGTGCACAAGGGAAAGTTCAAGATCTCGCTAGTAAGTGTCAACTAGGTCAAAAGGTTGATCAATTCTAGAAAGAAGCATATTTTGTTATTTTTAAGAGAAAATCATTTTGAAGAAGATTCCAGGAGAGATAAGTACTTCCTAGAGGGGTGTACTAAGGAATATAAATAACAATTGGAAGATTTTCTATTGGGGTGTAGATGTGCGTTATAGGAGCCTAAAGGGCTACCACCCAAGAAGGAAGTGGATCACAAGATTGAGCTATTACCAAAACCTTTGTTCCCAAACATTGGGTTATATAGGTATAGGGGAAAATGAGGTGAAGAAGTAGTAGTAGAAGCTATTGGAACATGGTATTATTTGACCAAGTACCTCACCATGTGGGTCATCCATTATAATTATTCCTGAGAAGGATGAGACTTAGTGGATGTGCTTTCATTATAGGTTGTTAAACAAAATTACACTTAAGAACAAATGCTCGATAACCAGGATAGATGACTCTATTGGATCAATTGCAACAAGCCAAATACTTCATCAAGTTAGACTTGAATTCAAGATATCACCAAGTTCGGGTCAAAGAGGACAATACCTATAAGACCACCTTCAAACCAAACAAGGTTTGTATGAGTGGTTTGTTATGTCATTTGGCCTATACAATACACTATCCACGTTCATGAGGTTAATGAATGATATACTATGCCTTTTCATAGATTAATTTGTTTTTTTTTTATTTGGATGATAGATTGGTATATAATGCCACCTGAGAGGAGCACATCTTACATTTAATGTAGGTGCTAGAGGAATTAAAAAAGTATCTCCTGCTAAGAAATCTCAAGAAATGTGAGTTTTCATAACAATATTTGGTGTATCTAGAATATGTGATAGGTGGAGAAGAGATGAAGATAAATCCTACCAAGATGGAGACCATCATGAAGTGATCAATTCCTAGTGATGTTTTGAGGTAAGAGTTTCCTTTGGGTAGCATAATACTTCAATAGATTCATGGCCTCTTTTTAGTAGCAGCAGCGACACTCCATGCCACAAAAAAGAGTGGGAAGAGTTTCCAGTGAGGAAAGGGTCAACAGAGGACCTTTGAGGAGTTAAAGAAGAAGGCCAATCAATCTCCAAATCTGGCATTTCCAAACTTGCAAAATCCCTTTGAAGTGGCGATAGATGCAAGTGTGCATGTTATGGGAGTAGTCTTTATGCATGAAGGGTGGTATGGTACCTTTTAAAGCAATTCATGGGGTATTTCTCCGCTACCTTACTTACAACAAGGAGATATAAGCCTTGGTGTAAGTTTTGAAGAAGTGGAAACACTCTCTAATGGAAAAGGAAATAGTAGTCCACGTAGATCACCAACCACTATAGTACATAGAGGCCTAGAGTGAGCTACATGAAACCGGGCATTATAAGTGGATGGGGGTTTGTAGCACTTTCATTTAGTGATATTAGTATAATAACAGTAGCACAAATAATTTTGTTGACATGCTTTCAAGGTCACCCACATCAAGGATCACAACTTTTAGAACTCTTATGCACATGGATCCTTTCACCCATGATGCATATAAAGAGGCACATACAGAGGATGAGGATTTCATGGAGGTATTTCAACAATTGCAACGCTAGATTCGTTCATGATGGTGACAACACATTTGACTACCATCTCCAAAATGAGTTACTCTACAAGTTAGATAAATTATGTGTTCCAAAAAATGAGTGACTACAATTGATAATCAACCAATAAAATAATCAATCCAGAAAATTATTAACTTAAAAAATGATATTTTATTGATTCATAACACATAAATATATATATATATATAATTAATTTAAAATAATTCTCAAAATATTAAAAAAAAAAAAACTAAAAAGTAACAACTATCTTGATTTTATTAATTAACCTAATCAACTTTAATAACTAATATCTTCTAGAACTTTCTAAATAACATAAAAACATAAAACAAATATCTATTCTACAAAATCATATTAAACTTACAACTTGATTTATATGGTTGACACTCATGATCTATCCGCATAGCAATGCGTAGCACCACATCACCCTGATTAGACCTTGCCAATCGAAAATGACTATCTATGCTCTTCTTTTGCTTTATATAAATTTAGATGTCATCTAGTTAATGCCATCATTTACTTTGTACTAAATTTTAATAGTTTCAAATCTGGGAATTTTATAGACTATTTTCAGAAATGGGAGAATATTTGATGGTGTCTAGAAATTAGGTTTTAAGTTTGTTATTAAAATAATAGAAATTTTAGGTAATATTTTGATAAAATTTAGAAATTTTAAAAAATTTAGATTATCTTTCTTAAGTTTTAAGATTTTAGGTTTTTTAATTACCATTTTTAATATTGTTGATTTTTATGATAAAAATATAATTTAACCATTTTTATTATCAGATTGTTTTTATTTTTGAGAAAAAGTGTTTACAGTACAAACAATTTGATGTTATTGATTTCATTTCCATAATAAAAAAGTAATATTCTTATTATCAATTTTATCAAAAGAAATTGAATCACTATTAAAAAAAAATACGAAATTTTAACAATTTTCTAAAATAGCAAATTTACTGCGATCAGCACACAACCCTGAAAGAAAATATTGATTCCAAGAACGTGAAAACAATGGAACTAAAAGTTTTCAAACGAGCTCACTAGATGCACACCCAATCTGTGCTTTACCCAACTTACTCGATGCCAATACTTTGGACTGGGAAAAAAACCATGGGATCATCTTTTCAAAGAAAATTTGAAAGTTTAATAATTTCAACAACATGGGAAACGCCGAAAAACCCTAAACAATGTTGTACCACGATATGTGGTAACTAAGTGGAACTATGTTCTCCGAACATTTAAAACACAACCAGAACCTGAACTGGAGACGCAAAAGAAGATGCACATGCACACTGGCAACTTCACTGTCAAAACTGAAGCTGGCCGTGAATCAGATATGTTTTAAACTCTGGTATGGACGGCCTAAAATGACAGGCCAGCCACACTACCAACTGTCCTACTGCAAAGGTCGAATTACGAGGGAGAAGAGAACACGCAATGGAAAAAGGAAAAAAGTGAAACAAACTCCAGGGGCTCACGTTTAGAGGATGGATGGTTGTGCAGCACAGCTTTGTAATAAATTGGCCGCCATATTCTCATAAAATTGGGTGATATAATTGTGGATGAGATTGTAATTTTTAGTTATTTAAAATATATTTTTGAATGTATAAAAAAATAAATATAGAACATATAACTAAATTTAAACTGGTAAATTTACACAATTCAAATTGGTATATCATTTAGTCAATATGAAAATGCAAAAACTTATTGGTCTTTTCATTTATCAGAAACAGCAGGTGGTTAGAGAGAGGTAATGCTCAAAATAGTGGCATATTATGCAGAGATTGAGACAAGCATGAAGTTTACACAGAAGAGGGATCCCAAGCATAAGAATATTTGGGAGGTTTTCTTTATAGGATTCTTTGATGGGGCCTGCCAACAAAGAAAATGTGGTTGTGGTATTTACATAGTTTTAGAACTAAGAAGTTATTATCAATTCTGGTGAGAGGATGCAATAAACTTTAACAGTAAGCATAAATTATTGCACTATAGGGTTCTGTTATTTGCTATATGATTGGGATTGGAGAATATACAAATATCTAGCCATGTAAAGAGCTTTATTTAGCCATGTAAAGAGCTTTATTAACAGGGTAAAAGGCTACTAAGTCTTCAACCCTCTTATCTTATCCAACTAAATGAGGAACATGATACTGATAAGCACTTTCTAAAACATTACTTTTAAACACATTTATAAAGAGCAGAACCAAATTGCTAATAAAAAAGGCATTTCAAAAATTTCTAGTAAATTCTTCTTTACAAGCTAGGTTCAGAATGTCCTCATAAAACCTAGAAGCATAAATTTTACTTAATCCCATTACATATATAATTGATGAAAGTCAATGTAACAACAATGATGTAACTTTTTGGATGAACAGAGCAATTAGGGATGCAGAAAGCATAGATGTATAGAATGGGAATATTACTAAAGTGCAGGAACTATAAACAATATGTTAGTCTCATTCGTGCTCCTATCACTCTCTGTCCAGAAAGGATTAAATTGTATTTCTTTTTCGAATTCAATGTTTTGATACCTCACACATCTGAATGATTCATCGTTTGATTGTGCTGCAGCTTTTTGAAGAGGAGAATTTGATTTCCATTTGAGAAGCAAAAAAAGCAGTAGCAGGTGTCGTGGCAACAACGGCTGCGCAGGCGTAAGTGGCAGAAGCAATTTCAAAAGAATTAGGTGAAGGAAAGCCGGCAATAAGTTGGGCGTTATTAATCGATTCTTAAAATTGAAGGCCCACTGATCTGTAAAGTTTCTGAAACCCCGGAGGTCCTCGTCCGTTCTTCGTTTCTCTGAATTTAGAGATAGTCAGAAGTAGTAATCAACTGTCAAAGTCTGCAATAATACGATGAGAAAATTAGGTTCCAATTCAATGCCACATGCAAACTTGCCCATAGCAGATTCGGACTGAATTAGTAGCAGTGGTGTTTGTGGGCCTTCAACTATGCAGCTACGTCCACTGAACTCAGAATTTAAGGACTTCCTCCGGTCATGCCAAGAATGTAGACAACATCATCTGGTCCAAAACTAAGTGGCCCCACTACTAAAAGTGACATCTCGATAGATAATTATGAAGTAAACCTTGAAACATCAAGTGTACTCAGGAAGGGGTGCAGCCACATGTAGAAAAACCATTTTTTTAAAGTAAACATAATTATGCTATGGGCAGGAAGGGGTGCAGCCACATGTGGAAAAACCATTTTTTTTTAAAGTAAACATAATTATCCTATGGGCATGAAGGGGTAAACATAATTATCCTATGGGCATGAAGGGGTGCAGCCACTTGTAGAAAAACCATTTTTTTTTTAAAGTAATTATAACTATGCTATAGCCATGTTTGTTTTGGAATAGGGTTTTTAGATTTTGTTTACACTAAAATGCATTTTACAACTCAGTTTATGATATATTGTCAGTTATGTTAAAAAAAATAAGAATATATATATATATATATATATCTTTAATTAATAAAAAATAAAGAATAATATTGAATATGTAGGGATAATTAAACTTTTTAACAAAAAGCATAATGACATTATTAATCACAAAAGAAAATTAAGCTAAGACAAATTAAAGAATATAAAATTTGTTTATAGGAGTATGGTGCCAAAACTTCATAAATTTTTTAAACTATATGATGTAACCTATGGTAATGAAATAAAGATTAATTGTATGTAAATTCTCCGTGGCTTCACATTGGGACAACAAATTCACCCTACTATAATATCATTGTATATATGTACAAATAATATTTATTTCATTACTATAAGTTACATTATATAGTTTAAGAATTTATAACTTTTAGCACCATATTCCTGTAAATAAACCTTATGTTTTTTTTTGTTTTCTATAATTTTGTCTAGGCTTAATTTACTTGCAACTTGGTTTAAATATAGCTAAATTAAAAAAAATAGTGAATTAGTGTTAAGATTTAGAATCCAATCAATTTAGGTTTCACTGATTGGTAAATTGAGGTAGTGGAAAATACAATCCTACCCAACGACAATAATAATAAACATATTTTAAAAGGTGGTTCTTGCTAAATATATGTGAAAGATAGAGTGAATATATATATATATGTGTGTGTGTGTGTGTGTGAAAAATGGAGTTGTTTTACTTAGTTATTTGTGATAGAAATCAGTCTTTCAGAAACAATCAATTTAAGAGAATAAATAGTAGGGATGCATTATTGTTCAAGGTTAGTCGTTTAAAAATAGCTGTTGGTGAAATACAATTATTTAGGAATACGCGATGAAGAGATGTTTACTAAATTAACTAATATTTAGTTAGAAACTAGTTGTTATGTAATAATTAATTATTTAATATCGATATTGTAAACTCTTTATCAATTTATATAATTATATTATCTAAGAATAATTCATTTATATAATATTGTCAGTTAGAGTTGACCTGTGCTATGTGAATTAGGTTGAGCACTAGTGGTTATCATGATATAATAAATTAGTTAATAATAATATTAAAAATAATTAATAATATTTGGTTGAAAATTAGTTGTTATGTAATAAATTAATTATCATTTTTTATAATACTATGACCTAAAATAATTATTTATAATTTTCTTATTTAGGGGTGGCTTAATTAAAGTATAATTCGTTGAAAACTCATTGTTAGGAATGATACAAAACATTTTTTTAACTAAATATTAGTTAATTTAATAAACATTTCTTCATCACGTATTTCTAAATAATTTTATTTCACCAACGACTATTTTTGAAGGGCTAATCTCTGCGATTTATTCTCTCATATGGATTGGTTTCTCACCTTGTCCTGAGGATGAACCACATTAGTTGGTTTGAAACGTCGACCCAATCCTAACTTATTCTCTCAGATCGATTGGTTTCTCACTTTGTCATGAGGATGAACCACATTAGTTGGTTCGAAACGTCCACCCAATCCTAACTTATTCTCTTAGATCGATTGGTTTCTCACCTTGTCCTGAGGATGAACCACATTAGTTGGTTCGAAACGTAAGCCCAATCCTAATGATGTGATTAATGGGAAAGACTGATTTCTACATTATGGATCACAAAAGTCTTAGATGTAACATAGTTATTTGTTGTTTGAATTGATAACTATTTCAATTTATTATTCATAATTTCTTACCAATATTAAGTAAAATTATATAATTTTTTACTATAATTTAATTTATTTTTGTATTAAGTAAAATTATATTTTTTAGTATAATTTAATTTATTTGTTAAAATTCATTTCATTTTCATGATCCAGAATTTGTAATAAACAATAAATATCTAAGTAATATAAATAGCAATTTTTATTTTTTTAAATAATTAAATGAATTTATATTATTTTTTTTAAGTCCCTAACTATTTTAATATATATATATATATATATATATATATATATATATATATATATATATATATATATTAAATAAAAAATTATATTTTGAATCAATTTTCACTTAATTATCAAAGAGTTTATCCCATTGCGTTTATTTATGAATAAATTTGTTTTATTATAGTACTAAATTTTAAACTAGTTAAGTAACCATATTTATTAATTTTGAACTTTTTAATTAATAATATTTATTATAAAAGTAAATTAAATATTATGAAATAATTTACATTTTAATTATAAAATGGTTAATAAGATTGTATTTTGTTATTATTAGTACTTGTCATTGAAGTGGAAATTATGCTTTCAAAAAAATTGCAAATCAATATATGAAATTGAAAAATTAATTGCCTACTAAGGGGAAAATACTTGCATAAATATTGATGGGTAGTGTCATGGTGCTACATTTTGATTCCTTAAGATCATCATGGGCAATGTGTGACACTGGTGATATTTCGTCACAATTAACTACTTTAACCCAGACTATGCCTAACTTATTTCACTTCAACACTTAGACAATTTTCCAATTCAATCTTCTTTATTCAATTACTTCATTCAATAGTTATACAATTATGTGACATCGTAACTTTAATACAAGAAGCGAAATAAAACTTCATTAACAATCTACGATATCATAAAGAACAATATGAGCACAATATGTGTGACGGGAAGGGGCAACTCCCAAAACACATCTCCCCTTTACTTCTATTAAGCTTCAAAGTAATATTACAACAATTTTACAAAGGGGTTAGCCATGACCAAACTCATGCACTACCCAAGAACAAAGAATGGTAGTCATTGGCCTAGCCCAATGCACTTACCCAAAATGTGAAGTTTCACAGCCCAGGGTGTGCCCAACCTAAGGTTGGCACCTTGCCCAATGTTAGCACTCTGTAATTTCCCTAGGCAGAGAAGAGAAATTCAGAGGTAACCACAAACCACTTTTAGGCCTAGCCCTTCTGGCCTTAGAGAGGGCTCTCTCACTTAGGTTGTTCAACTAATATGATATTAGGCTAGATATAGTGCTCAATAAGGTCTGATTTTCAAAGATTTTTTGGTATGAAAGGAGACAGACCCATTGGGCATGGTGTCATGTCAAATTTGATTATTTGTCTAGTGATAAGATGAAGATTGAAAGGTTTTTTCCATAGGGGCAAGGTAGGCAGACTTGGTGATGGAATTAATTTATTGTAGGAAGGTGAGAATGAGAAAAGATGCAAACAACACAAAGAGTATCAAACTATAGACAAATTTTGAATGTTGCTTTAAGAAGAAAACATAGATCACTTGGTAAAAATAAATCATAACACCTTTTAGATGAATTCTGAGCTAAACATCTAGTTCTTCCAAGCATGAAGACATAGATTCAAGAGATGTAAAAACATAAGACAAACTTACAACATGAAAGAATCAAAACACCATCAATATCTGACACAGGAATCCCTACAAATCACATTCAGTCTTTCATTCGTTGGAAAAAATATTTAGAAAATACCATGCATACAAAGTCTCCTTCTCTCTAATTTGACCAACAACCCACCTTTTGCACACTTAAACTCATGAAAATATATACAATTAGCTCATCCCTAGACTCAAGGGGTTGAGCTCAACAATTTCCCCAAAGATAAAATCAATTACATTAAATTTCAAATTGTCTGCTAGGAATAGGGACCAAATTTCTGGAAAATAGGGCTCAAAGAGTAGCTCATGTCTCTTGAACCATTATAACTATTACAAAACAAAAGGACATTTTTTTATATGAGCTTGTTATGGGGATAAACCTCTCTCTGTTTTCTCAAATTCCTCTTCATCTGCTCGAAATCTGCAATCCAAAAAGAATGGCTAAAATAGGAAATAACAAAATCTGAAAAATTGGTTGTAAATATTCATTTGAATCTTCTAATATATGAAACCTGTGAAGAAACTGAATGAGGTGTTTGTTAATTGGCTTGTTATTAACCAAAAAAGCTTTTACTTTTTCAAAATTCATCTCCATTTGGCAGGAATTAATCTTGAAGTTAAGTTGTCCAAAAGTGCAGCAACTGTCCAAAAGCATAGTGTAAAAGTGTAATGACTATATGTTTTGAATATATCTTAAATGGTAATCCGGATTGAGCTGATTTTTTTATAGCACTCTAATATCATTATAAACCATATCCATACAAATTTTGAGCCAAATCTGATGCACAGAGCTTGAGAAATTCCAAACTTGGGTTTAGATGACGGTGGCTTGTTTCTCGAAAACTGTGAAGCATTTTTACTTGAAATTAAGTGATCTTATTCATCTCACCCCCATCCATCTAATATAGAACATTTATGGAAAATAGTTACAGGTTTTAAGAGATATGGTGAAAATACGGTGATTGTGTGAAAGCACAACGCAAAAGCGCAACGCTCCAAGCTTATACTATCTCTAGCCATCATCTGACATGTTGAGAGTACTAGGATGGCATGGAATGGTCAATAAAATGTTTCAAACCCATGAGAAAAATTCTAGGCCGTACACAAACCTTCAAACTTCAAAATATCTTCTTGTAGCAAAAACGCAACACAATCGCACAGCGCACCTTTTGTGATGATAAGGACTTGATGACACATTTGATTTTGCAATGGACACTACAACTCATCACCACTAAATCGTGATGTGACACCACTTATTTCCCCAAATGATGCTTTAGAATTGATATTTATAAGATCATGACTAAACTTCACAACTTGACCAAAATACACAGAAAGACCAAATTGAATTTGATTACTATAGGATAGGACTCTCACATTGGCTCCTATGGGATTGACATCCTCCTTGTGAGGTGCCAAGAACATTGTAGACTAGTAGCCTAATCCATGGGCTGATCCCAAACTCAATTTTCCAATTGTAGCATGTAACCTGCTCTCTTCCAAATCTTCAACACACAACTGCAAACTAAAAATGAATGCTAAAAAGTAATACAAATGTGCCAAAACAAACTGTTAGAAATCGCACACTACTAAAATGGAAATATGAAAAGTACTGAAAAAGATACTCAAACCATTGGGCTTATTCACACTACTATCTACACTAAACTGCGTAATAACCTACTCACTCAAGTGATACGAAATTTCTAGTGAAGCCAAGCAAGGAGATGACCACTCACTGGAATTTTGTTGACACTCTTCATAAGCAGACATAAACTGATACATAATGGCAACTTAAATTCTAGATGAAACCGAAACCCATGATCTATAAACAACACAAAATCTGACTTCACTAATGATTCAAATAACTTGGAAAAACAATCTTGAAGAATATGCAAATTCATCTCTTCTTGATTAACAAAAACAGTAAGAGAAGCTTCATATATTAATGTTGGTTGTTCTATGTTTTTAGTTTCAAAATCACTCTCAAATATATCAGCAGATGGTTCATTTTGACTTTTAAAGGAGTGAAGAGAAACAAGTTATTTCACATGATCCTCTTGCATATGTAAGAAGATACCAATAAGGACTAGTTCACTACCTAAATTTTCCATGCAAACAATTTCAGAGATCTGATTTTCATAGAATTTTTTATGAGGCAAAAATTCAGCAAAGGAATGACATGAAGGAAAATTTGAAAAAATGTCTTCATCCTTGTTTGGGTCACATGAAAATTGAAAATCTTGCTGCAAATCATCATTAAACTTATGGGATGTAACATGGCTTTCATCATGCAAATCCAATTGGCCTTTAGTCAAGGAAGAAAACATTGTTTGTTGGAAATTTTCTTTTCTATCAAGGCTGCTAAACTATATTAGTTCTTCCTCATGATCACTTAAAAACTAACAAGACTATTGAACATGTTCATTCAACACATGAGAAGAAACATGAACATCTACATGAAGATCTTGATCAACTTCATTGACAGTTAGGGAAGAAATTAACACCTGTTGAGAATTTTCTTGAGTGTCTGTTGGTTTAAGGGGGCTTGACATAGGTTCATAGTGTGTTGCGCACCAACAAAACCCTCAACCACTACCCATTTTGGCAACGACCTGCAAGCATATCGCAGTCTCACCTGAAGCGGTTATAGGAGGTTGCAGAACCAGGTTTCTGCAGCTAGAGGGATATCCGTGATGTGGCGCCCGTGTGTTCACTTATGTCTTATATCTATCTACAACTTTGCATACATGAATAACTTCGCGCTGATGATTAACTTCACAGATTGGTACTTAATGCATAAACATAACATAGAACAGTATAACATGTATTCTTTCACATAATTTAGTAAAAATCATGCATGATGATATTTATAACAACATATAATGAACACAGAAATATGCACAATACTTCACCAAAACTTCTTCTTTATTAATAAGGATCTTCAATACATACACTTTTCTAACCTGCGCACCCAGATGTAGATGGTCTGCGCACTCAACTGTAGAGCCTTCCCAAAATTACAGACCCAAGACAAAAAATATGATCAATCTATGAATTATATCTATATTCGTTATCTTCGACAAAGTATTACATCTTATTTATACAACTTTCCTTACTACAAGACCATGGTACACATACTATAGATCCGACTAAACAATGGACTAATACCCAATACCTATTACAAAATAAGGGGCTTTGACCCACCCCAAAGCCCCTAAACACTACGCGATGAATAGAACTTTGTCAGCTCCGTCCGCTCTGCTCCTCAAAATGCGGAGTCTTTGACCAAAACTTGGACTAAGTTGGGTTGCGCCCAACAGGACCCCAACACTCACCCATGACTCATCTCGAGTCACCCAGCTATGGTTCCCTTGATTTTTGTTGCAATTCCATTATAGACTTCATAGTATTGTTGGACTATCTCTACCATTTATTTCTCCTCTCGGTGCGCCTCCTCCAGCAATGCCTTTGTGCTTGGGCCAATAGTCTTCTGCAGTATTTTTGTCTCCCTTTTCTTCAACTCTTTAAGCATGTCATACATTGTCTAAGAAACTTTCAAGGTGTAGTGGAACGTCTTCCCCTCTTCTTGTGCTTCCCTACAATCTATCAAAAATTCTTTGCACAGATAGGCAGCCTAACAACAGAACCATTTATTGGTTTAAGGGGGATTGACCCAGGTTCAAAGTGTGTTGCACACCAACAAAACCCTCAACCACTAGCCTTTTCGGAAACGACCTACAAGTAGATCACAGTATTACCCAAAGCGGTTATGGGAGGTTGCAAAACTAGGTTTTTGCAGCTAAAGGGATATCTCTGCTATGGCACCAGTGTGTTCACTTATGTCTTATATCTATCTACAAATTCGCATACATGAATAACTCCATGTTGATGATTAACTTCACAGATTGGTGCTTAATGCATAAACACAATAGAGAATAGTATAACATGTATTCTTTCACATAATTCAGTAAAAATCATGCATGAAAATATTTATAACAACATATAATGAACACAAAAAGATGCATAATACTTCGACAAAACTTCTTCTTTATTAATAAGGATCTTCAATACATACACTTCTCTGACCTGCGCACCCAATTACAGGCAGTTTTCACACTCAATAGTAGACTCTTCGAAGGCCTCCATGCACTCAGTTGCGGGGCCTTCCCAAAATTACAGACTCGAGACAAAAAATATGACCAGTCTATGAATTCTATCTATCTTCGCTATCTTCAACAAAGTATTACATCTTCTTTATATATCTTTCTCTACTACAAGACCATGGTACATGGATAAAAAAAATGGACTAATACTCGATACCCATTATAAAATAAGGGGCTTTGACCCACCCCAAAGCCCCTAAACATTACGCGATGAATAGAACTTCGCTAGCTCCACTCCTCAAAATGCGGAGTCTTTAACCAAAACTTGGACCAAGTTGGGTTGTGCCCAACAGTGTCATGGCAGCTAGCTTCTACATTTTGACCCTGATAATGGAAAGGCTTCTCTTGCAAAGCCTCTATTATCTCTTCATCCATGAACTGATCATCTTCATAAAACTTCTCCAAATGCTCAATAAAATTCTAAAAATGAGTGCAACAGTCTTTGACCAACAACAAGGAAGGATGAAATTCTTTATATCTCTCATAAAACACTATATGAAAATATATAAGAGAAGATAAACAAGAATTTGGAAAGATTTCATACCATGATTGTGCATTTCCCTCCAAGGATACCATGAACATCTTCATGACACAATATTCATGAAATTCAACCAAATGAAAAGCAGCATCATATCCTTTCTAATCTCTAAATTTTGGCAAATAAGTTTTCCAATCTACATGAGGCATGCGATTTGGAAAACCTGGAATGTGATCTTGATTTAAAGGAGCATACTTTGCATTTGAAATCATTTTCAGCCAATAGAATTTCCAGTAAAACTTTGATTTCTGGATCTTGCTTCTGCTGGAGTCTTTGGATCGGGTTGAAACTTGATTGGAGTCGCCAGGTTAATGGTACAACCTTCATATGTCTAACTGTTGTCCATCACCAACAATCAGATCGAAAACTTTGATGATCTTTCCTGGGGAAGATGGAGCCTTTCACTCCCCGTCAACGACGCCAGAGTGTTAGCACTCTGTAATTTCCTTAGGCTGAGGAGATAAATTCAAAGGTAACCACAAACCACTTTTACGCTAATATATAGCCCTTTTAGCCTTGGAGAGGGCTCTCTCACTTAGGTTTTTCAACTAATCTGATATTAAGCTAGGTATAGTGCTCAATAAGGTTTGATTTTCAAAGGTTTGCTAGTAAGAAAGGACACAGATCCATTGGGCATGGAGTCCTGTCAAATTTTATTATTTGTCTAGTGATACGATGAAGAGAGAAAGGGTTTTTCCACAAGGGAAAGGTAGGCAGTTTTGGTGATGGAATTAATTTTTTGTAGGAGGGTGAGCGTGAGAAAATATGGAAACAACACAGAGTATGAAACTATAGATAAATTTTGAATGTTGTTTTAAGAAGAAAACATATATCACTTGGTAAAACTAAATGAGAGAACCTTTTAGATGAATTTTAAGCTAAACATCTGGTTCTTCCAAGCATGAAGACATATATTCAAGAGATGTAAAAACATAAGACAAACTTACAACATGAAAGAAGTACAGCACCATCAAAAACTAACACAGGAATCCCTGCAAATCACCTTTTGTCTTTCATTCACTGGATAAAATATTCAGAAAATACAATGCACACAAAGTCTCTTTCTCTCCAATCTAACCAACATCCCACATTTTTCACACTAAAACTCATGAAAATATATACAATTATCTCATCCCTAGACTTAGGGGGTCGAGCTCAACCATTTCCCAAAAGATAGAATCAATTACATTAAATTTGGAACTTCTTGTTAGGAATAGGGACTGGATTTCTAGAAACTTGGGGTCAAAGAGTAACTCGTATATCTTGAACCATTACATATGTTACAAAACAAAAGGATTTTTTTGTATATGAGCTTGTTTTTGGGAGAAACCTCTCTCGATTTTCTCAAATTCCTATCGATATCCTCAGAATTTGCATCCAAAGCGCATGACTAAAACAAGAAATAACAAGATCTGAAAAATAGTGTAAAGATTCATTTGAATATTATAATATAGGACACCTATGAAGAAAATGCAGGAGGTGTTTTTATTTCGATAGTTCTTAACAAAAAGTCTTTTACTTTTTCAAAATTAATCTCCATTTGGTGAGGAATTAATCTTGAAGTGAAATTTTCCAAAAGCACAACAACTGTCCAAAAGCGCATCGATTGTATTTTTTGAATATCTCATAAATGGTAAGCCATTTTTAGCTGAGGTTTTGACAGAAAGTTAATATAATTATAACCTTTATCCACACAAATTTTTAGCCAAATCTAACTCGCAGATATCGAGAAAATATAAAAATTGATGTAGATTATGGTGGCTCACTTCTCGAAAACCATGAAGGATTTTTACCTAAAATTATGTGAGATTATTCATCTAATCCCCATGCATCTACTGTAAAAATTTCATGGAAAATAGGTGCATCGTTTAAGATATATGTTGAAAATATGGTGATTGTGTGAAAGCACAACGCTCCAAGCTTATATTATCTATGGCCATCATCTGACATGTTGAGGGTACTGGGATGGCATTGAATGGTCAATAAAACATTTCAAAACCATGAGAAAACTTCTAGGTCATACACAAACCTTCAAACTTCAAAATCTCTTCTTGCAGCAAAAATGCAGCACAGTGGCACAACACACCTTTTGTGATGATAAGGACTTGATGACACATTTGATTTTACAATGGACACTACAACTCATGGCCATTAACTCATGATGTGACACCACTTATTTCACGAAATGACGCTTTAGACTTGATGACTAAACTTCACAACATGACCAAAATACATAGAAATACCAAATTGACTTTGATTACTATAGTATAAGACTCTGACACCCAAAAAAACCCAAACCTGGCAATGGAAAAAGAAAAAAAAGTGAAACAAACTCTAGGGGCTCACGTTTGGAGGATGGATGGTTGTGCTAGAGTGCATAAGAAAGTAGGAGCAGCACAACTTTTTAATAAAGTGGTCGCCATGGATGAGTACACTCATGAAATTGGGTGATATAATTGTGGATGAGATTGTAATTTTTAGTTATTTAAAATATATTTTTAATTGTATAAAAAAATTAGCGTATATATATATATATATATATATATATATATATATTAAATACAGAACACACAACTCAAACTTAAACTTGTAATTTACACAACTCAAATTGGTATATCATCTAGTCAATATGGAAATGCAAAAAGTTATTGGCTTTTTTCTTTAGAAACATATAGTGTTTAGGGAGAGGTAATGCTCAAAATTGTGGCATATTATGCAGAGATTGAGACAAGCATGAAGCTTACACAGAAGAGGGATCCCACGCATAAGAATATTTTGGAGGTTTTCCTTATAGGATTCTTTGATGCAGCTTGCCAACAGAGAAAATGTGGTTATGGTATCTACATAGTTTTAGAACCAGAAATTTATTATCAATTCTAGTGGGAGGGTGCATTAGGCATTAATAGTAGGGCATAAATTATTGCACTATGAGAGGTTTTGTTATTTGCCATGTGGTTGGGATTGGAGAACCTACAAGTATTTGGCCATGCAAAGAGCATCATTGACTCAGTAAAGGACTACTAGGTCTTCAACCCTCCTATCTTATCCAATTGAATGAGGAGCATGGACGTTGGTAAGAACTTTCCAGAACATTACTTTTCAACATGTTTATGAGCAGAACCAAGTTACTAATTAAAAAAAAAACATTTCAAAAATTTCCAGTAAATTCTTCTTTACAACCTATAACAATGTAAACTTTGAAATGGGAATTCATACTGTTACCCATTTTGTAGAGATAGCAAAAAAGTGACCCGATTTTGAAAAGGGGTGATGCAAAACACACATGTTTTTTAGAGCCTAGTTTTTGGCACTATAAATTTTTTTATGTACATTGCATTTTAGAATGGTAGTGTTTTTTATGTTGATTTAAAAACGTGGTAATTCTACACCAGGCCCTTTTTTTAAAAGATTTTTTTTATTTTTTTTTATTTTCTAATGTATGAAATGTAATAATTATTTTGTAAATTTAATGATTTTTGAAGTGGTATTTTTCTTCATATTTTCTTGTTTTTATTTTAATTTTATTTTTCTTGTAGTGAGGTTTTTATTGTTTTGCATATTTAAAGAAGAAGGTCAATATTTTGAATTTTTGATATTCTACATATTTATAAATTGTTAATTATTTTTTCAATCCACAAGAAATAATTGTTTCTAGAAAACAATATTTTTTAACAATGGACATAAAAATAGCCATTTTTAACATAAATATAACTAAAAAACTACACGTTTTGATAATTTTTTGCTACAATTGACATGCGAAAATCACAATTTTTATACGAAAATTTTAATTAAAAATAGTTAAATAATATTTTTTTTATGAATTTCATGTCAAAAAAATAATAATAATCACTTTTTTTCAAAAAATAATGTGAAAATCACATATTACAAATATTGAACGCATAACAACCTTAATTGAGTGTATATTTTTCTCATAAAATGTCAAAGCTAAAACATTGTAAGTATAACTACTTAATAGTTATAAAAAATGAGCTTGATTTCCAAGCATAACTTAAATTTAATCAACAATGTCACGTAATCCAAACTCTTCGTCCTCTAGAGTTTCATCATTGTCTTGTTCCACAATATTTTTTGCTTCATTTTGCTCATTTTCGTCTTCTAATGGATTTTTAATGTCTGTGAATCTCCTAATGTATGTCTTTCCAAACATCCCATGTAATGGTGGTTGAGGTTCCTTTGCCTTTTTGCCACACGAGATTCACTAAAGTCCCCTTTCTTTAACCTAATTTCTTGCATTGCATCTGGAAGAAATTGAAGAGCATTAATTCTTTGCTGAATGAAATTTCACTGTAATGGATCCTTTTCAAATGCAATGCAATTTCTTCCTTTTTGAAAGCAGCATGTTAATGTTGTACCTAATTATCAAGCACAAAAGAAATAATGAAGTAAATTAGTAGAATGACATATTAATTAAAAAATAATATATTGAAATTCAATTCCATATAATAAAACTTACCTAAGCCAGAAAATAAATCTAGGACCCAATCTCCTTCCTTTGAACATATGTCTATAAGATAGTTAATCAATAATTGTGGTTTTTGATAAATGTTAACTATCTCTCATTTTGCTTCTTTGTCTTCATATGTTAGTTTTCTCACAAAAATATCACAAGTCAGTATTTGGCTATGACTCTTTCCGTCGACCCAATTAAAAATCATAGACATATAGCTATCATCTTTTGCCCAACTATCAATATGAATGAACTCACAATCATTTATAAATACTTGATCTTCACGGTTAAGAAGATTTGACTTTTACCTGTCACATGAAATAGTAAAAGTTCAATCAACTTGTACATAAATTAATTTTTCAACATTAATCAAATATACATTTTAAATGTCTTACCATGTAAGTTGCACCCTTGAATTTGTTTTCCCCTTGAAGCTTGACAATATCATTGCCAATTGTGTGTCTGAATGAAATGTCACAAATCTCCATAATGGTGATGACGTGACTTCTACAAATCCCGCAACCACTTTACTAAGAGCTTGATAAGTATAAGGGCCACTATCATAGTCAATGTTTGGAATATTGAAACCATGGGGGATATCTGCAATAACTAGGGCATACTCCCTTTTAGGTATGAGTTTAGCAATGTCTTCACAGTCGCCTTGTATTACTTGATATTGAATAGTGTCTAGCCCATTCCAAATGAAATGGGTAAGAGTTGGGTCAAGTTCAACATTCTTAATACGTTGCTTCCTCAGTCTTTCGATCTTTATTTTTTTAATAAAGGTTCTGAAGCTAGTTGGCGCTCCATTATCATCCTTCTTCATATTTTATAAAATAAACAAATATATGTGTAAGTTATAAATTAAAAATAGTACACAGATGAATAAAAATGAATGTGTAAATCAAGATACCCTTTTAAATGCAAGATAAAAAGCTTTTAATGTTGATGTAGAACTTGAATCTGGATAGTCGTGTACAACATCATCCCAACTATCTTCATTCAACAATTTAACCATTTGTTCTTGAATTTTCATGTAAACTTTGTGACTGCATAGATAAAGTAACAAAAAGTTAATATAATGATATGTATAATGAATACTACCAAGAACAACATGTTTTATTTAAAAGAAAATTATAATCTAGTAATAAATAAAAATAATTCAACAAACTTACTTTTGAAATTTCTCAGACATTTCCTACAATGATAATTCCCTTGACTTCACACGAGATAATATTGTTTTGACAATTTTTTTATCTTTCACTCCTTGCATTGCTCTCCAAGGTGTGATAGTCATATCTTCTAGAAGCTGCTTCAATTCAGGCGCTGATTTACTGCTGCCACATATCAATGGCTTAGACTTTTTGACCTTTTGGTTTTTAATGCCAATGTTTTCCCACATGCTAAAAATCTCATCAATCAACTTCCAAACATCTCCAGTTCTAAATGCCAATTGGAAAATGTTATCAAAACCTCTGAATATATCACTAGGAAGGTTGTGTTTTCCACCTTTTGAATTGGGTTTCTCTTCAATTTGATAGCCTATTTCCATACAACATTCCCTTCAGAAATCTGTAGTAACATTTATCCTATCCCCACCACATTTTTCTTGAAGTTCACTATGAATAAATCTAACCCTTTGGATGAAAGTCATAGACATCCTATATTCATTATCTAAATTATGATCCCATGCCACTAACTTTGCTTCTGTATCTAATAAACCAGCATAAATGATACATTTCATTGTTTCAAAACGTGGGTTATTGGGATATTCCTCAATCAATTGTCTTTGAGCTTATACAGAATGGTTCCCCCCAAGCACATAATAATTGTATTCAAAACATTTTGACTTATCAAATGCTTCTTTGTTGGGAACTTGAATTGGATCAACAAGAAGCACATAATTAACCACATGAGCATATGGATTGTACCTCATCAATGTCTTCAAGTTGTGAACATGGAGATGGTGTGGCTTTCTGACTTGATATTGTGTTATATACCTAGGGGGGATAATATGGGGTACCAAGGGAGGTACCCAAGGTAATAATGTAATAATGGGATGGGCCATAGTAATAAATAAGGTGGTTAACCCATATCATGTAAGGGACCACAAGTAGTTAATAATAATGTAATGGACCCATGGTATTAGTTGATGGTATGAGGGAACCATGGTAATGACCCATGGTATTGTATGTATGAGGCCTATATAGAGGCTAGAGACTCCACATGGGAGATAGTGAAGGATTATTGTATGAACAGGCATATGGCTTGTGGAGTGTTCTCCTTCCTTAAGAAGTGAATGTATGGTGTTGCCCTACCTTAAAGGTTTGATCTATAAAGAATCATTTCATATTATTTTTGGGTTTATTTGCATTATCTTATATTTTCGTATCTGATCTATAATATTCTTGGGTTAGATCTATAACAAGTGGTATCAGAGCACTTTCTTGGGCAAACAAGTGGAGAAATTTTTTTTTATTTTTTGCAGGATTTCGGAGGCGGCGAGTTTGAAAATCAGATCTGTATGTTTTGGTGCAATATCTGTAAAATCTAATTGCAGATCTAGATTCTTTGTGAAAAAATACCCGATTTCAAAAAAAAATCGGCTGAATCGGAGTCCGGATGAAGGAGATATCGCTGATTTAAAAATCAGTGGGGTTGCAGAGAATTTTCGGGGCAGCGAATTTGCAGCACAGATCTGGACGTCCTGGTGCAAGATCTGCAAAATCTAATTGTAGATCTGGATTCTTTGTGAAAATATACTCAATTTCAAAAAAAAAAATCAGTCGAATCGGAGTCCGGATGAGGGAGATATCGCTGATTTAAAATCGGTTCTTTTTTCAGAAATTTTGGGTGACGGCGGGAGAGTAGCAGCGCAAATCTGAAATTCTAGCATCTGAATCAGGATTTCTATCACATGAGCAGATGCAGAATGGTTGTTCCATTTCAAAAAACAGGTTATAATAGGGATTCTGAGCAATATTGACGAAACTGTAACAATTTCAAATTTTCGCCAAGTGAATTTTTCTCAAACCCTCTTTCATGGCGATTCTATATTTTACAGGAAAAGATGATGGTCCTACTATTGAAGAATTTATACAAAGATACAAGTCCACACATGGGACATATTGGAAGATTCCAATGATGATTAATATGAGAGATGAAGCTCAAAAGTGGAATTTATCACTTGACTTAAAGCAGTTGCTCAAACTTTCATATGCAGAATTTGAAAAAGTCTTTTTGGACAAATGGTCTCGGGCTAGAAAAAAGGAGAATGAGACACATAAGGGGTTAATTGCTACGGGTGTCTCCTTATTGCAGGTTCATGGATTGGTTCAGAAGGAGAAAATCATTGTTTCTATAAATCCTAGTTGCAAGCATAATTTCATCAATGTTAATTTGGCAAACAAATTGCAAGTTCCAGCAAAACAAATTGAAAATACACAGGTTGATGATGAGAATGTTCAAATTTATAAGGATTTGAAGCTTTCAATGGATAAATATGTGTTGCATGGTGATTTTATACTTCAGAGATAGATAATATGGATGTTGTTTTGGGATATCCTTGGATGGAATCTGCGGGTACTATCAATATTAATGTGCAGAAGAAATTCCTGAAGCTCTGGTATAAAAAGAAGAAAATTACATTACAGGATATTTCCATTAATAAACAGGTAGAGTCCAAGGACGCTGAAGGAGAAGATGTTCCAGGCTCTGACATATTAGATGATGAGCCAGTGATGATAGACAATCAAACACAAACAGAGGCTGAAGCAGAAAAGGTTACAGGTGTTGATACATCAGAGGAGGGCTCAGTGGTTGAAATCATATTGGAAAAGAAGACACCACAACAAGCACCACAGCAGGGTGAATTAAAGAAAAAGACATCGTGGGTTAAAACTTCAACATATCATCACTGACATCACCCCGCAAGAAAAAAACCAACAAGATGGCAACCAATTAGCCACAAGGACAACAACCCCCGTATGACGGATAGCGAGGAGCGAAGATCCACCTACTACACATCAACACAGAAGAGCTGCCATGGTCAACTTCCATCTCAAGCGAGCGAGGCACCAACGAAATCGAGGGTTCACCTTTCTCTTGGATGGCTAGATGCACGTGCATGGTACCAGTGGACTACTCTTTTGAGTAGATCTTATTATTTGTGTTCTTCCCATGTTTCGGAGACGAAACATGCTAAGGGGGGTGGAGTGTTATATACCTAGGGGGGATAATATGGGGTACCAAGGGAGGTACCCAAGGTAATAATGTAATAATGGGATGGGCCATAGTAATAAATAAGGTGGTTAACCCATATCATGTAAGGGACCACATGTAGTTAATAATAATGTAATGGGCCCATGGTATTAGTTGATGGTATGAGGGAACCGTGGTAATGACCCATGGTATTGTATGTATGAGGCCTATATAGAGGCTAGAGACTCCACATGGGAGATAGTGAAGGATTATTGAATGAACAGGCATATGGCTTGTGGAGTGTTCTCCTTCCTTAAGGAGTGAATGTATGGTGTTGCCCTACCTTAAGGGTTTGATCTATAAAGAATCATTTCATATTATTTTTGGGTTTATTTGCATTATCTTATATTTTCGTATCTGATCTATAATATTCTTAGGTTAGATTTATAACATATTGTCATTGTCCTTCACTTGTCTTATAGGTTTGTCTGACATTAAGCTAAAATGTACGACCACCATCAATTAAGTTTCTCTTTGTCAAATTCTGTCGAATGGCATTTTGTTTTGTTTTGATAATGCCATCCTCTAAATCAGCTCTTGGTGTAACGATTTCTTGGCTTTCTTTTGAAGTTTCACTAGGTTCTTGACTGCTAGTAATGACTACTTCAAAATCTTCAACTTTACTTTTCTTCGTCATAACATTCTCAACAGATTTATTCTTGGGCATTGTTACTTTTGGTCTTTTACGGCTCTTCTCAGTTCCAATGTCATCTTCCGTAAAGGCAACATATGCTTCACTGTCAGTTTCAACTTCATCATCATCATCAAAAGTAACTTTTCTACCCTTGCTAGATTTATCCACTAGAGGCCTTTTTTCTGATCCTTTGGATGTAGTTTTGTAGCATCATCAATTACTACATTTTGCTTGTTTTCCATATCTTCTTCTAACACTAAGTAAAAACTACTGACAACTTTTATGATATCATGCTATATGAAATGAATGCTTCCCAACCTAATTGAACAACTTTCAACAAAATTTTGCCAAACAAAATATCACATGTCAATAAAAACAAAGTTAAAAAAATATAGCAAGACACTTTTAAGAATGAAAAATACAAATATAAATAACAATACTTACGATGTTTTGTTTCATCTCATTTACGATTTGTTTACACAACTTTGTAGATACCTCTCTCATGTCATACAATGAATATGATAATCGATATTTAATCCTTTCATATGACATGGGAGCTTCTATAAGTATGTAAACAACTTCACTGTCTGGTACCGAACACATATCTATGACTCTTCCCATCAGCTCAAAAATTCCATTATCATTCGGTATATCAATATATAGATATATATTCACATTTTTTCTTTCTCTTTCTTTCACATACCAGATTCTTGATGGTAATTTCACCTCTTTTTAATTCTCCCAGTCTGAAGTCATCTTCTCATCATTTGAGGCACTTGAAAGATTTGTAGCCATGAGCTCAGGTGGAGTTCATTCACCAATGTTTTTTGAAGATGCACCTTTAAGAGTATTTGGTCCAAAAAGATTCACAAAAATCTTCTTTGATGCCATTTTGCTGAAAAATAGAAACACATAAATCAGTAAATAACGAAAACATATTAACTTAAATCCACAATGAAAATATATCATAAATTTTTAAATTGTATAATCAGATAATTGAAATTAAAAAAATATTAACACTAGGAAATGGCAGAAGCCCACCGACACCACCCCGTCCATCCGCGGAGTGGCAGGCGAATCCGAGAATCACACAACCTCCATGGGCGAGTGGACATGCCCACCCCCTTTCCCCCCACACGAGCCCCCGCACTCCACCCCACTCTCTGCCACCCCCTCACCCCACCCGCAATCGACCGGCCACGCACTCCCCACCCCCTCACACCCCTCTCCCACCCCGCACCACACCCCATCCGCCCACTCCCCTTACCCCCCACCCGCAATTGGCTGGCCACCTGCTCCCTCCCCCCACCCGCAATTGGCTGGCCACCCTCTCACCCCGCCCCCTCTCACACCCCCCTTTGCCCCCACCCCTCACTCCACGGGGCCCCTCCCACGCCCCCACCACGCTACCCAGCCCTCACACCCCCCCCCCACCACCCTACCCAGCCCTCACACCCCCTACCCTACCTGACCCTCACCCTATCCACCCACCCACCCCCCCCATGGCCCCCTCACCCTACCTGCCCACCGCCTCACGCCCTCCTCACGCCCTCCGCACCCTACCCGCCCTACCCAGCCCTCGCCCTAACCGGCCCTCCACCCTACCCACCCTAACCGACCCTCACCCTACCTGCCCACCCCCTCACGACCCCCCCACCTCCTCACGGCCCCGCCACTGTACCCGGCCCTGACCCTACGCACCCTACCCACCCACCCCCTCACTCTTGCCTCGCCCTACCCGTCCACCCCCTCACGCCCTCCCCACGCACCCCGTCATGTCCTCCCCACTCTACCTGCCCTACCCAGCCCTCACCCTAACCGCCGTCCACCCTACCCGCCCTACCCGGTGCTCACCCTACCTGCCCAACCCCTCACGCCTTCCCCACCTTACCCGGCCCTCACCCTACCTGGCCCTCACCCTACCTACCCTACCCACTCCCCACCCTACCCACCCGCCCACCCCGCGCCAGCCACCCCAGGCAGGAGGGCAGCCATCGAGGTGGCGCGAGGTGGGTGGCGCGAGGTGGGCGGCGACGCCCCACCCCACGCCACCCCAGCAGCCGCCCACCCTGGTGTCTTGCCCACCCGCCCGAGGTGGCTAGGCGCCACACCCCGCGCCACCTCAGCGGCTGCCCACCCCGCGCCACCCGAGCGGCCCGCCCCGCCCGCCGGGGTGGCTAGTCAATTCTCATAATCAGCCAGCCACCTCGGCGGCCCGCACACCCGCCCGAGATGGCTAGCCAATTCTGAGAATCAGCCAGCCACCCTGGGCGGGCGGGCAGGCCGCCGAGGTGGCGCGGGGTGGGGCACCGCTGCCCACCCCACACCACCCCGGGCGGGCGAGCGGGCCGCTAGGGTGGCGGGTAGGATGGGTAGGGTGGGGGCGGGTAGGGCGGGTAGGGTGGGGGGTGGGTAGGGTGAGAGCCATGTAAGGCGGGTAGGATGGGGAGGGTGTGAGGGGATGGGAGGGTAGGGTGAAGGCCGAGTAGGGCGAGTAGGGTGAGGGTTGGGTAGGGTAGGTAAAGTAAAGGGCGGGTAGGGTGACGGTCGAGTAGGGCAAGTAGGGTGGGGAGAACGTGAAGGGGTGCGTGGGGAGGGCGTGAAGGGGTGAGGGGGATGGGGCAAGTAGGGTGAGGGCTAGGTAGGGCGAGGCGGCGTAAGGCGGTGGGTGGGTAGGGCGAGTAGGGTGAGGGCTGGGTCGGGTGGGTGTGCCGTGAGAGGGTCGGGGGGCCGTGAGGGGTGGGACGGTAGGGTGAGTGCCGGTTAGGGAGAGTAGGGTGGACGGCGGATAGGGCGAGGGCCGGGTAGGGCGAGTAGGGTGGGGAGGGCGTGAGGGGGTACGTGGGGAGGATGTGAGGGGGTGGGTTGTTAGTGTGAGGGCCGGGTAGGGCAAGGGGGGCATGATGGGGTGGGCAGGTAGGGCGGGTAGGGTGGGGAGGACGTGAGGGGGTGGGTGGTTAGTGTGAGGGCCGGGTAGGGCAAGGGGGGCATGAGGGGGTGGGCAGGTAGGGCGGGTAGGGTGAGGACCGGGTAGGCTACAGGGGGCATGAGGGCTGGGTAGGGTAGGGGGGTTGGGGGAGGGTGGCGGAGGGGCATGAGGGCTGGGTAGGTTGGGGGAGGGTGGCGGAGGGGCGTGAGGGGGAGGGGGCGCGTGGGTGAGGGGCGGGGGGAAGGGGGGTTGAGAGGGGGGAGGGGGCAGGTAGGGTAGGGGAGTGTGGGGAGGGGGCGGATAGAGTGGGGAGTGGGGGGAGGCAGCGGGTGGCCGGTCGATTGCGGGTGGGCGGAGGGGGTAGCGGGCGGATGGGGACGGGTGTGGGGTGGGGCAGGGGCGTGAGGGGGAGGGGGTGCGTGGGGTGAGGGGTGGGGGACGGGCATGAGGGGCAGGGGGTGCGTGGGGTGAGGGGTGTGGGGGGTGGGAAGAGCGGGGTGAGGGGTGTGGGGGCAGGAAGGGCAGGTAGGGTGGTGGGGCGGCTAGGGTGGATAGGGTGTGGAGCCAGCCGGGTAGGGTGGGGAGGGCGTGAGGGGGAGGCTCGGGTAGGGTGGCAGGGGCGTGAGGGGGTGGACGGGTAGGGTGAGGGCCGAGTAGGGTAGGGGGGCGTGAGGAGGTGGCTGGGGGGGGTGTGTTGGGGGAAGGGGGGAGGGGTGCGGGGTGGCGGAGGGGCGTGAGGGGGTGGGGGCGCGTGTGGTGAGGGGTGGAAGGGGGGCGAAGGAGGGGGGGTGAGAGGGGGGAGGGCGTGGCTAGGGTGGAGAGTGGCGGGAGGGAGCAGGTGGCCAGCCGATTGGGGGTGGGGTGAGGGGGTGAGGGAGAGGGGTGGAGTGCGGGGGTGCGTGTGGGGGGAGAGGGTGTGGGGTGCGTGTGGGGGGAGGGAGAGGGTGGGGTGGAGGGTGTGGGGGGAGGGGATGCGTGAGGTGGGGAGAGGCGGTGGGGTGAGGTGGGCGGATGGTCGGGCCATTGGGGTGGCGCAGGGTGGGGGTGCCCAGCTTTGTTGGGCCCACCATTCTCACAGCGGAAGTACTGGTTAATTTGGTTGACAAAAAGTATTAATCTTAAAAAAAAAAAAAAATTACTTCATTAAACTAATTTAATATGAAAATTTTCAAGGAAAAAAATTTAATTGACCTTTCAATTGCGAGAATTCTTTGTTGAATATGTTGTTGATAGCAATGTAGCTGTTCCACAAATTTGCTCCAAGTCTTTCAACGAACCTCAGAAAACTTTGATGTAATGTGATTAATAGTGATAATGGAATATAGTATATAGGTGAAACTATGGAGTTGTTTTATCGTACGGTGAATGCAGGATTAACTAGTTTTAAAAAAATTAACATGTTAATTTTTTATGGCGATGAAGGAAAATATGATAAAGTGAATATTATGGAATTGTTTTACAGCAGGGTGAATGCGAGATTAATTTGTTTCAGAATGTATTATAAAAATTTAAAAAAAACATTCAATTGTTTAGTAAATATTATATACTTTGACTATTAAAATAATTTATGTAGAAGTTGTAGTTTACAATTTTAACTTTAATGATTTATTTCATAAAAAAATTTAGCTTATTTGTAGAATAAATAATGAAGAGAAATAAATCTCACAAACTTTTAGAAGGGAAATATTTTCGTGAAAATTTTTGGGGGAAAATTTTTGGAGGGACATATTTTCACGAAATTTTTTTTTGGGGGGGGGGGGGGGGTATTTTTGGAAGGAAAATTTCATTCTCTAAGTTATATAATATCTTTAGGAGACTCTCCATTTGTATCATTCAACATCTTCTATTTGAAAGGGATGGATTGTCCTGATAGTGAAGTTTCGATTTATACAGCATCAACATCTTCATCGCGTAACAACTCTATTCATATGGATGAATATAGTGGGAATTCTTCCACTATGAATAGAAAGTCAATTCTTCCACTTAGTCTTGATTCTAAGGACTATGAGAGTAGCACTGATGAAAGGGGGATGAAGAATTTCAAATAAATAAAGAGTCACAGATTCCACCTAGTCTGAATTTGAAGGGCTATGAAAGCAGTAATGATGATGAGCTGGATGATAAATTTCAAAAGAATGGAGTGTCACAGTGTCCACTTAGTCCTAATTCTAAGGACTATGAGAGCAACAGTGATGAAGAGCATGATGGTGAAGTTCAAAAGAATGGAGTGTCACGGTGTCCACTTAGTCCTAATTGTAAGGACTATGAAAGCAACAGTGTTGAAGAGCATGATGACGAATTTCAAAAGAATAGAGTGTTACGGTGTCCACTTAGTCCTAATTCTAAGGACTATGAGAGCAGCAGTGATGACGCGCATGATAACGAATTTCAAAAGAATGGAGTGTCAAAGTGTCCACTTAGTCTTAATTCTAAGGACTATGAGAACAGCAGTGATGAAGAGCATGATGATGAATTTCAAAAGTATGGAGTGTCACGGTGTCCAGTTAGTCCTAATTCTAAGGACTATGAGAGCAGCAATGATGAAGAGCGGGATGATGAATTTCAAAAGTATGGTCACGGTGTCCAGTTAGTCCTAATTCTAAGGACTATGATAGCAACAGTGATGAAGAGCGGGATGATGAATTTCAAAAGAATGGAGTGTCATGGTGTCCACTTAGTCCTAATTCTAAGGACTATGAGAGCAACAGTGATGAAGAGCGTGATGATGAATTTCAAAAGAATGGAGTGTCACAATGTCCTCTTAGTCCTAATTCTAAGGACTATGAGAGCAATAGTGATGAAGGACAGAATGATGCACTTAGTCCTAATTCTAATGAATATAAAGGTAGCAGTGATGAAGGACAGGATGATGCACTTAGTCCTAATTCTATGGACTATGAGAGCAGCACTGAAAATGCACATGAGGAAGAATATCCAATAAACATTGAGTCAAATTTTCCATTGAGTCTGAATTCTAAGGACTATGATAGTAGCACTGAAGAAGGGGAAGATGAAGAATATCCTTCAAGTCAGTATTTTGAAAAGCATAGCTGATCATAGTGTGGATAACATTCCTCTTAATGATGATGAAAATCCTTATACAAATGATGATCCAACGATGGAGATGTTGCTAAGAAATATTGTATCGAGGAGTAGGAGCAGACCTTTTCGTATCAATGCAAGATGTTCTAGTTATACAAGGGGTAGAGCATAATATCTGACAAGAAGAAGTTCTATCAGCGCACTCATTTCAAGTGAATGTTGCCAAAAAGATTGCTTGAAACATATGGATTTCAAATTTGCATTAGAGAGTGGGAAGAGATATTTTTCAATGAATAAAAGCATGCAAAATTAATATTTAGTTAGGTGCATGCAATTTACATTGTCGGGTTATGATTATCATATTAGGACTTTATTTATCTGTAGAAAAGCTTTCAAAATGTTTCATTCGATTGAGAATTCTCATCTCTTGAGAATTCAAGAAAATTTGGAAAAGGATCCCACATTTTATTCAGAAGTACGTCATAAAAGACAGTTTGGACCATTATCAAATACTGCAATGTCATGGATGAAAGATTTGTTTTCAAATCATGGAGAGTGTATGTCAAAAAGACAATACATATTCCAGATAATTTTTCAAGACGAGAAATCTACAACTTATACAAATAATATGCAGAAGGTGCTGAGGGACATGGCTGGTTTATTACATATCAATATTTTGTGAAGGTATGGAAGAAAGAATTCAACAATGTCCGTATTCCTAAGAAGACAAGGATGGGGATTTGCAGTACATGTGCTTCTCTTAAATAAAAAAAGGACAAATGTGAAGGGTCGGAAAGAGGCAAGCATTCATAACTTTAACTTTTAAAATTGTATATTCATCAAGTATGAAAACATATTTCTTAATGGCTTTATTTTATATTATGTAGATTCAATTGTCAAAGAACTTTAAGAGCATCGCGAACAACAAACAGGAAAAAGTTGTACAAGCATCAAAAGAAATGTTATGATAATCCAAATAAATATTTGGGTTTGATAATTGATGGTATGGACCAAAAGAAAACACTTTTACCACATTTTGTTCGTACACCCAAAAATTTACAGGAGGAAAATTTTATTCAGTATCACTTGGTTGGTTGTATGGTCTTCAATGGGAAAATGTTGCAAAGGGTGTACTTCACAGCTCCAAATATTCATAATGATGCAAATCTGACCATAACCATAATTGATGATGTGCTTTCTCATTGGTCTAGTAATCTTCCTGAAGTTTTGTATTTACAATTGGACAACACTTACTGTGAAAACAAAAATCATGTTGTTTTTGGATATCTAAACATGCTTGTTGAATTGAAAATTTTTCAGAAGGTAAAGGTTGGCTTCCTTCTTGTTGGGAACACTCATGACCATATTGATCAGATTTTCAGTCGTTTTTTAGTCACATTGAGGAGGAAGGAAGTTGGGAGCTTGCCATCATTAATTGAATGTATTAAGAAATCATACATGCCAGAGCGTACTTTTGATGTGTTGGAAGAAACTGTTGACATGAGAAGGTTTATTATGGGATCATATGGTGAGGGGAAATGCATTGAACAACTTAATGACATTAGTTTCCAACATAAATTTCGTATCAAAAAAATTGATGGGAAAACACTAATATGGGGCAAGAAATATTCAACTACTGTAGAATGGGCACCGTCATCAGATTTGCAATTTTTGAAGTTCATTCCAGATCATCCAATATTTGCATCAAAAATATTGTTATTACAATCAGTTGGTGAAGTTCATAATGCACGCAGACAAAATAGAGATAAAAATTATTCTGATTGCCTAGAAGAAATTAAAAAATGTATTAGATATACATATGAGTACTTTGACATTGCTGATTCAGTTTGGTGGGAATCATTTTTCAATAATCAAAGTGATATCATTTCAACAACAAAAAATGAAGATATACCTTTGAAAAATCTATTTATTTGGCCACAAAATGTGTCGAATGCACATGAGGAAATAAACATTGTTGAATAGCAACAATCTCAAGGTATTATTAATTCTTCACAGGCAGAGGAAAGAGGGATGTACATTGGTTCCAGAATATCTCGTGCACAACATGAAGCCATGGAAGACCTTTACAAGGGTTCAGTACAAGATATTAAGGAGGATTGCATGATCACAGTGCTAGCAGATGGAGATCCCAATGGCTATCCATTCTGGGTTGCTAAAGTTATAAAGGTCTTTACAGAAAATGAGGATGTTAGAAGTGTTGAAGTACATTGGTATGCCACAAATACACACCCATTCAATGGTGTGTATACGCCAGAGATGGTAGTTGACAAAAAAAATGGCGGAAAGAGAAAAAGAAAATGTAGGAATATAAATCGTCGCCGCACAAACATATTAAAATTGGAGGATGTTGACATACTTGTTTATGACTTCAATTTAACAAAAAGATGAACTCTTCGCTTCAAGACGATAGAGACTCTGAAAAGGTTGTTACCAGAAGGAACAGTGTTGAGATGGGAGTATGCTAAAACCAGTCATAGATCTAGAAGAATTTTGAAACCTGAAATGATGGACATGCATGTGGACTCAGATGGGGCACTAGTTGATGAAAGAGAATAATATGGAACATCTTCGTCAGCATCTAGTCACTCATCTGAAGATGTGAATTCTGATGGTGTGCAAGAAAATATGAGTGATTTTGAATAATTATTTAAGACAGTTTATCTAACTGATGTATGCATCATATCTTGAAATAAAATTTTTGATTTCCATATGGTGTTAAATGAGAAGTTATGAGTCATTTTTATGTTGTTGGATTATATGTCTTAATTATGATAATTTTTATTGTTTAGAATATCTACAATGAAACATTAAATTAAAGATATAATGTATGTTTCATTCAATATACAAATAATGACTTTTGAATTCATTTCCTGATGTAATTTCTTCACAATTTCATAGTTTTTTAATTTTATGGTTGAAAAAATTTCAATTTCTTTTGTATCTAGCATGTTATGGTTGAGAACATGTTGAATTTATACTTAGGAAAGAAAAATGTTATTCTACCAAAAAGATTAGAGTTTTTTTTTTCCTCATAAACAACTTTGTTATCCACACAAAAAAATTGGTTTTACTAGCGTTTTTTTTAAATTTTGAAGATTGACCCTAAAAATCATGGTTCCAGTATCATCACTTTTTTGTTTTCAAGCTGTATTTTGCATGAAAATTTTGTTTTCACTACCATTTTTAAAACATATTCAAAATTGTGTCTAAAAAAACCATCATTCCAGTATACACATTTTTCATTTTTAGCACTGTTTTTGATGTTTTTTTGGCGTTTTTTGGCCAAAATTCCCGTTTCAAAGTTTACATTGTTCTATGTTCAAAATGTCCTCGTAAAAACTAGAAGCATAAATTTTACTTAATCCCATTACATATATAATGGTGAATATATATTGTCTTTTTGAAAAACCCCAACACATACAATTGATGAAAATCAATGTAACAACGATGATGTAACTTTTTGGATGATGCAGAAAGCATAGGTGTATAGAAGAGGAATATTAATGAAGTGCAGGAACTATAAACTCATTCAGAAAAATGATGAAAACTATAAATTATATCACAAAATATTGTATTTCTTTTTATATTAATGAAAGGATAAGGTTAGGTTTTTTCCTTCTGAGAAAAAATTACAAAACTCAAATTTGTAATTCTAATAATCCATCTTTATCAAATTACAGACAAAATTGACTGAATCTATTACAGGGACCAGCCAAATTCGTACTCTTATCCCTCTTTTTCTATCACTCTTTGTCGAGAAAGGATCAAACTGTGTTTCTTTTTCTAATTCAATGTTTTGATACATCACACATCTGAATGATTCATCGTTTGATTGTCCTGCAGCTTTTTGAAGAGGAGAATTTGATTTCCATTTGAGAAGCAGAAAAAGCTGTAGCAGGTGTCATGGCAACAAAGGTTGCGCGGGCGTAAGTGGCAGAAGCAATTTCAAAAGAATTAGGAGAAGGAAAGATGGAAATAAGTTGGGCATTATTAGTCAATTCTTAAAATTGAAGGCCCACTGATTAGTAAAGTTTCGGAAACCCCGGAGGTCCTCTTCCGTTCTTCGTTTCTTTGAATTTAGAGATAGTCAGAAGTAGTAATCAACTGTCAAAGTCTGCAATAATACAATGAGAAAATTAGGTTCCAATTCAATGCCACATGCAAACTTCCCCACAACAGATTCGGAGTGAAGTACTAGCAGTGATGTTTGTGGGCCTTCAACTACGCAGCGACGTCCACTGAACTCAGAATTTCCACGACTTCCTCCGGCCATGCCAAGAATGTAGACAACATCATCTGGTCCAAAACTAATTGGCCCCACTATTAAAATTGGGAAATTACTTTTTCTTTTTTTCAACCATGGTAGGACACTATAGTCAATGAGATTTGAATCGTCGTCTCTTGAGCTTTGCCCAAGTAAACTTACTGTTAAACCACACATCACTAGATTGGGAAACCATTTTAATAATAATGAAAATGGCATTTCAAGTGACATTTCAATAGATAATTATGAAGTGAACCTTGAAACATCAAAAGTGTATTCACGAAGGGGTGCAGCTACCTGTAGAAAAACCAGCCACCAGTAGAAAAACCATCTTTTTTTAAAGGTAGACATAATTATACTATAGGCTTTTTTATTTTGGAATAGGGCTTTTAGATTTTGTTTTTACTAAAAGGCATTATAAAGCTCAGTTTATGATAAAGATGTTTTCATTTATTGTTATGTTAAAAAAAATATATATATATCTCTTAATTAATAAAAAATATATATATATTGAATATGTGAGGTCAATTAAACCTTTTAACAAAAAGCACAATGATATTATTAATCACAAAAAGAAATTAAGCCTGGACAAAATTAAAGGAAACAAAAAGAATATAAAGTATGTTTACACAAGTATGCTGTGAAAACTTCATAAATTCTTAAACTATATGGTGTAACCTATAGTAATGAAATAAAGATTAATTGTATGTAAATTCTCCTTGGCTTCACATTGGGACAACAAAATCACCTTCCTATAATATCATTGTATATATGTACAAATAATATTTATTTCATTGCTATAAGTTAAATTATATAGTTTAATAATTTATAACTTTTCAGCACCATACTCCTGTAAATAAACCTTATATTCTTTTTGTTTTCTATAATTTTTTCTAGCCATAATTTCTTTTTCTGATTAACTGTATCTAGTACTTGCAACTTAGTTTAAATATAGTTAAATTAAAGAAAATATTGAATTTAAGTTAGTGCTAAGATTTAGAATCCAATTAATTTAGGTTTCACTAATTTGTAAATTGAGATAGTGGAGAATACAATCCTACCCAACGACAATAATAATAGATATGTCTTAAAGGTGGTTCTTGCTAAATAGATATGTGAAGGATAGGTTGAATATATATATATATATATATATATATATAAAATGCAGTTATTTTACATGGTTATTTGTTGTTTGAATTTATAACTATTTTAATTTATTATTAATAATTTCTTACTGATATTAAGTAAAATTTTATATGCTTTTTTAGTATAATTTAATTTATTTTTATATTAAGTAAAATTATATAGTTTTTTTAGTATAATTTACTTATTTGCTAAAATTTATTTCATTTTCATGAGTGAATTTGTAATAAACAATAAATATCTAGGTAATATAAATAAGTGATTTTTTAAAAATAATTAAACAAATTTATATTAATTTTTTTAAGTGTCTAACTATTTTTAATATATATATATATATATATATATATATATATAATAAAAATTTATAGTTTGAATCAATTTTCACTTAATTATCAATGACTAAAATTATTTTATTCGAGTACTAAAATTTTAAACCAGTTCAGTAACCATATTTATTAATTTTGAACTTGTTAATTAATAATATTTATTATAAGAGTAAATTAAATATTATAAAATAATTTACATTTTAATTATAAAATGGTTAATAATATTGTATTATGTTATTATTAGTCCTTGTCATTTAAGTGGAAATTATGCTTTCAAAAAAATTGCAAATTAATATATGAAACTTAAACATTAATTGCCTACTAAGGGGCAAAGACTTGCATAAATATTGATGGGTAGTTTCACGGCACTACATTGTGATGCCTTAAGATCACCATGAGAAATGTGCAATACTGGTGATATTTCGTCACAATTAACTACTTTAACCCAGACTACGCCTAACTTCTTTCACTTCAACACTTAGTCAATTTTCCAATTCAATCTTCTTTATTCAATTACTTCATTCAATAGTTATACAATTATGCGATATCGTAACTTTAATACAAAAGAGAAATAAAACTTCATTAACAATCTACGATATTGTAAAGAACAATATGAACACAATACGTGTGACGAGAGGGAGAAACTCCCAAAACACATCTCCCCTTTACTTCTATTAAACTTCAAAGTAATGCTACAACAATTTTACAAAGGGGCCAGCGATGACCAAACTCATGCACTGTGCAAGAACAAAGAATGGTAGTCATTGGCCTAGCCCAACGCACTTTCCTAAAATGTGAAGTTTCACAACCCAGGGCGTGCCCAACCTAAGGTTGGCACCTTGCCCAATGTTATCATTCTGTGATTTCCGTAGGATGAGGAGAGAAATTCATAGGTAACCACAAACCACTTTTAGGCTAGAATCTAGCCCTCCTGCGGCTCTCTCACTTAGGTTGTTCAAATAATATGATATTAGGCTAGGTATAGCACTCAATAAGGTATGATTTTCAAAGATTTGCTAGTAAGAGATGACACAGATCCATTGGGCTTGGAGTCATGTCAAATTTTATTATTTGTCCAATCATAAGATGAGGAGAGAAAGGGTTTTTCCACAGGGGCATCGCAGGAAGTCTTGAATTAATTTGTTGTAGGAAGGTGAGCATGAGAAAAGATGTAAGAAACACAAAGAGTATCAAATTGTACATAAATTTTGAATTTTGCTTTAAGAAGAAAATATAGATCACTTGGTAAAACTAAATCATAACACCTTTTAGATGAATTATGAGCTAAACATCTGGTTCTTTCAGGCATGAAGAAATACATTCAAGAGATGTAAAAACATAAGAAAAACTTACAACATGAAAGAAGCACAACACCATGAAGATCTGACACAGGAATCCCTGCAAATCACCTTCTGTTTTTCATTCACAGGAAAAAATATTCAGAAAATATCATGCACACAAAGTCTCTTTCTTTCCAATATGACTAACAACCCAACTTTTGCACACTGGAACTCATGAAAATATATACAATTAGCTCATTCCTGGACTCAGGGGGCCAATCTCAACCATTTCCCCAAAGATGGAATCAATTACATTAAATTTGGAACTGTCTGCTAGGAATAGGGACCAAATTTCTGGAAAATAGGGGTCAAAGGAAAACTCGTGTCTCTTGAACCATTACAACTATTACAAAATTGAAGGAATTTTTTGTATATGAGATTGTTATTGGAATAAACCTCTCTCCATTTTCTCAAATTCCTCTCCATCTTCTCAGAATTTGCATCCAAAAAGCATGACTAAAATAGGAAATAACAAAATTTTAAAAATAGGTTGTAAAGATTTATTCGAATCTTCCCATATATGACACATGTGAAGAAAATGAAGGAGGTTTTTTTATATTTGTCTCTTGCTTAACCAAAAATTCTTTACTTTTTCAAAATTCATCTCCATTTGGCTAGGAATTAATCTTGAAGTGAAATTGTCCAAAAGTGTAGCAACTATCCAAAAGCACAACGACTGTATTTTTTGAATATCTCCTAAATGGTAAGCCAGATTGAGCTAAAGTTTGGATAGAATGCTAATATTATTATAACCCTTCTCCATAAAAATTTTGGAGCCAAATCCAACTCACGAACCTCAAGAAAATCCAAAAATGGGTGTAGATGATGATGGCTCGTTTCTCAAAAATCGTGAAGCATTTTTACCTGAAATTAAGTGATCTTATTCATCTCACCCCCATGAATCTAGTGTAAAAAAACACGGCAAATAGGGACAGGGTTTAAGAGATATGGTGAAAATATGGTGACTGTGTGAAAGCACAACACAGAAGTGCAACGCTCCAAACTTACACTATCTCTAGCCATCATCTCACATGATGAGAGTACTGGGATGGCATGGAATGGTAAATAAAATGTTTCAAACCCATGAAAAAAATTATAGTCCATACTCAAACTTGCAAACTTCAAAATCTCTTCTTGTAGCAAACATGCAACACAATCACGCAGCGCACCTTTTGTGATGATAAGGACTTGATGACACATTTCATTTTGCAATGGACACTACAACTCATGACCACTAACTCATGATGTGACACTACTTATTTCTCCAAATGACACTTTAGACTTGATCTTTATAATATCATGACTAAACTTCACAACTTGACCAAAATACATAAAAATACCAAATTGACTTTGATTACTATAGTATAGGACTCTAACATCGGCTCCTATGGGGATGACATCGTCCCTGGGAGGTGCCAAGAACATCATAGACTAGTAGCCTAATCCATGGGCTAATCCCAAACTCAATTTTCCAATTGTAGCCTATAACTTGCTCTCTTCCAAATCTTCAATACACAACTGCAAACTGGAAAGGAATGTTAAAAAGTAATACAAATCTACCAAAACAAATTGTTAGAAACTGGCACACTACTGAAATGGAAATATGAAAAGTACTAAGAAAGGTGCTCAAACCATTGAGATTATTCACACTGCTATCTACACTAAACTACGAAATAACCTACTCACTCAAGTGATACGAAATTTCCAGTGAAACCAAGCAAGGAGATGGGCACTCACTAGAATTTTTCTCACACTCTCCATAACCAGACAGAAAATGATACATAATGGAAACTTAAATTCTAGATGAAACTGAAACCCGTGCTCTATAAACAACACAAAATCTGACTTCACTAATGATTCAAATAGGTTGGAAAAATAATCTGGAAGAATATGCAAATTCATCTCTTCTTGATTAATAAAAACAGTAAGAGAAGCTTCATATATAATTGTTGGTTGTTCTATGTTTCAGTTTCAAAATCACTCTCAAATATATCAACAGATGGTTCATTTTGACTTTCAAAGGAGTGAAGAGAAACAAGTTCTTGCACATGATCCTCCTGCATATGTAAGAAGCTACCAAAAAGGACTAGCTCACTGCCTAAATTTTCCATTCAAACAATTTCAGAGATCTGATTTTCATAGACTTTTTCATGATACAAAAATTCAATAGAGGAATGACATGAGGCAAAATTTAAAAAAATGTTTTCATCCCTGTTTGGGTCACATGAAAACTAGAAATATTGTTGCAAATCAACATTAAAATTATGGGATATAACATGGCTTTCATCATGCAAATCCAATTGGTCTTCAATCAAGGAAGAAAACATTGTTTGTTGGAAATTTTCTTGTGTTTCAAGGCTACTAAACTCTACTAGTTCTTCCTCCTAATAACTTAAAAACTGACAAGGCTATTGAACATGTTCATTCAATACAGGAGCAAAAACATGAACACCTACATCAAGATCATGATCAACTTCGTTGATAGTTAAGGAATAAACTACTACTTGTTGAGAATTTTCTTGAGTGTATGTTGGTTTAAGGGGGCTTGACCCAAGTTCAAAGTGTTTTGCGCACCAATGAAACCCTCAACCACAGGCCCTTTCGGCAATGACCTACAAGCATATCGCAGTCTCACCTGAAGTGCTTATGGGAGGTTGCAGAACCAAGTTTCTGCAACCAGAGGGATATCCGCACTGTGGTGCCTATGTGTTCACTTATGTCTTAAAACTATCTACAACTTCGCATACATGAATAAATTCATGCTAATGATTAAATTCACAAATTGGATCTTAATTCATAAACATAATAGAGAATAGTATAATATGTATTCTTTCGCATAATTCAGTAAAAAACATGCATGACGATATCTATAACAACAAATAATGAACACAAAAAGATGCACAATACTTCACCAAAACTTATTCTTTATTAATAAGGATCTTCAATACATACACTTCTCTGACCTGCGCACCCAACTGCAGGTGGTATGTACACTCAGCTGCCAACTCTTCCAAGGCCTCCACGCACTCAGCTGGAGATCCCTCCCAAACTTACAAACCCAAGACAAAAAATATGATCAATCTATGAATTCTATCTATCTCTGTTATCTTCGACAGAATATTACATCTTGTTTATATATCTTTCCTTACTACACGAACATGGTCTACATACCATGGATCTAACAAAACAATGGACTAATACAAGATACCCCTTACAAAATAAGGGGCTTTTACCCACCCCAAAGCCCCTAAAAAATGCACGATGAATAGAACTTTGCCAGCTCTGCACGCTCTGCTCCTCAAAATGCAGAGTCTTTGACCAAAACTTGGACCAAGTTGGGCTGCACCCAACATGCCCCCAACACTCACCCGTGACTCATCCCGAATCACTCGACTATGGTTCCCTTGATTTTCACTGCAATTCCATTATAGACTACATTGTACTGCTAGATTGTCTCTACCATTTGTTTCTCCTCTCGGTGCACCTCCTCTAGCAATTCCTCTGCGGTTGGGCCAGCAACCTTCTGTAGTATTTTTGTCTCTCTTTTCTTCAACTCTTTAAGCATATTATCAACTGCTTGAGAAAGTTTGAGGGCGTAATGGAAATTCTTCTCCTCTTCTTGTGCTTCCCTGCAATCTATCAAAAAATCGTTGCACAGATAGGTAGCCCAGCAATGGAACCATTTTTTGGTTTAAGGGGGCTTGACACAAGTTCAAAATGTGTTGCACACCAACAAAACCCTCAACCATTGGCCCTTTCGACAACGACCTGCAAGTAGATCGCAGTCTCACCCAGGGCGGTTATGAGAGGTTACAGAACTAGGTTTTTGTAGCTAGAGGGATATCTACGATGTTGCGCCCATGTGTTCACTTATGTCTTATATCTATCTACAAATTTGGATACATGAATAACTTCGCGCTCCTTAATGCATAAACATAACAGAGAACAATATAACATGTATTCTTTCACATAATTCAGTAAAAAACATGCATGATGATATTTATAACAATAGATAATTAACATAAAAAGATGCCCAATACTTCTTCAAAACTTCTTCTTTATTAATAAGGATCTTCAATACATACACTTCTCTGACCTGCACACCCAGCTGTAGGTGGTTTGCGCACTTAGCTGCAGACTCTTCCAAGGCCTACATGCACTCAGTTGCAGAGCTTTCCCAAAATTACAGACCCAAGATAAAAAAATATGATCAATCTATGAATTCTTTATATTTTCATTATCTTCGACAAAGTATTACATCTTCTTTATATAGGTTTCCTTACTACAATACCATGGTCCACATACCATGGATCTGAAAATAAATAAACTAATACCTGATACCCATTACAAAATAAGGGGCTTTGACCCACCCCAAAGCCCCTAAACACTGCGCGAAATGGAACTTCACAAGCTCAATGCACTCTGCACCTCAAAATGCGGAGTCTCTAACCAAAACTTGGACCAAGTTGTGTTGTGCCCAACAGTGTCATGGCAGCTAGCTTCTACATTTTGACCCTGATGACAGAAAGGTTTCTCATGCAAAGCCTCTAGTATCTCTTTGTCCATGAACTGATCATCTTCATAAAAGCTCTCCAAATACTCAATAAAATTTTAAAAATGAGTGCAACAGTCTTTGACCAATAACAAGGAAGTATGACATTCTTCATATCTCTCATAAGACACTATATGAAAATATCTTAGAGAAGATAAACAATCATTTGGAAACATTACATACCATGATTGTGCATTTCCCTCCAAGGATACCATGAACATATTCATGAGACAATATTCATGAAATTCAACCTTAAGTCTACGTACATGCATGTGAAATTTGACCAAATGAAGAGCAACATCATATCCTTTATAATCTCTAAATTTTGGCAAATAAGTTTTCCAATCTACATGAGGCATGCGATTTGGAAAACCTAGAATGCGATCTCGATTTAAAGGAGAATACCTTGCATCTAAATTCATTTTCGGCCAATAAAATTTTCAGTAAAAATTTTATTTATGGATCTTGCTGCCTGTGGAGTCTTTGGATCATGTTGAAACTTGATTAGATTCGCCAAGTGAATGGTACAACCTTCATGTGTCTCACTATTGTCCACCGCCAACAATCAGATTTGAAACTTTGATGATCTTTCCCAGGAAAGATGGAGCCTTTCGCTCCCCATCAACGACACCAAAATGTTATCACTGTGTAATTTCCTTAGGTTGAGGAGAGAAATTTAGAGCTAACAAAAAACTATTTTAGGCTACAATCTAGCCCTTCTAGCCTTGGAGAGGGCTCTCACACTTAGGTTGTTCAACTAATTTGATATTAAGCTAGGTATAGTGCTCAATAAGGTTTGATTTTAGAAAGTTTGCTGGTAAGAAAGGAGACAAATCCATTGGGCATGGTGTCATGTCAAATTTGATTATTTGTCTAGTGATAAGATGAAGAGAGAAGGGGTTTTTCCAGAGGGAAAGGTAGGCAGTCTTGCTGATAGAATTATTTTGTTGTAGGAGGGTGAGCGTGAGAAAATATGGAAACAACACAAAGAGTATCGAACTGTAAATCAATTTTGAATGTTGTTTTAAGAAGAAAACATAGATCACTTGGTAAAACTAAATCAAAGCACCTTTTATATGAAGTTTGACCTAAACATCTGGTTCTTCCAAGCATGAAGACTTACATTCAAGAGATGTAAAAACATAAGACAAACTTACAAGATGAAATAAGTACAACACCATCAAGGACTGATGCAGGAATCCCTGTAAATCACATTTTGTCTTTCATTCATTGGAAAAAAATATTCAAAAAACATAATGCACACAAAGTCTCTCTCTCTAAAACTCATGAAAATATATAAAATTAGTTCATCCCTATACTTAGGGGGTCAAGCTCAACCATTTCCCCAAATATAAAATCAATTACATTAAATTTGGAACTTCCTGCTAGGAATAGGAACCAGATTTCTAGAAACTAGGGGTCAAAGAGTAACTCGTATATCTTGAACCCTTACATATGCTACAAAACCAAAGGAGGTTTCTTATATGAGCTTGTTTTTGGGAGAAACCTCTCTCAATTTTCACAAATTCCTCTCCATATCATCATAATTGGCATCCAAAATGCATGAATAAAACAAGAAATAACAAAATCTGAAAAATAGATTGTAAATATTCATTTGAATATTCCAATATCGGACACCTATGAATAAAATGAAGGAGGTGTTTCTCATTTGGATAGTTATTAAAAAAAACCTCTTTTACTTTTTCAAAATTAATCTCATTTTTGTGAGGAATTAGCCTTGAAGTGAAATTTTCCAAAAGCACGGCAATTGTCCAAAAGCACAGCGTAAAAGCACATCGACTGTATTTTTTGAATATCTCCTAAATGGTAACCAAGATTGAGCTGATTTTTTGAAAGAACATTAATATAATTATAACCCTTATCCACAAATGTTTTGAGCCAAATATGACTCATCGATATCAAGAAAATCTAAAAATTGTTGTAGATGACGGTGGCTCATTTCTCGAAAACCATGAAGTATTTTTACCTGAAATTAAGTGAGCTTATTCATATAACCCCCATGCATCTACTATAGAAATTGCATGGAAAAGAGGTACAGGTTTTAAGAGATATGTTGAAAATATGGTGATTGTGTGAAAGCACAACACTCCAAGCTTATACTATCTTTGATCATCATCTAACATGTTGAGGGTACTGGGTTGGCTTGGAATGGTCAATAAAACGTTTCAAACCCATGAGAAAACTTCTAGTCCATACACAAACCTTCAAACTCCAAAATCTCTTCTTGCAGCAAAAACACATCACAACTGCGCAGCTCACCTTTTTTTATGATAAGGACTTGATGACACATTTGATTTTACAATGAGCACTACAACTCATGGAAACTAACTCATGATGTGACACCACTTATTTCTCTAAATGATGCTTTAGACTTGATCTTTATAAGATCATGACTAAACTTCACAACTTGACCAAAATGCATAGAAATACCAAATTGACTTTGATCACTATAGTATAGGACTCTGACAACCAACAAAAACCCCAAACTTGTCCCCACAAACAAATTAGAAATACAACTCTTCAACCTTTGCTAGAAACAGGCTTACTTGGGCGAGCCCCACCTCTTATTCAAATATGTCTCAGCTACGATTCCTTTCTATGATGTGTGCGCATGCCTGCATTTTTTCAATATCACACATCGTGTGAATCTGTGATGTCACACTTTCTATGGTTTTGCGATAATGCACTTCTTGTGACTCTGTGATACCGCACTTTCTACGGTTCTATGATATCGCACTTATGGTGACTATGTGATATCACACAAACTTACATCTATGTGAATTCACTGATGCCTCCTCTAAGTGTTAAGATTCCTTCATTTATATGTGTCCCTTCACTTTTATTTTAAGTAGTTCGATACCCCTTCACAAAGTTATCCGAGCTTTTATTTTTGTGCAGACGCCCCTTCATGGGAAAACTCCCCCCTCGGTCGACTTGTCTATGGGGTGGTTGGCGCCCCTTCACTGGGCGGGCGCACCCCTTCCTAGGAATTCTTCCTATCGTTCTGCCCATGTCACCTCCATTCGCCATTGTCATGTCACACACTCCATATCACGTTGTTCACTTTCTCACTCGTCTTGGACGCTACATCCTACCCATCGCATTACACATCCCTTAGCTGTTAGATCCTGCCTAGGCACCCCTCCTTGATGTGGGTGCGTCTGTGGGAACGAGTCCATTGCGTCAGGTTTCTTGTACATATTTTTTATAGGCAATTTTGTCACATCCAATCACTGAGCCTCCTAATGGGATCAATCAACATCCTATTCCCCCTTGTCACCATATTGCACAAATCCCTAAGCATGTTCCCTTCATCCCCCAGAATTTTAGCCCTAAAGAGCATCATCTAAGCTAGTTTTAGGACCAATGCTCCCTGTATGCCTACTGGGGTACGATCACCTACAGGTTTCTCCACTGTGGACTGCATTGATCACCAGCAGGTGGCTCCCCTTTCCACATGCATTGGTTCCAGAAATTCAGGAGAATGATTAGGATTCCAAAAGCTTCCCCTTCTAGGAATTTCCATAAGTTGTTTTAACTACTTACCTTTGATATAAAAATTGGATCCTATCCTTCCCTACTTTAGAGTTTTCACCGCTTATCCTTTGATCCTATCCCTCCATCAAAGGTGAATCTCAAACCCTAGATTGGTAATTGGATAACAACTCCCAACTTACCTTACATCTCTATATATTCCAAGCCTTCTATGTGGTTGGGGGTTGGATTTTGGAGAGGGATTTCTCCCTTATGCCACTGTAGTGAGTGGTCATTATCTCATGCATTTAGGGTGATTGTAGGTGCATATTGTCACAAGGAAAGGTCAAATCAACAACTTGGAGGAGCTCTTCTATAAAATCAACTTCTATTTATGGTTGTAATCTCCTTCCATTTATATTAATGCAAATAATTCATTTTTTTCCTATATGTTATGTGATTTCATATATTTCAATACCATGTTGATCTATTAAATGAAGTATTTAGATGATACTACATAGATCTCATAGTTTCTTGGCTTGTGTTATATGACTGTGAAGGTTCTAATTGTGGCATTCAGAGCTGGAATTGGAGCTTCCAAGCTAAAGAAGGAGTTGTTGGAAATAATATTGAGAAGGGGGGGTGAATCAGTATTAGCAAGTCAATAATTTTTCATTTCCATAATCAGATTCATATACACTACTTCAGTTAATGGAACTCACGTGTATTCGCAACTTTGTTTAAGGCAACTAGCATATATCCTGCAAACTTATGATTCAGTTAATTCATCATCTGTTAATCTTTAATCAATGCATCAAAACCATATAAATAGTAACCAGGTGCAGTAAAAACAGAACAGACAGTCACACACATGAACACAAGATATAAGGTGGAAACCCAATGTGGGTGAAAACCACCTATTGCAATTGTCTCTATCTTCCTTTTAAATTAGAAACTTATTTTTACAATTTTTGTAGTGGTGCAGACTTATACCAGTACGCAGGCTTCTACCTATAGAAGGCTACAACCTTCTCTCGTTCTCCAGCTTCTCCTGGAAGGGAGCTACAACCCCCTAGCTCTTGTACTCGCTGATATGTTTACTAGTATGTAGGTGCCGGCCTACAGAATGCTACAACCTTCTCTTTTCTTCCAGGGACCACGTTTCATAAATTTTCAGACTGGATCCATCAATAGCATCATTCAATCATCAAATCAACCAATCTCATTTGCACCAACCACAACTGAATTAACCAATCATTTGAAAACCCTTCAATCTGGTCTTTCAGAATGTTGTAAGCAGAATACAGTAACCAGAACCCAAAGCACTGCAACAACAAACAAAAGCAGCTAAAACATATTTTATGAGGTATACGCTACTTCAATGTGTCGAGTCTTCGTGCATACGCCCTTTTCTCAAGTCGAACCTGCGTACAGATCTACAAATCAAATTTAAGATGTATACATTGTTTTGATATGCATAACCAACGTGTATACGCGCCTTTTCTAAAGTGAACCTACGTATAGATCTATAGATGATGATTTAAACTTTACAATGATTCTAGACTTCAGTTATACCCATATCATCATATTTACAGACTACAACATGCGCTAGTTATTCAGATAAATGATCAAATCACATAAACATACTTTAGTTCAAGCCTTAAGATCTTGACCCATCATTAGATCTTATCCTTTATCAAGCGTTAAGGTTCATCCTTGGTTCAGATCCAGCTATGCATCATAACCCAATAACCTATATACTAGATCTTGCTCTTCATCAGATATTCAATCCTTGAGTACTTTTTCCTAATGATCTTCTCCTCCTTTTATAGTCATAGGCCTTACTCAATACCATGGACCAAAACTACTTAGGACCAATACCTTCGACGAAATATCTCGGGTCAACACTTCGGACCAGATACCTTGGACCAAAACCATGGATCAAAATACCATGGACCAAATACCGCGAACCAAAACTTAGTTTTCCAATATGTACGTGCCTTTCCTTCTGTGAAAGTGCGTGTGTACGTTATACACTCCTTTTAGTCTTCTAACCCACATGTACACACAACTTGGTCGATGGGAACCTGTGTATACCTCTCTTTTTCTTCATTATGGTAGTCTAAATTGTGATCTATCATCTGAGTGAGTTGCCATCAAGGACAACACCTGTGTTATAGTGCCAAATCTATGTCATAATGCAAACAATATCCCCCTTTGGAATTGATGGCAACCCCAAGTCACTCTCCCCCTTTGTCATCAAGGGTAAAGGGTTATGCTCCCACTGAGTACATGCTAAATTCTCTGATATGCTGAAGTGTGTTGATTGAGCTGCATGATCAAGTCCATGCTCCCCCTGAATATAAGCAAGGTCTGCAAAAAGATGTTCTAAAAGAAGAACATGACTCTATACATACATCATAAATGACCTTCCTATCACCAATGACTTATACATACATCCATCTCCCAACGAAGTGGGGATATACCAAGTTTGACTCATCCACCAAACCAAGTGATGATATACCAATTATTTATACATGTCAAAACAAGAACATTACATCATCCATCCCATGCATAGTGGGGTAACAAAATAGGTTGTTTCACGACCTTTACATTAAAATATATACATGACATATATAACAAAGACCAAATACCTGAGACAAGACCATGATAGTCATCAACAACTATCATCAGCAGCATCTGTCAATCAGCATCCAGACCAGCAACCATGATCTTCCCCTGAACTTCTTCTACCTAAATCAAAAATAACTGCATGAATTTGTACCAAGATCTTCTAAGATAATGCCAACAATGCATTATTAGAAGTATATGCTCCCCCTGAACCTGTGCCAGATGATCACTGTCAGATCTGATCATTTCATATAGTAGAAGAGTTATCAAGGCATCATCATCAATCAGATATACATCAAGTTATCAACAACTTATGAGAGCCAACATATTTCCACATGTCATCCACAGACTGTAACCATCATCAAGCAGAGTAGATAATTCACTTAACCATATCAAACTCCTTTCATCCTAAGTTTGGCCCACTGCTTTTCCTAAAACCAAATTATACACGACTGTATCCACAGAAACCAGCGTATGTACACGACTGCGCTTCATGAAACTTGCGTATAACCACCTTTCTCTGAAACAAATAAGTTTTAACAGCAAGATGATACATCAACCACTCCCAGCTTCTATCTGAGATATTCAAATGTCTCTCTGGGCAGTGGTTTGGTGAATATATCAGCAACCTGTTCTTTGGAGGGAACATACTCCAATTTGACCTTTTGTTCAAGCACTTGTTCACATAGAAAATGATATTTGATGGGTATGTGCTTGGTCTTGGAATGCATGATTGGATTCTTTGAAATACTGATGGCACTTGTATTATCACATAGAATGGGGATGGCTAGAGTACATGTGATCTGAATGTCTTGCAATGTTTGCATCATCCAAAGGAGTTGTGTGTAGCAAGATGCAGAAGCTACATATTCTGCTTTAGCTGTAGATAATGCAATTGAAATTTGTTTCTTGCTGAACCAAGACACTAATCTGGAACCCATATAGAATGCACTGACACTAGTGCTTTTTCTGTCATAAACACTTCCTGCCCAATCTGCATCTGTATATGCATGAAGTGTAAGATCTATATCTCTAGGATACTATAAACCAAAATTTTGTGTCCCTTGAAGATATTTGAAAATCCTTTTGACTGTGTGAAAGTGTGATTCCTTTGGATTTGCTTGGAATCTTCCAACTATTCCTACTGCATGCATGATGTCTAGTCAGGTACCTATTAGATAAAGTAGATTGCCAATCATGGATCTCTAGGTTGGTTGATGTATTGCTACTAATTCATCATTTGAACTGAGACTACATCCTATTACCATTGGGGTACACACTGGTTTAGAATCTTCCATGCCGTATTTTTTCAAGATCTGTTTGAGATATTTGGTTTGTGACAGAAAATACCATCTTTATTTTGTTGAACTTGTAGACCAAGAAAATATGTGAGCTCACCAAGCAGGGACATTTCAAATTCATGCTACATTACTGAAGCAAAATTCCAACTCATGGCTTCTTCATTGCTACCAAAAATGATATCATCAACATACACAACAAGTATTAGCAATTTATTATTTTCAATCTTTGTATATAGATTGCTATCAGCTGATCCTTTTGAAAAACCTTGTTGATGGAGATATTTGTCAAGACGGTAATACCAAGCCCTTGGAGCTTGTTTTAGACCATAGAGAGCCTTTCTGAGTCTGCATACAAGTTTTGCATCATTTCCAAGAATGAATCTGTCTGGTTGCTCAATATAGACTTCTTCTTCTAAGTCTCCATTAAGAAAGGTAGATTTTACATCCATTTGGTATACTTTGAATTTTTGAAAACTAGAAAGATTAAGGAACATTCTTATGGCTTCAAGTCTAGCAACAGGTGCAAATGTTTCTTCAAAATATATACCTTCTTGTTGAGCATATCCTTTACAAACAAGTCTAGCCTTGTTTCTAATAACTTCTCCATTTTCATTCAGCTTGTTTTTGAATATCCATTTAGTTCCTATGATATTCTTATCATGAGGTCTAGGAACTAATTCCCAAGTATTATTCTTTTCAATTTGCTCAAGCTCTTCATTCATGGCCTTGACCCAACATTCATCTTTGCATGCTTCATTTACATTTTGAGGTTCGGTAGAGGAAATCAATGCTAGATATCTTGAAGCTTCTATAATATTTCTTCTTGTCTGCACACCTGCCTCTTTCTGTCCCAAAATTTGAGTCTCTGGATGATTTTTCTGAACATACCTAGATGGAGTCTTTTCTTCTACCGTTATCTATTCTTCTGGTGCTTCATTGGTTTCTTCTTCAGAATTAGGCTTATTTCATGTGGGAGGATAATCCTCATCTTCTTCACAATCTTTGATTTTTACTTGCTTTGGATTTTTGCATGCTTCATCAACCACAACATCAATACTTTCAATAATTTTCCCAAGTCTTTTATTATAACATTTATATCCTTTACTTCAGGAAGAGTAACCAAGGAGAATTCCTTCATCTGCTCTAGGTTCAAACTTACCAAGTTTTTCATCAATCCTTTTGATGTAACATTTACTTCCAAAAACTTTGAAGTATTTTATAGTAGGAGTCTTACCATACCAAAGTTCACGTGGAGTTTGAGTGTTGTTTACCCGAACATTTGCTTGGTTGAGAATAGTGACGGAAGCAAATGCAGCTTCACCCCAGAAGGTTGCAAGAGTTCCAGACTCATCTAGCATATCACGAGCCATTTGTTGAACAGTTTTGTTCATTCTTTCTACCACTCCATTTTGTTGAGGAGTCCTTGCAGTGGAGAATTTCCTTTTTATTCAATGTTCTTCACAAAAGTCAAAGAATTCATCCGAGTTAAATTCCCCTCCTCGATCAAATCTGAGGCATTTGATTTTGCTTCATTTTCAACCAAAGCTTTGAAGGCTTTGAATTTTTCAAATGCTTCATCTTTATGCTTTAGAAGTCCTGTCCAACACATTCTGGAAAAATCATCAATGAACAATATAAAGTATTCTTCTCCACGAGGTGACTTTTTCCTTGATGGTCCACATAAATCAGTATGAACAAGTTCAAGAGGCTTACTAGTTGATCCTTCCTTTTTATGGAAGTGTGGTTCTTTCTTTCTCCATATTTTGTGACTTAGTGAATTTTTCTCCTTCTGAGATGTTTGCCGAAATTTACTCCTGCATTCAGATTCTTCATGATCGAAGTTGTTGTAGATAGAGCATTCTATTTCATTTTCAAGAATAGAAAAGTTATTGTAGGTCCGTTTCATGATCCCTGTCACATTCCTTTGATTTCGTGCTTCTCTAGTCATGATGGTCTTGTAAGCAACACATTGAGTAGCTTTGTGTCCAAAGTTATGACATGAAAAACATTGGCCATTAATGAAATTCCTGTGATTATCGAATCTACTGACTCGATGATTGTAGTTTCTATTGATATTCATTCTTGAAGTAGATTGAGAATGATTTACCTGAGGTTGGTTGTAGCTTCTATTCATCCTTGAAGTAAATTGACCCTGATTTACCTAGTGATCTGCTTTATGCCTTTGCTGACGATTGTCAAATTGTTCACTGCTCTTTGTTGCATCAAGATAGCTTTTAGTTGAGGTTGACAACTTCTGTGTTTGAGATGCTTCTTCAGTATATCCAAGACCTGTCTTTATCAGAGGATAACGTTTCACTTTGATAATTTCATTTAATGTTTCTAATCCTTTAGCAAATCTAAGATTGAGAGCTTTTGTTTTCTCAATATCCTTTCTTAGACCCACAATTTCACATTCTAGTTATTCGTTGTGTTTTTCTCTTTCAGCAAGTTGGAATGTCAAAGTATCTATAATCATATTCTTTTCCTCTAAACAGATTTTGAGTTTAGATATTTCTTCATAAAGGTCATCTTCATCTAAAGCATTCAAGAAATCATCATCTTCAAAAGCCATCAGAAGTCTATAGACATTACTATTTTCATCTTCATCACTAATTGATAAAGCATCGCTATCTTCATGCATATAGTAGCTCTTCTTACTTACACTTTGTTTTCTATTCCATTTAGCTGATTCCTTACCTTTATCAAGCTTATCTTTATGAGGAGATTTGGCAGCATAATGACTGACTCTTCCACAAGCAAAACATTTGAAAGGTAGTTTACCTCTAAATCTTCCAGAACCCCGTTGAAGGTTCTTGACAAAGTTTACTTCTTTATCTCCTTCTGAAATATGTCCTAATTCATTGAGTTCTTCTCTTCCTGAAGCTTAAATGCGGCTTCTCTCATATCTTATGGACCTCCTTTTCTCATTTCCAAAGTAATTAAGATTTCGTGCAGCTATGTCATATAATAGTCTGAAGATCCTGCTTTTCTTCTATGGCAGATACTTTTGATTCAAACTTAGTAGACACGGATCTTAAGACCTTTTCAACTAAAATAACTTCTTTTATCTCTTCACCCAAATTCTTCATGCAATTAACAATCTCATCTATATGTAAGAAGTAACTAGCTATACTTTCATCATTGTGCATTTTGAGAGTTTCATATTGAATTCTGAGAGTTTGCAGTTTTTCACAATTTACCTGAGTGTCTCCTTCATAGCTTAGAATGATCTTGTCCCATATTTCTTTGGCGGATTTGAGCTGCATAACTTTGACAAATTCTTATCGTGACAGACTCCCCAATAATGTATTGACAGCCTTGGCATTGGTTTCATATTGTTTTTTACCTGCCGCATCTATAGCAATTGCTGATGGAAATGTATATCCTCCTTCTACGATTTCCAAAACATTTGTTTCAAGAGATTGAAGATAGGTTGTGTTTCTTACCTTCCAATAAACGAAGTTGCTCCCATCAAATATTGGTGGTCTGTTGGATCCATCTCTTTAATGGTTACTCATGATGATGGATCTTCCTTCAAGTGATCAAGCTTCTTTTGAAGGACCTACTCTGATACCAATTGTTGGAAATAATATTGAGAGGGGGGGTGAATCAGTATTAGAAAGTCAATAATTTTTCATTTCCATAATCAAATTCATATACGCTACTTCAGTTAATGGAACTCGCGTGTATACGCAACTGTGTTTAAGGCAACCAGCGTATATCCTGCAAACTTATGATTCATTTAATTCATCATATGTTGATCTTTAATCAATGCATCAGAACCATATAAACAATAACCATGTGCAATAAAAATAGAACAAACAGTCACACACATGAACACAAGATATAAGGTGGAAACCCAATGTGGGTAAAAACCACCTGCTACAATCGTCTCTATCTTCTTTTTAAATTAGAAACTTATTTTTACAATTTTTGTACTGGTGCGGTCTTATACCAATACGCAGGATTCTACTTGTAGAAGGCTACAACCTTCTCTCATTCTCTAGATTCTCCTGGAAGGGAGCTACAACCCCCTAGCTCTTGTACTAGCTGATATGTTTACTAGTACGTAGGTGCCGACCTACAGAAGGCTACAACCTTCTCTTTTCTTCCAGGGACCATGTTTCATAAATTTTCAGACTGGATCCATCAATAGCATCATTCAATCATCAAATCAACCAATCTCCTTTGCACCAACCACAACTGAATCAACCAATCACTTTGACAACCCTTCAATCTGATCTTTCAGAATGTTGTAACCAGAATACAGTAACCAGAACCCAGAACACTACAATAGCAAACAGAAGCAGCTAAAACATATTTTATGAGGTATACGCTACTTCAATGTGTCGAACCTGCATGCATATGCCCTTTTCTCAAGTCGAACCTACATACAGATCTGCAAATCAAATTTAAGATGTATATGTTATTTTGATATGCAGAACCAACGTGTATACGTACCTTTTCTAAAGTGAACCTGCGTACAGATCTATAAATGACAATTTAAACTTTACAACAATTCCAGACTTCAGTTATACCCAGATCGTCATATTTACAGACTACAACATGCTCTAGTTATTCAAATAAATGATCAAATCGCATAAAGATACTTCACTTCAAGCCTTAAGATCTTGACCCATCATTAGATCTTGTCTTTTATCAAGCGCTAAGGTTCATCCTTGGTTCAGATCTAGCTATGCACCATAACCCAATAACCTATGTACTAGATCTTGCTCTTCATCAGATATTCAATCCTTGAGTACTTTTGCCTAATGATCTTCTCCTCCTTTTATAATCTTAGGCCTTACTCAATACCATGGACCAAAACTACTTAGGACCAATACCTTGGACTAAATACCTGGGGTCAACACTTTGGACCAGATACCTTGGACCAATACCATAGATCAAAATACCATGGACCAAATACCATGGACCAAAACTTAGTTTTCCAATATGTATGTGTCTTTCCTTCTGTGAAAGTGTGTGTGTATGTTATACGCTCCTTTTGGTCTTCTAACCCACGTGTACACGCAACTTGGTCGATGGGGAACCTGCGTATACCTCTCTTTCTTCATTCTGTGAGTCTGAACTGTGATCTATCATCTCAGTGAGTTGCCATCAAGGACAACACCTGTGTTATAGTGCCAAATCTGTATCATAATGCCAATAGGAGTGAAGTGTGTGAAGGATTCCAGGTAGGCCTCACTCTGTCATCTATTTACTTTAAGGAAAAGCATTTTGTTCCTTATCTCTCTGTTGTTCTAGGTTACCCATCAACCTAGGGGAGGTACTGTCTACATCATAAATCTTGTATAACAAATTGGTGACTCTGTTGGGGATTGGAGTATTCCCTTGGTGTTTTCTTTTTCCATTGTGTTTGATCACCTCCTTGACATACCTTTTTTATATCATCCAACCAAGAAAATACCTAGGAAGTGATTTCAATGAGCCTTTTTTGCAATTTTTGTGTCATAATCCTCTTTCCTATGCCCAACACACCCCTTTTGCCTTGGAAAGAGCGTTTCATTTCACCCAGACCCACTCTGTACCTACGTTGCAATGCACTGCTGCCTCTTTTGCACTAGTGTTGGCCCCTATTTTTGCATAAAATTTTCCTTGGTTCTTGAGCCTCTCTTTGGTCAACTTACTTCCAGCCAAACTTCCTTGAGCCTTGAGTGTCTTGTGGTCTCTATAAAGCCCCCATTTGATTTGCATTTATGGTGTTTTCCTTCGGTAAGAATTTGTTTTTACTTTTCTTTGTTCTTATCATTTGGTCACTTGTGAAATAATTTCATTTGATTGTTGATTTCTTAGATGAACTGGTGCTTTAGTCCTCATTCTAAAAAGTGCAATTGAATCAGTAATTGAACATTTGCATCTTATTTTTATTCATTTCGAAAATTAAGTGTGGTGAAAAGAAAAATTTGCATTGGAATTTAGGGTTTTTATGTCCATTAACATAGGAACAGTTGCATTGAAATGGAAATTACATCGTTCATTTTGTTTGATGCATATTGTGTGTTGCATCTTGATTGTTCCTTCCCTCCCTTAGCTATATTTTCATTGAAAGAGAAAATATTTCTATTTTCTCATGTTAGATTTGAATTTTAGGATATTCAGGTGACATTCTTGGTGAGCCCTCAAACTAAAAAATAATCAAAGATAAACAGTAAAATTTATTGAATCAACCTAAGGAGAATTTGTATCATTAACACAAACATTTAGAGGTTTAGTCTAGAGATGTGTTTCGATGTCATTAAACGTAAGAGCTGTCTTTTTTTTCTAGTGCTTCATCCCGGGGGTGAAATCTTGTTCCATGTATGTGAGTGTATAGGATCATACTCCACGTACCTTCGGTTATATGAAATGGAGCTCCACGCATGATATGTATATTTGAATTCTCTCATCGAGCTGTTACGCACTAGACAACACTACTACAAAGTGCACTCCCAAGTACCATCGAGTATATTTTGGGAGTCCCCTATAGGTTGTTATCCATCCATAGCTAACCGAGTCAACTGCCTTGTATATCGTGATACATCGAACACAACATTCAAGGATATTTCCTGCACATACGTTAAGTCTTTGGTTCTCCAAGGTTTATATTGTAGTTAACAGTTTCTTGGTAAAACTTTATGCCTAGTTATCCCTTTGTCTTTTATGTGTTTCTAATTTCTAAAATCAAGTAATTGACCGTAGAAAAAAATCCTCCCTGTGGAAAAACTCCTTAGTGGATCTTAGATTGAGACTAATGGAAATAGTTTCGAAGTCTAGCAGTCAAGGGAACCCCTCTGATGGGAATCCTGGTCCTTTTCCTTTTTTTGGAAATATAGTGCTCCATATATGGCAAAATTTTCCCTCCCCAGATTTACCATTGGTTTTCCATTTTCATTATTTTTGACCCCTATCGTTCTTAATGTCCAAACTAACTCTCAATCGAGTTCTCCTCCACCTGAACAATATCAACCTCATCCTAATCCTAAAGTTGACCCTTTTCCTTCTTCACCTATTGTTTCTTCCTCGCTTTCTTCCTCTTCGCCTGGTGAAAGTCTTGATTCTAGTAACCAGGAAGATAAGAAGAAGAAGAAAAGGATGAAGAAGAAGAAGCAAAATAAGCAAGGGGGCAGTGAAACAACCATTTCTACAAATGTAACTAGTATGAACAAATCTTCCAATTAGCCCCGTAAAGTTAAATTCCCTTGAATTTTATGTGAGGGTGACCACCTTCTTAGAAATTGTCCTGGCATTCTCAAGTTATTAAAAGTGTGGTCCACATACTCACATTGGCCTTTGTCATCAGCCTCTAGACATGATGTTGGTAATAAACCATCCACTAGTGATAGTAAGATGCATGAACAAAAGGGTAAATTAAAATTTCCTTGTAAGCTATGTGAAGGGAATCATCCTATTCATCGTTTTCCTTATATGGATGAAGCCTCAAAAGTGTTGGAAAACCTTATAGCATCTCAGCCACGAGTTCCAGCTGGTTACTGAAAGCTTTCTCCTAATCCTCCACTACTTGATGAAGTAATTAATCTGAATCTGAATCTAATCAATCCCACTCTCTCTAAATGTGAATCCCATGATTTTTTTCCTGACCAACCATTGGTTGAGAAAATGGTTAACTCGATTCCACCTTCAGTTGATCATACCTTTCCCGTATACATTGAACTTCATACCACTCAAGTTATTCTCGTTTCTTTAGTTTCCAATGAACTAAAGGTTAGTTCTCCTATTCCCATGACACAGGAGAGAAATCTTCCTACTTCCATAGCGCAAGAGGGCAGTTCTCCCATTCCCATAACCCCCCCTCCAAGTAGCATGGCCACTTCCTTTGATTGGAGCCAATTGACATGCTATCATCTTCCTTCCAAATCATGGTACAGGGCCTAGGCTTATAAGGTAGTCATACCTGGAACAACCATAGATGAAGGCGCATTTGTTAGTATTATGTCCTAAACTACTTTTCAAGATTTTAGTTCTCCGCAGCTCGTGCTCATTACTCATAATTTGTTGGCTTTTAACAGAGCAACCAATCGACTGGGGATCATCTAAGTTGCCTATTACGTTGGGAGGAAAGATTGTCTATATTGATGTGACGGTATTCCAAGTCCCTTTGGATTTCAATTTACTCCTTGGCCGTGAATATCTTTATGTCATGCGAGCTCTTGCCTCTTCACTCTTTCGTGTGATGTGTTTCTCGCATCAAGGAAGAATCGTGACTATTGACCAACTTTCGTTTATTGGTCCTAATTTGGCTCCTAATCAACTAGCATCCCTAAATGGTCCTTATATGCAAGCGATATCGCCCCCACCATAAATTAATTACATGGCAACCTATCCCATTCACATACCTACTGTTGAAGATGTGCCTTTCACTATGAGCTCAACTTATTTTGACCTAGATCCAATAGGCAATATAGTGCATCATTTATTGGGGCATTGGAGTTTGATATTTCCATTGGATCCCTTGATATGTATCCCTTCCAAAGCATTGTTCTTCCATCTGATGAGAACCTCTTGGAGGCCATGGCCTCTTACAGGTCATGATCAAGCTCCTTAAAAAGTGAAACAAGGTTCTTGGAGTAGAGTTCCCTTTCTTGTTTCAAGCTCCTTAAAAAATGAAACAAGGTTCTTGGAGCAGAGTTACTTTTCTTATGTCAAGCTTGTTAAAAAATGAAACAAGGTCCTCCGAGCAGAGTTCCCTTTCTTGCGTTAAGCTCCTTAAAAAATGAAACAAGGCTCCTAGAGCAGAGTTCATGTTCTTGTGGCAAGCTCCTTAAAAAATGAAACAATCTTATGGAGCAGAGTTCATTTCCTTGTGCCAAGCTTGTTAAAAATTGAAACAAGCTCTTATGAAGATAGTTATTTTACTATGTCAAGCTCATTAAAAAATAAAATAGGTTCCTATGAGCATAGTTCTTTTCCTGTGCCAAGTTTGTTAAATAATGAAACAAATCCCATTTCAATTAGAGTCTTTGATTAGATCTCATAAATTCCCAGCCAATTCTTTCACTTGATCTTGTAAATAAACAGGCATTCCATCAACCTGATAGTACCCAGTCGTCTACTTAGGTGCATGAAATGAATTTTGGGGGGCATGTACCTCAAATTGAGTCATTATGTTGGGGGCATGCAAACTTATTTCAAGCATATTTTTTCCTCCATTTCAAGCTTGTGTAAAAATGAAACCAATTTCAAGCATAGTTTCCCATGTTTCAAGCTTCCGTAAAAATGAAACCATTCCCATTTATCCCTCATGATTTCCATTTTTATCATCCTTCTTTCTCTAGTTGAGCCTTGCTTTTTCATTCCATCATCACCATCTTCTTGGCCGATCATACACATTCACTTGGTTGTTTTACCCTTTCCTTAGGAACCACTGTGGTGAGTGGTCTTATTATCCAACCTCTTGAAATTTGCATGTTTTGAGCAGTTCCACCATGACTGGAACTAGTTTCTACCCTTTATACCACTTGTTCCTCCAAGAGGAGTCCTCTTTCAGCTCTTTTCAAACTCCCAAAATATGAAAAGATTGTCGAGCACTTGTCTTTTCAAAACTCGTAAATGTAAATGAAAATACGTCTACTCGGTATAAGTTTAAAACTTTTTCGGATTGAGATAGACTAACTATGAAAAAGGAATACCTTATTAGAAGATGGCTAAGAGATTCTCTTGGGTATTGTTTTCTACATTTTTGGACCCAAGGGACTACCTACGAAAAGGGACATCTAGATTTTTCTTTTTCGCCTCTTTTTTAAACTCTCTAAACATGAAAAAGATGTAGAGTTTTACCTTCACTTGACTCACTAAAACATCAAACAGTGATGGAATTTTCCAACATGATAGGTTCAAACCACTCTTTCTCAGGGTTCGTTAAATATACTTGGAAGGATTCATCCGAAGGATGAGCTTACAGATCAAGCATATGTTATACTCCTCAAGCTTGTTAAAAAATAAAGAGGTACTGACCAGTATGGTTGGGGAAATTGGGAAAACAAGGGATTCCATTTTTCTAATGGTAGCGAGTCGATCTTCAATACGACACTCTTCCACTTCATCCTCATAGATGCTGGGTTGGGTAATCTTCTTGTATTTTGGTTATGATACTATTTTCAGGATCTCCATTTTGGTTTTGGGTCAATGCTGCCAACTCCATTTAGTGTCGCCAGTGTGTTCAAGAGAATTCTTTCAGTTTATCTCTTCTACAATACTCTTAAGCCTCCATTTCATGTTTTCCTTTCCTGATCCAGTTCCATGTCAGTATCATTTTTCATCATTATGTCTCAATCATGATACCTGTTTCATGTTGTTGATGGGGAATACATCAAGGCCCTCCTGCAATGGGTCTCTTCATGTTGACATCAACCCACCATCCAATAAGCTGACTTAGAAACACACCTTTGGTACCTTGGTTCTTGCATACATCAATGGCAGATTTCCTCACTCTCAGCGACAATTTTACATCAATGGCCTTCGACCAAAAGGTTCTATGTGTTGTTCAATACCAACTCATTTATTCACACAATACGGATTGTACTATAGTACCTTGAGAGACATTAATGTCATCAGTGGTTTCTCTTGCATCTTTTAACAACTTACATCATTGGTCAGTAATCAGATGGTTTCTACCATGTTCGACTCCATCTCATTGATTCGCATGGTTAGACTCGTATATTGGTTGGTCGTGTGAATGAGATAGAAGACCCAAGATCTAGTTTCATCCATCCAGGCTGCAATTTCGGGAGTTATACAAATATCACATTATATGATGGCCTTGATCATATAAACAATCATCCAGTCATGGGTCCACCGGTTGCAACTATGGACTCATCATTTAATCATTGTACATGTTATGTTAGATTATGAGATTAGTATGGGTATGCCTGCCTTAGCAAACAAAGATGTCATGTTGTAAATATATCGTAACAAATGAATATCGGCGGTTGTCCTTGATCTCGACTTGTCACAAGGTAAATCACATCAATCATCATTCATCATCTTTAACTATGCTCTTTAGGGGGCATTATGTTATAGGCCATTTTGTCACATCCGATCAGTGAGACTCCTAATTGGATCAATCAACATCCTATTCCCCCTTATCACCATCTTCACAAATCCCTAAGCATGTTCCCTTCATCCCCTTGAATTTCAACCATAAATTGCATCATCTGAGCTAGTTTTAGGAACAACGCTCCATGTATGCCTACTGAGGTGCGATCACATATAGGTTTCTCCACTGTGGCCTGCTTTGGTCACCAGCAAGTTTCTCCCCTTTGCATCTGTGTTGGTTCCATAAATCCAAGAGAACAATTAGGATTATGTAAGCTTCCCCATCTAGGAGTTTCTAGAACTTGTTTTAACTACTTACCTTTGATAAAACATTCAGATCCTATCATTCCCTACTTTGGAGTCACCACTTATCCTTTGATCCTATCCCTCCATCAAAGGTGAATCACAAACCCTAGATTGGTAATTGGATAAGAACTCCCAACTTACCTTACTTCTTTATATATTCCCATCATTCTATGTGATTGGGGGTTGGCTTTTGGAGAGTGGTTCTGCCCTTATGCTGTTGTAGTGAGTGTTCATCATCTCATGCATTTAGGGTGATTGGAGGTGCATATTGTGACAAGGAAAGGACAAGTCAACAACTTGGAGGAGCTCTTCTATAAGATTAACTACTATTTATGATTGTAATCTCCTTCAATTTATATTAATGCAAATAATTCATTGTTTTCCTATATGTGATGTTGTTATTTCATATATTTCAATATCATGTTGATCTATTTAATGAAGTACTTAGATGATACTGCATAGATCTCGTATTTTATTGTCTTGTGTTATTTGACTGTGCAAGTTCTAATTTTAGCATTTGGAGATGGAATTGGAGCTTCCAAGATAAAGAAGGAGTGAAGTGTGCGAAGGATTCTAGGTAGGCCTCACTCTGTCATCTATTTACTTTAAGGAAAAGCATTGTGCTCATTGTCTCTCTGTTATTCTAGGGTAGCCACCGACCTACGGGAGATACTTTTTGCCACAACCGTAAATCTTGTATAACAATATTAATGTGTGTGCATGTTCTCTCCCACATGCGCCCTCCACTATGTCTTCACCAAGTCATTTCTCGTCGCTTGGGTGGGAACCCTGCCTTATGCAGTCGTGCCCCATCATGCAACCTCTCTGACTCAGTTCCAAACTTCAATTTTTTGACATTCCAAGTGACCATGGCTCGTCATGGGTGCCCGTTGGCCTGGTTGCCAATTCGAGGCCCTGACATCCTCTGTCACTTCAATAATTTTGTCATCCTCGACAAAAACTCCACTTAGTAACTCCATCGTGAAGTCCATCTGTCACAAACTACCACCATCTCCAATGTCAATCATCCCTATTGCATGTACTCCTTGCCTTCAGCACATGAACCTTCATCAAGGCTCATGAATCTATGTGGGTAAGACTCCTCAATCTCATGGTCATTATCCACAACTCATCGTAATCCTCCACACTACCTCAACTCATAGAAGGTTTCTCCCTCCAAATCATCTACATGCTTTGGTCGCAACTCATATTGTTCCAATCCACCGCATATCGTCATCATGTGAACTGTTGCTACCATACTCCAACTCAACTCTAGCATATCTCAGTGCACTTGCCAACCTCATTATTCGAACTAATTGGGTAGCTAATCCAACCACCACATTCAAACACATGAGAATGCACCTCCTCATGCCTTCATCAACCGTTTCTCCAACACTTTGTCGCATCTTCAACTTGGATTAAGAACTCTTCCCATCTCCATGCATCAATCCTTCAAACAATTCTCATCATGCCATATCCAGGTCCATGAAGAAAGCTCCATCTCATCCTCGATATGTTTCTCATCAATTTTTTCAAAGGGGAAAGTCTCCACTTTCCTCATCATTCCATCCATCTGTTGCCCATGGTCATAGACCAATAACCTCCATGTCCAGCAAAAATGGCTAAGTCTCATTAGACTCAATCTATGCCTAAGTTCTCCCACTAAGGAATCTCCATCATTGAAACCACCATCCAACTCCAAGTCATCTCACTTGTATCACATCCATCAAGTAACTCCTCATGAAGACATCTCATACTGTGCCTAATGTATGCATCCCATATTGAATCAAAGCTAAGTTAAAACTAACCTCAGCTCCAAGACCACCATCACATGAAGTCTTCATCGGCTAAAAATTTACTCAAGTTGTAATTAGATCCTATGAACCATATTCATCCAACACTTGAGGAAATCACACTTTTCTCAATGGAAATTACCATTTCAAGTTTCCTCCTCCCTTTTCATTGCGTAAATGCTCTCATAGGTTGCCCATGTCTTCAAAACAACCATGGCCTTGTTGTTTGAATGCATCCATCATCCCCATCGGTCCATCTACAAAACATCTTCATGTGGCATTGGCAAGTCCAACCTCCACAACATCCTCACTTGGAAATTCTTCTTGATGCCCATATGCGACATCTCCACAAGCGCCCTCACTTGATGTCCTTGCACGAAGTCTGTGATGCCATTCTTTTCAACTTAATTCACACAACTTCAGTTGCCCAAGCAACCTCAACCATCGTATCCTTTCCTTCGGCTAGGTTAACACCCCTGATCGTCCTACCCTCATATCATTATTGCATGTCCCTTCCTTCATTGTTGTCTCCCCCACTAAAGGTTCACCAAGACTACCTCTTGGATCCAACGAAACTGCAATGAATAAGTCCACCCAAGTATGTATATCAATTCTTCTTCACTTCGGTGTTCCCTTACTTCATTCTATCCATGAGTCATGCTGGGAACTTAACCAAATCTCCACTCAGCTAAGCATGACTCGCCCATCACATAGGTTCATCAGGTTCCACCCTTGCCTTGGGCATTCACACCTTCTGCTCTGAGGTCACATATTTCCGAGAAAAATCTTGTAAAAATCGTCCATCGCAAACATACCTCAACCTTCCAAGTGAAATTCATCCATCGCATGTTCCTCTCAATCAACATAAGGGGAACCATCATATGACTTCCATCAGCGTCTTCATCTTTCTTCCAAAGCTATGATATGCATTAATCTTGTCCAATGTTAGTAAGCTTCAGCTCACCAAATTCCTCCTCTTTCGTCAGCAAAGTCACAACACTTGTTTCTTCATGCTCATCCCTATGGCCAAATTCTTCCTTTAATGATTGTGACATGCCAAAAATTGGTTAAGCTATTGTAGGCATCATCCCACCAAAATCCTCCTCTTTTAGAGCCATGTTAACAACACTAAATCGCAATTGACCATCGAACCAGCTTCCTTTTCATATGTCATAGCTTCTTCTTCATCATCACAACCAACAACTTCAACCTGCCCAATCACCCAACCAAGGAAGCACAGCTCAGCTCTAACCTTGTTTTCCAAAAATTCAAGTTCTTCTCACAATATCAGCCTCTCTTCCTTCATGCGGCCCAACCTACCCATGAGTTTCATAATTCTATCTTGACCCTCTTGCAAACCTACCATTATACTTCCCAACCCTTAACAAACTCACAACCTTGATCCCAATTCTTCTTCCAAACTTCTCCAAGTGCCCACCTTTGCAAATTTGGCTCTGATACCAACTTTCATGGCCCTGTGATGTGATGCCTTAAGATCACCATGGGAGACATGTGGCACCGCCGATATTTCATCACAATTAACTACTCTAACCCAGACTATACCTAACTTCTTTCACTTCAACACTTAATCCATTTTCCAATTCAATCTTATTTATTCAATTACTTCATTCAACAATTATATAATTATGAAATATCGTAAATTTAATACAAGTAGTGGAATAAAACTCCATTTACAGTCTATGATATCATAAAGAAAAATATGAACATATTATGTGCGATGGGAGGGGGAAAATACCAAAAAGCTTCTCCCCTTTACTTCTATTAAACTTGAAAGTATTGTTACAACACTTTTACAAAGGGGCCAACCATGACCAAACTCATTTGTTACCCAAGTATAGAGAATGGTAGTTGTTGGCCCAACCCAACGCACGTACCCAAAATGTGAAGTTTTGCAACACAAGGCATCCCCAACCTAAGTTTGGCACTTTCCTAACAAAAACCCCAAACTTGTCACCACAAACAATTCATAAATCCAACTCTTCAACCTCTGCCAGAAATAGGCTTGCTTAGGAAATCCCCAACTCTTTATGTGATATGTCTCAATTGAAATCCCTTTCTGCAATGTGTGCCCCTGCTTATGGTTCTGTGATATCAAACTTCTTGCTACTCTACGATATCGCACATTCTGTGGTTCTACGATATCGCACATTCTGCAGTTCTGCAATATCACACTTCATGTGACTCTTCGATATCGCACAAACTTACATCTCTACGAATTTGATGATGCCTCCTCTAAGTGTTGAGATTCCTTCATTTATATTCATTTGTGCCCTTTTATTCTATGTGGGTTGACACCCCTTCAAAAAGTTAGTCGACCTTTCATTTTTTTGTAGACGCCCCTTCATGGGTGGGCACACCCCTGGGCTAACTTGCCTATGGGCGAACTCACCTCTGCCTAGGCGTTCTACATGGCATGCTTCCCACGTCGCCTCCTATCATTGCTATTGTGTCACACACTCCATATTGTACTACCCACTTGCTCACTCATCATGTCACACTTCTCTTGGCCACTACATCATGCCCATCGCGTTTCACTTCCCTTGGCCACTACATGTTTCCCATCATGGTGCCCTTAGCACCCCTCCTTGGTGTGGGCGCGCACGTGGGAACAATTCCACCTAGGTATTCTACCACTATGTATTAATGTGTGTGTGCATGATATCCCACATGCGCTCTCTGCTATGTCTTCACCAAAGTGTTCCTTGTTGAATGGTTGAGTGCACTACCTTGTCTGGTTGTGCCCCATCATGCAATCTCCCTGACTTGGTTCAGAACTTCGATTTTTCGACACTCTAAGTGAACATGGCCCATCATGGATGCTTGCTGGCCTTGATGCTAACTCGGGGCCCTGATAGGTAGTAACCATTAAAAATTATGCACATTTACCTTTTACTCCTTATTAAGTTTGCACATTTATATTTGTATGCATACATATTAAAGTGTTAAAAACAACATAAATAATGATAAGTGTATTTATGTACATCTTGTTTCTATATATTTTTTATGAAAATACCTATTTAAATTATATTGGTTAGTAATTGATAATAAATATGTTATTCACATGAATATGAACTATTTAAGATTTTAATTTTTGGTGGTTTCCTGTGAAGCTTAATAATGAAGAATATAAAAGTATCTAATAATCATGGCATAAGAATTGTAATTGCATCTAAAAATTATGGCAGAAATGAGGTAGTTATCCACATGACATTGTGTTGTGAAAATTTTGCAATAATAATCATTATAGAATAAGACCTGAACCAATCATATTGTAGATAATAATTTTAAATATTAATAAAAAACAATAAAATTCAATCCATAATGTTAAACTATGGACAAGTTGCAAATTTTTTTTGGTTAAAAACAAAGTAATACCTGGTCAAAGGAAAAATGAAATGTGTAATACCATGTTTGTGGAAAATATAATAATATCATTGTATATATGTGTTTTTTGTTAAAAGGTTTAATTGAGCAGAAATATTCAATATTTTTCTTTATTTTTCATTAATAAGGGGATATATATTTTTTAATTTTTTTTAACATAACATTATGTGACAACATCTTCATTGAATATTCTAGAATATTCATAGTAGTATACACAAATCAAAGGTGGAATGTAGTTATGTTTTTTGGCCCTTTTAATTAAATTGATTGATTAAAAGGAAAATACCATATGAAAAAGTGTCATATGAAGTGAGCTATGTTTTTTTGGGCATGTGGTATTGATAGGTCATGGTATTGGCTCATGCTATCATAAGAAATTCTATTTATAGATTTAGAATATCCATGGCAAAATGGGCATAAATATCCATGGTTAAGAATCTTGTTCCATTTTTTATAATTAATAATAATGATAATTGTTGAAATTGTAGCCAAAAAAGGCTTCATTTGACTAGTGTCTTAGTCAAATGGAGAAAAATCAATTTTCCACATCAACAGGATGACTTGGATTGTAGTTAGCTATAGTGACATGGTCTTGTCTACTAGTTAAGTCAGTAAATTTGAGTTTGTGGGCTAGAAGTAGAGTTGTGCGTGATTTGATTGCTAAGATCTAGTAATCTAGTTGAGTTATTGTTAGTTGAACTCAATTAACGGAGCTCTATTCATTAGTTGAGTTAGTTGAAGGTCAGTTGAGTAGATATAACTATTTTTAACTCACTGATCTCTCATTTAATTAGTCAATCAGCTAAAAATAGACCCAGTCATGCATGGAATTCCAATTTCCTAGTTAGCTAGATGGAAAAGGCACATTTGTATTTATAATTGTATATTGTTGAGTGTACAATGCTTTTGCATTGAGAAGGTGATCAATTCCCCTTGGATTTGCACAAGGAAACGGGGAATTTCCCTACTTTTTAGGGGCTTAATTCCTCTATGATTGTCCAAGGAAATAGGAGGTTGGTTGAGGCTTTAATTGGCTAAGTTTTGGCTAGAGAAGGTCAGAAAGAAGGAGAACAGTTTTATAGTGCAGGGTGTGCTTCAGAGTTGAAGTAAGACATTGTAATTGTTTCTTTTTATCATCTGAATTAATGCAAAGTAGCATGGGGGTTTTTCCTAGTTGGGTTCCCCTGTAAAATCATTTTGTTCCTTGTGTTTTGATGGTTGCATGTCATTGCATGTGCTTCTAAATTGTGAGTTCCATTCTACAAAATTGTAGAGGAAATTTGTAATCTCTTGTTTTAAGTTCAAATTCATTAGTAGTAGAAAATTTCTATTAATTTCTACATGGTATCAGAGCTTGAAAACACAATAGAAACCAGTGAATAGATCTTCTCCCTCAGAAATTTTAATTTTTGTATTCAGTGAAATAGATTTTCTTGTGCAGGAAAATGTCTTTCAATAAATTGAGATTGGAGTATGCCCTGGAGGGAACCTAAAATTTTATAGCTTGGATAAATATGATGGAATTTGTACTCAATGATAACGAACTATTGAAGTACACCAAAATTGACATTGCAAAACCAACAATATCAAATTCACAACAGTTGGCCTAATGGAAGAAGGATACCGCAAAATCTAGGAGTATCATTCTGGAGGTTGTGAGAGACCACATATTCTTGAATTTACATGGCAAGGAAACTCCATTTTCTATGTGGAAGACCCTCACTAATTTATTCAAAAATAGCAATGATGCCAGGAAATTGGAATTGAGGGACAAGCTCAGAAACATCTGATTACAGAAAAATGAACCATTCCACATTACCTCTCCAGATTCACTCAGGTTCGATATGAACTTCGAGGAGTAGGAGAAAAATTTTCCTCATCCAAGATAGTGATCCTAGCTCTCCTTGGCCCTCCAAAATCCTAGAATAGCTAGTAGGACCCTGTAAATGGAAGGAAAAATTGCCAAATTAGGAAAGAGTTTGGTATAATTTGGTGTAGGAAGAAATTTGAAGGAACACCAGAGATGGAGTAACATCCAAAGTTGAGGAGGAAGAGAATTTTTCCTTGGTTAGGAAGGGTAATAAAGATAAGGGAAAGAAGGCCCAAGGCAATCCAGAGTCTAGTCAGAAAAATGGGAAGAAGAAGGACCATAGTAAAATAAATGCTTTTAATGTCATGAATATACACACTATGCAACCAAGTGTCCACACAAGAAATCTAGCAAGGAGCCTGCAACAGGAGAAGGAGGAGATGCTCTAGCATCTCAATTAGTGTTAGATTTCACCCTCTTTTCTTGCATGGAAATCAGAGTAAGAGGGAGTGATTTGTACCTAGATTCAGGTGCCTCATATCATATGACAATGTTGTTGTTTTTGCAACACTCTCCTGTTAGTGTCAGTCTTTCCAGCCTTCCTCCAGTGATCAAATATGCTCTTACAAAGTGATCTCAGAGTGTCAAGGTCAAATTTTGTCATTTCAGTGAGTCTTCAAGCAAAATTTGGTCACTAGGCATTAGGTCTAGGGTTTGCCCAAATGTCAGTCCATGTCATCATTCAGCTGAACCTATCATCATTCAGAGGGTTGCTATCATCATATTAGGTTCCATTGGGTCATGTTACACCTTATTCATGCTTCAGTTGCACCTAGGCAAGGTCATTTCCCTCTTCTAGGGTTTTGAAGGCAATTTCTCTTGGATGGTCAAATCACTGGCAAAACTTGTTTCCTGATGTTCATACACCTTCCCCTATCCTTAAAGTACCTTATCAAACACTTCCCATCCCTTAGACCCGCCAAATTCCTCATTTTTTCACAAACCCTAGTTTCTAGCTACAACCTGGCAATTTTCTAGGTTGGGCCTGTGTTTTTCCCTTTTGGACCCCTTCCCCTCGCTCAATCTCTGCGATTCCACTTTCTCCTGCTTCCTAACATCCCTCCCCACTCCCAAAAATTTCCCCAAGAATTTAGAAGCCCCCTATCCCCTTCATTTCGCTTCATTTCGACAAAATCCCTTGTTTCACACATCGGGACAAGTTGCACTCAAATGATGTTTCAGAGCAATGAAAGATGAATTTTGGAAATATGAGAGAGGTTTTTGTCCAAAACATGCCAAAGAAGAAAAACCTCCTTCACGTTTTGCACAGGTGTCTTGGTTTTAGAGAAATGCCAAAATTACAATCGCCGGATCCAAGGAGTTTGGTCAAGGCACAAAAACGGAAAAAGAAGACCAACCCGCTCCGTATCTTGGCTGAGGCCTCTCTCACTCACCATGATACTCATTAGCATCCTCCTAGCAGCAAACCCAAGAAATTTTGAGAGTTTTGAAGCATTTTTGGCATTTTTGGGAATTTTACAGGTTTTGGTCATTTGACGAGTCTCACCCCGCGCGCGACCATACATGGGGGCAACTCAGAACGGGGAAAACTTTGCATTTTTGGAATTTTCATGCAAAAATACACTTTCCTATGGATGGGTTTTAGATTTTATGGAGATTTGGGCTTCCAAAAGCTCAAAATACATGCAAATTTTGACTTTCTGCCCCTATTTTGAGTTTCAGAAAGCTGTCTTGGGAGAAATGACTTTTGAGGGGTCAAATCAACTCCAAATTCAAAAATTCGGGTGGGGTTGGAAAGTAGACTCGCAGACCTTTCCAACGAGCTATCTTGAACCTGATTTGGACACCGGGAAGGCCCTCAAACAGAGTTGTGAATGTGCGCGACCTGTCAGAGTGATGTGCACGACCTGTCAGGGAAATTTGCCTGTTTTGACCAGTTCGGCCAGCAAAACACTGTTTTCATCTTAGTTGACTTTTGAGGCATGTAAATGATGGATTTTTGTGTAATTTTCATGGCACTTAGATACTTTTAATCTCCTTCATCACTTCTAGAAGATTCTTTGATGTAAATGGTAAATATTTAATGCATGGATAGGTTTCCTAAGTTTTAGAGGCAAGTTGTTTTGACTGCCTATTATCTAGTGCTCAGTTTAGAATTAGTTGAAACAGCTCCTAGGAAGCTGAGCTTGACCCCTAGAGGTGGGGGAAGAGGTTAGATCATCTATATTATGTACTTTCATGCTCATTTTCATGGTTGGACTCTTGAGGGAGAAGCTCCTATTGTATATTTTACTTGTATCTCTGCAATTTGAGGAAAAGGAAGACCAGGGTTTTTGCAGACATCATTGGGATTCTTGTGGACTCTTGTGTTGATGGTGTGTTCTCTTATTGTAATTGTAAGTGTGTTTATGTGTTCCATCTATTTCTTTACTGCAGCTTATTAAACAAATGAAGTGATAAAGTTTGAATTCATGCTTGCCATGCTCAGCTTTCAAATTTGTTTAATGTTTATGTTTTCCACTGTCTAGAGAGGATTCAAAGTCATTGTTTTCCCTCTTTAGCTTCTCTTTTTTCTTCCTTGATCATCCATCTCAGCTAAAGGCATCAGCACAAACTCCTACCTTGCCCCAAAGACCCGCCTGCAAAACCTGAGCTCAATCCCCGCACCCTGAATTGCACTCCCTCCAATTGCCACCAAAAACCCAAAAAACCCCAAATCAACCTTTATAATCAGTTTACTAGCCTAATATCAGTGTTACCTAGTTGGTCATCTCCCTAATTGAAGAGTTTACGAGATTGACCGGAGAGAGCCTTCTCATACCCCGTAGGGCTAGCTACGAGGTGAAATGGTTTGATGTAGCTTTGAGATTTGCCTTCTCAGCCTGAGGTGAGATTTCAAATGCTAACACCTCCAAAATTTCACTACAGTCTAATTTTGGAGCCTACCTCATTGTCGTGTCAAGAGTCGCCTTGCTCGTCAAGTGTAATTTTGTGGTGTTCCATGTGTTTTGATTGTTCTTGAGTGTTCTTAAGTGTCATCACACTTATTCAAATATACTTATATGCATTTCATGGTCACAACACCTTTCTTGTTGCAAAATGACACTTTTGGGTCGTAGTCACACACACTTCACCGTTTGTACTTGGGGAATGTGCATAAAGTGGTGTTTTGATATATATTCATTGTTTATCAAACTTTTCTAAGTTTTCTTGATGAGTTATTATGTGTCACACATGGTTTTCTGTCTAGAACTCATCTTGCTCATCCCTTGACCAATCATCCAGACTTAGAAAATTTTCAATTGTAAAGAGACCCCATCAAGGCCAAGAGTGCATGAGTGCACTCTGAAGCCTTGACAAGTGATCCTTCATTGCTCAAAAGTGTTCCCTATGCCCTATTAGTGGAAAAATTTTAATTAAGTTCAACCTAGGGTACCAAAAAAAGTCTCTGCATAGTCTAGCACTTCGTCGACATTTTTCGCTCCCTTGGATCAAAGGAGTGTCTCACCCAAGGTGACACAGAACCATAGAAAGATATAAAGGACCTAGATTTAATTATCTAAGCAGCTTGCACAACCATTAAAACATTCATTCGAAGCTATTTAATTCATGTATGAAGCTAGAAATAAACATAAGCAGAAAATTTTAAAAGGGGCCACAAAATACATAAGTAATTGACATAACTCCCATTCCCCTTTATTAATGAAATAGAAAAGCTCGAATACAATTAAATTCCTCCATTACAACTTACAAAACCCTACAAACTTTTGGCCAACATTATAATTCAGAACAACTATCAATGAGGATCAATACATAAGTTGATATGCATATAAGCAGTCGTCCTCCTACATAACTTAGATCCTGAACATTATATCAAGTTTGAACTCTACAGAGCAGTTCAGACAACATTATAAAACTCCACAAAATTATCCAAACTTTGCAAAAATGTCAACAACCATTTCTCACTGCTTATCATCCTCTTTTATAGTCGCACTTGCTTGATTTAGTCTTTGGTCCCTCGCTCACTTGATTATTATTTTTCCAATACCTAGGGCCATTACCTTGGTTCTATGTTGACAGTATCAAAATTGACTCCTAGTCAAGTCCCAAAATAAGTATTACATTGCCACTTTTATTTTTTGATGCTCTATTTCTGGCATATTTTCCAAAAATGTCCCCCGCAACTGTTACTGATTCAAAAACGAAGGACCCAACATGCCCTCTCACAAAGTTGGGCGCATTCCAAAATCATGAAGCCCCTTCCCTATTCCAAACGACGCCCTCAAAAAATGACTAAGTCTTCCTTGAGCGCACTGCTTCAACTCAAAGAAATGCACCATTCTTGAGTGTACTAGTGCATCATGAAGACATGAAGCTTAGCCCTTCAACATTCTCCAATGTGCCATGTGCCCTCCTAAACTACCTTTAGCACATTGTCACACCTTGAAGACACGAAGCCTCAACCTTTAGCCTTAACGAGTGCGCCATGTGCCCTTCGTGAGCCATCTTAGGTGCATGATCACACCATGAATGCATGAAACCTCAACCTTCAGCCTTTAGGAGTGCGCCTTGTGCCCTCCCTCTCTCCCTTGGGTGCATATCATACTTGGGAAGCCCAAAGCTTTCCCCTTCATCCTTCAAACTTGTGACATGTTCCTTGCCTTGATTTTTTTCTTCCTTAAGGAGCATGAATGCATGCCAAAGCCTAGAATCACCTCCTCCTCCATCCTTTATCCTTTCAGAGTGTGCCCTTGTGCCCTAAATCTCCATTCACCATTTTAAGAACACCGAAAGGGCACAAATAATAAAATATGCATAAGCCATGGTAGAGTAGGAGATTTTTAAACTAATAGTTATTCGTCATGAGTGATTGCAGAAATAGGTATTCCAGGGACCTCAAGGCAAGCGCACGCAAGGAAGATAGAGCAAGGAGGATGAACAAAGGAAGCATAATAAGAACCAATAACATTCCTAAAACTTGATGATAAAATCACCATGAAGACCCCAAGATTGAAGACCCATCGGAGGGTGGAAACACGAGGAGCAGATGATGACAAAGAATAGACACAGTGGAATCCATGTCACTACTAAATAAAGTCCATGTCATGAGTGTTATAGACATATTTGGGTACTACAACCCCAATCACATATGTCCATAAACCAAGGGCTTCTAAGTCCCTAAAAGTGTTGTTTCATACCCTAAAGCAGCAAGGTCAACTGATTACATCATCTCCCAGAAGTTTTCCATGAAAAACCACTCAGAACTGGTCAAAGCAAGACCATACAGACTACCCAGTGCAAAAGGTGCGATGCATCTCACCTGCCACATGCAAAAAGTGCGATGCATACTAGAAAGCCCTTCTGTAGGGTGCGATGATCGAGAGAAGACAAATGGCACAAGCAGTTTGCTAGGTGGAGACCCTGAGAATCTTCTAGAAGCTGCTCATTTGACACTTGCCTCCCTGAATTCACCCAAGGATGAGTAAGAGATCATGAAATATCCAAATGGAACCAAGAACTATCAGAGAGATGACACTAATCAAAATCCTAGAAGCTTACTCAACCCCCCTGCAAATATCTATAAATGGATCCCTCATCCCAGAGATCCAAAGGTTGGAATTCGGTAATTTACAAAGAGGTGTTGTTGGTTTCTCTTTGAAGACATTGTTGGGTGATCTTGCTTTGTATGAGGTGAAGAGGGCTTTCAAGCTGGGAGGATGGCGTTAGGTCAAACCAAGTGGTTGTAATCCTCTCTTCTACTACTTTTACTAATAAATCTATTTGAGTTTTCCTCCATATTCTTGTGTATCTCTGAATATTGTGGTGATATATGCATTTGTATGGTCAATATATATCTGATCCTATATTGTTTACAGTGAAAGATCTCTATGCTTTGATGCTATTATGCTGCTGTGAATCTACAGGTGCTCTTTGAAACGGGATAACTAAGGAAGCAGTGGTGAGATTCTATTAAAGGGGAAAGGAAACAAGCAAGGAGCCAAGTGGAAGACTGAGGTTGGTACTCTCTGCTTCTTTATCATCTCTCTCTCGTAAAGGAAAAAACAAGTGACTTTAATCTGTTTGTTTCTAAGATAGCTACCCGTCTTAGTGGGACTAGCAGTTATGAATAGACACTAGATTTCCCGATAACAAAATGGCAACTCCACTGGGGAGCAATTAGTTTGATTGCTTGTCTCTATTTGTTTGATTCATAAACCATAGATGGAGCCTGAAGTTAAGCCAGCTAGCCTTCGAACTGCATTTGTTATGCAAGTGCAAAGTAGATCAATGCTGCTTCAGTCAATCTCCGAGTTTGTTTATGAACTAACTTGCAAACATCCTAAGTGTCGTAGAGGTAGCTTGAGTAACCTCATTAGATCAGCCCCTGTACTTTGTAGTTACTGACTATCATTTTCTTGGCCTAAATCCCTGAACTAAACTGCAAACTATGACCAAAAACCAAGTTAAAGTCTCATCCCTGGACCATTGCGCCTTGTCTTCTTGGCAATCTGGATGCATCGCACCTCCCATGTGCAGTACGTGGGATGCATCCTTGTTTCCCTGTGTTACAGGTGCGATGATCAGACAAGGCTAGATCTGCCTCCAGATTTTGGTTTTTTCTTCACTCTCTTCAACTTTATTCAGGAGTTTTGATGTCTGTGATTAGTAGACCACTATTGAAACCCCCTTTCTTTGCATCATCCAACCTCCATTGTGCAAAGATTTGTGAATTTTTTTTATGTATTTTTCGCCATTCACAGTTCTCATTTACAAAATGGTAGCTTAATCAAACTGTCGTCTTTGGATTTGAAAGTGTCGCAAGTGTCGTTTTTAATCAAAGAAAAGAATCTTTCTCTTTTTGATAGTCGATTACACTATTACTCTTGTATTTTATCTGAATTAGTAGTATTTCAAGTTTCGAAAGTAGTTTTCAATTCAAAATCGTAAAGTGTTGTCTTGTCTCCTTTTCGTTTTTTGAAAAGAAAATCGTTAGTACTGTCGCTTTGAAAGAAGGAATAATTCAGATTTGTACTTAGCATTCTTTTTGTCATTCACACATTAAGAAAGCGAAAACAAATACATGCATGTGCATTTGCATTTAGACTGCTTGTTGATTTTGATTTAGGACCGTGCATCTAGTGTGTGCTCTCTGCTCTATGTTGAAAGGATTTCATTTCTCTTTCCTTAGTAGCTAGGATTTGCATTGCAAAAAGAAGATTAAACAACTGTTTATCATCTTAGATTGCATTTTAGGAATTGTATATCTACATCACACGGTGAACCTTAAAGGCAAACTTCTTAAGAAAGATCAACTGTAAAATAAATTCAATGAACATAAAAACGCTTTGGAACCTAATGCACAACATCTAGAAGTCTAGGCTAGAGACGTATTCCGGCATCGTAAAGCCTGGTAACTATCGCTTTCATCGTAGGTTGGGTGATTCCTCCTCTTTGAGACGACAAGTGCCAGTACGGACTTGTGCTCCCACGTACCATCAAGTATATATTGGGAGACCACAATAGGCTATATCCTTTATCCTTAGGAAGCTGTGTCTGCCACCCTATCGATTGCAATGCACTAAACACAACATTCGGGAAGATTGACTGTCGTACCGTAAAAAGTATTCTGCAGTTTTGCGATTGGTTTGGTAATCCCTTTGTCTAGATTTCCAGAGTAGTCTCTTTCGTTCCTTTTCAAACTCCTTAAAGGGAAAGGTCCATCTAAGCACTTGTCCCTTCAGGCTCATTAAAAATCGAAGGCGACTAGAGTCATCTTTAGCTTTTTCTCAACTCTTAAAAATTGAAAAAACAAGTTGTGTCAAAGCATCTAAAATTCATTTAATTTGGAATAACATGTTTCCCTCTTATTTTGAGGTGATCGAATAATCCGCAATCGTGGAAGAAAGTCATTCAAAACCCCATCGTTCACGGAGACTGACATGTCAATCATCTTTGACTCCGGAAACGAAACCATTCCGGGCCAAGCGAACTCGTTTAACTGGGTCAAAGTCTCCTGGTTTGTTTGAAACTTGTGTTTCAACATCCTCTGAGACTCCGGTTACTCCAACCATTTCTAGTATCCCTACCTCTACAGAAGAATTTTCATAGTTACAAGAGGACATTGGAACTGATCCTAGTGTAATAGTAAACAATTCGATTCCTGAACCAGCTCCATCCAGAATTGATTCGGAAGATGTTACCCCTCCAACATCTGTCGCTGCAGAACCTATACCTTCTTTGGCACCAGAAATATTTTACGAACCTGACGGTCTGCCTCTTCCGCCCGGATTGATTGCTATAGAAGAGATTACGAAGGATCTCCCATCCAGTATTACATCACATTTTGGGTCTAGGATCCACCTATATCCTTCTACTTCAGAAGTTAATACCCCTTCATCACAAGTTCCTGTAGAATCGCTAGGAATTCTTTTGGATAGACTCGATATGTCTAGACAACCATCAACATCTAGGACTGTGTCATCCAATACAGCGCTAGCAGAACCTCGTACCACCACTCTGACGATGTTCGCTAGTATACCATCTGTCCCAACTAGCTCTCAACCGCTAGAAGGAGTCCACCCAAGGACCGTTTCGATAGTATGGTCTGTTCCCGTTTGTTCATCCGGAATAGTATCTGGAATCTCTTATGTTGAATCTCAACAAATTAATCCTTCACAACAATATCAATTTTGGCAATCTGGTCTACAAAGGCCAATCATTCCTTTGAGCACTGGATTGCCGCCATATGGGGGGCACTACACCCTTTCATTGTTCCCTCCGGGAGAACAACAATATGAGAGTTCATTACCAAATTCAGGTCAAATTGGAATCACATCCAGTGGTTGGGTGCCAATACTGCCTCAAAAACCAAGAGTTGTATACTCAATGCAACCGAGTCTACCTGTGTCGAATATACCCACTACACCAGCTATTGTGACAATGTCACAAGTACAAGAATTGCCTGTTGTATGCCAACCTCAAGTTTCTCAGGTCGTTGTACAACAACCTCTTGTCTCCACGACACAACCGCAATCTCCAATTAGTGGATCCTTAACTAGAGCGACTCAGGCTCAAACGGGTACTATTACCCCTCATCTTGGTCAAATGTCCAGCATTGGGCAACAGCAAATGGCTTCACAACCATGGCTGGTGCAACATCAACAACCGCAATTCCAACAAGCTTACCAAGGACCTAAGCAATAAAACTTTGCAGGTAATGGGCAGCCATATATTGAAAACTGTTATCACCAATTGTCTCAAATTGGTTATGCCCAACCACCTTATCAAAGCTATCAGAATCAAATACATTATGCTGGTATGCAAAGACCCCCTACTCAGGCGATCCCATCTTATCCAAGGTATGCTTTGCCGAACCTGAATCAACAGTTACCCTTCGTGGCGACTCTAGAGTTACCAGATCTAAATCGGCTAATGAAGGATCCAATCGCTTATGCCCCTTGGTGGCCAGCGATTCCTCATAAACTTCCGTCAGATATTCCTAAATTCAATGGAAATCTGAGTGAAGACCCGTCGAATCATGTGATGACATTTCATCTGTAGTGTTCGTCCAACACTCTCAATGATGATTCGATTTGGCTTCGCCTTTTTCAGCGAATGTTAATTGGTCTGGCCACAAAATGGTACATCGAATTTCCTAGAGCTTCATTCGATAACTTCAGTGCCTTGCCACAACCTTTTTAACCCATTTTCATTTACCAATAAGGTATGAGACAGGAACAGAGCTTCTTACCAATTTCAAGCAAACGACGGCCACTCACATATCCGATCATATTCATGAATGGTGACATCATCGTAGAATGGTAAAAACATATGTCCCTGATCAGCTACTAGCTGAATGGTTTATTAATTCTTTGTTACCTTCTATAACAGAAGATGTGGCAAAGGGAGCGGTCGTCACTGAAGAGCAGGTCATTACTCATGCGCAATATCTAGACTTGATCTACACTCAGTCTGGCACGCTCTATGACAAGATCCCTGATGCTCCGAGACCAGAAGTCTCCATTCCTCCTCCTCCTAAATCAAACAAAGACTCTCATGCCGGCGATGGCATGATAGGTACGACGGGAATGAAATCGACAAAGGCTACATCTAAGAAAGCCTGTAAGATTTTTGATTAAAATGAAAATGAAGAAATTCTAGCCTCAGAAGTTAATGTCGTGTCAACTGACAAATGCAAAGAACTGAAGCAACCAGGAGGCAAGAAGAAAGGGAAGAGAAAAAAGAAGAAACAGGATGATTCGTCTCCTGAAAAATATTCTGCAAACCCTTCTAGGTAAAATAAACCTGCTCATCCATGCCTCATATGCGATGAGGATCATTGGATGAGAGATTTTCCATATAAAGCTGAAGTTAAGAAATTATTTAAGAATTCAAAAACCTCAGCAGTATTAACTGATCATTTCCAAACCCAGGAACCAATCTGGTTGCTAGTGATAATGATTCCCCATCCCAAGTCCTTATGTTGTCCATTTCAAAACAGCAAAATGATGCTTTGATAACGACAAGGAATAAAGATTACGGGAATCCACAACTGTCAAACAACAAGGCTATTGATCAACCTAGTAGTTCGACAACAACTTCAACTAAAGTTGTGCCACCCATCATTCCTGAGCTAACGATAAAGCTGCCAAAGGGAGTTGTACACAAATCGACATTTAGTCCTCGTGCCAGAGCAGCACATAATTATAATATAGTAGAGGACCTGGCCCAATCGCCGTCTGCTATGTCGACACTTGAGGTACTGCAAAATTGCCCCTCCCAAAAGCAAGCTTTATTATCAGCAATAGGTGGGATTGACCCAACGGATTCCAATCTTCTGGCCTTTAATCATAAAGGATATGACCCGCAGTTACCAGGTCAGCTCACTTTCCTCATTCAAGTGAAAGCCCTCAACAAAACTATTCATCGAACAATTATTGATGAGGGGGCATCTACATGTATTATGTCAATGAGTTTCTGGAAAAATTTAGGCTCACCACCCTTGTCACAATCGTCGACGGCGTTAAAAGCATTTGAGGGACGAACATACACTCCATATGGGATTTTAAGTAACTTGCAAGTCGAACTGGGGGGAAACCAGTAGAAATTGATGTTGAACTTATCAATGGAAACCTTGATTACAACATCCTACTGGGAAGGCCCTAGATGTATGCTATGGCTGCCATTGTGTTGACATACTTCAGAAAGATTGCATTTCCCTTCCAAGGAGGAACCACAATTGTCGACCAACAGAAATTCCTCCCCAACAGTTATCAAGTTACAGGAAGCATTCCGATGATCCACAGAAGCTCTCAGTCGCTTCAAAATATCGGAGTAGGCCTACTAAAAGACCCTACATTGATGGGTACTTTTTCCCTACCACCTCCAAACAACTTGGCGGAAGTGGCAATGGTGGGAACCTGCAATATGGTATCTTCCATTCAGAAGATGTCCGAACACGATATTAGCATGGATCATCACCAGGTGTTGCCTCCAAGCCCAATAGAAATATTGTAGCAATCAATGTTCTCGACATGGGAGGCAAACCCCAATGAACGCTCATCAAGCGTTTGGGTAGATAGGTCTAAAGAGTATGGTACCTCTTCAGATCCTTGGTCACATGTACATTCTACAGACGAAGGAATTGTTTAGTCAATGAACATAGAGGGGGCACCATGGGAAGATTACCGCCATCATTCCCATCTTTCAGATTACAACAAAGATTGCTCCGATGACCTTAATCATCCATCAGTCTTTGATTTTCTATCAAATATTGTAAATACGGTGGATTCCAAGCGAAATCTGTCCAACATTGAAGAAACTATTGCCATAAATATCTCGACCAAACCAGATGTTGTAGAGGATATTCATGTCGGCAAATCTTGTTCTTCTTCAAAACTAGAAGTATATTATGCTCTCTTCCGTGAGTTCAGAGATGTCTTTGCATGGTCATATCAAGAAATGCCAGGCATCGACTCGAGATAGTTGAACACGAAATTAAGATGTATCCAAATGTAAAACCAGTAAGACAACGGCTTCGGCAAGTGCACCCAAAGAAAGCCGCTGCCATCAAGGCAGAAGTTGAAAAACTTCTTCATGCTGGTTTCATTTACCCAGTTCCTCTAATCGATTGGGTATCGAACATTGTTCCTGTGATGAAAAAGCAAGGAACAATTAGAGTGTGCATCGATTACAAGGATGTAAACCAAGCTTGTCAAAAGGAAAACTACCCTAAACCCTTCATTGACTAGATAATTGATGAATGTGTCGGGTGCGAAATCTTTTCATTTATGGATGGATTTTCCGGGTATAATCAAATAAATATCCGCCCATAGGACCAGTCAAAGACTGCATTTATCGATGGGTGGGGCACATTTTCATACCATAAGCTACCTTTTGGTTTAAAGAACGCAGGGGCAACTTTTCATAGGGCAATGAATTATGCCTTCCATGACATCAAGAACATCATTCAACCATACCTCGATGATCTTTCGGCTCACTAGCGAAAGTGGACTGATCATCCGCAACATTTGAGAGCAATATTTCTACGTTGCCAACACTACAAAATAAGACTCAATCCGCACAAGTGTGTGTTTTGCATCGATTCTAGTCGTTTATTTGGCTTTGTAGTTTCTAAGGATGGAATTCGTCTCGACCCATGCAAGGTTCAGGCAATCATCGATTTGCCTCCACCTTCAAATTTGCTTCAAATTCAGAAAGTCCGAGGGAAAGAAAACTTTCTGGGGAGGTTCATTCCAAATTATGCCGAACTCGCTAAAGGTTAAACACGTCTTTTTAAAAAAGAAGTACCCTTCAACTGGGATCAAGTCATGCAAGCTTCCTTTGATGCTCTAAAGGAACCCATAATAAAAGCATCATTAATGTACGCTCCTGATTATCAAAAATACTTTAACCTATATCTGGCTGCAGTAGATATGACCATCGCAATGGTTTTAGTTCAAGAAGACAATGGAATCGAACATCCTGTTCATTATTTAAGTTGAAACCTAAATGATACATAAAGCAAGTACTCATATGTTGAAAAGCTAGCTCTCGTTGCCATTCAAGCAATACAGAAATTTCGACACTATGTTCTCTTTCGAAAAACTACCATTTTGTCAGATTGCAACCCCATGACTTATATCTTGTCGCGACAGTTGCTTGGGGGAAAATATTCAAAGTGGATAGCAATTTTGTAAGAGTTTGATCTGGAATTCGTAAAATCCAAATCAAAGAAAGCTCTAGTTTTCGCAGAGTTACTATGTGATTTCCCATCGTCATCCAACGATTCAACATCCAAAACAACAATCATGGATGAATATTTGTTTCTGATATCTTCAAGCGATCCCTGGTATGGAGATATAATCATTTATCTCCAAACCCAAACATATAGGTCTAATACCTCTCGCTCAGAACAGCGATGTATTCGATACCAAGCAAAAGACTACATGATCGTCGGTGATACACTATACCGTCATGGTGTCGATACTATTCTGTGAAGGTGCCTCACCCATGAGGAGGCCAAAAAAGTCCTGAATGATTGTCATTCAGGCACATGTGGGGGGCACTAATCTGGTTATGCTACGGCACAAAAGATTTTACGAGCAGGATACTTCTGGCCAACAATGTTCAAAGATTGCATAACCGCAGTCAGAAGTTGCCATGCTTGTCAAATATTTGACCGCAAAACTAGAATACCACCTGTACCTCTACAGCCAGTAGTTGTTGTTGGGCCATTCGCCAAATGGGGCATAGATTTCATGCAATGTAACCCCACCACGGCCAGGGGGCATGGGTATATCATAGTCGCAGTTGACTATTTTACGAAATGGGCTGAGGCACTACCTACATTAAACAACAGTGGTGAAACAACCGCTCTTTTCTTTTTCAATCATGTAGTTTCCAGGTTCGATGTTCCACAAGCTATAGTCACAGATCATGGATCACATTTCCGCAATCACATGATGGTTGAATTGGCCACCAAATTAGGACTGTCCCACGATAGCTCTACTCCGTATTATCCGCAAGCTAACAGACAAGTTGAGGCGATCAACAAAGTCCTAAAACCTATGCTGCAAAGGATGATTGGAGTCCATAAATGGATTTGGCACCTAATCCTGTACTTAGCCTTGTGGGCATACCGAACATCGGTAAGAAATGTGATTGGTTTTACACCCCTTCAGCTGGTGTATGGCCTGGAAGCGATCTTACTAGTTCAGTGTGAAATTTCGTCTCTCAAGCTCGCAGTTGACCTCCTCCCTAGAACTTCAGAGGAAGAGGCTCGTTTCTTAGAGTTAATCCAACTGGATGAAACATATTGTGACGCCACCTTGGCTAACGAAGCACATAAGAAACGGGTCAAAGCACAATTTGACAAGAATGTCAAACCCCGCATTTTCTTAGAACATGACCTGGTCTTGCTTTACGATCAAGAATTCAATAAATTGAGAGCAGGTAAGTTCCAGTCTTTGTGGATGGGTCCATATATTGTTAAGCGTGCATTAGCAAAAGGGTCCTACGAGCTAGTAGATTATGACGGAATTCCACTGTCGCAACCCCGAAATGGGTTGTACCTTAAGCGTTACTATGCTTGACTCGGCATGGTAACCTCTTCATATTCTTTTGTTACATTTTTGTTTTCATTAAGAGTGATCATTTTGGTTAGGTAATCCACTTTTGCATTTTTTTGTAGATGTCGAACCCATTGGAATCATTTGTTGGATATGTCGACGGGGCGAGTCGTAGTATGTGGAACCTATCTTCTGCAGCTTGGGCCATCTTTGATCCAAGCGGCGAGTTAGTGAGTTTCAAAAGGGTGTGTATTGGTTAATCAACGAACAACATCGTTGAATATAGTGCATTGATAGAACTCCTCTCTGATGCCATTGTGCATGGCATACGCCAACTTGTCGTCAGGCTAGACTCACAGCTCGTCATTTTACAGCTTACAGGCATCTATTCCGTTCGGAATCCAGCTATCTATCGTATGTTCCTAAGGGTCAAGATTTTGAAAAGGCAATTCAATTCTATTCAATATCAACATATTTCCAGAAACTTAAACACATTAACCGATTCATTAGCAAATTATGTGTTAGATAGACATTTGCAACATTTGTAAAAGGAAAGCATTTTATCAATAACTACATCAGGATCATATAACTTAACCAAAATAAAACTCCGAAAATCAAAAATATATATATGACTATTTATAGTTTGTACATAGTGTTCTGTGTCCAGGAAAAAATCGGTCATATGACCCAAAAACTCAAAATGCAAGGGGGCACCCTAGTCTAATGATGCTGGTGATAACTAGTCACCGCCTGTGCAATCATGCGTAAGAGCCTAGTCCAACGGCTCGGCACGCCAGTGGTATGGCGCTGTAATCTCAGAGGCAGCTCATCGGTCCTCACGTCAGGAATACCAAGGGTGAGACCCTCAATCTGATCCTACAACATTGCAAGGGTCTTGAATACATCCAGGTTGCGAAGGATGGCCCTCCCTACAACCTCTCCTGCTGGAACAGCAGCTGCTGCTCTCGGACGCACTGCTAGTCACACAGGCCCAATATTTTCATAAGCACATGAGTTTTGACTAGTCTTGATGAACATTTGAAAAAAACAAGAACATTATAAAAACAATAAACAGAGATATGGTCAGAGATTTTCACCTATGGCACCCCACTGCTCGCTAGCCGGCAGCACCAAGTCTGGGTCACCCCGGAAGTCCATCCCAGCATATGGATACTCGGCATAAGTCATCAGCTGACGGTTGAACCACTCGAAGAAAGCATCAGAGAATGAAACCTGCAATTGACCAACATTTCTGGCCATAAGGTCAACCCATCTCTGCATCCGTGGCTCAGTTGGTGGTGGCAAGCAAAGTGAGATGTACTGGGGCTGCATCACTGGGATCCTCTCCAAGGCGAAAGTGGTCAGAATAGAACCATAGCCAAAGTTCTTAGATCTTCCAGTTTTTACCTTGGTGAGTTGTTCTTTGATCACCAAAATTACTGCATCACACCAGTTGAATACCTTAGGTTCGAGACATTCCAAGGCATACTACATATAGGATCTGTTGGCCAAGTGAAGGGTCGCGCTACCAGCCAGTCTAGAAAAGGTGAATAGTCCTCAAGGACCGTTCTGTGACATCTCGGATACTAATCTTGCCGTCCCTGCTCGACTGAGATCCTTCTCTACAGTATCAGCGAATATAATCCCTCACGGATTCGCCCCCACGAGCGGAACCTGATAGTGAGAGAGGGGCACCACACCTCGATAAAACGGTCAAGAAATAGATGTCCTCAACAGTCATGGGGATGGATTTTGCCTCTTGTCTGGAACACTTGGTCGGTAGGATCCCATGCATCGAGGAAATATTGCAACAAGTTGATTTGTTGCCTCATGCTAGACATGCGGAAGAACTTGAGCAAGCCATAATTCCGCAATGCAGTTACCATACCTAGATCATGAAGGGAAACCATGTCCTATTCTTCATGCTTGTGTTCATGCCATGTAACAACCATTTTGCTCCGATGAATCTCTAAAAACAAACAAGAGAAGAATTAGGCTCCTGATTTGGCAAAAAACAGGCATAATTTCCATGAAAAATCAGTGCAAAATTTTTCCTCCTTGCGCCCATCGCACCCTACCTATGCACCAGGTGAGATGCATCCTAACTGGCCAGTGGCCAGCCTGGGATGCATCACACCTTTCGATGTATAAAAGGTGCGATGGGGGCAGAACGAAATTTTCAAACCCCAGGGGCCCAGAAAAGCAGGAAAACATGTTTAGAATTCTAAAAGGAAAGAATGCAATTGAAGAGCTCAGGTTCAGCTCCTACCTGGTCCAGATGGCACCAAAAATCGTCCACAGAATCTCCCGGAATCAGCTTGTGAAAATTAAGGAGGAAAACACCTCCAGAGCTCCAACAGTCACAACTTCAAAAGAAATGGTAAAATGAGGGGTAAAAAACTATTTTAAGTCACTTTTCACATAATTTAAGTAGGGTATTAGATTTTTAACTCATTTTTCAAGCATATGTCCTCATTTCTAATTATTTTGATGGAGAAATTGAACAGGTAATACAACCGTCAAAAGAACATAGTGTTAATGGTGAATCGAATATCAATGACCATTATCACAAGCAGTTTTACGCAAAGTTCAAGCTTGTTAAAAATTAAACCTAGCAATGAGCATATGTTCCACCAGAGTTTAAGCTCATTAAAAAATGAACCCACCTCCGGTAAATAACCATTGTGAATGATTATCATTAGCTTTTGAGCCTTGGTCGTGTTCTTACCATCACCTCCACTCTGTTTTAGCTGATCATTCGCCTCCATTTCATTGTTTACCCGTTTTGAGGAACAGTTGCGATGAGTGATCCTATTAGCCACCTTCTTTACACTGCTGTGATTGGAAAGTTCCAAACCTTACCTGGAACCAGCTGCTATCTGAAAACATCACTCGTTCCTCAAAAAACGAGTCTCCTTTAAGCTCTTCTCATCTGACTCGTAAAATATGAAAAGATTGTCGAGCAGTTGGCCTCTTCAGCTCGTTAAAGTGATTGGAAGTGTTATCCCTCCTCTAGATTTTAATCTTTTTGGACCTGAGGGATTATTACACAAAAATATCGAGCGTTTGTCTTGTTCGGCTCATTAAAACTATCGAAAATTCATCCCTTTCGCATTGTTTTATACTTTTTCAGACTTAAGGGATTATATTATGAAAAAGGAATATTGGAGTTTTCTTTTCGTCTCTTTTCAGACTCTCTAAAATTGAAAAGGATCAAGTTATCCTTGTCATTAAACTCGTTAAAACAATAGCGACAAACTTGTCCATTCAGACAAGAACGAGTTTCACTGTCGCTAGGCTCATTAAAACATACCGACGGGTTTTCCCGAAGGGAAAATTATAGAACAAGCAAATGTTATCCTCCTCAAGCTCCACAAAAATAAAGAGGTACTGGTCAGAAATGACTGGGAAAAATTGGGAAGAAAACTTGAAGAAACTTTATTGGTAGCAGGTCACTCTTGAACATGACACTTTCACTCCATCACCATGATTGAGTCAGGTTGGGTTATTCCGTTCACCAGTCATATCACCATTGGTCCACCGTACCATCCACTTTTGGGGTTAACACTACCAATCCATTTCAGTGTCGTCGATATGTTCAAGAGAAGTCGCTCAGAGAATTCACCTACCCATCTTGTGTGTCATCCGCTACAATACCTTCACACTTCATTCTTTCATGACCACCACCCTGAACCTTGTATCATCAGATCGATTTCACCTCTACAAAATCATTTGCTCCGTTCCATGTCATAGATGTGGGATCCATTAATGCCCTCCTATGACGGGTCACTTCTTGTCGACATCATCTCATTATCCAAGAAGCCGACCTAGGGACAACCCTTCCAGTACTTTGAAGCTTGCATGCCTCAATGGCAAGTTTCTCACTTCCAGTGACAGGTTTACACTAATGGCCTTCGACTGAAAGATTTTGCGTGCTATTCGACATCAACTCATGTATTCACACCACATGAATTGTACTGCAATACCTTGAGGGTCATCATCATCATCGGTGATTCCTCTCGCGTCTGTTAATAGCTTACATCATTGGCTGGTAATCAGGCGATGTCCTTCCATGTTCGACATCAAAACATCTTTTTCACATGGATCGACTTGTACCTTCGGGCGAAGATTGAACGAGTTTTGAAGACCCCAGATCTAGTTTCATCCATCTGGGCTGTGATATATTCAGGAGAATAAAGACATCAAATGTACATCATTGCTGCATAGATAATCATCCAAACTAAGGGATGATGGCTCTACCAGAATCATCAGTCTACACACAGACGGTTGTCTGTCCTATGTACATGAAAATGAATTTATCAAAGCTAAGCATGGGAATGCCCGCCTCAGCTAGATCATGAAAATATTATGAAGATAATGTATTGTATTGTATCTTATTACAGGTCACCTTCCAGTGTGAAAAACCTCGGATCCTCATTATAAAGCATTTCACCCAACATCAATGGATTTACGACCTCATGCTTTAGGGAGAAACTGTTATAGAAATATTTGGGCACTGCAACCCCAATCACATATGTCCATAAACCAAGGGCTTCTATGTCCCTAAAAGTGTTGTTTCATACCCTAAAGGAGCAAGGTCAACTGATTACATCATCTCCAGATGTTTTCCATGAAAAACCACTCAGAACTGGTCAAAGCAAGACCATACAGACTGCCTAGTGCAAAAGGTGAAATGCATCTCACCTGCCACATGCAAAAAGTGCAATTCATACTGGAAAGCCCTTCTGTAGGGTGCGATGAGCGAGAGCAGACAAATGGCACAAGTAGTTTGCTAGGTGGAGACCCTGAGAATCTTCTAGAAGCTGCTTATTTGACACTTGCCTCCCTGAATTCGCCCAAGGATGAGTAAGAGATCATGAAATCTCTAAATGGAACCAAGAACTATCAGAGAGATGACACTAATAAAAATCCCAGAAGCTGACTCACCCCCCTGCAAATATCTATAAATGGATCCCTCATCCCAGAGATCCAAAGGTTTGAATTTGGTAATTTACAAAGAGGTGTTGTTGGTTTCTCTTTGAAGACATTGTTGGGTGATCTTGCTTTGTATGAGGTGAAGAGGGCTTTCAAGCTGGGAGGATGGCGTTGGGTCAGACCAAGTGGTTGTAATCCTCTCTTCTACTACTTTTACTAATAAAGCTATTTGAGTTTTCTTCCATATTCTTGTGTATCTCTGAATATTGTGGTGATATATGCATTTGTATGGTCAATATATATCTGATCCTATATTATTTACAGTGAAAGATCTCTATGCTTTGATGGTATTATGCTGTTGTGAATCTACAAGTGCTCTTTGAAGTGGGACAAGTAAGGAAGCAGTGGCGAGATTCTGTCAAAGGGGAAAGGAAACAAGCAAGGAGCCAAGCAGAAGACTGAGGTTGGTACTCTTTGCTTCTTTCTCATCTCTCCGGTAAAGGAAAAAACAAGTGACTTTAATCTGTTTGTTTGTAAGATAGCTACCCGTCTTAGTGGACTAGCAGTTCCGAATAGACACTAGATTTCCCGATAACAATGAGTCACTGCCAATCCTAGTCATCCAAGATAGTGACATGTCAAGTTTCATCAAGTGATGATGTGGAAGACAAAGTGTATCATTGTAACCATTATATTAGACAAACAAGTAAAATTCCTAGAGTCATAAGTGAACTCGAGAGTCACGGAAGTCCAAAGGACATATAATTCTAAAAGTCACATGTAATTCCAAAATTCATTTAGAACTTCAAAGGTTGTAGTAGTCTAAAGGCCACTAGAAGTTAGAAAGCCAAGATTCATGAGGATATGAAAGGTCGCTCCTCAAGTTATAAATAGGTCCTCATTTCTCATGTAAAGGACTTTTAGCCTTGGATTCTCCCATAAATCATAAGAGAGATAAGTCAGTACTTTTGGGGAGCAAGTAGTAGCTCCAACGCTCCACTATTGGAGCAAGTGATGTTTGTTGTAATCATGCATCTTGGGACTCTTACTTAATATTTGAAACTTGATGGCCAACATGTTTTCATACATGGATTATGAATGTTTGTAAGACTATTCTATGAATTTTTATGGTTCCTGTTTGCTTTCACTAGCACTAAGGTAGTTGAACTATTTCAGTTATTTTAAAAATTATCTCGTGAGAATGTGTTGTAATGGTTATAACGATCGTCATGTCTTTGTGGACTATTCCATTCGATGTTAGACAAAACACTCTTGTTTACGTGCATCTTTATTATGGTGGTACTATTAAATCTCTCTTAGAGTCTCACCATCTTTCCCCTCTACAGTAGAAGAACCTTGATGCACCTACCTGAACATTCACCAGGCGCACTAGCTTGCTTTTCAAAGGCACATATTGTTATGAAACCAGCTCAAGAAAAGATAGAAAAGATAGATCAACGCCTTAGAATTCAGCCTCTTCGAGGGGGCAACCTCCTTTACATTACATAAATGAACAATTCTTCGATGATACAAATGACAAAACCTCCTTTCTATATATAGGAGTCTAAGGAGTCACAATATAATCCAGCCGACCTAACAATAATAATATAAAGCCACAAAAATAACAATAGAGGGATTCTATGGGGCACAGAAATAACAACATGGGGGTAATAGGGGCACAACAATATAAATAAGGGGTATAACTACAATAGTAATGGGGTAATCACTAGTATTATAGGGACCCAACATGCCCCTCTCATTCAAAAAAGTGTTGTCCTCAACGCTTGAGTAGTTCCGGATACTTCTGCATAAAATTCTCATCCTCCCATGTGGAATCTTCAGCGGATAAGTTCTTCCACTTGATAAGATACTCTGAAATTGATCGATTTCGTAGCTGTCGAGTTCTTGTTTCTGTGACTGCTTCCGGTTCCAATATAATTTTTCCTTCCTCGTCAAGTTCTGGAAATATTGTTTGAACTGGGAGCTTGTCGCCTATAACCTTCTTTAAACATGAAACATGGAAAACTGGGTGCAATCGAGAAGCTGCAGGAAGCTCCAATTTGTATGCCATAGTACCAATCTTTTGCAACACCTTGTACGGACCATAATACTTTGGTGATAATTTATTATCCTTCTTAGCTTGCTTTAGGGACATTTGCTTATATGGTTGTAGCTGTAGGAATACCCAATCACCTACATCAAAACTTCTTTCACTGCGATGTTGATCTGCCTGTTGTTTCATTCTATTTTGTGCCAACACGAGGTTATCCTTTAAGAGTTGGAGGACTTGTTGTTGATGTTCGATGTGATGTTCCACTGCCTGAACCTTAGAATTTTCTCTTAAATATGATGTGATGGATGGTGGTTGATACCCATAAAGTGCCATAAATGGGGTCATTTTTGTTGTTGTATGGAAGGAAGTGTTATACCACCATTCAGCCAGAGGCAACCATTTGACCCATTGTGTCTGTTTATCAGATACAAAGCAACGAAGATATCTTTCCAAACATTTGTTTACTATCTCAGTTTTCCCATCAGATTGAGGATGATAAGATGAGCTATGAGCTAACTGAGTACCAAGACAAGAAAATAATTTTGTCCAAAAATTTCCAGTGAAAATGGGATCTCTGTCACTTACAATAATCTTTGGGTTTCCATGTAGCTTTTGAATTGTTTCCATAAATGCAGTAGAAACTGTACTGGCTTTAAATGGATGTGATAATGCACAAAAGTGTGCATACTTGGTAAGTCTGTCAACTACCACCATGATGACACTCTTTCCCTCAGACTTGGGTAAACCTGTGATAAAATCCATTGAAACCTCCTCCCAACGTTGGCTTGGAATGGATAAAGGTTGTAATAGACCCAGTGTCTTAATTGTTTCAACTTTATTTTGTTGGCAAACCAAACATTCCGCCACAAACTTTTGAATATCTGATTTAAGGCCATCCCAAAAAAATTCCTTCTTAACCCTGTGGTAAGTTTTTAAAAATCCTGAGTGCCCTCCTAAGGGAGAAGTGTGCAATTCCATAAGAATCTTTTGTTTTAGCTGGGAATTCTTACAGAGGTATAAGCGATCTTTGTACCATAATGAATCATTTTGCCAGCTAAATGTATCAGACGTACTGGAATCTTGTTGTAGCTTTCGAATAAGTGCCCACACTTCTTCATCATTCTTCCATTCCTCCCTTGCTTCGTTTATCCAATCTGGTTGGATAATAGAAATGGCGCACAACAATGCTTCCACATCCTCATCCTTTCTTGAGAGTGCATCTGCCACCACATTTTGCTTCCCTTTTTTGTAGATGATTTCAAAGTCATAACCAACATCTTTGTGACCCACTTTTGTTGCTCTTCAGAGGATAATCTTTGTTCTAAAAAGTATTTAAGGCTATCATGATCCGTTTTTACCTTGAAGTGTCTTCCCATTAGGTAGGGTCGCCATTTCTTAAGTGCATGGAGTATTGCCAACATTTCCTTCTCATAAATAGCTTTGCTTAAAAACTTTCCCTTGATTGGACGACTTTCAAAAGCAATGGGTCTTTCATCTTGCATTAGAACAGCACCAATTCCATTTCCTGAAGCATCACATTCCACAATAAAGGTTTTTGTGAAGTCCGGTGTAGCTAAGACCGGTGCTTGGCACATTGCCTCTTTAAGATGTTCAAAGGCCTTTGTTGCTTCCGGAGTCCATGAAAATGCATCTTTCTTCAATAATGTTGTTAGAGGTGCTGCTATTCTCCCATAATTCTTAACAAACTTGCGATAATACCCTGTCAACCCAAGAAATCCTCGCAGATGCTTTATGGATGTGGGGATTTTCCATTCCTTAATGGCTTTAATTTTGCTAGGGTCTACCTTAACTCCTTCATGAGATACAATATGACCCAAATATTCCACCTCCTGGACTCCAAAGAAACATTTGGATCTTTTTGCATATAATTGTTTCTCCTCCAATAGTTGTAGCACCCTGTCAACATGTTCAACATGATCCTTCCAAGACTTGTTGTAGATTAGTATATCATCAAAAAATACTAACACAAATTTTCTAAGGAATGGTTTGAAAATTGAATTCATCAAACCTTGAAATGTTGAAGGTGCATTGGTAAGGCCAAAAGGCATGACCAAAAATTCATAATGACCCTCATGAGTTCTAAATGTCGTTTTCGGAATGTCTTCAATCTTCATTCTGATTTGATGATATCCCGAACGAAGATCCAACTTGGTGAAGTAAATTGATCCATGCAATTCATTCAGTAATTCATCAATGACAGGAATGGGGAACTTATCTTTAATAGTGAGCTTGTTGAGCTCCCTATAATCCGGACACATGCGCCATGATCCATCCTTCTTGTGCACCAATACTACTGGAGCAGAGAAAGAACTTTGACTTGGTTGAATTATACCAGCCTCTAGCATTTCTGCAACCATACGTTCAATTTCACTTTTTTGGACATAGGGATATCTGTACGGCCTGATGTTTGGAGGAACACTTCCTGGAATCAGATGAATAGCATGATCATGATCACGCATAGGTGGGAGACCTTTGGGAGTCTCAAATACCTTGGAATGATTGTCCAGGACTTTTTGGAGATCTGGAGAAATAGATGATTCCGATGTGGAAACATCTAGCGAACATAATTGTGCAATTACACCTCTTTGCTCCTTTTTTAGAAGCTTTGTCATACCATTAGAGCTGATTATCTTTCCTGGTTTTCCTGCAATACCCCTTAATTCAACTTCCTTTCCTTCCGTAGAAAATTTGATGAAAAGTTCTTGAAAATTAAAAGCTATTGTACCCAAGGATTGTAGCCATTGGACTCCTAGTACAACATCAGCACCTCCCATTGGAATGGAAAGCATTGGGCTAGTCAATACATATTCTCCCATGGATAGCTTGATATTATGGCACCTTCCAAAGCAATTTATTGTTCCTCCATTTGCAATCATCACTTGACACTCTGGTGTTGGATATAGGAAGCAATTCAATTCTTTTGCTACCCTACAATGAATAAAATTGGGGTGCTTCCTGAATCAATCAACACTATTACCTTTTTCTTCTTGATTTGTCCTTCTATCTTGATGGTTTGAGGAGTGGTAATTCCCGCCAATGCATTACAAGATATGGTTGGATTTATTTGTTCTTCATCTAGGCTTTGTTCCTGGAGTATATCTTCTTCTTTTGACCTTTCTTGCTCCTTTTCTTCTTCCTCTTCACAATCTATGTAGAATAATTTTTTCTCAGCACACTTATGACCTTTAGTGTATTTGCTATCACAACTGTAACAAAGCCCTTTTGCTCTTTTTTCTTCCAATTGTTGTGGTGTCAACCTTATAGGTTGTGGAAGACTAGGGGCAACAACACTTCCGTCTTTATAGTTGTGAGTGGTATGCTTCCTGGTTGCCATAATTTTGCTTTCCATTTTTCTTGCTAACCTGAATGCCTTCTCTAATGAATCAGGTTCCCAAAGGCGAACATCATGTTGGATATTATCCTTTAAAGACCCTATGAACACATCAATCCTATGCTCCTCTGGAATATCTTTTACCCTTATGTTCAATTTTTGGAACTCCTCAATGTGCTCCATTACTGAACCCTTTTGTTTGAGACTTATCAATTGGCTAAAAAAAGTGTTGCTTTTTGTATCTTCATAATGTGCTATCAATTCTTCTGTAAAAATTGCCCAAGTGATAAATTGTTTATGAGAGCAAAGCCATTGATACCATACAAACTGATTTGGTTCCAAATATACAGTTGCCATACATACCTTTTGTGTGTTTTGCACATTATTGAGATCGAAGAACTGCTCCATCTGTAATATCCATGTGGCGGGATCCTTGCCATCAAACTTCCTCATATCGATTTTTGGAATATGGTGGGTCTTCAATCCAACATTAGAGTCTATGGAATCATGATTAACATTTCTTTTGTTCTCATCATGAGTTTCCTTTACTACCCTTTCACCATTAGTGACCCTTTCTTGTAGCAACTTCTTCAATTCTTCCATGTCTGTCTTCAAATCTATCTTCAAATCTGCCATGTCTCTCTTCAAATCTGTCTTTGAATCATCCATCTTAGCTTCCATGCCCTTTATCTTATATTCCACGCCATTTATCTTAGATTCCACGCCATTTATCTTAGCTTCTGTTAGCTTTTGTGAGCGTGACATTTGTTGCACTTGTTCTTGTAATTTTGATATATCATGTAGCATTTCTTCCTCTTCTTCATGATTCATGCTAGAGCTTTCAGGTTACTTACTAGGTGTTTGCATTTTCTTTCCTCGGGGCATCAGTTACCGATAATAATGCTTTACTATGCCCTTTGAATTCCGTTAAACCAAGCTTACACAAAAATTTAAAAAAAAACTACACACCTTTTTTCACTTTATAGAAGCCTGATATTGAATCTGATGTATCTCTATAATTTCGGATCATCAAGTTTTGAAATTGCGACCTGTAGTAGCCTTCTGCGTCCTCTTTCTAATGCCACAAGTCTGACCAAAATTGGATTCTCCAAGGAAGAGTTATGTGAAATCTCCCGCAGTGACTTGCTTTTAGACTAGTTCAGTAGAGCAAACTTGTACGACGTGCCATGAGTCACTGTTTCAACCTTTGGATCTGAAACACGCATACAAGAAACTACAGTCCGTCCTCTTTCTGTACCTTCTTACGAAATTTCAATCCAATCCCCAGAGAAAGTTATGACGATTTTCCCCAGGTCACCTGTTTTGAATGTAATTCAAGAGTCTGCAGAAAGACCAACTTCCTCAGATCATATCTCTGCAAATATCGCGCGAAAAGCTCTGAAATTCGGACCTAAGGTTCAGCGCGATTTCTTCTCAAATGGGTTCTTTTTGCGACTTCTGAAATGTCACAGAAAAAAAGTTATAGCGAAAATGCCACGATGACCTGTTTGGAGCAGCGAAACCCTAGAATCCAAAGCTCTGATACCAAATGTTATGAAACCAGCTCAAGAAAAGATAGAAAAGATAGATCAACGCCTTAGAATTCAGCCTCTTCGAGGGGGCAACCTCCTTTACATTACATAAATGAACAATTCTTCGATGATACAAATGACAAAACCTCCTTTCTATATATAGGAGTCTAAGGAGTCACAATATAATCCAGCCGACCTAACAATAATAATATAAAGCCACAAAAATAACAATAGAGGGATTCTATGGGGCACAAAAATAACAACATGGGGGTAATAGGGGCACAACAATATAAATAAGGGGTATAACCACAATAGTAATGGGGTAATCACTAGTATTATAGGGACCCAACACATATGCAATTCTCTCTCTTGTTGATAGTTAAATCCAAGGAAGATATTTTAAGTAAACGAAAACCGATCCATACTTCGGATGGGGCTCCTATCCCAAATGGTGTGAGGTCTAATTGGGACCGCATATCAGGGAGACCCCCTTGAATGTTGGTAGGTCAAACACTATCAACATTTCTGGTGCTAGAAGGAGGGATGCCATATTTTTATGGTTGATAACTCCACCCACCCACACCATACTACCTCTAGAGAAGGCAACAACTTTCCCGACTCCTCTCTGTCTCATATTCCTAAAGTAGGCAGATATTCTCAGCCCAACCCTAAACAAAGTTACAAAATTTCCTACGAGCACATCTGGGAAATCAGGCCTATAACCCATCACTTTGTGAAGGCTATTAGATTAATTCCTGGAGCACACAATCTTCCTTATTTTCCAAAGAAGAAAGAAACAACCCCTATCGGGATAGTAGTTTCTACATTGGAAGATTTGGTTTTCACTACCCTTGAAGAGTTGGCAGAATCTACAGAGAACACAAGAAAACCATAGCAACTTGTATCTTTCAATGCAGGTGATAGAGACAACATTTTTCTCTCAAATGACACTGTCCACAGGTTAAGCAGTCACAAAGAAGATTCCTCATGTTCTGAATAAGAGGAGGAGTATACAAATGAAGACATGGTAGATCAAGGTCTAGATTGGATGACTTAGGGTCCACTTTCCCTTCTGGATATTTTACATAAGATGCCAAGAAACCCAAAATATTTGTTAATGAAATATGACCCTAATAAGGCGATTAAAGCAAAAGACTATTTGGATAATTTTTATCTATATCTGCAAATGCTTTAGGTATGTTATGACGATGTTGCATGTAGAATCTTTCCTTGTACCTTAGATGGTAGAATGACTACTTGGTATCATAATCTTCCTACAAATTCAATTCATAATTGGATGGGTTTTAAAAGGTTGTTCTTGGAAAATTTTGATGATGACAAAACCCTAGTCGTGTTATTAAAGGAGTTAGGGAACCTGAAGATGGGGGAAAATGAAAAGGTCAAATATTTTAATCAAAGGTTCAATCAGGTATTGAACCAATTTCCTCTAGATACGACACCTCATGCCTCCATCACGATTTATTACTCTACTTCTCCCTTGCCAACAAGCATATCACAGTGATTTCAAAGAATCCATTCTTGTTGAGAAGCACTTACATGTAATCAGAGTCATTGTCGTTGGTGAATCATCAAAAGACTCCAAGGAGATAGTAAAAAGGTCTTAGGCCTCCTTAAATAAGGCCAAGGATAAAGAAGCTACTGATCTGGAAACCTTTACCCACACTATCAAGAACTTGTCCAATGAATTGGTAGAACTGAAACAAAGTACAAGCGAGACCACTGTCAGGAGCAAGCCCCCGAAGTTCAACTTCTTGAAGAATTTCAATAACAACAATAGTAGTCAGCCAACTCTGTTTGCACGGAGCTCAAATGTCGCGTTGAATGTTGAGAGCATGGACATGGAAGAATATTAATATTTTCATCAAGAATATCCTTCAAAAAAGACATGCTCATAGTGGAATCACAACATGAATTGTTTGGCCATGCACATTATTGACTTAGTACTTTTCGATGAGAAAACTGAGAAAATGGAAGGAAAGAAAGCATCCACTGTGGCTGAGCAAACTACAAGTGTAATACATGCAGTAAATACTTTCATTTGTGTGTTCAATGTTGAGAAGAAAAACACCGAAGAACCATCACTAAATGAGGCCCCAACTCAGAAGAAAAACAACTGATATAAGTTCAGAAGTCAAGGGCCTATTCCTGAACAAGAGTTGACGAGGAAAAAGTTGAAAGAACATTTGTTGAGAAATCTTACTCCACCTGTCAACCAAGCTCAGAACAATTCTGGACATGTTTCCCCACCAAAGAACACTTCCAACAGCAAAAGCAATACTGCCACTTTGGAAGTGTCATAAAAATCCACTCCTCTAGACACTATTACACTGATTATTGTGCTAGACTATAACATAGTCAAGGATATGAAGAAATATCACGCAGATATTTCAATATTTGAGCTTGCAAGGATAGCAAATCAGCAGGAATTTCTCATCCAAACACTTACCCAGTCCTCTTTAGGTAATAATGATTATTCTTCCCAGAAGGTCTCTTGTAAGACTTCTAGTCCCCTGAAGTCAGTTATTAACGCTTTAACATTAGAAGCTAATACTATTTTCCCTCAGTTTCTTTTGACTTTCAAGATTTTTAATTACAATATTCACAATTGTTTAGTTGATTCTGGTGCATTCGTAAATGTAATGCCACTATATATTGCAAAGAAATAAATTCCAAATGGGACAAAACCAAGGCAAATATTATTCAGATGGACAGATCTTTGGTCCAAGCTATTGGTGAAATTAGGAATGTGCTTATCAGATTATCCAAAGATGATCGAGTTCATCAATGTACAAATATCGTAATTGTTCTTAATTAATACCGGAAGCATATGTTCTTAATTAATGTTGGTACCCTCGAATTATATGTTCTTAGTTACATTAAAAAATTTGGGGTAATGAAATGGATGTCACACTCTACTCTCTCGTGGAATAGTATTCAATACAATAAGAATGAAAATGATTCCTTTCCTAGTGGTATAGCCTGGCACTCAAATAGGGTTAATGTTAGAGTTTTTACATGCTTAAAGCCCTAATTAATGTTAGATTTTTTGACTCTCCAAAATATCCTTAAAATTCTACATGTAAAAATATCCATGCGTGCGCGTGACGGAAGCTGGTGTGGCATGTATTTGATACCATGGTCACCAAAAGGTTAGGTCAACTTGTAGGATACATTTCTACATATGAACTCTAATTCTGGTGACCTTCATGAGCCTACTAGAAACCCCGGATAATGTATAACAATTCCAAGGTGATGGAAGCTATTCTTGCAAATTTTGAGCCCCAAAATGAATATTTAAAGCCTCTAACAAGATTTAGAACGTTTTGGACTACAAATCTCTAAAGTGGGATTTGTCCCTAAAATGGGCCCTACAAAACAATAACCCTAATGTTTCGACCAAAAAAGTACCAATATATATGAAAAATTATATAATAATCCATTTTTTATCACCCTCTAATTTTATCATAAAAGGATTCATACTAATAGATATCTCCATGCCCAATCCCACCACCACCTAGTTGAAAAATGCATTGTTCTTAAACCTAATGTCTCTAAGGTCATTCAAATCTCTAATCTCTAGCATCTAAGCAAAGAAATATCACATGTTAATAATGTTGTTTTATGGCTATTTTTGTCCCAAATCAACAACATCTTCCACATTTTCCTTCATCCAAAATCCAAGGAACCCCTCCCTAATTCTACCATGAGCCCTAATTTCACTCCCTCACATTCAAGGAATTACTAATCATATTTCGAAGGTATTAGCTAGATAAAATTAAATTGTATTTAGTCCTCTCAAAACCCTTAATAAAATATGTAGAAGCATCTAAGATAAATCTAACTCTCTTTGTCCTCAAATCATCTACCAAATTTCCTATGTCTATCGCAAATTGTACATTAGCCAATCTAATGGGTTATCCAAACCCAATTTAAAGAACATATGACTGACACCTTACGTAACCACTTTAATAAATCCACTATCGCTAAGAATTCCCACAATACCAAGCACCTGACTTACTTTGATAAAGCCAAAATTTTAGTGTGCCCCTCCATGACTCAACATACTTCTTTAGTAAAGCTTTAACAATTTTAAAAAATCCTTACAATTTTAATAAAAAATACAATTACAAGTTTAGTCAATTTTGAAAACCTATAATACACATATTTTTACATAAACCAATTCATCACTTCTTTTAACTTCCCATTCTTTCAACATTTCTCTTTATGTTCATTAATTTCTATTTTTCCATCTTAATTATCAATATTAATTATTTAAATTTTAATTAAATTTTATATATCATGAATAATATATTCTATTTACTCTGATATGATTTACACTTTTATGTTAACTTTCAACCCTAACTCAATTTTCTTTTGTTCCCATTAAATTATTAGTTGATATTATTATAACTTTTATATATATATATATTATTTTTTAAACATTTTTATAAATTTAAGAAATAATAATAATTAATTAATATATTAATCCAAATCTATCTTAAATTTTCAATTATCTTTTACTAAATTAATATAATTTAGCCATATTGTTTTATAATTTAGCCCAATAGCTTTGTATTTTGATTAAAGCATTACTTCCAATGAATTTGTCCAATTTCCTTTTAAGTGGTGTGCATTCGTTTTCTGAGATGATTTTTTTCAATTGACAGACTTCCTTTCAATAGCATTTTACAAATATTTTTAATAATAAAATGATGAGTATCTTATATACTTCATTTAAGGTTTCACAATTTTTATTATACAAAAACTTTTTCTTGAATTCACATGTTATATATTTTAGCATGTACCAAGCACAATGTGATTTCCAAGTATTGATTCCAAGTAAAATCATGATGGTATTGGAAATTTCCAAATCAATAGTGGGTGAGAGGGGTTTTATAACATGGAAAAAGAATAATACTTCACTAAAAGACATGCACCTACATTGTTTAATTTTTTGTCCAAAAATCCTATCATGTATAACCATAGTCTCTTTCTTAATTCCAATAAAAATCATTTGATAAAATTTATTTATGCACATGACATAATCTATATAATAATTTAAATAATGATAATTATAATTCATAAGACAACAAGCCAGCATTGCCAAGATATTCATGCATGGATGGATCCCAGTCAGCATTGAGAGGTAGAAGAGAAGATGCCCAGCATTAATTCATGATGATCAATTTTATGATTAATCTTTCTTTATTATGGATTTGGAATTGGGCTTCCTATTAGAAGTATTCACAAAATATTTTTTGGATTGACCTTTTATATCTTTTCACATGTATAAAGCACATGTGATTTCCAAGTAAAATCATCAATTTCGATTGACAATTTCCAAATCAATAGTACGTGAGAGAGTTGTTAAGAAAATATGGGAAAAAAAAGCAATACATCAATAAAATATATGGGCTTGCATTGTTTTAATTTTTTTTTTCAAAAGTCTTATTATGTGTAATTATTGTGCCCATGTTACTTTATTTGTCTTATTATGTGTAATTATTGTGCCCATGTTACTTGAAATAAATTTATTTAGTAAAAAAAAAAAAAAAATATTTACTTATTTATATGGTATAATTTATTTAATAGTAATATTAATTTATGGTAGTTAATTTTATGTTTAAGGAATTTTTCATTCTATATTGGGGATTTAGCCTTGGACTTCTTACGATATTTACAAATCTTATTCTCAATTTATACTACGTAGTCATTACAGATAACCATTTTCTAGATAACCAAAATATTGAACATGCAATTAATTTCATAATTCTTATTCTCATTTTATATTAACCATCTTGCCTTCACATTTATCTCAATAATCACATTATTATACATGTAATTAATTTCATATAGTATATTCTTGGGTTAAATTTAAATATACAATATACAATAAAAAGACAAACTGCGTGACTAACTAGTGAAAGGCCTTACTCACTGGAAAAACTACATGAGTGCAAGTACATGATGGTGAAAGAGACATCTTACATGAATGTAACCATGTAATGGCAAAAACCAAGGTTTGCCAAGATGTATAATATAGAGTAATAATTAAGTGACGTTTCAAGTTAGAGGTTGTATGGTTGCAAGAACAAATGCAGCAAGTTAGAGGTTGTAGGGTGTCTCTCTGAGACATGATTGCATTCGTTTTATAAAACATACTATATATTTTTATTCATGTTATTTTTTTTGAATAATTTTAAATTAAAGAAAAGTTTAAGTGAATTAATTTAATTGTAATAATTGAATAATTTTAAATTAAAGAAAAGTTTAAGTGAATTAATTTAATTGTAATAATTGTTATAAATATTGTATATTATCTCTACGTTGTTATTTATAAATACTAAATAAAGATATTACAAGAGACAAAAGACCAATTATAAATATAAGAGGAGAGTTGAAAATATATAATTGTTAATGTGTATGTGTCACATAAATATCATTGATTTGTCATCTAATGAATTTTAATATATTCTAATGTTTAGTAAAATTTTGTATAAGAAAAACTAGCATAATAAAGATTTTTGTTATGAACATTAGATAGAATATGTTAGGAAGCATAATTTCTACATATGAAATATAATTGAGAAGATCTCCATGCTACTAGAAAGCTCTCAACGTGTAGAATATCATCATGGGGATGAAAGTTATGCTTGCAAATTTTTTACCCTTAAAACGAATATTTAAGGCCTCAAACAAGCTCTAGAAGGTTTTAGACCACAAATCTAGAAAGTGAGAGTTGTCCCTAAAATGGTTCCTACAAGACAATAACTCCAACTTTACCACCCAAAAAGCACCAAAATAGATGAAAAATTATATAATGATCCATTTTTTTATCACCCACCAAATTTATCATAAAATTATTCATACTAATAGATATCTCCATGCCCAATCTCACCCCCACCTAGTTGAAAAATCCAATAGATGAAAAATTATATAATGATCCATTTTTTATCACGGACCAAATTTATCATAAAATTATTCATTCTAATAGATATCTCCATGCCCAATCTCAACCCCACGCAGTTGAAAAATCCATGGTTCTTAAAACTAATGTTTCTATAGTCATTCAAATCTCCAATCTCCAACATCTAAGCAAAGAAGTATCCCATGTCACTAATGTTGTCCTAGACAATGGAGATTTTTGTCCAAAATCAATTGAGCCTTCCACTTTCCCTCCATCCAAAATCCAAGCAACCCCTCCCTAATTCTAGCCTAAGCCCTAATTTAACTCCCTCACATTCAAGGAATTACTAAAGGTATTAGCTAGAAATAATAAAATTGTTTTCTCAAAAAAACCCTTAATAAATTATGTAGAAACATGAAAGATAAATCTAACTCTATTTTTTCTCATAGTGTTTACCAAATTGGCTATTTCTATGGAAAATCCTACATTCTATCCAAACTCATTGTAAAGAACATATGAATAACACCTTAAGTAATCACCTTAATAAAAATAAAGCTAAGTATTCACACAATACCAATCACCTTGCCTGCTTTGATAAAGCCAAAAATTTAATGTCCCCCTCCATGACTCAATGTGCATCTTTAGTAAACCCTTATAAATTTAAAAACATCCAACAACTTTAATAAAAAAATACAATTACATGCTTAACTAATTTTGAAAGCCTATTCTGCATAGTCTTTATCCTTAAACCAATTCATTGCTCCTTTTAATTTCCCCCTTTCTTTCAACATTTTTTTTATGTTTATTAATTTCTAATTTTTATTTTATTTTAATTATCAATTTTAATTATTTAACATAATAATACCAATTAAACTTTCTATATCATTCATTAAATCTAAACCCGGATATATTAATGATTTACTTTATTTTATCAACAATATTTTATATTTATTCTTATATAATTTATTTTTTTATATCAATTTTCAACTCTAACTCAAAATTTTCAACCATAATGTAAATTTTCTTTTCATCCCATGAAATTATTACTACCATCTTAGTAATTGATATTCATGTAACGTATATGTAATTGATATTCATGTAACGTATATAATCTAATAAAGTTCAATTTAATATAAACATTTTAATTTTAATTGCATTCATTTGTTTAAATTTAAATTACCCCTTTTTTAAAACATTTTTATAAATTTTTAAACATACATATCTAATATTTATATGTGTTAAATAATATATTATTACAAATCTATTTTAATCCTTCAATTATCTTTTCCATTAATTAAATTAATACAATTTAGCCATATTATTTTATATTTTGATTTAATCTTTAATTTTAATAAACAATTCCAAACTCTTTTAAGTGATATATATTCCTTTTTATTAATTTATTTAATATATTTTTTATTAAATAATTTTTTGTTTGTTTAAAAATTCATATTTTTAATGGATCAATTTTTTCAATAATATTTTATAAATTATTTCTAATTATTATATTGTCAATATTTTATATTATTAATTTAAAATTTTAGTCTGTTTCTGGTAGCTTAAGGGGCCATGGGGTGGAATGAAGTCTTATTAAACTAGAAATTTGGGGTTTAAATCTTGTGCTACCTTCCCCATAGCAAAATAAATAATAAACTTGAAAATAAAAAAATCTTACCAAACTTTAAAAAAAAAAAAAAAAAAAAATATATATATATATATATATATATATATATATATATATATTTAAATTCATTATCTTTCAAACACACTCCACATATGTAGATATATGAAATTTTACTTTTTTATCATATATAAATTTTAATTAAATTCATTATCTTTCAAACTCATTCCACATGTATGAAGTATCATTATCTTTCAAAGGCATTCCACATGTATGAAGTACATATAAGTCCATGTAAAATCATGAATTTGAATGGGCAATTTCAAAATCAAAAGTAGGTAAGGTAGATATCATGACACATGAAAAGAAAGGTAATAATTCACTAAAAGATGGCCTGCATTGTTTTAAATGTGTATTTTTTTAAAAAGTGTTATCCTTTGTAATTATAGTCTTTTTGTTACTTTCAACCCATTTATTTGTTAATTTTATTATAATTTTTATTTATTTATTTATAGATTTTATTATATTTTTTTTATTTATTTATTCATGTAATATAATTTATATAATGGAAATATTAATTCAATACGAGGATTTGGATTTATTCTTCTTATTAGAAATATTCACAAAGTTTCTTTTAAGTTTGTTAATTTTATTATAATTTTTATTTATTTATTTATAGATTTTATTATATTTTTTTTATTTATTTATTCATGTAATATAATTTATATAATGGAAATATTAATTCAATACGAGGATTTGGATTTATTCTTCTTATTAGGAATATTCACAAAGTTTCTTTTAAGTTTGCAGGTTATATTTTATGATATGTGATTTCCAAGTAAAAGTATGAATTTCAATAGTAGGTGAGAGAGTTGTGAAGGTATGGAAAAAAATTAATATATTATTACAAGATATAGATTTACAATTTTTTAATTGGTTTTTTTCAAAAGTTTTATTATTTGTAATTATAGTTATTTTGTTTTTTTATAAATTAATTTACTAGATTTTATCATAATTTGTATTTATTCATTTATATGACATAATCTACATAATGGTAAATTTAATTTATGATGATTAATTTTATGTTTATGACATTTGGCTTTAGATTTTTTTATTAGAAATATTCACGAAGCTCATTCTCCATTTATATTACAGAATCATTGCAACTCAAATGTTGTCTAAAAAACCATTGTGTTAAACGTGTAGTTGATTTCATAAAACTTATTTACAAGATCATTAAAATTGAACCATCTTGATTTCACATTTATCTCAATTATCACACTATTATATATCTTGACTTCACATTTATCTCAATTATCACACTATTATATATGTAATTAATTTCATATAGTATATCTTTGAGACAAATTTAAATATACAGTATGCAATATAGGGACAATTTCAAGACTAACTAGTGGAAAGCCTTACGAATTAGTTAATCCTGAAGATATTGAGGAGAACTTACCTGAATATAATTATGTAATGGAAATGACCCAGCTTGCCCATATGTATATGGAAAATCCATGTCTATTGAGACAATTTCAAGACTAACAAGTGGAAAGCCTTCCAAATTAGTTGATCCTGAAAATATTAAGGAGAACTTACATGAATGCAATTATGTAATGGAAAAGACCAAGCTTGCCAAGATGTATATGGCAAATCTATGTCTATTATAATAATGACTTGATGTTAGTTAATGTAAAATTATAGGGTTGTAAGAGAAAGTTGACATGCTACTTTATAGGGTTGTAAGAGAAAGTTTACATGTTACTTTAAAGAATATAAGAAATAACTATTTTTGTTAATCTTATTTTATTTAAAATCATTTTAAATTAGAAGAAAGTTCTAAACAAATTAATCTAATCGCAATCATTATTAGTTGTAGTCTAAAAATTATATTCCGGCCATATTTTGAAAAAATCCACTAGGGATTTTTGTAAATATATTAAAATTCATAATTTTAGGTGACATAGACGTTTTTGATGGTGCTGAATCCATTTCCACTATCAAAAACATGATTGAAACACTGCATCTACCAAAAAAAATGAATTTTTTTTTACCCATATTCCAGCGAGTTTTAACATCCATAGACGACTCCTTATTATTATAGTGTATATTATTTCTAAATCTTTTAGTCATTGAAAAACACTAAACAAAAATATCATAAAAGACAAAATATAAAATTGAAAATATCTAGTTATCACATAAAATTCACTAAAATATTATTTCATAAAACTTTTTACACTCTATAATTATTTAATAATTATTTTTGTAGGTAAGAAAAACTAAGATAATGAAGATTCTCGTTCTATTAAAAAAAACAAAAATTACATAGAACATAATAAAAACAAATTGAAGATTTACATTATGAAAAGTTTTATGAAATATTTTTATTTAAAAAGGGTTTGATTTACCATTACATAGAACGCATGGGAACATAATAATGCATTGAGCTTTTCTCTGCTTAATCCTTGGATTTCATTAGTGGGTTGTTGGTTTTCTTAACCACTAATTATGTTTAGAAATTGGGTTTTTTTAAGTAACATCACTTTCGATCCATCAAATTCCAAAATTATGATTAAGATGGCACGCGAGCGCTATCCTCGAGTCCATTAAAATGTAATCTTTTAATATTTTTGGACAATGAAAAGTCTGTGGTGATGGTTGGCAGAGGCGAGAATGAATTGGACAGGGCATGGGCATGGGAGATGGGGAATCGCAGAGGCCATGCGCAGTGACATCACTCGTCACACGTGAAGGCACTAGATATCCTTCACATGCCATGCACGGACATGAACTGGTGCCAGAAGACCTTCAAAGTCTGACCTATTTAATATATTATGTTAACCATTTCACCTAATTGATAGATACTGCGCGTGATCTCAACTTGAATACTTGATGATAATGCTGTTGGCGTGGGGAGATGGAATTCAGTACTTTCTCAGATGGAGGCAGAAATGGAGCAGTTTGATTATTAGAATTTTTTTTGTTTTTAGTTGAAATTTGGCGATACAATTTTGAGTAAAATAAATTGTTTAAAATGGTTTTTTGAGTGTATAAATAGATTCCGCATATTAAATTTGGAAAATACTTAATTTCAAAAAAATAGTAAATTATAGTAGATTTATCAACACATGTGGTATATATATTTGAATGTATAAATAGATTCCGCAGGCTAAATATCTTGAGAATCCTCAATTTCAAAAAATTAGGTAGCAAATTGTAGTAGATTTGTCGGCACGTTTGGTAGGACTTGAGAAAGGCGTTTGGCACCGCCAGAATTGATTATATATGGAGGAATTTTGTTAAATGTATTACTGCTGGATGAAGGAATGACCTCAGTGAAGGAAAAAATGTCAAGGCAGTGCTTTATTTTTGATAAGAGTGGTTGCCCTGAAAGAGTAATTATGTTTCGTGTGAGAGGTTTCAGTATTTCTGCCTGTGAGGATGATGGGTTTCAGTATGAAGGAAATGGGTTTAAGGAGGTCATGGCCTTGGGTGTTAGTGCCTTGGAAAATGCAAAGTTGTGTAGAGGTCTGGGCATGCCTTTGTTAGAAGAGTTTTCTAGGGTTTCTTCGTCCAGTGAAGTTGCAGGTTTTGTGGCTGAGGAGAAGCAGCAGCAGGTGGTAGAGATGGCAGACAATTGTTATAGTGGAGAAAATGGAGACGAGGTTGATGCTCTGTTAAATTTAGGGGACAAGTTAGCTGACACTGCAGATTCAATGGAGGTTCCAGACAAGAGGAGCAATGGGATTAGGAAGTCTTTTGAGAGGTTAAGGGATATGCTGGGTGGAGATTGTATGGATGCAGTTGATGTGTTGGATGAAGCTATTCGGTGTGTGAAGAGACTGGAGATGGACCTCAGGAATCTGAACAACTGTGACATGTGAAATATATTATGTCAGTTGTGATATTTTAGATGTTTCAGCTTTGTAATATGGCATTTCTAGAAGTAGAAGTAGAAGTAGAATTAGAATTTTGTAATTTGTTGATCGAGGCATTGCTGGCAGGATCCTGCTGAACTTGCCTGCAACTTCCTTTTAAGGTATTTCAATTCAAGTAGCCTGTGTATACAGAAATTAAAAATAGATTCAGTGAAATTGCCTTGAGCGTTTCTTCTTGTTTGTTGGTGTCACTTTGCAGCATCTGAATTTTCCTTCATTTAATGTTCCAGAGATGATGGATAGCGGAACAATAAACAAGTTTTATTCATGGCTCAGAGTAATTATGCATTGGCTTTTTGGTTTTTTGGTTTGTGGTTGTTTTTTAATTATACAGAATCTGTGTAATTTATTGGAGTAATTTAGATTTAAAATTAAATTTGTTAATTATCACATTAATATTAACAATAGTAAAAGTATAATTAGATATAATTTAATTGGTTGAGTTTTTGTTGCTAAGTATTTTGCTAATTAAAAGGTTACAAGCTCAAATTTCTTCTACGTTTTTGTTTAATTAGATATAATTTAATTGGTTGAGTTTTTGTTGCTAAGTATTTTGCTAATTAAAAAGTTACAAGCTCAAATTTCTTCAATGCTTTTGAGGTTAGACCCAACCAAATAAATCAGTGAATAAATCCCTTAATTAGCCACTCAATAAATATTACAATATATTTAATAACTAATAACACAAATATAACACTAACTTAACAAAACCCAAAACAGCTACTAACTCGCCATCATAAGCTGCCATCAAAATTAATTTAAAGCTAGCTGGGCCATGTTAAAATGGTTGGTTCAAGACTAGGTAGACCCATTTATTAATGGAGGGAGTTAATAATGAGATAAGATGGATTAAATAAAGTTATATATATAATAACTTAATAATTTAAATTAGGTCCATCCATTATTGTGGAACTTTCGAGAAAGGGGCTCTTTGGACTTGCGAGTTGTGATAAAGGGACTCTTTGTAATGGCATTTATTTCTTTCAAAATCATGAGCGAAAGAGATGTTTGGCTGGGGCATTTTTTTTTTATTTTTTGAAGGATCATTAGCATCGTTTAGAAAATGTTTAATAGAAAATGTTAAATGAATTAAAGAGTAAACACTTTCCTCTTTAAAAAGTAAGTTTTAAGGTTTAGTAAATATGCATTATATTTTTTTTATATTAAAATAATAAAATAATATATATAAATAAGAAAGATTATATTATAAGAAAGGTTTGGCCGGGGCATTTTATTTTTTTTTTTTAAGGATCATTAGCATCGTTTAGAAAATGTTTAGTAGAAAATATTAAAGGAATTAAAGAGTAAACACTTTCCTCTTAAAAAGGTAAGTTTTAAGGTTTAGTAAATATGTATTATATTTTTTTATATTAAAATATTAAAATAATATATATAAATCAGGAAGATTATATTATATCATGATTTTTGCTACGAACTTATTATTGAAATTTTTTTCCTTGAGATTTTCTTTTACCAAATATGACATGATTTTATTTTATTCAAATGAAGAAAAGCATTTGAATCATTGGGTAGCATTCATTTTTTAACTTTTTTCAAGCTATAAAGGAGAGGAGGTGATTGATATATAAATTATTGAGATGGTTTTAAGTAGAGTTATTTTGAGTATAATAATTTAATATTCTCAAATCTATCACATAGATGGCACTAGGTTGAGGAATTATTATATAACTTGCCATTTTAATAAAAGCTACATCTCAGATTATTAAAAAAAAAAAAAAATTGAACTCAAATGCTTATAAGATGTTTAATAAATAAAAGAACTTAGTCATCTACTTAATATTGTGTTTATGCAATTAACAACCTAAGATAGGCTTATCATGGAACCATTTTAATCATTAGTAAATTTGTATTTCTTAAAGACCTTGGCCATATTCAATTTTCAGGGCTTCCACCAAGCTTCAAGGTATTGTAAGACAACTTTATTAGCAGAAAGGTAGAGATGATTTCTTTGATTTAATCAATTATTAGCTTTCCTAGTCTCCAACCAAGGTAACCAAACTCAATTATAGTATCAAATGTGCCATTGATAGTGTTTATGTCTCATATAAAGACACTAGAAAAAAATGTCTCATATACCCAAAGAATCAAGCATTATTGATCAAGGAATTTACCTTGATGCCATGGAATGGGAGACCTCCATAGGGAATTATATTAAAAGGCAAATAAGATTTGAGATCTTAGTCATTCTAACTTTTATGAGGCTTAATCAACTCATAAGATTGTTGGTTTTGGAGCCTATTTATCTTCTTAACTTAGAGATCTTGTTTTTTAGTTGTGTTTGGACCGCAATTCTCGATGGGAGGTGTAGGGGGGCCTTACCCCTATATTAGTGTGGATCCAAGGGGGGTGGCAACAACTCTTTGGAGCCCCCCATGGTAGGGGTTCAGGGGAAGCGTCGTCAAAGATAATTTTTTGGAAAAATTGCCTTGTAAAATATTGTAATCTTATAGTCAATCTAGACCATTCATGTTAGGTCACAAATCTGATGATAGATTCTATGTTATGGTTTATGCCCTATAATGAAACTCTCTTGTTATGAGGCAATTGTATCGTGGTTGTGTATTATTGATATATTATTGTTATTGAGAGAGAGAAGAATATTAATTTTTCTTAGGGCTATATTGTTCTTTGCTTTGATAATTGCATTTCTTCATTAACACATTACATTCATCCCATAACATCATATCATTATTCATATTTACATCATTGTTCAGTAGCATATGCAACTATATAAAAAGAACAATATCATCATCATCAATGCAGTGGAACATAAAGGAAAAATAGAAGAAAAACATTCTCATATAGAGACACCAGGATTGGTCAAAGACCAGGGCAAAACCCACCATGGGGAAAACCCTTTCAAATTCTTCTTCTTATTAGATCGTCATCAAATAATTCAGCAAAACAGAGTACAATGATTCATCCTTGAAATGAACCCAACAATGTATATACTCAAAACATTGATTCTAAAGTATGTAATGAATTATCACTATCTGCGGTCTCTGCGATCAACTGCCAAACAATACGGTCAACGAGTGAAAACTTCGGAAGACTGAGATTTCATCTTTTAGGTCTTAGTCACATGAAGGAAGTGACATGCGAGCAACTATGACTTCTCAGTCTCTCCGTTAAGCTCGACATGCGAGCGACTGGGATTAGATTTGAATTGCATAAACCTTAATGCCCCAATTGCATGGATGGAGATTTGCTCGTGCGACTCAAAGGCTCCAGTCGTACAGATGAGCTTCTATGCAAGCGACTGCAGTCGCCTTCTTCTTGTGTTATGCCTACGAATGATACCCAAAACCCTAAATCATAGATGTGAGCTTCGGACTTTGCAATTTCACGTTAGAGAGAACCTATTCCTCCGCGAACGAGCCTTAAGCTTGTGCGAGCCAAAAACCAAGATAGAAGAGTGTTTCATTATTGTGTCTAAATGAGATAGAGGGAACTTGTATTTATAGCCTTTCATGGTGGTCCACCTTTCTTTAAGGTTGACCTTATCAAATATGCATATGTGGGCTTTTCTTCATAAGTACACTTTCCCTTATTTGATTTGAGTGATCTTTAGGTCGATTTTGGTCCTCTCGAAAATAGGAATTCAATGTAATCATTATCTCCATCAAGTGAGTTGTCCAAAGTGGAATTTGTCTGAAGTTGCATATTTTTAACACTCCCTCTCAACTAGGGAGAATTCCTGATCCAAGCGGCTCCAGAAACGCTCAGAATTCAAAAGTGGCTTTGGAAAAGATCAAAAATAAAAGTCATTGGATTAAAGTGGAACCAGAGTTAGATCAAATATCTCTACACAAGCTTTCCAATGACACAAATGTCACCTCAATCTAAGTTCGTATGTGAAAATTATTTCTGGTCAAAATTTTGGTCAAACTAGGCCCAATGGCAGCCTCTAATGAGGCAACAATTTGGCATTTACCAGCGCACGGATCTTGACCGCTAGAATGGGAGAATTTATCGCCTCTTTAATTTTTCCAGTGACCCTAAAAATTCAGTGGAAATTTCTTGAATAGTTTGTTTATAAAAACAAAACAAAATATTAAAAAAGGGTCGCTTGACTAGCGGTTAAATCCGGGAAACCGAGCCCTATGTTATATTACATATAATATAAAAAAAAATGGGTTGGCGGGCCACCACCCCCACCAACCATATTCCCCATATATAATACATATGGAGGGGCCGACGAGATTTGAACCCACTCGGCCTTCTGGACGGCCTGCCCACAAGCGACCTCAATACAAATGATCAACCAATACCATAACACACCACCTAGAAAACAAGTGCCACCAAAAATTCAACATTCACCACTTTTGAATTAATGCGCCTATACCAAAATGGTGTCCCACGGGATTTGACCCTGGGACCTCATCATCTGCCAAGGCCTTAACATAATCCGCCAACCAAGAAAACCCATATGGGTCATTAGTAAATCTGCCCAACGAAAATTATATAAACCACAGATTCTTTCATGTGCCGAATAGAACGGATGAGCGGAGGTCAAGCACAAGGGCCGAGAGTGGAAACCTAACATAGAGAGTGAGGCAGAACCATGCCTGACTCATTTTTAGAGACAGAATCTTGCAGGAATATTCTTTGATGAATGAGAAATCTTTAAATTCCCTTGGAGGTTGATTTTTCACAGAGGCATAATGATGTCGACTTTATAGTCATTTTTCTAATAATTTCGCAAGGAGCACAGTGGTGTGCTCAGAATTTTCATCCAAGCAGCATATTTGTCGCCCATCTTTAGTAAGGAATCTTTGAGGGAATCTTTTAGATTCCCAAGGGTCCAAATTTTGACATTGTCAGAAAGGGGTCGAGTTTATAGTCATTCGGCACGATTTCGCACCACGAATTCAACTATATCATCCATTTCTTCTACAAATTTGTGCATTTTCAGGCCATCCCCAGAAGTGGAGGTATATGATGCAGTGATGTCATATTTTTCTTTTGATTTCCTGAGATGATGCTTTGACGTTGAGATCCTTGTTTGCTACTATGTTGGAGGATACTTGTATGCCACTTCATGTGATAATTAGATATCTTGTCATGCTAAAGGAGGGCCCATATGAGTGAGAGTTTTTATAGGAGAACGTTTTGTGGAGAAACATACCACTCTAGTTGAGGGAGTTTATTCTTGTAATGACAAAGAATACACCATGTACTCATCATCATCTTGTAGCATTTAATGAAGTAGCCTCCCCACTCTTGACACCGGGCCTGGAGACATAACCTACACTGGGTGAACTTCGTTATAAACTTGTTTGTGTTCTTTGATTTGATTGTTGTCATTATGTTTCATCTTCTTTACAGTATGCACATGTGGTTTTTCATACTCTTTCACATGTAATTCTGCTAACATCATAGAAGTAAATTATCTTAGTTAATTCTAGTAGCAGAGAAAATCTGGATCAACTTTGGTATCAGAGCCATCTTCTCACTGATGTGAATTCTAAGTGTGAATGATAGATAGATATTGAACGTGCAACAATAATGAAAATGGAAAAAAATAGGGATCTCTACAAGGAGCTCCTCAGGATGGCACACATGTATGCAGATTATGAGGAGAAAATGGCAAGAGAGGAATAGGAGAAAGAAAGAGCATAAGACAATGCTCCATCTACCTCCTTGAGTGAACATTCTTCTTCTTAATCATTTTCTCATCATTCAAATGAGGAGATCAATCAAAGCCTTCAAGCAGAGAATGTTGAATTAAGGATACTTATACGAGAATAAAAAGAGGAGAAGAAGAGATTGCAGTTTCAGTTACGAGTCACGAAAGAGGCCTTGGAAAACTTGAAGTGCAAAAAGGGCTTAATGAAGCCATCATCACCTGCTTCAAAATCAACAGTTGAGGTAAAAAGTGTTGATCGTTCTTCAGTTTCATTTTCACATGACATTATTTCTGTTGGAATCCTTGAGGTGCCCATTTCAGGACCAACCTGAGTCTCCTTACCAAGATGGCATACACTGAAGGAGAGTGCTTGAGGGTAGCATAATATTCCAAGGCATTTTCAAAGCCATCAGAGAAATAGGATGATTGGAAGATATCACAATCCTCCCATGACAATGCACATTGTAGAGTAAGAGCTATGGCAAGCTCTCATCATCAAGATTGCACCATAGACAACCAAGAGAGGTATAAAAGGTCTCAATATTCTAGAGTTCATTTTTATTACAATCATATTGTTAATGATGAGAAGAAATCATGGCGCAGAAAACCATGTATTTTTTGTGGATTGCATAACCACATGGTTTCTGAGTGCTCGAAGACTCAAATGGCAGCAAGAAAGAAGAAAAGACGTGAAAGGCCTTCTCCACATTAAGGAAGGAAGAAGGTTAACCAGGTTTGCAAGAAGAATAATTTTTGCAACCATTGCAACAGAGGTGGACATCAAAGAGACACATGTTGGAGGCTTGATCCAGAGCAGTGTCTCAAGGACAAAGCACCCATGCGGGAACTAGTTGAAAATGTTGTTCAAAAGGCGAATCAGCTCTAGGATGATGACCCATTCACTTTGATGAGTGAGAGATAGTTTTACTAGATGTAGTAGCTTGTCATGGTTGTATTTTGTAAATCATGTGTTATGATATAATTGTAAAAGTGATGATGTGTTTTCCATCGCTTATTAAAGCAATGATGATGTTTTTGGCCTTTTATTGCTAGCTAGGGTATTGGTTCCTATTATCATATACACATGACCAAAGAGTGTGTCTTATAAACTCATGACAAGTATTGGAATGCTTGGGTCATGAATAGTCATGTAATTGAACATGTAAGTTTGCAATATTGTACTATAGGTTTGCAGAGGATGCAGGTGTCAGTTCATCACTTATAGCTCCAAAGAACAAGGGTGAATGAGAAGGAAGTGTGGCCTATAAGGACACTTGTTGTGAAAACCTTTTAACACGACAATTGCAGATTATGTTCATGCTTTTGGAGGACCAAAAGCTCCTCAATGGGAAGGAATGATCTAGGTGGCTCCAGAGACACTCAGAATTCAGAAGTAGTTTTGGAAAAGCTCAAAACTCAAAGTCACTAGATTGAAGTGGAACTAGGGTCAAATCGAATATCTTGCCGCAATATTTCCAATGGCATGAATGGTACCTCAATCCAAGTTTTTATGTGAAAGTTATGGCTGGTCAAATTTTTGGTCAAACTAGGCCCAATGGGAGCCATTAATGAGGTAACAATTTGGCATTTACTGCCACACGGGTTTCGACCGACGAAATGGGTGAATTTTTCTCCTCTTTAATTTTTCCAGTGACCCTAAAATTTCGATGGGAATTTTTTGAATGGTTTGTTCATAAAAACAAAACAAAAATAGTAAAAAAGGGTGGGTTGATCGGCAATCAAATATGGCCAACCAAGCCCAATTTTATATTACATATAATATTAAAAAATATTTTAAAAAGTGGGTTAGCGCGCTGCTACCCCCGCCAACCATATGCCCCATATATAATACATATGAAGGGGAAGCGGGATTTGAACCCGCCTGGCCTGCAAGCCAGCCCACCCACGAGCAGCCCCAATACAAATGACCAACCAATACTATAACACACAACCCAAAAAAGAAGTGCCACCAAAAATTCAACGTTTGCTACTTTTGAAATAACGCGCCTATACCAAAACAAGGTCTCGCATGGTTTGACCCTGGGACCTCCCCAACTACTAAGGCCTTAATATAATCTGCCAACCGAGAAAGCTGAAGTGGGCCATTGGTAAATCCGCCCAATGAAAATTATATCAACCACATATTCTTTCATACACCAGACATAAAATAGGAGCAAAGGTTGAGCATGAGGGCTAAGGGCAGAACCCCAACACAGAGACTGAGGTGGAAGCATTCTTGACACATTTTTCGAGATAGAATCTGGTAGGAATATTCTTTGATGCATGAGGAATCTCAGAGTCCCTTGGAGGCTGATTTTTTATAGAGGCAAAACGATTTCGACTTTATAATCATTTTTCTTAGAATTTTGCAAAGAGTGCAGTGGTGTGCTCAAAATTTTCATCCAAGCAGCATAATTTTCGCCCATCTCCAGGAGGGAATCTTTGAGATTCCCGAGGGTCCAGATTTTGATGGTGTCAGAAAGGGGTCGATTTTATAGTTATTCGACATGATTTCATGACACGAATTCAACGGTGTCATCCATTTATGTAGTAGAGTTGTGCATTTTCAGGCCATCCCTAGAAGTGCAGGTATATGATGCAGTGATGTCATATCTTTCTTTTGATTTGCTAAGATGATGCTTTAATGTTGAGATCCTTGTTTTCTACTATGTTGGAGGATACTTGTATGCCACTTCATGTGAGAATTATATATCTTATCACGCTAAAGGAGGGCCCATATGAGTGAGACTTCCTATAGGAGAATGTCTCGTGGAGAGACATGTCACTCAAGTTGAGGGAGTTTATCCTTGTAATGACAAAGAATACAGCATGTACCCATCATCATCTTGCAACATTTAATGAAGCGGCCTCCCCACCCTTGACACCAGGCCTAAAGACATAACTCACACTAGGTGAACTCCGTTATCAACTTGTTTGTGTTCCTTGATTTGATGGTTGTCATTATGTTTCCTCTTCTTTATAGTATGTAGATGTGGTTTTTCATACTCTTTCACATGCAATTATGCTAATATCACAGAATTAAAAGATCTTGGACAGTTTCGGTAGCAGAGATAATATGGATCAATTCCACCTGCCAATATCTGACCATCGATCAACATGTCATCCTGTCATCATATCCTATCTTGTCTTAAGTATCTCATCATCCTGTATCATCATTGATCATCTCAATTGATCTCTTTCTCATTCTTTCTTGTCTCTTTATTGTCCCTGCTCATATGTTGAATACTCTCTAATCTAAAATAAGAAGAAAATTTACTTCAGAGGGGAGCTCAATATACCACCCTCTTTCCATCAGGTTACTACCCGGAATCTCTGATAGCAGGTTACTACGTGGGGATATCTGCAGAGAACTAAATCTGTTATATGTATCATCATCAGATAACATACCATCAAGGGAGAACATCTCAACCTGGAACCACATCGGGGAGCTCAATCTCAACCTGAAATACCATGCGGGAGCTACTACTATGACACCATATCGAGAAATAGGATATCCAAACACGTAGGGGAGCACATTTCAACCTTGGAATCATATCGAGGAGCTCATTCTCAACCTTGAACTGCATAGGCAAGCAAGTCTCAACCCAATCCTATTTTTTGTTGATCTTCCCATCAATGAATCTAAGAATTCATGTGGTAGAATATTTTCATCATAATCGACTTGGGTTGTACACCACAAGTACACTCTCAATCCATAAGCAAAACAAGGAGCGATATTTGCAACAAGCCCAGCTTGTGGGTGTGATGCCAATTGGGGTATACTCTGCAAAGACCAAGATAGGGGAGAAGCATCTCCGACCCTATGAATATAGTGGAGTAGCGTCTTCAACCCTGTGGTTAACAGATAGGGGTGATACCCTATTTTCTAGAGTTCCCTCAACCTCAGGAGCCCTTTTATCTCAATTCCTCACCCTGGAAGCTCAGACAAGGGGGAGGCATTGGCTCAGTGTCCTTGATCAGTGATGTTGTATATCGTTATGTTCATAACGGGTATCAGTTTTATCATCATGTAACAATTGAAACAGTCTCTTGTTCATGCAGGTCATCAAATCAAATATCATATTAGAACAAAAATAATCATATATATCACAAAAATGATACCATATTCATCCTCTCTCTTGAGGAGGTGCCAACCACAAGCCTGAATTTGTCTTGTACAACAACATTGTCTCAATATATGAAGGTACCTCAATCTTAGATATATGTAGGATTCTCTACCAATCGTTTCCCACTCTTTTTCATCATAATGTATCCATGTCATATCCATATCCTACTCAAATGGATTTCCAAGGAGCTTCTTCATCTTGCCACATAGCTAGTCATGTTAGCAACATCATACTCAACCTTGGTCATGCTATGGACCTGTCATCCAAGATATCATGGTAGATCTCATACTAAGGTAGCATCCAAATGTGCTCATCTCATAAATAATGATCCTAATCATAATTAGTACATGTCACAAGAAGATCGTCCCATGCAAGTATTTTTAAGGATGTTAGGCAACAAATCAATTTTAATGAAGAAGCTCAATCATGAATCAACTAAGGTTATATCCACATCATGTATATATATAGATGGATGTTTAAAATGGAAAATCAATGCTTCAACCAATTGTTGGTTTCCAAGATGAGTTCAACAATATTTCTTCACAACATCTTGAAATTTAATCGAAGTGTCAAAGGATTTTTTCAGCACGTTTGGTAGGACTTGAGAAAGGCGTTTGGCACCACCAGAATCGATTATATATGGAGGAATTTTGTTAAATGTATTACTTCTGGATGAAGGAATGAGCTCAGTGAAGGAAAAAATGTCAAGGCAGCGCATGATTTTTGATAAGAGTGGTTGCCCTGAAAGAGTAATTATTTTTCGTGTGAGAGGTTTCAGTATTTCTACTTGTGAGGATGATGGGTTTCAATATGAAGGAAATGGGTTTAAGGAGGTCATGACCTTGGGTGTTAGTGCTTTGGAAAATGCAAAGTTGTCTAGAGGTATGGGCATATCTTTGTTAGAAGATTTTTCTAGGGTTTCTTCTTCCAGTGAGGTTGCAGGTTTTGTGGCTGAGGAGGAGAAGTAGCAGTAGGTGGTAGAGATGGCAGAAAATTGTTATAGTGGAGAAAATGGAGATGAAGTTGATGCTCTGTTAAATTTAGGGGACAAGTTAGCTAACATTGCAGATTCAATGGAGGTTCCAAACAAGAGGAGCAATGGGATTAGGAAAACTTTTGAGAGATTAAGGGATATGCTAGGTGGAGATTGTATGGATGCAATTTATGTGTTGGATGAAGCTATTCAGTGTGTGAAGAGACTGGAAATGGACCTCAGGAATCTGAACCAGAGCTGTGACATGTGAAATATGTTATGTCAGTGGTGATATTTTAGATGTTTCATCTTTGTAATATGGCATTTCCAGAAGTAGAATTAGAATTTTGTAATTTGTTGATCGAGGCATTGTTGGCAGGATCCTGGTGAACTTGTTTGTAACTTCCTTTTAAGGTATTTCAATTCAAGTAGCCTGTGTATACATAAATTAAAAACAGATTCAGTGAAATTGCCTTGAGCATTCTTCTTGTTTGTTGGTGTCACTTTGCAACATCTGAATTTTCCCTCATTTAAAATCATTTAATGTTCGAGAGATGATGGATAGTGTAATAAATAAGTTTTATTCATTGCTCGAGTAATTATGCATTGCATTTTTGGTTTGCAGTTGTTTTTTCATTATACAGAATCTATAATTTATTGGAGTAATTTAGATTTAAAATTAAATCTATTAATTATCACAGTAACATCAGTCCTAAGGGATAGTTCAGTTGGTTGAGTTTTAGTTATTTTGCCAATTGGGAGGTAATGGGTTCTTCTTGACGCTCTTGGGGTTATGCGGATATGCGCCAATTATTACCCATGGACCAATTATTACCCATGGATGTAGGGACTACTCAGTGATTACCCATGGATGTAGGGACTACTGAGTGAGCTCGGATTATTACCCATGGATGTAGGGGCTACTCAGCCAGCTCGGATTATTACCTGTAGATGTATCGAGCTAGGATTATTACCCATGGATGTAGCAGCTACTCAGTGAACTCAGATTATTACCCATAGATGTAGCCAACTAGAACTATTGCCCCATAAATGTATTATTACCAGTGGATGTAGCAGCTACTCAGTGAGCTCAGATTATTACCCATAGATGTAGCGAGCTCGAATTATTACCCATGAATGTAGCGGCCATTATTACTCATAAATACACGGTTGAAAAAAACACCAACAATAATATTACAATATATTCAATAACTAATAATCAAATATAAAAAAAACTTAACAAAAACCAAAACATATTTACTAATAAAGACACTTAACACTTCTTTCTATTAATATTAGACACTCAACACCAAAAAAGCTACTAGCCAGCCATCCTAAGCTGCTATCAAAATTAGTTTAAAACTAGTTGGGCCATGATAAAATGGTTGGTTCAAAACTAGGTGGACCCATATATTAATGGAGGGAGTTAATTAATGGAGGGAGTTAATTGAGATAAGATTGATTTTATATATATATATATATATATATATAATAATTTAAATTACTTTAAAATAGCAGCTCATCAACCAGGTAGGTCCATCTATTATTGTGGAACTTTCGATAATATTTGTTATTGAATCCACTTATGAACGCGCTGGGTCCATCCGTTGTTGTGTAACTTTTGATATGGTTTATGAGGCCCTTAACTACCACAAGGAAAAAAATTAATGTCATCAATGGGAAAAGCGAGTTCTTTGAACTTATCTTTTGGACTTCCGTGTTGTGATAAAGGGGCTCTTTGTAATGGCATTTCTTTCTTTCAAAAACATGAACGAAAGAAACGTTTGACTCGGGCATATTTTTGTAAGGATCACTAGCATCGTTTAGAAAATGTTTAATAGAAAATGTTAAATGAGTTAAAGAGTAAACACTTTCCTCTTTAAAATTTAAGTTCAGTTATTTAATGTCTAAGGTTTAGTAAATATGCATTATATCTATTTTGACTTTTTACATTAAAATAATAAAATAATAGATATAAATCAGAAAGATTGTATCATGATTTTTTAATAGATTTTTTATCAAATATGGCATGATTTTATTTTATTCAAATGAAGAAAAGCATTTGATAATTGGGTAGCATTCATTTTTTTAGGTTTTTTAAGATATAGCGGGGAAGAGGGATGAATATAGAAATCGAGATGGTTTTAAGTAGAGTTATTTTAAGTATAATAATTTAATATTCTTAAATCTATCATATAGAGAATATTAGGTTGATGAATTATTATATATGTTAATATTTTAATAAAAGTTAAATTTCAATATTGAAAGATTATTAAAAAAAAAAACTTAACCAATGTTTATAAGATGTTTAATAAATAAAAGAACTTAGTCATTTATTTAATTTGAGCTTATTGTGTTTATGAAATTAACAACTCAAAATAGGCTTATCATGGAGTTATTTTAACCATCAGTAAATTTGTATTTCTTGAAGGCCTTGACCATTCAATTTTCAACATTTCCACCAAGCTTCAAGGTATTGCAAGACAACTTTATTAGCAAAAAGGTAGAGATGATTTCTTTGATTTAATCAATTATTAGCTTTCCTGGTCTCCAACCAAGGTAACCAAACTCATTTATAGTATCAAATGTGTCATTGATAGTGTTTATGTCTCATATAAAGACACTAGAAAAAAATGTCTCATATACCCAAAGAATCAAGCATTATTGATCAAGGAATTTACCTTGATGCCATGGAATGGGAGACCTCCATAGGGAATTATATTAAAAGGAAAATAAGATTTGAGATCTTAGTCATTCTAACTTATATGAGGCTTAATCAACTCATAATATTGTTGGTTTTGGAGCCTAGTTATCTTCTTAACTTAGAGATCTTATTTTCTAGTTGTGTTTGGACCGCAATTCTTGATGGCAGGTGTAGGGGGACCTTACCCCTCTATTAGTGGGGATCCAAGGGGGGTAGCAACAACTCTTTGGAGCCCCCTATGGTAGGGGTTCAGGGGAAGTGTCGTCAAAGATAGTTTTTTGGAAAAATTGCCTTGTAAAATATTGTAATTTAATAGTCAATCTAGACCATTCATCATTAGGTCACAAATCTGATGATAGATTCTATGTTATGGTTTATGCCCTATAAGGAAACTCTCTTGTTATGAGGGAATTGTATTGTGGCTGTGTATTATTGATATATTATTGTAATTGAGAGAGAGAAGACTATTAATTTTTCTTAGGGCTATATTGTTCTTTGCTTTGATAATTGCATTTCCTCATTAACACATTACATTCACCCCATAACATCATATCATTATTCATATTTACATCATTGTTCGGCAACATATGCAAAAATATAAAAAGAACAATATCATCATCATCAATACAGTGGAACATAAAGGAAAAATAGAAGAAAAACATCCACATATAGAGACACCAGAACTGGTCAAAGACCAGGGAAAAACCCACTATGGGGTAAACCCTTCCAAATTATTCTTCTTATTAGATCGTCATTAGATAATTTAGCAAAACAGAGTACAATGATTCATTTCTTCATCTATGCAACTAACCAACTAAACAATTACAACATCCTTGAAATGAACCCAACAATGTATATACTCAAAACCTTGATTCTAAAGTATGTAATGAATTGTCATTGTCTACGGTCTTTGCGATCAACTTTTGAACACTACGATCAACGAGTGAAAACTTTGGAAGACTGAGATTTCAACTTTTAGTTCTCAATCGCACAGAGGAGGTGACATGCGAGCAACTATGACTTCTTAGTCTCTCTAATAAGCCCGACATGTGAGTGACTGGGGTCAGATTTGAATTGCATAAACCTTAATGCCCCAATCGCATGGATGGAGAGTTGCTCGTGCGACTTGAAGGCTCTAGTCGCACAGATGAGCTTCTATGCAAGCGACTGCGATCGACTTCTTCTTGTGGTATGCCTGCGAATGATGCCCAAAACCCTAAATCAAAGATGTGACCTTCGAACTCTGCAATTTCACGTTACAGCGAACCTATTCCTCCGTGGATGAGCCTCAAGCCTTGCGAGCCAAAAACCAAGGTAGAAGAGTGTTTCATTATTGTGTCTAAATGAGATAGAGGGAACTTGTATTTATAGCCTTTCAAGGTGGTCCACCTTGCTTTAGGGTTGACCTTATCAAATATGCACATGTGGGCTTTTCTTCTTAAGTACACTTTCCCTTATTTGATTTGAGTGATCTTTAGGTTGGTTTTGGTCCTCTCGAAAACAGGAATTCAATGTAATAACTATCTCCATCAAGTGAGCTATCCAAAGTGGAATTTGACTGAAGTTGCATATTTTTAACACTCCCTCTCAACTAGGGAGAATTCCTAATCCAAGCGGCTACAGAAACACTCAAAATTCAAAAGTGGCTTTGGAAAATCTCAAAAATAAAAGTCATTGAATTAAAGTGGAACCAGAGTCAGATCAAATATCTCGACACAAGCTTTCCAACGATGCAAATGTCACATCAATCTAAGTTCATATGTGAAAATTATTTCCGGTCAAAATTTTGGTCAAACTAGGCCCAATGGCAGTGACTAACGAGGCAACAATTTGGAATCTACTGGTGAATGGATCTTGACTGCTGGAATGAGCGAATTTATCACCTCTTTAATTTTTCCTGTGACCCTAAAAATCCAGTGTACATTTTTTGAATAGTTTGCTCATAAAAACAAAAAAAATATTAAAAAGGGTCGGTTGATCGGCTTCAAATCCGAACAACCGAGCCCTATGTTATATTACATATAAAAAGAAAAAGAAAAATGGGTTGGTGGGCCACCACCCCCACCAACCATATGCCCCATATATAATATGTATGGAGGGGCTTGTGAGATTTGAACCTGCTCGGCCAACCGGCCGGCCCGCCCACAAGTGACCCCAATACAAACGATCAACCAATACCATAGCACACCACCCAAAAAACAAGTTTCGCCAAAAATTCAATATTCACCACTTTTAAATTAATGCGCCTATACCAAAATGGGGTCCCACGGGATTTGACCCCGGGGCCTCCCCATCTACCAAGGCCTTAATATAATCCATCAACCAATAAAACCCATATGGGCCATTAGTAAGTCTGCCCAACGAAAATTATATAAACCATAGATTCTTTCATGTGCCGGACAGAACGGACGAATAGAGGTCGAGCACAAGGGCCGAGCGTGGAAACATAACACAGAGAGTGAGGCAAAATCATGCCTGGCACATTTTTAGAGATAGAATCTTGAAAGAATATTCTTTGATGCATAAGAAATCTTTAAATTCCCTTGGAGGTTGATTTTTCATAGAGGTGGAATGATGTCGACTTCACAGTCATTTTTCTCAGAATTTCGCAAGCAGCGCAGTGGTGTGCTCGGAATTTTCATTCGAGCAGCATATTTTTCTCCCATCTTTAGGAAGGCATCTTTGAGGGAATCTTTGAAATTCCCAAGGGTCCAGATTTTGACAGTGCCAGAAAGGGGTCGTGTTTATAATCATTCGACATGATTTCGCACCACGAATTCAACTGTGTCATCCATTTCTTTAGCAAATTTGTGGATTTTTAGGCCATCCCCAGAAGTGGAGGTATATGATGCAGTGATGTCATATTTTTCTTTTGATTCCCTGAGATGATGCTTTGACGTTGAGATCCTTGTTTTCTACTATGTTGGAGGATACTTCTATGTCACTTCATGTGATAAATAGATATCTTGTCATGCTAAAGGAGGGCCCATATGATTGAGAGTTCCTATAAGAGAACGTCTTGTGGAGAAACATGTCACTCTAGTTGAGGGATTTTATTCTTGTAATGACAAAGAATACACCATATACTCATCATCATTTTGTAGCATTTAATGAAGCAGCCTCCCCACCCTTGACACTAGGCCTAGAGACGTAATCCACATTAGGTGAACTTCATTATCAAGTTGTTTGTGTTCCTTGATTTGATGGTTGTCATTATGTTTCCTCTTCTTTACAGTATGTACATGTGGTTTTTCATACTCTTTCACATGCAATTCTACTAACATCATAGAAGTAAATTATCTTATTTAATTATGGTAGCAGAGAAAATCTGGATCAAGTTTGGTATCAGAGCCATCTTCTCACTGATGTGAATTCCGAGTGTGAATGATAGATAGAGATTGAACGTGCAACAATAAGGAAAATGGAAAACAACAAGGATCTCTACGAGTACCTCCTTAGGATGGCACACATGGTAGATATAATGTATGCAGATTATGAGGAGAAAATGGAAAGAGCGGAACAAGAGAAAGAAAGAGCATAAGACAATGCTCCATCTACCTCCTTGAGTGAACATTCTTCTTCTTAAACATCTTCTCATCATTCAAATGAGGAGATCAATCAAAGGATTCAAGCAAATAATGTTGAATTAAGGATACTTATACGAGAAGAAAAAGATGGGAAGAAGAGATTGCAGTTTCAGTTACGAGTCACAGAAGAGAACTTTGAAAACTTGAAGTGCAACAAAGGCTTAACGAAGCCATCATCACTTGCTTCAGAATCAACAGCTGAGGTAAAAAGTTTTGGTCGTTCTTCAGTTTCATTTTCACATGACATTATTTCTATTGGAATCCTTGAGGTACACATTTTAGGAACCAACCTGAGTCTCCTTACCAAGATGACATACACTGAAGGAGAGTGCTTGAAGATAGAAGAATCTTCCAAGGAATTTTCAATGCCATTAGAGAAAGAGGATGATTGGAAGATATCACAATCCTCCCATGACAGTGCACATTGCAGAGGAAGAGCTAAGGCAAGTTCTCATCATCAGGATTGCACCAGAGACAACCAAGAGAGTTATAAAAAGTCTCAATATTCTAGAGTTCATTTTGATTACAACCATATTGTTAATGATGAGAAGAAATCATGGCACAAAAAATCATGTATCAATATCAATAATAATATCAATAATATAATCTTTAGGTCGATTTTGGTCCTCTCGAAAATAGGAATTCAATGTAATCATTATCTCCATCAAGTGAGTTGTCCAAAGTGGAATTTGATTGAAGTTGCATATTTTTAACACTCCCTCTCAACTAAGGAGAATTCCTGATCCAGGCGGCTCCAGAAACGCTCAGAATTCAAAAGTGGCTTTGGAAAAGCTCAAAAATAAAAGTCATTGGATTAAAGTGGAACCAGAGTTAGATTGAATATCTCTACACAAGCTTTCCAATGACGCAAATGTCACCTCAATCTGAGTTCATATGTGAAAATTATTTCTAGTCAAAATTTTGGTCAAACAAGGCCCAGTGGCAGCCACTAACGAGGCAACAATTTGGCATTTACCGGGGCACAAATCTTGACCGCTAGAATGGGAGAATTTATCGCCTCTTTAATTTTTCCAATGACCCTAAAAATTCAGGGGAAATTTTTTGAATAGTTTGTTTATAAAAACAAAACAAAATATTAAAAAAGGGTCGCTTGGCTAGCGGTCAAATCTGAGCAACCGAACCCTATGTTATATTACATATAATATAAAAAAAAAGGGTTGGCGGGCCACCACCTCCGCCAACCATATTCCCCATATATAATAAATATGGAGGGGCCAACGAGATTTGAACCTGCTCGGCCTGCTGGACGGCCCGCCCACAAGCGACCTCAATACAAACGATCAACCAAGACCATAACACACCACCCATAAAACAAGTGCCGCCAAAAATTCAACATTCACCACTTTTGAATTAATGCGCCTATACCAAAATGGGGTCCCACGAGATTTGACCACGGGACCTCCCCATTTGCCAAGGCCTTAATATAATCTGCCAACCGAGAAGACCCATATGGGTCATTAGTAAATCTGCCCAACGAAAATTATATAAACCACAGATTCTTTCATGTGCCGGACATAATGGATGAGCAGAGGTCGAGCACAAGGTCCGAGAGTGGAAACATAACATAGAGAGTGAGGCAAAACCATGCCTGACACATTTTTAGAGACAGAATCTTGCAGGAATATTCTTTGATGAATGAGAAATCTTTAAATTCCCTTGGAGGTTGATTTTTCACAGAGGCATAATGATGTTGACTTTATAGTCATTTTTCTCAGAATATCGCAAGGAGCAAAGTGGTGTGCTCAAAATTTTCATCCAAGCAGCGTATTTTTCGCCCATATTTAGGAAGGAACCTTTGAGGGAATCTTTGAGATTCCCAAGGGTCCAAATTTTGACAGTGTCAGAAAGGGGTCGAGTTTATAGTCATTCAACACGATTTCGCACCACGAATTCAACTGTATCATCCATTTCTTCTGCAAATTTGTGCATTTTCAGGCCATCCCCAAAAGTGGAGGTATATGATGTAGTGATGTCATATTTTTCTTTCGATTTCCTGAGGTGATGCTTTGACATTGAGATTCTTCTTTTCTATTATGTTGGAGGATACTTGTATGCCACTTCATGTGATAATTAGATATCTTATCATGCTAAAGGAGGGCCCATATGAGTGAGAGTTTTTATAGGAGAACGTCTTGTGGAGAAACATGCCACTCTAGTTGAGGGAGTTTATTCTTGTAATGACAAAGAATACACCATGTACTCATCATCATCTTGTAGCATTTAATGAAGAAGCCTCCCCACTCTTGACACCGGGCCTGGAGACATAACCTACATTGGGTAAACTTCATTATAAACTTGTTTGTGTTCCTTGATTTGATTGTTGTCATTATGTTTCATCTTCTTTACAGTATGCACATGTGGTTTTTCATACTCTTTCACATGCAATTATGCTAACATCATAGAAGTAAATTATCTTAGTTAATTCTGGTAGCAGAGAAAATCTGGATCAAGTTTGGTATTAGACCCATCTTCTCGCTGATGTGAATTCTGAGTTTGAATGATAGATAGAGATTGAACGTGCAACAATAACGAAAATGGAAAAAAATAGGGATCTCTACCAGGACCTCCTCAGGATGGCACACATGTATACAGATTATGAGGAGAAAATGGAAAGAGAGGAACAGGAGAAAGAAAGAGCATAAGACAATGCTCCATCTACCTCCTTGAGTGAACATTCTTCTTCTTAACCATTTTCTCATCATTCAAATGAGGAGATCAATCAAAGCCTTCAAGCAAAGAATGTTGAATTAAGGATACTTATACAAGAATAAAAAGAAGAGAAGAAGAGATTGCAGTTTCAGTTACGAGTCACGAAAGAGGCCTTGGAAAACTTGAAGTGCAACAAAGGCTTAGCGAAGCCATCATCACCTGCTTCAAAATCAATAGCTGAGGTAAAAAGTGTTGATCGTTCTTCAGTTTCATTTTCACATGACATTATTTCTGTTGGGATCCTTGAGGTACCCATTTTAGGAACCAACCTGAGTCTCCTTACCAAGATGGCATACACTAAAGGAGAGTGCTTGAAGGTAGCATAATATTCCAAGGCATTTTCAAAACCATCAGAGAAATAGGATGATTGGAAGATATCACAATCCTCCCATGACAATGCACATTGTAGAGGAAGAGCTAAGGCAAGCTCTCATGGTCAAGATTGCACCAGAGACAACCAAGAGAGGTATAAAAAGTCTCAATATTCTAGGGTTCATTTTGATTGCAATCATATTGTTAATGATGAGAAGAAATCATGGCGCAAAAAACCATGTAGTTTTTGTGGCTTGCATAACCATGTGGTTTCCAAGTGCTGGAAGACTCGAATGGCAGCATGAAAGAAGACAAGACATGAAAGGCCTTCTCCACATTAGGGAAGGAATAAGGTTAAGCAGGTTTGGAGGAAGAATACTTTTTGCAACCATTGCAATAGAGGTGGACATCAAAGACACACATGTTGGAGGCTTGATCCAGTGCAGTGTCTCAAGGACAAAGCACCCATGCGGGAACTAGTTGAAAATGGTGTTCAAGAAGCGAATCAGCTCTAGGATGATGACCCATTCACTTTGATGAGTGTGAGATGGTTTTACTAGATGTAGTAGCTTGTCATGGCTGTATTTTGTAAATCATGTGTTGTGATATAATTGTAAAAGTGATGATGTGGTTTCCATCGCTTATTAAAGCAATGATGATGTTTTTGGCTGGGGTATTGCTTTCTATTATGATATACACATGACCAAAGAGTGTGTCTTATAAACTCATGAAAAGTATTGGAATGCTTGGGTCATGAATAGTCATGTAATTGAACATGTAAGTTTGCAAGATTGTACTGTAGGTTTGCAGAGGATGCAGGTGTCGGTTTATCACTTATAGCTCCAAAGAACAAGGGTGAATGAGAAGGAAGTGTGGCCTATAAGGACACTTGTTGTGCAGACCTTTTAACACGACAGTTTCAGATTAGTTCATGCTTTTGGAGGACGAAAATCTCCTTAGTGGGAAGAAATGATCTAGGTGGCTCCAGAAACACTCAGGATTCAGAAGTAGCTTTGGAAAAGCTCAAAACTCAAAGTCACTAGATTGAAGTGGAAATAGGGTCAGATCGAATATCTCGCCGCAATATTTCCAACAGCATGAACGATACCTCAATCCAAGTTTGTATGTGAAAGTTATGGCCGGTCAAATTTTTGGTCAAACTAGGCCCAATGGGAGCCATTAACAAGGTGACAATTTGACATTTACTGGCACACAGGTTCTGACTGCTGAAATGGGTGAATTTTTCTTTAATTTTTCCAGTGACCCTAAAATTTCGATGGAAATTTTTTGAATGGTTTGTTTATAAAAACAAAACAAAAATAGTAAAAAAGGGTGGGTTGACCGACAATCAAATATGGCCAACCAAGCCCAATTTTATATTACATATAATATTAAAAAATATATTAAAAAAAGTGGGTTAGCGGGCTGCTACCCCTGCCAACCATATGCCCCATATATAATACATATGGAGGGGAAAGCAGGATTTGAACCCGCTCGGCCTGCGGGCCAGCCCGCCCACGAGCGGCCCCAATACAAACGACCAACCAATACCATAACACACAACCCAAAAAACAAGTGCCACCAAAAATTCAACGTTTGATACTTTTGAAATAACACGCCTATACCAAAACAAGGTCTCGTGTGGTTTGACCCTGGGACCTCCCCAACTACTAAGGCCTTAATATAATCTGCCAACCAAGAAAGCTGAAGTGGGCCATTGGTAAATCCGCCCAATGAAAATTATATCAACCAAATATTCTTTCATACACTAGACATAAAGGAGGAGCAAAGGTCGAGCATGAGGGCTAAGGGTGGAACCCCGACAAAGAGACTGAGGTGGAACCATGCTTGACACATTTTTCGAGATGGAATCTAGTAGGAATATTCTTTGATGCATGAGGAATATCTAGAGTCCCTTGGAGGCTGATTTTTTATAGAGGCAAAATGATGTCAACTTTATAATCGTTTTTCTTAGAAATTTTCAAAGAGTGCAATGGTGTGCTCAGAATTTTCATCCAAGCAGCGTAATTTTTGCCTATCTCCAGGAGGGAATCTTTGAGATTCCTGAGGGTCCAGATTTTGATGGTGTCAGAAAGGGGTCAAGTTTATAGTTATTCAACATGATTTCATGAAACGAATTCAACGTTGTCATCCATTTATGTAGTAGAGTTGTGCATTTTCAGGCCATCCCTGCAAGTGCAGGTATATGATGCAATGATGTCATATCTTTCTTTTGATTTGCTGAGATGATGCTTTAATGTTGAGATCCTTGTTTTCTACTATTTTGGAGGATACTTGTATGCCACTTCATGTGAGAATTATATATCTTATCATGCTAAAGGAGGGCCCATATGAGTGAGACTTCCTATAGGAGAATGTCTTGTGGAGAGACATGTCACTCCATTTGAGGGAGTTTATCCTTGTAATGACAAAGAATACACCATGTACTCATCATCACCTTGCAACATTTAATGAAGCGGCCTCCCCACCCTTGACACTAGGCCTGAAGATGTAACCCACACTAGGTGAACTCCGTTATCAACTTGTTTGTGTTCCTTGATTTGATGGTTGTCATTATGTTTACTCTTCTTTATAGTATGTAGATGTGGTTTTTCATACTCTTTCACATGCAATTATGCTAATATCACAGAAGTAAAAGATCTTGGTTAATTTCAGTGGCAGAGAGAATCTGGATCAATTCCACCTACCAATATCTGACCATCGATCAAGATGTCATCCTATCATCATATCCTATCTAGTCTCAAGTATCTCATCATCCCGTATCATCATTGATCATCTCAATTGATCTCCTTCTCATTCTTTCTTATCTCTTTATTGTCCCTACTCATATGTTGAATACTCTCTAATCTAAAAGAAGAAGAAAATTTACTTCGAAGGGGAGCTCAATATACCACCCTCTTTCCATCAGGTTACTACCCGGAATCTCTGACAGCAGGTTACTACATGGCGATATCCGCAGAGAGCTAAATCTGTTATATGTATCATCATTAGATAACATACCATCAAGGAAGCACATCTCAACCTAGAACCACGTTGAGGAGCTCAATCTCAACCCGAAATATCATGCGGGAGCTACTACTATGACACCATATTGAGAAATAGGATATCCAAACACATAGGGGAGCACATTTCAACCTTGGAATCATATCAAGGAGCTCATTCTCAACCTGGAACTACATAGGCGAGCAAGTCTCAACCCAAACCTATTTTCTATTGATCTTCCCATCAATGAATCTAAGAATTCATGCGGTAGAACATTTTCATCATAATCGACTTGGGTTGTACACCACAAGTACACTCTCAATCCATTAGTGAAACAGGGAGAAGTATTTGCAACAAGCTCGGCTTGTGGGTGTGATGCCAATTGGGGTATACTCTGCAAAGACCAAGATAGGGGAGAAGCATCTCCAACCCTATGAATATAGGGGAGTAACTTCTTCAACCCTGTGGTTAAGAAATAGGGGTGATACCCTATTTTCTAGAGTTCCCTCAACCTCAGGAGCCCTTTTATCTCAATTCCTCACCCTAGAAGCTCAGACAAGGGGGAAGCATTGGCTCAGTGTCCTCGATCAGTGATGTTGTATATCATTATGTTCATATCGGGTATCAGTTTGATCATCATGTAACAATTGAAACAGTCTCTTGTTCATGCAGGTCATCAAATCAAATATCATATTAGAACAAAAATAATCATATATATCACAAAAAGGATACCATATTCATCCTCCCTCTTGAGGAGGTGCCAACCACAAGCCTAAATTTGTCTTGTACAACAACATTGTCTCAATATATGAAGGTATCTTAATCTTAGCTATATGCAGGATTCTCTGCCAATCGTTTCCCACTCTTTGTCATCATAATGTATCCATGTCATATCCATATCCTACTCAAATGGATTTCCAAGGAGCTTCTTCATCTTTCCACATAGCTAGTCATGCTAGCAACATCATACTCAACCTTGGTCGTGTTATGGACCTCTCATCCAAGATATCATGGTAGATCTCATACTAAGGCAACATCCAAATGTGCTCATCTCATCAATAATGATCCTAATCATCATCAGTACATATCACGGGAAGATCGTCCCATGCAAGTATTTTTAAGGATGTTAGGCAACAAATCAATTTGAATGAAGCAGCTCAATCATGAATCAACTCAGATTATATGCACATCATGTATATATACACATGGATGTTTAAAACGAAACATCAATTCCTCAATCAATTGTTGGTTTTCAAGATGAGTTCAACAATATTTCTTCACAACATCTTGAAATTTAATCGAAGTGTCCAAGGATTTTGTTAGCACATTTGGTAGGACTTGAGAAAGGCGTTTGGCACTGCCATAATTGATTATATAGGGAGGAATTTTGTTAAATGTATTACTGCTGGATGAAGGAATGAGCTCAGTGAAGGAAAAAATGTCAAGGCAGTGCATGAATTTTTATAAGAGTGGTTGCCCTAAAAGAGTAATTATGTTTCGTGTGAGAGGTTTCAGTGTTTCTACCTGTGAGGATGATGGGTTTCAGTATGAAGGAAATGGGTTTAAGGAGGTCATGGCCTTGGGTGTTAGTGCCTTGGAAAATGCAAAGTTGTCTAGAGGTTTGGGCATACCTTTGTTAGGAGAGTTTTCTAGGGTTTCTTCGTCCAGTGAAGTTGCAGGTTTTGTGGTTAAGGAGGAGAAGCAGCAGTAGGTGGTAGAGATGGAAGAAAATTGTTATAGTGGAGAAAATGGAGATGAAGTTGATGCTTTGTTAAATTTAGGGGACAAGTTAGTTGACACTGCAGATTCAATGGAGGTTCCAGACAAGAGGAGCAATGGGATTAGGAAATCTTTTGAGAGGTTAAGGGATATGCAGGGTGGAGATTGTATGGATGCAGTTGATGTGTTGGATGAAGCTATTCGGTGTGTGAAGAGACTGGAAATGGACCTTAGGAATCTAAACCAGAGCTGTGACATGTGAAAAATGTTATGTCAGTTGTGATATTTTAGAGGTTTCAGCTTTGTAATATGGCATTTCCAGAAGTAGAATTAGAATTTTGTAATTTGTTGATCGAGGCATTGCTGGCAGGATCTTGGTGAACTTCTCTGTAATTTCCTTTTAAGGTATTTCAATTCAAGTAGCCAGTCTATACAGAAATTAAAAACAGATTCAGTGAAATTGCCTTGAGCGTTCTTCTTGTTTGTTGGTGTCACTTTGTAGCATCTAAATTTTCCCTCATTTAAAATCATTTAATGTTTGAGAGATGATGGATAGTGTAATAAATAAGTTTTATTCATTGCTCGAGTAATTATGCATTGCATTTTTGGTTTGCGGTTGTTTTTTCATTATACAGAATCTGTAATTTATTGGAGTAATTTAGATTTAAAATTAGATCTATTAATTATCACAGTAACATCAATCCTAAGGGATAGTTCAGTTGGTTGAGTTTTAGTTGTTTTTCCAATTGGGAGGTAATGGGGTCTTCTTGATGCTCTTGGGGTTATGTAGATATGCGCCAATTATTACCCATGGACCAATTATTACCCATGGATGTAGGGACTACTCAATGATTACCCATGGATGTAGGGACTACTGAGTGAGCTCGGATTACTACCCATGGATGTGGAGGCTACTCAACAAGCTCGGATTATTACGCGTAGATGTAGCGAGCTAGGATTATTACCCATGGATGTAGCGGCTACTCAGTGAACTTGAATTATTACCCATAGATGTAGCCAACGGGAATTATTACCCCATAAATGTATTATTACCGTTGGATGTAGCAGCTACTTAGTGAACTCAAATTATTACCCATAGATGTAGCGAGCTCGAATTATTACCCATGAATGTAGCGACCATTATTACCCATAAATACACAGTTGAAAAAAACCAACAATAATATTACAATATATTCAGTAACTAATAATCAAATATAACAAAAACTTAACAAGAACCAAAACATATTTACTAATAAAGACACTTAGCACTAGGGCACTTTTGCCTATTAATATTAGACACTTAACACCGAAAAAGCTACTAGCTAGCCATCCTAAGCTGCTAGCCATCCTAAGCTGCTATCAAAATTAGTTTAAAACTAGCTAGGCCATGATAAAATGGTTTGTTCAAAACTAGGTGGACCCATATATTAATGGAGGGAGTTAATAATGAGATTATATATATATATATAATAATTTAAATTGCTTTAAAATAGCAGTTCATCAACCAGGTAGGTACATCCATTATTGTGGAACTTTCGATAATATTTGTTATTGAATCCACTTATGAGCAAGCTGGGTCCATCCGTTGTTGTCTAACTTTTGACATGCTTTATAAGGCCCTTAACTACCACAAGGAAAAAAAATTAATGTCATCAATGGGAAAAGCGAGTTCTTTGAACTTATCTTTTGGACTTCCGTGTTGTGATAAAGGGGCTCTTTGTAATGGCATTTCTTTCTTTCAAAAACATGAACGAAAGAAACGTTTGAGTGGGGTCGTTTAGAAATGTTTAATAGAAAATGTTAAATGAGTTAAAGAGTAAACACTTTCCTCTTTAAAATGTAAGTTCAGTTATTTAATGTTTAAGGTTTAGTAAATATGCATTATATCTATTTTGACTTTTTACATTAAAATAATAAAATAATATATATAAATCAGAAAGATTATATCATGATTTTTTAATAGATTTTTTTATTATCAAATATGGCATGATTTTATTTTATTCAAATGAAGAAAAGAATTTGATAATTGGGTAGCATTCATTTTTTTAAGGTTTTCCAAAATATAAAGGGGAAGAGGGATGGATATAGAAATTATAGAGGGGAAGAGGGATGGATATAGAAATTATTGAGATGGTTTTAAGTAGAGTTATTTTAAGTATAATAATTTAGTATTCTTAAATCTATCATATATAGAATATTAGGTTGATGAATTATTATATATGTTAATATTTTAATAAAAGTTAAATTTCAATATTGAAAGATTATTATTAAAAAAAAAAAAAAAAAGGTCAAACTTAACCGATGTTTATAAGATGTTTAATAAATAAAAGAACTTAGTCATTTATTTAATTTGAGCTTATTGTGTTTATGAAATTAACGACTCAAAATAGGCTTATCATGGAGTTATTTTAACCATTAGTAAATTTGTATTTCTTGAAGGCCTTGACCATATTCAATTTTCAGCGCTTCCACCAAGCTTCAAGGTGTTGTAAGACAACTTTATTAGCAAAAAGGTAGAGATGATTTCTTTGATTTAATCAATTATTAGCTTTCCTAGTCTCCAACCAAGGTAACCAAACTCAATTATAGTATCAAATGTGTCATTGATAGTGTTTATGTCTCATATAAAGACACTAGAAAAAAATGTCTCATATACCCAAAGAATCAAGCATTATTGATCAAGGAATTTACCTTGATGCCATGGAATGGGAGACCTCCATAAGAATTATATTAAAAGGCAAATATATTAAGGAGAGCCTAGTTATCTTCTTAACTTAGAGATCTTGTTTTCTAGTTGTGTTTGGACCGCAATTCTTAATGGGAGGTGTAGGGGGACCTTACCCCTCTATTAGTGGGGATCCAAGGGGGGTGGAAACAACTCTTTGGAGCCCCCCATGGTAGGGGTTCAGGGGAAGCGTCGTCAAAGATAGTTTTTTGGAAAATTTGCCTTGTAAAATATTGTAATTTAATAGTCAATCTAGACCATTCATCATTAGGTCACAAATCTGACGATCAATTCTATGTTATGGTTTATGCCCTATAAGGAAACTCTCTTGTTATGAGGGAATTGTATTGTGGTTGTGTATTATTGATATATTATTGTAATTGTGAGAGAGAAGACTATTAATTTTTCTTAGGGCTATATTGTTCTTTGCTTTGATAATTTCATTTCCTCATTAACACATTACATTCACCCCATAACATCATATCATTATTCATATTTACATCATTGTTCGATAGCATATGCAACTATATAAAAAGAACAATATCATCATCATCAATGCAGTGGAACATAAAGGAAAAATAGAAGAAAAACATCCACATATAGAGACACCAGAACTGGTCAAAGACCAGGGAAAAACCCACTATGGGGAAAACCCTTCCAAATTCTTCTTCTTATTAGATTGTCATCAGATAATTCAGCAAAACAGAGTACAATGATTCATATCTTCATCTATGCAACTAACCAACTAAACAATTACAACATCCTTGAAATGAACCCAACAATGTATATACTCAAAACCTTGATTATGAAGTATGTAATGAATTGTCATTGTCTATGGTCTCTGCAATCAACTTCCGAACACTATGATCAACGAGTGAAAACTTTGGAAGACTGAGATTTCATCTTTTAGTTCTCGATTGCATGGAGGAGGTGACATGCGAGCAACTATGACTTCTTAGTCTCTCTGATAAGCCCGACATGCGAGTGACTGGGGTCAGATTTGAATTGCATAAACCTTAATGCCCCAATCGCATGGACGGAGAGTTTCTCATGCGACTCGAAGGCTCCAGTCGCACAGATGAGCTTCTATGCAAGCGACTGCATTCGACTTCTTCTTGTGGTATGCCTACAAATGATGCCCAAAACCCTAAATCAAAGATGTGACCTTCGGACTCTGTAATTTCACATTAGAGCGAACCTATTCCTCCGCGGATGAGCCTCAAGCCTTGCGAGCCAAAAACCAAGATAGAAGAGTGTTTCATTATTGTGTCTAAATGAGATAGAGGGAACTTGTATTTATAGCCTTTCAAGATGGTCCACCTTGCTTTAGGGTTGACGTTATCAAATATGCACATGTGGGCTTTTCTTCATAAGTACACTTTCCCTTATTCGATTTGAGTGATCTTTAGGTTGATTTTGGTCCTCTCGAAAACAAGAATTCAATGTAATAACTATCTCCATCAAGTGAGCTATCCAAAGTGAAATTTTACTGATGTTTCATATTTTTAACACTCCTTCTCAACTAGGAAGAATTCCTAATCCAAGCAGCTACAAAAACGCTCAAAATTCAAAAGTGGCTTTGGAAAATCTCAAAAATAAAAGTCATTGAATTAAAGTGGAACCAAAGTCAGATCAAATATCTTGACACAAGCTTTCCAACAATGCAAATGTCACATCAATCTAAGTTCGTATGTGAAAATTATTTCCGATCAAAATTTTGGTCAAACTAGGCCCAATGGCAGCGACTAACGAGGCAACAATTTGGAATCTACTAGCACATGGATCTTGACTGCTGGAATGGGCGAATTTATCGCCTCTTTATTTTTTCTTGTGACCCTAAAAATCCAGTGTACATTTTTTGAATAGTTTGCTTATAAAAACAAAAAAATATATATTAAAAAAGGGTTAGTTGATCAATGGTCAAATCCGGGCAACCAAGCCCTATGTTATATTACATTAAAAAGAAAAAGAAAAATGGGTTGGCGGGCCACCACCCCCACCAACCGTATGCCCCATATATAATACGTATGGAGGGGCTGGTGAGATTTAAACCCGCTCGACCAGCTGGCCGGCTCGCCCACGAGCGACCCCAATACAAACGATCAACCAATACCATAACACATCACCCAGAAAACAAGTTTCACCAAAAATTCAACATTCACCAATTTTAAATTAATCCGCCTATACCAAAATGGGGTCCTATGGGATTTGACCCTTGGGCCTCCCCATCTACCGAGGCCTTAATATAATCTGTCAACCAAGAAAACCCATATGGGCCATTAGTAAATCTGCCCAACGAAAATTATATAAACCATAGATTCTTTCATGTGCCGGACAGAACGGACAAACGAAGGTTGAGCACAAGGGCCAAGCGCAAAAACATAACATAGAGAGTGAGGCAGAATCATGCCTAGCACATTTTTAGAGATAGAATCTTGCAAGAATATTCTTTGATTAGAGGTTGATTTTTCACAGAGGTGGAATGATGTCAACTTTATAGTCATTTTTCTTAGAATTTCGCAAGTAGCGCAGTGGTGTGCTTAGAATTTTCATTCGAGCAGCATATTTTCCTCCCATCTTTAGGAAGGCATCTTTGAGGGAATCTTTGAAATTCCCGGGGGTCCAGATTTTGACAGTGACAGAAAGGGGTCGAGTTTATAATCATTCGACACAATTTCGCACCGCGAATTCAATTGTGTCGTCCATTTCTTTAGAAAATTTGTGGATTTTTAGGCCATCCCCAGAAGTGGAGGTATATGATGCAGTGATGTCATATTTTTCTTTTGATTTCCTTAGATGATGCTTTGACGTTGAGATCCTTGTTTTCTACTATGTTGGAGGATACTTGTATGTCACTTCATGTGATAATTAGATATATTTTCACGCTAAAGGAGGGCCCATGTGATTGAGAGTTCCTATAAGAGAACGTCTTGTGGAGAAACATGTTACTCTAGTTGAGGGAGTTTATTCTTGTAATGACAAAGAATACACCATATACTCATCATCATCTTGTAGCATTTAATGAAGTAGCCTCCCCACCCTTGACACTGGGCCTGGAGACGTAATCCACATTGGGTGAACTTCGTTATCAACTTGTTTGTGTTCCTTGATTTGATGTTTGTCATTATGTTTCCTCTTCTTTACAGTATGCACATGTGGTTTTTCATACTCTTTCACATGCAATTCTGCTAACATCATAGAAGTAAATTATCTTAGTTAATTATGGTAGCAAAGAAAATCTGGATCAAGTTTGGTATCAGAGCGATCTTCTCGCTGATGTGAATTCTGAGTGTGAATGAACGTGAAACAATAAGGAAAATGGAAAACAACAAGGATCTCTATGAGTACCTCCTTAGGATGGCACACATGGTAGATATAATGTATGTAGATTATGAGGAGAAAATGGAAAGAGCAGAACAGGAGAAAGAAAGAGCATAAGAAAATGCTCCATCTACCTCCTTGAGTGAACATTCTTCTTCTTAATCATCTTCTCATCATTCAAATGAGGAGATCAATCAAAGGCTTCAAGCAGATAATGTTGAATTAAGGATACTTATACGAGAAGAAAAAGAGGAGAAGAAGAGATTGCAGTTTCAGTTATCAGTCACGGAAGAGAACTTTGAAAACTTGAAGTGCAACAAAGGCTTAGCGAAGCCATCATCACCTGCTTCAGAATCGACAACTGAGGTAAAAAGTGTTGATCATTCTTCAGTTTCATTTTCACATGACATTATTTCTGTTGGAATCCTTGAGGTACCCATTTTAGGAACCAACCTGAGTCTCCTTACCAAGATGACATACACTAACGGAGAGTGCTTGAAGGTAGAAGAATCTTCCAAGGCATTTTCAATGCCATTAGAGAAAGAGGATGATTGGAAGATATCAAAATCCTCCCATGACAGTGCACATTACAGAGGAAGAGCTAAGGCAAGTTCTCATCATCAGGATTGCACCAGAGACAACCAAGAGAGGTATAAAAAGTCTCAATATTCTAGAGTTCATTTTGATTACAATTATATTGTTAATGATGAGAAGAAATCATGGCACAAAAAATCAGGTAGTTGTTGTGGCTTGCATAACCACATGGTTTTTGAGTGTTGGAAGACTCGAATGGCAGTAGGAAAAAAGACGAGACATGAAAGGCCTTCTCCACATTAGGGAAGGAAGAAGGTTAAGCAGGTTTGGAGGAAGAATAATTTTTGCAACCATTGCAATAGAGGTGGACATCAAAGAGACACATGTTGGAGGCTTGATCCAGAGCAACGTCTCAAGGACAAAGCGCCCATGCAGGAACCAATTGAAAATGTTATTTAAGAAGTGAATTAGCTCCTGGATGATGACCCATTCATTTTGATGAGTGAGAGATGGTTTTACTAGATGTAGTAGCTTGTCATGGATGTATTTTTTAAATCATGTGTTGTGATATAATTATAAAAGTGATGATGTGGTTTCCATCGCTTATTAAAGAAATGATGATGTTTTTGGTCTTTTATTGATAGCTGGGGTATTGCTTTCTATTATGATATACACATGACCAAAGAGTGTGTCTTATAAACTCATGACAAGTATTGGAATGCTTGGGTCATGAATAGTCATGTAATTGAACATGTAAGTTTAGAAGATGTACTGCAAGTTTGCAAAGTATGCAAGTGTTAGTTCATCACTTATAGCTCCAAAGAAAAATGGTGAAAGGGAAGGAAATGTTGCTTGTAAGGACACTTGTTGCGCATGCCTTTTAACACGACAGTTGCAGATCATGTTGATGTTTTTGGAGGACCAAAAGCTCCTCAGTGGGAAGGAATGATCTAGTTGGCTCCAGAAATGCTTAGAATTCAAAAGTAGCTTTGGAAAAGCTCAAAACTCAAATCACTAGATTGAAGTGGAACTAGGGTCAGATCGAAGATCTCGCCTTAATATTTTCAACGGCATGAATGGTACCTCAATCCAAGTTTGTATGTGAAAGTTATGGTTGGTCAAACTTTTGGTCAAACTAGGCCCAATGGGAGCCACTAATGAGGTAACAATTTTGCATTTACCGGTGCATGGGTTCTAACCACCGAAATGGGTGACTTTTTCCATTGACCCTAAAATTTCGGTGGAAATTTTTTGAATGGTTTGCTTATAAAAACAAAAAAAAAATAGTAAAAAAGGGTGGGTTGACCGCAATCAAATATGGCCAACCAAGCCCAATTTTATATTACATATAATATTAAAAAATATATAAAAAAAGGTGGGTTGGCAGGTCGCTACCCCCGCCAACCATATGCCCCATATATAATACATATGGAGGGGAAAGTGGGATTTGAACCCACTCGGCCTGCCGGCCAGCCCGCCCTCGGGTGGCCCCAATACAAACGACCAACCAATACCATAACACACAACCCAAAAAACAAGTTCCACCAAAAATTCAATGTTCGCCACTTTTGAAATAATGCACCTATACCAAAATGAGGTCTCGCATGGTTTGACCCTGGGACCTCCCCAACTACCAAGGCCTTAATATAATCCACCAACCGAGAACACTGAAGTGAGCCATTGGTAAATCCACCGATCGAAAATTATATCAACCACATATTCTTTCATACACCAGACATTAAGGAGGAGCGGATGTCGAGCATGAGGGCTGAGGGTAGAACCCCGACACAGAGACTGAGGTGGAACCATGCTTGACACATTTTTTGAGATAGAATCTTATAGGAATATTCTTTGATGCATGAGGAATCTTTAGAGTCCCTTAGAGCTTGATTTTTCTTAGAATTTTACAAAGAGTGCAGTGGTGTGCTCGGGATTTTCATTCAAGTAGCATAATTTTCACCCATCTCCAGGAAGGAATCTTTGAGATTCTTGAGGGTCCAGATTTTGATGGTGTCAGAAAAGGGTCGAGTTTATAGTTATTCAACACGATTTCATGCCACAAATTCAACGGTGCCATCCATTTATTTAGTGGAGTTGTGCATTTTCAGGCCATCCCTAGAAGTACAGGTATATGATGCGATGATGTCATATCTTTCTTTTGATTTGCTGAGATGATGCTTTAATGTTGAGATCCTTGTTTTATACTATGTTGGAAGATACTTGTATGCCACTTCATGTGAGAACTATATATCTTGTCACGCTAAAGGAGGGCCCATATGAGTGAGACTTCCTATAGGAGAATGTCTCGTGGAGAGACATGTCACTCTAGTTGAGGGAGTTTATCCTTGTAATGGCAAAGAATACACCATGTACTCATCATCATCTTGTAGAATTTAATGAAGCAGCCTCCCCACCCTTGACACCGGGCCTGAAGATGTAACCCACACTAGGTGAACTCCGTTATCAACTTGTTTGTGTTCCTTGATTTGATGGTTGTCATTATGTTTCCTCTTCTTTACAGTATGCAGATGTGGTTTTTCATACTCTTTCACATGCAATTCTCCTAATATCACAAAAGTAAAATATATTGGTTAATTTCGGTAGCAGAGAGAATCTGGATCAATTCCACCTACCAATATCTGACCATCGATCGACATGTCATCCTATCATCATATCCTATCTAGTCTCAAGTATCTCATCATATCGTGTCATCACTGATCATCCCAATTTATCTCTTTCTCATTATTTCTTATCCCTTGATTGTCCTTGCTCATATGTTGAATATTCTCTAATCTAAAAGAAGAAGAAAAAATTATTTTGGAGGGGAGCTCAATATACCACCCTCTTTCCATCAGGTTACTACCCAGAATCTCTGCCAACAGGTTACACATGGGGATATTGGCAGGGAGCTAAATCTGTTATATGTATCATCAATAGATATCATACCATCAAGGGAGCACATCTCAACCCGGAATATCATGTGGGAGCTATTACTATGACACCATATCAAGAAATAGGATATCCAATGACATAGGGGAGCACATTTCAACCCTGGAATCATATTGAGGAGCTCATTCTCAACCCGGAACTGCATATGTGAGCAAGTCTCAACCCAATCCTATTTTATGTTGATCTTCCCATCAATGAATCTAATAAGTCATGTGGTAGAACATTTTCATCCTAATCGACTTGGGTTGTACACCACAAGTACACTCTCAATCCATAAGAAAAACAAGGAGCGATATTTGCAACAAGCCCAGCTTTTGGGTGTGATGCCAATTGGGGTATACTCTGCAAAGACCAAGATAGGGGAGAAGCATCTCTGACCCTATGAATATAGGAGATTAGCATCTTCAACCCTGTGGGTAACAAATAGGGGTGATACCCTATTTTCAAGAGTTCCCTCAACCTGAGGAGCCCTTTTATCTCAATTCCTCACCCTAGAAGCTCAGACAAGGGGGATGCATTGGCTCAGTGTCCTCGATCAGTGATGTTGTATGTCATTATGTTCATATCGGGTATCAGTTTGATCATCATGTAACAATAGCAACAGTCTCATGTTCATGCAAGTCATCAAATCAAATATCATATTAGAACAAAAATAATCATATATATCACAAAAAGTATACCATATTCATCCTCCCTCTCAAGGAGGTGCCAACCACAAGCCTAAATTTGTATTGTACAACAACATTGTCTCAATATATGAAGGTATCTCAGTCTCAGCTATATGCAGGATTCTCTGCCCATCATTTCCCACTCTTTGTCATCATAATGTATCCATGTCATATCCATATCCTACTCAAATGGATTTTCAAGGAGCTTCTTCATCTTTCCACATAGCTAGTCATGCTAGAAACATCATACTCAACCTTGGTCATGTTATGGACCTCTCATCCAAGATATCATGGTAGATCTCATACTAAGGCAACATCCAAATGTGCTCATCTCATCAATAATGATCCTAATCATCATCAGTACATATCATAGGAAGATCGTCCCATGCAAGTATTTTTAAGGATGTTAGGCAACAAATCAATTTGAATGAAGCAGCTCAATCATGAAACAACTCAGATTATATGCACATCATGTATATACAGATGGATGTTTAAAACAAAACATCAATTCTTCAATCAGTTGTTGGTTTCCAAGATGAGTTCAACAATATTTCTTCACAACATCTTGAAATTTAATCGAAGTGTCCAAGGATTTTCATTTCCACTTTCCAGTACTTCTTCAATAGCTTCGCAATATATATTATCTTTTCCCAAATTCAAAAATCAATTCATCATGCCATGATTCATCATTTTGGCCTTCATAAACCATCTCCTTCTTACTTAGATCATCATAGGCTCATTACTTGTCAATAATAGACCATTAGTATATAAAACCAAACCAAAATCAAAGTCATACCTTGGAACACTTCTAAAGTATAGGTTTGGATCAACACATCCCGAATTTACCAAATTGTTGTCAATGCAGACATCTCAATATCGAGGAGCTTTCTTCATATAGTGCTCTCTACAAATTTAATAGTTTTCCAAACCAATATGCTCATACTCACAACATTGTACAATCAAATCAGCTAAGTCGACTTATCAAAGTTTAGATGCCAGATTAGAACCAATATCAAAATCATCACAATATCACAATATCAGATTCTTTAGACCAGCTGACAGGTAGAGTTCTCATTAAGTCATGAATTCGTCTATTATCATGCCAACAATTTTTCATTAGCAATATCAAACCAAAATTCATCAAGTCGTTCTTATGATCATAATATAAGTCACTAGATGCAAATGCATACACCAAGAATAAGTCATGCAGGTTCCATCGTTTTATCGTGAGGTTACTTGAATCACATTTGTCAATACTTCAACCATTGTGCTAAGAACAATGAGGCTAATACAAAACCATTATCAAACACCAATATTAGCCACTGAAGGTCATTATGCCCATATAACATTGTTATCGATGTAAATCATCAGTCAACAAGTCAAATCATTATTCATTAGTTCAAATACCAAATTTGATATCATAGTGAGATCTATAGTCCAGAACATATATCAACGTCAAGTCAAAGTTCTAAGTCATTATCAAGCATCATGAAAAAACACCAAACACTGTTTATCTATATTAAACAACCAAATCATGTCAACTCTTGTAGTACAAACTTCAAACATAATAACATATCTATATGCAAGTCTCGGTCACCTGCAAACACAAGCTTAGACTTCATATTCATATTATTGTAAATATTAAAACTTTCCTACTCACAGATCTTTCTATTGTCTGCTTCATGTCTGTAGGACTGACACCTTTTAGGTGAACATCTGATTTCATGCACAAAACTTCATTTTTTTTTGTCTTGCAGGCATAGTCGCACCCATAGGCCTTCCTCTGTGTAGTTGGGAGATTACAGTCACACCCTTCAAGATGTTATGTAAGTGATTTTGGCTTCCCAATTCTCAAACCTTAGGTCAGAACTGTCTTAATGCCTTGGTCACACCCTTGATCTTCCTTCCATGTGGCTGGGAGGCTGCAGTCGCACCTGTAGGATTTCTTCCGTGTGACTGAGGCGTAGAGTAGGAGAAAAATCTCTATCCTCAGATCAAAACTTTGCTGCAAATCAACAATGTCAAATATTTTTCTATTTATGCCCATAAATCATACTTCAACAATAAAGAGTATATAATGAAAATTAAAATATGAGAAGGGATCTTATGGAGAGGTTCTCTCTTTAAATGGGAATCCACTTCATTCATATTCATTCATGCCATCAACTTGTCTATAATGTTATCATGCATCAAAAGATCTTTTAGATCATAAAGTCGGACCATATCCACATATTCATCATGGTCATATATGTTAGCATCAAGTACTTCACCATGACATCATGACATCAATCTTTCATCAAGGGTTACTGTCAAATAACTAATAGGAGTATACTTCAAGAATCATGATCACAACATTACCTCTTTGTTACGTAACTCAATCCATCAAGTTAGGGCATTCAATTACCATATGTCATAATTACTAAGCACATTAAAGCATACCCATGATCAACACAATATCCTGAGTATTAATCTCATTGTTATATGTCTGTCATCATGGTTTCCATGATTTTCACAAAAAAGTAGTGTCAAGTTACCATTTACTAGAATCAAGGTTCTAACATTATTTATGGGATTAAGATATCCAAAATGATAGATATTATCCAAACATCAAGTATACCACTATATCAAATATCAACATCAAGTATCCTCATAGAGTCAAGAAGTTAATCATGATCAAGAAGTAAGATACTTTTTCAATACCAAGTGCACCATTTCATCATAAGAACCATGAATTCAAATCATTTTCATATGAACCATTTGAGAAGGAGACATTTTCGTCATACCTTAGGGATTTACCTTGCCATCCAATATTACAGCTGAAACATAATATTGAAACAATATACCATGCATACCTTGTAGTATTCAAATGCATGTGCATCTTCTCATTTGACATAGGCAGCTTGTAGCATTTAGTCATCTTTTTATCAGATGCATCTTTTCTAATGTTGGATCTTCTCTTCCTACACTAGCCATGATCCTCAAGAAGGATCCTCTTATTACATATCATCAAGGAGGTTAAAAACATCCAAATACACAAATATACATGTAGGAAGTATAAGTAGTGATCAAAACAATAATCGAATCTATAAGACTAGGAAAAAGTAAAGACATAAAGGAACATCATAAGTCAATAAATACTTATCTTTAATGAGAGGTGATCCTCTCCCTCTTGCACCAACCTTCAAGAGCCATCACTGTCCATTTTCCACATAACAATGTTGTCTTCAATCAACTTTATCAATAACCAGGCCTACTAGAGACTATCCCATCTTTGGGCTTCATCAAATTTGTCACAAGTTTTTGAGCATATTCACATTGACCATGCAAGGTTTCATATTTCAAATCATTTCCATAAAGTAGGTTTTCTCTCAAGCCCTAACATCATAATATCCATAAAACCTTAATACACAAATTGCCTAAGCTTTTCTTCAAACCCTAGAATTCTTTTAGGTCTCCACCATCTTCTCTTGCTTCCATCAAAGGTGTCTCCATGGCTTTTCTTCAACCCAACTCTGATACCATGCTAATTTTTCTTAGGGCTATATTGTTCTTTGCTTTGATAATTGCATTTATTCATTAACACATTACATTCACCCCATAACATCATAACATTATTCATATTTACATCATTGTTCAGCAACATATGGAACTATATAGAAATAACAATATCATCATCATCAATGAAGTGGAACATAAAGGAACAATAGAAGAAAATAATTCACACATAGAGATAGCAGGATTGGTCGGAGACCAGGGCAAAACCCATTATGGGGAAAACCCTTTCAAATTCTTCTTCTTATTAGATCATCATCAAATAATTCAACAAAAGAGAGTACAATTATTCATATCTTCATCTATGCAACTAACTAGCAAAACAAAACAACATCCTCGAAATGAACCTAATAATGTATATACTCAAAACCATGATTCTGAAGTGTGTAATGAATTGTCACTGTATGTAGTCTCTGTGGTCAATTGTCAAACATTGCGGTCAACAAGCGAAAACTTCGGAAGACTGAGATTTCATCTTTTAGGTCTCAGTCGCATAGAGGAGGTGACATTCGAGTGACTATGGCTTCCCAGTCACTCCCTTAAGCCTGACATGCGAGTGACTAGGGTCATATCTGGACTTCAAAAACCCTAATGCCCTAGTCACATGGATGGTGTAACACCCTCCTCCCACATCTACCCAAGAAACCAGTCATCCGAAGTAAACATGCAACAAGAGGCCACTATGATATGATTTGACCTCCTAAGTAATGTTAAGGAAGTGGAATCAACAGAAACACACCATACAAACATTCAACATTAGCTTCAAGACCCTCAAGAACCAATTCAACACTTCAGACATCTTTCCCTTAGGTCTGAACTTTTGGAAAACTTAAGCCTCGATTGCTCTCATGCTATAAGCATGATAGCATCTAGAAACCCAAAGTCGCTCCCATCCAAAAACCCGAAGACTAAATTTGTTAGTGCTATATCAACGTCCCTCAGATTTCAACCACTTTTTTAGGCCCAAAGCCCAAGTCACTACCCAGAATTTCATGACACCTTCAGAACAGTAAAATAACATGGAAATGATAGTACTAAAGCAAATGCTTGAATGAAACCTTGACTAGACCCCTACTAGCAATGACAGGAATTTCATCAAACATATCACGAATATGTAATCTATAGGTGTAAATAATAGTTCTGATCATAGTGATCTCATACTTAGCTGAGAATCGCTAAGAACCATTGATGCCTTAATACATCAACTGCCATTCCATCCATTATGTTGTAGATACATTGATCATTCAATTACAAGTAAAAACATGGTGAAATCCATACATAGTAGTTGTCGTAAAACACATACATAACCAACATAATAGCAACATAAACACTCATGAAAGTACAACCATGTAGATCACATATATTCCATCAAAATTCTCATATAAATACAAGGAGAAATAACCTTGCATTAATGATGCAAAATCCAAACCTAGGATGGGACTTCCATGTTCCACCCAACCGTATAATGGCTTAGCCAAATTTCTCTTCAACCATTCACCCTCATGCCATATTCCAAGCATGAATGTGGGATATCTTAGAACACATCAATCAAAACTCATCTAAGGCTTCCAGAGGCCATCCACCTCAACCCATTAAATAATGATTCCACCTCACAGTCATACATCACAAAACCATCATCAGATTGGTCTCTATCCCAGCCATCCAGGGCTCTAGAGTGTTTGTTCGAACCAAGGCTCCAGGACTAGTAACTCAACCCACCAAGGGCTCCAGAGCATTTGTCTAACCAAGGCTACATGACTAGTAACTCAACCCAAGTTGTTACAAGGCTCTAGAGAATTTCTCCAACCAGGGCTCCAGGAACTATTAACTCAACCCAAGCTAAGGAAACATGAGAACCAACCAAAAACAAACAAAGAAATTAAAACCACAATCACCATGGCTATCCAGGAAATGGCAAGGCTAGGCAATCCATTATCAATCACCTTTCACCTCCTTTTTCTCGTAATTTCCATTATTTTCATAAATAAATGTGCCAAAAATGTCATTTTTCCTTTCCAAAGACTTAGCAATTTCCTTTGCCAATTTCCTTAGCCATAAATAATCATAAGTGATCCCCATCACTAGGATTTTGCCCAACATTCAGCTTGGAATAAGTGTCCCATCATCTGTGGTTATTATTTTTCCTTTATTTACTTTTATTACATGGAATTTTCACCAAGGTTACTACAAAACCCTCCCCTTTGGGGGAACATCATCCTCGGTGTTCAACAACACCTATACCCACAAAACTATTGTAATCAATATATATTGTTGATGAAGCTTTATATCTTAGCTCGTTGCAGTATTTACAATGATCAACCTGCTGACAAGGAAACCAACACGAAAACATAACAATTATAACATCTTTATGACATGACACCCATACCACTTATTGGAGATTTATAACATAGCTCATGGTGGTATTTACATCCATATACATATGTGCATAACCATCATCACCAAAACACATATCAAAACATATACAAAAACACCAAGCCAAAACTGCTTTGCCACAACCGACAAACAAGGAAGGATACATAGCCCGCATTTGATCCAACATCTCCCATGTAGCTTCATTGGGACCAAAGTTCTTCCATTACACCTTAACTTGCTCAATTGATTGGTTCCAGATCATGAGCACCTTTTTATGCAATATACACTAAGGTGTCAGCTGGAATTCTCCATTTGGTTCCACCTACAATACAGACCAGGCAATCACATGATCAACATCCTTAACATACTTCTTAAGAAATGATACATGGAAAACATCATGGACTTTCACTGTTGGAGGCAGTGCAATTCGATAGGCTACTAGCCCAATCCTCTAAATGATACTAAAGGGTCAACAAAACCGTGGTGCCATCTTAGCACATGATCTAATTTGAAAGGATCTCTTCTTTGGATTGATGCGCAAATACACCTATTCCCCAACCTGGAACTCCTTGAACAACCTGTTCCTATCTGCATGTATTTTTTTCCTGTCTTTTGTTGCCTTTAGATTTTCCTTGATTACCTAGATTTCCTATTCCATGTCTGCCAACATATTTGGTCAGATAAGTACCCTATTAACTGGATCACTCTAACTGATAGGAATATTGCAACTTCGCCCATACAATGCCTCATTAGGACTCATCCTCAATGGTTCCTTATAACCACTGTTTTATGCGAACTCTACCAATGGGAGATATGCTTCCCACTTCTGCTCTTGATGCATCACATACATCCTCAACATGTCCTCCAATATCTAGTTGACCCTCTGTATCTGTCCATCTGTTTGCGGATGATAAGTTGTACTGAAGGCTAATTTGTGCCCAAACCTACAAATAACGCCTTCCAAAACTTAGAAGTGAACTTTGCATCCCTCTCTAACACAAACTTCTTTGGAACACCATGCGATTTGACCACATCTCATATGAATACCTATGTTACATTGCTAGCTGAGAATGTAGACTTCACCGGAATGAAATGTGCAACCTTTGTCAACTTGTCTACAACAACCATGATGGAATCATGTTGTCTCACTGTCTTTTTCAATCTTGTGATGAATTCCATGGAAATGACTTCCCATTTCTACTCTAGAATCAAAATCGGTTGTAGCAGTCCACCTAGATGTTTACATTATGCCTTCACTCGTTGACAATCAAAACATCTAACCACAAACTCGGTTACATCCCTCTCCGAATTCGGTCAATAATAAAATCTCTTCACTATTTTCAGTGTCTTCTGGTAGCCTGGATGACCTGAATAAGGTTTCGCATGAAACTCCCTCAAGGTCACCTTCTTGAACTCACTGTTGTCTGGCACATATATCCTATCTCTAAATTGAACCAATCCATCTGTTTTAAGGAATAGTCCACATCCTGTGCGCCTACACGTGTACCTTTACTTGTACCTGTATCGATACTCTGTTGTAACCTATCCACAATATCCATATATCTGACATCTTCTTGACCTTCCTGCAATCCTATCCTATAGATTTGTCCCATAGGAGCTCATAGCTGCTAAGTGATTTACATGTATCCAACTACTAAGAGCATCTGACACTCTATTCTCTTTACCTTTGATATATTTGATCTCAAAATCAAACTCACTAATCGTAGCCAACCACCGAGCCTACCTACCATTTAGAATCGGTTGTTCAAATAAATATCGCAAACTATTGTGATCACTCATCAATGTGAACCTCCTGCCAGGAGATAGTGTCTCCACATCTTCAATGCATGTATAATCACTTCCAACTCAATATCATGCATGGGATAGTTCTTCTCGTGCTCATTAGAATTTCACAACTCATAACATATCACCTGTCCATCCTGCATAAGGACTCCACCAAGTCCTTTCTTACAAGCATCTGTGCATTCTAAAAACTCTTTGTCTGGATCTGTAATGTTTAACATCGATGCATGTGTTAACAACTTCTTAAGCTGCTCAAAACTAGCCTTACACTCCTCTGTCCATTCGAACTTCTTACACTTCCTCTGCAATGATGTGATATGATAAGAAATATGTGAGAAGTTTTTGATGAACCTCCTATAATATCCTGTCAACCCCATGAAAGATCTCACCTCATCCACATTATTAGGAGCTACCCACTCCATGATGGTTGTTGTCTTTTTTGGATTTACTGCAACGCCCTCCTTGGAGACAACATGCCCCAAGTAGTGTACCTCACTCTTAAAGAAACTAAACTTGTTGAGCTTAGCATACAACTGATGCCCTCTCAACAACCTCAACACTGCTGCTAAATGTTCGACATGCTCTTCCTCATTTTTAAAATATACCAGTATATCATTAATGAACACAATAACAAACTTATCGAAGTACGGATGCAACACACTATTCATCAAAAACAGAAATGTAGTTGGAGCATTAGTTAAGCCAAATGGAACAACAACAAACTCATAATTCCCATACCTCGTTTGAAAAGAAGTCTTGTAAATGTCATCATCTTTGATGCATACCTGATGATATCTGGATCACAAGTTAATCTTCAAGAACATTGTTGCTCCCTTCAACTGATCAAACATGTCATCAATCCTCGGCAATGGGTACCTATTCTTGATAGTTGCTTTATTCAACTACATGTAATCAATGCATAATCTGAGTACCATATTTCTTCTTGACAAACAATATCGTTACACCCCATGGTTATACACTTGGCCTAATGTACCCCTTGTCCAAGATTTCTTTCAACTGCAACTTTAACTCAACCAACTCAGATGTGCTCATCCTGTAAGGTACTTTTGATGTTGGAGCTACCCCTGGCCCTAGCTCAATAGAAAAGTCTACCTCCCTCTGAGGTGGCAACTCTGTAAAGTCCTCAGGGAATACATCCTTGAACTACTACAAAATTGGGTACCTTCCCAACACATCTATATCCTCAACTTCCTTACCCTTATCAATATAAATGTGCACTGCAAATAACTTACACCCTTTCCTGCAACTGCACTTTTCTTACATACTTGTCACGATCCTAACTGGTATAGATTTCTTCTTACCCTATAAGATTCTTGGTTCCCATTGTCATCAACACACTCAATAGCTTTGTGATAATAGTATACCTTGGTTCTATGAAGATACAACCAATCCAAGGCCAACAACATATTGTATGATCCCAACAGTAATACATATAGATGTGTTGTGGTAGCCATACCATTTAAATCAAATGCACAAGCTCTTACCCAACGTTGAACTCACTTCTTCCTACCTGTATCCAACTAAACTAACCAATACTCTGCATGAGATTCCTTACTCAAACCACACTTATCCACCAAGTCAAGACTAACATAGCTATAATTAGATCTAGGGTCATTCAAAATAGAAATAACTTGATCACAGAGCTTACCATCCATCTCAGTGATAGATGCCTGATGCTCTACACGTTTGTTATCCAATGCTACATAGATACGTGGAATACTCTGACCAATATCCCCAATAGTGTATGCCTCCTGCGTACTATATATCATTAGCCTACCACTTTGGTACTGTGGACAGTCTCTCCTACGATGATCTCCTCCGCAAGTCCAACACCGCACAGACTCCTTATTTTGTTCCTCATATCAGTGTCCCGATCCTCTATCTAATGCATTGAACCTCTTAGGTGGTGCAACATTATCATTGTTACCTAAATCCTGAGGTCTTTCTCATTTCTTGTCCCATTTTCCTTTATTCTTTGCATTACCTCTCCATTCTAGCTTAGTTTCAGACCTGTGCTTTGATTGTTCATAGAAATTCCTTAGCTTGCGAATGGCCTCCTCCAATTATCTAGGCTCATCGAACTCAATACTATCTTTAAATGCAACCAATAATCCACTAATGAACCTCTAAATCTTAGCCTTTTCCTCTATGAGATAAGGCACATACCTCAGCAACTCCAAGAATCTTCTAGTGTACACATCATCTGTTATGGAACCCATATTTAACTCATAAAATTCTTTCACCTTATCATCAAAGTATCTCTCTAAACAATACTTCTTCTTGAATATCCACTCAAACTCGCTCCAAGTCATATCATCCTCATGAATAAACCTGACGTTATTCACATCTTCCCATCAAATGTCTACTTTACCTTTGAAACTGAATGTAGCCACCCTAGCTTTCATGTTCTCTGAATAGTCATGCAACCTGAAGAATTTCGTCATGCCAAATAACCATGCCTCTTCATCTTGCGATTTCTTCATCTCTCCATCAAATGTTGGTGGCTTCACTTTATTAAACTCATCAAGAAAATATCCCCTATCACTCCTACTGTAAGGATGATAACGATGACGATCATGATTCCTATCTAAATCAAAACTAGAATAATACATGTGTCTATCCCCTATCCTATCTGGAGTGTCCAACAATATTCCATCTATAATTGTGTCATCTCTATCTGACTTGTGACCACCATGTGATTGACTACCATATGCCCCGTTAGTTCTATCCTCCTGCTCATAGTTGATCCGACGTGATCCCTGTCACTGCAAATATGACAAACTCTAAAGTATTACTGCATTTACCTCTGCTTGTTTCTCTTGCGCCTGCATGATTATGTCATTATCTACCTTGCAAATCCTTATTTATTCTTTTAAGCTTCTAAGTGTAACTTCCAAATTTGAAGAGTTCCCAACACCATACTTCTCTTCAGATTCATAGGGAGAGTCGTTGTAGTCAACTATCTTGCTAGCCATTTGATATCTCATCCTGCAAGGTATATCATGTCAGCTAAACCAAATCACAATAAATCAACGTACCTTAGTATATCTTGGGGAGGATACCTTTTCTGCAATATCAACAAATCAGCATGATATATGTATAACATAATCATGACAGCATATAAAAACATAAAACATAAGCATATGACCATGCAACATTCATTCTAGCTAGGATCCAGCCATTAATGCATGACCTCAAAAACAACACACACCCCTCATGCATGAAAGTCACCATCATTACGTCACTATACACTTGACCACATGAAAACCTGAACTTGCATAATTGATACGTAACCAACTACACATATGCATAAGCACATATGATCAAGCATGAACGAAAAATACTTGAAATCAAACCTGCAAGAATGATACATGCAACCAAGCATACAAGAATGTGACCAACAAGAAAGATTGCAACCAAACATACTACAATGATACATGTAAGCAACATAAGTCGACATGTAACTAGTCATACAATCACAACGATTCATCCCACAAGAAAACACATCAACTCTACATGACGGCCTCACTACAACCATGAACAACATAATGCAAATGCAATAATCACATGGAATGCAAGTGTGAGAGACACACATGAAAATAACATGCATGCATGACATACATATAGCTCATCCATTCTGAGGGGTGAACCATGCTCTGATACCACTTTATAATACCGTCCTACCACATCTACCCAAGCAATTAGCCAACCAGGTTAAACATGTGATGAGAGGCCACTATGATATGATTCAACCTCCTAAGTCACATTAAGGAAGTGAAACCAATGGAAAAACACCATACAGACATTCAACATTAGCTTCAGGACCCTCAGGAACCAATCCAACACTTCAAACAGTTTTCCCTTGGGTCCCACTGAAATTTTGGACAACTTAAGCCTCAATCACTCTCATGTTATAAGCATGATAGCATCCAGAAACCCAAAGTCGCTTTCACAGGCTTGCCTACCAGCATCTAGAGACTAAATTTTTCAATGTTACACTAGCCTCCCTAGGATTTGAGCCCCTTTTTCAGGCCAGGAGCCCAGGTCATTGCCCAAAATTTCTTTACACCTTAAGAACAATAAAATAACATGGAAATGACAGTACTAAGGAAAATGCTTGAATGAAACCTTGACTGGACCCCTACTAGCCATGACAGGAATTTCGTCAAACATATCATGAATATGTAATCTATAGGTGTCAATAACAGTTCTAAGCATACGGGTCTCATACTTAGTTGAGAATCGCTAAGAACCATTGATGCCTCAATACGTCAATTGTCATTCCATCTATTAGGTCATAGATATGTTGATCATTCAATTAGAAGTAAAAACATGGTGAAATCCATACATAGATGTTGTCATAAAACACATACATAAACAACATAATATCATAAGAAATACTCATGAAACTACATCCATGTAGACCACATATAATCCATCAAAATGATCATAGAAATAGAAGGAGAAATAACCTTGCATTAATGATGCAAAATCCAAACCCGGGATGGGACTTCCACGTTCCACCCGACCGTAGAATGGCTTAGCCAAATTTCTCTTCAGCCATTCACCCTCATGCCATATTCCAAGCATGAATCTAGGATATCTTAGAACACGTCAATCAAAACTCATCCAAGGCTTCCAGAGGCCATCCACCTCAACCCATTAAACAATGATTACACCTCACGATTGGATATCACAAAACCATCATGAGATCAGTCTCTATCCCAACCATCTAGGGCTCCAGAGCATCTGTTACAACCAAGGCTCTAGGACTAGTAACTCAACCCACAGCTACCACTAGGCTCCAGAGCGTTTGTTCAACCAAGGATCCAGGACTAGTAACTCAACCCACCAAGGGTTCTAGAGCATTTGTCCAATCAAGGCTACGATATCAGTAACTGAACCCAAGTTTTTATAGGGCTCCAGAGTGTTTGTCCAACCAAGGCTCCAAGAACTAGTAACTCAACCCAAGCTAAGGAAACATGAGAACCAACCAAAAAAAAGAAATGAAAGTAAACCCGTAATCACCATGGCTATACCAAAAATGGCAAGGCTAGGCAATCCACTGTCAATCCAGGAAATCCTCCATGCCAATGAAAAATCACAACTAACAAACCACATGCATATGCCATGCATGCCAAAACTAGTGAAGGAAACATACACATGCAACTCGATTCCTGCAAGAAAAATATGATGTAGTTGCTAATCCTGATGCCCTCTTGCGCTTTCCTGCTCTTCCTTTGCCTTCTTGCTCCAAGAATCCAAGTATGCCACACCCACCAAGAGTGCTTCAAGAAAACTCAGTCTCTAAGAGTATGAAAGAAGAGAGAGAGAAATAATGAGAGAGCTCCAAAATTGAACTGACAAAAGGTTACCAAGTTATCTCCAGAAGTCTTTTTATGAATGAAGCCTATATTTTCTTCAATTTCCATTATTTCCTTTATTTTCCTCCTCACATGCAATCTGTGACCTTTCACCTCCTATTTCTCCTAATTTCCATTATTTTCATAAATAAATTTGCCAAAAATGCCAGTTTGCCTTTCCAAATCCTTAGCCATTGCCTTTGCCAATTTTCTTAGCCATAAACAATCACAAGTGATCCCCATCACTAGGATTTTGGCCAAAATTCATCTTGGGATAAGTGTCCCATCATCGGTGGTTATTATTTTTCATTTATTTCCTTTTATTACATTGAATTTCCATGAGGGTTGTTACAGATGGAGAGTTTTCCTTGTGACGGGAAGAATCCAGTTGCACGGATGAGCTTATGTACAACAAATTGTGGTGTGTGCCTGCGACTAAGGCCCAAAACCCTAAATCATATATGCGAGCCTCGAATCCTACGATTTCACGTCAAAGCGAATCTTTTCCTTCATGGACGAGCCTAAGACCTGTGCAAGCCAAAAACCAAGATAGAAGAGTGTCTCATAAATGTGTCTAAATGAGGTAGAGGGCACTTGTATTTATAGCCTTTCAAGATGGTCCACTTTGCTTTAGGGCCGACCTTATCAAATATGCACATGTGAGATTTTCTTCATAAGTACACTTTCCCTTATCCAATTTGAGTGATATTTAGGGTCGATTTTGGTCTTCTCGAAAAGAGTAATTCAATGAAATAATTATCTCCATCAAGTGAGTTTTCCAAAGTGTAATTTGACCACAGTAGCATATTTTTAACAAAGGCTATGAAAACGAGAAGAGGTAGTTGTACCAGATGTGCTACAAGTTGTAATCCCTTCATTTTGTTGGAAAAAATAGAAGGAAGGTTTGGCTATTTTTCAATTAACATATCCCATATTAGGTGGGCCATGTATATTTGTGTCCCCTTTGCATTGTTTCATTCTATGTTTTATTTCTACATTCATTTTGATTTTATTGCTTTGTGATTTTACTCCTAAAAATTGGTATCAGAGACAAAGTTTTATTTGGCTAATAAAACTCACAAGAAAGGAGCATTCTTGGTTTGAATGGGAGCAATGGTGGGAGAAGGTTTTAAGATTGAGAAGTTTAACAGTCAAAACTACTAGCTACAAAAAATGAAAATGGAAAATTATATATATCAGAAAAATAATTTTCTACCATTGGGTAGAATAGCAAAGAAGATAGTGGCTATGAAAGGCAAATAATGGGAGAGTCTTGACAAAAAACCATTGGGAACAAGATGGTTTTTCGTGGCATCATTGCTAACTTTCAACGTTTAAAAAAAAATGGAGGGTTTGATGAAGGAATTAGTTAAATTATTGATCTAGGTGGATATTGGTGGCCACCCACCTATTCCACTTGGACCCCCACCATTGGTTCTTTCAGTTTTTCAGTTTCCTTAATTGTAGCACAATTTACTAATTTTTTGCAGTTTTTTGGGTCCTGAAGTTTCGGAGCCGTTTTGAGGCCCTAAACGATGTTTTTTGGGAAAATTGGGGCCAGCATGGTGGTTTAAATAATGTTGGCCACTCAAAAGTTGTAATACTCAGATAGATCTTTCTAATGAGGTATTGTGCGTGTCAAACGGATATCGTATGCCAATGTGACGACCTCGGGAAGTTGATGTACCTATTTACCCAAACGGGGCCCATAGTTTGGTGCTTCATCTCCACGGGTTAGGTTTTTGGATTTTTAGGATTTTCCATTGTTTCTCAATAATAAATAGGCCTTTGAGCCTCATTGTAACACAGTTCAAAGGCATGTAGCCGCCACATCTCTTCTGAGAGATAAGCTACCATTGCTCGAGCTAGTCTTATTTCCATTTTGTTTGTAAGCATAATTTAGTATTTGATATTAATGAAATGAAGTGTTATTTCTGTTGCATCTCTGTATTTATGGTTATATCTATAATTTGTTGTGTTCCTGTTTAAATCTGGATCAGTGGTATCAAAGGGGTCTGCTCTTTCTCTGTTTTTCTTTGCATGTCCCCAACGAGGTTGAGATATAAGGAGTTAGGGCTCGATCTAGTTGAACCTTTGCAAGATCAGCCTCGCAAACCCCGATGGCTGCCCATGGGGAAAGAAAAGAAAGATGAGGGAGCAGGAGATCCTATCAAAATATTGCTCGAGTAGGCCCTTGAGAAACAAAGGAACGCAATGATGGATAACTTTTCACATATTCTTCAATGGTTGCCCACCAACGACGCATCCACATCCAGCAACCACTCTGGACGCTCCACTCCTTTTAAGGTACAAGTAAACTTTGACATTCCCATATTTGAGGGCCAAATAGACGCAGATGTCACAGATAAATGGTTAAATCTGCTAGAAGGATATTTTTTTGTTCATGATTTTTCCAGCCAAGAAAAGATTACTTTCTCTCTTCTCAAAGTCGCCCCCCATGTCAAGGACTGTTAGGAAACCTACTGTGAGCAGAAGGATGAAAGTACGCCCTCACGTTTTCAGCCACACCCAGTTGGAATTCATTCCGAGACCCCATCAAGGAGCAGTACTACCCTATCAAGAGCTATGAGGATAAAAACATAAATTGGACCACGCTACAACAGGTAAGGGACCAAGATGTGTCGAAGTTTACTAATGTTTTTCATACCCTTCGAACGAATTTGGCTATTAAGGATTTTGAGAAACATTTGGTACTCAAGTACCTCAGCTACCTACATAGGTACATCTAGGACGAGATGGACTTCTTGGACATCTCCTTGCTCGACACAGCGTACGGATACACTATCAAGATTGAGCACAAGTTTAAAAAGACGAAGCGAAGCTTTGGATCTACGAATTCGAAGCAAAAGAAAGGTGCCCCCAAACCGCAAAACAAAGGACAAATCTAAGTCAAGGTGGCCCAAGAAAACCCTGCCAAACCCGCAAGCAAAGAACAACACCACGAAGCCGAAGAAGGACAAGAAAAAGTGGTGTGAGTTCCATAAGAGCTCCACTCACAACACAAGTGAGTGTCAGGCCAAGTAGTCACTGGTGGCCAAGATGAAGGCATCGAAATCAGATGCATGTTCTGATTCTGAGTCAGAACCTGACAAGGGGAATGACAAAGGGAAGTAGATTATCAATTCAGAGCCCAATGCCACCGTTGCCACCTCAAATATCCAGAAGGAGGAATCCAAAAATCCAGAAGACGAGGAGCACCTCTTCCACTCTTAGATGCGGTTAAGGGTTCCCCACTATAGTTCATTTTCAACATCGGGGGCCAAAAGAACCTCATTTTAGCAGAGGTCGTGAAGCATTTGGGCTTATCAACCACAACACACCCACAACCGCACACAATCGGGTGGCTTCACCAAGGACAGGATCTTCACGTGAGCCAGCAGTGTTGCTTTCCATATAGCATCAAGCCCTTCATGGGTGAGGTATTATGTGACGTTGCTCCCCTTGATGTTTGTGATGTATTATTAGGCAATCATACTTGTGGAAGCGACATGTTATGTATGAGTCAAGGCCTTGCGTTGTTATTATTACCTTGGGAAATAATTTGTACAGGATACTAAAGGTAGCACCACCCACCACCATCTCTTTGGTTATTATAAAACAATGCAGTAAGCTTGTTTCCAAAACCAAATTTTTTTTTCTTGATGATACACCCTCAGGGAAAGACGAAGATAGTGGCCATGACCTCTAGACAGGGCCCCTTCGCATGACAACAAAAAATGGTCAAGGTCATGGAGGACTATAAGGACATCCTCACCTCCCCCACAGGGGTGCATCTGCAATGTTAGGTCAAGCACTCCATCGATCTAATCCTAGGTGCATTGTTTCCCAATGGACCAATCTATTGGCACTCTATTCTAGAGAACGACAAATTCAAAGGAAAATTCAAGAGTTATTGCATAAAGGTCACATCTGGCCAGGTTCATCGCCCTGTGGGAGCCTGATCGTGTTAGTATAGAAGAAGAATGGGACTTGGAGACTCTGTATTGACTATCGGGTAATGAACAATATCATTGTCAGGAATAAGTACCCAATCCCACAGATCAATGACCTTTTGGACCAACTCATGGGGGAAAAATATTTCAGTAAGATTGACTTGAAGTTCGGCTATCACCAGGTACCAATTGAACCCTCTGATGTGTGGAAGATTGCCTTCAAATCCAAGGAGGGCCTTTTCAAATGGTTGGTTATGCCTTTCGGGTTGACGCATGCTCTTGCAACCTTCATAAGACTAATGGATGACATCTTACGGCCATTCACCAACTCATTTGTAGTTGTGTACTTGGATGACATTCTGATCTTCATCCAGAGTTGGGAAGAGCACCTCCACCACATTTGACAGGTTCTCCAAACATTGTGGTAACACAAGATGTGTGTGGATACATTATTGATGAACGGGGGGTGCATGTGGATCCAGCCAAGATCCAAGTCATTTGGGATTGGCCAGCCTTAACCACTCTGATAGAGCTCTGCAACTTTCTGGGTCTTGCCAATTTCTACCACAGGTTCGTGTTGGGGTTCTCTCATATCACTTGGCCCTTATGTCAAGTCACTAAGGGAGGAGCGAAATAATTTTTTTTTTTCTAAATCTCAACAAAAGGCATTCGTAGAGTTGAAACATCGCCTTTGCTCAGAACCAATGCTCACATTACCATACTTACAACAACCATTTGAGATCGAGACAGATGCCTCTGACTATGCTATTGGGGCAATCCTTACTCAATAGGGGCATCCAGTGGCATATCATAGTGAGACATTTTCGGACACAGTCCTGAAGTATCCCACTTATGACAAAAAGATGTATTTCATTGTGTAGGCCTGCCAACAATGGAAGCATTACATTTTGGGGAAGGAAACAGTCATCCACACATATCACTAACCCTTGCAATTCATATAGACACAAGGGAAGTTACAGAATGATCGTCATAAGAAGTGGTCCACATACCTGCAATATTTCCATTTGAATATCAAGTACAAGAAGCTAAGCACCAATAATATTGTAGATGGCCTTAGCTAACCACTAATCATGGCGTTAACCACCATGCTCAACTCTTGTGGGCATGAGACTTTTGATTGGCCACTTCTCTACAAAAGCGACCCAGAATTTGGCCACACATACCAGATGCTATTGGAGGGTCAGCAAGTTCCAGATTTTCACCTCCAGGATGCCCTGTTATGCCACCTGGGACACCTTTGTGTTCCTTCAAGCAAGTGTGCCAAGATTATTTGGGAAGCACACTATAGTCAGGTAGTTGGTCATTTTGGGGTCGAGAAAATGGTGGCAGTACTTCAGAAGTATTTCTATTGGCCGAATCTTCAATAGGATGTCAAGAAGTACATCAGTTCCTGCACTGCCTACGCCATTGCCAAATCAACCATCAAGAAGCAAGACCTATATACTTCGTTACCTACCCCTAGTCAACCTTGGGAATCCATCTCCATGGATTACATGTTGGGCCTTCCTTCTACTAAGCATGGAAACGACTGTGTTTTTGTGGTCGTTGACAAATTCTCGAAGATGGCCATTATGGCGGTCTACAAGAAGAATATCACAACAAAAGCCACAACTAAACTCTTCTTTGAATGAGTGTGGGTACACTTTGGGATCCCAAACTCTATCATCTCATATTAGGACAGCAGGTTTCTCAGTACATTTGTTTCCAGTCTCTGGTCAATGCTGGACACCAAGCTCACTAAGTCCACAACCTTCCATCCCCAAACTGATGGCCAGATAGAGGTCATCAATAGGATGATCGTATAAATTTTGCACATGTACAACTCAAAGCATCCACGCACATGGGATGAGAGCCTCCCCTATGTCCAACACAACTATAATCGGGATCTTCGTAGCTCGACATGCCACAACCATTTTTAGGTGGGCTTGGGATTCCAACCACTATGTCCCATTAATGTGGTCATACCATTTGCAGCTACTCAGGCAGATTTGGCTCATGTCTAGTCCGAAGCCGACAAGGAAAATAACTTCATTGAGCAGATCCAACACATCCACTAGTAGGTCCACGACAATCTGGAGAAATCAAATTCCAAGTAAAAGCAGTGACATGATCAACATCAGGTGCCAAACAAGTTTCAGGTGGGCAACAAAGTCTGGTTGCATTTGCAGAAGGAACACCTTACCAGAGCCTATAAGAAACTCAAACCACTCCAATATGGTCCTTACTCCTTTACCAAGGCTTTAAGAGACAATTCATTTGAGCTCAGCATTCCCCCATTCCTTGCCCTGGACCCAGTGTTCAATGTGGGCCGCCTTCGACCATACTTCCCACCATTGTTGGACACATCAGAAATTGCAGAACAACTCACACCTACAGAGTTAAATCCAAACTGCATGGAACAATCCAAAACTAATCGGATCATGGACACATAGATCAAGAGCACTCGATAGCAAAGGATCCAACTATATTGGAGTTGTCAAAGCATGTCAACTCCTTCACCAGGGCAAGTGGCTCACTAGGGACCAAGTTTAGCAGAAGTTTCCTCATCTCATGGAGGAACTCAACGCAATGTGGATCGTTGCTTCTTAATGGAGGAGGAATGATACAGGTGGATATTGGTGGCCACCCACCTATTCCACTTGGACCCCCACCATTGGTTCTTTTAGTTTTTTCAATTTCCTTATTTGTAGCACAATTTACTATTTTTGACAGTTTTTCAGGTCCTGAACTTCCGTAGTCGTTTTGAGGCCCTAAATGATGACGTTTTTTGGGGAAAATCAGGGCCAAAATAGCCTACTTACTAATTTTGGCCATTCAAAAGTTGTAGTCCTCAGATATATCTTTCTAACGAGGTATTGTGCATGTCAAACGAAGATCGTATGCCAAAGTTACAACCCCGGGAAGTTGATGTACCAATTTACCCAAACGGGGCCCATAGTTTGGAACTTCATCTCCTAGGGTTAGCTTTTTGAATGTTTAGGGTTTTCCATTGTTTCTCAATAATAAATAGGCCTTTGAGCCTCATTGTAACACAATTCAGAATCATGTAGCCACCACATCTCTTCTCATAGATAAGTTACCATCATCCAAGCCAGTCTTATTTCCATTCTATTTGTAAGCATATTTTAGTATTTAGTATTAATGAAATGAAGTATTATTTATGTTGCATCTCTATATTTATGGTTATATTTGTAATTAGTTGTGTTCCTTTTCAAATCCGGATCAATTCTATAAAAAAAAAACTCAGCTTCCAACAAGGTATTTCTTATACATTTATTTATTATGAAGATGTCATAAAGTGGGTATGTTGTTGATAATTTAATTAAATTTAACATAGTCACCAGCCAATGAATTTATGTAGGAGTAAACATTGATGATTATGTTAAAGCTCCTTTGATTTTGTGCTCATTTCCAGAAAAATGGAATGGCTTGATCATAGATGTGAGTACATTTCGAGTTCAAAAACTTTAATGTTTGATGATGTTGTTGGCATTATCCTTAGCGGGGAAATGTAAGGAAATAGCATAGGTGAGATGCCAAGTATTTCTTTGAATATAGATAACAAAGAAAGACTGAGAGAGAGAGGAAAGAACCCAAGGAATCATGGAAATTCTAAGAAATGTGGATCCAACTCCAGAGGGAGGTTGGAATGCTAGCATTGTGGGAAGAAAGGACACAAGATGAAAGATTATTGATCTCTAAAATAATAAAAAAAAGGACAATAGGATAATAAAAAGGAAACAAATGTAGTAGGTGATGTGTTACAAGATGCTTCAATCCTTTCAATAGATAGCATTCTTGATTCTTGGGTGATAGATTCAGGAGTTTCATGGCATGCCACACCCCATATGAAATATTTTCATGATTATGTTCAAGGTGATTTTAACTAGGTTTACTTGGGTGATGATGAACCATGAAATATGTTACGCAATCAGCTCACAAAATAGAAGAAGAGATAGATCAACGACTTCAAAATTAGCCTCTTCTAGGGGGCAACCTCCTTTACATTACACAAATGAAAAATTCTTGGATGATTCAAATAACAAAACCTCCTTTATATATATAGGAGTCTAAGGGTTCATAATATAATTAGAGCAGACATAACAATAATAATGTAAGGGCACAAGAATAACAATAGTGGGCTTCTATGGGGCACAATAATAACAATATGGCAACTACATAGGCACAACAATAACAATAAGGGGGCTACATTAACAATAGCAATGAGGGGATACACTACTATTATAGGGACCGAACATGCCTCTCTCCTTCAAAAAAGTGTTGTCCTCAATGCTTGAGTAGTTCTAGATGCTTCTGTATAAAATTCTCATCCTCCCTTGTGGAGTATTCCGTGGGTACATTCTTCCACTTGATGAGATACTCTGAAATTGATCGATTTCATAGTTGTCTAGTTCTTATTTCCACGACTACTTTAGGTTCCAATATGTTTTTTCCTTCCTCGACAAATTTTGGCAATATTTTTTGAACTGGGAGCTTGTCACCTATAACCTTCTTTAAGCATGAAACATGCAAAATTGGGTGCACTGGATGATGCAGGAAGCTCCAATTTGTAAGCCATGGTGCCAATATTTTGCAACACCTTGTAAGGACCATAATACTTTGGTGATAATTTATTATCCTTCTTAGCTTACTTGAGGGACATTTATTTGTATGGTTGTAGCCGTAAAAATACCCAATCGCCTACATCAAAACTTCTTTCACTGCAATGTTGATCTTCTTGTTGTTTCATTATATTATCTGCCAAAGTGAGGTTATCCTTTAAGAGTTGGAGAACTTGTTGTTGATGCTCAATGTGATCTTCCACTACTTGAACCTTATAATTTTCTCTTAAAGATGATGTGATGGATGGTGGATGATATCCATAAATTGCCATAAATGGGGTCATTTTTGTTGTCGTATGGAAGGAAGTGTTATACCACCTTTCAGCCGAAGGTAAACACTTGACCCATTGTTTTTATTTATCAGATACAAAGAAATGAAGATATCCTTCCAAACATTTGTTCACTAACTCAGTTTTCCGATTTCATTGAGGATGATAAGATGAACTATGAGCTAATTGAGTACGCAGAGAAGAAAATAATTATGTCCAAAATTTTCCAGTGAAAATAGGATCTCTGTCGCTTACAATAAACTGTGGGTTTCCATGCAGCTTTTGAATTTTTTCCATAAATGTTGTAGCAATTGTATTGGCTTTAAATGGATGATATAATGCACAAAAGTGTGCATACTTGGTAAGTCTATCAACTACCACCATGATGACACTCTTTCCTTCGGACTTGGGTAAACCTATGATAAAGTCCATTGAAACCTATTCCCAACATTGACTTGGAATGGATAAAGGTTGTAAAAGACTCGAGGTATTAATTGTCTCAACTTTATTTTTCTTCAAAAACAAACATTTCACCACAAACTTTTGAATATCAGATTTAAGGGCATCCCAAAAAATTTCCTTCTTAACCCTATGGTAAGTTTTTAAAAATCTAGAGTACCCTCCTAAGGGAGAGGTGGGCAACTCCAGAAGAATCCTTTGTTTGAGTTGGGAATTCTTACAAAGGTATAAGCGATCTTTGTACCATAATGAATCATTTTTATAGCTAAATGTATCATATGTGTTGGGATCTTGTTGTAACTTTTTAATGAGTTCCCACACTTCTTCGTTATTCTTCCATTCATCCCTTGCTTCGGTTATCCAATCTGGTTGGATAATAGTAATGGCACAAAGAAATGCTTCCACATCCTCATCCTTTCTTGAGAGTGCATCTGCAATAACATTTTGCTTCCCTTTGTTGTTGATGATTTCAAAGTCATAACCCAACATCTTTGTGACCGATTTTTTCTTCTCTTCTGAAGATAATCTTTGTTTTAAAAAGTATTTAAGACTATCATGATTTCTTTTTACCTTGAAGTGTCTTACCATTAGGTAAGGTCTCCTTTTCTTAAGTTCATGTAGTATTTCCAACATTTCCTTCTCATAAATAGCTTTTTGTAAATACTTTCCTTTGGTTGGGCGACTTTCAAAATAAATGGGTCTTCATTCTTGCATTAAAACAACACCAATTCCATTTCCTAAGGCATCACATTCCACAATAAAGGTTATTTTGAAGTCTGGCGTAGCTAAGACCATGCTTGGTAGATTTTGTCTTTAAGATATTCAAAGGCCTTAGTTATTTCTGGAGTCCAAGAAAATGCATCTTTCTTCAGTAATGTTGTTATAGGTGTTGTTATTCTCTTATAATTCTTAACAAACGTGTGATAATACCCTGTCAACCCGAGAAATCCTCGCAGATTCTTTATGGATGTGTGGATTTTCCATTCCTTAATGGCTTTAATTTTTTTAGGGTCTACCTTAACACCCTCATAAGATACATTATGACCCTGATATTCCACCTCCTATACTCCAAAGAAACATTTGGAGGCTTTTCCATATAATTGTTTCTCCCCCAATAGTTTGAGCACCCTGTCAACATGTTGAACATGATCCTTCCAAGACTTGTTGTAGATTAGTATATCACCAAAAAATACTAAAACAAATTTTCTAAGGAAGGGTTTAAAAATGGAATTCATCAAACCTTGAAATGTAGAAGGTGCATTGGTAAGGCCAAAATTCATGACCAACTTATTTGATGATATCTTGAGCAAAGATCCAACTTCGTGAAGTAAATTGCTCCATGTAATTCATCCAATAATTCATCAATGAAAGGAATGGGAAATTTATCTTTAATAGTGATCTTGTTGAGCTCCCTATAACTAGATACATGTGCCATGATCCATCCTTCTTGTGCATCAATACTAGTGGAGCAGAGAAATAACTTTAACTAGGTTGAATTATACCAGCCTTTAGCATTTCTGCAACCATACGGTCAATTTCACTCTTTTGGGCATAAGGATATCTGTAAGGCCTTATGTTTGGAGGAACACTTCCTGGAATCAAATGAATAGTATGATCATGATCACAAATAGGTGGGAGGCCTTTGGGAGTCTCAAATACCTTGGAATGATTGTCCAAGACTTTTTGGAAGTATGGAGAAATAGACGATTTTGATGTTTGAACCTCTAGTGAACATAATTGTGCAATTACACCCCATTATTCTTTCTTTAGAAGATTTTCCATGCCATTAGATTTGATTATATTTCTTGGTTTCCCTCCAATGCCCCTTAATTCAAATTCATTGCCTTCCCAGAAAAATTTCAAGAAAAGTTCTTGAAAATTAAAAGCTATCGTACCCTAAGATTGTAGCCATTGGACTCCTAGTACAACATCAATGCCACCCATTGGAATGGAAAGAATTGGAATATTCAATACATATTCACCCATGGATAGCCTTATATTATGGCACTTTCTAGAGAATTTATGGTTCCTCTATTTGCAACCATCACTTGACACTCTGATGTTGGATATAGGAAGCAATTCAATTCCTTGCCTACCTTACAATGGATAAAATTATGGGTACTACCCAAATAAATCAACACTATTACCTTTTTCTTCTTGATATGTCCTTCTATCTTGAGAGTTTGAGGAGTGGTAATTCAAGCCAATGCATTACAAGATATGGCCAGATTCTTTTCTTCTTTCCCTAGGGTTGGTTCCTCGTGTATATCTACTTCTTTTGATGTTTCTTGTTCCTTTACTTATTCCTCTTCACAATATATGTAAAATAATTTCTTCTCGGCGCACTTATGACCTTTAGTGTATTTTTTTATCACAATTGTAACAAATCCCTTTTTCTCTTTTTTCTTCCAATTGTTGTGGTGTGAACCTCGTAGGTTGTGGAAGGCTAGGAGCAACAACACTTCCATCTTTATAGTTGTGAGTGGTAGGCTTCCTTGTTGCCATAATTTTGCTTTCAATTTTTCTTGCCAACCTGAATGCCTTCTCCAATCAATCAAGTTCACAAAGGTGAACCTCGTGTTGTATGTTATTCTTTAAAATCCCTATGAATACATCAATCATATGCTCCTCTGGAATATCATTTACCCTTATATTCTATTTTTGGAAGTCCTCAATGTGCTCCACCATTGAACCATTTTGTTTGAGATTTATCAATTGGCTAAAGAAGGTGTTTCTCTTTGTATCCTCATAATCAGATATTATTTCCTCCATAGAAATTGACCAAATGAAAATTTGTTTATGAGAGAAAAGTCATCAATACCATGGTTCTAAATATAAGGTTACAATGTGTACCTTATGTGCGTTTTGCACATTATGTAGATAAAAATATTGCTCCATCTGTAGTATCCATGTTATGGGATCCTTGCCATCAAACTTCCTCATATCAATATTTGAAATATGGTGGGACATCAATCCAATATTAGAGTCTATGAAATCATGATTAACATTTCTTTTGTTCTCGTCATGAGTTTCCTCTACTACCTTTTCGCCATTAGGAAGCATTTCTTGTAGCAACTTTGTCAAACCTTCCTTCAAACCTTCCATGTCTTTCTCAAAATATTCAATGTCTCCTTTCAATTTTTCTTCTATACCATTGATGCAATTCTTCAAAACATCTATCTTAGCTTCTGTTACTTTTTGTGAGAGCTAAATTTGTTTCACTTGGTCTCGTAATTTTCATATATCATGTTTCATTTCTTCCTCTTCTTCATGTGTCATAGTAGATATTTTGGGTTTCTTACTAGGTGTTTCCATTTTATTTGTTTGGGGCATCAATTAATTATAATTATGCTTCACTATGCCCTTTTAATAACTTCAAACTAATTTTTCAAAGAAAACTTATGCAAATTTAAAAAAAAAACTACACACCTTTTTTTTCGCTTTGTAGGAGCTCAATATTGAATATGTTGTATCTTTGTAATTGCGTATCTTCAAGGTCTTAAATTTTGTCTTGTGGTAGCCCCCTGAGTCTTCTTTCCAATCTTATAATTCAGACCATGATTAGTGTCTTCAGGAAAGAGTTATATCTAATATCCCACTATGTTCTGATTATATACTGGTTCAGTAGAGCAAACTTGTAAGGAGTTCCACATGTCATTGTTTCAACCTTTGGCCCTCAAATTTCTACACAACAAACTAAATTTGGTGCATTTTCAGCCATGTTTTACAAAATTCAAATCCAATTCCTGAAACAAAATTTATGATGATTTTCCTTAAGTCACATGTTGAGACATAATTTTGGAGCCTGCCAAAAGCCTAACTTCCCCAGATCATATCTCTGAACCATGATTTGAAATTTTTACATGAAGTTCACCAAGATTTCGAATCCATGTGATAAAAATGTTAGCTTCTTAAACATCGTAAAAAAAAAAACGTTATAGTGAAAATGCCATGATGACATGTTTGAAGAAGTGAAACCCTAGAATCCAAAGCTCTGATACCAAATGTTATGCAACCAATTCACAAAATAGAAGAAGAGATATATCAATGACTTCAAAATTTGCTTCTTCTAGGTGGAAACCTCCTTTACATTACACAAATGAACAATTATTGGATGATTCAAATCAAAAAACATCCTTTCTATATATAGGAGTCTAAGGGGTCACACTATAATCAGAGCCGGCATAACAATAATAATGTAAGGGCACAACAATAAGAATATTGGGCTTATATGGGGCACACTAATAACAATATGGGGACTACATGGGCACACCAATAAAAATAAGGGATCTACACTAACAATAACAATGAGGGAATACACTAATATTATAGGGGCCTAACAAAAAACTGTGGAAAAAGGCCAGGTATGGATAAACTTATAGAATGGAAACCAATAGTTGTTGAAAGAGGTAAGGTGCGTTTATGATTTAGGAAGAAATATAATTTCAAAAAGGTAATTGGGAAGTTAAATTTCTACAATTGCATTTACAATAAATTCATGGAAGGTCACTAGAGGATCTTTGATAATAACAAAAGGGGAAAAGGTAAGAACATTGTATTTGTGTACTAGTAATGTTGACCTTTCTATTTATTTATCCTCTACAAAAGAGGATACAATATTGTGACATTATAGACTCAAGCACATGAGTGAGAAGGGCATGTAGCTTCTCCACTCAAGAAATTTTTTTCCATTTTTGGAGAAGGTTGATTTAGACTTCAATGAGAATTATTTTTATGGAAAGCGGAAAAAAGTTAGATTTATTAAAGTTTGGAATGAAAAGAAGAGTGAAAATTCATAACTTGTGCATATAGTTGTATGGGAACCAACTCAGTTATCATCTCCTTGTGGATCTTATTATTATGATAGTTTTATTAATGATGCAACTAGGAAACTTGGGATCCATAAAAAGAAGACAGTTCCAAGAACACTGGAAGAAAATGGTGTGTTATAAAGGATGAACATAATAGTCATGGAGCATGTGAGTATGAGATTGCATGTAGGGTTTCCCCTACATTTTTGGGAAAAAAAATTCAATACTATTATTTACTTAATAAATATAGGGCCTTCAGGTACCTTGGATGGTGGAATTCCATAGGAGGCATGGACATGTAAAAAGGTAAATTACTCACTTCTAAATACTTTTGGTTGTGAAGCATTAGTCCATATTAATAGAGGAAAGAGAACAAAGCTTGGGGAAAAATCCAAGAAGTTCACTTTTATTGGATATGGAGTTAACGATTTTGGATATCACTTATGGGATTATGAAAATCACAAAATCATTAGGAGTAGAGATAATGTATTAAATGAGGAGGTCATATCTAAATATAAGTTGCAACAAAAAAATTAGGAAAATGAAAACACAAAATACACATGTCTTGATGAAATCACAAAAAAAAGAAATTCCATAGGTGCCAAAAATTAAAAATTCCCAAAAGCAATAGCTACAATAGGTACTTATACTCCTACAAGTGTTGTTATAATATCAACTAGGTTAAGTAGAACCCTTAAACAACACTCTCCTTCATTATATTATGTATTATTGATCGATTTCATTGAACCAAAAAGATATGAGGAAGCAATGCAGGTAGAAACTAGAAAGAAATGGGAGCAAGGCATGAAAGAAGAGATGAACTCTTTGGTACATAACCATACTTGGGAATTGGTCCCATTTCCTATAGGTAAAAGAGAATTGCAAAATTTTATAGGTTGAAGGAATAATATTGAGTCAAAAAGAGGTACATGGCTAGAATTTTTATAAAGGGGTTCATACAAACGAAGGGTTTTGATGAAATATTTTCTCTGTTAAACACACATGGACAGCAAGAGAGATATGAAAGATAAAACATGCAATACATTTTTTATTAACATGAGATATACATTTATAGTACAATATGTGACTCTTGGGTTTCAGATCCCAAGGTCTCTTGGACTGCTTTGGTCTATTCGGCTTCCACACTAACCCATTTAGGATTAGGTGTCCAACACTCCCCCCCTTAATCCGAAGGGTTATGTATGAGTCCAAGAAGAGAGCTGTAATACAAAATGTGCAAAAAATGCATGGCAGCACTAGGCTGAATGTGCTCTATGAAATGTTGGTATAAAGGGCAGTGGTTTAAGGATGACCACCAACACTGGAACGCTTAGTGCAGTTCCCGGAACTCTTCCAAAACTGGCAAGAAACTGAAGTTTTCTGCTAGAGGAAGTGATCCTATTGTTTTAAAGAGGGAAACCTTCAACCATAAAAGGGAGGTCTCACCCCGCATAAAAGGTAAAACTTCAACCTAAAAAGGGAAGTCTCAACCTGTGATGGTTTAAGGATGACCAACAACTCTGGAATGCTTAATGCAATGCTTGGAACTCTTCCAAAACTGGCAAGAAGCTGGAGTCTTCTGCTAGAGGAAGTGTTCTCAATTGTGTTCCTAGAACTCTTCCAAAACTGGCAAGAAGCTGAAGTCTTCTGCTAGAGGAAGTGTCCCAGATTGCCAACTGAAGGCATGCTCAGGGGCATCTTTGTCTCTGGCTACAACTCTGAAACTGGTGTGGCAGGTTGTGGCTCAGGCTCGCTTGATGTGACTTTGAAGCTTGTAGATGACCATCATTTCCCCCCCTGTCAGATACAAGGTGAGATGATGGAGGAAACTCAACTGCAAGACTGTTCAATATTCTGGAACAAGTTCTGACATGTGTTTGGAATATCTTCTTGGCTGTTGATGCCCATTGCCAAGAAGCGATCCATCCAAGATGAATCTTTGTTCTTGCAGGACGTTTGTTTCTGAAGCATCTGTGTGAAGAATGATTGGTTTTATGACAGTGCTTACATGGTTGAAGATGAAAACAGTGATCTTTCAAATGGCCAACTCGGTCATAGTGTTGGCATTTCACGATCTGTTGTTGTTGTTGTTGTTGTGGAAGAGGGGCAGAATCTGGAACAGCTGAAGGTGAACTGTCATGAGGAGCAGGTGAATTGTCATGAATGAATCCAGCACTCTGAAACTGAATGGGCTTGGCATAGTCTGGAATATGAAAGGACAAGTCCTTGTCATATCCAAGACCAGTTCTGTGCTTGTTGTGGACAAGCTGTTCCCAAGGTCTGATGATGGGCTTAGGAAGTGCAGACTGAGTTTCTGCATCTGCATATACAACTACTGCTTTATTTGAATGAACAGTAACATTATTGACTTGCTGTTTATGGGATTCTATTTCAATCTTCTGAACAGAAACAGGTTCAGAATGATGACTCCACTTTTGTAATTCTTCCTGCTGTAGCTTTGTCTCAAGCTGCAAAACTCTATCTTTTCTTGTGCATTTTGTATACATTTTTGAATGTCAACAATAATGTCTTTATTGATTATGATTGCGTTGTCAGCAGTGGATACGATTAGAGTTCTCAATAACTCTAATATTCTTTCAAGCTTAGCCATTTTTCTACACCGTAAAAAACCTCCAAAATCCCACAGAAAAAATGTCAGCTGCTAAATATCTTCAAGTTACACAAGAAAGCCCTGTAGCTTAATGGGAAAAAACCAACCAGAGATATCTTGAAACTATGAAAATTATACAAATATCACTGAGTCCTTCTATATTTAGTCAACAGTTACCCAAATCCTCTAATATTTTGAAGAAATCCCTCGATTGCTGCAAAACTATCAGCTGCTAAATATCTTCAAGCTACACAAAGAAAATCTTGCAGATTAAAGAAAAACGCAGGGCAAGCGCTGGTGGCTTAATGAGCAGACTATTGCAACTGTGGCACTTTTCATTGCATCCACAACAAATATTTTAGTTCCAAAATATGGCGGCAAGATTATTGATATTGTCAGTAGAGATTTAAGAACGGAAGAAGAGAAAGCAGATGCTTTTAATACCATCAAAAACACTCTTGTGGAAATTCTTCTTATAATCTTAATTGGTTCATTTGCTACTGCACTGCGTGGATGGTGGTTTGCATCATCAAGTGAGCGTGTTGTTGCTCGACTGAGAAAAGATTTATTTCGACATCTTATTAACCAAGAGATCACATTCTTTGATGTCACACGAACTGGGGAACTTCTTAGTCGTCTTTCAGAAGATACAAATTATTAAAAATGCAGCAACGATGAATCTCTCAGAGGCTCTCCGCAATCTCACAACTGCATTGATAGGCCTTGGCTTTATGTTTCAAAAATATAACTGAACCATCCATTAAACTGCTGCAACAACGATATACTATGATTGTGCCATATCAGAGAGCGAGTAACTTGTCAAAAAACAAGTGTCGTAAAACTGACTATCAAACCAAGAGTAATGAGGGCTATCATGAAGCAATATTCTCCTGGCTTGACCAGATTCAAGGCTTTCGGAATAATTAAAGCAAATTTTAAGCTCCAGCCCCCAGATTATTGAACACGATTAACCAAATATTAAAAGCCTTGTAAATGCCCGCATCAACATTTGAGGATAGCCAGCAGTGATGATGCACATTGATCGCGGATTGAAGGCCTTTCTGGGTACCGAAATCACATTTGAAGACCAATCACAATTACAGTCTAAATTCTTAACAATTTCATGGACCTTTACAGTACCAAAATCAGACCCTAAGGGCTCTGACAATGTAAATACTTGATCAGAGATTGAAGTCCTTGGTGGGCTCCAGTATTGTAGCAATAATGCTACAACTCCTGGAGCTTCCTTCTCTAATTTTATCAACCCGGTAGTTCGTAACAAACTTGGAAGCGACGGTGCTGTATGCACAAGTACTAGCTCTTGTCGCAGCTGTCACTTGGTCAGCTGGCACAAGTCCGCTAGGGCTCAAGCCAACTTCGATATGTTCTCAGAAGAAGCTTTTTAAGTGATGAACGAAAGCTATCTTAAAGGAAATTAACCTACTTTGCAAGAATGAACTGAAAACCAACAAAACATGGAAACCCTAGTGAACCCTAATTTGACCAGCTTAATCCTTACAATGCAATGGTGGGAATGCAACTTCTAAAAATGATGTCATTACTTCTAGTGAGATGAGATGCATGAGTCTAAACTACTTTCATCTGAAGAGAACATGTTTTTGTATTTTTGCTCAAGTGGTTGGAGTTATTATGACTGTGCTTCTTACTGGGTCTTGACTGTGCAGGGGTAGTTCGAGGGGAGGAAGGCTTGGAAAAGGTCAGGAGGACTCTGAGAGGGTCCAGAGGATCCCTAACATCATTCCACAGAAGTTCACAACCTTCGGATGCCTAGCAACCGTGTTTGCAAGCTTCTACAGGATGTCTGCAGGGGATCCTACAGGAAGCTCGGGATTTCTACAGGAAGTCTGCTAACTTCTACAGGATGTTCTGCAATCGGAGTTTTGGGTGATGGAGGAGTGAATGAGCTGTATGGGTGGATGGGTAGGATGAGAGGGGAGCTTGTGATGGCTTATGGACAGAGAGATGAGATGGAGAGGGGGTGTGTAAAGCTGGTTGGTTGATAGGAGGGTAGAGGCAATGGAAGGCCGAAAAGATAAAACAACGTGGATAATAGAAGAGTTGGTGGGCAAATGATCGAGCTGGGAGGTAAGGAGATGGCTTAGGCACGGTTGAGAAGGATAAGGAAGTGATAGAGTGGTGCTGCGCAGTGTAAATGAAACAAATCACCTTTGTCTTGCACAAAACCGAGAATTCATCAACCTATTCTAACTGTTTTATTAAAAACCAAAGAACAGCAATGTAAGTTAAGAGAGAAATCGTGCATGGTGTTGAAACAAAGAGTTATTGCTCAAGATCTAAATGCATGGACACTTCTACAACTGAAATTATTGCGTTAAAGCTTGCATAAACATATAAAACAATGTTTTTGGTGGTTGGCACGGTCTGCACTCCCAATCTCTAAACAGAGGTGGTAGTGAGTGTACAATCAACCTTTTCTTGGAACTCTGATGAATCCTAATCCTCCTACTCTAATCTAAACTGCTGAAAGCACTTTATCCATAAAACTAACCTACTTAACCACATCAAGAAATTCGAATCAGCAAACAGTGTTTCCCAAGTGCATGTAAAGGACAAGAAATATGATGCTGAAGAAAAGACAAGTAACAATACAAAGAAAGGAGGCCTATTGCTCTCAGGTTGGGCTCAAACCTGAGAGCTATAGCTCCTCTAAGAACTCAGAATTGAACTCAAATCTGCCTGCCTTTTATTAAAAGATCATAATCATAAGTCTGACAACATGCCAAAAATGGCTTACAAAGAGCAAAACAGAGCTATAGCTCGTGATCCAAAATATGCAACAAAGGTTCAAAAGTCTTTTTTCGAAGGCTACAGCCTCAATATTTATACATTATGAGGGCCAAGCTGGCCTCCTAAATTAGTGGGGCTTGGCTGTCCAACTAAAAGTAAACTGTTGTTCTTGTAGAATCCGTTGGCTGCCTTCTAGCTCGGTGGTGATAGCTGTTGGGGCTCGGAGTTGGGGTGGAGATCACGAGGAAGGTCATTCAAGGCTGTGGACAACCTTCCTACAAACCCGCAATGCCACCTTGGCTGTCTCCTTGCCTCCATCTGCATGGTTTTGCTCCATTTAATGTCAAAAAGACCTGAAATAAACATGTATTAGCCACATAGGCATAATGGCTGCCCTCCTTCCTACAAATAACATGAATATACTAAGAAATGATGCATAAGTGATAAAAAATGAAGGGTTGAGCAAGGTAAGTAGGCCAAATGAGCCCAAAATGTTACCAAAATTTGGGGCTCATCATCACCCCCCAGCTAAAATATTTGCTCATCCTTGAGCAACTAGTCCAACTCTTCATCCTTCATTGCCTTTATTGCCACCCTTACATCCCAAGCCTCTGTAGTAGTGTCCTCCTTGCTGATATGAAACCCAGCCTTTCTGTTCACCTCTTCCCACTGTTCATTATCATCCTTCTCTATGCTGCCTTCCATTAATCCTAGCAGCAGTGGTGGGCTTAGTTTTAGGCCAATCCAGCTGGCCTAGAGGTTTTGCATGGATTTCTTATAGAGGGCCACCCGTGCTAGTGCTTCTCTCACCCGAGTTGGGGTATGATATTCTCTATTTTTCAGACTGTGGGCCAAGGTATTCCATCTGCGGTCGCAAGCTTGGACAGCGTTGTCTCCTAACAGTCTCTCCATGTCCTCAAAATGCGCTATGGCTTGGGCCTGCTGATCCATATATCTCAATGAAGCTTGAGGGTCAGTGGACAAGTGTTAGTGTGCCGAGATTAGTGCAACTGGATCCCCTGGTTCTGGTCTAATTAGCAATGGCTCATTCAGTTCCCGGTTCATGACCGCTTTGGCTTCTGCTGCTCTTTTGTCCTCATGGTTCAACCATGAGGCAAATGCCATTAATTGCATATCTCCCAAGGTCGTATTGGGATCCCATGAAACTACATTAGGCAGGGCCAAATTATGGAGGTAGAACTCCGCTAATTTGGCCTTATCCTCCGATGAACTAGTACTTCATACTTCAGTGAATTGCTGCGGGTCTTGGAGCTGAGAGATACCTCTTTGCACCAAGGTATTGATTTGAAACTGTAGCCATTGGTCTTTCAAGTAGAGGCCATAGGATTTGGCCAGCGGTCTGCATTGTATAGCATCCATGGCCCAACTGGCCATGCAGGCCAATTGTGCCTCTTTCTGCTGCAGCTGTTGTCTGAGAGCTTGCACCTCAATTTGTGCTTGCTGTTCTGCTTCCTGTAGATGTGTGGTTGGCTCCCCAAGACCGGTGTGCAGTTCCTTTTTGCCTTGTTGTTCTGTTGTGGTGTCATTGGAGGGTGTAGCTGTCCCTGTCCTCAGCTCCTGTAGCTGCAATCTCAGCTTTTGGTTTTCTTCCTATAGGAACACTCGTTGGCAATTTACCACGTGTTTAGCCATGGATAATTCACTTTTGGCCTCCTTGAGCTACTCCTGCAAGGGACCTATGTCTGCCACACCCTTTGACTTGGCTATTTTCATCCACGTGTGTGTACGGACTCTTTCTTCCTCCAATGCAAAAAACAGTGGCACAGTAAATTTCTGAGGTATAATTTTGCCAGCCTCTAAAAAGTTGTAATATGAACTCAGACTTGGCTGAGGGCTGGGCTCTGGTATCTGCTCTTTCTCCACTTCTTTTGGTGGCTCTACTTTGCCCTCCCTCGGTGGTGATGAGGGTGCTTCTCCTTCCATTCTCTCAGTTTCTTTAAGCCTGGCTAAGGTTTCCTGTAGAGCATCCTCAGCATCCTGTAGCCGAGCTTTTGTAGTCAATTGGTCTAACCTTTCTTTCCAAGTAGTTTTCTTCGGGCTCCCCCTCTCATAGGTGACTGATATCCTCGAGGGGGACCTCTCCTTGGGCGAAGTAGGGGCATCTTCGATAATGATTGGGCTGCTGGATGGAGGATGTGGCTTGCCTGTCTTTATTCTTACACTTCTTCTAGCTTTAAAATATAGAGGGGTCTCCCTCTTTCTCTTCTCCTTAGGCTTAGGAGGTGTGCTGAGGGCGGCCAGCACAGCTGCTGCTTCCCTTGCAAGAATGTCAGCTTTCTTCTCCTTGGGTTTCGCTTTTTCAGGGCTTCCTGTAGAAGACCCTGTTTTAGTTAATTTCGGGCTTCCTGTAGAAGACCCTTTTTCAGTTAATTTCGGGCTTCCTGTAGAAGCCGGTTTCGGTTTTCCTGTAGAAACAGGTGTCGCCGCTTTGGTTTGTTTTTCTGCATGAGTTTTACTTTTTGACTTGGTTGCGGTTGCTGTCGAGGCACTTTTGCTGATGTGGACCTTCTCAACCTTGTCCACTTGGCTTTGCAATCTTTTCTCTCTTGCCGTCAAAATGGGTGTGTCATCCTTCTCTTTGGCACCCTTTTTCTCTTGTTTCTTCTCTTTCTTTTTCTTCTGCTCTGTGGTCGTGGTCTTCTGGCCTTTTTCTTTCTTCCCTGCGGGCACTGACTCTTTCTCCTCACTGCTAGATGAACCGAGCTCTTCAGTCAGCATCTTTATATCACCATCCTTGGTCAAATTTCTGAAGGCTTCCCATGAGAGAGGAACCTTGTATGTGTGGAGCGCATCCTCCACGAGGAGTTTGATGAGTCCATGGTGGGCTACCTGGTCCGGTGTGCCTTCTTTCAACTTGGTGGCACACTCAATCAGAGACTGTAGTAGAAAGTAGGGGAGACTGAGTTTGTTTTCTACAGGTAGGTCCATCTGGTGCTTTAATTCCGTGAGTAACCGAAAATTGTACCCATAGACAATACTAAAACGACCTTCGCAGGTGATGTACTTCATAATCTGCAGGCTAACTTCACTCCACAGTGGCAGTAAACTGGTTCTACGAACCCCATTTTTATCTTCTGAGAATTCCTCCTCTGGTGGAAAGAAGTCTTTCTTAGCCTGTTGGCCCAATTTTCTTTCTTCTTTATCCCATGGTAATCCCATTGGGAGCTCAGTAACTCGGCTGATGAATTGTGGGGTGAGTCTGAGACTCAAACCCCTGAAGTTAACGGTGGCCAATGTTTTGGATTTCGGCCTCAGAGCTTGCAAAAACTCTTCTGCCACCTCGTTGTCATAGCCCTGCAATTTGTCACAGAATGATATCCATTGCGCTCGCGTGAAGAGCTCCACCACCTCAGGATTTTCTCTTAGCTTTGTGGAGTCGGTTGGTTCCCTTCTGATGAACCCACCCGGCATGGTGAAAAACTGCTGCGTTAGCTGGAGGTGGCGAATGCGGAAGAAAATTGGCCTACTGGGACAGAGCGTAGAATTACACCTCTGTCATGCATACAATTCACGAAGCTTATCCCCCGAGGACCTTAACACAGCTTAATTATACTGACATCCTGTAGGACGACAATTCATGCGACGGCAGACAATATTTGCAAAATTTTTCTACGACCAGACTGTAGACGTCGATTCTGCCACCCTCAAAACCAATTGCATGGAGAGTTCAGGCTTACCTTTTGAATCCGCCACCTTTTGACGTGAGGACCCAATTTCCTGTAGAAACAGCTTTCCTGTAGAAGCAGCGCACGAATTCTGGAGGATACTGCAGTGGGTCTGCGCTCTCTGTGCTGCTTAACAGGCGTTCGAACGGCCAAAGACTTGGAGTGTCGAGCTACAGAGGGATCCGGATGATCACTCGAGTTTCAAACGGTGAATGATAAATGCGTGGGGTGGCAATCTAGCCGATTAGATTTGAATTCGGCGGAATCCGTGGCGCGGGGGTGAGCTGTCCCTGCCGGACCGTTAGACGACGTCACTCCATCATTCGTCTGCAAGTTCCCTTACTGCCGCATCATTCCCCGCAGATCCGCCGCCGTCACTTCTGTTAAAACTCGTTTCTCTGCGACTGGATGGCTCTCACGTGTGCACTGCCCGTTCCTTTTTCCACGGCCACCATTCCACACATCCGACTAGACCAGCTGACTGGTCGACGTGGCCAGTCGATTGGCCATACAACCGCTCAACCCATTCACTTCACACTTTGCAAACATTTTCAAAGTAAAATTCATGCAATTCGACGGAAGAAAGGGTCGAGGCACTTACCTGTGCGGCCGCAACACGATGTTCCAGGCTCTTGGACGATGATGAGTCGATTTGTTTGCTGCTGCTTGATTGCACAGGTTCGGAGGTTCATATTCACAGGCCGCCGACGATGAATCTTATGATGCGGCTGCATGTGCCTGCGTTTTCATTGCATGTGGCAAGCGCTTTGAATGGTGTACACTCTAGCGGGCTTAACTGTTACGGGACTCCTGCAGGATGTCCTGTAGCAGTTTTTCCTCCTCGGGTGCATGCTGCACGACGAAGGCAGTGGCCTCACGATCACGCTCACAGAGCTCATGGATGGCTGGGATGGATATGGTATGACATCTCAGCGTTTTTTCATTTTCAAAAATTGCTTTCTCTTGATACTCAATGATCTGCTTTGATGGTGCAGGTATCTTCATTGCATGTCGACAGGGGTAGTAGAAAGAGGTGACAACAGTGTGTAAGGGTGAAAATAGTAGCTTGCATGCGTCCAAACCGATCCTTGGTCGTTAGATCTCCTCATACAATGAATTCTGGGCCGTCCAGAACTTCTACAGGAAGGTTCCTGTAGAAATACAGAACTTCCTGTAGAAAGTTTGCACCTTCCTGTAGAAGACTTAAGCTGTGATGAAATCGTGCCCATACCTTGGAGAAGATGAGTATTCTTGGAGGAGGCGCTGGTGAGGTCTCCTGGCAGCATAATAAGGATCCTTGACTTTGAGTTGAGAGACCTCCTCTCCTTCATAGAACACCTGCAACCTGCATGCATTTCCACATTATAAACTTGTTGTCCCTGTCTTCTTTTGCTTATTGTTTTTTTTCTTTTTTTTCTCTTTCCTCTTTTTTTTTTTTTTTTTTTTTGAAAGATAACAGGGGCGCCTCAATGAGGTTTTCACCCTTGCCATCTGCCTTAAGCGCCTCAGAGAGGTTTTCACTCAAGGATCTTTTTTCAAATCTCTTTTTTTTTTTTTTTGAAAGACAATAGGGGCACCTCAATGAGGTTTTCACCCCTACCACCTGCCTTGGGAGCCTCAGAAAGGTTTTCACCCAAGGATCTTTATTACCTTTTTTTTTTTTTTTTTTTTTAGATCTTTCAGGGTATGCCCAAAGCAGAGGCAGAACCCTTCTCTATGACCAACACTGACTTCTCCACAGTTTTGATGAATTCTTGTCTTGAGAGAGGTTTCCTGTAGATCTTCAGTCGATGCCCATTGACAAGCATGGGGATGGCCTCCTCATCAATTGTCCGAATAAGAAAAGATCCATTGTCATGACATTTTTCCACTGCATATGGTCCCAGCCATCTGGTTCTCAGCTTCCCCTTGAAATCTTTGTGCTTGGAGTCATACAACAGTGCCCAATCTCCTGGCTGGAATTGCTTGTCATTGAGGTGTTGGTCATGCCACACCTTTCTCTGAAGTTGAACCACTTCTGAGTGAAGGAGGGCTTGCATCCGGTGCTCTTCCAGTCCATTCAGCTGCAATAACCTTTCTTGTTGTGCATGGCTGAGATCTAGGTCTAGCTGAGCTGCCATCCTCAAAGTGTTGTATTCAAATTCAATGGACAACAAAGCTTTCTTCCCATAGACCAGCTCATAAGGTGTGAAGCCGGTGGTGGTCTTCCAGGTGGTGTTGTAAGCCCATGTGGCCTCAACCAGGCGATCTGCCCAATCTTTCCTACTGCTGCTCACCACCTTAGTCAAAATCCCTTCCAATGCTCTGTTGGTGACTTCCACTTGCCCATTTGCCTGTGGATTATAGGGGGTGGAAGTCCTATGCTTGATTTTGTGATGAGCTAGTAGGTCTTCAATTAAGTTGGATGTGAACTGGCTTCCTTGATCGGTGACCAGCTCTCTTGGGTAGCCAAATTTGTAGAAGATGTTTTCTCTTAAGAACTCGACCACCTTTTCTTCTGTTGCTGCTTTGATTGCCTTAGTTTCTGCCCACTTTGTCAGGTAGTCAGTGCACACAATGATGTAAGACCTTTGCCTCGAAGGAGGGTTGATTGGACCCACAAAGTCCATACCCCACTTCTCAAATGGCTCAAGAGTCACTTGAGGTTGGAGAGGCATCTCATCCCTTTGAGTCGGTTTCCCCATTCTTTGGCATCGGTCACATTGGCTGATATACCTTCTGACATCTTGATGAAGTGTGGGCCAATAGTAGCCTGCCTGCAGGATTTTGAAGGCAGTCCTCTTTGCTGCAAAATGTCCTCCACAAGGCCCATCGTGACAGGTGAGAAGGATATCAAAGACTTCCTCCTCCCTTACACAACGCCTTAAGATCTGATCAGGGCCAAGCTTGAACAGGTTGCCCCCGATCCAAGTAAATGAGGCACTTTTTCTGATGATTCTGCTCTTCTCTCTTGAAGATAGGTGCGGAGGGAACTGTGCTGAAACAAGGTAGTTTGCTATATCAGCAAACCATGGAGAGAGTACTGAGATAGCAAACAGATGTTCATCGGGCATCTGGTCATCCACTGTTCCATCCTCATTTGCAGACAAATCCAATCTAGATAAAAAGTCAGCAACAACATTTTCTTTACCTAGTTTGTCAACAATGGTCAAATCAAACTGCTGCAACAAAAGTAACCATCTAATAATACGAGCATTCACATCTGGTTTATTCATTAAATATCTAATTGCAGCATGATCCATATGTACAAAGGTTTGATAGCCAGTGATATAATGTCGGAACTTGTTCAGTGCATGGACCACAGCCAAGAATTCTTTCTCGGTTACAGTGTAATTCAGTTCAGCTTTGGATAAGTTTTTGCTAACAAAGTAAATGGCATATGGAAGTTTTTGTTCAACTTGTCCTAAAGCTGCCCCTATGGCTTTGTTCGAGGCATCAGTGTGGATGTGGAAAGGTAGGGCCCAGTTTGGACCTCTCAAGATTGGGGCCGACACCAACTTGTCCTTTAATTCATTCAAAGCCCTCTGACAATCGTCAGTCCATTTAAACTCCACATCTTTTGCCAACAGGCCAAACAATGGTGAGGCTAGCTTGCTGAAGTCTTTAATGAATCTCCTGTAATACCCTGCTAATCCTAAGAAACTCTGAACATCCCTTACCTTTTGGGGAGGTGGAACCCTCTTGATGAGAGCAATTTTGTTAGGATCCACTTGTAACCCTTGGCAAGAAATGGTATGGCCTAGCACGGTCCCTTCAGTCATTAAGAATTCACATTTTTCAGGACTAAGGGACAGGTTCATCTCAATGCATTTGGTTAGGACTTTTCCCAGATTGGACAATGCTTCCTGGAAGTTGGACCCATAAGGAGTGAAGTCATCCATATAGATTTCCACCGCATCATGGACCAGCTTCGAGAAGATGCTCAAGACAGCTCTCTGGAAGGTAGCAGGAGCATTGCATAGCCCAAAGGGAAGAACTCGGTAGGCAAAGGTACCCCAAGGACAAGTGAAGGTGGTCTTATCTTGGTCTTCCGGGCTGATTTGGATTTGGTTGTACCCGCTAAACCCATCTAGGAAAGAGAAGAACTTCTTTCTTGCCAGTCCATCCAACACTTGATCTATGAAAGGTAGAGGGAAATGGTCTTTCTTGGTAGCTTTGATCAGTTCTCGGTAGTCCACACAGATTCTCCACTTCCCATTTTTCTTGGGAACCAATACCAGAGGGGACACCCATTCACTATCTGAGATGGGGTAAATGAATCCGGCATCCAACAGTTTTTGCAATTCTTCCTTGACAATGTCCTTAAGGGCTGGATTCATTCTCCTCTGGGGTTGCCTAACCAGTTTACAATCCTCTTTGATGTATATGTGATGGGTACAGACCGAAGGATGGACTCCTTTCATCTCCTTATAGCTCCAAGCAAAAGCATCTAGATGATTGGCCAACAGGCTACACAGCTCCTTTTCCTGGGAAGGAGATAGGGAGGAGCTGATCTTTAACGTTCTCTCAAGGCCGAACTCCACATTCTTGACCCTGGGAGTGACAAGGTTGGCTACACAAAGGTCCACTAAGGTGCTGGCTGGGCATCCTCCACCAATTTCTCTAAGGATAGTGCACTGGGAGGTGGATTCTGGATCAAGGTCTCAATCAAGTCATCCTCGGTTGGGGGGTCTCTTCTAGTGGTGTCTAGGGTGCACGAAGGTGCTGAGTACACCTCATCCTCTTCTCCTTCCTCCAACCAAAGTGGTAGGTCATGCTCTAAGGAGGGTTGGGCAGGAGGGTATAGGACTAGCTGCTTGGACATAGGACCATTTTTGATGGTCATGTTTCCTGCACGGCAACTTATGTAAGCATCTGCAGTGGCTAACCAAGGCCTTCCCAAAATAAGAGGATATCCAGTAAGCTTTGCCTTTGGTTGCAGAACCAAGAAATCTGCAGGGTATTCCCAAGAGTCGACAGAGACCAAGACATCCTCCACAATCCCTTCGGGAGTCACGGTGGAGGGGTTTGGCTAGTTGCAGGACTGTCGAGGTCTTCCTCAAGGAACCCTGAAGATTGAGTTTGAGCATGGTATCCCTGGTCATCACATTAATGGCAGCCCCCAGATCAATCAAGGTGTGCGGTATGATGGTGCCATTGATGTGGACATCTACTACAGGACTCCCAGGATCTAGATACTTTGGGCAGATGACTTGTCCTAACATAAGATCAGACAGTTGTCCTAAGACATTGATGGTTGAAGCATCTCTCTTTCGCCTGCCTGGGTGTTTGAAACACTTTTCCTTAACCAGTTTGTTGTATATTGGCACATCCTTGATGGCTTGGAGAAGTGGTATTTTCACACACAACTGCTTGAGCTCTCCCAGAAGCTCATCCTCCTCTGGGTTGGGTTGTGTGGTGGCTGTTAGTCTCTCAGGAAAGGGTGGAATAGCCTTTGGTTCACTTTCCTGTTTGTCTTCCTCGTCCTCTGGGGGAGGAGGTTGGCGATCCGGAAGAGTCTTTCCAGATCGAAGATTGATCTCCTGGATCTCCACAGCATAGGTAGGGCATGATGTTTCCCCAGTGTATACCTGCTGGGCCTGTCTATTGTTGGGGTTCGGGTTCGGTTGAGCAGGCATTTGAGGTTGCCTTGGAGGATCAGGAGGTAATGGTTGAGGTTGAACTGGTGGTAGAGGCAAAATGGCGGGAGGAGTGTTGTACTGGGGCCTCCACCCCGACTGAGGTGCATTCCACTGAGGCTGTGGCTGGGCATGTGAGTGATATGAATGAGTAGTGGGCTGAGTAGGGTACTGAGGTGGATAAGACCATGGAGGAGGCATAGACCAGGAAGGATGAGCAGGGGGACCCCAGGAAGGCATAGGAGTAGATTGGTTGGGGCTGTAATAAGCTTGGGGTGCCCCTTGCATCCCCTGCTGGTAAGGTCTAGGTCCTTGTGGCCTCCTTTGGTTGAGGAAATAGAGAGGTTCAGTGGGGGCTTCTGTCCCTTGGTACATGGCTTTAAGCCCAGGTAAGGTTGGACATTGATTTGTGGGGTGGTCCTCCTCACAAACAAAACACACTTCAACCGAATGCAATGGGCACTCGTTCTTAGGGTGTCTCCTTGTACATCTAGGGCAGAAGATAGCCAAGGCCCTCTCAGCTTCTTCCTTCTTCTGCTGGATCCTGAATGTGTCAAGTTGCATGGCAATGGTCTGTCTCACCTCACTCTTGAGGTCTTCTAATTGATTTGCAAACTCATGTTTGGAGAAAGGAATACCAGCTGAGAGGAGGTTTCCTCTACCTCGTTTCCGGGCTGCCCTAGAGTGGTTTCTAAACACAGTCTTGATGTCCTCATAAGGCAGTTGGTAAATATCTCCTCCAGCTAACATGTGAAGGGTATCTAAGAGGTCTTCAGGGACTCCTCGGAGCAGGACCAACTTGAGGGATTCAGGGTCAAGTGTGCACCTGGCCCGTTTATAGCTAAGTTGGAACCTTTCCTCATAATCCTCTAAGGACTCATCATTTCCCATGGTCATCCGAAAGATTTCTCCCTTGGTTTCCTTGGACCTACAGTAGTCCCGATACTTGGTATTGAAAGCTTGCTGCATCTGAGCCCAAGTGGTGATACTATTCCCAGGTAAGCCCATGAACCAGCATAATGCTGCATCCTTAAGAGTTGAAGGGAAGAGTTTCAGCTTCTGCTCATCTTCAGTATAGTCATAGGTTCAACAAAGGACAACAAACTCAAACAGGAAGGTATCAGGATCTTCAGTAGTCAGTCCATGGAAGTGAGGTAAAGCGGAGGGGCTAACGTTCTTCATTTTCATGTCTCCATTGGTTTCTCGGATGGGGAAGGCACCTTCTATTCTCTCATCTTCTCCTCTATTGTCAGCCATAGCTTCAGATGGGATGGTCTCTAATTCTTCTTCTGCTATAGGATCTTCGTATATCTCAGGAGGTTCACCTATAGGTTCTTCTGGATCACTGTCACCGAAGAAGAGAGAAGGGTGACTCAGTGATGTGGTGGGGGTGTTGGGTAAGAATTTGCCTGTTTTATCTTGATTCCTACGAGGCATGAAATGGAAAGACTTTTTTGATTGCTTTTGTTTTTTTTCTTTTGGTACCTGCAAAACTGAAACAGGTTGATCTACAACTAACTATCTTGCTAAAATAAAAATGAAGAATTGAAATGAAAGCAGGAAAGAACTAATCTACTTTGCTCAAATGGAATTGCAGGAATGGAAATGCTAGTCTACGCTTGCAGAATTGAAATGCTAATCTACGCTTGCAAAATTGAAATTGCGGAATTGAAATGCTAATCTATGAAAGCAGGAAATGTCTATGCTACTTTTGCAGAATGGTAATGAAATAAAATACTTGGCAGAAGGCGAGAGTAGGAAAATAGAAGAAAAGCAACAATTACTAATACTCTGATGCTTCCCCGGCAACGGCGCCAAAAAGATGGTGGGCTCCAGTATTGTAGCAATAATGGTACAACTCCTGGAGCTTCCTTCTCTAATTTTATCAAACCGGTAGTTCGTAACAAACTTGGAAGCGACGGTGCTGTATGCACAAGTACTAGCTCTTGTCGCAGCTGTCACTTGGTCAGCTGGCACAAGTCCGCTAGGGCTCAAGACAACTTCGATATGTTCTCAGAAGAAGCTTTTTAAGTGATGAACGAAAGCTATCTTAAAGGAAATTAACCTACTTTGCAAGAATGAACTGAAAACCAACAAAACATGGAAACCCTAGTAAACCCTAATTTGACCAGCTTAATCCTTACAATGCAATGGTGGGAATGCAACTTCTAAAAATGATGTCATTACTTCTAGTGAGATGAGATGCATGAGTCTAAACTACTTTCATCTGAAGAGAACATGTTTTTGTATTTTTGCTCAAGTGGTTGGAGTTATTATGACTGTGCTTCTTACTGGGTCTTGACTGTGCAGGGGTAGTTCGAGGGGAGGAAGGCTTGGAAAAGGTCAGGAGGACTCTGAGAGGGTCCAGAGGATCCCTAACATCATTCCACAGAAGTTCACAACCTTCGGATGCCTAGCAACCGTGTTTGCAAGCTTCTACAGGATGTCTGCAAGGGATCCTACAGGAAGCTCGGGATTTCTACAGGAAGTCTGCTAACTTCTACAGGATGTTCTGCAATCGGAGTTTTGGGTGATGGAGGAGTGAATGAGCTGTATGGGTGGATGGGTAGGATGAGAGGGGAGCTAGTGATGGCTTATGGACAGAGAGATGAGATGGAGAGGGGGTGTGTAAAGCTGGTTGGTTGATAGGAGGGTAGAGGCAATGGAAGGCCGAAAAGATAAAACAACGTGGATAATAGAAGAGTTGGTGGGCAAATGATCGAGCTGGGAGGTAAGGAGATGGCTTAGGCACGGCTGAGAAGGATAAGGAAGTGATAGAGTGGTGTTGCGCAGTGTAAATGAAACAAATCACCTCTGTCTTGCACAAAACCGAGAATTCATCAACCTATTCTAACTGTTTTATTAAAAACCAAAGAACAGCAATGTAAGTTAAGAGAGAAATCGTGCATGGTGTTGAAACAAAGAGTTATTTCTCAAGATCTAAATGCATGGACACTTCTACAACTGAAATTATTGCGTTAAAGCTTGCATGAACATATAAAACAGTGATTTTGGTGGTTGGCACGGTCTGCACTCCCAATCTCTAAACAGAGGTGGTAGTGAGTGTACAATCAACCTTTTCTTGGAACTCTGATGAATCCTAATCCTCCTACTCTAATCTAAACTGCTGAAAGCACTTTATCCATGAAACTAACCTACTTAACCACATCAAGAAATTCGAATCAGCAAACTGTGTTTCCCAAGTGCATGTAAAGGACAAGAAATATGATGCTGAAGAAAAGACAAGTAACAATACAAAGAAAGGATGCCTATTGCTCTCAGGTTGGGCCCAAACCTGAGAGCTATAGCTCCTCTAAGAACTCAGAATTGAACTCAAATCTGCCTGCCTTTTATTAAAAGATCATAATCATAAGTCTGACAACATGCCAAAAATGGCTTACAAAGAGAAAAACAGAGCTATAGCTCGTGATCCAAAATCTGCAACAAAGGTTCAAAAGTCTTTTTTCGAAGGCTACAACCTCAATATTTATACATTATGAGGGCCAAGCTGGCCTCCTAAATTAGTGGGGCTTGGCTGTCCAACTAAAAGTAAACTGCTGTTCCTGTAGAATCCGTTGGCTGCCTTCTAGCTCGGTGGTGATAGCTCTTGGGGCTCGAAGTTAGGGTGGAGATCACGAGGAAGGTCATTCAAGGCTATGGACAACCTTCCTACAAACCCGCAATGCCACCTTGGCTGTCTCCTTGCCTCCATCTGCGTGGTTTTGCTCCATTTAATGTCAAAAAGACCTGTAATAAACATGTATTAGCCACATAGGCATAATGACTGCCCTCCTTCCTACAAATAACATGAATATACTAAGAAATGATGCATAAGTGATAAAAAATGAAGGGTTGAGCAAGGTAAGTAGGCCAAATGAGCCCAAAATGTTACCAAAATTTGGGGCTCATCAGTCCTTTTAATTACGAAAACAAAATATTCGGGATGCCCAAAAAGATTCAAGTTCTTCCAACTTAACAATATGTGATTTCTGGGGATTGAACACTGCACAAACTGATTTCAGATGTACAACAACATCGAATAATGTCTGGAATAATTCTTATGTATAATGATAACTCAGTAGATCAAATTGTGGTACGCATTAATGAACCATATTACTCCTCGATCACAAAGCCCACGCCATCTTTCTCGCTAAAGAAATGCGTTGTGTGATCCACCTCCTGTGGGACGGGGATACACCTCAGGATCCATGGATATTCCCTGAGCAGTCACGTACTTGTGAAATAGAGCTTGCGGTCCGATGGCCTCCGGGTTCTGTGGCCTAAGAACAATGCTGTGAGTCTTTAATCCAGATATCGTCAACAGACCCGAAATCACTTCATTTTTAGAAGAATAGCTCACCGAGGAGCTTCAACAGAGCTTAGGTCCAAACTGAATCACCCGCCCATTGTCAGGCTTCCAGAGATACCATATGCGCTAGATCTTCAACCACGAAACAACAAATCTTGTGCACATTGTACACGGCACTATGAAAGGTTCGTACCACATCGATTCTGTCAAATAACTGAATGGCCCCGTCTCCACATAACAAACGTTCTTCTATACTGTCTCCAGAAGGTCCGGTTCAGGAATCAAACACCCTCTGGGGAAAAATTACAGAAGGTTTATTACTCATTGGTTTATGTAGCATGCGAATTATATACCATTCAGGTGCAACGCATATACCAAAGCATTCAATAAAACTGTTGATATTCCACAACGTATAACATTTCAATAAGCGCACAGCAGTTCATATTCCATTCAATGTTCAATAAACCATTCAATGAACCAAACGATGATTCCACTGGACAACGTTACGCATACCATTCAATATCGAACCATAACGCATTCAACAGGAGCAGTTCAGGCATTCAAACCAGGCAGTCAGAGAGCGCAGAGATACCATGTCAGAGGAATATCAGACAGAGAGCGTAGGGATGGCAGATAGAGGTCAGGTAACATTTATCTAACAAACCAGGACGTGTCGGAGTGCTCAAGTAATGTTCAACTAATACAGAATTTCATAATGGAAATGCTGGATGTGTAGGAGTGCTCAGGTAACGTTCAATCATATATAGGCTGAGGAGGCGGTATAGGTCGGGCGTTAACCAAACAGCTCAAGTCATAAAAATTTCGACATTTCACACTCAATCATGCCATTCTCGCAGCAATGCACGCAGTCTAATGCGCTCAGCTTCAATGTTTTAGGTTGACAGGGGCGTTAGGTAGTCAGGAAAGTTAAACCCTAAGGAAGAAAACAGGCCACACATCATGGCTCTGATACCATGTTAAACACACATGGACAGCAAGAGAGATATGAAAGATAAAACATGCAATACATTTTTTATTAACATGAGATATACATTTATAGTACAATATGTGACTCTTGGGTTTCAGATCCCAAGGTCTCTTGGACTGCTTTGGTCCATTCGGCTTCCACACTAACCCATTTAGGATTAGGTGTCCAACATTCTCCTATTGTAAAAATGACTTCAGTTAAAACTATTTTAAGTTTAATGGTAGTAGAAGATTTGCATCTCAAGAAGTTAGATGTAAACACAAATTTTCTCCATCGTGACTTTGATGAATTGATTATATGCAACATCCATAGGGATATGAGGTCAAAGGGAAGGAAAAATTCATTTGCAGACTAAAGAAGAGCTTGCATGCTTTAAATCAAGCTCCAAGGTAGTGGTATTTGAATTTTGACAAGTTTATGACATCACAAGGTTATAATGGATACCAATCTAACCATTGTGTTTAATTTAAGAGAATATATAGTGAAAGTTATATTAACTTTTTATTGTATGTCAATTGTTGGGAATCACGATTGTCGTTAGACCAAAACCCGCAGGTCTTAGTCAACGATCTCATCACTAGAGATAAGGATCCATGAGAGGAAGTTAGTCCATGTCATGAAACACATGAGGAGCGTAGGTTTATCTAATGTCCAACAATCTCCCCCCAACGCAAGTCGGGTGTGTATCAAACTTGTGGCCTACGCTCTGATACCACTTGTTGGGAAAAGCACTGAGAAGGGGGGGGTGAATCAATATCTTCAAATCAATAACTTTTTACATTTCATATTCAGATTTCTATACATGACTTTACTGGAAGGAACCTGCGTGTGTATGCGATTGTTCTTAAGACTATTAGCATATATCCATTGAACTTATGATTCAATTAATTCATCATATGTTTGTATTCAACCAGTACATCAGTACTTTATTAAACATTAGATAAACGGTAACCATGTGCTTTAAAAATAAACCATCACACATAAGCAACACACATGAACACCAAGATTTAAGGTGGAAACCCAATTCGAGATAAAACCACCTGTTGTTTTCATCTCTGTCTTCTTTTTAGTATAAAGAAAAAGATTTTTACAATCTTGTACTAGTGCAGACTCATACCAGTACGCAGGCACCCACTTGCAGAAGGCTACAACCTTCACTCGTTCTCCAGCTTCTACTTGAAGGGGGCACCAACCCCCTAGCTCTTGTACTGGCTAATATGTTTACCAATACGTAGGCGTTGGCCTATAAAAGGCTACGACCTTTGCTTGTTCTCCATCTACTACTGGAAGGGAGCTCCAACCCCCTAGATCTTGTACTGGATGATATGTTTACCAATACGTAGGCACTAACCTACAGAAGTCTACCACCTTCACTCTTTCTCTAGGGACCACGTTTCATAAATTTTCAAACTAGATCCACCTGCTTCAACACATCATAACTTGTAGGCCACGTTTCATCAAATTTTCATACTGGACCCATTATCAACACTTAAGCTCAATATCAAAAATCAAAATTATAACTCATCATTGTAACACATTCATCCATCATTGATACATCTGAATCAATCAATCACTAAAACCCAATCATCAATCTCTGACATAATTGAAACCCAATCATCACTTTCTGAATCAACCAATCATTGAAACTTCTGACACAACTGAATCAAACAATCATTGAAACCTCTGACACAATTGAATCACCCAATCATCAATTTTTGATACAACTGAATCAACCATTCACTCAAAACCCAATCAACTGACACTTAATCAAAATTCAACCAATCAACTAGAATAGTCAGATCACTGTAACTAGTACACATAATTGAACTCAGAACACTGCATCAACAACCAGAACCCATTGTAACCTCAAAAACCATATGTTAGAATGTATACGCTACTTCAATAAGGACAACCTACATGTATATGCTACTTTCTGTAACCCAACCCGTGTATACCTCTAAAGATACTGAATCATAATACTTTTGAACCAAAAATTGTACTAACCAAAGACATTCTGAAGATCCACTATCATATTACAAAGTTCTAAATAGATAGTAGCAAAGATCACCCTTCTTACTCAACCAATCAATCAACCAAACTCAATCTCCGTATACAATAAATTTAACTTCATATCTAATGAAGACATCATTTACAAACAACAATAAAATAGAAACATTGATCAGATAGATCAGACATTTCTGAACAACAAGCCCTTCCTCTGCATACACTACTTGGAAGTGTTGAATCCGCGTGTATACGTGCCTTCACCAAGACAAACATGTGCATAGATCTACAAATAATGACTTATAACTTCGCAACTTTTCAAGACTTCAGATATACCCATATCATAGCATTTAAAGGATAAAACATGCGTCAGCATTCAGATCTATCCTATCCATTATCAGATCATACAATGATAATTCATTTCAAGTCTTATGATCCTAATCCATAATTAGTGCATAATTATATCAAATTTATTAGATCTCATCCATCATCAAACACTCAGGTGCTTACTTAGTTTAGATCAAGCAAAGCATCAAAATCCCATAACATGCATATTTGATTTTAATCTAACTCTTCATAATATTTTCATCACTTGCACACTTAACCCTTTGATCTTCTCTTCCTTATATACTTAGAGCCTTTGTCAATACCATGCACCAAAATAACACTTAGAACCTATGGTATTCTTAGACGGGATCAAGTAATCATTATTATGCTCAATATTGTAGGCTAATACTATGGTATGGACCCTTGGTATTATTTAACCTTAATTTTCCATCCCATGCACGCTTTTCCTTCTGTGAAACTGTGTTCATACGTATATGTGCCTTTTATTCTGTGTACCTGCGTGTATACATGACTTGGACTAGGTTAACTAATGTATACAACTTAAAACATTCTATTTCCTCAATTTCTTGATTCTGACCTGTAATCCTTTGTCACATCATCCTGTTCTTCTGTGCCATTACTCTGTTACCTCTAAATTGACCTACTACAATGTGAGTTGCCATCACTTTATCATTTCTGAATTGATTCCTCTTAACTACCCTGCATTTCGTCACATTTGTAAACATAACTACCATGCATTCTGTGTTGCCATCAAGGACAACACCTAATTCATAATGCCAACAATTTCCTGTATCAAGCTTCTAATTATGATCCATAAACCTTTGACCCATTATTTTGTTCCATCATTCTGTCACCTCTGATCTGACCTGTAGATTCATCTTGTTATCATATAATTGTTTTGCTACAAGTGAGTTTCCATCAAGGAAAACACATGCATCATAATGCCAAAAATCTTTCCCTTTGGACTTGATGGCAACTAATTTTGTGTTTGGTCACCACAACCTATAAATAACATCAAGACAAGCACCAAGATTTTCAAAACATCAAGCTACTCTCCAAACACCAAGCTACTCTCCTCCTTTGACATCAAGGGAAAAGGGTTGACCAATGTTAAATGAAGACTTCCATATCTGAATTTATGAATATGAACACTGATCATGCTCCCCCTAGGCACATGCCTAATTATATGATCAAACTCCCCCTTAGTACACGTTAAGATGCATTATATTGTCCATGCTCCCCCTGAGCACATGCAAAGTCTGCAGAAATAATTTTCAAAAGAATAGAATGACTCTATAACTCAACTATGTGAGTAAGACCTTCATATCACCAATGACTCATACATACATCAATCTCCCAACCAAGTGGGGATACATATTTGACTCGTCCACCTAACCAAGTGGGATTGCATATTTGGCATGATCTCAAAAGTTCGTACATGACTGAATATGACAATAATTACATCATAGGTCTTTTCATGACCTTTACATCAAATGATATACATGACATTTATAAAAAATACCAAAGACCTAAACAAGATCATGATAATTATCAGCAACTATCATACACCATATATGATCTGCACCATAAACATCTGTCAGCAGCATCAAGAGTAACAACCTGTATATGTCCATCATCAATTCGCAAGATAAGACAATGTAACTTTAATATCATCAACCTGTGACAAAGTATGCCACATATAGATATCAACTCATCCTCTTGATCTTATCAAGATCAACTTGCTTTGTTTCCTTAGTAGAAAAATCCTTAACATAGCCTTCCATGAATCAACTAAGCATATGTCATATCTCCAAGAAGTAATACAAAACCATTCACATCATATCATATATATGTGAAACTACCATAGTCATCATCTATGACCATAACATCATCATCGTAGAAATAATTGCATGATCTTTCCATAAGAACCCTCAATATATCAACCATGTATCATCACTAGGGAGTTTTCCAACATCCCACATCTGATAAGCATTAACCATGATAATTAACATATGTGAGTATCAAACTTATCATCATAAATTAAGAAGTCATCATCATTATGTGACTAAGTAAGCCATGTCTCCAAATATCCATGTCTTCATTAAACCTGCAATAAAACCATTCTCTTGGCCAATTTTATTCATACAAGAGGATCTTTTATCACAACCAGCATAGCAAAAGAAATATGTATCTAGCTTCTCATCAATGTGAAAGGAAAACCATGAGCTCACAGTCATTTTGTCAAAATTTATTGATACCATCAAGTGCAACAATATTCAACCATGTGAGGGCCAAGAAGTATAGGAATAACTGCATTATATGAAATTTATGCATCTTTGAAGGCATGATGGAAGCATCATAACATAAATGAGTGACACTTAATATCATCAAATAATGAAGATGTGTACTCAAGCTTTGTTCTTCTCCTTTAACTTATGAAGATCACCATATAACTATATGCATCACCAAAAGATTCATCCACAAATATGATCAGAAGCATCAAAACAACTAAATGGCTCAAGCAAAGTATCATTTGTGATTTCATTATAGGCAATTCATGACCACAACATAGTATGATGCATCATTTAAACACTTCAACAACATAAGCATCATCACCATAGATAAGAATCATTATGTACCAAAGACTTCTAAACATAATGCCAACAATTCATTATTATAAGCATAGCATATGCTCTCCCTGAACCTGTGCCAATTGTTCACTGTCAGATCTGATCATTGCATATATCAGTAAGAATCATCAAGGCATCATCATCGACCAATTATACATCAAGTCATCAACAACTTATGAGGGTAAAAACTACTTCTAAATAACATCCACAGACTATAATTATCAACCATCAAAACAGAAAATACAATTGATAATTGTTTGAAACATATCAGACCCTTTTTCTGAGTCTGTCCCATTGCTTCTTCATCAAACCAACATAAACGCGACTGTGTAGTTTCGAACTCGCGTATGTACATGACTTGTCTTCATAATATATTCATATGAAAATTGGAACACTGAAATTTCATACTTTCAGTTCCTCCTGAGTTTGTTCTAACTGTACTTGGTCCTAGAACTTTTGCTGAAACATCAGTTCCAAGAATATCATTACCATGATGGTTCTTCATCAGAGACTCCATTTTTCTCTTGTATCTAGTCATGTGATGAGCACATCGATTATCATATTCATCTTCAAATGAGCAGAGAGCAAGATCACACCTTTTCTGATCTTCCTTTTCTTGATTCTCATCTTTTTCATATTTTCTAATATAAATGTGCTTATTTGATTCCTTAACATATTGCCTACGGCGATCCATAGACTTGTTCCTGTATTCTTTTGCTATATGCCCAAACTTGTTACAAGCATAACATATTATATGTTTCAAATTCCTTCTATAGCAATCAATGGCTTTGTGGCCAAACATATTGCAAGAAAAACAATATCCCTTAAAGTACCTAGAAGCTAATGATCTTTCTGTGAGACGGTTATTAGCTTGAAACATTCTACTTTTGCACCTAGTTGCAACATGTCTAAAATGATGACAGATATAACATTCAACATTATTCATCAAAGGAAAAAATAGATTAGCACTTCCATAGTTAGGAGTAAATTATTTTCTTTAAAGACTTTCTATCCCTTGTTGTTGATGGGGTTGACCTCTTATCTCCTTGTTGAGCATTTCAGATTTTGCATTAGAATTCCTTGCCTCATCTTGTGAGCTAGATTCACCTTTAATGGTTTCATGAAAACCAAGACCACATTTGATGGCAAGAGACCTTTGACTAATAAGAATATTATCCAAAATCTTAGTACTATCTTGAAATCATAAAATTTTATCCTTTTCTTCTAATTTACCTTTTAGGATATTTACCTCAACTTGATATTGCTCTTCCTTTTCCAGATACTACTTCTTTGTGATTTCTTCAACTTTTCTTCCTTCTTCCACTTGTCTTAATTTGAGAATCTCATTTTCTTGTTCTTCAAATGCTTGAAGTAGTTCTTCATTCTGCTTATTTGAATTTTCAAGATCTTCTTTTAGCGAGACAACCTCGGCTTCTATGCCTTCACAATGGTTCTTTCTTTAAGTTCCTTGGGTTTTGTATCCTTTTCATTCACTTCATTTCTTAATGATGTCACTTCAACTTGTAGCCTTTGACATTGATCTTCCTTTTCCTTGTACTAGTTCCTTATTTTGTTTCTTTCCTCCAACTGATTTTTTAACCTGGTAACCTCTTCTTTGTAGGTACATTCCCTTTTATCAAATAGGTTTTGTTGATCTCTAATTTTATCTATGAACCTTTTAACTTCTGCCTCTATTAGATTTCTTTCACTTTCACCCATAAGATCAAATTCAGTTGTTTCACTGTCACATTCATTATCTTCAATATTGCATGAACAGATAAATGTGTCACGAGAGGACCAAAAATTAGTACCTGATAATTCTTTTGCTTGTTCATCTTCATTCTAAGGTGATTCTAAATCTGAATAATTTATTCCACCTAGTAGCCAATTGTCTCTCCCACTGTCATTGTTCCTTTGAGATGTCTTCTTATTTTGAGGTGATTTCTTCTTTTGCTTCTTTCCCATTGTTACAATGGATCTCCTTCAAGTGATCAAGCTTCTGTGAAAGGACCCTCTCTGATACCACTTGTTGGTAATCATGATTGCCGTTAGACAAAAACCCACAGGTCTTAATCAATTATGGCATTGCCAAAGATAAGGATCCATGAGAAGCGGTTAATCCATGTCGCGAAACACACGAGAGCATTGGTTTATCCAATGTCCAACACCAATGCCGTGTTTGTTGTGGGGACTAACATGCATGATATAATTGTGCTCAAAATAAAATTGGCTAATACATTTGTTATGAACAATCTAGGTGTTGCAAATCAAATCCATGGTATGAGAATAACAAGAGACAAGAAAAACCATAAATTAGCATTTCCTTAGAGAAAGTACATAGAAGATATGTTGGAAAGATTTAAAATAAAAGATGCAAAACCAATTAGTGCACTTTTAGATATCCATTTTAAATTGACTAGGTAAATGTGTCCCAAGACATAAGAGGAGATAAAATGCATATCCAAGGTTCCATATTCATCAGTGGTTGGTAGCTCAAAGTATTCAGTGGTGTGCATAAGGCTAGATATTGCACATGTAGTGGGAATTGTGAGTAGGTATATTAATTGTCCATGTAAAGATAAATAGAAGGTGTTAAAGTGGATTCATCAATATTTTAGAGGTATTATTACTCAGGAACTATGCTTTAGAGGTTAAAACATTTTTCTATAGAGATATGTTGGATCAAATATGGTAGGTGATATAGATAACAAGAGGAGCACCATAGGGTATATTTTAATTGCAGGTGGAATAAGAGTAAGTTTGATTTTTAAATTGTAAATGGCTGTTGCATTTTCAACAATGAAATTACAATATGTTATTGTTACAAAGGTTAGTAAAGAGATGATGTGGTTATATAGGTTCATGGAGGAATTAGGAAAGAATCAAGAGAATAGCAAGTTTTATATGAGTGTGTAATTCATCTTGCAAAGAACCCATCCTTTCATTCTAATACTAAGCATATACAAATCAAGTACCATTGCATATGATCAATTATAGAAGAGTGATAGTTGAAGTCAGGAAAGATACATAGTTTCTAGAATCTTATAGACATGTTAAGAATAATGGTGTATTGATATGTGATCTATTTTTGAGCGGTGTCCTTTGGTGTTCTATCTGTGGAACTTACCATGTAAATTCCTACATGGTATTAGAGCTATTTGAGGGTCACATCCATTGGTGATCCAAATCTGAAGTCAGTACAACTGCATCCAATTGTCGTTTCCTAGATCTATTGTTTCTGACTGCTTCCGGGCTGAGAGGACTACTCTATTGTGTTAAGAGCATCTGTTTCAGTGAGGAACCCCTTTTGTTTCACGAAAAGGTTTTCGATAGCCCTAGCTACGTCATTTTTAAGATCTGGAGGTATACAGTGTTTATTTGCAGTTCTAGCTATTCATCTCTCTGTTTATTTCGGTTTATTTAGCTCTCTGTTTTTTATTACCAGATCTATACCTTTCATTTCTATGTATGCTCTTTGCCCCGCAACTCTGTGCGATCTAGGCAAATCAGAAACAGAAAGGAAGGATTTTTCTCATGTGTATGCTCTTTTTCATCGCGCCTTAATGTGATCTTGGAAAATCAGAACACTGAGGAAAATATTTAGTTTTCGGCTAAAGCTAACTTCAAGTCGAAAGGTTTTTTTTTTGTATGTCCATGTTGGGTTTTGTGGTTTTTGTTTTGTAGGCAAAAAAGAGCGTTTTCAAGTAAGTACACACCTCAAAGCTTCAGTGACTAAAAAAAAAAAAAAAAACTTCCTCTTTTCCAAAAATTACCAACCTTTTAAACTAGCTCACTTGGTCCAAAGTTACTTTATGAGAATAGAGGTCTTGAGTTCAAGGCTTTCTTTTTGTTGAGTTACTTTTTCAAAAAGCACATGTAACTTGTGTTTTAAAGTTACTTTATGTAAAAGTGTTCTCAGTACCCATTATAAAAAGTGAGTCACTTAAAATTCTAAAGTCTCTTTATCTTTTATTTAAGTTACAATTTAGTAGGTAGCTCATAAAGTAACATTGTAAAAGTGACTTTCACTTATTTATAAAAGTGAGTCACATATTTTTTTTTAGATAATTAGATTAATTTTGGAAAGGGTGCGGATTTTTTTAAATACAACATTATCATTCATTTCCGCACATTCACGCACTTCGTCGGCATCTTCAACAACTTTTCTTCAAAAAGCCATAACTTCTTCATCTAGAAGTTGTTTTCAGAGCCGTTTTTTTTAATCAGCCTAATTTTTTGAGATATTTCCATTGGAACACTTAGTTTCAGCATCTACAACTTCAGTTTCTATTAAAATGGAAAGTCCATTCCAAGTTATTCTTGACAGCACCAACTACTTCCAATGGTGGTCCTACATTGTGGATTTACTTAGAAGGAAAGGTCTTTATAGAATAGCCTCAGGCCAAGAAACAAACCCCAAGATGAAGATAAGGCAGCCAAATGGGAAAATAGGCAAGATCAAGCATGTGGGTTGATAGGGATGTCTATTTCTCCAGACCTTAGATTCCATATCGTAGAACTTGATACTCCTAATGAAGCAATGAAACATCTCACTAAAGTTTTTGGAATTAAAAATGAAATTAGAGCCCATAAACTTGAAAATGAGTTGCTTACATTGAACCCCAATAATTTTTCTTCAATTGAATATTTTTTGTCCAAGTTCAAGACCCTTAAACTTCGCTTGGAAGGTGTTAAGGTTAAGAAAGAAGATGGTAGCCTTATCTATTCCATTCTTACTAAGTTGGGACCAGCCTACTCTGTGTTTATTTCCACCTTCCATTCTACTAGAAAAGCCTTTATTTCTCAAGGACAAGACTACAAGTCCCCCTCTTTTGATGCCTTTTGTGATTATTTAATAAGAGAACAAGAAAATATCTTATATCTTGGTCTTCTTAATGTTGGAAACTCTTCTAAGAAAGCCTTAGCCGCCCAGCAACAACCAAATTCAAAGAATCCTAAGAAGAAGTATCCTAAAAAGAATGGTCCTAAACCAAACAAGGGTCCTAAGCAATTTCAGTCTCAAAATGAAAAATCATTCCAACAAAATGATAAGGCAAATAAAAACAAAGGGAAGAAGATTGATAGACATTGCCACTTTTGTAATCGAGATGGCCACTTAGAATCCAAATGCTTTAAGAAGATGGAAGCCTTGGAAGCAACAATGAAGAAGCATAACATCCATTTGGAGCACTCTTCAACTTCAACTTCATATTCAGGAATATCACTTTTTGCATGTGGTTGTCGAGCATCTCGGTCTGGTTATGAACTAAATGTATCTTCTTCTTCTCATTCTCATGAGTCGCTCATTGATTCTGGAGCTTCTTATCACATGGCCAAAAACAAAGCCATGTTTTCTTCTTTAAATGATTGTAACACCAAAAATATATATGTTGGTGATGATAGATCTCTTAGTGTTGTAGGAACTGGAATTGTTCATCTAGAAAATGGTCAATTTAATGATGTATAATGTGTTCCAAAATTATCCTGCAACCTTCTATCGGTATATCAGATAACTCATTCAGGTGAAGGTAAAATCATTGAATTTTCACCTCATGATGTTGTAATTAAGGACCTAAGAGATCCTAGACAGATTTTAGCTACTGGCATTACTGATGATTCTACAAGGTTGTATAAGTTTAACAACTTCGGGTCATCAAATCTTCCCTCGGTATTTGTTGCTCATAATGATGAAGTGAGAAAACTTTGGCATGAGCGATTTGGTCACTTAAACTATCGCTCCCTTCAAAATCTATGTAAAGAAAATATGGTGACAGGTCTTCCAATGGTATCTTGCAGAGATGGTGTTTGTTCCGGATGTGTACTCGGAAAACATCATCAGGATAGTTTTGAAAAATGTGCCTCTTGGCACGCCTCAGAGCCTTTATAGCTTGTGCATAGTGATTTATGTGGTCCACTTCCAGTTGTTTCATTCTTTCGCTACAAGTATTTCTTAACTTTCATTGATGATTTCTCGATACGCACTTGGGTATATTTCTTAAAACTCAAGAGTGAAGTATTTAACATGTTCTTGGCCTGTAAGGCCTTTGTTGAAAAACAATCTTGACAACAAATTCTTAAGCTAAGATCTGATAATGGCAGAGAATATGTTAAAAAAAAATTCATCAACTTTTGCACTAAGAATGGAATTCAAATGCAACATACTGTTCCATATACTCCACAACAAAATGGTGTAGCTGAAAGGAATAATCGCACCTTAAAGGAAATGGCTAATTGTATGCTTCAATCTAAAGGACTTAGTCTTAATTTTTGGGCAGAAGCAATTAACTGTGCAAATTACATAGTAAATCACACTCCTACTAAGGTTTTAAAGAATATCACTCCAGAAGAAGCATGGAGCTTGATTAAACCAGATGTAAGTCACTTTCGTGTTTTTGGAAGTGAAGCATGGGCCCATATTCTAGATGAGAAACATAAAGCTTTAGAACCTAAGAGTGAAAAATGTATTTTTGTTGGATATTTTGAAGATTTCAAAGGATATAGACTTATTCCACTTAAGTCCAAAAATGTTATCATTAAAAGAGATGTAAAGTTTGTTACAAATATATCGGCCTACGAGCCTAGTTCAGTGAATGTTCCACCTCTCTCTATCCCTTCTACTTCTGAAAATATTTCTTCTTTAGATGATAACATTGAGGATGACAATCCTCCCCCACATTCTCAAGATCCTCCTTCAGCTCCTTAGCTTCCAAAATGGGTCTGTGGTCTGTGCTACTCGGGATGCAGCAGGTGTTCTTGTCGGTGATCATATAGATCAACGATGTACACATTCTCAGTTCGATAGAGCCTCTTCTTTACTGGCTCAAGCTTCAATGAATTATGATCCTGACACCTTTGCAAAAGCTTCAGGCCATCCATATTGGGACGCAGCTATGAATGAAGAATATCATTCATTATTGGCAAATGATACATGGGATCTTGTTCCTCTTACAAAGGGACGAAAACTTGTTAGATTTAAATGGGTTTACAAAACCAAGTATGGACTAGATGGAAAAGTTGATAAACATAAAGCTCGTCTTGTTGCTAAGGGTTTTTCACAATTTGAAGGCATTGACTATACTAAAACCTTCTCCCTTGTTGCCAAAATCAACTCTATCTGCCTTGTTCTTTCCCTTGTTGCCTCTTTCAAATGGGAAGTCCATCAGATGGATGTTAAATCTACCTTCTTGCATGGGGACTTGCATGAAGAAATCTATATGGAACAACCTACTAGCTTTATACAAATAGACTCTAGCCTTGTATGTTGGCTTAATAAATCCTTTTATGGTCTCAAGCAAGCCCGTCAAGCTTGGTATGCCAAAATGGATAGATTTCTTTTAGAAACTGGCTTTTCTAGGTGTCATTTTGATAATACTGTCTACACCAAGAAAGTGGGCAAGTCTCTTATCATTCTTGTTATTTATGTTGATGATCTTATCCTTACTGGTAATTATCCTAACCTTATAAACCATGTGAATTCCAGCCTTAAAAATAAGTTTGAAATGACAGACTTAGGACATTTGCATTATTTTCTCGATCTTCAAGTCTTGCAATCCAAGGAAGGTATTTCCATTTCCCAATCCAAGTATGCCTGTGATCTTCTACACCATTTTCACATGGAAGACTGTAAGTCAACCCCTTCTCCCTTTCACCCTGGAGCCAAAATTTCAGTCACTTGTACTTCCCCTGAAGTTGATGCTACCTTATACCGTCAACTTGTAGGAAAACTTTTGTATCTAACCCATACTCGTCCTGACCTTTCCTTTGTTGTTGGCCATATTGCTCGGTTTATGCAAATCCCACATGAAATTCATTGGAACACAGCTAAAAGAATACTTTGTTATGTTCTAGGTATAGTTCAGTTTTGGATTCATTACAGTGCAGAAGCATCTCCTCTATTGGTTGGTTTCATTGATTCCGATTGGGCTAGTGACCCTAATCATCGAAATTCTACTACAGGTTATGTGTTCACTCTTGGTTCAGGACCTATTACATGGGATTGCAAGAAAAAAAGTGCCATTTCTCTTTCTTCAGCAGAAGCAGAGTATCGTGGTACCACAGAAGCTAGTAAGGAAGCCCTGTGGCTTCGTCAGATCCTGTCAAATTTTGGCTTTCAGCAACAACATCCGACTACACTTTGGTGTGATAATCGAAGTTCCATTCAAATATGCAAAGATCTAGTCCAACATCAGCGCAGAAAACACATTGAACTGCACATGCACCTCATCAGAAAGCTCATTCATGACCATGTTCTTGAAGTGCAATATTGTTCAACAGATGATCAAGTTGCAGACATCTTTACAAAGGCTCTCACAAAGGCGAAGTTTACTAAACTTTGATTTATCGTTGGAGTTCAGGAAGTTGTCACTAAGGGGGGATAGGCTCTAATGCCTCCTTCCTTCTCCTATTGTGTCATATTTGTACATCCTTCAATCCTATCCCAAGTTTTTCTTAAGGGGGGATGTTAGGATATTTTGACACATAGGAAATAGTTAAGTATAACTTGGTCTAGTGTAGAGTTAGCTAAAGTGTGTTTCTTTACTATGTACTTTTGTAACTTACAATCCGACGGTCATGATATGTTCTAGACATGAAGTGATCCTACGGTTCATTCTCTCCTCAGTATTACCAACACTTGATTGGTCCATGATCTCTATTTAAAGAGCATGGAGGGTCATTTGTAGGGTAACCGTTCATGAGAGAAGCTTATGTAAATTTTTGTTCTTTTATTAATAAATTTCCTGAAGTGGCCGCGTTGACTCAGGCTGTGGACTATTTCCCTCTTTGAGGGTTTTAACCGCGTCAAGAATACTGGTGTATTGATCTGTGATCTATTTGTGAGCGGTGTCCTTTGTTGTTCTATCTAAGGAACTTACCCTGTAAATTCCTACAATAATGATGTGAGAGAAAGAAGAGGAGGTTGCAGCAAAGGTGCTACAAGTTGTAATCCTTTAGTTTTGTTGGATGCAATAAAAGGAAAGATTAGCTATTTCTTTATGGATGTAGCACAAATTGGGTGAACCTTCTATATTTGTGTCTCTATTATATTGTTTCATTATGTGATTTTTTTTTTTTTTTTGCATGTGGTTCACGAGCACCCTAGTCAGTGAGTGATCGCTACGTCCATGGAAAAATCTGGGTGATAGCTAGGCTAAATCGCCCCTCGGCCTACTGCAAGACCTGACCCCAAGGGCTTCGGGTGGATTCGACCCTGTGACCTCCCGATGGCGAGGCACAGTTTTTGACCAACTGAGCTAACCCTTGGGGCTATTTCATTATGTGATTTATTTCCACATTCATTTGATTTTATTGCTCTATGATGTTATTCCTAACAAATATTTGTATGAAATTTGAGTGATAAAAGTGCCTCTCACCTTCACATAGGCAAGGGAGACAATAAGATTTTTTTTATGGAATCGTGTTCGAGATTTATTTCTTAAGGGATATCTTAAGTGGATGTAAATCCTCAAAATCATATTTCAGGTTATTTTTGGTTATTGGCCAAATGATAATTTTCGAACAAAAAATCTAAGCTTAGGTATGTGTCTCAATGATCTCTTTGCCCTACTAATATATGTGAATGCATTGAAGTTATCATCAATTTATTGGATATTTTTCCCCTCTTATGTTGTTTAAGAAAGCTACAAAAGGATTTCTCGCGCCGTCCATGGAAACTACCAAATGGAACTTAGAAAGAGAAATAATACACATATGTGGTTTTCAAACATTATTTGCATATCTAGAATTTAGATTGACTCCCATGAGTTTCACCATCCATTCCATAATCTTTTACTTCACTAAACAAATGGCCATGTTCCAAATGTAATTAGGCAATTGTTGAAATGAAAAATGGATATTAAGGAGCTTTATAATTTTCCTGTGTTGGACCTAAGTCTAACCATGAATAATATTCCATGAAAGGAAGTATTTAAGGTTACATAAAAAATGCTCTCTAACTCACTAAATTTCAAAGGTGAGTGTATTATAGAATATATGGGGGCAATATATAACAATTTAAATGGATTTTTGTTCCGTAATAATAGTTAATAATGAATAATTCATATGCAAAATGGCCATTCACCAATTGTCTAACGCCTTGCCCTAGAACAAGAACACCTTTGATAAGATAACCAAGTCCTTTGTTTCCCTAACATAAATATATAAGGTAAATGGAAACCATTGTTGAATGGACTTAAGAAAACCCCATTCTCTAGTTTACACATGATGGAAAAGTACTTTAGTGCCTTTAAGAAGTGTGTCTCACTTTTATATGAGGAAGAATTTACCCAATTCAATGGCATTAAGCATGACCAAAATGAAGGGTCGCTCAAGCATGAGTCATAACCTTTGTAAAAATAAATTTGATTAAGAGGGTGTTGAGGTCAAGGCATATAATCCACTCCAATCTTTCCCATTCAGCAATCATATTATCTAGAATGAATTATCGATTAATGAATCACATCCATTATAAAAATGATCTTGGAAAATATGTGCTTGAAGCTCATGGTTATTACCTTTCCCATGGTTTTGTAATACCACACATGATAGAATTTATATGTTGTGTGGTGTATTGAATTATTATTTTCCAATATTTTTTTTGGGGTGTTTCCCCCTATTACGCACACAATTGTACTAAAATTTGGGGTTTAAATTAATATAAATTTTTGCTAAATAATCGATTTTAGATCATGTCCCTTTAGAAACAATGTAACCACTAGAAGGTATATCTCGGAAGCACACATGATCATTTAGGAAGGTATTTCCACACACAGAATTCCATTGTTCTATGGAACAAACTATGCATTATGGAGCATAAGGATGTGAACATATCTAATGGCTTTTGGGTCTGATATTTGGTAATGATTCATGACTAGTTATATATCTATAGAATCTCCACCAACAAATCAACCTAGAAAGAAATATAATGAACAAAATACAAAATCCTTAAATGTTATCTTGTGTGGTGTATCAAAATCCAAGTTTTTCAAAGTGATGTATTGTGAATCGGCAAAAGAAGTTTCGGACAAACTTCAAAATATCTATGAAGGTGATGAAAAAGTTTATAAGGAAAAGCTTCAAAACCATAGAAGATATTTTAATGGACAGAAATGAAAGATGAAGAAAACAGTGCAACCTATATCCTCCATGTAGATGAAATTGTCAACATAATTAGAGGATTTAGTGAAGATATTAAAGATTTAGTGATTGTGCAAAAGGTGTTAAGGTCGCTCTACTTAAAATTTGACATCAAAGTTTCTACTATTGATGAAATGAAGGAACTTGATAAATTGACAATGGATGAATTATATGGGATTCTCACAACATATGAAATTAGGACTAAGAAAGAGAATCCATCAAATCAAGAAGCACCTTTCAAAGCTTCAAAGAAGATGAAGAAGAAATAGAACAAATCAAATGATAGCTTCAACAATGAATCAAACACAAAGGGAGAACATTTTGTGAGAAAACTCAAAAAAGGGATCTAGAAAATACAAGGGTAAGATACTCTTTAAATGCTTTAATTATGGAAAAATAAGACAATTCAAGGGTAAGATACCCTTTAAATGCTTTAATTATGTAAAAGTAGGACATCTTTTTGTTAAGTGTCCATAAGTGAAAAATGAAAATAATGATGATGAAGAAGATCATAACCTACATAAAGGAAGAAAACATCACCAACACACAAATAAATACAAACAAGACAAACATGAAAAGAATAACAACTCTTATAAGCAAAATAAGAGCCTCTACTCAAAAGGGGGTAGTGACTCATCTAAAGAAAGTAGTGGAATTAGTTTCGATAGTGATCAAGAAGAAACTCACTTTCTGTAAGTCAAAACAAATATTGATGAAGACAAAGGGAAAGAAATGAGGAATTCAGAAGAAAAATAAAATTTTGAAACAAATGGGAAGTGGATCTTAAATAAAAACTCATATATGCTTTAAGAAAAATAAAGAAGCTTAGGAAAAATAATTTGAAATGAAAGGAGTAGCTACAGATAAATGAAGAAGAAGGTCATGATGCAAAAGAAAAAAGTCACCAAGTCTTGAATAAGGATAGAAGACTATTATTAGCCTAAATATTCAACTTGAAGAGAATACAAAAGACAAAATGAGTGGTGAGAATCCAACTGAAGAAAAAGGGAGAACATTCCAAGAAGTTGAAAGCTTAAATCATTTCCTTAATAAATGAATAGGAGAACTCAACTACTTAATCGAATAGAAGCTTGAAGTTTGAAAGCATCACTAAAATCAAACATGATACCATCAAATGCCAAAGATGACCACTCATTAAAAATATTCTTGGCTATTATAAGAGTCAAATTAACAGCAAAGAAGATTCAAAATATACAAAGCTACCAAAGGAAGTAAATGAAACAAAATATGACATCTATGTTGATGTACTCAAAATCTCCATTAGTGACGAAGACAACAGGAAAAGAGAAAATGATGTTCCATGGGAAAGTGACATTCCTCCCAAGAAAAACAAGGACAAATTCAATATATCTTTCCCACCAAGATGGTTTCACACAATTCAATACCAAAACTCTTTCCTTTCTTATTGTCTTTCTTGCAATCATGTTGGTCTTAAAGCAATAGATTGTATAGCACATGAACGAGATACTGTTATGAAACCAACTCAGAAAAAGATAGAAAAGATAGATGAACGCCTTATAAATCATCCTCTTTGAGGGGGCGACCTCCTTTACATGACACAAATTAAAAATTCTTCGATGATTCAAGTGAAAAAACCTCCTTTCTATATATAGGAGTCTAAGGGGTCACAATATAACCCAAGCCGATCTGACCATAATAATATAAGGCCACATAAATAACAATAATGGGCTTCTGGGGTGCATAATAATAAAAATATGGGACAATAGGGTCACAACAATGACAATAAGGGATACAATGACAAAGGTAATGGGGTAATCACTAGTATTATAGGGACCTAACATGCCCCTCTCCTTCAAAAAAGTGTTGTCCTCAACGCTTGAGTAGTTCTGGATGGTTTTGTAAAAAATTCTCATCCTTCCATGTGGAATCTTCAACAGGTAAGTTCTTCCACTTAATGAGATACTTTGAAATTGATCGATTTTGTAGTTGTCGAGTTCTTGTTTCTTTAACTACTTTAGGTTCCAATATGATCTTTCCTTCCTCATCAAGTTCTGGAAATATTGTTTGAACTGGGAGCTTGTCACCTATAACCTTCTTTAAGCATGAAACATGGAAAACTGGGTGCACTTGGGAAGCTGTAGGAAGCTCCAATTTGTATGCCATTGTACCTATCTTTACAACACCTTGTATGGACCATAATACTTTGGTGATAATTTATTATCCTTCTTAGCTTGCTTGAGGGAAATTTGTTTATATGGTTGTAGCCGTAGGAATACCCAATCACCTACATCAAAACTTCTTTCACTGCGATGTTGATCTGCCTACTGTTTCATTCTATTATGCGTGAAGGTGAGGTTATCCTTTAAGAGTTGGAGAACTTGTTGTTGATTCTCGATGTGATCTTCCACTGCTTGAACCTTAGAATTTTCTCTTAAATATGATGTGATGGATGGTGGGTGATATCCATAAAGTGCCATAAATGGGGTCATTTTTGTTGAAGTATGGAAGGAAGTGTTATACCACCATTCAGCGAGAGGTAACCATTTGACCCAATGTGTCTGTTTATCAGATACAAAGCAACGAAGATATCCTTCCAAACATTTGTTTACTATCTCAGTTTGCCCATCATATTGAGGATGATAAGATGAACTATGAGCTAACTAAGTACCAAGACAAGAAAATAATTCTATCCAAAAATTTCTAGTGAAGATGGGATCTCTATCGCTTAAAATAATCTTTGGGTTTCCATGTAGCTTTTGAATTGTTTCCATAAATGCAGTAGAAACTATACTGGCTTTAAATGGATGAGATAATGCACAAAAGTGTGTATACTTGGTAATTTTGTCAACTACCACCATGATGACACTCTTCCCTTCAGATTTGGGTAAACCTGTGATAAAATCCATTGAAATCTCCTCCCAACATTGACTTGGAATGGATAAAGGTTGTAGTAGACTCGAGGTCTTAATTGTTTCAACTTTATTTTGTTGGCAAACCAATCATTCCACCACAAACTTTTGAATATCATATTTAAGGCCATCCCAAAAAAATTCCCTCTTAACCCTGTGGTAAGTCTTTAAAATCCCGAGTGCCCTCCTAAGGGAGAGATGTGCAATTCCATAAGAATATTTTGTTTGAGTTGGGAATTATTACATAGGTATAAGCGATCTTTGTACCATAATGAATCATTTTTCCAACTAAATGTATCAAATGCACTCAAATCTTGTTGTAACTTTTGAATGAGTGCCCCCACTTCTTTGTCATTCTTCCATTCATCCCTTTCCTCGTTTATCTAATCTGGTTGGATAATAGATATGGCACAAAGCAATGCTTCCACATCCTCATCCTTTCTTGACAGTGCATCTACCACAACATTTTGCTTCCCTTTTTTGTAGATGATTTCAAATTCATAACCCAACATCTTTGTGACCCATTTTTTCTGCTCTTCTGAAGATAATCTTTGTTCTAAAAAGTATTTAAGACTATCATGATCCGTTTTTACCTTGAAGTGTCTTCCCATTAGGTATGGTCACCATTTCTTAAGTGCATGTAATATTGCCAACATTTCCTTCTCGTAAATAGCTTTGTGTAAATATTTTCCTTTGATTGGACAACTTTTGAAAGCTATGGGTCTTTCTTCTTGCATTAAAACAGCACCAATTCCATTTCCTGAGTCATCACATTCCACAATAAAGGTTTTTGTGAAGTCCGGCATAGCTAAGATCGGTGCTTGGCACATTGCCTCTTTAAGATGTTCAAAAGCCTTCGTTGCTTTTGGAGTCCATAAAAATGAATCTTTCTTCAATAATATTGTTAGAGGTGCTGCTATTCTCCCATAATTCTTAACAAACTTGCGTTAATACCCTGTCAACCCAAGAAATCCTTGCAAATTCTTTATGGATGTGGGGATTTTCATTCCTTAATGCCTTTCATTTTGCTGGGGTCTACCTTAACACCTTCATGAGATACAATATGACCCAGATATTCCACCTCTTGTACTCCAAAGAAACATTTGGAATTGTTTGCATATAATTGTTTCTCCTTCAATAGGTTGAGCACCCTGTCAACATGTTGAACATGATCCTTCCAAGACTTGCTATAGATTAGTATATCATCAAAAAATAATAACACAAATTTTCTAAGGAAGGGTTTGAAAATGGAATTCATCAAACCTTGAAATGTAGAAGGTGCATTGGTAAGGCCAAAAGGCATGACCAAAAATTCACAATGACCCTCATGAGTTCTAAATGTGGGTTTTGGAATGTCTTCAATCTTCATTCTGATTTGATGATATCCTGAACAAAGATCCAACTTGGTGAAGTAAATCGATCAATGCAATTCATCCAATAGTTCATCAATGACAGGAATGGGAAATTTATCTTTAATAATGAGCTTGTTGAGCTCCCTATAATTCAAACACATGCACCATGATCATGGAAAATTTTAGGGGTGAATGTTCGCCCTTAGGTGAAATTAAAGGGTTTTAAATTTTTAGTGGGCGAATATTTTGTATCATAGTACATTTTTACAAATCGCCTCAAATAGCCCACCTTATTTTAAGGAAGAGGGTAAAAAAGGTAAATTTAGCCCTTTAAATTAGGAGTTACAACCTTCCATTCGCCCTAATTTTCAAGAATAGGTTTTATTTAAGTGAATCCTATGGGCCAAATACCATATTTATAAAAGAGGTATGGTAAATTAATAAAAATATAAATAAATGAGAGGTATGGTAAATTAATAAAAATTTAAATAAATGAGAGGTATGGTAAATAAATAAAACATTTTTTGTATTTACTCCATAAGTCACCTTATATATATGCAAGGGTGTAAACAAATAAAAATATAAATAAAGTGGAGGTATGGTAAATAAATAAAACCTTTTTTTATACTTACTCAAAAGGTATGGTAAATAAATAAAAATATAAATAAACTAGATGTATGGTAAATAAATAAAACCTCTTTTTATATTTAGTCCATAACCCTGTTTCTATTTATGAAGGCTCAAAAATGAGGTTTTATTTCATTGAATCCTATGGGCCAAATACCATATTCGTAAAAGAGGTATGGTAAATTAATAAAAATATAAATAAACGAGAGGTATGGTAAACAAATAAAATATTTTTTTTATATTTACTCCATAAGTCACCTTATATTTACGAACACTCAAAAATTGTGTTATATTTAGGTGAAACCTATGGGCAAAATACTATGGGCCAAATACCATGGGCTAGATTATTATTAATACCATGCAAAAAAACATTATTAACCCTAATATTAGTATTAATAAAAATAAAAATGGCACATGGTATTGACCCATGGTATTCACGTGGAATGTAGCCTGTGTAAATGGGGGAATTAAACCAACATAGATCCATCTTTACTTTGGATCTACTAAGCCCGGAGAGGATCAAATATCATGATATGCAAACTAGCATATAGTGAAAAAATATTTGATCCCTCTTGGAGATTGGTGGATCAAGAGTAAATATGGATGTTGTAATTTAATGTATGTTAAACATTTTAACTTGGTTAAAATAAAAAATAAAATAAAAATCAATTATTAATTTTATTAATTTTTATAAATTACTAATAGTAATTTTTAAGCTTCATGTTTATGATAACCCATGGTAATACTATGGTATTCATGTGAGCATAGACTATTTAAAGGGGAAATTCTATCATCTTAGATCCATCTTAACTCTGGATCTACCAAGTGCTCAGAGGGATAAATAGATTTCATCCCCCTAAGAGTGGTAGATGTGGAGTTAAGATGGATATAGGTTGGTTTTTATGATAATGAAGATATTAAATAGACTTAGGAAATTATATTGTAAAAACATCTACATTTAGTCACTTCACAAAATTTAGTAAAAAATACCAATATCTCCATTAATATTGGTTTTTAACTTTTTCTGATTTAAAAAAAAAAAATTCAAAACAATGAAACCTTATCACTCTTTCCACATCACCCTCGCAGAAGATTTCTCACCATTTTTCAAACATTCTCAATATGATATCTTCATGAAAAAGTTTGGGTACTAATGTTGGATTAGTTATTTGAAAAACAAGTTGGTTTGTACAACCTTTCATCTTCTGTGCTATTCTTAGTTTGTCCTAATGATCTGTAGGGGTTGGAGCCACTGCACCATATTTTCCTAAAAGGTGGAGATTATTCACCAAAAAGGAAATTAATCTACATGTTACAACCCTATTAAAAAATGTGAGACCTATGAGGGTAGTGAATTATGCTAATAAGCAATTTAGATTGGGAGAGAAGTAATTAAATTTATTATTTACTTGAAGATTTCCCATTAAAATAATAATAAATCTACATTTATATATTCATATATTGATTGGAAGGATTCTCACAATGGTCACTTCTTTCAATTAGATCCCCTTCAAGCCTTTGGGATACCTAATACTTTCTTATATAATATAGTTGGGGCTTGCTACTTGTTGGCGTGTTGGGGTAAACAAACTTGATGTGTTTTTTTTATCTTGCAGTTGGAGTCTATGGAATAAGAAAGAAATTTGATAACTTGAAAAAAGTGGTGGCTTGACAAAAGTTGTATAGAAAAGATTAATCTCTCCTACCTTGACAGAACTCGTTGTCAATATCAACACCTACAAGAACTTTGTTGTGGAATATTATCAAAACTAATAGAAGGATATGAAATAGTGTATTGTAAGAACCTTGACAAACACAGCCACTAAAACTTGGAACATTGTTTGTAGGAAGAGAAAATTATGTCTTTTTTTTCCAAACATGTATGTTAGTATATCACAGTTTAATGAATATGTTTTCTTATTATCATATATGGTTTCATACTTTAACAAAACATTCGCCAAGATGTCACAATGTTTTATTATTCAATAAAATATTTGCCAATATCTTACAAGATGTTATAATTCAGAGAAATATTCTCCATCACTGTACAAGATAATATAATCTAGTGAGAGATTAGCCAGAAAAATTATATATACATATTATATTATTGATAAAATCGCCTCCCATCTTTCCTATGTATCATGGGGATTAGCCCATTTATTATACATATAAATTTAGGGTGGTTCTTAAAATTTTCCCCGACCATGATCCATCCTTCTTGTGCACCAATACTACTGGAGCAGAGAAAGAACTTTGACTAGGTTAAATTATACCAGCCTCTAGCATTTTTGCAACCATACGTTCAATTTCACTTTTTTGGGCATAGGGATATCTGTAAGGCCTGATGTTCGGAGGAACACTTCCTGGAATCAAATGAATAGCATGATCATGATCACAAATAGGTGGGAGACCTGTGGGAGTCTCAAATACCTTGGAATGATTGTCCAAGACTTTTTGGAGGTCCGGAGAAATAGATGATTTTGATGTGGGAACCTCTAGCAAACATAATTGTGCAATTACGTCCCGTTGTTATTTCCTTAGAAGCTTTGTTATTCCATTAGAGCCGATTATCTTTCTTGGTTTCCCTGCGATACCTCTTAATTCAACTTCCTTTCCTTCCGAAGAAAATTTCATGAAAATTTCTTGAAAATTAAAAGCTATTGTACCCAAGGATTGTAGCCATTGAACTCCTAATACAACATCAGCACCACCCATTGGAATAGAAAGAATTGGGCTATTCAATACATATTCTCCCATGGATAGCTTGATATTATGGCACTTTCTAGAGCAATTTATGGTTCCTCCACTTGCAACTATCACTTGACACTCTGGTGCTGGATATAATAAGCAATTAAATTCCTTGGCTATCTTAAAATGAATAAAATTATGGGTACTTCCCAAATCAATCAACACTTTTACCTTTTTCTTCTTGATATGTCCTTCTATCTTGATAGTTTGAGGAGTGTTAATTCCAGCCAATGCATTACAAGATATGGTTGGATTCATTTCCTCTTTCTCTAGGGTTTGTACCTAGTATATATCCTCTTATTTTGGTGTTTCTTGTTCCTTTTCTTCCTCCTCTTCACAATCTATGTAAAATAATTTCTTCTTAGCACACTTATGACCTTTAGTGTATTTGCTATCACAACTATAATAAAGCCCTTTTTCTTTTTTTTCTTCCAATTGTTGGGGTGTCAACCTTGTAGGTTGTGGATGGCTGGGGAACAACACTTCCATCCTGAGGAAAATCGTCATAACTCTCTCTCTGAGGATCGGATTGAAATTTCGTAAAAAGGTACAGAAAGAGGACGGACTATAGTTTCTTGTATGTGTGTTTCAGATTCAAAGGTTGAAATAGTGACTCGTGGCACGTCGTACAAGTTCACTCTACTGAACCAGTCTAAAAGCAAGCCACTGTGGGAGATTTCATATAACTCTTCCTTGGAGAATCCAATTTGGCTCAGACTTATGGCATTGGAAAGAAGACGCAGAAGGCTACTACAGATCACAAATTCAGAACTAGATGATTGGAAAGTACAGAGATACATCAGAGGCAATATCGAGCTCCTACAAAGTGAAAAAAGGTGTGTAGATTTTCTTAAATTTTTGCTTAAGCTTGGTTTGAAAATTTATTTTGAAGGAATTCAAAGGGCATAGTAGAGCATTATTATCGGTAACTGATGCCCCAAGGAAAGAAAATGAAAACACCTAGTAAGGAACCTGAAAGCTCTAGCATGACTCATGAAGAAGAGGAAGAAATGCAACATGATATATCAAAATTACAAGACCAAGTGCAACAACTGTCCCTTGCACAAAAAGGAACAGAATCTAAGATGGATGGTTTAAAGAAAGATGTAGAAGCTAAGATGGATGGTTTAAAGAAAGGTGTAGAAGCTAAGATGTATTGTTTAAAGAAAGGCGTAGAAGCTAAGATGAATGACGTGGAAGCTAAGATGGATGATTTGAAGATAGATTTGAAGACAGACATGGACGAATTGAAGATAAATATGAATAAGTTGCTACAAGAAATGGTCCCTAAGGGTGAAAGGGTACTAAAGGAAACTCATGATGAGAACAAAAGAAATGTTAATCATGATTCCATAGACGCTAATGTTGGATCGAAGAATCACCATATTCCAAAAATCGATATGAGGAAGTTTGATGGCAAGGATCCCGCCACATGGATATTACAGATGGAGCAATTCTTCGATCTCAATAATGTGCAAAACACACAAAAGGTACGTATGGCAACTGTATATTTGGAACCAAATCAGTTTGTATGGTATCAATGGCTTTGTTCTCGTAAACAATTTATCACTTGGGCAATTTTTACGGAAGAATTGATAGCACATTATGAGGATACAAAAAGCAACACTTTTTTTAGCCAATTGATAAGTCTCAAACAAAAGGGTTCAATAATGGAGCACATTGAGGAGTTCCAAAAATTGAACATAAGGGTAAAAGATATTCCAGAGGAGCATAGGATTGATGTGTTCATAGGGTCTTTAAAGGATAATATCCAACATGATGTTCGCCTTTGGGAACCTGATTCATTAGAGAAGGCATTCAGGTTAGCAAGAAAAATGGAAAGCAAAATTATGGCAACTAGGAAGCATACCACTCACAACTATAAAGACGGAAGTGTTGTTGCCCCTAGTCTTCCACAACCTACAAGGTTGACACCACAACAATTGGAAGAAAAAAGAGCAAAAGGGCTTTGTTACAATTGTGATAGCAAATACACAAAAGGTCATAAGTGTGCTGAGAAGAAATTATTCTACATAGATTGTGAAGAGGAAGAAGAAAAGGAGCAAGAAAGGTCAAAAGAAGAGGATATACTCCAGGAACAAAGCCTAGATGAAGAACAAATAAATCCGACCATATCTTGTAATGCATTGGCGGGAATTACCACTCCTCAAACCATCAAGATAGAAGGACAAATCAAGAAGAAAAAGGTAATAGTGTTGATTGATTCAGGAAGCACCCACAATTTTATTCATTGTAGGGTAGCAAAAGAATTGAATTGCTTCCTATATCCAGCACCAGAGTGTCAAGTGATGATTGCAAATGGAGGAACAATAAATTGCTCTGGAAAGTGCCATAATATCAAGCTATCCATGGGAGAATATGTATTGACTAGCCCAATGCTTTCCATTCCAATGGGAGGTGCTGATGTTGTACTAGGAGTCCAATGGCTACAATCCTTGGGTACAATAGCTTTTAATTTTCAAGAACTTTTCATCAAATTTTCTACGGAAGGAAAGGAAGTTGAATTAAGGGGTATTGCAGGGAAACCAGGAAAGATAATCAGCTCTAATGGCATGACAAAGCTTCTAAAAAAGGAGCAAAGAGGTGTAATTGCACAATTATGTTCGCTAGATGTTTCCACATTGGAATCATCTATTTCTCCAGATCTCCAAAAAGTCCTGGACAATCATTCCAAGGTATTTGAGACTCCCAAAGGTCTCCCACCTATGCGTGATCATGATCATGCTATTCATCTGATTCCAGGAAGTGTTCCTCCAAACATCAGGCCGTACAGATATCCCTATGTCCAAAAAAGTGAAATTGAACGTATGGTTGCAGAAATGCTAGAGGCTGGTATAATTCAACCGAGTCAAAGTTCTTTCTCAGCTCCAGTAGTATTGGTGCACAAGAAGGATGGATCATGGCGCATGTGTCCGGATTATAGGGAGCTCAACAAGCTCACTATTAAAGATAAGTTCCCCATTCCTGTCATTGATGAATTACTGGATGAATTGCATGGATCAATTTACTTCACCAAGTTGGATCTTCGTTCGGGATATCATCAAATCAGAATGAAGATTGAAGACATTCCGAAAACGGCATTTAGAACTCATGAGGGTCATTATGAATTTTTGGTCATGCCTTTTGGCCTTACCAATGCACCTTCAACATTTCAAGGTTTGATGAATTCAATTTTCAAACCATTCCTTAGAAAATTTGTGTTAGTATTTTTTGATGATATACTAATCTACAGCAAGTCTTGGAAGGATCATGTTGAACATGTTGACAGGGTGCTACAACTATTGGAGGAGAAACAATTATATGCAAAAAGATCCAAATGTTTCTTTGGAGTCCAGGAGGTGGAATATTTGGGTCATATTGTATCTCATGAAGGAGTTAAGGTAGACCCTAGCAAAATTAAAGCCATTAAGGAATGGAAAATCCCCACATCCATAAAGCATCTGCGAGGATTTCTTGGGTTGACAGGGTATTATCGCAAGTTTGTTAAGAATTATGGGAGAATAGCAGCACCTCTAACAACATTATTGAAGAAAGATTCATTTTCATGGACTCCGGAAGCAACAAAGGCCTTTGAACATCTTAAAGAGGCAATGTGCCAAGCACCGGTCTTAGCTACACCGGACTTCACAAAAACCTTTATTGTGGAATGTGATGCTTCAGGAAATGGAATTGGTGCTGTTCTAATGCAAGATGAAAGACCCATTGCTTTTGAAAGTCGTCCAATCAAGGGAAAGTTTTTAAGCAAAGCTATTTATGAGAAGGAAATGTTGGCAATACTCCATGCACTTAAGAAATGGCGACCCTACCTAATGGGAAGACACTTCAAGGTAAAAACGGATCATGATAGCCTTAAATACTTTTTAGAACAAAGATTATCCTCTGAAGAGCAACAAAAGTGGGTCACAAAGATGTTGGGTTATGACTTTGAAATCATCTACAAAAAAGGGAAGCAAAATGTGGTGGCAGATGCACTCTCAAGAAAGGATGAGGATGTGGAAGCATTGTTGTGTGCCATTTCTATTATCCAACCAGATTGGATAAACGAAGCAAGGGAGGAATGGAAGAATGACGAAGAAGTGTGGGCACTTATTCGAAAGCTACAACAAGATTCCAGTACTTCTGATACATTTAGCTGGCAAAATGATTCGTTATGGTACAAAGATCGCTTATACCTCTGTAAGAATTCCCAGCTAAAACAAAAGATTCTTATGGAATTGCACACTTCTCCCTTAGGAGGGCACTCAGGATTTTTAAAAACTTACCACAGGGTTAAGAAGGAATTTTTTTGGGATGGCCTTAAATCAGATATTCAAAAGTTTGTGGCGGAATGTTTGGTTTGCCAACAAAATAAAGTTGAAACAATTAAGACACCGGGTCTATTACAACCTTTATCCATTCCAAGCCAACGTTGGGAGGAGGTTTCAATGGATTTTATCACAGGTTTACCCAAGTCTGAGGGAAAGAGTGTCATCATGGTGGTAGTTGACAGACTTACCAAGTATGCACACTTTTGTGCATTATCACATCCATTTAAAGCCAGTACAGTTTCTACTGCATTTATGGAAACAGTTCAAAAGCTACATGGAAACCCAAAGATTATTGTAAGTGACAGAGATCCCATTTTCACTGGAAATTTTTGGACAGAATTATTTTCTTGTCTTGGTACTCAGTTAGCTCATAGCTCATCTTATCATCCTCAATCTGATGGGCAAACTGAGATAGTAAACAAATGTTTGGAAGGATATCTTCGTTGCTTTGTATCTGATAAACAGACACAATGGGTCAAATGGTTGCCTCTGGCTGAATGGTGGTATAACACTTCCTTCCATACAGCAACAAAAATGACCCCATTTATGGCACTTTATGGGTATCAACCACCATCCATCACATCATATTTAAGAGAAAATTCTAAGGTTCAGGCAGTGGAACATCACATCGAACATCAACAACAAGTCCTCCAACTCTTAAAGGATAACCTCGTGTTGGCACAAAATAGAATGAAACAACAGGCAGATCAACATCGCAGTGAAAGAAGTTTTGATGTAGGTGATTGGGTATTCCTACGGCTACAACCATATAAGCAAATGTCCCTAAAGCAAGCTAAGAAGGATAATAAATTATCACCAAAGTATTATGGTCCGTACAAGGTGTTGCAAAAGATTGGTACTATGGCATACAAATTGGAGCTTCCTGCAGCTTCTCGATTGCACCCAGTTTTCCATGTTTCATGTTTAAAGAAGGTTATAGGCGACAAGCTCCCAATTCAAACAATATTGCCAGAACTTGACGAGGAAGGAAAAATTATATTGGAACCGGAAGCAGTCACAGAAACAAGAACTCGACAGCTACGAAATCGATCAATTTCAGAGTATCTTATCAAGTGGAAGAACTTATCCGCTGAAGATTCCACATGGGAGGATGAGAATTTTATGCAGAAGTATCCAGAACTACTCAAGCGTTGAGGACAACACTTTTTTGAAGGAGAGGGGCATGTTGGGTCCCTATAATACTAGTGATTACCCCATTACTATTGTAGTTATACCCCTTATTTATATTGTTGTGCCCCTATTACCCCCATATTGTTATTTATGTGCCCCATAGAATCCCTCTATTGTTATTTTTGTGGCTTTATATTATTATTTTTAGGTCGGCTAGATTATATTGTGACTCCTTAGACTCCTATATATAGAAAGGAGGTTTTGTCATTTGAATCATCCAAGAATTGTTCATTTATGTAATGTAAAGGAGGTTGCCCCCTCGAAGAGGCTGAATTCTAAGGCGTTGATCTATCTTTTTTATCTTTTCTTGAGCTGGTTTCATAACAGGTAGGCTTCCTTGTTGCCATAATTTTGCTTTCCATTTTTCTTGCCAACCTGAATGCCTTCTCCAATGAGTCAGGTTCCCAAGGGTGAACCTCATGTTGGATGTTATCCTTTAAAGTCCCTATGAACATATCAATCCTCATCTCCTCTAGAATATCTTTTACCCTTATATTCAATTTTTGGAAGTCCTCAATGTGTTCCCTCATTGAACCCTTTTGTTTGAGGTTTATCAATTGGCTAAAAAAAGTGTTGTTTTTCGTATCCTCATAATGTGTTGTCATTTCTTTTGTAAAAATTTCCCAAGTCACAATTTTTTTACGAGAGAAAAGCCATTGATACCATACAAACTGGTTTGGTTCCAAACATAAAGTTGCAATGCATACCTTTTGTGTGTTTTGCACATTATGGAGATCAAAAAATTGCTCCACTTGTAGTATCAATGTTACGGGATCCTTGCCATCAAACTTCCTCATATCGATTTTTGGAACATGGTGGGTCTTTATTCCAATGTTAGAGTTTATGAAATCATGATTAACATTTCTTTTGTTCTCATCATGAGTTTCCTCTACAACATTTTCGCCATTAAGAAGTCTTTCTTGTAGCAACTTTGTCAAACCTTCCTTCAATCCTTCAATGTCTTTCTTCAAATCTTCCATGTTGTCATTCTTCAAATCATTATTAACATTCCTTTTGTTCTCATTATGAGTTTCCTCTCCTACCTTTTTTCCATTAGGAAGCCTTTCTAATAGCAATGTTTTCATACCATCCATATTAGCTTCCATGACGTCCATCTTAGCTTCCAGGTCATCCATCTTAGCTTCCATGCTATCCATCTTAGTTTCCATGCCACTCATCTTAGCTTCCACGCCATTCATCTTAGCTTCCACACCATTTATCTTAGATTACACGCCATTTATCTTAGCTTCTGTTAGCTTTTGTGAGAGTGACATTTGTTGCACTTGGTCTCGTAATTTTGATATATCATGTAGCATTTCTTCCTCTTCTTCATAAGTCATGCTAGAGATTTCAGGTTGTTTACTAGGTGTTTCCATTTTCTTTATTCGGGACATCAATTACCGATAATAATGCTTCACTATGCCTTTTGAATTCCTTCAAACTAATTTTTCAAACCAATCTTATGCAAATATTTTAAAAAAATACACACCTTTTGTCACTTTGTAGGTGCTCAATATTGAATCTGATGTATCTATGTAATTTCTGATCTTCCAGTTTTAAAATTTGGACCTGTGGTAGCTCTCTACATCCTCTTTCCAATGCCACCAGTCTGATCAAAATTGGATTCTTGAAGAAAACGTTATGCACAATCTCCCAAGATAACCTAATTATATACCTTTTCACAAGAGCAAACTTGTATGAAGTGCCAGGTATCACTGTTTTGATCTTAGGACTTGAAACAGATACACAGAAAACTAAAGGCCGTCCTCTTTCTATAAATTCTTACGAAATTGCAATATGATGCTCAAAGAGAAAGTTATGACGATTTTCCCAAGGTCACCTGTTTGGGATGTAATTCAAGAGTATGCAAAAACCCTAACTTCCTCAGATCATATATCTGAAAATATAGTGAGACAAGATCTGAAATTCGGACCCAAGATTCAGAACGATTTCTTTTCAAATGGTTTTTTTCTTTAGCTTCTGAAACTTCATAGCGAAAAGGTTATAGCTAAAATACCACGATGACCTGTCTTAGATGAAATTTTGGAGCTTGCAAAAACCCTAACTTCATCATATCATATCTCTGAAAATATAGTGATACAAGATCTGAAATTTGGACGTGCAGTTCCACAAGCCTTCTTCTCAGATGGGTTTTTTTTTAGCTTCTGAAACATCGCAGAAAAAATTTATAGCAAAAATACCACGATGACCTGTTTGGAGCAGCGAAACCCTAGAATCCAAAGCTCTGATACTAAATGTTATGAAACCAGTTCACAAAAAGATAAAAAAGATAGATGAACACCTTATAAATTAGCCTCTTCGAGGGGGAAACCTCCTTTACATTACACAAATGAACAATTCTTGGATGATTCAAATGACAAAACCTCCTTTCTATATATAGGAGTCTAAGGGGTCACAATATAACCCAAGCCGACCTAACCATAATAATATAAGGCCACATAAATAACAATAGTGGGCTTCTAGGGAGCACAATAATGACAATACGGGGACAATAGGGTCACAACAATGACAATAAGGGATACAATGAAAAAAGTAATGGGGTAATCACTAGTATTATAGGGACCTAACAGATACTTATGTGTGAAACAAAGATAGAAGTACTTATGCATTCTCAAATAGAAATTATAATTCATTTGACCTTTTATTTAACAACCATTTTGCATATTATAAGCAAAAAAAAACAAGAACATTTTTGTACAAGTGGCATTGTAGAATCTCCTAGAAAAAAATAGGGAAAAAGACACTCTTGGCAAAAAAAAAAAAAACCACAAATTTTTTTGGAAAAATAAGCTAGAGAGAGAAGAGCAGAAGAAGTAGAAAGGCTTAAAAAAATGGAAAAAAAAATATTAAAAATAGGGAAAAGAGGAAGACGAATACAAATAAGAATAAAAAATTCAACATCCAAAAGAGATGAGTTGCAAAGAAGAATAATAAGAATAAGAAGAAAGGAAATAATGTTAATTTGGAAGATGTTGTCACCAAAGAACATATTGTGGATATTTTCACAAAACCCCTTCCTAAACAGACATTTGAATATCTCATATATAAATTGGGAGTAATATACATCTGATCTAGTCACTAAGTGATTAAGGAGAAGCACAAGTTTAGGGGGGTCATCCCTTTTCCATTGATGTCAAATGGAGAGAGTTGTAGACATGGGGGTGAATTAGTATAAGACAATTTTTTACTTATTCAAAATTTCATCAATCATAAGGAAATAATTGCATATGAGATATATTAATTGCAAAACATGTAACACAAGATTTGTATGGAAACCCTTTCAAGAGAAAATCGCAAAATTTCTCTTTATAATTATTTGTAGGCACCAACCTACTAGAGACACCAATCCACATTGATACAAACCTTGCTAAGAACCAACCTAATCTTACATATCTTTGTAGACACAGATCTAAATGGGACACCAATCCCCACTACTGAAAATATGTGTAGGCACCAACTTACTAGAGATACCAATCACATCACTGCACATATTCATGGGCACCAACCTATTAGAGAAACATATCCCCACCACTAAGAGCCAACATAGAAAGAGATACAAATCCTTTAATTTAAGTAAAAAACCTTGATTACAACTCGTCTTTCATGCATATATCTTACTCAAAATATGATAACATTCATACTAGCTTCATTAATCATGCTTGTTACTTCTACCTTCACCAAGCCTTCTCACTATTTCTTCCATCACTGGATCTTCTCCCCTATGGCACCCACATGCAATATATAGTGGGTGTGTCAACCTCATAATCCTTAGGTTTCTTTAATTATTTAGTTATATAGTTTTATTATATAGTGTCTCTCACCCCTTATGTAGGGTTTTTTTCTCTAATTAATAAAATTACATGCATAAGGACGCTTTTTCTAAACTTATCATGGTATCATAATGACGTTAAAGGGACTTTGGTATGATGAGAGTATTTTGTGAGGAGAAAGCTATGAAAGATCTTGGAAGATGAAGACTCCAATGCTTGCTTGGTTTCTTCATCAACAAAGAATTTTTGTTGTGGGTGATGATCCAAGAGAACAACAACAACAAAATTGAAAATATAAATCAATTTGGAAAGGCGATGGCAACATCGTCATAGACTCCCATTCTAATTATTTTTAAAGTATAATTTTTTTTCTATATAAGCTACAAATATTTTATGTTTCTCATAAGTTTGAGAGCATATAAGTTGAGTTTATATCTATGCAAAATCTAAAATGGTATTTCCATAAATAATTGTTAAAGTTATGAGATGAGATTCCAATGATCTTAGCATGTATCCATAGTTTTCAACATACATACATACATACATACATGAATGTATGTATATATATATATATATATATATATATATATATATATATAGATATAGATAGATATAGATATATATATATATATATATATATATATATAGATAGATATCTATCTATATATATATATATATATAGATATATATGTATGTATGTATGTATATATGTATGTATGTATGTATATATATATATATATATATATATATATATATATATATATATAGATATATATGTATGTATGTATGTATATATGTATGTATGTATGTATATATATATATATATATATATATATATATAGATAGATAGATATATATATATCTATCTATATATATATATATATATATACATACATACATATATACATACATACATACATACATATATATATATATATATATATATATATATATATATATATATATATATATATATATATATATATATATATATATGCTCAATATCCAAGAATAAATCCGATAGTTCTCATCCCCTTAGTTAAAAGAAACAAATATAAACATAATACATTAAATGGGCTTCTTAATATCTAATGGTTCAGGATGAATGAAGAGCCCACGCATTGCTAGAACCATTTGACATAGCCCCAACCTAAAAATAGATGAAATTTATGCTAGTGGCAGAGGAATTGAATGTCTTAAATATGTATTCCATTCCCAATTTTATGATCTCCTTGACATCGTTAAGCTCTCCAATAGCTTCATACTTCTCATTGTATTCAATCACACTCCAACTAAGAATAGTCATGGTAAGAGATTCAAGGAAAGAAAATATGTTGTTATATCTTATATTGTAATGTTTGGGCATGACATTCACATGAGGTGTTGAACTATATGAAAGGCCATCTTACATGCCAGAGTCTCCTCTCCATGACACATTTCTTTCCTTGGTCATATGCCCTTATTTTTATTTGATTTTAGGGATAGATATAACCCTCCTTACTCTCTTTACATTCATGTATCATTTGGGTGGTTTTTCTATGTTCTTGTCGCATTTTGATCCATTCGACTCCTCCCTCCTTTACTCCCAAAACAATACCAAGAAACTAAAAGAGTAATCTCCTACAACAATTTGGTATAAAGACTTCCTACAACAAACTCCCACATAAAAGAAACTACAACCAAATTATTCTATGATATACAATTTAATTTTCATCTTCCAAAATAAAATGGACTACCCAATCTCCAATATAATCGATGGATCTTTTCACATAGACAATTTCAAGCATTGAATAAATTTGTTTTGCAGACAAGCATTTTAGATCTATCCAGAATGATTCGGATCTATCCATAACTATTCATATGTTGATATAGCACCTAGCTTCTTATGATTTATACCATGCAAAGTTGAGAGCTGAGTTACTCACTTGTAAAAGAAGTCACCAAGCAAGGTGCAACAAATACATTCTCCCTCCCTTCATACTCATTGTCAAAATATTACAAAATTGTCCAACTTGCAATCTCATTTATTTTCACTCAAATTCATATGCTAGTAGATCCAAGAACAAGGTGGGCACATGTTTAACATGCACATGAAGTAAGTGATGAAAGGAAGAGGATCGCGGTCTAGTAGAAATTTGGCATCAACCAGTGTTGTTTGTATGAGTAATAGCCATGTACTACCAAGAAAATCATGCATGCACATCCCTCAAGTACTAAAAATATGCCCTCATCATTTGGTCTATTAATTTTTAAATTAATGGTAGGGGACATTATATAATGGTTTCATTCCTGTATTAATTTGTGAGTTAATGTCAAAGTGAGGATATACTATTTTTCTTTTAATTTAATGTAATTTGGAGATACAAGGTTGAAAAAAGGTTTTTAATTCCATTTACATGAAATTGGAGTGATAAGGTTCAATGTATTAATTTAATTATTAAAGGCTTTCATATCTAAGGTGGGTGGGCTTCACTATGAGTTGAGAAGGTGTTATTTTTTAGATTGTAATTGAAGTTTTGAATAAATCATTCACTTCGAAGGGGGTATGCTCTTGTTCTAGAATTTGTTATTTCATCAAATTTTTAAAGTTTGACTCATATTGAAACATTGTAATCTCAAATTCAAGCCTTGATATGAGTTAGTGAAATACTCTATCAATGTATTTTTCATGATACTATAATAGGGTTAAGGCCAAGTCCTTATAGTACTCATTTATAGTGTGTATAGTGTCTCTTATGCATTATAGTCTTCAATTTCTTAATCATAGGCATTTGATAAATAATTCACCATGTCAAGGCTAGTCAATCTATTTGTTGAATCAGAAAAAATGGAAGTGCCCAAGAACTACATGACTTTGCATAGTCATATGCAAAATTGATTAGTCTTTAATGATTTGTGGAATGATATTTGTAATGTTAACAAAGCTCCAATCAACCCACTGATTCTAGAGAACTAGAAAAATTGGACAGCATGAGATGAAAACGAACTTATATTGTAGAGATATTCAATCACTGATGAGTTGAACATTCATATTGAAAATTTATTTGATACTTGGAATACATGGACAACTTTTAAAAACATGTTTGATACTAAATCCAATGAAAAAATTGTTGAGATTAATACTAAATTTTTCAATCAGAAAATGGTAGAAGGGGGTGATGTTTTGGAGTACATATTGTTTGAAAAATATTCAACAAGAACTTCAGAAATATGGTTTTAAAGATGTGGAATAAATCTTAATGATTGTCATCTTGATGAAAGGTCTACCACCCTCCTATAAACATTTTTCTAGAAAAATTACAAATTATTGATAAATTGGTGAATCAATAATTTGGCTTCTTAATATCTGATGCTTCTTGGATGAATGAAAATCCCACGCTTTGCTAGAACCATTTGACATAGCCCCAACATAAAAGTAGATGAAATTTATGCTAGTGGCAAAGGAATTGAATGTCTTAAATATGTAGTCCATTCCCAATTTGGGTGGTTTTTTCTGTGTTTTTTATATTATAATTGAATTTTTGAATAAATCATTCACTTCAAAGGGGGTATGCTCTTGTTCTAAAAAAATTTATTTCATCAAATTTTTAAAGTTTGACTCATAGTGAAACATTGTAATCTCAAATTCAAACATTGATATGAGTTAGTGAAATGTTATATCAATGTATTTTTCATGAGACTATAATAGGGTAAAGGCCAAGTCCTTATAGTACTCATTTATAGTGTGTACAGTGTCTCTTATGCATTATAATCTTCAATTTCTTATTCATAGCCATTTGATAAATAATTCACCATGACAAGACTAGTCAATCTATTTGTTAAATCAGAAAAAATGGAAGTGCCCAAGAACTACATGACTTCGCATAGTCATATGAAAATTTGATTAGTCTTTAATGATATGTGGAATGATATTTGTAATGTTGACAAAGCTCCAATCAAGCCCATTGATTCTAGAGAACTAGAGATATTCTGTCACTGATGATTTGTACATTCATATTGAAAATGTATTTGATACTTGTAATACATGGACAACTTTTAAAAATATGTTTGATACTAAATCCAATGAAAAAATTGTTGAGATTAATACTAAATTTCTCAATCAAAAAATGGTAGAAGGGCTAGACCTTTTGGAGTACATCTTGTTTGAAAAATATTCAGCAAGAACTTTAGAAATATGGCTTTAAAGATGTGGAAGAAAGCTTAATTATTGTCATCTTGATGAAAGTTCTTCCACCCTCCTATAAACATTTTTCTAGAAACATTACAAATTATTGATAAATTAGTGAATCAAAATTTTCATTCTCTCAGTGACTTGTTGGTCCAACATGATAAGACATTTCATAAAAATAAGGAATCAAGGGAATATATTCTCTTTACCATCTCAAGGAAAAGAGAAATATCAATAGGGAGAGACTTATCAAATGAAAATACAAGAGAAAGAGGAGGAATAATTTCATATAATGCAAGAGGGAGAAGTAATTGTAAATACAAGAGGAAGAGGCTAGTCAAAAGTGATAATTATAGAGGAAGAGGAAGAAGTCAAGACTTTTATCGTGGTCATCGAAGAAGACAAGGAAGGAGAAGAAATGATCATTATCAACAATACTTCAGGAGATCATAAGAACGATTTTTAAAAAGGTGAAGAAATGAATTAACCTAAATGAAAAAGATGTATTCTACATTGGACGTGTGGTAGAATATTATGTGACAAGAAATGAGAATTGGTTGAAGAATAAACAAAATTTCAAAAAACATTGCAATTATAATGCTTCAAAATCAGCTCAATATGCATAAAATGAATAAGAGATTATGTATTCACATCAACTTAGGAAAATGAATGTGCAAATTTAGTGGTCACTGATAGATTTCCAAGAAAAGAATTTGAAGATGATTGGATACTTGATAAAGGAGTTGCTCGCCATATGTGCTACAAAAAAGGTTATCTCTGGACATATCAAGAGATGGAACTGAATGAAAATAGTATGATGACACATCTCATATACCTCAAGGTAAAGCATCAATTCACTTTTCTCTTCCAAGAATTGGAAAATTCTTACTTTCAAATGTATGGAATATTATAACATTTAAGAAAAATTTGTCGTCTTTGGTGCTCATTAGATAAGGAGGTCATCAAATCATCATGGAATATGGATTGTTCATAATCAATTCATTTAAAAAAACTTCAAAACAATCATGGAAGGATATGAATATGGAAAACTTCTAAGGTTACAATGAACAATCATTCCTCATAAACAAATTTTGGTAGCATTAGTGGATTTATCTCCTAGCTCTCTAACATTATGCCATTATAGAATTGACCACTTAAATTTGTATAGCCTTAGTAAAATTAAAGTAGATGAGATGGTTAAGGGATTTTCATATTTCAAAAAGGATATTTATATGTGTGAATCTTGTACTATTGGAAAACAAAAGAGGAATCTCTTCCCCACAAGTATGTGGTAAGAAAACAAATGTTTGCAACTAATCCATAGTGAAATCTATGGTCCTATGGAATCCTCTCTTGGTGGATGCAGATACTTTATTATTTTCATATATGATTTTACAAGGATGACTTGGGTGTATTTTCTAAAAGAGAAATTAGATGACTTTGAAAATGCATACAATTTCAACAATTAATTGAAAATCCCACTAAGGAAAATATTTCTACATTGAGAACATATAATGGGGGCAAATTCACTTAACATGAATATAATTATCATTGCTAAAGAAATGGAATAAAATAAAATTTTACTAATTCTTATGCTCCGTAATAGAATGGAGTCATAGAAAGAAGGAATTGCACACTGATAGGAATGGCTAGATCTATGTTGCAGTTAAAGGGGTTAAGCACAAGGTATTGGGAAGAAGTAGTTCATAAAAAAAGTTATCCAAGAAATTAATATTCCACATTAGCCTTAGATGCAATTACTCCATATGAATTTTGGTATGGTACTAATCCTTTAGTTGATTTTTTGGCTCCACTTATATGCCTTGGTTATTAAGGGGGAAAAAGGACTAAGCTAGAAAATCACAATATGAAAAGCATCCTTCTTGGATATTATGATGAAAATAAAGGATACAGGTTGTTAACTAATGGGAAGTTTATTATTAGTTAGGATGTTGTCTTTAATGAAATATCAATTCAAACAATGCAAGAGCTTGATAATCTCCTTAGTCACTTGGGAAAGAAGGCAGACAAAGCAATTTCTCAAATAAAATCAAGTTCTATTGATAAAGGCTTAGCACCTAGTATGAATATTCATGAGTTAGATAAATCTTCTTCGAATGATGATTCTTCAATAGAGGACACATATACTACAATAAGTTCACCACGAGGACAACACAACAAACTAAAAATTTTCACATAATTACTAAAAGATGTTCATGAATATGAACAAAATGAGGTAGGGACTAGAAATTAAACTCAATCAAATTTTTCCTTAGTCATTCATGATTCCTTTGAATCGAAAAATTTGTTAGAATAAATGAAGCACAAGGAATGGAAATAAGCCATGGTTATTGAACACGATTGTCTAATAAATGTCAAACCCATTGGTTGAAAATGGATTCACCACATTATGTATAAAGAAAATGGTTAAGTATATAAATATAAAGCAATATTTATGGCTAAAGTATTTTCTCAAAAACAAGGAATTGAAGAAACATTTCCCCCAATAGAAAAATGGAACATAATAAGGATGGTGATAAATTTGGTTGCATGGTATGATTGGACACTTCATCAAATGGATGTGAAAATTTCCTTTATTAATAATGATTTGAATTCAACCACTGAGATTTGAAGTGGAAGGATGGAAACATAAGGTTTGTAAACTCATCAAATCTTTATATGACTTAAAACAAGCAACCTAAGCATGGTCTACCAAAATTGATGAATACCTCAGGCATGTTGGATTTCCTCATAGTGAATCTGATGATACTCTCAATTTCATGTTTAAAGGTAAAGAAATGTCATTTTCATTCTTTATGTTGATGATTAATCATTATAGGAAATCAGGAAGATCACATCAAACAAGTGAAACAAGAACTCCAAAATGGGTTCAAAATGACACACGTGGGACCACATCGGTACTATCTCGAAGTATAATTTTCACAACAACATCATCAAATCTTCCTTATTCAAACCAAGTATGCTACATAATTGTTTAAAAAAATTTCCATGGTAGACTAAAAACCTACTCTTCCTCTTATGGAGCAAAACCTAAATCCTTCAAAATTTCAAGGGAGGAATTTATGAACAATACAATTTATAGATATTTGACTGCAATTCTCATTTGCTTGAAAACTACATGTCCATATTTTTCAAATGTAGTTGACATTCTTCCAAAATTCATGCAGGACTCTAGAGAATGTCACTCAAATGCAAAAAAAAGGGTCCTCGTGTACATACAAGGAGAAAAAGATTATGGGCTTATTTATAGGAAGAACAAAAACTTTACACTTGTTGCATATTTAGATGTAGACATTGCAGGATATATTGATGATATAATATCAAAATTAGATTATTTATGAATATGGGTTCAACACTAGTTTCTTGGAGTCATAAAAAGTAGGAAACAATGGAAAATTCTTGGGTAGAGGTAAAATACATTTCACCTTTGGAAGAAGCATGGGAAATTGTCTAGCTATGTTAAATCTTGTAGGATCTTGGTGCTCTTAATAAAAAACCAAATAAATTATTCATTGATAATCAATCAACAATCAAAATAACTAAGAATCCATTTTTTCATAGAAAAACCAATCATGTCGACACCAAGTATCACTTCATCAGAACTCTCAACAACAAGAACATCATTGTGCCTAATATTGTCCATCTAAAAATCAAACTTCAAACATTTTCACTAAGCCATTAAGAAAAATAAAATTCACTGCTTTGAGAGAAGAACTTGGGATTTGTAAAAATAACATTTAAGGTTATAGGAGGAAATGCTAACCTCATAATCCTAAATTTTATTTATTTATTTAGTTAGATAGTTTTCCTAGATTAATATAGTTTTTCTAGAATAATAAAGTTAATTGTAGAAGTGTTGTATTCCCTAGAATATACATAGGCCTTATCACAACCTGTCATATTGATTATCCTTGTCATGTTGAGATGACGATAGAGATGTTATATATGTGTTAGTCCTCTCACCCTTTATGTAGGGCTTTTTATTTTTTCTCCAATTAATAAAATTGTGTGTCTGAGGAGACTTTTGCTAAATTTATCGTCTTCGGAGTAGTCATGTGAAGAATATAGAACAATCCCAACATTCTCTTTCTTGTTTTATTCTTTGCATATAGGGGATTGGATTAGTAAATTACCGATAAACTAGGGCAATGATACCCACTTTTTCTCTACACTAAGAGAACTTCTTACTACTCGTAGATTTTGTTAATAAATTTGCAACATTCTTCAAAATGTCCACCTAATTTTCCAATAGAACCTTCTTTTATTCAACGATATATATCAAAAAGTGATATTGAACATCAATCTGCTTTGTCTTAGAATGATAAGATGGATTTTCACTAGAAAGATTACACTTTGACTATCCCAACCTATCATTACAACTTTTGTACCAACTAATACCTTAACACAATATTTATAAGCATACTACTTAGGATTGCTTGTATGAGTAGCTACTATGTATTCATATTTTGTAATTGAGAGTTCCACTATAGCTTGTCTCATGCTCATCCAACCAATCCCTCCATCAAATAAGTCAAACGCATACTAGGCTCATAGATATTCTACAATCTAGATTTCCAGCCTAGTCGACATCATAAAAGCCATGTACGTTCAACACTCTATTCAATATTGGTCTTCTTTGGTAGCACAATCCATAATTATTAGTGCCATGAAAATACCTAAAAAACTTATTTACTACTATTGAATCCTCCTTTTTTGTTTTTCATATTTATCAACTCAATACTCACACTGCATGTGCAATCTCTAGTATAGTACAAATCATTGCATACATCAAACTTCACCACACTAGCATATGAAACATGGGATATGTCCTCTTTCTCTTATTTTACAGGAATATGGACCTTTACTAGTTTACATTCTTGCATATTAAGCATTTGAAATATTGTCTTAACATACTTCCTCTAATTTAAACATAGTTTCTTATTTGTATAATCTCTTTTTAATTTTCATGCCCAAAATTAAATTTGTAGCACCAAGATCCTTCATCTCAAATTTATAGAAAAATTGAGTTTTCACTTGGATGATTTACCTGCCATTACCAATCTCAACATATCATCCACATACAAGATCAAATAATTAAGATGATCACCAACTAATTTTGAAATACACACAGTGATCTGTTTTTCTCCTTGTGAAGCTAAGCCCCAATATATAAGCATTAAGTTTTTAGTACCACATCCTCGGTTATTTATTTAACCCATATATGGACCTTTTTCAACCTACAACTAGTTCTTTGTTTTCCTTCACCGCAAATCCTTTTAGCTACTTCACACATATTTCTTCTTCCACATTCCCATGTATGAATGTTGTCTTCATGTACATCTATTCTACTTCAAATCAAAAGAAACAACAATAGATAAAAGAAATATAATTTAAGTTAACCTAAAAACAGGAGAAAAATATCTCATCAAAGTCAATTCCTTCTACGTTGGAATATTTTTTGTAACTAACCAAGCTTTGTATTTCTTCACTTTTCTTTCTGCACTCAACATCTTCTTAAACACCCTTTTTCTCCCAATGGGATGCCTTCGAAATGCCAACTCTACTACATCCCAAGCCTCATTTTTTTCTAAGGAAACCATTTCTTCAACCATGGCCCTTTTCTATAATTTTCCATACTTTAAAACCATTATCTCCCTAACAGTTCTAAGACCATAAAAAATAATAAATAAAGTAAAATTTGAACAGAAATCAAGTGGAGTATAACTTTCTATCTACCTTCTTTCCCAAACTAACCTCCTCAATATCAAAGTATGTGGTTCTTCTTCTTTTGATTCGTGTTCCTCTATAGAGTATGATTCATCATCCTTCAATGCAAAATCTATCTTCTCTGGTTCTTTATTATTGAAATTCTAAGGCATGTGTAATAGAATGCAATGTTTTGATCTAATTATTACTTCCTAATGATTTCAAATAGTATTTATCATGCCACTGATATCATTGAATAATTACACGCAAAAATATCCACTGTAAACTTAGTGGAAACAATTACAATCATAGAAATACATCCATGCAAATTATACACAACATTTTTACCCTAGGAAACCCAAGCTCGGGAGAAAACCCATCAATACTTTCTTGAGGATAAATTATCTTCTCAACAAGGTTTACAAATACAAAATTGGTCTAGAAATTTGTGCCAACATCAAAAGTCAAAACACCAGTCATACATGGTCAAACAACTATGGTTCAAACTAGTCAACATTATTTCAAACAACCCTTAGTCAAATTGCAGCCTACAGTCAAAGTCTATGGTCAATATGCATGTGCAACCCTACAATCAATTGTTAGTTATCAACTCGCACATGTGGCCCTGCAGTCAATTATTTTTGGTAAACTTGTGTCCAAATTCAGCCAAACTTTGTTGGGTGTGTGTTACACTATTTCCCTTCATTGTGTTGGGCACAGCGGGGGGGTCATGGGGGGCTGGCAGCCCCCTTGTACAGGGTTCAGGTCAACGCCCCGAAAAAATAAAATGGACCCTATATTAGGTGGGCGGACCTACCTATGGTTTTGTGCATGGATTTTTCACATGGTTTTGGGCATGATGGTTTTCTTCCCATGGTATTTTGTAGATCCAATCAAGAGAACTATGGTTATGTTCTAATCTAGGGTTAATGGATTGGGGTTTATGGATGCTTCAACATTTATATATATCTATTGTAAAATTGAAAGGAATATAATGGAAAATCAATCGAGTAGTTCCGGTTTTGGGATCCAGGGGAAAATCTTTGTGTATATCTATTTTATGTTTTATGCTCTCACCATTGCTTATTTTCTATTTTTTTAGAATTTGTATATAGGTAATATCTATACAAGGTTAAAACCTATGGCATCATAGTTGTTTCGGATTCAAGGGGATGCCTTTGCTGCTGAGGGGTTTTTTTTGGGCCTGTGGTAGATCTTGTTCAGTGGGAGATTTGCGGGATTGATTCTTGTGGTGAAAGAATATGGCAAGCAGTGGAAATATAGAGATCGATAAATTTAATGGTTAGAGTTTTCAGTTGTGGAAAATCAAGATGGAGGATTTGCTAGTGGATAAATATCAGTGGATCGCGGTAGATCTGGGTACTAAACTAACGGTAATGTTCGTTGAAGACTAGAAGAAGTTGGATCAGAAAGAAAAGAGCATAATATTGTTGTGTATCTCAGACTAAGTATTGTTGAATGTATCAGGGGAAACCTCGCCGAAGGATTTGTGGGACAAGTTAGGGACTTTGTACCAATCTAAGTCTCTGGTGAATAAATTTTTACTATGAAAAAAGTTATATAACCTGAGGATGAAGGATGGAGACTCAGTGACAAAGAATTGAACACCTTTGATACTATGGTAAGCTAGTTTTTATTTGTTAATATTAAAATATCATATGAAGATAAGTGCACCCCTTTTTTGTGTTCTCTACCAAATTTGTGGGATAATTTGGTTGTTGCAATAGGTAGAAATATAAATACCTAGCAGTTTGATGAAATAGTCTCATCCTTGTTGTTGGAGGAGATGAGACAGAAAAATATGGAGGGTCAGCATGGTGATGCCTTGCCTATACGAGGATGGTCCCAGAATATTAAAAAAAAAAAAAACAAGTCCTCGAGTGGGATATCTAAATCTAAGGGGAGATTTAAATCTCCAGGAAAACCTATAAGGGTGTGCTGGAAAAGTGGAAACGAAGGACACTTAAAAAAGGATTATAGATCTAAAGCTCCTGAGAAAGGAAAGGGATCTGATGATGCTCCTTTTGTAGAGGTGAAAACCAGCTCAAATGAAGGTGGGGATGTGTACTTGGATTCTTATTCAAATACACATGTACATCATGAGACATGGTTGATTGACTTAGGTGCATCCTTTCACTTCACTCCCCATAGGGAGTGGTTCTCCGAGTATGAGAAATATGATGGTGGTGATGTGTTCTTAGGGGATGATAGGGAGGCTAGAATCGTCCATCTGGAATTTCTTGAGCATTTATTTGATGTACTTGGTTTGATATATGAATATTCCTTTATCATGCTGAGAAATCTAAAGCCCTAAAAAGTATGTCAGTTCGCCAATCATAAACATTTCAAACTCACTTTGCATTTTTGTGGCAAAGTATTTACTTAATTTGTCATCACTGCTTCCAAAGATTATATCATCCACATATACTTTGATAATTGTTAGGTTATCTCGATCCAATTTCACATAAATATTGTTGTCAACACTTCCTTTCTTAAATCCCTGTTGATGTAGATGTCTGTCAGGACAAGCATACCAAGCCCTAGGAGCTTGCTTGAGACCATATAGTGTTTTCTTTAATCTTGATTTTTCTAGAGCAAGCATAAGTGAGAAACATCCTAATAGCTTCCATTCTGGCAATGGGAGAAAGCGTTTCTTTAAAATCGATTCCTTCAACCTGTGCATATCCTTTGTAGACTAATATTGCCTTGTTCCTGGTAACCTGTAATCCTTTAACTATTTTTCTCCCCCTGAACCTGTAATGAAACTCACATCTTGTTCAAACTACCTTCCTATCAATCGTATACTTGTGTCATATACTTCTGTATAGATTCCTCCTCTACAAATATTAAGGAGCCAACAAGCCAGACTTTTCAAAATAGTGAGTCACCTAACGAGCCATCTTGACTTGATTCATTATCTGAAGAAATTACTAATTCCTCATGACCTTTTTCTTTTACAAATCCTGAAAGCATAATTGTTGAAACCTTGTTATCTACTTTGTACCTATTTCCTTTTCCATACCTTCTTATTCCTGCAGTCTCGAACCATGTGCCCATAATTATGACACTTGAACAATTCAATGTTGTCCATAGGTGATTCGATCTGATATTCGCAACCGCAAGCACTATGAACATAGTTATGGCATTTGAAACATTCAATGTTTGGCCCATCTAACACGTATTCTCTTATGACAAAATCATTGTGGAACCTGTCTCGTGATCCTGCAAACTTGCTTCTAGGGTTTTGTAGATAATGATTGTACCAGTCAAAAACTTCACAATCCCTAGCCATATGTCCATAGTTATCACATAAAAAGCAATAACCATTAAATAAATGTGCATACCTAAATGGTTCATTCATATGTGATGGTCCTTGATAGTTTTACCTATCAATAAATTTACAATCCTTGGCCATATGTCCATAGTTCACACATGAAAAACAATAACCATTAAATAAATGAACATACCTGCAAGATTTTTCATTCTTATTTGGAGGTGGTGTTGTAGTTTGTTGTTGTCCTTTGTTCTTTATTTCTTTGGTCTTGTTCTATGGAGTTGTAACATTATTCTTTGGATTTTCACTTTGATCAACTTCCTTCTTAGAATCATCCTGCAAAGATGTGGAGCCTGTACCTTCATCAATTGGAGCTTTACCATCTTTAATTGCCTTCATTTTTGCTTCTTAATCTATCTTATCTTGTAAGTGTTATTTTTGTGATCCTTTTATTTTGTTGATCTAATCATGGATTACATCAAGTTCTTCTTTCTTTTAAGTGAGATCTTCTTGAAACCATCTTTTCAATATCTTCCTTCTTTTTTTTGCCTCCTCAACCTGTAGCTTGAGAATAGTGGTCTTCTCTACTTCTCTATTGAGAACCTGTATCTGTTCCTTATGCTTCTCATTTTCAATCCTGAGCCTGCTTATTTCTACTGAAGATGTTTCTAATTCCTTTTTCTTTTGGTCAACAGTGGATATGCATCTTTGTTCAAAATCATTCCTTTCAATTTATACTTCCTGCATCTGTTGTGTGATCTTGCTAATATCTGCAAACGCTGTGTCGAGTTGTTGTTGCTTCTGTTGGACTTCTCTCTTGAGGTCTCATGTCATTGTATTCTTGATTTCTTCCAATTGAGTTCTAATAATACTAATCATCTTCTCAAACTCTTCATTTTCTTTGATGAGTTCTTTCGCTGTCTCCAATTCTGCTTCCAAAAGTCTTGTCTTTTCCTTTTGATTTTTGAGTTCCTTTATCACCTTGATCACTTGATTTTGAAACTTTGTTTTACTTATTTCTCCCATTTCTTCTTCATAATCAGAAGTATCTGAATTTTCAATAACATCTTGACCTGATTTCTTTGTTTAATAGAGATTATGAAGATTTTCCCAAATAGCTTTAGCTATTGAACATTAACCAACTTTTGTTTTGACAGAATTTGGCAAAACATTCAAAATTACATTCATGGCCTTTGAATTGTACCTTTTAGCTTCGTCGGTAGATGTGTCTCCAGAAGCAATTGATTCCCATACTCCATTTGCCTGTAAATGTACTTCCATCCTAGATTCCCATATCCAGTAATTATCTGCATAAAAATCATGGGTTGGTACACAATACTCACTTTCTTCATATTTTGTTGTACCTGTACCTTCCTTTGAAATCCTTGTAACCTACTTCTTTGACTTTCCCATCTCTATGCTCTGAAAACTTACCTCCACCAGTTAAGTTGTTATTGAAGGAACCAAGTTCTGAAACTAAATGTTGGAAATACTGAGAGGGGGGTGAATAAGTATTCCTTAGCAATTAGCACTTTTAAATCTTTCCAGAGTATTAGTTAATCTTCAATTATTATTAATGTTTAGGCAACAATAACAGTAAATAAAAGAACATAGTAGGCATAATAATTTTAGGTGGAAAACCCCCTCTGGGTCAAAAACCATTGAATGCTTTTTTAATAAATTCTTTAATCTTGAGCCCCAACTAAAATGAAAGCAAAAACTTCCTAGAATTCTAGAAAAGCATTACTCTCAATCTCCCACTGGAAGGATGCCCCAACGCCCTGGTTTCTTTAGTAGTCAACTGAATGGATGCCCCAACATCCTAGACCAACCTACCACACTGAAGTGTTCACAGGCTCCAGCCTATAGGTGACTTCATGCACCAGCCTAGCACCTCCTTGCAACCCTATAATGACTGAAATGAGACAAGAGTGTGGATTATCATACTAGGGACAACAATCCACGATACAATATGATTTACAATGATTTTTGCCGAACACCCAATCACACTATGACCTGCAACCCAACCATGACATCATCCCATCAGAGACTCCTATACCTCCCAATAATTCCTTTTCGACTCTTGGAAGATTGACTATTTTACAATAATGACTCTTCAATGATGAAACTTTTACAAATGACTCTTTTACAACTTTACAATGATGACTCTTGGCCTTGACACTTCTTCACAATATGCGGATGGTTGTCATGTATTCAAAGGATGTCCCATTTCAATAATCCCTTTGATCTAATACTTCTGCTCTTGAATTATTGCTTAAAGTTGTACTTGAATCTTCTTCTACCTACATGAAAATTTTTCCCAATGAAACCAATCCCAAAACAAAACAAAATACCCTTCAACTTACCTCTACCTGCAAAACAAATGTAAGTGCATAATAATGAATAAATACAAATTAAAAATTACAATGCGTACCTAAAGTTTTCTTGTCACTTTTGTTGTTGACTTGCTGCAGCAGTAGATAAAGACTCCCACTCTTGATATAGGCCTGTTTGGTAGCGGATCCCCCACAGCATGTTTTTGGGGCTCAAAGCCCAAGTTTTGGTCAAGTATATTTTAAAGACTCCATGAAGTAAGGGCACGGAGCGCAAAGCATATGATTGAGTCATAGGGTAGTCCGCCCTAAGTTATGTAAAATAGTATGATGTAATGTCGGCCTACCCATGGTCTGCGGACCATGGGATTGTATAAATAGAGCGAGGCTCTAAATTGTAAAGGAGAAGAATAGTGAGAAAGAATGGAGAATCAATAAGAAAATTCTTAGTTGTAAATCTAAGTCTTGGGTCATAGAGTAGGAAAAGGCTCTGCGGCTGAGTGCGCAGAGATCTAGTAGAATCTGCAGCTGAGTGCGCGAACCCCGGCAACTGAGTGCGCAAGGCAGAGTTGATATTGTAATTGAAGGAAGAATTAATAAAGATAAGGTTGATTCTGAATACTATGTATTTGGGTTTCCTCTTAATTTTATGCATTTATATTGTTTGATGATTGCGTGCACTTATATGAATGTTGAATGATAAATAATAATACTGGGCTCACACAGATAAGTTAAGTACTATAATAATAATGTAGTAAGTATAATGAATCACGGTAATACTTTCTTCGCACTGCAAACAGAGTTGCGCGAAGGCAACTTCACGATTGCAAGGGATAGATAGCTGCGCGAAGCAGCATGTGCAAAGGGTCGAACGACGAACCTCCCAAAAATCATCAAGACATCCCTAGGGTGCAGAAACCTGGTTCCAACACCCTCCCATACTACTTCGGGTGAGACCTTAGTCCGCGCTTCGTGGATTGTTGTCGAAAGGGCCAGTAGTACCAGGATTTGTTTGGCTAAATCACCTCTGAACTTGGGTCAGGCCCATACAAGCCAACAAATGGTTTCGTTGCCGGGATCGGGATCTGCATAAGGGATGTCTGATGTCGTGTCACTAGAACCCAACAAAGAAATAAATTGAAGAGTGGTTGGACAAGAATATTCACGAGTTCACGACACAGGAAAACAGAACTCCACGAGTATCTAAGGAACAGTGGTTGGAGTGCTACTTGTATACAGAAATCCACGAAATTTTCTTTGCATCCTTTCCTTCTAAGCTATATGAGTGGATCGCAAAGTTAGCAGACAGCCAGGGAAGGTGTAGGCTCGACAAACCAATAGTGTGGACTCCGGAATTAGTGCACAGACTAGAAGCGTCAGAAGATAAGATCGCGCGAGCTGTGGACCATTGGCTCGACCAGATAATAGGAGGATTTATCACTGAGTTTGCAGTAGACACGACCGTTAGCTACAATGAGGTAGAATGACGTTTTCTCAAGGGATCACGAGGTAAGTATATTAAATCTTTGAACACTTGGATTAAGATGCTATTGTGTGAAAAGCAGGTTATGCGAATAAATTAATGTTTGGGACTACACGGAGCGGGAAGATCTACAAAAGTAGAAGTAGTGAAGAATTAGAAAATAGTCCCTTAATTTCACCCTCACGGGAGAGCAAGGACGAGCTCACAAAGGTTTCGCCGAGAAGCGCGGTCAATTTGATAAGGCAGCAAATTCCGCGTTTACCACCTCCACCCACACCGCCACCCGTTTCACCCCCCTCACCTCCATCTCCACCCACTCCACCTCTGCCACCTCCACAGTTCAGTATGGCGAGCACGATCAAACTACCAGTATTCAGGGGAGTAGGGAATGAAGATCCGGACCAATTCTAGTTCATGGTAAGAGCGGTATGGGAAGCACAAGGTGTCACAGATGACAATATTAAGAAATACACGTTGGTAAGCGCATTGCAGGATCGTGCATTAACATGGTATATCAAGCATTCTAATGATCACCCAAACGCAGGAATTACAAAAATCCAGGTCGCACTGAATAAGGAATTTAGCAAGCCAAAGTCAGAAACACAATCAATCATCGGGTTTAAAGAGATCGCGATGCTCCTAGGTGAGACCCCCTGGGATCTGGATCAACGGCTAAAGAGTATGATTCATGAAGCCAATATGACGTTGATAGATGGACAGCATCATGAATGGTTTGTAGCATCTCTGACACCACACTTGAGGACAGCGCTGTCACAGCAGAAACTTTCCACCTAGGCTGAAGCATTGGAAATGGCAATGAGATTACATGAGACCCCTATACAAGACCCTGAATTGGGAATCCAACAAATCCATGTGCAGCTACAAAATCTGTGTCTGGAAATGAAAAGTTTGAAACAGAATAGGGCACCTCGGCCAGAGGCGCGCAAGCAAGTATGGTGCATAAAATTCAAAGGCCAGGGCCATGACAAAGATCAATGTCCAGTGTTCGCGAACTACTTGGTAGGAGGAGAGCCAATGCCGTTGAGACCAGAGGCATAGGCAAGGCCGAGCACGGCACCTGCTTTATGGTGTGTGATCTGTCAGATAGGAGGGAAACACACTATGGATAATTTTCATTTGTTGCAAAAGTATACGCAGACATCCCAGCAATTGTTTTGTAATTTCTACAGGTCAGTAGGCCACAATGAACGCACTTGCCACAGTTATGAACTAATGATGGATTGGACCCCTGCCTATAGGGTGCAGACCAAAATGCGAGCCCTCGACCCAAATGCGGGGATGGCGCGCACTGGATTTTAGGGGTGTGGTCGAGGACAAGGTGGAATGGGACCAGGAAGGGGTCGCAGACAACTAATTTGTTACAATTGCAAAGGGCCAAGGCACTATGCCCGCGATTGTACCAACCTGACAAGGATATCATGTTTGTATTGTGCTTAGTTTGATCATGAGACAGAAGATTGTCCTTCGTTGATCACAAGGATGCGTGAAAAATGGGTATTCCAGCCCCCTTCCGACTCTATACAAATGATGAGGTCTAAGCCTACTTTGACAACTCAATACAGTTGGATATTCTGCTGGCGAGTGTGCTTGATCTGTGTGTCCATGATCCGATCAGTTGCAGCTTGTTACATGCAATTTGGATTTAAATATATGGATGTGAGTTGTTCTACAATGTCGGATGTGTCTAGTAATGGTGGAAAGTATGGCCAAAGGTGGTCCACATTGAACACTGGGTGCAGGCCAAGGAATGGAGCAATGTTGAGCTCAAATGCATTGTCTCCCACAGCCTTGGTAATGGTGTAAGTACCATATCAGAGTTGTATGAGTTTTCGATAGGCTCCAATAAGGCGTTCCTTTTACAAATGCAACCAGACTTTGTTGCCCACCTGAAACTTGTGTGGCACCCGATGTTGATCATGTCGCTGCTTGTACTTGGCATTTGATTTCTCCAGAATGTCATGGACCTACTGGCGAATATGTTGGATGTATTCAATGAATTTGTTTTTCTTATCTATTTCAGACTGGACATGAGCCGAATCTCTGTGAGTAGCTGCAAATGGCGTGGCCACATCAATGGGACATAGTGGATGGAATCCCAATCCCACTTGAAAAGGGTTGTGGCTAGTCGTGCTATGGAGAGCGTGGTTGTAGCTGTGCTGAACATACGGGAGGCTCTCATCCCATGTGCATGGATGATTTGAGTTGTACATGCGGAGAATGTGTACGATCATCCTATTGACAACCTCTGTCTGGCCATTAGTTTGAGGATGGAAGGTTGTGGACTTAGTGAGTTTGGTGTCGAGCATCGACCAAAGACTGGACCAAAATGTACTGAAGAACCTACTATCCCAATCTGAGATGATAGACTGTGGGAACCCAAAGTGTACCCACACTCGTTCAAAGAAGAGTTTAGCAGTGGCTTCTATTGTGATATTCTTCTTACAGGCAGCCATAATGGCCATCTTCGAGAACCTGCCGATGACCACAAAAACACAGTCGTTTCCATGCTTAGTGGAAGGAAGGCCTAACATGTAATCCATAGAGATGGATTCCCAAGGTCGACTAGGGGTAGGCAGTGAGGTATAGAGGCCTTGCTTCTTGATGGTCGGTTTGGCAATGGCACAGGTAGTGCATGATCTAATCTAATTCCCAACATCTTGTCGAAGATTCAGCCAATAGAAATACTTCTGCAGTACTGCCACCATTTTCTCAACCCAGAAATGTCCAGCAACCCCACTGTAGTGTGCTTCCCAAATCTTATTGGCACGCTCGCTTGAAGGAACACAAAGGTGACCCAGGTGGCACAACAGGGCATCCTGGAGGTGAAAATCAGGAACATGCTAACCCTCCAAGAGTGTCTGGTATGTGTGGACGAATTCTGGGTCGCTTTTGTAGAGAAGTGGCCAATCAAAAGTCTCGTGCCCACAAGAGTTGATCACAGTGGTTAACACCATGAAATGGTCGACTGAGGCAATCTACAACATTATTGGTGCTACCCTTCTTATACTTGATATTCAAAGGAACTGTTGCAGGTATGTGGACCACTTCTGATGACGATCATTCTGCAATTTCCTGTGGGTTTGTATGAACTGCAGGGGTCGGTGATCTGTGTGGATGACCATTTCCTTCCCCAAAATGCAATGCTTCCATTGTTGGCAGGCCTGCACAATGGAATACATCTCTTTTTCATAAGTGCGATACTTCCAGACTGTGTCCGAAAGTGTCTCACTATGATATGCCATTAGATGCTTGTGTTGAGTAAGGACTGCCCTAATAGCATAGTCCAAGGCATCTGTCTCGACCTCAAATGGTTGTTGCAAGTCTGGTAATGCGAGCACTGGTGTCGTGCAGAGTCGATCTTTCAACTATGTGAATGCCTTCTGTTGAGATTCATACCAAAATAATTTTGCTTTCACTCCTCCCTTGGTGACTTGACTCAAGGTCCAAGTGATATGAGAAAATCCCAACATGAACCTGCTGTAGAAGTTGACAAGACCTAGAAAGATGCGGAGCTCTGTCAGAGTGGTTGGAGATGGCCAATCTTGAATGACTTGGATCTTGGCTAGATCCACATGCACCCCCTATTCATCAATAATGTATCCTAAATACTGAACCTAGGTCATGCAAAAGTGCATTTCTCCAAATTGGCACATAACTTGTGTTGCCACAGTGTTTGGAGAACCTGTCGAATGTGGTGGAGGTGCTCCTCCCAACTTTGGCTGAAGATCAGGATGTCATCCAAGTATACCACTACAAATGAGTTGGTGAATGGCCACAAGATGTCATCCATTAGCCTCATGAAGGTTGCAGGAGCATTCGTCAATCCGAAAGGCATAACCAACCATTCGAAAAGGCCTTCCTTGGCTTTGAAGGCAGTATTCCACACATCGGAGGGTTCGATTGGTACCTAGTTATATCCTGACTTCAAATCAATCTTGTTGAAATATTTTTCCCCCTTCAGTTGGTCCAAGAGGTCATCAATATGTGGGATTGGGTACCTATTACGGACAGTGATCTTGTTCAGCGCCCGATAGTCAATACAAAGTCTCCAAGTCCCATCCTTCTAATGTACCAACACGATCGAGCTCCCACAAGGCGATGAAATCAGACGTATGTGACCTTTCTGTAGCAGCTCTTGAATCTGCCTCTTGATTTCATCATTCTCCAGAACGGAGCGTCAATAGATTGGTCCATTTGGAAATGGTGCACATGGCGTAAGATCGATGGAGTGCTTGACCTGATAGTGTAGAGGAACCCCTGCAGGGGAAGTGAAGATGTCCTCGTACTCCTCCACGACCTTGTCCATCTGTAGTTGTCGTGTGGAGGGGCCCTGTCTGGAGGTCGTGGCCATCGTCTTATTCTTTCCTTGAGGGTGTATCATCAGGAAAACAAATTTCCCGGTTTTGGAAACGAGCTTATTGCATCATTTTGCAGTAATAAAAGAGATGGTGGTAGGCAATGCTACCTCCAGTATCCTGTACAACTTATTTCCCAAAGTAACAATAATAGCACGGGGCCTTGATTCATACACAACATGGCACTTCCACAAGTATGGTTGTCCTAATAATACATCACAAACTTCAAGGGGAGTAATGTCACACAATACCTCATCTGTGAAGGGCTTGATGTTGTATGGAAGGCGACACTACTGGCTCACGCAAAGATCCCGTCCTTGGTGAAGCCACCCGATGGTGTACGGTTGTGGATGTGTTATGGTCGGTAAGCCCAGCCGCTTCATGACCTCTACCGAAATGAGGTTCTTTTGGCTCCCATTGTCGACAATGAACTATAGCAGGGAGCCCTTTACCCACATCTGGGAGTGGAAGAGACGCTCCTCCTCCTCTGGATCTTCAAGTTCCTCCTTCTGGATCTTCATGGTGGCAATGGTGGCATTGGGCTCCGCATCGATAATCTGCTTCCCTTTGTCATTCCCCTTGTCGGGTTCTGACTCAGAGTCAGAACATGCATCTGATTCTGAAACCTTTAGCTCGGCCACCAGTGACTGCTTGGCCCGACACTCACTTATGTGGTGAGTGGAGCTCTTATGGAACTCACACCACTTTCCTGTGTCCTTTTTCAGCTTCATGACACTGTTCTGTGCTTGCAGCTTTGACGGGTTGTCTTGGGCCACCCTGCCTTGGCTTTGTCCTTTATTCTGCGGTTTGCGGGCACCTTTCCCTTGCTTCGAATTCGCAGATCCAAAGTTTTGCTTCTTATGTTTAAACTTTTGTTCAACCTTGACGGCATATCGGTATGCTGTGTCGAGCGAGCGAATGTTCAGGAATTCTATTTCTTCCTGGATGTACTTGTGTAGGCAGCCACAGTATTTGAGTACCAAATGCTGCTCCGAATCCTTGATACCCAAATTTGTGCGAAGGGTATGGAAAATATTGGTAAACTCTGGCACGTCTTGGTCCCTTCCCTGCTGCAGCATGGTCCACTTTATGTATTGATCCTCATAGCTTCCAACAGGGTAGTACTGCTCCTTGATGGCATCCTGGAATGAATCCCAAGTGGGTGCGGCTGAAAATAGTGGGCATGTACTTTCATCCTTCTACTCGTAGTAGGTTTCCCACCAATCCTTGACGTGGGGGGCTACTTTGAGAAGAGTGAAAATAATCTTTTCCCAACTAGAAAAATCATGAACAGAAAAATAACCCTCTAGCAGATTTAACCATTGATCAATGGCATCTGCATCTATCTAACCCTCAAATATGGGGATTTCAAAATTAACCTGTACCTTAAACGGTGTAGCATTTCCAAAGTAGCTGTTGGAAGCCGATGCATCGCCCCTAGGTAGCGGCTGAAGGATCTGGGCTAAGTTGTCCATCATCACATTCCTTTGCCGCTCAAGGGCTTCTTCGAGCAAGATTTTGATTGGATCTCCTACCCCATCATCTTTCTTTTCATCTACCATGGGAGGTCGTCGGGATTTGCGAGGTTGGTCTTGCAAAGGTTTAACAAGTTCAAGCCCTAACTCCTTATATCCCGACCTCATTGGGGACATGCAAAGAAAAACAGAGAAAAAATAGACCGCTCTAATACCATTGATCCGGATTTAAACAGGAATCCAACAAATTACAAAGATAACCATAAACACATAGATGTAGTGGAAATAATACTTCATTTCATTAATGTAAAATACTGAAATATGCTTACAAACAGCAATGGAAATAAATCAGCTAGGGCAATGGTAGCTTATCTCTAAGAAGAGATGTGGCGGCTACCTACCTCTAAATTGTGTTACAATGAGGCTTGAAGGCCTATTTATTGTTGAGAAACAATGGAAAACCCTAAACATCCAAAAATCTAACCCTAGAAGATGAAACGCCAAACTGTAGGCCCCGTTTGGGTAAATTGGTAAATCAACTTCCCGGGGTCGTAACTTTGGCATATGATCTCCGTTTGACGAGCACAGTATCTCGTTAGAAAGATCTATCTGAGAACTACAACTTTGGGAAAAGAAACATTAGTCCATGGACCCATGTTGCTCCTTTTTTCCCAAAAATCGTCGTTTAGGGCCTCAAAACGGCTCCAGAAGTTCAGGACCCAAAAAACTGCTAAAAATAGTAAACTGTGCTACAATTAAGGAAACTGAAAAGCTGAAACAAACAATGGTGGGGGTCCAAGTGGACTTGGTAGGTGGCCACCAATGTCCACCTGGATGAAAACTGGCATCCGCTCCCATCCTAGTCTTCCCAAAATGGGACGTGGAATTTCATGTACATGTTGATGCGTCGTGTATTGCGTTGGGAGCCGTACTCACGCAGGAATGCGTGGAGGGCGTGGATCACCCGATCGCGTTCACAAGTCGGAGACTGTCCAAAGCTGAAAAGAACTACTCTACTACTGAGCGCAAAGGCCTGGCAATGGTGTACGCGCTCCAAAAATACTGACACTATTTAGTTAGCGGACATTTCATGATGTATACCTATCATTCCACGTTAAAATACCTGGTGAACAAGCCTGTGTTGGGGGGGTGCATATGTAGATGGATTTTACTATTTCAAGAATATGACTTTGAGGTCATCATCAAGTCGGGACGCCTAAATGTAGGACCAAATCACTTGTCACGAATTGAGACAGGCAAGGAACCAAAAAATTTGGAGGAGGGACTACCTGATGCACAACTCTTCGCAGTGCGCGTCGCGAATGGCCACTTCGAGGATATAATCCATTTTCTAACAATAGGGACTGCACCGAAGGAATACTCAGTCTAATAAAAGAAGGAATTAGTGGTGCACACGGCGGACTTTTCTGTCATCACAGGGCACCTCTACAAAATGGGAAATGATGAGATATTGCGAAGATATGTACCTGAATTTGAACGAGATGAGATCCTAATGGAAGCACATAGGGGTGTTGCAAGAGGACACTATGCAGGATGTGCGACTACACAGAAGATTCTTCGCATTGGGTTATGGTGGCCAACCCTGCACCAGGTTTCGAAAGCGCACTGTCGGGCCTGCGACATATGTCAAAGGACTGGAAAACCATCACAAAGGGACGAGATGCCACTAAATCCACAAACGACACTGCAGCCATTCAAAAAATTGGAAATCGACTTTGTGGGACCGATCAAACCTCAAGGAAAGACGGGTGCGCGCTACATCATCACCGCGACGGAGTACATGACACGATGGGCGGAAGCACATCCAGTCAAGGACTGCATGGCCACTATGGTTGCAAACTTTTTATTCGAAAACGTGTTGACACGATTTGGTTGTCCGAAATTCTTAATGAGTGACTGCGGAACACATTTCCTGAATGAAACCATCAACGCGCTCACAGCAGAGTTCCAGGTGTATCATCAGCAAAGTACACAGTACCACCCGCAAGCTAATGGGACAGTAGAGGCATTCAACAAAATACTAGAGACTGTGCTGACCAAATTATGTAACGCGCAGTGAAATGACTAGGACCTGTGCATACCTGTCGTATTATGGGCGTACAGAACAACGTGCAAAAAAATTGATGGGCCAGACACCTTTCTGACTAGTCTATGCATGGAAGCTATCATGCCAATGGAATACATTGTACCTAGTCTGCGAATAGCAGCACTCACAAGCATGTCGGACCACGAAGCCTTGGAAGAAAGGCTCGCACAATTAGAAGAACTCGAGGAAGAATGATTTCTAGCTGGATTTCATCAGCAGGTACAAAAGCAGCGTGAAAAGGCCTGGCATGATCGTCATATCAAGTTGCGCACCTTCAAGGTAAACGACTTAGTACTGCTGTATGACAGTAAATTTGAAAAATTCCCGAGAAAATTCAGAATGCACTGGCTAGGACCATATGTGGTTAAGGAGGTTACAAACAGAGGCGTCGTCCAGCTAGTTAAACTAAATGGCAAACCCTTCCCCGGCAAGGTAAACGACAGTCACTTGAAGCCCTACACGGGTGGGCTGGCTATCTGACTAACCGACCACAGCACAATCTTCACGACCCATGGGATTGTATAAATAGAGTGAGGCTCTAAGTTTTAAAGGAGAAGAATAGCGAGAAAGAATGGAGAATCAATAGGAGAATTCTGAGTTGTAAATCTAAGTCTTGGGTCGTAGAGTAGGAAAAGGCTCTGTAGCTGAGTGTGCAAAGACCTAGTAGAATCTGCAGTTGAGTGCGCGGACCCCTGTAGCTGAGTGCACAGGGCGGAATTGAGATTGTAATTGAAGGAAGAATTAATAAAGATAAGGTTGATTATGAATACTGTGTATCTGGGTTTTCTCTTACTTTTATGCATTTATATTGTTTGATGATTTCACACACTTATATGAATGTTGAATGATAAATAAAAATATTGGGCTCACACAGATAAGTTAAGTAGTATAATAATAATGCAGTAAGTATAAGGAATTAGGGTAATACTTTCTTCACACTGCAAACAGAGTTGCGTGAAGGCAGCTTCACGGTTGCAAGGGATAGATAGTTGCGCGAAGTAGCATGTGCGAAGGGTCGAACCGCGAACCTCCCAAAAATCATTAAGACATCCCGAGGGTGCAGAAACCTGGTTCGAGCACCCTCCCATACTACTTCGGGTGAGACCTCAGTCTGTGTTTCGCGGACTTTTGCCGAAAGGGCCAGTAGTACCAGGATTTGTTTGGCTAAATCACCTCTGAACCTGGGTCAGGCCCATACAAGCCAACAATGCCTGAACTCTATGCAAGACTATATCCAAAATTGACCTAAAGATATATACAATAAAAACTAATGTACAACAACAAAGACCATTCTATCAACTATGAGAAGACAAGTAACATGAACTTACAACATCATATAGATTTAGCAAACTTGGTGTAGCATCAAGAATATGTAGCATAAAACGTGTAGTATCAAGAATAGGACATCTGGAAAACTAATTGTGACATATAGAGACATAGAGATATAACTGAGGCACTGTATATACTTACATTGTCCTGCAAAAACATATGCAAGAGATGATACTCAAAATTCAAATGTAAACACTAATCATACATACCTTGTTGTAGGAGACTTACCCTTGACTATTAATGTGTGGTCCTTACTAAAGTGATCCTTGAATGCATTCTTTTTATTTCCTTCTAGGAGCTCGATATTGAATATGTTGTATCTATGTAATTTCGGATCTCCAAGGCCTGAAATTTCATCCTATGGTAGCCTCTGAGTCATCTTTCCAACCCCATAGGTTTGATAAATATTGGATTCTTTAAGAAAGAGTTATGTCCAATCTCCCACAATGACCTGATTATATCTTGGTTCAGTAGATCGAACTTGTACGAAGTGCCACGTGTCACTGTTGCGTCCTTCGGTCCTATTTGACATGGAATGCGGGAGCCTAAAAAAACCCTAACTTCCTCATATCATATCTCCGACAATATAGCGAACCAAGATCTGAAATTTAGTCATGAGGTTCGTCAAGATTTCATCTCAAATGGGTTTTAATTTCAGCTTCTAAATCTTCAAAAAAAAAACATTATAGCGAAAATTCCACAATGACGTGTTTGAAGCCACAAAATCCCTACTAGAGGAGGATATGAGGGTCATTATTTAATGAATGTCTTGAGTTGAGAGGGTCATCAACAAGTGAACGTTGGAGGTATTTTATGGAAAAAAAAATAAAAATTATTAATTATTGACTATTCAATGACCACAACCAATTATGAGTGACATCCCACAACCCCATAGGGTTTTAGCCCACTAACTGGGGTTACTAACTTCAAACATGAATATCTCTCAAACCGTGAATAATTAATTGGTGTGCCATATATCAACGGAAACGTCTCGATGAGTAGAATCCATCTAGAAGATCCTTTACTCATAATAGAGTAAGTTGTCAAGTCAAAATTCCCATGCAAGATCAGGGTAGCCCCTGGTGCTGCTTGGGTTGACATCAATGACAACCACTAATCAATAGCAAGGTGGAAGGATTAGAACACTTCCAGGTGTCCTACATATTCTTGCATTGGCCAGAAATCTTATTTCTATAAGCAAGATGGATGATGTAGGTGTAAAACCAGTGTCCGAGAAAGATACCTGCAAGACGGTTCGGGGAGCCCTAATATTGATGCGGGGAGTTCGGATTGGAACTATGTAGAAGCATTTGGATAGCATTTTTATTGATGGGTCCAACAGTTATGTGGTTCCTCAAAGTGGAGCAGAAAATCTAGTGGTCTCTAGAGAAAATACTATGTTATGGCATCAAAGTCTTAGACATATTGGAGATAAGGGCCTTCCAATACTTCATGGCAACGGTATGGTAGAAGGTATGTCTAATTGCTCTCTAGATTTCGAATTCTGTGAAAATTGTGTATACAGGAATCAAAATCGGGTGAGTTTCTCCTTTGGTGCTAAGAGGGCGAAAGGGATAGTAGAGCTTGTGCACGGTGATTTGTTTAGACCTGTGTCGGTTCCATCACTGGGTAAGTCTATGTACTATGTATCATTTATAGATGACTTATCAAGGAATACATGGATATATTTCCTCAGGAAGAAATATGATCTGAATTTAAAAAGGAACGCAACAAATGACAGATATAACCATAAATATAGAGATGCAGCAAAAATAACACTTCATTTCATTAATATAAAATACTTAAGTATGCTTACAAACAGAATGGAAATAAGACTAGCTCAAGCGATGGTAGCTTATCTCTGAGAAGAGATGTGGTGGCTACATGCCTCTAAATTGTGTTACAATGAGGCTCAAAGGCCTATTTATTATTTAGAAACAATGGAAAAACCCTAAACATCCAAAAACCTAACCCTAGGAGATGAAGCGCCAAACTATGGGCCCTGTTTGGGTAAATTGGTACATCCACTTCTGGGGGTTGTAACTTTGGCATACGATCTTTGTTTGACGCGTACAATACCTCGTTAGAAATATCTATCTAAGGACTACAACTTTTGAGTGGCCAAGATTAGTGCATGAATTTTTCTAGCCCCTGTTTTCCCAAAAAACGGCATTTAGGGCCTCAAAATGGCTTCGGAAGTTCAGGACCCAGAAACATGCCAAAAATAGTAAATTGTGCTACAAATAAGGAAACTAAAAAACTAAAAGAAACAATGGTGGGGGTCCAAGTGGAATAGGTGGGTGGCCACCAATATCCATCTAGATCAAAATTTGAAGTATTTGACAGGTTTAAAGAATTTAAGGCTCTGGTGGAAAACCAAACAAAGAAAAAGATAAAGGTGTTGAGGATAGATAATAGTGGAGAGTTCTGCAAGAAGGAATTTGAATATTTTTGTAAGAAGTGAGGTATAGCATGGTAGAAGACTAGTCCATACACACCTTAGCAAAATGGAGTTTCAGAAATAATGAACATGACATTGATGGAAAAGGCAAGAAGCATGCTCAGTGGTGTCGAGTTAGGACAGGAATTCTGGGCAGAGGCAGTGGACACTGCATGTTAACTGGTCAACAGATCACCTTCATCAACATTGGAGGATAAGACTCCACAAGAGGTATGGACTCGTAAGAAACTCTCTCTTTCACATCTGAGGGTATTTGGTTGTGATGCATATGTACATGTTCCAAAGGAGAAAAGAACCAAGTTGGATACTAAATTTGGAAGGCGCATCTTTATTGGGTATAAGTATGGTTTAAAAGGTTATAAGCTTTGAAACCCAAAAACAAGGAAGGTTTTGTACAACCATGATGTGGTGTTTAGAGAGGTGAAAGATGTTATTAAACATGATGTCCTACCAAAGGAACCTGAGAAGATAATTTTTTATCTAAAGGAGGGAGAATCAAACTCTATATCAGAAGAGGAATCAGAAGATGAAGAGCCACAAACTCGAGCTATAAGAAGATCAATTCGAGAAAGAAGGCATCTAGAAAGGTATAGTCTAGTTGTTTTATGTTCAAATTTTGATTTATCTATTATTGATGGTGATCCCAAAAATTCCACGGAGGAAATAGATTCAGAGGATGGAAAACTCTGAAAAGAGGCCATGGGTGATGAAACGACATATTTGGACCAAAATGAGGCTTGGAATATGGTGGATTTGTCAGCTGGAAGGAAACCCATTGGAAGAAAATGGGTCTTTAAGAAGAAGATGAATGCAAAAGGCAAGGTGGAGAAAGACAAATCTCGGTTGGTAGAAAAAGGTTATTCCCATGTGTTGGGAATTGATTTTGATGATATTTTTTCTCCTATTTCCAAGGTAGCTTTTATTCGATTACTTTTATTTGTTACTGCTGCTTTTTATTTTGAGGTAGAACAGATGGATGTGAAGAAAACATCTTCATGGGGATCTAGAAGAAGATATCTACATGAAGCAACCTGAAGACCTTATGGTGAAGGGAAATAAATAACTGGTTTACAAGTTAAAAAAATCTATGTATGGGTTAAAATAGTCACCAAGGATGTGGTATCAGAGCATAGGTCACAAGTTTGATACACACCAGGCTCGTGTTGGGGGGGATATTGTTGGACATTGGATAAACCAACACTCCTTGTGTGTTTCATGACATGTACTAACCCCCTCTCGTGGATCCTTATCTTTCGTGATGTGATCGTTGACTAATACCTGTGGGTTTTGATCTAAGGGTGTCTACATTGGACATGGAAGCTCAACGTAAAGGAGATACCAATCTTACACAAATGGAAATTGATTTAGTAAATGGTTTGAAAGATAAATATGCAAGCATTCTTTTTCACCCTACAATATTTTATTAAGTTAATTTATAAATTGTTAATGTGAATATGGGTGTTTTCTTTTATATTTAGATACTTTCCAATTTTATAGATATGTTTATTAATTGAAAATGCATTTTGTTATGTGTTTGGAAAATTGCAGTAGAAACCCCAAAGGATATGTGGTACAATGGTCATAAATTTTGCATCAAAAAGTTGGATGAAAAGAGGAAGACTTTTGATTGTGGAATAATTGCAGTCATCCAAGTCACTAATGTTTCCTCTAGAAGTGACATACATCCATGACTCTGAAATTCAATACCATGGGTATTTGGATGACATATTTGAGTGTGACTTTAATTCCCTCAAATCCGTCCTATTCGGCGTCAAATGTTACAACCCACGAATGAATGAACATGATCCTGATAGAATTGTTATTCAGCATGATAACATATTTACCATGGTTAATACAAGGTCATTTGAGCCAGGACCATATCATTATGTTCTTCAAAGCCAATGCAAATAGGTATTTTACTCAAATGTTCCAAGTAGAGGGGGTTGGTCATATGCTGTTAGATGTGATCCAAGGGGAAGGATGGTAGGGCATAATGTAGCAGAATATCAAGATGATATGGCATAAGAAGATGATGTAGAGGAGATGTTACTTCATGTGTCAGACAAAGAATTCAAAGAAGTTCAAAAAGATGTTAATTGAGACAATGTTCTGGATGAAGATAATATTGACAATGTACTATCAGATGAAGAACTTGAAGAATTCAAATAAAACATAGGAGACAATGTTATTAACGATGATAAAGACAATGATGTAATTTGAAATGATGACATTGATGATGATGTTGATATGGATAATCATTTGACAAACATCAATTCTAAACCGAATGATACAGATGTTTCCTTGGATGAAGAATAAGATTAATGATATCAAAATGTTGAAATGTATGAAGTATGTGTTTATATGTTTTCAGTTGATTTTTCCTCTTTCATTTACCTTAAATTTTTGTTTTCTTAATTTATAGCTATTCTTGATTCTTACTATGTTGCTTTCAAATAATTTATTGTAGATAAATTGGGTATTGGGGAATTGAGAGTGATGTGTTGGGGGGAGGGGCCATATGAGCTTCCATCTTCACGTGGTTAGCCTTGTTCAGTATATAATATATTATTCATGAAACCAAGAGAACCTCATTGAGGTCTGTATTTAGCCCCATCTAGGGTTAGCTCAATTTGTCAAGTACCCACCATCAAAGCACCTTAATTTTGTATTGAGAGGTCATGGGTTCAATTCTTTCGACTCTCTTGGTGTGAAGTAAATGTTCAATTTAGTTAAAATTTAGAAATAAGTGGAAATTATACTTTAATAAGTTCACCCCACATAGAGCAAGTTGTAAATGGGGCCAACGTTGAAATTTTTTCAGTTTTTACTTGCATGCATTGAAATTTGAAATGGTTATAGTAGATGCGTGTGTTAACAATATGGGAGCGTTCCAAGACTCAAATATGAATCACACAAATAATTTGACAAAATTATAACACAAATGTCAAGGAGATGATACTATTTATTATTTTTTACTATCCTTATCACGGTATATTATATTTAGCCTCGTCGAGGATTAGCTCAATTGGTTGAGTACCCATCATCAAAGCACCTTAATTTTCTATTGAGAGGTCAGGAGTTCAATTTTCTTAACACTCCCAAAGTCAAGTAAATTCAACTAACATTTAGAAATTAGTGAAAATTGTGCTTTAATTAATTGACCCTACATAGAGGGGGTTGTGAATGGGACCAACATTGAAATTTTTTTAGTTTGTGCTTGTATGCACTGAAATTTGACACGATTATAGTAGATGCATGTGTTGATGGTATAGGAGGGTCCTGAGATTCAAATATGACTCACACAAAGAATTTGAAAAAATTATAACATAAATGTCGAGCAGATGAAATTCATTATTATTTTTTATTGTCCTTATCATGGTATGTATTTACTAGCCCCATCGAGAGTTAGCTCAATTGGTCAAGTACCCATCGTTAAAGCACCTTAATTTTCTATTGAGAGGTCACAGGTCAATTCTCTCGACACTCTTGGGGTTAGGTAAATGTTCAATTCACTTAGAATTTAGAAATCAATGGAAATTATGCTTTAATTAATTTCCCCACACAAAGAGGGTTGTGAATGCGGCCAACATTGAAATTTTTTCAATTTGTGCTTGTATGCACTGAAATTTGACATGGTTATAATACATTCATGATTTGATGGTATGGGATGGTTTTTAGACTCAAATATGACTCACACAAATAATTCAACAAAATGATAACATAAATGTCGAGGAGATAAAATTATATATTACTTTTTATTGTCCTTATCATGGTATGTATTTACTAGCCCACTCAAGGGTTAGCTCAATTGGTTGAATACCCATCATCAAAGAACCTTAATTTTCCATTGAGATGTCACTGGTTCAGTTATCTCAATGCTCTAAGGGTTAGGTAAATTTTCAATTTACTTAACATTTAGAAATAAGTGGAAATTGTGATTTAATTAATTTACCTCACATAGAGGGGGTTGTGAATGGGGCCAACGTTGAAATTTTTTCAATTTGTGTTTATATGCATTGAAATTTGACATGGTTATAGTAGATGCATGCATTGATGGTATAAGAGGGATTTGAGATTCAAATATAACTCACATAAAGTATTTGACAAAATTATAACATAAATGTGAAGGAGATGAAATTATTTATTATTTTTTATCGTCCTTATCATGGTATGTGTATATTATCCCTATCAAGAGTTAGCTCAATTGGTCAAGTACCCATCATTAAAGAACCTTAATTTTCTATTGATATTTCATGGGTTCAATTATCTTGACGCTCTTAGAGTCAATTAAATGTTAAATTCACTTAACGTTTAGCAATCATTCAAAATCATGCTTTAATTAATTGACCCCGTACATAGGGTGTTGTGAATGGGGCCAACATTGAATTTTTTTCAATTTGACCCATAATCTATCAGTGGGTCATAACAACACATCATCAAGATAATAATTACGACTCATAACAATATGGTCTTGGACTTTGTGATTTCCAGGGACTCAAAGTCTAACAACTATCCAATATTATCTATAAGGGCCACAAATCACAAGGGCTTGATAAACCTTCCTCCCTAACCAACATAAAAATAATTAACCATGTCGGGGATCATGCATTATGTTCTTTAGGAGCCAATATGTCTTCTTTCTCATCATTGATTGGATATGTTCCATCCTCTTTCTCTATTATAGAGGATGATTATAGATAGACATAATAATGCAAGTAGCAAGTTATGATCATAGAAGAAACAATCCTAGCAATTACTAGAAGAAACAACATATCTATCATCATCACGTGGTTGCCTCAAATCATAAATTTCTCCATTCTCATAATAATGAAACACTAACACAATATTGAAGTTGAATTAAATACTAATGCTTATGATGAGATTTAACAATAGGGATAGTGTTATGCCTCTTATCCTAATCTTCCTTCATGGAATCTGTCAATTAAAAATCGGTTTCTGTTAATAATTAAAATCAAATTAAACACATATCAACCATATTAACAAAATTAACTATCATTTATTAAAATTTAATGTTATTTATTAATAAAAAAATTACCAAGCATATTATCATTTATGCCAAATGTGGAAGAATAGATAATGCTTTACAATTACTTCTCATAGTAAATGTATGAGATATAATTTCATGGACTACATTAATCATGTGATGTTCCAAAAATGGACATGGTGAAGAGTCATTTGAAACAATGTTTTTAAATTAAATAGATAAACACGAAATCAAACCAATTCATGTTTATGATAATTCTCCAAGCATGTATTTATTTGGAATACTGATGTAATATTAGGAAAATCATAAGCATATTACTTCCCATGTAGTTAAAATTGGATTTGGTATTTGGTTCTTTAATGGGAAGTTTTCTCATTAACTTATGGGAACACAGGGTATGTATAGGTAGTATTTGACAAAATGTTGGCTGACTTATAGTCTAACTTAGAAAGTTGACTGACTTACATTTTGACTTAGAAAGTTGACTAATTTTGATTTTCAGGCTTAGTCAACAAAATCGACAAGCCCTTCCAAAATATGTTCAAAATTTTTAAGGGAAAAATGGAATCATGTCGGTGGTGAATAGATCCACAAGGTATTCCCATTTATGTGCACTTTCTTACCCTTTTAAAGTGAGCATAGTAGCCACAACATTCATAGAAATAATTTAGAAGCTACATGGAACCCCAAGGATTATAACAAGTAATAGATATGCACTTTTCACCTCAACTATATTGTTTTCTTATGTGTGTACTCAACTGGCTCACAACTTCATTGGAAATCACCATATAATGGAAACCTATAACAACACCCTTGAGATGGAAACCTAAGGTTCAAGTAATGGAGGATCACATCAAGCACCAAAAAGAGGTTCTCCAAATATTGAAGGAAAAATTGGTTATAACACAATACATGAAACAAAACATAGATCAACATCATAATGAAAGAGTACACTTCGAATTTGGGGATTGGGTTCTTTTGAGGTTGTAACCATTTAAATAGATGTCCCTTAGGTAATGAAAAAAGGACAATTGTTATGAAACCGGCTCACAAAAAGATAGAAAAGAGAGATCAACGCCTTAGAATTCAGCCTCTTCGAGAGGGCAACCTCCTTTACATTACACAAATGAGAAATTATTTGATGATTTAAATGACAAAACCTCCTTTCTATATATAGGAGTCTAAGGAGTCACAATATAACCCATACGGCCTAACAATAATAATATAAAGCCACAAAAATAACAATAGAGGGATTCTATGGGGCACAGTAATAACAATATGGGGACAATAGGGGCACAAAAATATTAATAAGGGATACAACTACAATAGTAATGGGGTAATCACTAGTATTATAGGGACCCAACATGCCCCTCTCCTTCAAAAAAGTGTTGTCCTCAATGCTTGAGCAGTTCTGGATGCTTCTGTATAAAATTCTCATCCTCCCATGTGGAATCTTCAACGGATAAGATCTTCCACTTGATAAGATACTCTGAAATTGATCGATTTCGTAACTGTCAAGTTCTTGTTTCTGTGACTGCTTCTGGTTCCAATATAATTTTTCCTTCCTCGTCAAGTTTTGGCAATATTTTTTGAATTGAGAGTTTGTCGCCTATAACCTTATTTAAACATGAAACATGGAAAACTAGGTGCAATCGAGAAGCTGCAGGAAGCTCCAATTTGTACGCCGTAGTACCAATCTTTTGCAACACCTTGTACAGACCATAATACTTTGGTGATAATTTATTATCCTTCTTAGATTTCTTGAGGGACGTTTGCTTATATGGTTGTAGCTGTAGGAATACCCAATCACCTACATCAAAACTTCTTTCACTACGATGTTGATTTGCTTGTTGTTTCATTCTATTCTATGCCAACACGAGGTTATCCTTTAAGAGTTGGAGGACTTTATGTTGATGTTCGATGTGATGTTCCACTGCTTGAACCTTAGAATTTTCTCTTAAATATGATGTGATGGATGGTGGCTGATATCCATAAAGTGCCATAAATGGGGTCATTTTTGTTGCTGTATGGAAAGAAGTGTTATACCACCATTCAGCCAGAGGCAACCATTTGACCCATTATGTCTGTTTATCAGATACAAAGCAACGAAGATATGCTTCCAAACATTTTTTTACTATCTTAGTTTGCCCATCAGATTTAGGATGATAAGATGAGCTATGAGCTAACTAAGTACTAAGACAAGAAAATAATTCTGTCCAAAAAATTCCAGTGAAAATGGGATCTCTGTCACTTACAATAATCTTTGGGTTTCCATGGAGCTTTTGAATTGTTTCCATAAATGCAGTAGAAACTGTACTGGCTTTAAATGGATGTGATAATGCAAAAAAGTGTGCATACTTGGTAAGTCTGTCAACTACCACCATGATGACACTCTTTCCCTCATACTTGGGTAAACCTGTGATAAAATCCATTGAAACCTCCTCCCAAAGTTGGCTTGGAATGGATAAAGGTTGTAATAGACTCGGTGTCTTAATTGCTTCAATTTTATTTTGTTGGCAAACCAAACATTCCGCCACAAACTTTTGAATATCTGATTTAAGGCCCTCCCAAAAAAATTCCTTCTTAACCTTGTGGTAAGTTTTTAAAAATCCTGAGTGTCCTCCTAAGGGAGAAGTGTGCAATTCCATAAGAATATTTTGTTTTAGCTGGGAATTATTACAGAGGTATAAGCGATCTTTGTACCATAACGAATCATTTTTCCAGCTAAATGTATCAGACGTACTGGAGTCTTGTTGTAACTTTCGAATAAGTGCCCACACTTCTTCGTCATTCTTCCATTCCTCCCTTGCTTCGTTTATCCAATCTAGTTGGATAATAGAAATGGCGCACAACAATGCTTCCATATCCTCATCCTTTCTTGAGAGTGCATCTGCCACCACATTTTGCTTCCCTTTTTTGTAGATGATTTCAAAGTCATAACCCAACATCTTTTTGACCCACTTTTGTTGCTCTTCAAAGGATAATCTTTGTTCTAAAAAGTATTTAAGGCTATCATGATCCGTTTTTACCTTGAAGTGTCTTCCCATTAGGTAGGGTCGCCATTTCTTAAGTGCATGGAGTATTGCCAACATTTCCTTCTCATAAATAGCTTTGTGTAAGAACTTTCCCTTGATTGGACGACTTTCAAAAGCAATGGGTCTTTCATCTTGCATTAAAACAACACCAATTCCATTTCCTGAAGCATCACATTCCACAATAAATGTTTTTGTGAAGTCTGGTGTAGCTAAGACTGGTGCTTGGCACATTGCCTCTTTAAGATGCTTGAAGGCCTTTGTTGCTTCTAGAGTCCATGAAAATGCATCTTTCTTCAATAATGTTGTTAGAGGTGCTGCTATTCTCCCATAATTCTTAACAAACTTACGATAATACCCTGTCAACCTGAGAAATCCTCGCAGATGCTTTATGGATGAGGGGATTTTCTATTCCTTAATGGCTTTAATTTTGCTAGGGTCTACCTTAACTCCTTCATGAGATACAATATGACCCAGATATTCCACCTCTTGTACTCCAAAGAAACATTTGGATCTTTTTGCATATAATTGTTTCTCCTCCAATAGTTGTAGCACCCTTTCAACATGTTCAACATGATCCTTCCAAGACTTGTTGTAGATTAGAATATCATCAAAAAATACTAACACAAATTTTCTAAGGAATGGTTTGAAAATTGAATTCATCAAACCTTGAAATGTTGAAGGTGCATTGGTAAGGCCAAAAGGCATGACCAAAAATTCATAATGACCCTCATGAGTTCTAAATGTTGTTTTTGGAATGTCTTCAATATTCATTCTAATTTGATGATATCCTAAACGAAGATCCAACTTGGTGAAGTAAATTGATCCATGCAATTCATCTAGTAATTCATCAATGACACGAATGGGAAACTTATCTTTAATAGTGAGCTTGTTGAGCTCCCTATAATCCAGACACATCTACCATGATCCATCCTTCTTGTGCACCAATACCACTAGAGCAGAGAAAGAACTTTGACTCGGTTGAATTATACTAGCCTCTAGCATTTCTGCAACCATACGTTCAATTTCACTCTTTTGGGCATAGGGATATCTGTATAGCCTGATGTTTGGAGAAACACTTCCTAGAATCAGATGAATAGCATGATCATGATCACGAATAGGTGGGAGACCTTTGGGAGTCTCAAATACCTTGGAATGATTGTCCAAGACTTTTTGGAGATCTAGAGAAATAGATGATTCCAATGTGGAAACATCTAGCGAACATAATTGTGCAATTACACCTCTTTGTTCCTTTTTTAGAAGCTTTGTCATACCGTTACAACTAATTATCTTTCCCGGTTTCCCTACAATACCCCTTAATTCAACTTCCTTTCCTTCCACAGAAAATTTCATGAAAATTTCTTGAAAATTAAAAGCTATTGTACCCAAGGATTGTAGCCATTGGACTCCTAGTACAACATCAGCACCTCCCATTGGAATGGAAAGCATTGGGCTAGTCAATACATATTCTCCCATGGATAGCTTGATATTATGGCACTTTCCAGAGCAATTTATTGTTCCTCCATTTGCAACCATCACTTGAAACTCTGGTGCTGGATATAAGAATCAATTCAATTCTTTTGCTACCTTACAATGAACAAAATTGTGGGTACTTCCTGAATCAATCAACACTATTACCTTTTTCTTCTTGATTTGTCCTTCTATCTTGATGGTTTGAGGAGTGGTAATTCCCACCAATGCATTACAAGATATGGTTGGATTCATTTCTTCTTTATCTAGGCTTTGTTCTTGGAGTATATCCTCTTCTTTTGACCTTTCTTTCTCCTTTTCTTCTTCCTCTTCACAATCTACATAGAATAATTTCTTCTCAGCACACTTATGACCTTTAGTGTATTTGCTATCACAACTGTAACAAAGCCCTTTTGCTCTTTTTTCTTCCAATTGTTGTTGCGTCAACCTTATAAGTTGTGGAAGACTAGGGGCAACAACACTTCCATCTTTATAGTTGTGAGTGGCATGCTTCCTGGTTGCCATAATTTTGCTTTCCATTTTTCTTGCTAACCTGAATGCCTTCTCTACTTGGTCTCATAATTTTGATATATCATGTTGCATTTCTTCCTTTTCGTCATGAGTCATGCTAGAGCTTTTAGGTTGCTTACTAGGTGTTTGTATTTTCTTTCCTCGGGGCATCAATTACCGATTCAAACTAATTTTTCAAACCAATCTTAAGCAAAAATTTAAAAAAAACTACACACCTTTTTTTACTTTGTAGAAGCTTGATATTGAATCTGATGTATCTCTGCAATTTCGGGTCATCCAGTTCTAAAATTGCGATCTGTAGTAGCCCTCTGTGTTCTCTTTCCAATGCCACCAGTCTGATCCAAATTGGATTCTCCAAGGAAGATTTATGCACAATCTCCCAAGATGACCTAATTATAGACTAGTTCAATAGAGCAAACTTGTACGACATGCCACGAGTCACTGTTTCGACCTTTGGCTCTGAAAACTATATACAAGAAACTAGAGTTCGTCCTCTTTTTGTACCTTCTTATGAAATTTCAATCTGATGCTCAGAGAGAAAGTTATGACTATTTTCCCTAGGTCACCTGTTTGGAATGTAATTCAAGAGTCTGCAAAAAGACCAACTTCCTCAGATCATATCTCTACAAATATAGCGTGAAAACCTCTGAAATTTGGATACAAGATTCAGCGCAATTGCTTCTCAAATGGGTCTTTTTTTAGCTTCTGAAACGTCGCAGAAAAAAAAGTTATAGCAAAAATTCAACGATGACCTGTTTGGAGCAGCGAAACCCTAGAATCCAAAGCTCTGATACCAAATGTTATGAAACCAGCTCACAAAAAGATAGAAAAGAGAGATCAACGCCTTAGAATTTAGCCTCTTCGAGGGGGCAACCTCCTTTACATTACACAAATGAGAAATTATTTGATGATTCAAATGAAAAAACCTCCTTTCTATATATAGGAGTCTAAGGAGTCACAATATAACCCAGCCGACCTAACAATAATAATATAAAGCCACAAAAATAACAATAGAGGGATTCTATGGGGCACAGTAATAACAATATGGGGACAATAGGGGCACAACAATATTAATAAGGGATACAACTACAATAGTAATGGGGTAATCACTAGTATTATAGGGACCCAACAACAATTAATTATGATGCAAGTACTATAACCTCTATATGGTTTTGCAAAGGATTGCCAATTGTCCTACATATTTGAGTTGCCTCAATATTCACATGTACATCTAGTCTTCCATGTTTCTTGTTTAAAGAAGGTCATCTATGAAAAAATCCCATTTCAAACTACTTCATTAAAGTTTGACATACAAGAGCCTAAAATAATCCTTGAAACATGGATTAGGAAACTACAAAGCTAAGCAATTATTGAGTATCTCATCAAATGGAAGAACCAATAGAATATGCCACTTGGGAAGATGATTTTTTCATATAAAAGCATCCTCATCTAGTCATTAATTGAGGGAAACACTTATTTGAAGGGGAAATTCATGTTAAACCCCTAAATCTTGGACCATTTCATTGTTATTGTTATATTATTGTTGACATTATGGGTCAAATAGGCTCATTATTTGTAGTTGTATCCTTTATATCCTTATATACCAAAGAGGTCTAGATTTATAAATAAAAATAAAAATGTATTTAAAATTATAATTATAAAAATAAGTAAAAATATTTCTTTTATTTGAATTTAAAATATTAATATATTATATCTTATATATTATACATAATGTATTATACTATATATATAATATATAATATATAATGTTGGGATCTAGCAATACTTTGGAGGCGGGGGAATCAGTATTGCATGAATATTATTAATTTTTTTCAAGAAGATAACTTTCAGAACTCAAACTTTAACAACACATGCAGGAAATCAAACATAAAATAACATCACGTAATGACACTGATATTTTAGGTGGAAACCATCCTCGGGAAGAAAACCACCGAAATATTTGCTTGCTTCTTCTTCTCTATTAATTTAAGAATCTTCTCAATTACAATACTCAGTTAGCCTCTACTAACAAGGAGCCTCTACTCCATAAAAATGAAATTTGTTGACCAAAACAAACAACCTCTACTCCTATATAAATATGGAAAGCACCCACCTGCTTGAGGCCACAACCTCAGTACACACATATTTCTGATATACACAAGACAATTTGATCTGAAAAAAATAGTTGTAAATACACAAAATTAACTCTTGTAGATAACCCTTCAGTTGCCACTTGAAACTAGTTCATACTTTCTTTGGTAGGTAGAGAAATCCTCCACAATTTCCCATCAAGCTAAGTCTTCAATCCCTGCACAATAATCTAAATGATATCTGCTTTTTGGTCTCTAAAAACTTGTCTAGAATTTGTCACTGATTTTCTAGATCCAATGAATACAATAGCCTTCTCAACACACTATGGATAACCTTCTCTTACACACACAAAAGAACCAGCCTCAACTCCTCAAAGCATTCTTCTATATGTAATTTTTCGGAGCAATTAAAATAATGAATGAAATCAAAGTGATAGAGAGTTAATCATCTATGTTCATACATTATGGATTCGGTTTGATTCGTATAAATTTCCTCCTTGACTCGATCCACCATAATCTTCATTGAATGAGGGATATTTTTCAACTTTAATCATCTTCTAAATGAAGAGAAACCTTCCTCAAAATTTTTGACCAAATACCAAATGCAAAAACAATAGAAAAATCCCATGGAATTAACTCACTTCACGAACATTTCGGTAAATCCACTTACAACAATCTTCGTTGGGACAATGTAGGCATCCCAAAGACAATTGTGACTAGAATAATATGAGCATGCCATCAAAAATCATGTTATTTTCACTCTTTGTGCAACTTCTTCCTAGAGATAATGGCTCTATACTTGATGTTTGTAACCTTCTTCCACCAATTTTGGAGCTCATCTTCAATACATAAAGATGTAAGCCTTAGAAATTATTACAACCATAAAGGCAGACCCAGTACAAGGCATAGAAATCATAATTACAAGACAAATAGTGCTAAACACCAGTTGATATCAATAGCAACACTACAATACCACACACACACACACAAATATATATATATATATTAGTCTTACGACTTCCACCATAAAACCCTAATCAAAGCCTCGACCACTTCCCACTCATTGAGTGCACTTATATTGAACGTCAAACTCTCCCATTCATTGTATATTTCCACCATTATTACCAATTGAAGGCACCAACAAAATTGAGGGCAAGAGGGAACCCACTCACTCTATATTTCTTCCATTATTACCAATTGAGGGCACCAACAAAATTGAGGGCATCAGCAAATTGAAGGTACCATGGCACCCACTCACTCTATATTTCCGCCATTGTTACCAATTGAAGGCACCAGCAAATTGAGGGCACAAGGGCACCCAATCATTCTATATTTCTACCATTGCTACCAATTGAGGGCACTAGAAAATTGAGGGAACCAAAAAATTGAGGTCACCAGCAAATTGAGGGCATGAGGGCACCCACTCACTCTATATTTCCGCCATAATTTTTTTTAACCACATGGTGAATCAGTAACTACCAGGCCTAATCTATGGGAGACCTAGGATCAAACCTCATAGTTGCCACTATAACACCAAGAGCATAACCAACCACCTGCAAGTCGGGTATACTAAGTTCCTATGATTTTAGCAAGAGCAGACTCACGGGATAGGGGAATCCGCCCCTTTAGCTGCCACCACAGTAGGTCATTGTACTCAATGAGATTTGAACTTCGGTCTCCCCGGGCTTCGCCCATGTGACTTACCGTCAAACCACACATCACTATACTATATTTCCGCCATTATTACCAATTGAGGGAACGAGGAAATTAAGGGCACCAACAAAATTGAGGGCACGAGGACACCAACAAATTGAGGCATTGTATCTATAGGATTTGCATGAGGGAACCAAGTTGGAGCATGAGATAATCAACATAGTATTATCACAGGAGTATTATACGAGAGATGGCAGTAAGCACTTCTCTCGAATTGCTCAGGGTTTCATTATTTCCAATGAGTTGTATTATGCATTGCAAGCCATGGTAAAATTTAGGATTTTAGATCATATTTGGTTCTGTCATTTTAATTTGTCCTCCTTATGCTCTCCCCTTATGCTTTGTCACTACATTCAGTGGTTTTTTCAATTGAAATTTAAAATCCATTGAATTGGAATGAATTTCGAACAAATTTGATAGTAGTTCATCGAATTTCAACTCATACCCAGACTCGATTTGGAACCTAAAATTAAAGGCAAATAAATTTGGTAGTAATTGGATGAGTTTGTTGAGATTCAACTTTGAAAAAGTAAGAAATAATTTTTTAAAAAATAAAAAACAGAAAACCTTAGTTGTCATTGAGCGTGATTTTCATTTCCCCAAGTTTCAAGCGAGATTTCAATCTAGTTTTCTCTTTGGCAGGCATAGACCCAATTTTTGTTATTTTTTTGTTTTACCAAATAAAAACAACAGATAAATAGCAAATAAAATCAATGAATCCATTTACCAGAACAATTGACAAACTAGAGTTCAAATTGTTGATCTTTTGCTCAACAATCATGTCATATGATTTGTACAGCGATTGCCATATATTCTTGATAATATTAAGCATTTAAAATTTGCTATAAACATATGTGGTCTATGAGGAATTTTAAGATTGTGAGTGAAATTATTTTAAATTTGTATAATTTACCATTTTTCTTATGTATCTATTGTACTTATTTGGTTAACCATTTTTTTGTCGAATTTGAGGTTCATCATTCTAAATTTGTCTCTATGCATTTCTCACCACCATGGGAAACAAAATCTTATATATCAGCCTACATGGGGTCTGAATATGAGTAGAGAAGAGGTGAAAATGCACCGAATGTGGAAAAATCCAATAGAAAATCATGTGTTCCCAAATTATTAAACTTTATTTATATTAAAGTTGGTTTCTCTTTATGATCTTAATTAATTTGTATGACACCGGATTTGTTAACACTCGGCTATGGTTCCAATTTGATTTGACCCTACACACTGGTGGATGGCCTAGGATATTGAGTTGTTTGGGACTTGTTAATTTTGTAAAATGCTAATTTTTCCAATTAATTAAACAAATGTATTTTGAATAGCACAAAAATTAACAAATAAATGTTGATGGGTTTGTCAATCCACCCATTAAGTTTCAATTCTCCTAGTGACATCAATAGGTGGTCTGGTTTGGCAAACTACAATTACATGGTGCATTTTGCGAGTAAGACTACTCAACAGAGCTTATTAAGGACCCTTCTTCAAGGTTTGTGATAATGTATTGCTTTGTTTTCTATAATACAACTAGATATCAAGCCCCTACATAGTCCTTTGGTCCAACAACTTAGAAATTGGAATTTCCTCAAATCATTTTGATAACTTAGAAATAAACAATAGTTTCTCATAATATCAAAATGTTCATAGGAAGTATGCCAAACCAACTCAGCACTATTTTAACAGACCTGGGTTTGAAATTCTCCATATTTGAGCATGATGCAAATATTTAAACCAGGATACAAATATTCGAGGAGAAAATGGTATTCCAATTTCCTTTATATCATCTTAAAATAGAAATCCCTCCAACAATGAGCAAGGGATAGACTTCCTTCAAATTTAATAGCAAATTCAGTCCATGGGTTTTGTTCATGGAGATGATAGCTCTCAACCCTTTCAAATTAAGTAGATCTACCTCTTCAAAACAATTGTAGCAAGGAAAATATTCAAATATGAAAATGACTCAGCCTTCACAAAAGAACTTTGGTCTCCTAAACTGATGAGGAACTCAGCCTCTTCATTAAACAATGTATAAATCCAATACTCCAAGCTTTTTCTCCTTTAAAAAATAGTAACTATTATTTGTAATGTCATAATCATGGTCCAGTATTGTTTGAGGCTTCTTAGGTCTTTCTAGGTTTATGTCCTATATGCCCAACTTCTTAGCCTTTTCGGCCTTGTTTAATCGCCTGAAATATCACTCTGAGGTCAACCATGAGGCCTATCGGCCCCCTACAACTAACCCTGAGGTAATTTTGCATCACTTGACCACCTTATGAGGCTCCTCAACCTTTGTACTATCATACTAAGGCCTTTCAGCCTTCTGAAGTTGGGACTGGGGTCTATTTTGGCCTCTTCTAGGCTTAAGAACTTTTGGTTCTCTACCATGAACATTTTTCTTCTTTGTCATAATTTTTCACAAATATTTAATTCTGTTGAGATTTTCTGTTTCATAAATTAGGCAAAAATCTCTAATGTGTGACAACAATAGGATTTGTTGCTATATTAGCTCCAGTTAGTTGGGAAAGAGTTAATGCATCCTATATTTGTTATGAGAGGATTTATGAGTCAGTTAGATTCTCTTGGCTATAAAATACATGCCCGTACAGATATTGGTAGAGTGAGAGTTTGTGAGGAAAATGATTATTTTGTAATCTCCTGATTAATAATAAGATTGCCGATGCCTATGTTTGGTGGACGTAGCCCAGATTGGTTGGGTGAACCACGTTAACTTACTGTGTCATTTGTGTATGATTGTATTGTTGTGTCTGTCTTTGTTTTTCCCTGCGCACTGTTAATTTAACAATTGGTATCAGAGCTGTGCAGCGGAGGAGTGGCGGGCCCAAGTCTGGCATAGACTGTTTGTGCACTGGCTGAGTTGGTATGCGTTTGCAGAACTGTGCATTGAACGGTTAATCTGCGTTGCAGAACTGTTGAACTGTTGAACTGTTGAAGTGCGTATGCCGTGGTGCGTATGTGACCTGCGTACAGCGGTGGAGTCGTTGATCAGTGAATGCGTTGAATGGTGGTGCGTATAATTGCTGCGTGGAGGTATTACCAGCGCGCTGACCAGAGAAGAAACACTGCTGCGTGGAGGTATTACAAACCGAGGATTGTGAAGGTATTCAAACCTGCGTGGAGGTATTACAACAGCTGCTGGTTGGTTTTAACATTATATTTCTGAGGTATGTGAACGTACACGATTTTTTTGTTTATAATACCTGCGATGCGAGTCCATATTTGATTTCTCCATGAAACCATGATATGTTTCGACTGCCACAAATTGCAGAATGGGTAACATGTTTCGACTGCCACAGGCACAAATTGCAATTGTTTTGTCTTTTGGGTTTTTTATTGTAATGCGCACAGTGAAAAGTTTTTTGTTTTAAAAGAAATGTCAGTAAGGTATAGGCGTTTTTGAGATTAACTTCTTTTATTTAAAAGTTGGATTTGGAGATTATTGTTTTTTGGTTGATACAAGATGGTGAAAACTCAGAGTGACCGGTTTGAAATCGAGAAGTTTAATGGCAAAAATAATTTCGAGATCTGGAAGGTGAAGATGTACGATCTGCTTGTCCAACATGGTGTGGCAAAGGCGTTGTTGGAAAAATCCAAATAGCCTTACAACATCACAGATAATGAGTGGGCCGAGATGGATGAAAGAGCAATAAGTGCTATTCGACTGTGTCTAGTGGATGATGTCTTGTTTAATATCGTGTCGGAGACAACAGCTGCTGGTTTGTGGACGAAACTGGAGAAACTGTACATGACCAAATCCTTAACCAATAGGATTCTCCTTAAACGACAGTTGTACAGTTTGCGAATGAAGGAAGGTACATCAATTGTTGATCATTTGAATGCTTTTAATACTCTTTTGGTGCAATTACAAAGTATAGAAGTAAAAATTCAATCCGAGGATAAAGCTATTACTTTATTGTGCTCGTTGCCCAATTCATGGGATCATTTTGTTACTTCTATAAGTCTTAGTTCATCAGAAACCATTGAGTTTGATGATGTAGTTGCATCTTTATTATCGGAAGAAACAAGGAGACGGTCGCATTCAGAAACCTCTACATCAGAAGCTATGATGGTTAGAGGTCGTTCTAAGGAAAGACGCTCCAGTAGGCCGAGCGACTCACGGTCAAAGTCGAAAGGAAAGAAGAGTAAGGTAAAATGTTGGTTTTGTGGCAAATCAGGGCATTTGAAGAAGGACTGCTGGAAGCGACAGCAGCAAACTTCTAAAGAAGGTTCTTCGACAGAGAAGAAGGAGGCAAATATGACAGATACAGGTTTGGCATCTGGTTCAGGTATGAGTGATGAAGTGTTATCAGTTAATGTGTCAAATCATGATCAACATTGGTTGTTAGATTCCGGTGCATCAAACCACATGTGTATTCATAAAGAATGGTTTAAGACATATAAATCAATTAATGATGGAGTTGTGTACATGGGTAATGATGTAACATGTAATATTTTGGGGATTGGGAGTATACAACTGCAAATGTTTGATGGGACAACTAAAATATTAACTGATGTGAGGCATGTACCAGATTGAAGGAAAATTTTGATTTCATTAGGAGCACTTGATTCAAATGGATATAAAATTGTAATTCAAGGTGGAGTAATGAAAATTTACAAAGGTATTTTACTAGTTATGAAAGCTAAGAAGGTAGGAAATCTATTTCAGTTAGAAGGAGGTACAGGGTTAGATTATGTGTCTACGGTGTCTGAACATGACAGTAGTTCCATTCACTTATGGCATCAAAGGTTGGGGCATATGAGTGAAACAGGGTTAAAAATTTTGGCTGATCGCAAGTTACTTCCAAATCTAAAGTCTGGAAAGTTAGATTTCTGTAAGCATTGTCTGTTTGGAAAACAAAGTAAGCAAAAATTTAAAACAAGCAAACATACTAGTAAAGGCATACTTGATTATATCCATTCAGATGTTTGGGGACCAGCCCCTACAACCTCATATGGTGGCTCGTCTTATTTTGTATCGTTTATTGATGACTTTTCTAAGAAAGTGTGGGTCTACATGTTGAAAAGGAAGTATGATGTTTTTCAATTTTCAAGCAGTTTAGAGCATTGGTAGAAAATAGCACTGGTAGAACAATAAAATGTTTAAGAATTGACAATGGTGGTGAGTTTACTTCTAAGGAGTTTGACAGCTATTGCAAGGATGCAGGGATCGAGAGACATAAGACCACGGTTTATACTCCTCAGCAAAATGGAGTTGCTGAACGCATGAATAGGACTCTTCTAGAGAGAGCAAGGAGTATGTTGAGTAATGCCGGGTTGCAAAAGGAGTTGTGGACGGAAGCGGTGGCAACAGCTTGTTATGTGATAAACCGATCTCCATCAATGGCGATAGGCTGCAAGATTCCTCAAGAGGTATGGAAAGGTCACCCTTGTGACTATTCTAAACTCAGAGTGTTTGGTTGTGATGCATATGCTCTAGTGCCTAAACATCAGCGAACTAAATTAGATCCAAAGTCTAAAAGGTATATCTTTGTTGGGTATGGTGTTGGAACAAAGGGATATAGATTTTGGGATCCTACTACCCGCAAAATCATCATCAACAGAGATGTAAAGTTTAATGAATCCTCTCTTGTACAGTAAGATGTAGATAGTAGATTGAAACAGGATGATGTATCTGACATTCAGCACATTCAGTTTGATAGTATTTCTAATGATAGTCATGATGACCATAGTTCAAATACTAGTCATGAACAGGTTTCAGAATTAGAACATGAACAGGGTTCAGGTATAGATCATGAACAGGTCTTAGATATTGATCGTCAAGAAGTTCCTACAGATGGCAGTCAGCAAATCGAGGAAGCGCCAGAAACATCCTTAAGAAGGTCTACAAGAGTCAAAAGGCCACCGAGAAGGTATGATGATTATGTTACTTCAGTTGCATTTACTGCTAATGACGATGAACCTCTGTGCTATCAGGAAGCAATAGAAGGTTCGAAAAGTGACAAGTGGAAAGCAGCCATGGAGGATGAAATGATGGCCTTAGGTAAGAATGGCACATGGGATCTGGTTGAGCTTCCGAGAGATGGGAAAACTGTGGGGTGTAAATGGGTTTTCAAGCTGAAACGGGGTGTGAATGATACGAAAGATAGGTACAAAGCAAGGCTGGTTGCAAAAGGGTTTTCTCAGAAAGCCGGCATTGACTTTCATGAGATTTTTTCACCAGTGGTTAAAATAGTTTCGATTAGAATTGTGTTAGCATTAGTGGCTTTGCTTGATTTAGAGTTGCAGCAGTTAGATGTTAAGACTGCATTTCTACATGGAGACTTAGATGAGGAAATTTATATGGAACAACCGGAAGGGTTTGTTCAGCATCGCAATGAGCAATTTGCCTACAGGCTCAAGAAGTCATTATATGGCCTGAAGCAGTCGCCTCGGCAGTGGTATAAGAAGTTTGATTCTTTCATGTTGAGTCAGAAATATGTTAGAAGTGAATATGATCATTGTGTTTATTTTAAACAGTTAAATAATGGCATATTCATTATCTTGGTATTGTATGTTGACGATATGCTTTTAGCAAGAAAAAGCATAGAAGAAATCAACAGGTTGAAGGCTCAAATGGCAAGGACATTTGATATGAAAGATCTAGGAGCAGCAAGACAGATTTTGGGCATGGAGATTTTCAGAGACATGAGCAATGGTAAGCTATGGCTATCACAACAAAAGTATATTGAGAAAATACTTTTGAGGTTTGGTATGAATAATGTGAAGCCTGTGTTAGTCCCTTTCGCTTCCCATTTCAAGCTTTCTTCGAGTTTATGTCCTAATTCAGATGAAGAAAAGGAATTTATGTCTCGAATTCCATATGCTAATGTAGTAGGGTGTTTAATGTATGCGATGGTGTGTACGCGACCAGATATTTCACATGCAGTTGGGGTTGTCGGCAGGTATATGGCAAATCCAGGTAAAGAACACTAGTCGGCAGTGAAATGGGTGCTTCGGTATTTGAGAGGCACAAGTAGTTATTGTATCACTTACAATAAGAGTAGTGAATTTGTTTGCGGGTATGTTGATTTTGATTTTGCAGGTGATTTAGATAAGAGAAGGTCAACTTCAGGGTATGTCTTTACTCTTGCAGGTGGAGCTATTAGTTGGATGTCAAAGCTACAGAACATTGTTGCTTTATCCACTACTGAGGCAGAATACATTGTTGCTTCTCATGCTTGCAAAGAAGCGATTTGGTTGAAAGGTTTGTTTGGTGAATTTGGTAGGTTGCAGGACAACATCAAGTTATTTTGTGATAGTCAAAGTGCAATACATTTGGCTAAGAATCCGGCCTATCATAGTAAATCAAAGCATATACCAATCAAGTACCATTTTGTAAGACAGGTTATCACTAAAAGGGGAGTCTCTCTTGAAAAGGTGCATACAAAGGAGAATTGTGCAAACATGTTCACGAAACCAGTTTTGTTAGAGAAGCTACGTTGGTGTTTGGCTTCTCTTGGCTTGCAGAAAAGATAAAATAATAAACAAACAGGGTATCAAGCTAATTGTTGTCAAGGTGGAGATTGTTGAGATTTTTTGTTTCATAAATTAGGCAAAAATCTCTAATGTGTGACAACAATAGGATTTGTTGCTATATTAGCTCCAGTTAGTTGGGAAAGAGTTAATGCATCCTATATTTGTTATGAGAGGATTTATGAGTCAGTTAGATTCTCTTGGCTATAAAATACATGCCCGTACAGATATTGGTAGAGTGAGAGTTTGTGAGGAAAATGATTATTTTGTAATCTCCTGATTAACAATAAGATTGCCGATGCCTATGTTTGGTGGACGTAGCCTAGATTGGTTGGGTGAACCACGTTAACTTACTGTGTCATTTGTGTATGATTGTATTGTTGTGCCTGTCTTTGTTTTTCCCTGCGCACTGTTAATTTAACAAATTCCATTCAATAGAAAGTTTTTCCATCTAAATATATAGCTCCAATAGGATTGTTACTAACCAATATATTATAATAATATTACCATCATTTATAAAGAGATGGGAATCTTGTTACTATAGAAATCATTCCTTCCAGGCATATGGTTAATGCCATAGTGGGATATGAGATTTAGAGAGAATTAGATTATTACATGTATTCTTACATACATGATGCTCCATCCTCCCATGCAGCAATGTCGCAAAATGAGCAAAGCTAAAAATTTGTTTGTAGGAAGCAATTGCCATGTATGTTGGAATCAAAATTAGTATCCCCTGGATAGAGTGATTAATGCACTTGTTATACCAATATCTTCTAAAATTTGTAAATGATAGTGTCTCTTCTCTCTGACAAAGGAAATAATGCATGGCTCTCTACGAAAAAAGTAAATGCATGGCTCTATGAAAGAAGTAAATGCATGAAACTCGTATAAAGTAACTTATTTTAAGCCAAGTTTTTACTATAGGAAATGATATGTTTTTTTAAACATGGGTGATTCATCGCCATTTATAATGGTATTCTTCTCAATGTTAGTGAAAAATGCATGTATCTTTGTTGAAATGGGTGAGGATTTCCTTCCATTGTAGTTGGGGTATGACAAAAGTACTCAACACCAACTAAGTAACATTTTTAAAGATGGCCAATTGATTGCATTAGTTTTTTGGTGTTGTTTTCTTATACTAACCTAAAATAAAATTCAAATAATGTAAATTAGAGTAAATAAAACAAGAGTATTCAAATTTTATCATGGTTATTCTATGTTGTAGTTTCAATTCCATTCATATTTTAGCCATGATTCTTGCAAATTATGCCTCTCTATCTAATTTCCTTTCCTTTGAAATGAAGAAGTGTGTACAAATAGCATTAGGGTTAATGCATTAAATTTTTTATTTAAATCTTATGATTTCATCTCCTCCTAAAAGTTTACTCGAGAGGGAAAAAAAGGGACCTCTACAAGTTTTGTGTTGTTTCTTCTTGTTCCATCTCCATCTAGAGTAATGATTCCCAAATGGAATAACACCCTCTATGTAACCTTTATGATCCTATGTTGTTGAAAATTTTGATTTTTGGCATTTGATATAATTATTTCTTGGTCTTTATATTTTGACATTTGATACAATAACTCTCATATTTGTCTCATATTATTTGAAGAGATTTAATGGAATGGAGGATGGATTTATGTCAAAATATATCAATAATGTGCTTTAATTTTCTAGATATAAATTGTGTAAAATATTTTGAAACCAAGTTGAAATTTTAGAAAAGAGTGTTAGGGTGAGGATATAAAGAGTAAAAATACAAAGGTGAATGTTGAGGAAAGAGAGGAAATGTCAAAAGAGATGTCATAAAAAAATAATAAATAATTAAGATTAAATTAAATAAGAATTTTTTTTAATTTTATTAATCAAAAATTTGTAGCCAAAAGACTCAGTTGGAGTACATCATAATGAATGCTACAAGGAAAATTTCTTCAATGGTTCTAAAAATGAACTAGATAAATACCATCCTCCCAATAAAATGATAAAGAGGGAAGATGTAGTGTATCTAGATTAAAATAACATAGAAAAATAAGAAAATATAGATCAATGACTTGATTATAAGCCACTTCGAGGGAATAACCTCTGTTTGCATCACATAAATGAACAATTCTTGGATGATTCAAATGACAAGACATCCTTGATATATATAGGAGTCTAAAGGGCTAAAATATAATTAGGGCCTACATAACAATAATAATGTAAGCACACAACAATAATAATAGTGGGCTTCTATAGGGAACAACAATAACAATATGGGGGATAAACTAGTATTATAGGGACCTAACATAAGATCCAATACTAAACCTACTAAAACTTAAACATACTACTGCTTGAGTGCAATAGGAGATTCTTACAAATTGGTTGCTCAAGATGATGCAAAAACAAAACATTTCTTAGATTTGAGTGAGACCAAACCTCCATTGGATCCATGAGAGGAAAAAGAGTGTTGCGTATCATATTTTTAGAATTCTTTCTTCGATATTTTGTACTTATTTTTAAAGGATGGGAAGAACATTGATTTATTTTTGAAACATCTAAATAGGAATGAGAAAAAGACAAAATATTGACCACCTCCTCTTCCTCTATTCCCACTTCTTCTTCCTTCCTTTCTAAAACAAAGTTTTTGTCATTTTCCTTAGATAGAACCTCTTCCTCAATGGGTGAATTTATGTTCTATGTTTGCACTTGATCTGGATGATACCTCAAGCTAGACAATCATTTCTTTTGCTTCCTTGAAACATATTTGAGTTCTCCTTTCTCGTCATTATTTTGAGAAGATGGAGTTGGGATAGAAGGAAGCTAAGATGTTAGAGAATTAGGACAAAGTTTCACAAAGTTCCCATACTCATGGAAATAATTGCATTTAAAAGGAACCTACTCATAATACAGGGCCTAAAGATGGCTCCAACCCTCCAAGTGAAGTTGAATTGCCTCTAGGAGTCCTTTTGCAAAACCCATTTCAACACAAATTTTGGCATAAGAGAAGATATTCTCCTTGGTCTATGAGAAAGTAATATAGCAGCTGAACTTGTCTCCAATGGCTTTAAAAATTCCATCACCCCAGAAAATAAGGGGAAGATGTTGTAATATAATCCAAATACACACAAAAGAAATTTCCATTTTGGGACTAAAAATCGAAATCTAATGGGCTATAAACATTCCCCCAAAGCCAATGAAATAAGGCCTATATCTAAATATTAGATCCCTATCATCCTACCTTTAACCTTTTCTGCGATACAAAGTGTAAGTAGGCTCATGTTCTACTCAATTGTTATAGATCCAATCCAAAATAAATCTATAATGGGAATTGATGATTGATGATTGATGCTAATGGGTCTTCTAATGATATCTCTTATTAGAGTTAATAAATCAATCAATTGTTTTTCTTTTGAAAATAAGAGATTATTATATAATTGATTTTGAATCTATTTATAGGTGGGCTCTAAGATTTAGCCCTATCAAGGAAGTTTTCTAGATTTTAGGGAGGAGGTGGAAAAAATAAATGCTAGCCTTCTTAGCCCTAGTTTGAAGAATGAATTCAAATTCATCATCGAGGCTAATAAAAATCAAATTATTTCCATGAGTTCTACAAGAGTATTATGATCTAGTCTTAATATTTTATAACCCAATTATAAGATTTTTGAAGATCACCTTCTAGGTCTAACACAATTTCCCTTACATTGTTCTTGTTGGATCTCTTTTAGCTATTATTACAAGAAAAGCACCACTCGGTACACTAAGGTAAATTACATTTTCAATTCAATACTTTTAATTTTCTTTGAGGATTCAATTCTCAAGTATCTCTGAGCTACCAAATCTATGATGAATCATATTGTGAGTCAATTAGGTTCTCTTAGATTTCTTCCAACTAAATAACCAACTTGAAGTGTATTCAAAGTTCTTTGGATAGAAATAAGATGCATGTTATAGGCCATCAATTCGATAATTTCTTCTCTCATTTGATGGATTGTAGGTACAACCAAGTATGTACCTGTCATATCTATCTTCATTGAGCGAGGGAATTCAGATAGAGTGGAGGAAATTCACATACCTATTACATCTAACAAACATATATCAACTAGAGGTGAGAAGATCAGAAGAAAATCCCATAGATGCATGGAATTTTTTCTTATTGAAGGGGGGTTATGTTAATATGATTCTAAGAGCATAGAAAACATACATGTGCCCTTGAGGTACAAATTGCTAATGAAATGATGGGTACCCAAGGACCTTCCTCAAATAAACACTATTTTTTGTCTTATCAAGAGGATATAGCACATTACTTAATCATCATTACATGGTTTAGGGCTATTTTCCATGGATGGAATAAAGGTTTTTTATGGTGGATTAACTGAATTTATGGAGTATGTTGGACCCTGTTACAATTATAATGATTGGATGTGGCTGTTCAAATATAAACGAGGTGTGTGGAGATACAAAGTGGTTGTAAATTATATACAGCTAAGAGACAATGATAAAAATAAAGGATCATCTATTTATATTAATGAAAGGCCAAAATCATCAAGGAATATTGCAGGGTTTATAAACAATGCACAACCTGGGACAATAAATAAACAATCCAATTGCATATTTGAGGAACGTGAATGAAATTGTGTATTCATATGTGTAATAAAATCAATAGTTGCAGGAGAAGAGTTGATAATCAATTAAAACTTGAATCGAATAGATATAGTTGACGTTGTTATTATGGGGGCAGTACATTTCAATATTTCATGGCCAATGAACATCGTATGACTAACATATCAAAAAGTTATATCTATTGTCATTTTGTATTTTTGAGGGGTAAATAAATGAATCTATGGCTAAATTTTTTATAAGAATGTGTATATATGATCCAACTAACCAGAGTCCAAATTTGGTCTTCATCTGATTTATTATGTATTTATTAAGCTAAGAATTATATTATATTATGAAATGATGATTATGGAAAAGCACCAACAGAGTCAAAACAGGTAAATGATTAACAATTTTGATTTACTTTGAATGTGAAATTGATTATGTGTTTAAGTATTCAAAACAAAATTTTATTTTTGTTGCAATATGTAGTCCATGGGACATGCCCACAGTGATCATGATTGGTTTGATGAGGAGGAGTTGTTTGATTTTCCCAACCCAATCAAAATAATAAAAAATATTATGGTTAAAGTGAAAAAGTGTTGAAAATGGCAACAAGAAATGCTAAAAATAGAATCCAGAAATTCCATTTTAATTTGTCCTTGAATTAAACTGAGAATTAAAATCGAATTTTATTCTCATAGCAACTTGAAATAGTTAACTAGAGTGACTTGACTTAGTTAGCTTAGGAATTTTGAGTTGGAAATCTTTCTGAATTCATGTATATGTTCTCCCTATATTATAGAGGTCCAGGATGAGTTAAGTATGAGTTGTAATTAGTTAACTCAGTTTACTGAGTTAAGTCTAGTTAAATTAGTTCCAAACTATTTGAGGAACTAATAGTGAATTAACATTTAGTTGGTGCATTGATGCATTAACTAATGCTACTCCAGTTAACTGAAGATTCCCTCATCATAAATGCATGCACGTCGATTCTGAGAAAGATCCAGTTGAGACTAGAGTGTGGGATAGTGTACTATTTGTTGTATAATTTTCTGAGTTGTACAATTGGTGCATGCAATCAGGAACTAAACCTTGAAGGGATTGCACAGTTTTGGATGCACTGGTTTCCCTTTAAGATGGGCTAATCAACCATAGGAATGCGCAAGGAAATAGGGACTTGGAGAGTTGGTGAATTGGCTAAGTGTTGGCCAAGAGTTTGCTTATGAGTTGGAGATTAATTTTACTGAGTGTTGGGATTGTTCTTGTGAGAATAAGCATTGTATTATCATCTTGGATTTCTGATTAATGAAATACAAATAGTGGGGTTTTGAGTTGTATCTTTCCCTGTATATTTATTGTGTTATCTGCGATTGATGTTCTTCCTCTTGATGATTATTGTTTTGCTCGATCTTTATGTGCTTCTGTTGTAAATAGTAGAAGTAGATTCTTGTCTATTGTTTTAGTAGATTACATGATCTTGTGAATCTATAGGAAAATCAAAATGGTATTGGAGCTAAGAACAATATACTAGAGGAGATTTTGAAGTTTTGTGTTTAGGGTTACAGGTGAAATTCAAATTTTCACTACATACTTCAAGATCGACAAATGGCATTCTACGGTTTGTGGCTCGAGTATGCCTTGGATGGTAGCTCAAATTATATAACCTAGAAGGACATGATGGAGGCCATGTTGGAAGAAAACAGCTTGAAGGAATTCATTGATCAGGACATTCCTAAGCCACCAACATCGGATGCCCAGAATTTGGTCGAATGGAAGAAGTGTGTGGCAAGGGCGAGGTGGATAATCCTTGAGGGAGTTCGAGACCACATTGTCTCGAGTCTCCATGGGAAGGAAACTATGCATGCTATGTGGAAAGCATTGAAGGACCTTTTCCAGAACAATAGTGACCAAAGGAAGTTGGCACTAAAAGATAAACTTCGAAAAATCAAGATGGAGGTGGGCGACTCAATTCAAAATTACTTGACCAAGTTCACTCAATGTCATCATGAACTTGGAAGTATTGGAATCATGGTTGTTGAGGATGATATGGTGAGTCTTTCTCTTCTTGGACTCCCAAAGATTTGGCATAGTTATCAAGACTCTATCAATCATCAGGAGACACTACAAAATTGGGAATGCCTGTGGTCAGATTTGATGCAGGAGGAGATCAAGAGGAACACCAAAGATGGAACCTCTTCCAAGGAAATGGAAGAGGATTTTTCCTTAGCGAGTAAGGAAAAGAAGGCCAAGGGAAAGATTTCCCAAGGAGAGGAGGGTGGAAAGAAGATGGACTTGATGAAAGTCAAGTGTTTTCATTGTCACGAGCACGGGCACTATGCCAAGAACTGCCCACAGCGGAAAGAAAGAAAGAAGGATCCGATAGTAGTGGCTTCAGGTGAAACTCTAGCTTCACAATTTGAACTTGATTTTACTCTCATTGCATGCATGGCCATCACTGCCATGGGAGGCATGTGGTATCTTGACAGTGGTGCCTTATTCCATATGGCGGGTAATAGAGATCTCTTTAGTGATTTTAGGAGAAAGACCTCAAGCATAGCATAGAGTTTGAAGATGACAAGATGTTAAAATTGGAAACTAGGGCCAAACTCCATGTGGGTCAGCTTATTTATGGCAGCTGATATTTTTATTGGATCCCTCTTGTCAAGAGGTGTAGGATTGATCTAAAGATCATCCGATTTCGATAATGGAGATATGAATTTATTTAGAATATGGAATTATCATCTAGCTGACCAGCACCTTGAGTAGGCTCAGAAGCCCAATGGACGTGTCTAATCATCACCTACACGTTAGTATAAATAGAAGAGGATTTGAAGTCATTTGCAACTCACCTCAAGTGATCTCCCCTCCACGTCTTGGGTTTTTGGAGAAGGAGATACACTATGGATTACGCTGGCCTAATATGATGATGCCCTAATGGATAACACAGTCATAAATCCACAAGAAATGGAGATGATACGTGAAGGGTAGCTGCAGTAACATCAAAGGGTAGCCGTAGTGGAAACTCAATGCTGTAATGAAGGACCACACCACGCAGTCCATACAAGGTATACACAATCACGCAGAAGGAACGTAGTCATGGCAGCAAACTTAAGAGCGACACTAAAACCTTATACGTTGTCATGTAGACTCATATACACGCAAGCCCTAGATCTGGCAACGTGGTAGAGATACGTGAAATATATACATAGAAACACAGGTCATACATGGAATACATTGCAATTAGAAACTCAACGTTGTAATGAAGGACCACACCACACAGTCCATACAAGGTATGCATAGTCACGTAGAAGGAACGTAATCATGGCAGCAAACTTAATAGCAACACTCAAACCTTATACGATGTCTTGTAGACTCATATACACGCAGGCCCTAGATTTGGCAGCATGGTAGAGATACCTGAAATATATACGCAGCAACATAGGTCATACATGGAATACGTTGCAATTAAACACTGTCATACACAGAAATTCTACACAAGCAGTCATACAATATACCTTGCAGTCATATAATATACCATGCAATCATATACGCAATAAATATATTGGAACGCAATACCAGACAGTCATATATATGGGGTATGGAACGCAGAAGGAACGCAGGCATATGTATGGAACGCAGTCATATCAAAGGAACGCAATCATATATATGGAACGCAGTCATTTAAATGGAATGCAGCCACATATATATGCCTCATGATGGAACACAGTTATATATATATGATGTGTACGGAATATAGTCATATAGACAGTCATATCCCTGATTCACACAGCTAACCTATTCGGAAAACAATGGGACTGCATGGAGTATTGCGTGGAACTATAGCCTAAGCTACTTTTCTAGGCTGCAAGCCATAGCAAGCAGCTAAGGCTGATATGTATATGAACTCCATAATGAAGCAAAAGAAAGATAGCATGGGCAGCATTATGAGCAACATGATGGGCAGCATTATGAGCAGCATGATGTATGATATAATGTGCATAGGCAGCACAATGATACATGGAGCATGGGCAGCAGCATTATGTATGAGATCATGTGCATGGGCAGCGTGAAGTATGAGATCATGAGCAGCATGATGGTGCTACACGGTAAGGTGTAGCAAATGGATGATATGCAGCACGATGACAGGTGAAGCTGTCACCTTGGAGAATCAGTTGAAGCAGAATGTCTTCAACTGATCTTGTCGTTCATTATAGGAGATGATCTAAGCTCAGATCTAGATAAGCCAAAGTATTGACTTCTGATGTAAATGTATTATCTCTCTCTCTTTCTCTGTTGAACTTTGAAGAACATAAAAGAAGAATTGATCAAGGGTTTCCCCACATTGTGGGGTTTGTCCCTGGCTAGCGCCACATCTTGTGTCCTCTTGTCTTGGCTTGTCTTCTGCGATTTATATTCATGTTCTATCTACAATTTACTTTAATGTTGATGTGATTGCTAATGTTGAAAATTTAAATAAAGCTCTGGCATAGAACATACCTAAAATTAACATGGTATCAAAGCTGAGACGAAGACAATTCCCAAGCAAGAGTGAAAGAGCAATCACCAAAGACAGTGGGGACAAGGGTGAAAGGATCAATGGGTTCCTCATAATTCATCCAGGGAAAAGTTGAAGCAGAGAATGTTATCAGAATGGCGCAACGAAAGTTTCGATGGCCTATCTAAAGATCACTTCATTAGGAAGTTCAGATCTACGGGTGGAAGGAAAGGAAGATGTCTTGGTTATAAGCTCAGCCCTTATGTGAAGGAGTGTCTGAATGGCAGAGATGTAGGTCATCAAGGAAACGGCCGACTCTTCAAGGAAGCAAGGAACTCTAGGAATGGAAGTCAAAGGTTTTAAGGTGGCATTCATCGATGGTAAGGTACGTGTTTGAAAATAGAATTTTCTAAGATGCTTTTGAGTTCAGGGTTGTATTAAGTTACAGGAAGTCCATTAGGGACCATGTCCATTAACACGTAGCACCAGAGGTCTATGAGTCAGATGGTGATAGGGAATCCTGAATTCAAAAAGAGAATGAAAGTACATGTCTAAGATGTACCGAAGGAAAATCTTACAAGGGGACCATTCCCCTCATGTAGCAGGTCCATAGGCTTGAAACAACCTGTGGAGTTTTGAGATTCATGAATGGGAATATCATGTATGCAGGTGGTAGAAATCCCTCTATGGCTTGAAGCAAAACACCCCGAGCATAGTATGAGAGGATCAACAGCTGTCTGATGAAGCTGAGATTCACTAGGAGTGAAATCAATCCAAACCATCTGAAGGTTGCAGATGATAGACCTCTCATACCAGCACCTTATGAGGACAACCTATGCAAACCCTCTCACTTGCAGAAGTAAGAGGGAGTTGGATTTCGGATGTGAAATGATAAACTGCAAGCCTGTGACTACCTCAATGAAGTTATACGGTAGTGATGTCAGACCAGACTTGGGAAAGTTCTTGGTGAACTTCCATCCGGACATACGTCTTGCAGTTAGCACGGGGAGCTCATATTTGGTTGAGCCTCACTAGATTGGTGCCAAGATTCTTCTGAGATGTCTTCAGGGCACAATCTCTCACGAATTAAGATACACTACCGGAAATATGAAACTGCATGATTATTTGAATGTTGATTGGATAGGCAATGTGGACGATCACTGGAGCACTTCTTAGTGTTGTTTCTCTTTGGATTATGCTTCGATATCATGGATGAGCAAGTAGCAGAAGTCGGTTGTCATAAGCACCACTGAGACCGGATACATATCCACGAGTATGATCTCGTATGAAGCTGCCTGGTTGGGGAAGCTCTTGAGTGAGATGTTTGTACACATACCACTATGATTCTTTGTAACAACCAGAGGTGGGATTCAATTATTAAGGAATCCCATATTCGTGGATTGCTCTAGTAGATAGACATCAGATACTACCTTATCTGGGATATGGTAAGTCGATGAGCAAGGAGGCTCCATTGCATTAAAATGATGTACAGGTTGATACACTTTGTCAAAGCCCCAGGGAAAGATCAAATCTTTGATTTTCCCAAATGACTTGGAGTCGTCAAGAAACCCTTGTAGAAGGGTCCTGCATGTTGCATACATTGAGCTCTAGGAGCTCTGGGGGCTTGTGGTTCTTACTGGAGAAACATACGACCACAGGGTGACCCACTCTCCCCTGGTGGTGCGCACTGGAACAAGATGATTTGCTCTCTTGTGGGACAAGATGATTCACTCTCTTATGGAATAGGATGATTCGCTCTCCTATGTAGTAGGATGATTAGTTCTCCTGTGAGGTCTGCATGATGTGTTCTCCATGACAAATGTAGCAGGATGATTAGTCCTCTTGTGAGGCCTGGATGATGTGTTCTCCATGGCGATTTTAGCAGGATGATTAGTTCTCCTGTGAGGCCTAGATGATGTGTTCTCCATGGCGATTATAGCAGGATGATTAGTTCTCCTATGAGGTCTGGATGATGTGTTCTCTATGGCGATTGTAGCAGGATGATTAGTTCTCCTGTGAGGCCTAGATGATGTGTTCTCCATGGCGATTGTAGCAGGATGATTAGTTCTCCTGTGAGGATGGGATTGATTAAGTTCTCCTGTCGAGGCATCCTACCCATGCAGTCTAGGACTCATGGGAAGTACCTCTCATCTTATCAATGAGCAGGAAAATGAGGATAGGGACCATATTAGTACCGATGGATGCATCGTTGTATCTACCATCTTCCCTATGCTAGGATGACCTTCATTGATTTGGGATCAATGATACTGGTTTGGGACTAGTGGTAGGAGTTGTACCCCTATGACACTGACTTCGGGTCGGTTGAGGACTGGTCTGGGACCAGTAGTACATACTCTGAGACTAACTACATTTCAGTGCAGGACTGGTCTGGGACCAAGGAGAATGGTACGTACTATGACGCTAACTTCGGGTCAGTTGAGACTGGTCTAGGACCAGTGGTACACTCTCTGAGACTGTGATACTGGTCTGGGACCAGTGCTAGGAGTGGTACCCACTATGATGTTGACTTTGGGTCGGTTGAGACTGGTCTGGGACCAGTGGTATGCACTCTGAGACTGACTTCGAGTCAGTGGAGAATGGTATGAGACATTCTCAATCAATTCTTCTTCTTCATGGTTCAGCAGAGCTAAGCAAAGCCCGCAGAGTTGAGTAGAGCTGAGCAGAGCTGGGCAGAGTAGTGCAGGGCACTGATGGTAGAGATAGTACAGTCGGACTTATGGATCAGTGGATGGAGTTCTCCCAAGTTGAGAGGGAATGTTAAAATTGGAAACTAGGGCCAAACTCCATGTGGGTCAGCTTATTTATGGTAGCTGATATTTTTATTGGATCCCTCTCGTCAGGAGGTGTAGGATTGATCTAAAGATCATCCGATTCCGATAAGTATTTATGGAGATATGAATTTATTTAGATTATGTAATTATCATCTAGCCGACCAGCAACTTGAATAGGCTCAGAAGCCTAGTGGATGTGTCTAATCATCACCTACACGTTAGTATAAATAGAAGAGGATTTGAAGTCATTTACAACTCACCTCAAGTGATCTCCTCTCCACGTCTTGGGTTTTTGGATAAGGAGATACACTAGGGATTATGCTGGCCTAATATGATGATGCCCTAATGGATAACACAGTCATGAATCCACAGGCAATGGAGATGATACGTGAAGGGTAGCCGCAGTAACGTGAAGGGTAGCTACAGTAACATCAAAGGGTAGCCACAATGGAAACTCAACGTTATAATTAAGGACCACACCACGCAGTCCATACAAGGTACGCACAATGACGTAGAAGGAACGCAGTCATGGAAGCAAACTTAACAACAACACTCAAACCTTATACATTGTCCTGTAGACTCATATACACGCAGGCCCTAGATCTGGCAGCGTGGTAGAGATACGTGAAATATATATGCAACAACACAGGTCATACATGGAATACGTTGCAATTAGAAACTCAACGTTGTAATGAAGGACCACACCACGCAGTCCATACAAGGTACACACAGTCACGCAGAAGGAATGCAGTCATGGCAACAAACTTAACAGCAACACTCAAACCTTATACGCTATCATGTAGACTCATATACACGTAGGCCCTAGATCTGGCAGGATGGTAGAGATATGTGAAATATAAACACAGCAACACAGGTAATTCATGGAATACATCATACATGGAATACATTGCAATTAAACGCTATCATACGCAGAAATTCTATACACGCAGTCATACAATATACCTTGCAGTCATATAATATACCACACAATCATATACGCAATAAATATATTGGAACATAGTACCAGACAGTCATATATATGGGGTATGGAACACAGAAGGAACGCAATCATATGTATGGAACGCAGTCATTTAAATGGAATGTAGTCACATATATATGCCTCATGATGGAATGTAGTTATATATATATATGATGTGTATGGAATACAGTCATATAGACAGTCATATCCCTGATTCACATAGCTAACCCTATTCAGAAAACAATGGGACTGCATGGAGTATTGCATGGAACTATAACCTAAGCTGCTTTGCTAGGCTGCAAGCCATAGCAAGCAACTAAGACTGATATGTATATGAACTCCATAATGAAGCAAAAGAAAGATAGCATGGGCAGCATTATGAGCAACATGATGGGCAGCATTATGAGCAGCATGATGTATGATATAATGTGCATAGGCATCACAATGATACATGGAGCATGGGCAGCAGCATGATGTATGAGATCATGTGCATGGGCAGCGTGAAGTATGAGATCATTAGAAGCATGACGATGCATGATGTATCATGATGGTGCTACACTGTAAGGTGCAGCAAATGGACAAGATGCAGCACGATGACAGGTGAAGCCGTCACCTTGGAGAATTAGTTGAAGCAGAATGTCTTCAACTAATCTCATTGTTATAGGAGATGATCTATGCTCAGATCTAGATAAGTCAAAGTATTGACTTCTAATGTAAATGTACTATCTCTATCTCTTTCTCTGCTGAAATTTGAAGAACATAAAAGAAGAATTGATCAAGGGCTTCCCCACATTGTGGGGTTTGTCCCTGGCTAGCACCACATCTTGTGTCCTCTTTTCTTGGCTTGTCTTATGTGATTTATTTCATGTTATATTTGCAATTTAATTTAATGTTGATGTGATTGCTAACGTTGGAAATTTAAATAAATTGCTCTAGCATAGAACATACCTAAAATTAACACAAGATTTATAGAGCTATCGGGATCGGTACAGTTACCTTTCAGAGGGAGTCTATCTCCCCTCTCAGGATCATAGATGTGATGTATGTTCCAAGACTAAAGAAGAATCTTGTTTCAGTCGCAGTATTGGAAGACCATGGCTATGATGTGGTTTTTAGTAAGGGAAAGGTTTTCCTTAGACACATCGTCACGGGACAAGTGAAACAGATCAGTGCATGGGTCAAGAACCTGTATGCTCTTAAGGTTCAAGATGCATGCAAAGCCTTGAGGAGCAAGGCAAAGGTTAGAGACTTTGTGGTTGAGAGGGAGAGTAAATTACCTCTCAACATGCAGCCCCAGAAGAAGCCTCGGAAGAAGTCTCAGATAATTGTGGAGCAACCACAATTGGAGAAGTTGAGAGGAGACCGAGTGGATAGTTCCACTCAAGCAGAGAAGAAGCAGTCTCAAACAATTGTGGAGTAGCCACAATTGGAGAAGCCGAGAGGAGACCGAGTGGAGGCATCCACTCATGCAAAGACCTCCAGTATGGGGAAATTTCAAGCGAAGTGGTAGAGGGATCACATGCAACCATACTTCTAGGTGTGAGGTGGGGCGATGTGAAGTGATAGTCCCAAGAGGGATGAAATTGGGCAGGATCCATTGAGAGTTTTGATCTCATGGATCGGACCTTGATATGGGAGCCCAAAGTACATAGTAGTGGGAGGAATCAGTGGGATTGATGCAGTGACAGATCAAAGTGACAAAGGCTAGAGAAGTTAGATTTTGAAGAGCATAAAGAGGGTTGACAATAGTGCAGAAAGGCAGAGTCAACAAAAGTGCACAGTTTTTAGTCGACAGAGGCAATAGTAGTCAAAGACTTTAATGACAGAGGCATCATTCTAATTCAGATTGGATTTTTTTCTTTGTTTCTAGAGTTGTTGTAGCAACAACACTAGAGAGAAGTGTTGCATGCAAAACATTCCAAACATTCAAGATCAGGATCGAGTTGAATTCCTTTCTTGTTGAGAGGGAGTGTTTAAAATAGAAACAAGAAATGTTAAAAATAGAATCCAGAAATTCCAGTTTAATTTTTCCTTGAATTAAACTAAGAATTAAAATCGAATTTTATTCCCATGGAAACTTTTAATAGTTAACTAGAGTGAGTTTACTTAGTTAACTTAGGAATTTTGAGTTGGAAGTCTTTCTGAAATCATGTATATGTTCTCCCTATATTATAGGGGTCCAGGATGAGTTAAGTATGATTTTTAATTAGTTAACTCAGTTTACTGAGTTAATTCTAGTTAAATTAGTTCAAAATTGTTTGAGGAACTAATAGTGAGTTAACAGTCAGTTGGTGCACTAATGAATTAACTAGTGCTACTCCAGTTAACTGAAGATTCCCTCATCAGAAACTCATGCATGTCGATTCTAAGAAAAGACCCAGTTGTACTATTTGTTGTATAATTTTTTGAGTTGTACAGATGGTGCATGCAATTAGGAACTAAACCTTGAAGGGATTGCGCAGTTTTGGATGCACTGATTTCCCTTTAAGATGGGCTAATCAGCCATAGGAATTGCGCAAGGAAATAGGAACTTAGAAAACTGGTGAAATGGCTAAGTGTTGGATAGGAGCTTGCTTTTGAGTTGGAGATTGATTTTACTGAGTGCTGGGATTGTTCTTGTGAGAACAAACATTGTATTATCATCTTGGATTTCTGATTAATGCAATATAGATAGCGGGGTTTTAAGTTGTGGCTTTCCCCGGATATTTATTGTATTATGTGACATTGATGTTCTTCCTCTTGTCGATTATTTTTTTACTTGATCTTTATGTGCTTCCGCTATAAAGAGTAGAAGTAGATTCTTGTCTCTTATTTTAGTAGATTACGTGACCTTGTCAATCTATAGGAAAATATACACAAAGAACTTTTTCATTGTTGGGTTGTGTTATATTCTTTCCATGACTAGCCCATGTAGTTAACTGGGGGGTTAGAAGCGGGGCGAAGCACCCCTTCGTTGCACTAATTGTGTAGCGGGGGGAGTCACAGGGGGTTTGAGGGGTGCAAGTAACCCCACTCTATGGGATCCAGGATAGCGCCCCGGGAAATTTTGGTTTTGGACCCTATGTTAGGTTGGGCGGACCTACCTATGGTTTTGTGCATGATTTTCGCACATGGTTTTGGACGTGATGGTTTTCGGTCCATGGTATTGGATGCTTCGGCATGTATAAATATATATTGTAACATTGAAAGGAACATAATGAAAAATCCATTTGGTAGTCTGGTTTTGGGATCCCAGGGAAAATCTCTGTGTATATGTGTTTTATGTGTTATGCTCTCGCATTGTTTATTTTCTGTGTTTTAGAATTCGTATGCAGGTAATTTCTGCATGTGGTTAAAACCTACATTTGGCATCAAAGCTATCTTGGCTTCAAGGGGACGCCTTTGTTGTTGAGGGGCTTTGCTCGGGCCTATGGTAGACCCTATTTAGTGGGAGATCTGCAAGATCAATTATGGTGGTGAAAGAAGATGGCGAGTAGTGGAAAGATAGAGATTGAGAAATTTAATGGTCAGAATTTTGAGTTGTGGAATCTCAAGATTGAGAATCTGTTGGTGGATAAAGATCAGTGGATCGCAGTAGATCCAGGTACTAAACCAACGAGAGTGTCTGATGAAGAATGGAAGAAGTTGGATCGGAAGGCAAATAGCACAATACGATTGTGTGTCTCTGATTCAGTATTGCTGAATGTATCAGGGGAAGCTATGGTGAAAGCTTTGTGGGACAAGTTAGGGACTTTGTACTAATCTAAGCCTCTGGTGAATAAACTGTTCCTAAGGAAAAAGTTGTATAACATGAGGATGAAATATGGAGACTCGGTGACAGAGCATCTGAATGCATTTAATACTGTGGTAAGTCAGTTATCGTCTGTTGATATCAAAATTTCATATGAAGATAAGTGCATTAGTTTGTTATGTTCTCCACCAGATTCGTGGGATAGTCTGGTTATTGCAATAGGTAGCAATGCAACTGCCTTGCAATTTGATGAAATTGTCTCATCCTTGCTGACGGAGGAGATGAGACGGAAAAATATGGAGAGCCAGAATGGTGATGCCTTGTCTGTATGAGGACAGTCCCAGAATAGAAACAAAAATAAGTCATTGAGTGGGAGATCCAAATCTAGAGGGAGATCTAAATCTCTAGGAAAACTTGTAAATGTGGTGTGCTGGAAATGTTGAAAGGAAGGGCGCTACAAAAGGGACTGTAAATTTAAAGCTCCTGACAAAGGAAAGGGATCTGATGATGATCCTTCCGAAAAGGTGAAAACCACCTTAGATGAAGGTGGGGATGTGTACTTGGCTTCTTCAAGTACACATGTAGATCATGAGGCATGGTTGACTAACTCAGGTGCATCCTTTCACTTCACACCCCATAGAGAGTGGTTCTGTGAGTATGAAAAATACGATGGTGGTGATGTCTTCTTAGGGGATGATAGGAAGGCTAGAATCGTTGGTCGCAGAAAAGTAAAGTTGAAGTTGCAAGGTGGAAGGGCTAGAACACTTCCGGGTGTTCTACATATTCCTGCATTGGCCAGAAATCTGATTTATGTAAGCAAGATGGATGATGCAGGTGTAAAAACAGTGTTCGAGAAGGATACCTACAAGATGGCTTGGGGAGCACTGGTATTGATGTGGGGAGTTCAGATTGGAACTTTGTACAAGTTGCAAGGTAGCATTGTTGTTGATGGGTGCAACAGTTTCGTGGTTCCTGAAAGTGGAGCAAAAAATTTAGTGGTCTCTCGAGAGAAGACCATGTTGTGGCATCAAAGGCTTGGACATATTGGAGAGAAGGGCCTTCGAATACTTCATGGTAAAGGTATGGTAGAAGGTATGGGTAATAGCTCTCTGGATTTTGATTTCTGTGAAAACTGTGTATATGGGAAGCAGAATTGGGTGTGTTTCCCCTCTGGTGGTAAGAGGGCGAAACATACATTAGAACTTGTGCACAGTGATGTGTTTGGACCTGTGAAGGTTCCATCACTGGGTAAGTCTATGTACTATGTATCATTTATGGATGACTTCTCAAGGAATACATGGATATATTTCCTTAAGAAGAAATCCGAAGTCTTTGATAGGTTTAAAGAATATAAGGCTCTGGTGGAAAACTAGACATGGAAGAAGATAAAGATGTTGAGGACAGATAATGATGGAGAGTTTTGCAGTAATGTATTTGAATAATTTTGTAAGAGGTGTGGTATAGCACGGTAGAAGAATACTCCGTATACACCTCAGCAAAATGGAGTTGCAGAAAGAATGAATAAGACGTTGATGGAAAGGGCAAGAAGCATGCTCAGTGGTGTCGGGTTAGGACAAGGATTCTGGGCAGAGGCGGTGGAGACAACATGTTACCTGGTCAACAGATCACCTTCATCAGTGTTGGAGGATAAGACTCCACAAGAGGTATGGACTGGTAAGAAACCCTCTCTTTCACATCTAAGGGTATTGATGTGATGCATATGTACATGTTCCAAAGGAGAAACAAACCAAGTTGGATAGTAAATCTGAAAAGTGCATCCTTATTGGGTATAAGGATGGTTTAAAGGGTTATAAGCTTTAGAACCCAGTAACAAGGAAGGTTGTGTACAGCCGAGATGTGGTGTTCAAAGAGGTGAAAGATGTTATTAAACATGAAGTCCAACCAAAGGAACCTGAAAAGATAGAGTTTGAGCTAAGGGAGGAAGAATCAGACTCTACAGCAGAGGAGGAATCAGAAGATTAAGAGCCACAAACTCCGGGTGTGAGAAGATCAGTTCGATAAAGAAGGCAGCCAGGAAGGTATAGTCCATCTACTTTCTATTCAAATTTTTCTTTATCGATTACTGATGATGATCCCAAAATTGTCAAGGAAGCAGTGGATTCAGAGGATGGAAAACTCTGGAAAGAGGCCATGGTTGATGAAATGGCATCTTTGCACAAAAATGAGGCTTGGGATCTGGTGGAGTTGCCGGCCAGAAGGAAACCCATTGGCAGCAAATGGGCGTTCAAGAAGAAGACAAATGCAGAAGGAAAGGTGGAGAAATACAAAGCTCGGTTGGTAGCAAAAGGTTATTCCCAAGTGCCTGGAATTGATTTTTGTGATATTTTTTCTCATGTTGCCAAGGTAACTTCTATTAGATTACTTTTATCTATTGGAGCTGCTTTTGATTTTGAGGTAGAACAGATGGATGTGAAGACAACATTTCTTCACGGGGATCTGGAAGGGGAGATATACATGAAGTAACCTGAAGGCTTTGCGGTGAAGGGTAAGAAAGAACTGGTATGAAAGTTAAAGAAGTCTCTATATACGTTAAAACAGTCACCAAGGATGTGGTATTAGAAATTTGATACATTTATATGGGGACTTGGCTTCACCAGAAGCAAAGAAAATAACTGTGTGCATTTTAAATTAATTGGTGACCGTGTTATTTATCTGGTCTTATATGTGGATGATATGTTGTTGGTTGGAAATGACAAAGAAATTATCTAGGATTTGAAGACCCAATTTTCCTCCAAATTCGACATGAAAGATCTTGGTGTTGCAAACTATATTTTGGGCATGGAAATTAAAAGAGAATGGGCAAAGAGGAAGCTCTGGTTAAACCAGAGGAAGTATGTCGAGACAATATTGCAGAGGTTTAATATGCAGGATAGCAAACCAGTGAAGTTTCCTATTCCTGAAGGTCTAAAGTTATCTGCTGAACATTGTCCCAAGACACAAGAAGAGGAAGAGGATATGTCTCGTGTTCCATATGCAAGTGCAATCGATAGCCTGATGTATGCGATGGTCTGTACTACACCAGACATTGCACATGCCGTGGGAGTATTCAGCAGGTTTATGTCAAAACCAGGGAAGGAGCATTGGATAGCAATGAAGCGGATTTTCAGGTATTTGCGTGGCACTAGTGATTATGGTTTGTGCTACCAAGGAAGACCAAGATTGGACAGAGTTTTGGATATTCGTGGCTTTGTTGATTCAGACTGGGCTGGAGATCTGGATCAGAGAAGATCTACAAGTGGGTATGTGTTTAACATATTTGGAGGTGCAGTCAGTTGGATGAGTAAGAAACAATCTGTAGTGGCACTATCAACTACAGAGGCAAAATACATGGTAGCCACTCATGCAAGCAAGGAAGCAGTTTGGTTGCAGAGATTGTGTTCAAGTATGGGGTTAGTACAGGGAGATATAAGGATAAACTGTGATAGCCAAAGTGAAATTTTCTTGGCAAAGAACCCTGCTTACCATTCAAAGACAAAGCACATTGATGTTCAGTATCACTTTGTGAGGGATATGATAGAAGACAAAAAGGTGTTCCTGGTAAAGGTGGACACTTTGAAGAATGTTGCAGATGCATTGACAAAATTTGTGAGCTCTAAGAAGTTCTCTTGGTGTAGAGAAACAATGGGCATTACAGGGCTAGATAAATGACTAAGCTCTCTTGTGGCCCCCTGTGGAAAGAAAACAACAAGTGGGAGAATTTCGGGTTGTGTTATATTCTTTCCATGACTAGCCCACGTAGTTAACCGAGGGGTTAGAAGGGGAGCAGAGCCCCCCCTTCATTGCATTAATTGCGTAGTGGGGGGAGTCATAGGGGGTTTAAGGGGTGCAGGTAACCCCACTATATGGGGTCCGAGGCAACGCCCTAGAAAATTTTGGTTTTGGACCCTATGTTAGGTTGGGCGGACCTACCTATGGTTTTGTGCATGATTTTCACACATGGTTTTGGACGCGATGGTTTTCGGTCCATGGTATTGGATGCTTCGGCATGTATAAATATGTATTGTAACATTGAAAGGAACATAATGAAAAATCAAGCTAGTAGTCCCGATTTTGGCATCCAGGGGAAAATCTCTGTGTATATGTGTTTTATGTGTTATGCTCTCGCTTTGTTTATTTTCTGTGTTTTAGAATTCGTATGCAGGTAATTTCTATACAGGTTTAAAACCTACATTCATTTGATTCGCATTAGAGATAAAACTCCTAAGATTAAATAGAGGATGCACACATTGAACAAATATCTTAAGAGATATTACGTAATAATCATATTTTAAAGTGATTTTTGTTATGGCATAAGTTGAATTATGAAATTGTTTTTTTAACTTTTACATTATCTAATCAAAAAATAGTTTTCTTTCTTCTATAGGATTATTTGGCAGAGACACCACAGTGTCTAACCACCACGAGTCAGCATATACTGCAAGGATATTCATTTGTCCACCTTCAAGTGTTCACAGTCCCAGTAGTCAAACTAATTCCACACCTTTGGCTCTGACCCATGAGCACATTCCCCCAGAGGAAAACACACAACCATTATTAGGAGGTGGTGATGGAGGTGACCCTCTTGATGACACTATGGGTTCATTTCCTATATTGTCACGTGTTACCAGCACAAGGATAATTCCATGCACATTTTTGGTGAATGAGCAAGGAATTCCAATAAAAATAGAAAAAAAATACCAGGTAATTTTTACTATTTTAATTGTTTCATGTTGTTTATCTCAAACATAAATATTCTAGATTATTATTTTCAAACTAATGATCATATATTTTTGCATGTAGGAAACAACTTGTTTTATAAACACATGAATCTCAAATAATTGTTAATTTTTGGTCCCACCATACGCATGGGGTGGAAATCCTAAAATTTCAACCTAAAGAAGGAGCTTATGAACTACCTTGAATATTTATTTGGGGTATACAACTTCAATAAAAGCACGATCAACTCCGTAGTCAGAAACTATTTAAAATATATATGATACATGTATAGGGCTCACTTGGAAAAGAATTCTAGGTATGAGCATCTGCCCATGATTATTGTGAGGGAATGGAAGGCCCTCATCACCAATGCGGAAGAGAAGAAATAGAGAAAATAAGGAAAAACACCACCTAGTGCACCAAGATAAATTATATTTTCAATTCAATACTTTTAATTTTCTTTATTTTTAAAGAAAATTGCGATATAAAATATACTTGAAACTTTTCATAGTCTCCCCGATACTTTGAAATCCACCAAGGAAATTCTTGAGAAACATGGGAAACACAAATTAGGGCAGGGTGGTTATTCAAAGTTACAAGCACGATTTGTAAGTACCCAAATATCTAACAGTATTAGTTGTTATACTGCCTTCCAACTGTCTGGGAATTGTGTTATCCAATAACAAAAATCAATAGTCTTATGCATTGGAGGGAGATGAGGTCATAACCCAATCCATAGAGGAAGATTTCTGACTTGGTTTCAAGTTTTCCTTTCAATTTTCTATTGATCGTTGAATAAAAATGGGACAAACTCCAAGACCCATTTTGAAGGACACAGTAAACACAAATCAATCCACATTAGCCTTTCATTACTTATAAAATACAATCATGTTTGATATCGTCCATAAATTTAATGTGTTGCTTTGTTTTAAGCAAGGGGTGACAATATCAACGAGCAGTATGTTGATAGTGGAGTACAGCTAGAACATGGTGCTCCCATGAAGCCCCATGATATTGCTTCATATGAGGCCCACGGTGGTAATTTTATGATTGTTCTTATAAATTTTATGATGGTAATTTATGGTTGTGTACTTATAAATTTTATGCTCTAAATGGTAGATCTTATCGTACATCAGGGTCGTCTGTGACAAGAGTAGCACAAGGTAGTCATTCCAACAGTGTTGACTAGTGCATCACGTAAATAATTACAATGCAAAGGTATTTTTTAGTATTAGTGAACTACCTTAATGACATTTCCTTTGAATGAGTTCTTTGAATTGTTGGGTAACCTCAACTTTTCTTCATTTAGAAAGAGGATTACAATTGAATTTATTTAGTTGTAAATTTTGTATTAATTATAACCTTTCATGTTTCAACTCTAGAGCATGTAGAGGATAAGGCTAGAAAATAAACTATTATGCCTGTCTCCGCTACCCAAGTAGGTAAAGAACACTCTAATTCTCTTTTTATTAATGAAATATTTGTAATAATAATAACTAAAAATATCAATTTGACATTTATTTCTTTTTGCAACTGATCATTCACCCCTCTTGGAGAAACCTCAATGCCATGAGTACACATCCAGGCTATCAAGAAGACTTCCAGATGCCATAACAACTGAAGGGGAAGAAGAAACTAATTTCCTCCTTTCTCAATTCATGTCAAAAAAAAAAGGAAAAAGAAATGTTTTGAACTAGTTATATAATTAGAAACCTGATGTACCATATTATGATAACATATTTTTGATGATAAAATTTATTGAAATGAAGTATTTTGTGTCTATGATTAATTAATGAATGAATTTTATATGTTAATGAATGATTGTTATATGTTTCTTTATGTACAAAACAACATATGTTTCTTTTCTATTTTTTATTTTTTCTAATGTTTATGCATGAATCTTAATGTGTTACTTTCAACTATTTTCTAGTAGATATATTGGGTATTGGGTAAATGAGAGTGGTGTGACAGGGGGAAGGGCCATAAGAGATTTCATCTTTACATGGTTGGCCCTATTCAATAGAGAATAAATTAGGATTCGAATAATATTGGAGCAAACCTCCCTTGATCCAACAGAGTAACAACAAAGTTAATGTTGACATCGTTGCTACTTTGTCAATTTGAGGGAGGTTTACTCCGATATTAGACTACTCTGGTAAATTATTCTCGAAACCAATATGAGCTCATTCAAGTATTCATGCACTCAAGTATTTTTAATTATTATTTTGTCATAAACAATGTTTGTTAATTTATTTTATTATTTTTATTATTATTTAAGTGTTGGTTGAATTAGTAGAACAAGGGAGATTGCAGTAGGAGGCTTTGGCATTGATTCTTTTATGCAAACCCCTCTTAACTATTCTCACAAACATTGTAACTTCAAAATGGTAGAACGAGCATAGGGAGTCTCCATATCTACTTTGTTTTCCTCTTCCTGACAAATACAACATTCAGCCATTTTAGCAACTCCACAATCATTAATCGATTGTGGAGATGTTATAATGGTTGAATGTCATATTTTTTAGGAAGAGAACAACAAACGATATATGGAGATTCCCTATGCCTATTATGTCATTTTGAAGGTATAGGGTTTAGGGGAGGGGACATACGAGCTTCCACTTCACGTGGTTGGCCCTATTCATTAGAGAATAAATTAGGATTCAAATAATCTTGGAGAAAACCTCCCCCTCCCTCGATCCAATAGAGCAACAACAAAGTCAATGTTGACTTTGATGTTCCTCTGTCAAATCAAGGGAGGTTTTATCCAAGATTAGATTACTCCAATAAATTATTCTCAAAACCAAGAGGATCTTATTCACATATTCATGCACTAAAGTCTTTTTACTTATTATTTAGTCATAAAAATGTTTGTTAATTTATTTTATTATTTTCTTGATTCTTTAAGTGTTTGTTGAATATTCTACAAAATGCTTTTGTAACAACCTTTAGATATTAGAGCATTCATATTTGTGTGAGGGCCAAGGAGGAGATGGAGTAAGAAGATAAGATACCTTCAATTGTGACTTAAGGTAAAAAAACTTAGTTGATGTAATGTGTCTTTTGTTATGGATGTAGATCTGGATGATTTTCCCTTTTATTATCTTGTGAATTTAAACTTTTATTGCAAAAAATGGTAGATATAATATTCCCTTATTAGATTATGTTAGATCTAATAGTAGTCAACATTCTTATTGCTTGAAAGTGTTTTATATTGGTGTTGTTTTTCTCTTGTGTGTAGGAAGAAAGTGTTAGGAGATGGAGCTGAATCTTTGGGGCTATATTAGCCAAGATTATGCAAGGACAAATATAAAATAAATGGTATGGGTCATATTCTCCATTCCCTTAACATGTATTGGGATTGATTACACTGAATATAGTGGAAACTTTCATTGTATTCTATCCCACATTTCTCCTTGGAAGGATCTAGTGTTTCTTCATTATATTTTGAAAATCATTTTCTCTTATATTCAGTCCACTAGTCGTACCTTATTTATAATATTCAATCCACTAGTCACACCTTATTTCCAATATTCAATCCACCAATCGCACCTTATCCAAAAAACCAAATTTCTACACAGTGGTTAATTCCATTTGGACATCTTGTTCTCTTAAAATTGATCCTCTTGACTTATCAAATTTAACATTTCTCCTCTCTCCTTGTCCCTATGGGATTGAAACAAATAATAGCTAAAAATATATGGAAATCCCTTTGGAAGGAGGAAAATCAAACTGCAAGAATTTTCATTTTGTGAATTGGTGCATAGTGAGAGGCCCCAAATCTCAAGGTGGGATAAGAATAAAAGACCATTTTTTAGTCAACCAAGCCTTAGGAGCTAAAGTCTTATGGATATTGGTCAACAAGAAAGTTGACAAGTGAAAAAAGGAAATCCATAGGAAATTCCTCTCTAAATACCAACATCATTATTTGGATTAGACTCTTTGTCCCTCTAATGGTTCACAAATTTAGAAGTTTCTCTACGCATCCTCTCCACCCTTTCAAGAGAAGTTCTCATGGACTCTAGATAATCAGAAAGACATTAGTATTTGGAATGATAGCATAATGGTAAGGTCCCCATCTCTTAATTCCTTCCCCTTCTTCCTTTGAAACCATGGCTTCATGACCAGGGAAAATCCTCTTTTATGACATATCTTATTGATCCCTTCCATCTGGAGTACGGAAAATTTGGAATTTGGGAGGGACAAATTCATATTCTTCTTCCCTATTCTTCTCTACTATCCAGGGATGTGCTCCAAGGTAATTATTTGAGAAAGATTCCAGGAGTTCGGTGATAGAAAATTATACAAAAAAAATTGTTTCGAAACACTTCTCTTCAAATCTCTAAGTCCCCCTAAATGAGGTGTATAGAGATAAATATGGCACACTAATGGTCTTCAAAAAATGAATATATTATATTGGAAATCATCTCATGGTAAGATTATTATTGTAGAAAATTTAAGTAAAAGAGGTATGAGCGACACCTCTAAATGTGCCCTCTATCTTCTTTCAGGAGAATCCTCGTAAGCTTGGTAGTTTTTTTGGAGGGACTTTACCATAGATTAACATGTCCTTCCTCTCTTTATATTCTTTGCAGATGGATCAGAGCTTACAAAGGATCATTTCACAAAAAACCTATTTTCCAAAGAGCCTAGGCTACCCTTTGTAAATATGTATGCTAGAAAATTTGGCTCACCAGACATTGATCTATCTTCCAAGATGTAAAACTTGATGTAGGGAAAATAGCCACAATGATATTTTCTCTCTTGTCACAACAACTAAATACCTAAACAATTAAACTTACTACCCCTCGCATTACAGAAAACATAGAATAGGAATGGTTCCAATCTCTTCATATTCAAATATCAAAGACAACACACTCTATAGTAATATCATATTTATAGCTTCATATTTACCCTCTTGAGTTTTAGCAATGGAAAGAAAAGTAGAACACGTTATATTTTTTATGAAGCCTTTAAGTGAAACCTAGGCATGGAAAGTTTAGGAGTGGTGCTCTATGATCCAGGAGGAACCCATGTTCTTTCCTTCTCTTGGATTTTTTGATTGGCCTCAAATAACAAATTAATATGTGTTCAAGTTACTAATTCTCAATTTCTTTCGAAAACATTTTTGTGTATTTGTGTCTATATTGAATAGGTTTTGGTCAATTCTGAAGTGCATTTATACATGCTTAAACTTTATTATACAAATAATATAGAAACTTATGTTCATTGTAAAGCCATTTCCACGACATTTGTTGCTACCTATTTCTCAAGTTTCACCTTGTTATTAGTAGAAGAAAGAAAGAAGCTATATTAAAGCTCACAAGTAATCAAAACAAGTTAATGGGACTACAAAGTTTATCAAGTGATAATAGTATTTGGGAGTTCTAAGGGCATCACCTTCCTTGCCAACTTACCTAATGAAACACATGTTTCCTCTACTTTTGGGTGCAGTATATCTTCTATATGAAACATTTTCACATTGTGAATAAACATTGTCTTAGAACTTTTCTATGTTCTATATATTTCGTAACTTTTAGCATCTTCGTAGAATCATTTCATATTCAAACAATAGCATTAATGGTTGAAAAAAACACATGTAGTACAATATTTTCATGTTCTAGTTGGAAAATAGTGAAAATTTGGTAGCTCAGGGATGAAATTATAAAAATAAAAAGTCTAAAAATAGAAAGCCTAAAAATATAATTAATAAAATAAAAAGTCTTAAGTATGACTTTCCGAAAATAGTAAATCACCTTGCATCAATTGGTAATCAAGTATTGTTGATGGAAAATCCCTTATGATCATCAATCAATCCTAATAGTTCAATTTCGACTTAATCATTAATATTATTATTATTCTTATGATATTATTATATTATTATTAAAAAGAAATTCAAGTCATTCAATCATGGCTCTCAATAATGTTCTCTTACACTCTCATTATTAGCACAACATATTCCTATTACACCCTCATTAATGCTCTTACACTCTCTTACACTCATTAAAGAACATCATAGAAGATTCTCTTACACTCTCTTAGACTCAATAAAAGCATGTCATAAAATATTCCTCTTTTGCACTCTTTAATGCATATGTTACACTCTCTCTTAAAAGCATAAGTTACAAATGCATGCATATCTCCTTAATGGCATGAGTTGCACTCATCTTGGCATGCGAGTTACTCCTCCTTTATGGCATGGATTCGTTGATCCTCCTATATATATGTGCACCATTCTTTCTCCCCTCACTACTTGTGCATTTTGAAAGAAGAATTTGAACTTGAGAAAGAGTTGGAGAGATTTGAAGAAGATTATGAGAGAGTGACTTGGAGAGTAAAAGAAGAAATTGGTGAGTCAAGGTTCATTCAGTGCTTTAGTGTTTTATTTTTTATTCAGTTGAAGGAAGGTTAATATAATGTGTGCATTTGTTGCTACTACCAGTGATATTCATGCTACAGCTTGCTCATATTTGGGTGAACTTACTCAGTTTCTTGATTTCTCATTGTACTTTTTATCTCTACTGAACAATTGATTTCTAATAGAAGAAGAATATGGTTGGGTTTTCCCCTTGTGGGTTTTTCCCTGGTCATTGGACCTAAATTCTCTGTCTCTTGTTGTATTTTTGGTTGTTTTCTATTATGGATTTGATTTATGTTTTATCTACAATTTGTTATCTAATATTGCAGCATAAAGAAGTTTTGTAATAAGTAATTGTTACAACATAGAACATCAGAATTTCAACATGTTATTAGAGCTTTGGTGAAGACAAGCTCAAGAAGACAAATGTTGTTCCAGCCCATTTTCGGTTGAAATGTCTCTTTTTTTCCACTCTATTTGCATCCCATTTTCTGCTAAAATATCTTTTGTTGTCTGGTCTATTTACAACCCATTTTTTATCGAAATATTGAAGTTTTGTCCACTCTATTTACATCCCATTTTCTGCTGAAATATCAAGTGTTTTCCACTCTATTTGCAACCCATTTTCTGTTGAAATAACAATTATTGTTTCTTCTACTTGCTCCTCATTTTCTACTGAAATTTTACTATTGAAATTTATTGCTAAAATCTTACTGTTGAAATCTTATAGCTAAATTGCTAAAATCTTTTAAAATAATGAAGCCATACAGGTGTGGAGAAGATTTTTAGATAAGAGAGGAATAATCTGTTAATGGAGTTTAATTAACCCAACGTTTCGGACTTCCAAGTGAGTCCATCTTCACGGGATACACTAATAGTGTAAGAGAAGATTAATGATGTATTGTAGAGCTAAAACTTATGTATATATATATTTTGGAAATGAACATTCTAATTAGATACTTTCAAAATTTTAAAATAATTTTAAAATTATACATTTAAATCCATTAAATAAATATGGTAATATTATAATTAAATACATTAATTAGGTCAAACATTAAATTAAAATTCAATATACCAAATAATTTAAACATTAATAATTCTCTAAGACATCCCAAAAACTAATCAAACCCCAATTTTCATAGAAAAATCAAATTAATTACAAATTAAATCATCTATTAAACAAATAAATAAATATAAAATAAATAAGGCCGAATTAATCTTTTCTTATTGTTCCTTTCCAAAATCTGTATACATACATAAGTTTTAGCTCTACAATACATCATTAATCTTCTCTTACATTATTAGCATATCCCCTGAAGATGAACTGAAGATGAACTCACTCGGAAATCTAAAACGTTGGGTTAATTAAACTGCTAAAATCTTATTGCTGAATTTTACTGTTGAAATTTTACTGCTAAAATTTTACTGTTGAATTTTACTACTAAAATTTTACTATTAAAATTTTGTTGCTGAAATTTTACTGCTATTATTCTTCCAATATTTCAAGGAACCCAAGATATGATAGTAATTTTGTAGATAGTAATTAAGATGTTGCTTGTGTTTAATAATTTTGGTTTTGGTATTTGTTGATGCATGCAAAAGTAAAGAGCATTTTTACTTATGTTTATCTATGTGCAAGAAAGTGTTTCCTTCAAAAGAAGTATAATACATAGAAGGTTATGAAAGAATAACTGATAGAAATTGAATGTTGAATATAGGGGGATTTTGACTCTCTCACATTATATGAGAAAGGTAATAATATTATGGGTTTTGATAATTTTTATATTAGATTTTACTAACAATAGTGGTTGTACGTAAGAATCATGACTTTTGCAAAAGATGGAACAGTAGTTTTCTAAACTAACCTCTTTTGTAGCGATCAAAGATGAATTACAGCTAATATCATTGTTTGCAATGAAGTCAATATATATAATTATTATTACATGTCTTCACTCTGGGATCAAGATTTGAAGATATTTATAAAATAAATGTAAGACCTATCTATGCATTGATTCATGATAAGTAGTCATCAATATAAATTATGGCATTGAAAGTTCACTCATATTCACTATAAAGCTTTAGCTCATGTGAGAAAGATGGTTTCTGAAATCCCTGAGATTAGAGTGGATCATGATGGAGTTTTCCAAGTGGTGTTCAAGAAGAAGCATTTCTTCTGCCAATGACATGTCTGATGGACAGTGGTAACTTATAGAGGCTAGATCAAGATGGAGCTAATAGCTTCCTTCGATCCCCATTAAAAAATAAGTATTTTCAAGTTTTATGTTGTTTCTTTTTGTCACTTCTCTTGTTTAGATTTATCTTTATATATCATTGGTTATTCTTCTTGCATGAGTATTTGAATGATTTTTTGACTAAATTATTGATGAGGATGTGAACAAGAAAAGAAGATCATCAAGGTGCAGAATAGTGCAGGAAGAGTAAACTACAAGAATAAGTTGGTGCAAGGATAATGAAGGAGCCACTCTCACATCTAGAAAAGAAAGAAAGACTTGTGTCATCATCAGTCTTTTGTATTGAGATTGAGCCTGAATATGTTGATCCATCCCATGACTTGAGTGTCCATGAAGTGGAAAAGGCTCAAGACTTATGCAAGGAAGTTGGAATCAAGAAAGAGACCACAGTACCGTATAACCTAGAAAAAAATGGTGTGGTTAAAAGAAATAATAGAACTATCATTGAAGTAGTCAAAGCTATGTTGCATGATCAAAAACTACCAAACTTTCTATGGGGAGAAGTTTCTAACACGGCTATCTATGTTCAAAATAGATCTCCTCATCATGCCCTAAACAACAAGACTCTAAAAAAAAAATTCTCTAGTGAAAAACCCTAGGTTGGGCACTTGAGGATCTTTGGCTACCCTGTCTACCTCCACGTGCCAAAATAAAAGAGGAACAAGATGGAAGCTTTAGGTAAGAAGCACATGTTTGTTTGTTATTGTGAAAATTCTAAAGCTTGAAAAATATATGTACCTAAACAAAGAAATATAGATTTAGCAGGGATATAAAATTTGATGAAGATGTGACTCTTGGAAAGGCAAGATAAACTCCTCTTCCTCCTGCTAATTTTGATAGTCAAGATGATGCATTTGAGACACAAGAAGATCTTGAGCCTTAAATTGATCTTGTTGATGAACCCAGGAGCCCATGGATCCTTTGAATCCTCCTCCATTTGATCCTCTTGCTAAAATGAGACCTTTATGGCTTTATGACACCATTCAGGATGTTGATAAACATGTTTCTCCCAGAGGAACATTTAGAGAAATCAAGAAACCATGTCGTTCCAAAGATATGTATTAGTCATGAGCAACATTATTCAAGATGAATCGTTCACTTTTGAACAAGATATGAAGGCTCAAGTGTGGAAATATGCAATGGCTGAAGAATATGAGTCCATGATTCATAATGATCTATGGGAAGTGGTTCCAAGACCCCAAGGTAAATTTGTTGTGTCTTCTAAATGATGGTATAAAATTTAACATGGTGTTGATGACAGTATTGAAAAATATAAAGTTATATTTATGGCCAGAGGGTTCTCTTAGAAAGAAGGAATAGGCTATGATGAAATATTTGCACCTGTTTCCCATTGTATAACCATCTAATCTATTGTGGCTCTATCTACTAGGATTGTCCCTTCACCAAATGGATGTGGAGAATGTGTTTCTGCATGGCTTCCTCAAGGAAGAAGTATTTGTGGAGAAGCCACAAGGATTTTAAGTACATGACCAAAAAACTCATGTGCGTACACCGAAGAAATCCCTCTATGGTTTGAAGCAAACTCCATGAGCTTGATATGCCCGCATTGATAGCTTCTTTATGAAGCTTGGTTTTACTAGAAGTAATGTTGATAAAAATATTTACTTCAATACAATCCAAGGTATGCATTTGATTTTAGTATTATATGTTGATGATTTATCTTTTACTAGTAGTGAACCTCTTATCCTCCTGTGTAAGAGGGAGTTAGCTTCTGAATTTGAAATGAAAGATCTTCGCTTAATTCACTACTTTACGGGTCTTGAAGTATGGCAGGAACTTGGTGAGGTTTTCCTTTCTCAAGATATGTTGTCAAGCTTCTTGAAATATTTGGTATGATAGAATGTAAATCCATGAATACTCCAATGGAGATGAACTTCAAAAAACTATGTGGTGAATCTACAAGTCCTGATTTGGAAAATCATTTTGAGTATCGTCAACTGATTGGGGCACTGATGTTCTTAGTGAACACTAGACAAGTCATATGTTTTGTGGTCAATATTTTGAGTCAATATATGATTAAACCATCTCATGCATATTGGAATACTGCAAAGCATGTGTCGAGATACCTGCATGGACCAATCAATTTAGGATTGAAATATGCTTCCAGTTGTATAATACTACATGGATACTCAAATGTTGATTGAGCTAGTAACTCTACTGATAGAAAAGACACATTTGGGTGTTGCTTCAGCTTAGGATCTGTCATGATAAATTTAATAAGTAGAAGGAAAAATATTGTAGCCCTTAGCACTGATGAATTTGAGTACATTACTACTAGCATGGCTAGTTGTGAGGTAGTATGGCTGAGGAAGATCACTAGAGAGTTGTTTGAGCATGTTTTGGACACAAAAATAATTTACTGCAAGAATAAGAGTGGGATTCAACTTGCAGAAAATCTCGTGTTCCATGACAATTCTAAGCATATTGAGATCAAATATCACTATATCCGGGATATGGTGCAGAGAGGAGTATTAAGACTCCCTCATATAGCTATTAATGACTAGATCATTGATTTTCTTACCAAGCCTTTACTGAAAGGAAATTTCTTGGTTTTCAGAGAGCAAGTTGGACTTTCATATGTGACCCTTCCTAGAGAGGGTGGTCATGGATGATAAGCCTTATATGTCTCATATTGGAGGCTTTTGTGATTCATTATTTAAGCAAATATCTTCCGGAGAAATCACATAGATATCTTAGGGTCAATGCATTTCGAACCTCTACCGAGGTTCAACTGTGTCCTGATGATGAACCTCGATAGAGGTTCAAAACGTGTTGACCCTAAGATATCTAAGTGATTTCTCTAGAAGATGTTTGCTTAAGCCTTATATGTGTGAGATCATTATCATATGTTGACAAGTGGATCCCCCTAAGTAGTGATAAGCCTTGGATGTGTGATACTTTTTTCATATGGTTACAAGTGGATCTCCCCAAGCAGTGACAAGCCTTGGATGTGTGAGATTCTTGTCATGTGTTGACAAGTGGATCTCCCCAAGCAAAGATGAGACTTTGTTGTGTGAGATTCTTTGCCATGTGTTGACCAGTGGATCCCCTCAAGAAGTGATGAGCCTTAGATGTGTGAGATCATTGTCATGTGTTGACAAGTGGATCCCCCCAAGTAGTGATGAGCCTTCGATGTGTGAGATCCTTTTCATGTGTTAACAAGTGGATCCTCCCAAGTAGAGATGAGACTTAGTTGTTTGATATGCTTGTGATTTGTTGACAAGTGGATCCCCTCAAGTAGAGATGAGACTTGGTTGTGCGAGATATTTTTCTAGTGGGTTATCCCCCAAGCATATATGTGACTTGGTTGTGTAATATCCTTGACAAGTGGGTTATCCCCCAAGAAAATATGTGGAAAATATGTAACTTGGTTGTGCAAGATCCTTGACAAGTGGGTTATGCCCCCAAGTAGAGATGTGTCTTGGTTATGTGAGATCCTTGACAAGTGGGTTATCCCCCCAAGCAGAGATGAGACTTGGTTGTGTGAGATCCTTGTTAATTGGGTTACCCCCCCAAGCATTGATGAGATTTGGTTGAGAGAGATCCTTGTCATATGTTGGCAAGTGGAAATCCCCCCCCCAAGAGTATATAGGGTGGTAGCCAGAGCTCTCCTATGATGATTCTTACTCATTAGATTGAGACATCATTGTTCTAGATGATACAAAGCAGAGATGAGAAGAGAAAGTAGAGACATTTTGTTTCAGAAAGAAATTCCTCCCTAGCTAAGAAGGAGTGTTGAAAATTTAGCATCTCGGGGATGAATTTATAAAAATAGAAAGTAAAAATAGAATTTCTAAAAATAAAAAATCTCAAGTATGACTTTCCAAAAATAGTAAATCACATTGTATCAATTGATAATCAAGTAATTTTGATGGAAAATCCCTTATGATCATCATTTAATCCTAATAGTTCAATTTTGACTTAATCATAAATATTATAATTAATATTATTATTATTATTATGATACTATTATATTATTATTAAAAAAAATTCAAGTCATTCAATCATGGCTCTCACTAATGTACTCTTACACTTATTATTGGCATGGCATATTCCTCTTACACTCTCATTAATGCTCTTACACTCTCTCACACTCATTATTGGCATGGCATATTCCTCTTACACTCTCATTAATGCTCTTACACTCTCTTACACTCATTAAATCATGTCATAAAAGATTCTCTTATACTCTCTTACACTCAATAAAAGCATATCATAAAAGATTCCTCTTACCCATTATTTAATGCATATGTTACACTCCCTCTTAAAAGCATAAGTTACAAAGGCATGTGTACCTCCTTAATGGCATGAGTTACATTTACTAAATGGGCAGGAGTTACACTCCTCTTGGCATGTGAGTTACTCCTCCTTTATGGCATGGATTCTTTTCTCCTCATATATGTATATATATATATATATATATATATATATATATATATATATATATATATATATATATGTCTCATTCTTTCTCCCCTCACTACTTGTGCATTGTGAAAGAAGAAATTCAACTTGAGAAAGGGTTGGAGAGAGTTGAAGAATATTGTGAGAGAGAGACATGGAGAGTAAGAGTGGAACTTGTTGTTACAAGGTTTATTCAGTGCTTCAATGTTTCATTGTTTTTTTATTTGAAGGAAATGTCGATTCAGTGTTTGCAATTGTTGCTGCTACTAGTGATTTGTTGGAATTTTGATGGTATGGATGGCCAGTGGCCTAGTGAAGATATCTGCAAGTGTGTTATCATTGATGTCAACAGTCATGCTGGGGAGATGTGTTGGGCAGTTGGCATTGTCTAACTGTTGGAAAGAGTGTTGGAATTGACCTCAACTAGACTAGCTTAGCAAATGTTGGCAGTGATGGCCCAGGAGGAATATCATGGTAGTTGCAGGCTTCATGTAGAGAATCATCACAATAGCAGGCTTACTAAAGAAGCCATAAAATGATCACCTTGGTGGTTGTGAGTTCAATTGTCCAAAGAGTCGAGGAGAAAATATTTTGCAGCAATTTTGTAGGTAGCATATGGCCTCAAAGACTACATTGGACCCTCTTCATCGGAAAGTTCTCTGAATAAGCCTTCCAATGATACGTGGAAGTCCAAAAATGGACTCCTAGATCAAAAGATATGGTCTGTTGAAGTTCAAGGTTGTAAAGCCTTAGGAAGGAAGGAATATCGGCATATCAGAGATCGAAATATCGGAGGTCCAGCATATCGACATATCAGAGATTAGAATGTTGGAGGTCCAACATATCGACACATCATAATATTGGAGGCCATCATATCTGCGCATCAGCACATCGGAGAACAAGATGTCATAGGTCATCATATTAGCACTTAGACATATCGGAAGTCGGGACATCGGAGTATCAGCATATAGGAGATCTAGATACCGAAACATTGGAGGATTGGTGCAAGTGGCACATTGGAGGTTGGAGCCTTAGCACATCAAAACATCGTCATATCTAGGATCGGAATATCGAAACTTCTTAAAGTGAGGAACCTTTAAAATTTTCGATATCCGATAAGTGTCGATAAGCCTTTATAAGCGCCGAGGAATGCCAAAAGAAGAATAACAAGGGATTTCGGTGCAAAACCAAAGGTTGACAACCCTCTTCTCTCTCCTCTAGCAGAACACATGATAGCATATGATTGGACCCGATAAGATATTGTGGCATCTGACGTCAGTATGATGTGGAAATCTATAAGGACACATGGTAGCATATGATTGGCTCTGATAAGCCACAGTGGCATCTGATGTGGAAGTCTAGCAGGACACATGGCAGCATATGATTGGCTCTAATAAGCTATAGTGGTGCCTAATGTCAGGATGACGTGGAAGTACAATAGGACACGTGGCAGGCATATTTAACCTTATTGGTAGTCTAATGGGCTAGAACCAAGTGACACATGTCACCTTTAAGGACTCGCCACATGGAGTGGCGATGTCATATCATAGGTCAACATATCGGAGGTTGAAGATGTCAGAACTCTAGAAAAGTTGGAGTTTGGAAAAGTTCTGATAAAGGGGGCTTCCAGTATTGGGTTGGCACATGGTCGTGAGAGTTCAAAGAACCAAGGGTGCAGAGAAGTTAACAAAGGGAGAATGGCCCCCGGCAGGAGTCTGAAGGCTTAGCACCTTAATGCTAAGTGGTAGGTCACAGCTCTCGATCCTATGATGAGAAATGTAGTGAGGGCTAAGCGAAAGGAGTTAAGGTGCAATCGGAACTTTGCAAAAGTTACGATTCAAAGGGAGCTCTGATATGGAATCAAGCCGATGGACACTAGCCTGGTCATATGAGACAGTAAACGCTACAGGAGATAAACGCCAAGGGACTAAGGAGTATCAAAACATTGCACCACTATGAGGCAATGATGTGGAATTTCTCCAATAAGACTATACAGAGACTTAAAGGCGTATGGGTCAGCAGATGCTATATTGAATGTAGGAGCAGAGGAGTTGGTCTCAAGATTAATGGTGACTACCAAAGATTGTTGGGTCAAGCCATTCAAGAAAGAGTGTTGGGTCTTCCTTGAGGTGAGACAAGCCATCTCCATGCTTTGATGCATGTCTCAGTGAGTTAGGTAGATGAATGGGTCAGCTACTGAAGAACAAACGCAAATCGGTGGAGTTGGTTCATGGAGTCAGATAGATCTACAAAGAATCCATCATGAAGTACAACCAAGCTATGTGAAACCATGATTAAGCATGGAGAGCCACAATGATAGGAGAGTTGTTCACAGAGAGGATTGTGCCTGGTTAGAGTGTGCAGGTGGACTGAGAATTAATTCTTGGTATGGAGACAACATTCAAGTGTCCATTCTCATGTTTAATGCAACGGCAGAGACCAAGTCATACGCAACAACAGAATGGAAAATCCATGCCAAGGTACACTCGTGTAGTGTGAATATAGGACAAGAGTGGCAGCATCGATTGGTGGGCAGCAGAGGAACAAAACCTAAGAGCTCAAATGAGAAAGGTGGGTGAAAGTGGCATTGTTTCTAGAGATATAAGTGGGAAAGATCTATGTAAGTGTGTTGTTGTGTGAGGATAAGTGAGCATGTTCTCCAGAGAAAGGTCGCGAGTGCCTATGTAGAGGTAAGAGAGCTCGAGAGAAGTTGCGTTGTTGTGTGAGAAACACTGAAGGTGCCTGTGTAGAGAAAGAAGGTCAAGTGAACCAGTGCTATGGTGTGTAAGGTTGAGAGAGCTTGATGATTAAAAGAGGCCAAGATCTGGATGTATGCAATTGAAGAGAAGAGAGCAGAGAGGATTGTGTGCCCTAGTTGAGATGGTGAGTGTTGTGAGTGAAACACCGTGTTGTTGCAAAACATGATGAGGGCTAAGAACATTAGATTTTTTCAAGGAGCTATGATGAGTGACTGTTGTTGAGAAAATCAATGTGCTGCTACAAAGTGACCAGAGCAAGCTGAGGTGTAGAGAGAGTTGCATGTACTGTGATGAGTGACTGTTGTTGAGCAGATCAGTGTGTTGTTGCAAAGTAAGCAGAGTGAGAAGAGAACGTAGTTGAGATTAGGCCGAGTAGTTGCCAATTACAGATAACATTCAGTTCCTATTTAAGTGTGGGTTGGAGCCTACAAATAGGAAGTTGGTGCTTCCATCTCTAATGGGTGCTTGAGAAGGCTTGGGGGTTGGTGCCTCCTACAATTTGGTGCTTGCATAAATCCAAGGAGCTGCAAGTTGGTGCTTGCAACAAATCCGTGAAGTTGGTTCTTCACATGGTGCTTCTGGTAAGCTGGACAGAGATCTACAAAAAGATGGAGTTGGTGCTTCCTGCTTGTGGGTGCTAGAAAACAATCAAATGGAGTTGGTGCTTCCTACTACTGGGTGCTAGCAAACAATCAAATGGAGTTGGCACTTCCTGTGAGTGGGTTCTCACAAAAAAGATTGATGTAATAGAGTAGGTGCTCTTATTTTACATCAATAACAACAACAAGCTTTGGTGGTTTTTTCCCGAAAGGGTTTCCATGTAAAACCTTGTGTCTCATGTGTATGATTCTCATGGTGTGTATGCTTGTATGTTGATTTCATGTTGCTACTAATTATATGGATGGTTGTCAAGTTTGAATAAGAAAATAAAATTGGCATAAAAATTTTAAAATTAGCCTTAATACTGATTCACCTCCCCCCTCTCAGTATTATCATTGTTTCCAACAATTGGTATCAGAGCCACATTCCTTCAGGAATAGCTTAATTGCTAGAAGGTAGATCAAAGGGAAACAATGGCTAATCGAGCTTGGCTAACAGCAGAAGGAGTTCCATTTTTAAATGGATCAGACTATGAAGTCTGGAAGGTTAGAATGTTGGCCTATTCTTCAGTCTTGGATGATGATATGTGGCTCTCTGTATTGAATGGAGAAAAGAGTGAGCTTAATGAAGAAGCCCAGAATATTATCATGAAGGGACTATCTAAGCTAGATGATGATAAAGTGAGACATTGTGAGTCAGCAAAGGAAGTGTTGGACAGAATTCAATGTCTATATGGTGGAGATATCCATGTGGCTCAAGAAAAGGCTAAGGAGCCCTGCTACTCTAGTAATGAACCAGAACATGGAGAAGTTGTTGCTCATCATACTCAGGGTGGTGATGAAGAAGTCTCAGAAGGGATATCTTGTTGCTCATAAGGTAAGCTATTGTTGTGTGCTAAGTGCAAAGAGATAGGTTCTTCATTATCTAGATGTACATGTGTATCACATGAAGATAGAGATAGCTATGCATATAGTAATTGTAATGAAGTTAGGTCCACTTTAATAGAAATAGAAAATGAGGAATCCTCAGAGGAAGAAAAGATATTCTAGGTGTACATATCCATAGCAGTAAATGAGAATAACCCAGGTAGTGATGATGAAGGTATAACCCTTAGACCTATGGAAGACTAGTCCATGGACACAAATATGGCCTTATATCTCTGTGTTGACTCAGCTAGCACCTCTGATAGTGAAGAAAAGGATCTAAATGAAAGGATATTTTTTAGGAAGAAGTTGATCTCTGTTATAAAAGAGATCAAGGACCTATCAGAGGCAAATCTCAAGCAAGAGGATCAACTGAAAATTTATGAGCTTGAGAATGAAAGGTTGAGAAAAACATTAGTTGATCTAAATGCTCAACAAGAAGAGGCCAACAAACTGAATGGAAAGTTAACCAATTAGTTTGATGAGAAGGAAGCTTATTGTGGGAGACTACAAGATGAATACTTAGTCTCGTTGAGACATGACTTAGAAAATAAAAAATAGAGTTGTCTCAATATCAGAAGCTTGAGGAGAGCAAGACTAGTTTGGGTTTCAAAGAAAAACCTAGCTCCAATAAGGCAAAGGTTGAAGGGTCAACTTCCCATGTAAATGGAGTTCAAGATTTCAACAACAACAAATAAATAAGGTTGTTGGATAGTAGAAATAGCATGGAAATTAGTAGCATCGAAAGAAGGAAAGGCAACAGAAAAATCCTAAGAATCAGTAGTCGGTAGTGCAGCAGAAGAGGTCTACCTAGTTGCAAGAAAGAGTGCATGATAATAATGTAAGATGTCATGGGAGGCACATGAAGAGCCACCAAAAGACCCTTCCTTCTCAATGACAGAGCCTTCAAAGAAAAGGTAACCTCTGTCAACAGAAGCCTTTTATGGGTATTGTTTTTCTTGCAAAAATTTTGGACATAAATCCATAGGAAACAAGATGTGTCAGGTAGCAGCAACCCAAGAATGCACAAAAACTCTAGGAGAAAGCATGTTGGTTGCAATAGGAATTTTGACAAAAGCATCATCAATAATAATAACTCCTTTTCCCCAATCTTAGGCCAAATCAAATGCTACAATTGTGGCAAATTTTGGCACAAGGAAGCTTGTTGCAGGCATGGGAAGTCGATGCATACATTCCAGGTGATGCGATCAAATGAAATTAAGAATGTATTCAGTGCTCTGAGTAAAGAGATCATGTTGAACAATGGAAGGATAAATCATCAAGGTGTTGACTTGTCTCTGAAAAAAGTCAGATAAAAATTAAGAAGAATGATTCTCATATTCATGTGAGAAAACCCTTTCTAGACGCCTATGGTAATGAATGCAAGCTTCAAGTAAAGAAAGGAAGCAACAATAACCCAATTACCATTATCTTGAAAACAAAGAAAAATGGTAGCAAGACGGTTTGGGATAAGAAGGTGTAATTGAAGGAGAATATTCCTCTATCCATGTGCAGCTGAGAAGAAGCCCAAACATGGGAAAAGAATAAGATGGAGAGAAATGCTTCTATAGGGACTCGACTATTGAAGGTCTGGAAGAAGAAGGGGGATTATCTTCTTAGGGGAAGTAGATCCTTTGTTTCTCTTCAGTGAAGGAAGAGAATGGCCTCAAGGGAGACCAAATAAGTCAGATGCAGGAAGCTAAAAGGAATGAACAAAAAGGTGCATCTAATTGATGAAGGTATGGTTGTTTTTTCTTGCTGATTACAAGAATAAATTGATTTATTTTGAATGTATTAGCATGGAAAAGGAGGAGTGCAGCCAACATGAAAAGTACATAACAGTGTCTTATGTTGTGGGAAGAAGAAGATGGGTTGCAACAGAAGTGTGGAATGACAGGAAGCTCACGGTCAAGTCAGGTCCACAAGATTAGTCCCCACGCAAAGACAAGAAAGAAGTTGCAGGAGATCAAAGAGCATTGGCTCAAGGGGAGCTTCTTTGATAAGTAGTAGCAGGTAATAATTGTCAACCTCAGAAAGGAAGATTGTTGAGAAAATGAAAGGTTTGCATCTTGGGTGAAATACCCTTATTTCATTTAAGTTATGAGTTTGATTATGTATAGCAGTCTTGTGTTCATGAAGAACAATTGGTGAAATCTTTTCATGTCCCTTAACCCTCAATTGGTATCGTTATGTCAATTGGTAGTGTTGGGCTCATGATGAGTAACCTTGTGTGAAAATGGACATTTCTTTCTGAAAGAAAGTATTAGAGTTTTCCTTGTACATTGTTCCATTTGTATCATTTCCTTTGGTGCAATTGGTATTAGTTGAAAAGCAGTCCCTATTGTATAAGTATGATCTCAAGGGGAGAAGTGGAGATGCTAAAATGAAGTGAGCATAGTGAGCATCGTGTGAGCATAAATGCATCATTATTAATTGGCATTTGCAGCAACAATAATACCATGAGTAGTTTAATTGGTATCATTTTTTTTTAAATTTGGTACAAAAGATGCATTAGTGGAGAGAGTACTTAGCTAGCAGCCATAAGGTGTCCAAAACTAGAGGCATTCAAATCAGAGATAGTATATGTTCAGGGGGAGCATATCACATATGCTTAGTTTATGGAATAGGAGCATTGATGAGTCCTTGAAGAGATGTCTAAAGAGTAGAATGCACATCTCAAAAAGTAGACTTTGGCCTTCACAGCCAGTGATTGCATAGGGAGAAAAAGATAGCTTGTATCCCCTTGCCATTGATTACAAAGGGGGAGAGAATTTGTGGAGAAGTTTTGATGGCATGTGCAAAAGAAAGCAAGCCATTGGTGGCTCATGCAATGAGATGTGTGGAAGCAGCATGAGGTTTAACCATCAAATGAACATAAGGATGAAGTGTTGACATCAATGACAAAGGGGGAGATTTTTGGACATTTGATGGTTTGGATGGCCAATGGCCTTGTGAATATATCTACAAGTGTGTTGGGATTGATGTCAACAATCATGTTGGGAAGATGTGTTGGGAAGTTGGCATTGCCTAGCTTTTGGCAGGAGTGTTGGCATTGATATCAACTAGACTAGCTTAGTAGATGTTCGCAGTGATAGCCCGGGAGGAATCTCATAGTAGCTGTAGGATTCATGTAGAGAATCATCACAATAGCAAGCTTACTAAAGAAGCCATAAAATGATCACCTTGGTGGTTGTGAGTTCAGTTGTTCGGAGACTCGAGGAGCAGAGATTTTGCATCAATTTTGTAGGTAGTAAATGGGCTCAAATACTACATCATACCCTCTCCATTGGAAAGTGATTTGAATAATATTTCCATTGATATTTGGAAGTCCAAAATGGAATCCTGGATCAAAAGATATGGTATGTTGAAGTTCAGGGTTTTAAAGCCTTAGGAAGGAAGGAATATCGGCATATCGGAGATCGGAATGTCGAAGGTCTAGCATGTCGACATATTGGAGATCGGAATGTCAGAGGTCCAGCATATTAGCACATGACAATATTGAAGCCCAGCATAGTGGCATATCGAAGAACAATATGTCGGAGGTTAGTATATTGATGCTTAGGCATATCGGAAGTTCGAGACATCGGAGTATCAGCATATCATAGATCTAGATATTGGAACATTGGAGGATTGGCGCAAGTGACACATTGGAACATCGACATATCAGGGATCAGAATATCAAATCTTCTTAAATTTAGGAACCTTTAAAAGTTGTGATATCTACTAAGTGTCGATAATCATTTATAAGCGTCAAGGAATGCCAAAGAATATTAACAAAGGATTTCGGTGGAAAACCAAAGGTTGACAGGCCCTCTTCTCTCTCCTCTAGCAGGACACATGGTAGCATAAGATTGGTTCTAATAAGATACAGTAGCATCTAGCGTCAGCATGATGTGGCAGTCTATCATGACACATGGTGTAGAAATTCCCACTGTAGATCACCTGGTAATGCAATGTACTAAAGAAAAACACTTGATCTACTTCTACAAACAATTTAGCGGAAGCTTAATCAAACATGAGCAACATCAAGCATGAACAAATATAACTGAGAATGAGAAGTAATCAACCATAACACAGAAGATATATCACTGGGGAAAGCACCAGCCTAAAACCCCAACTTTGTATTATCATACAAGTGGAAATCTTGTTCAAGTTACAAAAAGAATTAGCTCTCAAGCTATCCTGATCTCTCTGCACTCAAACAATACTGCTCACAAACTCAATAGACATAGAATATATCTTCCTCAAGCCCTCCAAGCCTCCTATTTCCTTGCGCAATTTTGATTTGGGTCCAATGATATCACATGTGTGAATTGGCCTCATCACACTCACTGTAACCTCAACTCCAACTGTGCAATCCATAAGGAATAATATTCCTTCTCCATGCAAGGAATATTCACCAAGGAATATCCTAGCAACTAATAGTACACTATCCCTCCATCTGATCTCAACTGGGTCTCTAACTGAACTAACATGCATGAGTTATCCATGAGTGAATACTCAGTTATCTGAATTACAGTAGTTGCATGCAAGCATTAACTAACTGAACTCTCATTAATTTAACAAACTGTTAAATTAATCTAACTGGACTTGACTAAGTTAAACTAAGTCAACTGATTACAACTCAATATTACAACTCATCCTTATCTCTTTAACTGAAGGTTAAATTCCTCAATTAATGGAGAAACTGTTGCATGTCCTCACATAGACTTCAAGATTGAATTTCCTTAACTAATTAACTCAAGATGAATTAATTAATTAATTTCCAAACTGTTGTTGATATCAAATTCGAATTTTACTTCCTATGTTTAGTCCAGGGACTGACTAAAATAAGAAGGGATCCTGAAATGCTATTTTTAGAAAAGCTATTTTTAGCACTTTCACTTTTCACCCATTGTTGCTAAGACCTCCAATGGTTGAACTTCTATTTATATCCTAGCTATTTATAGCAGTGCTATTTTTAGCATTTCTTGCTGCAAATCTCAACACATGGAAGCATATGATTCGCTCTGATAAGCCATAGTGGCATCTAATGTCAGCATGACGTGCCAGTCTAGTAGGACACATGGCAGCGTATGATTGGCTCTGATAAGATATAGTGGTGTCTGACATCAGCGTGATGTGGAAGTACGACAGGACACGTGGCAAGAATATTTATCCTTATTGGGTAGTCTAATGGGCCAAAACTGGGTGACACATGTCACCTCTAAGGTGTCGCCACATGGAGTGATGACGTCATATCAGAGGTTAAAGATTTCAGAACTCTAGAATAGTTGGAGTTTCGAAAAAATCTGATAAAGGGGGCTTCTGATATTAGGTTGGCACGTCATCATGAGAGTTCAAAGAACCAAGGGTGAAAAGTAGTTAACAAAGGAAGAATGGACCCCAGTAGGAGTTTGAAGACTTAGCACCTTAATGCTAAGCGGTAGGTCATAGCTCTTGGTCATATGATGATAAATGTATTGAGGGCTAAACAGAAGGAGCTAAGGTGCAATCAAAACTTTGCGAAAGTTATGATTAAAAGGGGGCTCCGATATGTCATTAAGTCAATGGAAACTGGCTCCGCCATATGAGACAATAAATGCTACAGGAGCTAAGCGCCAAGGGACTTAAGAGTATCATAACATTGCACCACTGTGAGGCAATGATGTGGAATTTCTCCGATAAGATAGTACAGAGAGTTAAAGTCGTATGGGTTGGAAGCTGCAAGATTGAATGTAGGAGCAAAGGAGTTGGTCTTAGGATTAATGGCGATTGTCAAATATTTTTGGGTCAAGGTAGTAAGGACCACAATCTTCAAGAAAGAGTGTTGGGTCTTCCTTGTGGTGAGACAAGCCATCTTTATGCTTCGATGCACGTCTCAGTGAGTTAGGTATATGAATGGGTCGGCTACCGAAGAATAAATGAAGATCGGCAGAGTTGGTTCATGGAGTCAAATGGATCTACAAAAAACTATGAGACAAGGCAACAAGGACAATGGTCCACAAAGAAGCCATCCCAAAGTACAGCAAATTTGTGCGAAACCATGATTAAGCATGGAGAGCCTCAGTGATAGGAGAGTTGTTCAGAGAGAGGACTGTGCCTAGTTAGAGTGTGCGGGTGGACTGAGAAATAATTCTCAGTATGGCGAAAAAATTCAAGTGGCCATTCTCATGTTTAATGCAGTGGAATAGACCAAGTCAGATGCAACAGCAAAATGGAAAATCCATGCCAAGGTACACTCACGCAGTGTGAATATAGGATAGGAGTGGTAGCATCAATTGGTGGGCAGCAGTGGAACAAAATCCAGGAACTTAGATGAGCAAGGTGGGGGAAAGTAGCATTGTTGCCAGAGAGCTAAGTGGGAAAGGTCTATGTGAGTGTGCTATTGTGTGAGGCTAGCTGAGATTGTTCTGTAGAGAAAGGCGGAGAGTTCCTATGCAGAGGTGAGAGACCCCGAGAGAATTTGTGTTGTTGTGTGATAAAGGTCAAAGATTCCTATGCAGAGAAAGAAGGTCGAGTGAACCAATGCTATGGTGTGTAAGCTTAGAGGGATTGATGAATAAAATAGGTCGAGAGCTGACTGTATGCAGTTGAAGATAAGAGAGAAGAGATGATTGTATGGCCTGGTTGAGTTGGTGAGTGTTGTGAGTGAAACAACATGTTGTTGCAGATCATGCAGAGGGCCAAGAACATTAGAGTGTTTCGAGGAGCTGTGATGAGTGACTTTTGTTGAGAATATAAATGTGTTGCTACAGAGTGATCAAAGAAATCAAATGTGCAAAGAGAGATATGTGGATTGTGATGAGTGAATGTTGTTTAGTAGATAGGTGTGTTGCTGTAGAGTGAATAGAGTGAGTAGAGTGAGCAGAGAACAGAGTTGAGATCAGGCAGAGTGGTTTCCAATTACAGAGAACATCTAGTTCCTATCTAAGTGTGGGTTGGAGCCTACATACAGGAAGTTGGTTCTACCATCTCTAATGGGTGCTTGAGAAAGCTTGGGGGTTGGTGCCTCCTGCAAGTTGGTTCTTGCATAAATCCAAGGAGTTGCAAGTTGGTTCTTGCAACAAATCCATGAAGTTTGTGCTTCACATGCTGCTTCTAGTAAGGCAGACAAGGATCTACAAAAAGAGCGAGTCGTTGCTTCCTCCTAGTGGGTTCTAGAAAACAATCAAAGGGATTTAGTGCTTCCTGTGAGTGGGTTCTCACAAAACAAATTGATGTAATAGAGTAGGTCCTCTTATTTTACATCAATAACAACAAAAATATTTGGTGGTTTTTTCCTGAAAGGTTTTCCATGTAAAACCTTGTGTTTCATGTGTATGATGCTCATGGTGTGTATGCTTGTATGTTGATTTCATGTTGCTGCCATATTACATGTTGTTGCTAATTATATGGATGGTTGCCAAGTTTCAATAAGAAAATCAAATTGGCTTAAAAATTTTAAAATTAGCCATAATATTGATTCACCCCCCCTCTCAATATTATCATTGTTTCCAACAATATCTTTATGCTACAACTTGTCCAAATTTGGGTGAACTTACTCAGACTCTTGATCTCTCATTGTACTTTGTATCTCTATTGAACAATTTATTTCTAATAGAAGGAGAATCTCGCTGCGTTTTCCCCTTGTGGGTTTTTCCCTAGTCATTAGACCTAAATTATCTATCTCACTGTATTCTTGGTTTTCTTCTATTATGCATTTGATTTATGTTCTATATACAATTGCTTATATAATATTGCAGCATAAAGAATTTTTGTAATAAGTAATTATTACAACATAAAACATCATAATTTCAACATAAAAGACAATTTTCCATTCTTTATCCTATTTTTACCCTAGTGTGGATTCTGTAGTTATTGAGAAATCCCTCCCCCCACAGAAAACAACTTCAAGAGAATTAATGTCAAACACGACAATGGCGAAGACGAGATATATGAAAGATCAACCTTGAATACATATATTATTCACAATGATACATATTTATACGAGTCTAGTGACCCTTGGTTTCATATTCCAAGTGGTCTCTTGGACTCACTTTGATTGTTCAGTTTCCACACCAACCCTTAGAGGATTAGGTGTCCAACATTCCCCCCCTTAATCTGAAGGGGTATGTATGAGTCCAAGAAGAGAGTTGTAATACAAAATGTGCAAAAATGCATCACAACATTAGGTTGAATGTGTTCTCTAAGATGTTGGTATAAGTTGGTGGTTTAAGTATGACCACCAAAACAAGAACGCTTAGTGCATGTTGGGGAAATTATATGTGTTCTAATTCCAACATTTAATTATCAACCAGGGCTCATAATCATCGAGTCACAAGCGTAGGTAATGCAGGATTAGAACATCTAGCCTAAACTAACATATTAGAAATTCTAGAATAAGGTACTAAATGGAGTACGGAATTTATGTTCCTAAATCAGTTTACTGCTTAGTACAGAATTAGGTACAAAACAGGATTTTTGTTTCTAAATTAGTTCACTATTTAGTACAGAATTAGGTACAGAACCTTTATTTATAGTTTAATCTATCTAATGATGAACAAAAATAAATCTAATTAAATATTTCTATGAAATCGATCAAATAGGAAATTATCTACTCTAATGATTAACGCACTACGGCTCAAGCAAATAAAATAACACTATGTAAATGGTATACAATCCTCTAAGTGTTAACATGTAATATGTACTAAGAAGTCACTTGGTTCCTAATTGATTCTAGATATTCAAACAGAGCATAAGCTACAGGAGTTTCATGCCATTGATATATGGATTCATAAGAAATGGAAAAGGTTCAGTTTAAAACATGAAAATTACTCCTTCGGAGACTTATTTGAAATCAAAACTTTCTTCTCCAATATTCATGAATTTGGAAGAATAATCACGGAGTTGTCACATACAGAGTATGCTCATAATAATATTTCACAGGCTTGCGAAACTCAAATAACATTACACTCATTATCCTTAACCAAAACCTATGAAAATATTAAAGGAAACTTAAGTATGCAATTAAGTGCAAAAATTCTGAAAATCACTAATGAAAGTAAATGAGAAATCAATTAGCTATTTTAATTAATTCTAAAATCAAATTTATATAAACTACTATCCCCGGGGTCACACCATAAATCAAAAAGTAATTACATAATCTAGAATGCATAAATAAATTGACGAAGAAATTATGTAATGCATAAATAAATTGACAAAGCAAATTGAATCTACTTCACCATTTGAAAGAAATAAAATATAAAAAGGAAACAAACACTAAAATTCACGCTTACTAATCTATGTTAACCTTGCAAAAATGATGGGTTCAAGCAACCTTTCCTGTCCATGTGTTGCAAGTCTAAGCTCAATTCACAAAATGGACACCAAATCTTACAGCAACTTCATTCCCTTTTATTCCTTCAGCCAAAACAGAAGTGTAATATACAACAACCAACAGATGTAATTATGCTTCTCTTCCCCTACATAACTCTCCCAATACTGAGTGACTACAATATATATATTATGCATTTACAATTTGAGATCCTGAACTCAAGGATATGATCTTAGCTATATGCCAACAATATTACAAAAATACATTTCAAATGATTTTTCTGGAATTTGGTTATGGAAAATTTCTCTTGGCAATCTTGTGACCCATGCATAGCTTGATTGAGATCTAGAATTTATGATTGCAGCTCCACATAGCTTGAAAAAGAGACAAAATAAATCTTCAACTCATATCCTCCACACTGGCACGAAATATCTTTAACCATTAAACCCAGATTTTCGGTACTTAACTTGAAATAATTAAAACCCAGAATTATGATACTTAAGAATTCCACTGACCATAACTTCTTCGTGGTGATGAATTTTGACAAATGGTTTCTGGGTTACCCGAATGAGGGTTCTTTGAAAAACCATGCATCTTTTAATCCCTAGATTCTTCTCCATTTGATCAAAAATTGATATTTTTATCTACAAGAATTTAGCCATTCGGTACTTAACCTGTAGCAACTAACCTAATTGACTTATGAAGAATTTCGGCAATGGATCCTTGCAATAAATAAAATTAGTAAACCCATCATTAGAAAAACATAGCAAAGTCATCTCTAATCATTGAAAACTCAAGAAAACTAATGATAATCAACCACAAAGTGTAAGATGCACATTGACGGAAAGTTGTAGAATTATGGTATGAAATTAGTTACAAATATAGGAATTTAGGTTATGAATAGTGATATTATATGGTCGAAAAATGGGCATATTTGAGGCCCAACAACCCCCCATGCCTGTGGATTTTAATGTCCTCATGCAAACAAATCCCTTGTTCGTTGATAGATTCTTGACATTGTTCTCTAGATGTTGGTTATTGTGGGACAACCTTGCTTGAATATTTGGAAGTGTTGGTTCTTGTGGAGCAGCACTGCTTGAATATTTGGAGGTGTTGGTACTTGTGGAGTAGCATTCTTCACATTTGACATATCATACTATTTTACATAGCAATACAAATTGAGGACAAGAAAGGGATGGATGAGGAAGATATGATGGATGAAATGAGGTGGGTATGGAGATGGTAATTATGTGAATAGATGCTTGCATACTCTTTCATCGCAAGGTCAATGCTTATAAGTGGTTTCCTTTATCATTTTATGGCAGTAATGACTTCGTCCTCTGAATAGAATGCTTGATATTGTGGGAGGAAAAGACACTATAAAGACTGTCTTTATTAATATACAATAAGTATTTTCTTTTATATGGTCTTGTAATCAGAGTATATGCATAAAGAATGGAAGAAAAACAGAAGAATTTATGAAAGATAAAATGCATGGAATGAGAAGTGGTTAGTCATTAAGTTTCTTAAGTCATCTAATGAATTACATAATATTAAGCCAATATTTACCTCATGTTTTATCTTTTTTGTTGATGTGCATGGTGCTACAGGATGAATGGAGGATGGACTGGTTGGAGTTTATTTGATTGTTGATCTGATCTGCTGAATGAGGTTGAAGGATAAACTGAAGGTCCCCTTTGCCCCCATGCCTAAGGAGTTGTATGTCCCCAAACAAGTGAGGAAAGGTGAGTGTTGTTATAATGAATGGCCAAGCTATTATATGGAATCCTTTAGTGAAATAAATATACTGTTGCAAATGAAAATAGAAATGTTGATACCAAAATTTAGACTGCTACAAACCTGTGTCGAGATCACAAAACCATATAGTCTTCAACCGCTACACACCCATGCACAATATTGCATATGTGAATAAATGGTGTCGATGTCGAACATAAGCAAGAATCATCAGATTATCGACCATTGAGGAGGTCATTAACCAATGTGAGATATCCTACCTTTCATGTCAATGGGAATCAAGGCACTAGGTATATTCTACCAGCCATGAATGGATTTGTCGAAGTTGAATGGGCTACAAAATTCATCCACCAAGAAACATCTCTATATTTACTTAGTAGATGATAAGGATACCCACCATTAAGGCATGTAGGCTACCTAATACCTTATCTAACTCTAACTATAGAAATTCCCACTGTAGATCACCTGGTAATGCAATGTACTAAAGCAAAACACTTGATCTACTTCTACAACCAATTTAGCGGAAGCTTAATCGAACATGAGCAACATCAAGCATGAACAAATATAACTGAGAATGAGAAGTAATCAACCATAACACAGAAGATATATCACTAGGGAAAGCACCATCCTAAAACCCCAACTCTGTATTATCATACAAGTGGAAATCTTGTTCAAGTTACAAAAAGAGTTAGCTCTCAAGCTATCCTAATCTCTGTGCACTCAAACAATATTGCTCACAGACTCAATAGACATACAATATATCTTCTTCAAGCCCTCCAAGCCTCCTATTTCCTTGCGCAGTTTTGATTGGGGTCCAATCATATCACATGTGTGAATTTGCCTCATCACACTCACTGTAACCTCAGCTCCAACTACGCAATCCATAAGGAATAATATTCCTTCTGTATGCAAGGAATATTCACCAAGTAATATCCTATCAACTGTTAGTACATTGTCCCTCCATTTGTTCTCAACTGGGTCTCTGACTGAACTGACATACATGTGTTATCCATGAGTGAATACTTAGTTATCTGAAATACAGTAGTTACATGCATGCAAGCATTAACTAACTGAACTCTCATTAATTTAACAAACTGTTAAATTAATCTAACTGGACTTGACTAAGTTAAACTAATTCAACTGATTACAACTCAATATTACAACTCATCCTTATCTCTTTAATTGAAGGTTAAATTCCTCAATTAATGGAGAAACTGTTGCATGTCCTCACATAGACTTCAAATTTGATTTTCCTCGACTAATTAACTCAAGATGAATTAATTAATTAATTTCCAAACTGTTGTTGATAACAAATTCGAATTTTACTTCCTATGTTTAGTCTAGGGACTGACTAAAATAAGAAGGGATCCTGAAATGCTATTTTTAGAAAAGCTATTTTTAGCACTTTCACTTTTCACCCATTGTTGCTAAGACCTCCAATCGCTGAACTGCTATTTATAGCAGTGCTATTTTTAGCAATTTCTATTTTTAGAATTTCTTGTTGCACACTTTTAAACACTCCCTCTCAACAAGAAAGGGATTATCAGTAAGCCTGATCCTGTCTCTGTGGAACTCGAACTTTCATTTTGACAATGCCTTTGTCAAAATATTTGCATCCTGATCCTCAGTCGAAACATACTGCAACATCAGGGTCCTCTTGACCACACAATCCCATAGATGATGGTAACGGATATCTATATGCTTGGACCTATCATGAAACACTGAATTCTCAGAGAGTTTTATGCAACTCTGATTATCACAGTATATCACCATAGGATCCATCATCTGACCAAACAATCCCACTATAATCTTCCGCATCCAAATGGCCTCACATGCTGCCTGACTCAAAGCCATGTATTCAGCCTCTACTGAGCTAAGTGCAACTGATGTCTGTTTCTTGCTATACCAAGAAACTACAGTTGAGCCAAGGTTGAATATTCCTCCAAAAGTGCTCTTCCAATCTGATGGACTACCAGCCCAATCCACATCTGTGAAGCCTTGCAGCTTCACTCCCTCTGTCCACCTGCACCATAATCTATATTGTATAGTGCCTCTAAGATATCTCAGCACATGCTTCGTTGCCTTCCAAAACAACTTGGTAGGCTGAACCATAGCCTGACTCAGCTAGTTCACTGCAAAGCATAAGTCAGGTCGTGTGTTCACCAGATACATGAGTGAACCCACCAGCTACCGATAAGTAGTAGCAGCTACTACCTCACCTAAAGTAGCATCCTCCTTCCTCCAATTCCCAACTAGAGGAGTCTGCATGGGCTTGCACTTCTCCATGTGAAAGCACCTGAGGATCTCATTGGCATACTTGCTTGAGACACAAATACTTCTCCATATTTCTACCACACTTCCATGCCTAGAAAGTAGTGCATGAGGCCCATGTCCTTCATTTCGAACTCTCTTGCAAGGTCCTCCTTGCAAGACTGTATCAGCTGCTCATCACCTATCAAAATCAGATCATCGACATAAAGTACAATAATTAAGGGCTTACCATCTACCATGATGTGATATAGGTTCGCATCTTCTTCACTCTTGGTGAAGCCAAACCCGGTGAAATAGTTATCGATCCTGGTATACCAAGCACGGGGTGCTTCCTTCAACCCATACAATGCTCGCTTGATTCGGCAGACATGCGACTCATGATCGAAGGTCTCAAATCCTTCGAGCTGCTCAATGTATACCTCTTCCGCAATATTCCCATTGAGAAACGTCGTCTTCACATCCATCCAATGGATCTTCCAACCCATCTGAACTGATAGAGCTAGCATCGATCTAATAGATGAGTACCTTGCTACGGAAGCAAAGGTCTCATCGTAGTCGATCCCCTCAACCTGTGAGAAACCTCGGGCAACAAACCTTGCCTTGTGTTTCTCAACACTGCCATTAGCTACCTGCTTTACCTTGTAAAGCCATCGGGAACTAACCACTAACTTGTCCCCAAGTCTAGGGACAACATCCCACACACTATTCCATATGATAGAATCGTACTCTTCTACCATTGCATCAACCCAGACTAGTTGCTGCACTACCTCCTAAAAAGAAGAAGGTTCGGTCACTACACACTCCCCAACCAGGTCCATGTAGCCAGCATATCTCTCAGGAGATATCCTCTGTCTGCAATGAGAGGATGGCTACCCCACATTCTCTCTCGCATCCTGCATCAATCTATCAGCTTCCCGCGAGCGTTTCCGCCTGTCTCTGGAAGACTCTCCAACAGTGGTGGTCTCCACTACTGGATCCTCTGCATGTGGCTGATCCACATCATCAGGAGGCTCCTCCTCCTTTGGAACTAAAAGTTCCTCATCGCCATGCAGCTTGAGCTCCCTCTTGAGTGACACTCGCATGGCTCTCTGCTCGTCGAACTTCATATCCCTGCGCACTATGGTCCTCTGACTGGCAGGAAGAAACACACAATAGTTGTGGGGTGTATCTGTGTACCCCATAAGTATCCCCAACTCAGTTTTTGGGTCTAGCTTCTTCCAAGCATCTTTGGTCACATGACAGAAAACTGGTGATCCAAAGATACAGAAGTGACTCACATCTGGTCGCTTCCCCAAAAAAGCCTCCATAGGTGTCTTCATCCCCAAAATACGATGAGGACTTCTGTTCTAAAGGTACATTGTTGTATTGCATGCCTCCACCCATAGATGAAGTGGTAGGCCTTGGTCATGCAACATCTCTCGAGTTTCTCCCACAATAGATTTGTTCTTCCTTTCAGCCACCCCATTCTGTTGTGGGTTATGAGGTGCTGTCAGTTCCCGTTTAATTCCTTCTGCAGTGCAGAAGTCTTTAAACTGTTGGGAGATATACTCTCCACGATTGTCGCTACGCAAGGCTTTTACTTTCTTCCCAGATTCTTTCTCTGTCAAGGCTTTAAACTCACAAAACCTCAAGAAGGTCTGATCCTTCTTCTGCATAAAGTAGATCCAGCATCTACGATAAAAATCATCAACGAAAATAACATACTACATTTGTTCAGTAGTGGAGGATGTAGAGAATGGTCCACATACATCTAAGTGAACTCGCTCCAAGATTGCTCCAGCTCTACTATCCCGATCCTGAAAGGAAGCTTTCGCATACTTACCCAGGGTACATCCTTTGCATGTGTCTATTTGCTCCACTTTTCCCTTGGGTAAGCTGGTAAAAATTTGTTGCATGATCTTCAAGGCCCCATGATGCAAGTGGCCCAATATCCTATGCCATAGCTCGCCAACATCTTGGCTTTGCACCACCTCTGCTTTGGAACTCATTGCAGCACAGTCATCTACCTACAGCTTGTAGAGATTCTTTACTCAAATCCCTATTCGCTTGGTCTTTCCGGTGCCGATATGCCTCAGGAACACTTTTCCTTTACTAAAGACTACATCATAGCCTTTATCTTCTAGCATAGCAATAGATACAAGATTATTTTTCAAACCTGGTACATATTTCACAATAGATAGGGTGAGAGGAGCACCATGCTCCTTCTGAAACACAACTGTACCTTCACTGGAGACACAATATTTTCCATCATCGCCCATATCGATCCACATCTGGAGATCCTTCTCCTCCAATGTACTGAAAAGATTCTTGTCACCCGACATGTGGAAAGAAGCTCCACTGTCCAGGTACCAAACACATTCCACCATGGATGAAGCCATGCATGCGATAAGCGAGAAATGCAGCTCAAATTGTGAAGCTAGTGCATCACCATCAGATCCCTTAGAGGAGCCCTTCTTGGACTTATTTTGTGGACAATGCATAGCATAATGGCCCACTTCATGACAATGAAAGCATCGCACCTTCGACTTGTCAACCTTCTTCCCACCATGAGAAGATTTGGATTGGGACACTTTCCCTTTCCCTTTCTTAGCTTTACTCACTAAAGCTAGATTTTCTTCATCATCTTGTTTTGATGAAGATCCATCCTTGGTGCTCCGCCTTATCTCCTCCTGCATCAAATCCAACCAAATTCGTTCCCAATCTGGCAGTTTCTCTCTTCCATTAACAGAGTCTTGGTAGCTATGCCAGCTCTTAAGAAGACCAAGGAGTGCTAAACTCACCATGTCATCATCAGCAGTCACGACCCCTACACTTGCAAGCTCATCCCTGCAAGTGGTGAGCTTGTTCAGGAACGTAGAGATTGTGTTGCCCTTTTCGCACTTGATCTTTCAAAGTTTGTCCTTTAGCGCCAGCTTCCTCTGATTTCTGCTATTTTGATAAAGATCTTTCAATGTTTTCCACATTGAAAACGAAGTCTCCTTCCCATGGAGGCTCGAGACAATGTGATCATGAACTCCCTTCAGGAGGATTCTCCTTGCTCTAGCCACACATTTTTTCCATTCCTCCAGTTAAGTATCGTCAGTCGGCTTTTGGACTTCTTGATCAATGAAGTCATTTAGGCCGTTATCTTCCAATGCTGCCTCCATGTGATTCTTCCAGGCTATATAATTCAAACTGCCATCAAGGGCATATTCGAGTCTTAAACCACTGAACGCCATAGGTGAAATAGATGTGATAAGAACTCAATTCAATATTCAGAAACCAAACTTCGTACTTCTCCTGCTTGTATATTCTTCTTCCTTGATCACCTTTGCTCTGATACCATGTAGAAATTCCCACTATAGATCACCTGGTAATGCAATGTACTAAAGCAAAACACTTGATCTACTTCTACAACCAATTTAGCGGAAGCTTAATCGAACATGAGCAACATCAAGCATGAACAGATATAATTGAGAATGAGAAGTAATCAATCATAACACAAAAGATATATCACTGTGGAAAGCACCATCCTAAAACCCCAACTCTGTATTATCATACAAGTGGAAATCTTGTTCAAGTTACAAAAAGAATTAGCTCTCAAGCTATCCTGATCTCTCCGCACTCAAACAATACAGCTCACAAACTCAATAGACATACAAAATATATTCCTCAAGCCCTCCAAGCCTCCTATTTCCTTGCCCAGTTTTGATTGGGGTCCAATCATATCACATGTGTGAATTGGCCTCATCACACTCACTGTAACCTCAGGTCCAACTATGCAATCCATAAGGAATAATATTCCTTCTGCATGCAAGGAATATTCACCAAGGAATATCCTAGCAACTAATAGTACATTGTCCCTCCATCTGATCTCAACTGGGTCTCTGACTGAACTATCATACATGAGTTATCCATGAGTGAATACTCAGTTATCTGAAATACAGTAGTTACATGCATGCAAGCATTAACTAATTGAACTCTCATTATAACAAACTGTTAAATTAATCTGAGTGGACTTGACTAAGTTAAACTAAGTCAACTGATTACAACTCAATATTACAACTCATCCTTATCTCTTTAACTTAAGGTTAAATTCCTCAATTAATGGAGAAACTGTTGCATGTCCTCACATAGACTTCAAGTTTGATTTTCCTCAACTAATTAATTCAAGATGAATTAATTAATTAATTTCCAAACTGCTGTTGATATCAAATTCGAATTTTACTTCCTATGTTTAGTCCAGGGATTGACTAAAACAAAAAGGGATCCCGAAATGCTATTTTTAGAAAAGCTATTTTTATCACTTTCATTTTTCACCCATTTTTGCTAAGACCTCCAATGGATGAACTGCTATTTATAGCCTGGCTATTTATAGCAGTGCTATTTTTAGCAATTTCTATTTTTAGAATTTCTTGTTACACACTTTTAAACAATAACCTTGATCCCAGATAATGTTTTGATGTCAATGGGACAAGGCTTGCTGGCAAGTGGGCCTTAAGGGATCCCACATCAACCAACTCGAGTATAAACATAATGACATGAAATATACATGATTTGAAGAACTCATACAAATTTAAAAAATTTATTGGGAACGTTTCTTGCCATTTACCTGGTTTTCAAACAAAGTCCCTGTCCAGTTGCGCTAGACAAGTTGGTTTTCACAAAAGGACTTATTTTTCTCTTTACTATTTCCATTTATTTATTTATTACAATACTAACTTTCCTACTTTACTGGAGAAAATATGTCCTCCTTCAAGTGAAAGAGAACTTCCAATGAAGCCATATGCAGATCAGCTACAGAGATATATTCATGCCCAGATTTAACATATAAACCTTAGAAGGTATATGAGCATTAAAAATCAACAATTTTGAAAGATGTGATATACAGAGTATTTGAATATAAGAGTGGTGCTTTGACTAGATTTTGATCTGGAACCAATGCTTGATGTACCCATGGTCGTATTGGCCCATTTCTTCATTTGTACCACTCTGAAATTCCTCCTTGATCATGCCAAGAAAACTTGGATAATTGGTCTCTGGAATGCATACAAGGCTTGCTGATGGGCATGGTGAAAGTTCCTCAATCTCAGGTTCAACAGGATGCTCCCCATCGGATTTAGTACATAATTTCTCAATCTCCCTAGTAGATAGGCAAGAGGAATCAAGGGAGGATTCCAAATTCTTTTCTGGCTATGGAGAGATAGATAATTTCCTAAATGTGGTCAGGATGAACTCTTCTTGAGAGGCATATATCCTAGTTATTGCTAGGATTTGAGAAAGTAGTTCGAGGGACATTCTTCAAGCTCTCAATCGTTCTTGAATTTCTCTTGCCAGTTGGTGATCCCTATCTCTCAACATGGATCAGTACACAGGGGTTCTTACACTACCCAAAAAAAAAATTATCTTTAAAGAGCTTGAAATTTTAATCTAAATGAATTAAAACTACTCATTTCAATAAAACTTACCAAAATTGAACTCCTCGCTTACTTGGACAACCAAACTTTGGAGAGACACCAAACCAAAGTGGATGTATGTCTCTTCACTCACGTCTTATCGTCTTCTCCGCCCTCTAGTTGCCATGTCACACAGAAAACTTGTGAAAGAAACTATATTCTAATCCCTATAGCACCTCCACAGAAATGATGCCAAAAATATTGGGGAAATTATGTGTTATAATTCCAACATTTAATAATCAACCAAGGCTCATAATCTTTGAGGCATAAGCACAAGTAATGCGGGATCAGAGCATCTAGCCTAAACTAACATCTTAGAAATTCTGGAATAAGGTATTGAATGCAGTACGAAATTTATGTTCCTAAATCAATTTACTGCTTACTACAGAATTAGGTACATAATAGGATTTTTGTTTCTAAATTAGTTCACTGTTTAGTATAGAATTAGGTACAGAACCTCTGTTTCTATTTTAATTTATCTAATGATGAACAGAAATGAATCTAATTAAATATTTCTATGAAATCAAGCAAATAAAAAATTATCTACTCTAATGATTAACACACTACGACTCAAGCAAATCAAATAACACTCTGTAAATGGCATGCAATCCTCTAAGTGTTAACACACAATATGTACTAAGAAGTCACTCGGTTCCTAATTGATTTTGGATATTCAAAAGGAGCATAAGCTATAGTATTTTCGCACCACTGACATATGGATTCATAAGAAATGAAAAAGATTTAGTTTAAAACATGAAAATTACTCCATCATAGACTTCTTTGAATTCGAAACTTTCTTCTCAAATATTCATGAATTTGGAAGATAATCACAGAGTCGTCACATATAGAGTATGATCATAACAATATTTCACAGGGTTGTGAAACTCAAATAACATTACACTCATTATCCTTAATTCAAACCTATGAAAATATTAAAGGAAACTTAAGTACGAAATTAAGTGCAGAAATTTTGAAAATCACTAATGAAAGTAAATGAGAAATCAATCAACTATTTTAATTAATTATAAAATAGAATTCAAATATATTACTATCCCCGTGGTCACATCATAAATAATAAATTAGTTACATAATCTAGAATGCATGAATAAATTGACAAAGCAATTATAAAAAGAAATTATAGAATGCAAAAATAAATTGACAAAGCAAATTGAATTTACTTCATTTTCAAGAAAAAAAAATATAAAAGGAAATCAACACTAAAATTCATACTTACATAATCTATGTTAACCCTGAAAACACGATGGGTTCAGGCGACCTTTCTTGTCCATGTGTTGCAGGTCTAAGCTCAATTCACGAAATGGACACCAAAGCTTATAGCAACTTCATTCCCTTTTATTCCTTCAGCGAAAACAGAGTGTAATATACAACAAACAACAGATGTAATTGTGCTTCTCTTCCCCTACATAACTCTCCCAATACTGAGTGACTGCAATATATATATATATATATATATATATATATATATATATATATATATATATATATATATATTATGCCTTTACAATTTGGGATCCTGAACTCAAGGATATGATCTTGGCTATATGCCAACAATATTACAAAAATAGATTTCAAATTATTTTTCTGGAATTTGGTTATGGTAAATTTGTCTTGCTAATATTGTGACCCATGCATAGCTTGATTGAGATTTAGACTTTATGATTGCAGCTCCACATAGCTTGAAAAATAGACAAAATAAATCTTCAACTCATATCCTTCACACTAATACGAAATATCTGAAACCATCAAACCCAGATTTCTAATACTTAACTCGAAATAATTAAAACCTAGAATTCTGGTACTTAAGAATTCCGCTAACCATAACTTCTTCGTGGTGATGAATTTGACAAATGGTTCTGGGTTACCTGAATGAGGTTACTTTGAACAAAATACACATCTCAGAATCCCGAAATTCTTCCTCATTTGATAAAAAATTGAGATTTTAATCTACAAGAATTTAGCCATTTGGTACTTAACCTCTAGCAACTAACTTAATTGGCTTATGAAGAATTTCAGCAATGGATCCCTGCAGTAAATAAACTTAGCAAAACCATCATTACAAAATCATAGAAAATTCATCTCTAATCATTAAAAAGTCAAGAAAACTAATGATAATCAACCATAAAGTGTAATATGTGAATTGATGGCAAGTTGTTGAATTATGGTGTGAAATGAGTTTAAAATATAGGAATTTAGGTTATGAATAATGATATTGTATGGTGGAAAAATTGGCATATTTGAGGCCCAACATCCCCCCGTGCTTGTGGATTTGCATGTCCTCATGCAAACCAATCCCTTTCTCATTGATAGATTCTTGACATTGTTTCGTAGATGTTGGTTCTTGTGGGACAACATTGCTTGAATATTTGGAGGTTCTGCTTCTTGTGGGGCAGTACTGCTTGAATATGTGGAGGTGTTGGTTCTTGTGGAGCAACACTCCTCAAATTTAACATATCATACTAATTTACAGAGAAATACAAATTTAGGACAAGAATGGATGGATGTGGAAGAGATGATGGATGAAATGAGGTGGTGATGGAGATGGTAAGTATGTGAATAGGTGCTTGCATACTCTGTCATCGCAAGGCTAATGCTTATAACTGGTCTCCTTTATCATTTTATGGCAGTAATGACTTCGTCCTCATAATAGAATGTTTGTTATCATGGGAGGATAAGACGTTATAGAGGTTGCCTTTATTAATATACAATAAGGATTTTCTTTTACATGGTCTTGTAATCAGAGGATATGTGTAATGAATGAAAGGAAAACAAAAGGATTTATGAAAGATAAAATGCATGGAATGAGAAGTGGTTAATCATTAAGTTTCTTAAACCTTTTAATGAATTAGAGAATCTTAAGCCAGCCTTTACCTCAAGTTTTACCATTGTTTTTTATGTGCTTGGTGTTGTAGGATGAAGTGGAGGATGGAATGGATGGAGCTAATTTGACTGCTGATCTAATCTGCTGAAGAAGGCTGAAGGATAAACTAAAGGTCCCCTTCTACCCCATGCCTGAGGATTTGTATGTCCCCAAACAACTTAGGAAAGGTGATTGTTGTTGCAATGAATGTCCAGGCTACTATATGGAAGCCTTTACTGAAATAAATATACTACTGCAAATTAAAATGGAAATGACGATACAAAATCTAGACTTTTGGAAACCTATGTTGATATCACAAAACCATATAGACTTCAACCGCTACACACCCATGTGAAATCTTGCATATGTGAATAAATGGCGTTGATGTCGAACATAAGAAAGAATCATTAGATTACTAACCATTGAGGAGGTCGTTAACCAATGTGAGATATCCCACCTTTGATGTCAATAGGAATCAAGGCACTAGGTACATTCTACCAACCATGAATGGATTTTTTGAAGTCGAATGGACTGCAGAATTCATCCACCAAGAAACATTGTTGTATTTCCTTAGTAGATGACAAGGACACTTTCCATTAAGGCATGCAGGTTCCCAGGTAACTTATCTAACTCTAACCTTAATCCCATATAATGTGCTGATGTCTATGGGACAATGAGTGTTTGCAGGTGGGCCTTAAGGGATCCCACATCAAGCAACTCAAGTATAAACATAATGACTTGAAAGATACATGATTTTAAGAACTCGTACAAATTTACAAACTTTATTGGGAACTTTGCCCAGCAGTTACCTGGTTTTCAAGAAAAGTCCCTGTCTAGTTGCGCCAGACAATCTGGTTTTCAGAAAAGTACTTATTTTTCTCTTTACTATTTTCATTTATTTATTTATTACAATACTAACTTTCCTACTTTACTGGAGAAAATATGTCCTCCTTCAAGTGAAAGAGAACTTCCAATGAAGCCATGTGTGGATCAGGTACAAAGATATATTCATGCCCAGATTTAACATATAAAATTTAGAAGGTACATGAGCATGAAAAATCAACAGTTTTGAAAGATGTGATACAGAGAGTATTTGAAGATAAGAGTGGTACTTTGACTGGATTGTGATTTAGAACCAATGCTTGATGTACCCCTGGTGGTATTGGCCCATTTATTCATTTATACCACTTTGAAATTCCTCCTTGATCATGCCAGGAAAAATTGGATAATTGGTCTCCGGAATGCATACAAGGCTTGCTGATGGGCATGGTGAAAGTTCCTCGATCTCAGGTTCAACAGGATGCTCCCCATTAGATTCGGTACATTATTTCTCGATCTCCTTGGTAGATAGGCAAGAGGAATCAAGGGAGGCTTCCAAATCCTTTTCGGGCTATGGAGAGAGATAATTTCCTAAATGTGATTAGGATGAACTCTTCCTGAGAGGCAGATATCCTAGCTACTGCTAGGATTTGAGAAAGTACTTCAAGAGACATTATTCAAGCTCTCAATCGTTCTTGAATTTTTCCTACTGGTTGATGATCCATGTCTCGCAGCATGGATCAATACACAGGGGTTCTTACAGCACCCAAAAAAAAATTATCTTTAAAGAGCTTGAAATTTTAATCTAAATGAATTAAAACTACTAATTGCAATAAAAATTACCAAACTTGAACTCCTCACTTACTTGGACAACCAGGCTTTGGAGCGACCCCAAAGCAAAGTGGATGCATGGCTCTTCACTCACGTCTTACTCCCTTTTCCACCCTTTAGTTTCTCTACAACTAAGATCGCATAGAAAACTTGTGAAAGAAACTATACGATAATCCCTTTAGCGCCTCCCTGGCAACGGTGCCAAAAATGTTGGGGAAATTATGAGTTCTAATTCCAACATTTAATTATCAAACGAGGCTCGTAAGCTTCGAGGCACAAGCACAGGTAATGTAGGATTAGAGCATCTAGCCTAAACTGACATCTTAGAAATTCTGGAATAAGGTACTGAATGGAGTACGAAATTTATGTTCCTAAATAATTTCACTGCTTAGTACAGAATTAGGTACAGAATAGGATTTTTGTTTCTAAATCAATTCATTGTTTAGTACAAAAATAGGTACAGAACCTTTGTTTCTAGTTTAATTTACCTAATGATGAGCATAAATAAATCTAATCAAATATTTCTACAAAATCAAGCAAATAACAAATTATCTACTTTAATGATTAACGCACTACGACTCAAGCAAATCAAATAACACTCTGTAAATGGCATGCAATCCTCTAAGTGTTAACACACAATCTGTACTAATAATTCACTTGGTTCCTAATTGATTTTGGATATTCAAATGGAGCATAAGCTACAGGAGTTTTGCACCACTGACATATGGATTCATAAGCAATGAAAAAGATTCAGTTTAAACATGAAAATTACTCCTTTAGAGACTTATTTGAAATCAAAACTTTCTTCTCCAATATTCATGAATTTGGAATAATAATCATAGAGTTGTCACATACATAGTATGCTCATAACAATATTGCACAGGCTTGTGAAACCCAAATAACATTATACTCATTATCCTTAACTCAAACCTATGAAAATATTAAATGAAACGTAAGTACAAATTAAGTGCAGAAATTCTAAAAATCACCAATGCAAGTAAATGAGAGATCAATCAACTATTTTAATTCATTCTAAAATCAAATTCAAATAAACTACTATCCCCAGGGTCACACCATAAATCAAAAAGTAATTACATAATCTGGAATGCAGAAATAAATTGCACAATGCATAAATAAATTGACAAAGCAATTACAAAAAGTAATTACACAATGGAGAAATAAATTAACAAAGCAAATTGAATCTACTTCACCATTTGCAAGAAATAAAATATAAAAAGGAAATAAACACTAAAATTCACACTTACATAATCTATGTTAACCTTGCAAACACAATGGGTTCAGGAGGCCTTTCCTTTCCATGTGTTGCAGGTCTAAGCTCAATTCATGAAATGGACACCAAAGCTTACAGCAACTTCATTCCCTTTTATTCCTTCAGCCAGAACAAAGTGTAATATACAACAACCAGTAGATGTAATTGTGTTTCTCTTCCCATACATAACTCTCCCAATACTGAGTGACTACAAAATATATATATATATATATATATATATATATATATATATATATATATATATATATATATATATTATGCATTTACAATTTGAAATCCTGAACTCACAAATCTAATCTTAGCTATATCCCAACAATATTACAAAAATACATTTCAATTGATTTTTCTGGAATTTGGTTATGGAGAATTTGTCTTGGAAATCTTGTGACCCATGCATAGCTTGATTGAGATCTAGACTTTATGATTGTAGCTCCACATAGCTTGAAAAAGAGACAAAATAAATCTTCAACTCATATCCTCTGCGCTGGTACGAAATATCTAAAACCGTCAAACCCAGATTTCCGATACTTAACTCGAAATAATTAAAACCTAGAATTCTGGTACTTAAGAATTCCACTGAACATAACTTCTTCGTGGTGATGAATTTTGACAAACGATTTTTGGGTTACCTAAATGAGGGTATTTTGAAAAAACCCCGCATCTTAGAATCCCGATATTCTTCTTCATTTGATCACAAATTGAGATTTTAATCTACATGAATTTAGCCATTCGGTACTTAACCTGTAGCAACTAACTTAATTGGCTTATGAATAATTTCAGCAATGGATCCCTGCAGTAAATAAACTTAGCAAAACCATCATTAGAAAATCATAGCAAAGTCATCTCTAATCATTGAAAAGTCAAGAAAACTAATGATAATCAACCACAAAGTGTAAGATGTGAATTGACGGAAAGTTGTGGAATTATGGTATGAAATGAGTTAAAAATATAGGAATTTAAGTTATGAATAGTGATATTGTAAGGTGGAAAAATGAGCATATTTGAGGCCCAATAATGCAGTTCCCAAAACTCTTCCAAATCTGGAAAGAAATTGGAATCTTCTGCTAGAGGAAGTGTCCCTAATGCTTTGGAGAGGGGGGCCTTCAACCTGGAAAAGGAAAGTCTACAACCCGCGGTGGTTTAAGGATGACCACCAACTCTGGAATGCTTAATGCACTTCCTAGATCTCTTCCAGAACCGAAAAGAAGTTGAATTATTCTACTATAGGATGTGTCCCTAATTCTTTGAAGAGGGAGAAGCTCAACCTTGCATAGATGGTTTAAGGCTTACCACCAACAAATGGCATGCTCAGGGGCATCTTTGTCTCTGGCTACAACTTTGAATCTAGTATGGCAGGTTGTGGCGCAAGCTCGCTTGATGTGGCTTTGAAGCTTGTATATGACCATCACTTCCCCCCCCCCTATTAGATACAAGGTGAGAAGATGGAGAAAACTCAATTGTAAGATTGTTAAATACTCTAGAACATGTTCTTACATATGACTGAAATATCTTCTTGGTCGTTGAATCTCATTACCAAGAAGCGATCCATCCAAGGTGAATTTTTGTTCTTGCAGGAGGATATTTTTTTAAGCATCTGTTTGAATAATGAGTAGTTTTAGGACAGTGCTCACATGGATGAATATCAAAACAATATTTTTTCATATGGCCAACTCGGTCACAATGTTGGCATTTAGAAAAAAATTGTTGTTGTTGTGGAAGAGGGACAGAATCTGGAACATATGAAGGTGAATTTTCATGAAGAAATATAGCACTCTGAAATTAGATGGGCTTTGAGTAATATGGAATATGAAAGGAAACATCCTTGCCATATCCAAGACCAGTTATGTGCTTGTTGATGACAAGCTTTTCCCAAGGTTTTATGATTGGCTTGGGATGGTGATCCACCTCAATATTACTAATTTGACCACTTGCTAGCTGATAATGAGTGTCATGATGCTTATTTTGTTGTAACACATCTTTCTATAACCATGATTCAAGTTACATAAACTCTATCTTTTCATATGCATTTTGCAGATAGGTCTGAATGTTCGAAAGAAAGGCTTTGTTAATTTTTATTGTACTGTCAATGGACATGATTAGAGTTCTTAATAACTCTAATAAATTATCAGTTCGATCTATTACCAAAAAAAAGGAAACTATAGACTAACATTGGTTCCAAAGAGTTTCCCATTTTCAAAACAGCGAAATGTTTACGCTCTGCGCCTTTTTTTTTCTTGATACCTTCTATTAAAAATCCCAATCTAATGAATTATGTAGCAATGGTAATACTTCAATATCTATGACAATCTTTCAATATAAAATTCCCAATTCATATAAAACCATAACCCTCCCATATACCGTCACATATGATATATCACCCTCATATGGCCTTCATACCATATACCATATGACCAGCGCACAGCATAAAATGAAAGAGTCTTCAACGCACTATTCAAGGAAGCTTGCGGGTCTTATTGCATTTTCTGTATTCTAATAATCGACTTCAAAACCCTCCATTTTCTCTCTGACTAGAATCAATATTTTGATACAATTTAGTATTCAATAGCACGCCCCATATTTCTTCAAAGGGTCAAGAAGCTCATCGATCGAATGAATGTCGACATCAGCAAGCAGAGCACGTTGATGTGGATCTCCACCCAGGACAAAACTGTTCCCATCGAGCTTTTCCTCCGACCGGATGGGACGATAAATGAACAAGTCATACATAAATCTCTTCCTTGGGAAGTGAGAAACGTTGTATAGATTGGGCCACCGGAATTGTGATATATAACTGTTGAAGGTCAACCAGCATTACATGGGAGCAAAGTTAATACAATACCATATACATGTGCAGAAAAATTATAACACTTGTGGTATGGAGGAGTAGGTTTGGAGGGAGGGCTGGTTGATTACAGCGGCAGGGTGGTATGGTGTTATATATTATTCAACGGAGACGATGTATGATAACCGGGAGTTGGAGCGGAGTAACATATGATAGCATTGACGAGGAGGATTCGACCCAGCAGTGACAACATTCAATGTATGGTGGTATTGCACTAAGCGCTCAATTGTGGTATGGCACATACCATTCAACGGAGCCACATTTATATTAATGGACAGCCTGGAGGTGAGAGGCGGTGTGCGAGAGGACCAACCGTGGTATACCGCAGCAGTTTTGGTGGGTCGTATTCCAGAGTAGGACCTTCTTGAGAGGTATGAATAGAGAGCGATGGTGGGTGGGGAGAGCTCCCGCATAATGGTGTTGCAACACAGTGGTTCACAACGGTGGTTCACATATAACAATCACGCCAATGTTTGAGTGCAGACTTTGTTGCTAGGGCAACACAGTAATATCGGCCATATAATGCATCACAACATAGTAATGCAGTGTGATACCACCGAATTTAATGTAATACCACCAACCAATGACATTGCATAGAGCGAGGGACGGTGACTCCCAAGGATTCTTCGACGAATTTGAACCAGTGCAAACTACGCAGTAATGAAATACAAATGTTCAACAGTGAGATGACTAGCGTGTGCAGTCAAGCTCACGTTGTCCTCGACCCTTACTAGAGGATGTGCGCACAATTATTTAACAGTAAAAAAATTGTGATTCCCAAATTTTGAAGGTGGCAGTGAGATGCGCAACAGTTATAATGATGCTAAGATGATGATATCGGTCGCAGGAGAATTTCTGAGAAATTATAATGAACATCACATGCTTTGAAATGAACAGAAGTGTACATTAAATAGACCAATAACTTCATCAAACACAAGATATTCAAGATTGCTTGAGCGGCTTGAGGACATTCAACGGACAGTCATTCAAATGAGAGTGATTCCAAGCATTTTCAGTAATCGAAAGCTTGTAACGGTCCCTCTCTGTCCTGACAAATGCTTAGAAAGACAGAAACCCACAAGCTTCATTGAGACAGAGAAGTGCAGGTCTACACCGGCCACAAAAACAAGTGGCTCACACAAGATCGAGAAAATTACGAGCGAACTCACTCTGAAACCATGTTAAACATAATAATGGAAAAAACAGAAGATATCAGAGATCAGCGTTGAATTTATATATTATTTACAATGATACATCTTTATACAAGTCTAGTGACCTTTGGTTCCATATTCTAAGTTTTTTTTGGACTCTTTTGATTGTTTAACTTCCACATTAATCCTTAGAAAATTAAGTGTCCAACAATTAACATAATAAATTATAAATTTGTAGCATAGGATACCTAAATATAATAAATTTGTAGCATAGGATAGCTAAGTATAGTGATGATCCGCTTATGACATTTGGAAGGAGTGAGTGAAAATTATTTTAATTTTATCATAGTCAAAACATGGGGACTTACACCTAGATTCACTAAGTCTATGCAAATATATATGCCTGGTAGAGTTAGTTTCTTGTGTTTTCTGAGGGTATGTACACTTACACTTTCTCTATTTCTAGTATTTAGGTATGGCCTTGAATGATAATATACAATGGTGAAATGACATTAAATGGCCTCTTGGCTAACCAATTGGTGCATATGCTAGTCCTTAAGTCAGCATTCGAACAAAACGTATTCAAAAATAACATATTCAACATTCATACACTTGCAACTATATAAAATATCAATGTGCATTGTAGATATTTATATACGATTAATTTTAAGTTATCAAAATCAATATCAGATCAAAATGCATTTGATGAGAAAACTCTTTTTTTTACGAAAGTTGTTGCAGAATCTGTTTGTCACATGTTTTTATACATGTCTTTCTACAAATGATATTCATTGAAACCATATGGAATCCATCTCATATTGTTATTCACGAGGAGAAAAATACTCACTTGACATTTTAAAAGGTGTGCCAATGTGGAACATAGTTGTGTTTTAAATATTTTGGTCCTTAATGGATTAATGGTTAAAACTAATTTGTTATTTCGGTCAATGTATCTAGTAAATTTGAATGGATTGAGAATCTCAGATTATCAAACACGTACTTGATATTTTTTTTATGTTAATTTAGAATTTTCAGGACATATATAAGAGTCAAGCCTCACTCATAAAAAGAAAATTATTATTATTCTTTGTGGTAATTTGGTTTTAAGTTCTTATATCAATCTAAGGTAATATTGGAGTAGCAACATTTTCTTACAAGTTGGTTTGAATTGAGTTTTTTAATTTTAGAATTTCCTTAACACCTAAATCTAAGGAGGTTGGTTTTAAGTTTTTATATCAATCTAAGGTAATATTGGAGTAGCAACATTTCCTTACAAGTTGGTTTGCACTGAGTTTTTTAATTTTAGAATTTCATTAACACCTAAATCTGAGGGAGGCCCCACTCTACAGGTTAGGAATTGTTACTATATTAGTTAGATTTTATTATAACTGTTAAAGTAAATTCCATATTTCTTAAATTCTACAAATCAATTAATTAATTATGATGCAAAGTTATTGTAATTTAAGTAATCTTATTTTTACAAGTGAGTTCCCTAGAAAATGATGCATTCATAAGCTCTTTATTTGTTGAACATTGGCTTGTTTCTTGAATTCTAGATTTGCTGCATGTCAAATCATACATATAATCCCTTAATTGAGAATTCAATTAGTGAAGTTACTTCCACTAATATTAACCCCATTATGGGTTATTTCTTCAATATAGTTCTTTAATTGCAAGGTTCATCAATGTTGAGCTAACAAGAAGGAAAAACCTATGAAAAATTCTTATTCTCACTCATCCTTCAAGGATAAAGTAATACACCCTTCCTTGTTAAAGACAAAGAGATACAAGAGCACTAATCAATAGGTAGCCTAATTTTGGAGCCAATTCCCAAGATAATATAGTTTATGATCATCCTTCTTCAAAAGAGACAAGAATAGTTAATAAATCAAACCAAATTACAAATAATTTTTTAAAATAAAAAAGGATGAAAAGGTTTCCTCCAACCTCACATTTTAGTTTCCAATTAAATATATTGAAGGAAAAGCACCAATGAAAAATATCCTTCTCTCAATCCTTCTTAACTTTCATGGGTTATCTAGTGAAGATCTTGACACATTTCTTTTTGAGTTTGTTTTCTTGTATCAAAGTTATGACTACATTTTTTATGATAAAATATTCTTTTATTCTTTGCCACACTTAAAAATATATCCTTACACTATTTCATGGGACTCGGCGAGCACTCTATTGACACATGGAATGATATGATGTAGAAGTTCCTCCAAAAATATCAATATTATTGTAAGGGAAGAGACTTTGATGAGGATATTTTCAAAATGACCGAGAAAAAAGATTAAATCCTAAAATATTATGTGGAGAGGTTCTAGTACAATTTTTAGAGTTCCAAGGTTAAACTAGACAAAAATACACTTTGAACCATTCATCTTAGAGGAATGAGGGGAAAATGCATAGATCTATTGAATTTAATGGGCAGAGGAGATATTTCACAAGAAGTGTATGCTCATATTTATGAAATTTGTAGGATATATTCCAAAGGATTTCCAAGCATGGCAGGAGTACAAGGGATGTCTCCGCAAGGATTATGGAATGAACCATGAGAGGAATCACTTGTGTAGAAATATTTTACTTGCTAAATACTTTTAAAACTGATATTTTAAGTTCACTAGCTTCACAGTTTGAAACCCTATAGGTTAAGCAAAAATAGGAAGAGGTTGAAACAAATTATCCATATTCTACTAAAATTGTAATGAAAATCATCCCTTAAGGTAATGTCCACATAATAATATTGAAACATGTAGAATTTGTGAGTAGAATCATCCTACCAACAATTATCCTCCCCTACTAGGTTTAAAACTAGTATGCCAAAGCACCAATGTAAAGACAAAGAAAAATTGTTTCTTGGATCAAAGATGACCTTGGAATTCTCAATATACATGTATGGTTTAAAATAATTCTCAATTTTTTAGTAAATACTAACCTAACCAACAATTGCAATGTCCTCCTCTTTCTTAGACCTGGTATCCTCCCACACCTCGATAATAATGGCCACCACCAACAACCTCAGGTTATCAATGGTTATAAAGATGGAGAAGATTGTCTCCTGTAAGCAAACAACTTTCTCAACAGTCACAATTTCCCTAGCAACAATAGTTACAATTACTTACAAATATTCCCCCTCCAAGACCTCAACTTCCATGACGACCCACACCTAACTCCAACAAAAAAACTTCTCAACCCACTTACACCACTAAGTGATCTAATTTTCCTACATGTTCCATCCACCCAATGGAATGTCATGTCATTGAGTCATGACTAGGGAAAATGCTCGTAGATGAGGGTTATCCAATAATCAATAAACATGATGAAAAGGAATCAGATGAACCTATAGCAACCCACTCTAATGAACAAATTGAAAATATCATTACCACACCAAAAACTTCCTCCCTTGAAATCACATGTGGGCAGAGGTATTTTTTAATATTTAAAAAAACATAAAATCGCTACCTTGTTGGTCTTGCAACGATAGTTAACTCTACCTCATTGATCTTACGATGACTGTTAACATTGAAAATATAGCACATTCATCGCAAAAATTAATTTTTTCTCGGTCTACTGACACTAAATGTTACATTGGTCTTCAGACTCCTATGCTTGTTGATGTCATTAGAGCGAGTCATATATTCGTTAGTCTTCCAATGACACATTTTGTCAAAGTATCTTTACTTTTGATGATAAACTGACCACCTCTATCGTCGATAATGCAACACCATAAGACTCATACATCCATCGATCTTTCAATGATAGGTTTCATCAAGGCATGTACGCTTTCAGTGATAGATCAATTGCACATGTCATCAACCATGCGACACCAAAATATCATCCTTTATTTGGTTTACTGACGTGTCGTAGGCGTCAAAATTATGATGAATTTGGAAAACGTCAATAATGTGACTATGCCATGTTCCACGTTTAGTAAAACCTCATTTCGTCATTATAGTGACGAAATTTCATGGTAATAGCGACAAAAGGATGTTGAAAAATGGCTCAAATTTTATTAATGATACATGGAACACTTAAGGGTGCAAGGAAACTATACCCTATAGATGATCATCCATTGGAGGAGGACATATTGAATATCCTTATTGAGTTGTCACAACTTATATCAAATATTGATTAAAGGGAGAAACCTAAACTAGAGTTGAGGTTGTAGAGATGCAATGATGTTTTCCTTGAGGGAATTAATGCTACCTTAATCACACTAACTACAACATGCAATGGAAATGATCCTGCAAACATTAGCCTATCAATACACCAAACGAAATAAACTTGAGCATTTACTTGACATTATGAAGGTATTGATATTGATGATTTGACCTCAACATCTTATGTGTATTTTGATCTTTTTTTCTACAGTTTTGTAGTTTGTTCACATCTAAGCTAGAGGAATGCTTTCTTGGAAAATACCTGGATTTCACCCTCATCAGAAAATGCACTATAGTTGAAATAGGGAGCCAATAGAATCCATTTTTTGGAGAGATAAAGGATACCCAAGAAATTAAAATGTATTAAGAAAATAAAGGAGTCAGTGATCCTAAACTTAGGGGATAAAACCAAGCTCAATGATGTGATGAAATTGGAAGAATATGCAGTGTTTAGTCAGTTCCCTGGTAGGAAGATAAATAGGGATTGTTTTAAGGAGTGGACCAAGGAAAATTTTGAACTTATATTCATGGACCCTCCCTACATTACATTAGGGGAATTTTGAGGTCAAAAAATGGACCTCAAAACAAAACATTTACTATCAAAATAAATTTTAAAAGAACCAATATGATTCAAGATGGTGTTTCAATGAACATAACTTTTTCGTGTATTTTTAGTTTATCTCATTTTGGGCCTATTAAAATTATTTAGAGCAGGTACTTTGGATGTGAAACTTTCATCGAACAAGTTCTTACACTTGAAATTTCAGTAAATCTATAAGGAGATGAGTTGAAAATACAATTGAAATATCTATTTTTCTTTATTTCCCTTTGAAAATTCACAAAGCATTTTTCGTTATTTCAACTATTATTTTATTATTTTCCTTAGGAATCACATTTTAGACCTCAAATTCCCCGTAATGTTACTTTGGATAAAGGATGGTTAGTTTGAGTATTCAAAACAATGGTTGAGGTAAAACAAGTCTTGCACAATGGATGGAAGTGTGGTTCTCAAAATTTATTTTTTAAGAAATGGCATTCGGACTTCGATGCAATAATTGCATGGGTTTATATTCTCTTAATATGGTTTTGTGTTCTAGGTAGTCCTCTTGTTTTATGGTTGGTGAAGGAATTTGAAGTAGGAATTTTCTTGACTTGTTCTATGAAGAAAAATACACCTTTCATGATACAAGATATTATGGAATGGCAAGAAAATTAGTGGGATTAAAGACAATGAGGGGATTACTAGAGGAAATGGTTATTGAGTATGGGATAGACTCGTACCAATTGACTCTAAAATATAAAGACACTCCCTTTAAGTGTGGGAATTTCCATAGTTATGGGAATTTTGTAATGCACTGATCACACCCTTATCAAAAGATATGGATGCAGAAAACTTAGTGAAATACATAAGCAATACTAGAGGAAACCCATATCACTGAAATAATACCTAAGGTAACTGGGAATAAAAGGGTCAAAGAAAAGCATATAGTTATCCTAATGGATCAAAGGAGAAACCATCAACATCAGATGTTCACAAGGATTATAGTTTCGATGCAATTAGTGGCAACAAAGTGAGTAATTTATCTTTGAGTAAGTCAACTTAGATTGCTTCCCATTGAAAAACAAAATACTCTAAAAAAATTGTTTTTATATCTTAGAGGCTAAAGGTAAAACTTAAATGGTTGGATCCTATTATTGATTTTTTACCTATCATTTTCACATCATTTTTACACCTAAATATCAATATGCGTAAATTAGAGAGACCATGCCATGATTTTTAATAGGATCTCCTTTATTAAACATGGTTTCATTCTATTTCATTCAAATGAGAAAGCATAATTTGAATAACCTAGGCAAATTCATCTCTTAATTCTCTCCATTATATGGAGGGGAAGAGGAGATGGTCATAGAATTCACTAACATGGTTCTAAGAAAAGTTACCTTAAGAAAAATAACATAACATATTATCGAGGTTTTCATAGCTGCCACATAAAGGAAATTAGGTTGAGGAATGATTAAGCGATGAACACTCTAACAAAATACAAACCCCCAAGAATGAGGGACCATAAAAGAAAAATTAATACATTTTGAGACCCAACCAATGCTTTTGAGATGATGAATAAATAAAATAGCTAGGTCATTTATTTAATTGAACTTGTTGTGCTCATGCGACTAACAACCCAAGATAGTTATCATCAAGCTATTTGTATCCATTAGTATACTTGTATCTTTTAAGGACTTGGTTTTATTCAATATTTAGTGCTCCTACAAAGCTTCAAGATATTGATCAGAAAGTTAGATATGATTTCTTTAAGTTAATCAAACACTAGCTTTCTTGAGTTGGCCAACCAAAATTTGTTTTTTAGTTTTAACCAAGGAACCCAAACTTGAGTTTAGGCATCGAATGCATCCTTGATAGTGTTGAAACCTCATATAAAAGATATCAACCTTAATAATTAAGCATTTAAAATCAAGGAATTACCTTCATGCCATGGAATGGGAGACATATGTAGGAAATGCTATTAAAAAACAAACAAGATTTAAGACCATGGTCATTCTATTTTATATGGAGTTTAATCACCTCATAAGACTTCTATGAAGTTTGAGAAATAAAATTTCCTCTAACCTTAACACAAGTGAGGGAAGCAATAAGAGTTTTTTTTGAGGTCATGTCCAAGATTTATTGCCTAAAGGATCTCTCAAGTGGATACAAATCCTCAAAAGCATCTTTCAAGATAATTTTAGTTTATTGACCAAATAAGCCATTTGGAACAAAACAACTAATATTAGGTATTGTCGTGGTAATCTTCATGCCTCCCTACTATATGTCAATACAATGAAGTTCTTGTCAATTTCATTGATATGTTTTCCATAATTATATTATTGTGATGAATCTACATAGTTTTTTCTCAAGCCATCCATGGAAACTACCAAAAGGAAAGTAGAAAGAGAAATAATACGTTAGAGAAATTTTATGGAAACCACCAAAAGAAAACTACAAAAAGAAATAATATACAATAGAAAAATTTTGAGGCCAAAAATAGGCCTCTGCAACTTTTTTTGAGTAAAAAAGTAAAAATATTAAAAACTAAAAAAAAAATAGAAAAACTATTTTTTCAACTTGTACTTTCACTTATCTCCATACGGTTTTACTCAAATTTCAATTGGGAGAACTCCCTAAATTCATAATTTAATTCCTCATCCAAGGAGTATCCATGTTGCTACTTTCAATGGACCCTGCTACACGAAAAATGAGAAGGACATGAAAAACGTGATCGCAATTACGTTTTTTCATGTATTTATCATTTTTCGTGTAGCAGGGTCCATTGAAAGTATGCAACATGGGTACTACTTGGATGGGGAATTAAATTTTTCATCTAACAAGTTTCCCCAATCAAGATTTGAGTATAATTGTAAGGAGATAAGTTGAAAATATGAGTTAAATAAGTAGTTTTTTTTCTTTTTTCCCTCTAAAATTTGATGATGTAATATATTTTTATTTTATTATTTCTGCTATTATTTTATAATATTCCTTAGGAGACCCATTTTAGACCTCTAAATTTCTCTAATGCATGGGTGGTTGAACCATGATTAATAAGCCACATAGGGAAGTCTTTAAGGTCACTTAAAACAATCGATCTAGATCACTAAATTTGGAGCCTAGTGCATTGTAGAATATATAGGGGCAATTTATAGAGATTTAAATGGGGCTATGGTCCTTAAGCATAGTTAATAATGAATAATCCATATGCAAAATGTTAATTCACAAGTGGTGCATATCCTTTCCCTAGAACAAGAACACCTTTGATAAAGCCTTGGCTTACTCAATTAAGGATGAGATAGTCCAATGTCTTTATTGCATAACCATTGAATATATATGGTGAATGGAAACCAGTATCGAATGGAATAGAATGACCCCTCATCATATAATTTACACATGTTGATGGAAAATAAATTCAATGTCTCTAAGTGTGTCCCATTGTACTATGAAGAAGAATATACAAAATCCTAACGCATTAAACATGACCAAAATGAAATGTCACTCGACCATGTATAGCCTTTGTAAGAGTGTGTTGAGGTCAAGGCATGTAACCCACTATGAGCCTTCCCATTCAATAATGATATTATCTAGAATGAACCATCCATTGATGAATCCCATCCCTTCTACAAATGATCTTAGGAAAAATGTGCTTGATGCTCATAACTAGTGCCTCACCTAGAGTTTGGTAATACGCATTCAATTGAGTAATCATCCTTTTATTAGTAATGAGTTTAGGTTCCCATTGCATTTAAATTACCATAATTATTCATTTATTTATATAGGTTCTTAATGATTATTTTATATATATTCTCTATATCCCTAGTGTAGTACCATCCCAACAAAATTTCAAGTGGCCTTATAAAATTTATATTGAATAAGTTCCAATATCAATGACTTATAATCAACTATCTCCATTGAAGTACATATAAGTTCATGCAAAGATACTTCTTATAAACTATTCCCTACACCTTAGCCAATCAATGAGTAGCAATTGCAAGACAAGTTTACATGGCCAACATGTTTCTATGTGATTCCCTAGGACTAAAACATCAACCTATAATGGATAAAAAACTCCTCCTTAATATCCTCTTCCTTAGCGAGTCAATGATTGGTAATTTTTGCAACATAGAGTTTTTACAAAGTGCCCTTGGTTGCAAAGGCCTTGAAAATCTCCTTTTTTCATGTATCCCATGTTTTCTCTATGGAGCTGGGTTTCATTCTTCATAGAATTAAAATTTGAGCAACTATAAAAGCTTGGTAGTGTTAGCTTGCATTTCCTCTTCAAAAGCAATGAATTACAATGGTTGGTTAGAATTTTATAGTTCTTACTTCACGTCATTATGGTGTTCCCACTGAATTGATGTGATTTAATAAACATATCCCCTTAAAAAGAAGGTAACGCATCCAGTGCAATCACAACACCAAGTATTATTTTTCATCTTGGGTCTAAGTAAGTGATTTCAAACCATTTTGATGTATAGATGAGAGAACTCTAATTTTTTAAAATGAGGCATGTTTGAGAGAAAATTAGTCTTATGCATTCTTTTTTGGAGAGGAACAAGTAAGTCAGTGAATGGTAATATAGAATGACCTCTCATAGTCTCCCAATACTTTTAAACTTTCCTTGTTGTATTGAAGTTTAAAATCCTAGAAAACGTGGCTCAATTAAATCTCTTTAAATTTCTTTTGTTTCTATTCCAATAATTAGATTGTATAAATTGCAAATGAAAGGATGTTAGTTTATTACATTAACCCCACCACTTAAAGATACTTAGGATTTATATATTTAATGTACATGGCCATGTTCTTTGAATAAGACCCACTAGGCATTTGGTGTGTGGATACTCAATATAAAATTATCATTTTTATTAAATAAGGCCTACTTAGTAGTTGATACTCATTTATCATGAGACCACGAGTAGAGTAGGAAAAAATATTTATAGAATTAGGAAGTTATGTAATATTTGTCAATTAGTATAATTGTATTCAATTTGTGTGTATTTGAATGTTCCCTCCACAAAGAGGCTTTTGAACATTGTTATGTTTCTAAATTAGCAAAATAAGGTCTCATGCTTCATAGTATATTTCTCTTTTTATTCCTATTTTAAATCCCACAATTTATATTTCCTCTGATATTGCTCTTAATTCATTATTTTTGCTAGAGTACACTACAAGTGGTATTAGATGTCTTTCCTATGTAGACATAGCTAAATTTTTGACAATTTTTTCTTTCAGGTAAAAACATGTTCTAACATCTTTAAACACAAAAATTTGGTATTCAATCAATAAAAATATGGTTAGGAAACATATGCATAGAACATACAAGTCAGGTCCCCTTGTTAGATGCTCTTCCACATCTCTATTGGTACCTAGTGAGTAGTACCACTTTAGACATACTCTGCTCGCATATTCAATCTTCTATGTACCCTCGAGTATATCAAAAGTCCCCTAGGCATACCTAAAACCAATCCCACAAAAAAATACCAATGGTTTTTTCACTATGGTACACCAAGCACAATGCTTGAGGAGATCACTCTCACACCCCTAGGAATCAAGAAGTATGGTTAAGGGTGCAACAAAGCCTCCTTAATTAGATTTTTGAAAGATAAATAAAGTATTATTATTGAAAATAATAATAGGTGAAAGAGTTATAACATATAACACTCATTTTATCTTACTTCCCTATCAACCCCTCACCTCTATATCATAGGCCATGAAATTCTTACATGTTTTCAAATATTAGTACTTCGATAATTTCAGTAATACAATAATTTTTCATGTAATACAACAACCTCAAAACATTTTAAAAAAATGTTTATATCCTGTCAAGACCATTGTCAAGGACCTATCCCAAATGAATACTTGAAAAAGATTTAACTTCTTGTTGTATCTCTTATGTAACCCTCAAAATGGACCTAGCATACCCATACCATTATGGGGTACCTATCCCAAAGGAATTTTTATGCAACAATGATTGCATTAGTGTATATCTTTAATGACACTCCCAGTGGACCCAAGTAGTCTCTTGACTACCATGAGTGTGGAGAACCGTACTCAACAACCTGGAAGACAAAGTCAACAAACTCCCCTACCTAGAAGACACTTATTCACCTCATTGACCTTGTTCAAAACCTCCATTCCCACCTCCACCCCAACCTCTTAATCATATTTCCTCTTTCAAAATCTCCATTCATAGTCAGTTGAACATTTGGAATGATTATATCAATCAAATGAATCATGGGCACCATTTAGTGGGCCGTGATCATCATAACGAACCATCCTATTATGATGCTCTTGACCCTATCATGCATTTATTGAATGAAATAAATACGAATAAGTTTGATGGCTCAAATCCAATGGGATGGGTGGTCTATGTGGAACAATATTTTTTCTCCAATGTATTAATGACGAAGAACTTGACGATGGCTCCTATACAATGGAATGGCTAGTCTAGATGGAACAATATTTTTTTTCTCCGTGTTATTAATGACAAATAACTAAAACTCCATGTGAGAGTCCTCTATCAATACAAGGATCTTTGGCAATGATGGAAATGAAATAGGAAGAAATATAATAGGTACATTAACTGGAGCTACTTTTTTAAGGCTTTTGATTTTAAATTTGAAACTAATATTCCTTTTTTGGAGGATGTTAACCAAGTTGAACCAAACTTGGATGGTGCAAGACATTATTGTCTCCTTTAATAGATTAGCATTTACAATACAAGTTATGAGTGATGAGTTCTTCAAAAAAAATAATTGTCAATGGTCTTAAGGAGGGAATTAAAGAACAAGTCTTGATGTGTGACCCTATTATATGGTTAGAGACCTCTCAACTAGAAAAAAAGGCCCAAGTAGCGGTCAATAACCAAAGAAAATGACCGAATTGTGTTCCATAGCCATGCCCTCCTTTTGCAAGTATTACCACTACACTTATCTAACCCTTGTAAATGCACAAGTTGACCCTAGTAAATCAATGAAACATCAATGTATCCACCTCCACTATGTGTATTTATTGTATATCTATTTATTCATTTGAATGTACTGGTGATTATATGTAATCTCAATAATTAATTTTTAAGACTCACAAAACACAACAACAAAAAAATCAAACATTATATTAGATACATAATCAAAGTTTCAAGAAACTTCCTTCATAGAGATATCAATGACTCTACCCTCCTATTATGTCAATACCATCTTAGCATAGCTTCAAGGAGCTATCTACCAGGCATCCTCTAATTGATCTTTTGGATTAGCATTTTCTCTACTTGTTAGAGTAGCAACAACCAACCTCTAATATGTGCCTCTTAAACTTGTTAATATGTAGATAAGAGATGTTAACCCCTTAACCAACTACCTTGGGTGAAAACCAAGGAATGGGGAGATGCAAGAAACAAGAATGGAAAACGTGTATCTAATATGCCTCATCATTGTAGTACTATAGGGAATACATGGTCAAATACACCTATGCCACCCTTTTCTTAGCATTGCATGTATCATTCTTGTAGGAATAAGGATTGGATCAACTATCCTACATAGAAACTTTTGTGACTACCTATTCATTGTTGTAATATAGTGTTTTCGTACCTCCTATGGTCAAAGCACACAATGTTTCCCATGTTTCCTTGCCTAAGAAATATGTACATGATGATAACCATGTAATTATTAATTGGATTATGATTCAGGTGGAACAAAGGGAGATTTCTAGCTAGAATGCCAAAGCATTCTAGACAAAACGAAGACTTAGTTTTGAAACTAAGTCTGCATGTAGGTCAAGGTGCAATGGAAGCACTTTGGAGCAGATGAGGAAACATGGGAGCTAAAGGATGCCATGAAGAAGACACACCCATTTTTTTATATGTCAATAGTTCTCACCATGAATACTAGAACACCAAGGACGATGTTCCTTTAAAGGGGCGGCGGGAGGGATTGTAACACCCGATTTTAACCCCCAAGTTTTGTAATATATAATTGAGACTGACAATGGTGGAATGCCCAACATACATAAATTAACAAACTTTATTTGATGTGATATGCATTTTTATTTAATATATTGCTAAAGCTAAATAATAGAGCAAACAACATGGATCCTAATTCCTAAGAGGGGGATTTGATGAGTTTTTTGTCTTACAACAAAGTTAACTACTTAACGGGGACTGTACAAGGTTCTCCATTTTTTAGAAGTTGCAAAAATTCATCCAATTTTGAAAAGTGTTGATGTAGTATCAACATTTTTTAAAGCATATTTTTGACACTTTACATGTTTTTATGTATTAAGTAAGTACTTTTTTTTTAATGACAAAAATTTTCATGTCAATTTTGAAAAAGTGTTGACGCAGCATCAACCCTTTTTTTTCGAGCTTATTTTTAGCACTTTAAATTTCTTATGTATTGAGTATGGATAAAAAAAGGTAAATGTTGGCGATTTTTATGTGGATTTTGAAAAGTGTTGATACATCATCAACTTTCTTTCTTTTTTTCAGGGGCATATTTTTGACACTTCCAATTTTCTTATGTCCCAAGTATGCACAATATTTTTGTAAATGTTGGTTATTTAACCATTTTTCAAATTGCCTTATTCCTCTTCTTGTTTTTGGTCCAAAGATGTTTGTTTTTTAAGAGTTTTTCAAGCTTGTGTTTTCTGTTTTTCTTTGCAATGTTTTTTTTATAATGAAATTTTCAATTTATTTGCAAAGTTAAAAAATTAATAATAAAATTAATATTTTGAAGTTAGGGTTTTTTACATATGTATATATCGTTAATTAATACTTCAATACACATAAAATAATTGTCAAAAGAAATAATAATTTTAAACAATTGACAAAAATACACATATTCCATATAAAAATAATTTAAAAAAATGTATTCTCGGATTTTTTTTCGATAAAATATAACATATTATATAGAGGATATTTATGAACAAAATGAATAAAAAATTTGAAAAAATAGCAACTTTAATGAAATTTTTATGAATTGTATATTGAAAGATGATAACATTTGAATATTTTTTTTTTTCAAAAAAATAATGATTCACATAAAATGTAACAAATAATATTGGAAAATAAACAAAAAAATAATTAAAAAAACAAACAAACATTTGAAACAAAATTAGAGAAACGAAAAAACAAAAAAATACAAAACCAAAAACAAAAATATTTAGCAAAAGAATGAAAAATAAAAAAAATTATAAGCATTTTAAAATCAAAATTTACTTTTAAAAAAATAAGAAAAAAAAATTATAAAAATTCTTAAAAATAAATAAATAAGACAAATTGTTTCAAAAATTAAAATATAAGTAGAAATTTAAAAAATAATTACAATTTTTGAAACAAATTTGAAAAAAAAAATATGAAAACTTTAAAAATAAATTTAAATTTAAAAATATATATTAAAAAATACATTGAAAAAATCAAATTAAATACATTCAAAATTAAATAAAATAAGCCCATAGGGCTTTGGATTGATGGTGAATGGATGCACTATTAAGGCACTCCTTGTGATCAGACACTTATTCAAATCTCCCGTGGGTACTTAAAAATAATAATAATAAATTATTAAAAATAATTTTGAAGAAGAACATTTAATATATGTGTGTGTGTGTGTTTCAACATGGATCCTCGCTCCATCGTCGAAGGGCTACGAGCAAAGGCCACCCCCTTACCTGTGACCCCTCAACGGCAGGGCAGCGAGCCGTTGATTCTCAGAATCAATGGGTGCCCAATCTGAGAATTACTCACTAGCCCTTCCGAAAATTATCCCGTTGTCTAGCAACTGAATCGACCCTCTGTCTGGCCAAATCAAATTGTGCCTCTAAAGATTCTGCGCAAGCCCCATTAAGGAAACTCGACCCTCCTATACATGACTCTCTGAAACTAGAAAAATTCCTCCAAACTCACTGTCTCTTCCCCTCTCTATCTATGTGTCCCCTCTCTAGCTCAAACTATTCTAACAGAATGCTCCTCTCTGGAAAATTGAACTGCCAAGGAAACTCACTCTCCAAGTGTGTTCTCCATCAACCACATCGACCTCTTCTTATAATCTTCAATTGAGACTTTAATGGCCAAGATTAAAAATTAGTCGATGGCTGAAATCATCTCAAAGTCGATCCATGTGAGTTTCTAAAAAAAATTCGCATTTATCAATTAATTCCTATTAATTAACCAGTTTCCTAAGTTAGACTAAATAAAAATTTAAATTATGGTCATCTAATTTAATTGAGCTATCTCTAGGTGGAATTTCCATAAACAATTTCTGGGTTTTAGATATCTCCTTTGTTTTGGACTCTCCACAAAGTTTGAGACTAGAACACCATCTAATGCTACAAAAACGAACAATTTTTTCCTCAATTTTTCTTTTATTAGTGAAATGCCCTATGTAAGAGACCCACAATCAAGGAAACAATAGAATATCATTGTCAAACAATTAATATAAAGGAGGCCCAATGTATAAAGGACTGGAGTGAATTTAAATGTGGTGTTGAGGAAGCTAAAGATATATCGTCTAGCAATTAGTTAAAATTGAAAATATGGTTACATAAATTAACTCGAATGTTGCAAAAGAAAGCATCAACAATGAATATGATCAAGAAAAATTAAAATCTAAATAAAAAAGATTCAAGAACATATATGTGATTTGAAGAACAAATATCTCCTTATCATTCACTAGTAGCTCAACTCATGCATGTGGAAAAGAAGTTGAGGATGGGAAACCTCAAGGGATATGTGTTATCATTGCAAATCCCAATCCACAAAGTTCTACGCCTTTATAGGTTCACTTCTTACATGAACACCCCATGTTAATAAACAACAACAATACCCATATATTAGTCCAAGAGCACGCCATGTGAATAAACAAGAACAAGAACAACCACAAGAATGTCATTTATACATAAGAAATTATAGGGAAACAATAATTCTCATATATTAGTCCAATGGAAAATAAGTAACAATACCTGGAGAGAATGGTTGGATGTAAATGGGCTCCAACACTCCCCTTGGGATGCGTCCTTTTTCTTCTTGAAAGCCCTATCTCATAATAGCAAATGAGGAAGTCTTTGTTCTTTGAGGAAAGAACACAAACAATCATAAGGGCAATGAATGGTACATATGAGAGAATAAGATAGATGATCTTTAGTCTCATTCCTCTAGCATGACCTTGGCATTCTTCTCTTCTTCAAATGTTTCCATGTGGTTTTCATTTATAGGGAAATTATGAACCTCATGAATAACTAATTTCAATGTGAAAGCTCTTCATTCAAAATGGTTTCCCAATGCTTGAAAGGGACTTTGAGAGGCCAATGCACTCTTCCATAATGGGATGAGAGCTTGAATTTATCCTATACATCAATCTAGAGCCACCTGAGTCGCACCTACAACCTTAAATGCACAAAAGAGGTTGCATTTACTTGTATAGACAAAGTTGCACAAGTTTTCAAGATTATCATATCCAAGTCTCACGATTGTTAATAAAGGTAGTTGCATGAATGTACTAAAACCCACTTTCAAAGGTTTTTCCCCTATTTTTTGAAGTGATATGAAGTAGCCATCAAGTAGCATTATTATGATGTATTCTCGCCAACTAATGATGGCAATCCCTAAATATCTCTTATGAGTGAAATTAAGGTGATAACAAAGGGATTTTAAGCTAGCAAAATCTATGCATAGTGTGATTCTACTAAAGAGAGGTTGGCCTCCTCTCCTTGCATTTGAGGAGAATGCCTCTATAAGATGAGCTCATCCGCCTTTAAAGAATTTGGTAGTGTACAAGTTTTCCATGTTAGGAGATGGTTCAATGAAGGTGTAAAGAATATGGTGAAAGAATTTTCCAAGTTAGAATAAGAGGTTTTCAAGTTGTATGAAGGCAAAATGTGGACATAAACTTCCCCAAAATTCCTCCCATTAGATATCACCATGCATGTGTTGGTCCCTTTTGCAAGTAAGGGCACTAGACATAAGAAATATCCAACATATTTGAGCATTCATGAAAGTCAAAGGTTGCAGTTTGACTACAACATGGAAGAGAATGGTCTCAACCTCCAAGAAGTACAAACTTACCCCCTGGGGTATGTAAGGGGTAATTCCATCTTCCTTGAAGAGGAGGTGGCATCTAAATTGCCACCTCCTTCATTTATTTAATATGACTAGCATTATATTCAAGGATGTTTTGGTAGTGTACAAGTTTTCCATGTTAGGATATGGTTCAATGAAAATGTAAAGAATATGGTGAATGAATTTGCCAAGTTATAATAAGAGGTTTTCAAGTTGTATGAAGGCACGAGGTGGGCATAAGCTTCCCCAAATTCCTCCCATTAGATATCCCCATGCATGTGTTGGTACATTTTGCAGGTAAGGGCACTACACATAAGAAATATCCAACATATTTAAGCATTCATGAAAGTCAAAGGTTGCAGTTTGACTACAACATGGAAGGGAACTGTCTCAACCTCTAAGAAGTACAAACTTACCCCCTGGGGTATCTAAGGGGTAGTTCCATCTTCCTTGAAGAAGAGGTGGCAACTAGCTTGTCACCTCCTCCCTTTCTTTAATATGAATAGAATTATCTTCAAGGATGTTTTGGCTCAAGGAATGGCCAACTACTTTATTTGGCAATGTCTAAGAGGAATTAGGCTAAGTTATAGAGACAATTTGATATTATTGCTCATTTATATGCTCATCCCCCTCCCCCTCATGCTTGTTGCTATAAACAAGGATTTCTTTCTCCCCTATTTCCTCAATTTTTTGTTTCTTAATGGAATTCATTATGTAAGAGACTTGCAATCAAGGCAACATGAGAATGTTATTGTCAAACAATGAAGATCAAGGAAGTCTATGTTGAAAATTGGGTAGCTCAGAATGTATTTTCGAGTGGTGAAAACCCACCAAAAGTTAGTTGGTTGGGAAAAGTACCCAAGTGGTTGGGGTTTTGGACCCAAAGTTGTGGGTTTGAACTTAAGATAACTAATTTATTATTCTAATTAATTAATTATTAAAAGGTTGAGTGGGTAAAACCCTAAAGGACCAATGGTTCCCTAAATAACCTAAGGAAAAGGTATTTATAGAGGAAACCAATGGAAAGGTCTCACACAATAGCAATCTCATCCTTGTGAGATCAAACAAACCTAGAGAGAAGTCACAAATGTCAAGTGGAGGTTGAGTAAGGTGAGCAGATTTGTCTAGAAGAGGACGAGTTGTATCCTAGAAGGGCGAAGGTTCATTTGTGTTTGTTGGACTAAAGGAGGAGCTGCCAAGTGAAGTTCTAGCTGCGTATTGGAGGAAGAATAAAAGTTTGTTGAGTTATGTTTTGTGATTGTTCTACTCTAGAAGAGGGGGGTGATGAAGCCCTAAAAAGGGGCAGGAGGCCTCAAATCTATCAATGTAAAGTAGAAAGGGTTATTAGGCCTCGGTTAATGAGAAAAAGGAGGGTTGCAAGAAGACAAGAGAGGGCCAAAAGGCCTCAAGGCTGTGGATAGAAAAAAAAGGACTAGGTTGCAACCTGTCTAAGGTAGGCTGCAAGAAGAGGAGAGGGGGCTAAGAGGACTCATAGCCCTTTGGAGCAAGCCTGAGGTGCCTCAGGCCTGTGGAGAGACTAGCAAGGTAGTGATCTAGGTTCTTATTTTGTGTAGGAGGATTGTTGAGCAATTATTGAAAGTCTATTTGGTGAAGGAGGACCAAACAACGAGATTTAAGGCTGAGGATTGAGTGCTAAATGAGTAGCCCAAGACCACAAGTAGTTAATTAAGGAAGTTTTCTAGTAGGGAAACAAGTTGACTATGGCCTAAAGGAGCATGCCAACCTAATAAAAGAAGACAGTTTGGTCTAAGGGTAGCCCTAATAGCAACCTGTCTAAGGTAGACCGCAAGAAGAGGAGAGGCGTCTAAGACGACTCATAGCACTGTGGAGCAAGCTTGAGGTGCCTCAGCCCTGTGGAGAGGCTAGCAAGGTAGTGATCTAGGTTCTTGTTTTGTGTAGGAGGATTGTTGAGCAATTGTTGAAAGCCCATTTGGTGAAGGAGGGCCAAACAACAAGATTTAAGGTTGAGGATTAAGTGCTAAATGAGTAGCCCAAGACCACAAGTAGTTAATTAAGGAAGTTTTCTATCAGGGAAACAACTTGATTATGGCCTAAAGGAGCATGCCAACCTAATAAAAGAAGATAGTTTGGTCTAAGGGAAGCCCTAATAGCAAGAAATTTTAAGTTGATATTTATGAAGTGGATTGAAGGAGAAGCCCCACTTTGAACAGTTGTGATAGAGGTTAATGGAGCTAATATTTGTATGCTCTTGGAGGCAAAGGACATCTAGAAGTAGTGGAAAAGAGGATTGAAGAAGCTAACTTCAAAGGACTTCCATCAACAAGTCAAGATTTGTCTCTGTATTTTATTGGGTGGATTGAAGATCTAAAGGATCAAATCTCAAGCCCTAGATCAATCAAAGGATAAACTATATTTTACTGTATATTATGTATACTAGTTTGTATTAAGGTTTCTGAAAGACCATGATCCCTGGGACGAGAGCCCTATGATTCTGTTAGTAATGGACTAATAAAGATCGAGATTTGGGCCAATAAATCTTGTGTGCTTTGTTGATATGTTTGTTGATAATTTCTGACATGCAAAGTGCTTTTAGTTGAGTACCTTCAATGTGTTTATGATCTAGTCTAGACATACACCAGATCTGGGGTACAAGGGAAATTTCAACATGGTATCAAAGCTACTTTGAAGGGACAGTTGAATTAGAGTGTGCACATAATACAGCTTAAGAGGGAGTTGTGAAACTGATAGACATGGAGCAAAATGTTCAACAGAGAAGGTGTTTTGGCATGGACAATATAGCTCTGTGTGAATGGCAAGTTGATCATGAGATTGTATCTTTGTTGGGTTACAAAGTTGCACATCCGACAATGGAGCCATGTGCACATGAGGTATTTGACCCAGGAGGATGAGAACTCAAGCAGAGTTGAGTTGCAGTGGTCTAGGGAGGATTAGACCCAATGTTCAACTGCAACTCGACACTACCTTTGAAAGGACACAAGTTTAGTAGCAACACCTTTCGGGAGGGGAAGCAGAGTGATTCACTGGAGGTGTAGGTTCATAGGGAGTCTAGCTTCAAAACGAGACTGCAAAGGAACGTCAATCACCCAGTGGAAATATGAATCTTCAGGTTCTAGAGAAAGTGAAGTTTTCAACCCATGTAAGGACAATCACAAACCATGTGAGAACCCTCATGTTGGAGCAAGGAAAGGCATATCCCATACGAGGATATTTATGGAGCACGCAAGGAAAAGTCATGTTGCATGTGAGGACAGTGATGCACCATGCAAGATAAAGCTAGGCCTAGTACAAAAGAAGTCATGGCACATGTGAGGGAAGTCATGGCCATGCAAGGGAAAGTCATGACTCATGTGAGGACCAACATGGGTATGCAAGGAAAGTCATGGAGCTAGATATTTCAAGGTGTGATGGAATTACCTTCCTCACTAAGAGGGAGTGTTGAAAATTGGGTAGCTCAGAAGGTATTTCTGAGTGGTGAAAACCCAACAAAAGTTAGTTGCATGGGTAAAGTACCCAAAGTTGTGGGTTTGGAACTAAGCTAACTAATTATTATTCTAACTAATTAAAAGGTTGAGTAGGTGAAACCCTAAAGGACCAAGGGTTCCCTAAATAACCTAAGGCAAAAGTATTTATAGAGGATACCAATGGAAAGGTCTCACACAATAACAATCTCATCCTTGTGAGACCTAACAAACCTAGAGAGAATCCACATATGTCAAGTGGAGGCCGAGTAAGGTGAGCAGATCTATCAAGAAGAGGACGAGTTGCATCCTAGAAGGGTTTAGTTTCATTTGTGTTTGTTGGATGAAAGGAGTTGTCAAGTGAAGTTTTGTTGTGTATTGGATGAAGAATAGAAGGTTGTTGAGTTTTGTTTTGTGATTTTTCTACTCTAGAAGAGGGGTAGTCAAAGCCTTAGGAGGAAGGAGGCCTCGAATTTGTCACAGTAAGGCTGAAAGCATTGTTAGGCCTTTGTTTATGAGCGAGAGGGCCGCAGGGATATGAGAGATGGTCGAAATGCCTCATGATCGTGGACAAAAAGAAAGGACTAGGCTGCAACTTGCCTGAGGTTCGCCGCAAGAAGAGGAGAAGGGGGTGAGAAGCCTCAGAGGCATGTGGAGCAAGCCCAAGATGCCTCAGGCTTGTGGAGAGGCTACCAAGGTAGTGATTCAGGTTATTGTTCTGTGTAGGAGGATTGTTGAACAATTGTTGAAAAGTTTGTTTATTGAAGGAGGACCAAACAACTAGATTTAAGGTTGAGGATTGAGGGCTAAAGGAGCAGCCCAAGACCATGAGTAGTTAATTAAGGAAGTTTGCCAGTAGGGTAGCAAGCTTATTATGTCTTACAGGAGCAAGCCAACCTTGATGAAAGAAGATTGTTAGGGCTAAGGGAAGCCCTACCAACAAGAGAGTTTAAGTTGATATTTATGCAGTGAATTGAAGGAGAAGCCCTATTGTGAGAAATTGTGTGATAGAGGTTAATGAAGCTAATACATATATGATCTTGGAGGCAAAAGACAACCAGAAGTAGTGGGCAAGAGGATTGAAGGAGCTAACTGCAAAGGACTACCATCAACAAGTAAGTCAAGATTTGCCTATGTATTTTATTGGGCCGATTAAAGATCTAAAGGATCAGATGTCAAGCCCTTGATCAGTCAAAGGACAAACAGTGTATTTTACTGTATACTGTGTATATTAGTTTGTATCAGGGTTTTTGAAGGGTCGTGATACCTAGTACAAGAGCCCTATGATTATTTTATTAAAGGAGTAATAGAGATCGAGATTCGGCCCAATAAATCTTGTGTACTTCGTTGATTTGTTTGTTGATAATTTTCGTTGTGCAAAGTGCTTTTAATTGAGTACCTTTAGTGTGTTTATGATATAATCTAGACATAGACCAGATTTAAGGTACAAGGGAAGTTTCAACAATCTAGTGTGTAAAGGAGTTAAGTGAATTTGAACATGGCATTGAGCAAGTTAAAGAGATCGTCTCTAATCGAGTAAGGTTGAAAAGATGGTTGCACAAATCAACTCAAATGTTGCAAAAGAAAGCATCAACAATAAATATGATCACAACAAATTCAAGAGCTAAATAGTTGAGATATATGATCTGCAAGAACACATCGCTCCTTATCATTCAATAGTAGTTTAACTCTTGCATGTGGAAAAGAACTTAAGGATGGACAACCTCAAGGGAAATGTCTTATCATTGCAAACCCAAATCCAACAAAGCTCTGCACCTTTAGAGGGTCACTCTTTACACGAACACTGCATGTTAATAAAAAACAACAATAATAAGAGTTCAAAATGGAAAGACCTCTCAGGGAGGAAAGCAAGATTGACCATGCTATACATTCTAGTTGAGATGTCTTTGTCTTGTTGAGGATAGGTATGTTTTTATGAATGTAGAGATGTTCAAATATTCCAAACTACCCATAAGAATCTTTGAAATGCATGCTCGAGTTATGATATACAATATTCAACATATTTTAAAAGAGAGAGACAGTGAATTTGTTATCAAATCGACTATTTGAATGTTGTCACAAACATAATATATTGTATGATCTAATATGGACTTATGCTTTGCTATTAGAAAAAAATGCATTTACCATATCAAAACAACATGTTTACATTCTAATTCTTGTTAATAAGATTAACAAGATGATGATTTAGATGCAACGTAAGAAGATCATTACATAGAAACATGCCACAAAATGCTTTTCATAACAAATCCAGGTAAATTTGAAACTCCTAGCACCTGTCCTATCTAATAAAGATAGTTTATTCCCAAAGTAATTTAAATGTACCCATGCCCATTCTTGGGCATAATAGATGTAAGCACTCATAAATCCAATATTGTGCACTCCCTAAAGTATGAATATGTGGATGAATAATGACCCTATATTTATTAGGACTACAATGAAAAATTCATTGTTTCATTGTTAAAGCACCATTTAAAATGTGTGGGGTTCCAACATGAACCAATCCTAGATCTCATAGAATAAAGAATGTTGCTAAAAACCTAACCAGAAGAAATTGTTCATCAATAAGCAACAAGGTTTATTAACCATATTAAAGGGGTAGATCTGTAAGTGTACGAAAAGCTGCATAAAACATAGATGAAACACAAAGAACGACATGCCCATCAATAAGCTACAAGGTTTATTAACAATATTAAAGGGGTAGATCTGTAAGTGTACGAAACGCTGCATAAAACATAGATGAAACACAAAGAATGACATGCAAGAATGATAAGTCGACGGTTGTGATATGTTGGCCAATAGAGTGATGCAAATGGAAAGACTCGAAACTAAGGCCAACATTATATGGAGCATTTGAGGTTGTTAAATTTGGATCTACCACCATACGGGAGCATATACCTAAGATGAAAAAAGGATATTTCAAAACTGTAAGCCATCAATGTTTGCTAAAGAAGATATATGAGTTAGCATGCGAAACACACATGACTAGATCAAATATTGACAACCTTCGCTGGAAAAAAATCGAACAAACAAGATTGAAAATTATACCAACTCTACCAATAATGATGAATTCCTCAGAGAATATACTCTACCAATAATGATAAATTCCTCAGAGAATATACTAGTTGTTCATCATTATAAACAAGAAAAGCTCAATCCATCCTTGGGTCAACATCAAATAAGATAAGCCAGATTAACGCCTTGATTAAAATTTGAATAAACTAGTTGTTCATCATTATAAACAAGAAAAGCTCAATCCATCCTTGGGTCAACATCAAATAAGATAAGCCAGATTAACGCCTTGATTAAAATTTGAATAAACTTTGGCGATTAGATAAGTCAAACTTAAGTCAAACTTAATTGACTCGAATTTAACTTGGTACCTTGACCTTCTAATACAAAAAGGCATAGTAGCTGAAAAATGATAAGAGTACATTATCAAAATATGATATCTTCAATGACTAATCACTAACAACATTATCAATAAGATATACAACTTCTCTCAGTACCTTACCACCTTCCAACTTGACATCATCTTGATTAGATGACTCCTTGACTCCTTTCATGGTATTTGATAAGAAGGAAACTAAATCACCATAACAATTAAACTGAGAATTTTTTAAAAATTGTTGAAGATGTTATTATGTTGAACTGAAATTAGCTTATTACATATAAAGATCTTTATAATTTGAGAAACAAATTGATTCTGTAAATGCAACGTCTCACTCCAATGGAAATTATCCATAACTCTTTCAAGTCATCACTCTTTAGTGAAGTTGGAAATTTTCTACGAAATGATAGAGATATGTATCAATACCCTAGGATTGATACCATAGGATTTGAGTTGTTGATGCTCTATTCCGTAGGTATTGCTATGCAGACCTAAATGTTCAGCTGAGAAAGTATTAAATCTACCAAGAACCTACGCACATGCCTCAAATCGTGAATCAACTTGACTGAACAATGCCAGATCTCACTGTTTCATTGGGCAGTCATAGCAATCTCTTACTCTGGCTTTTATCTTGAGACCTAGTATTTTATATAGATTTACAGTGTTTATATAGGAACTTTGTTGCTCCTTGGCAATTAATAAATTGATATGTTTACGAAACCAAAATTGAAAAAACAATAAAAGTTGCATGATAAATTACAAATTTCAGAATTCTAATAAATTTTGATGTTTAAATTTTGTTTAAGTCTCTAAATAAAGCACCAACAAAAAGCTTATTTCACAAGGACCAACTAAAGCCTAGTAAAATTCTTGGCGTAGTGAATGAGAACCCCCTAGGAATAAGCAATGGTAAATAACAAATAGTATATCTGGTGTAAGCTGAAAATGAACATTGTTCGGTCTTTGCCATGTCTTTAAGATCAATCGAAATTGCAAATACCCTTTAGGCATGGATAGCTTTGTAGCTGACTAAAGGGAGTGGATTAAAAAATTTGACAAGAAAATTAAATATTTTTGAAGAATTGAAGAATATGACTGCTCCATGGATTTTATGGAGCATTGTTAAAGTGAAGACCATAAAGGTATGCCAGGTATAGTGTGGCCTCCATCTAAAATAAAAATATTGCCTGTAACATAAGAAGAAGCAGCATTGCTAGCAAGCAATAGCATTAGCATTGAAGAATCATGAGTGCTGCATGGATTTTATAGAGCATTGTTAAAGTGAAGACCATAAAGGAATGCCAGGTATAGTGTGGCCTCCGTCTAAAATAAAAATATTCCCTGTAACATAAGAAGAAGCAGAATTGCTAGCAAGCAATAGCAATAAACTTGTGAAGTCAGGATCTGTACTACCCCATCTCTGTGCAGGTACAATCTTTTCTGCAACCTTGTGAGACCAGTCTTTCTCAAATATGCCTTTTGTCATCTCAGATTTGAAAATACCTGCAGCTATGGCATTCACTCTGATACCATATCTCCCAAGCTCCAGAGCCATCATCTGCAATAACGACCTAATTATCACAACTTTACAATTCAGACAAAACAAAATAAATCAGGCTTCAGCACATTGTGACTTTTCAGATGACATCTAGCAAAGTTCTATGAAGTGATCAATAGCCATTGACTTCACCCTGGCTGACAGAAATTTGAGTCTCATAAGCATGCTACTTGGGCTAAAGACAACAATATCAATTTGAAAGAAAGCCACTTGGTTTATAGAAAAAAAAAAAACACATAAACCCAAATGATGCCATCCAACACAAACTTTGTCCCATCGTCATCCATCTACTGATATGTCCTACTCTCTAAACTCAGAATAGGTTGATCCCAATTCCATGTTGCTCGGGACTATTGCTGACTTGATACGAATGCCTGAACAAAACACTGATGTCCACGCAAAAAGCAGGATTTCTCATCCCAACATGAAGAACTGGGGAAAAACGTTAGATATTGAAATAATTGATGGACCACCTCCAGTCCATGCATAGCGGTGTTGAAATTTGATGGCCTATCATGCATGTCAATCATGATGGACATGACCATTAAAATGTTATAATACAAATTATGTGTATTCTATAAGTAAACAGACAATGAGTTCTATTGAGATACATACACCTCTATCACCTTCAAATTTTTTGTCCATTTGGCTCAGTTTAGTAGCAACAGGGTGTGGTTGTTGTGACAAACCCAGGTTCAAATCTTAGTGAGCATGCTGCTTCATTGATGTGGCTAATGATTATATTGAATATTGTTGATGTAGCCTTCGGCAAGACTATTTATTCTAATGGTGACACCAAGGTACCAGCAATACCCATTCTTTACTTTAGTGTATAGGGTCCAGATTCAATTACAGAGGTTCACGTCCCCGCGAAACTAGGTCCAGTATTGAAATGGCAAGTCTCCGACTGAATTCGCTGAATTTGGCAATCAAATCTCCAGTCCTCAAAATTCACCAAAATTCTAAACATTTTAAATAAAAATCAGCGAACAAGGTGACTTTGCATCTATGCATATCCATTTTACTTGACATCCATACTACGTCGTCAAAATATTTGTGACTGGAAGTGATCCATCGATTACTTCAATCTCTAATGTTTTTCCCTAGTTTTAACTGCAACTCTTTTTTTTGACATGCCCAAAAAAGTACATACCTTAGTGATCTGGTTGACCCCAACCTTGGAGGTAACATAGATCATTGCTCCTGGAAGGTTCCCACGGTTAGCACTGGCTGCAGATGAGATATTGATGATGGAGCCCTTCCTCCCAGCATCTCGCATGCGCTTCGCAACACACTTGGAAACGAGCCACACACCCCTCATATTTGTGTTTATCACATTGTTCCATTCTTCCTCGTCATATTGCAGAGGTGACTTTACAGTGCCTATCAAAAATTCTAACAGCATTCAGCCTGCCAAGTTTTACATGCAACAATTGGAAAAAAAAACCCGAAACCCTAGATTTCCAATCCAATGAAGTTAACCCAATTAGGCTACATATATTAATCGAATGCAATTCATTGCAAACCAATGAAATCAACCCAAATGAACTTGATACAAGTAACTGAATGCAATTTATTACCAAGGCACCAAATTGTGGGTTTTAATACCTCTGTATCCGGCATTATTAACGAGAACGTCTATAGCACCAAGGCCTTGCCAAGCTTTTTCTACAGCCATATCAATGTCCTTCTCGGAAGCGCTAACGTCAAGCTGGATCATCATGGACTTGGCTGGTTGAAAGGGGGAAAAGGAATTGAGTAGATCAATTTCATGGCATAAAGAACGAAGGAGGTCCAGCCTGCGAGCTGTGACCACAACGTGGCATCCATTTTTAGCTAATGCGAGGGCAAATTCTCGTCCCAGACCTGCAGAGGCTCCTGTGACTAACGCCACCTTTCCTACCAAATCTTCTCTATAATTCAACCCCTTCTTCTCTGTTTTCCCTTCCATTGAAGATGCTTCAACCTTCCTGAGGGCGACCATAAAACACAGAAACAACTTCACATACGATGAAATATATCTGTCCTGCTGTGGGATGCCGCGGGATGAAAATCAAATCCAAATTCCGCATACCTTCGAAAAAATCCCACATTACCAGTCGAGTTTCAATCAATTAGCTCCGATTCCCGTTCCGTGCCAGTGACAAATTGATTTATTAAAATTTTCACAAATTGAGAAAGGTTAATGGTGCAAGGACAAAGTTCTAGATATATGTCCCTGTAGTTAGTATAATGAATTGAACGATCCACTCACATGAAAATATCTCATTGGTTCATGTTATTCGGAAGTCAAAGTCTCATCAGTTCTCCCACCGGTTAGTGTTATTCGAAAGTCAGATCAGCCGTAGTATAAAGCTTCTCGGTTTTGGGTTTCTTTCGCATCTTTTTGTTAATTTTTTTAAATTAATTAGGGATATTTTTATTAAAAAAAAAAAAATTAACTGGGAATTATTTGGAATGACAAGTTTGAGTTTTGAAATCTACATAATTTTAGTTTCTTCTTACTAGCAATCTCTCTTTTCCTTCTAAATCTAATGCTAAGACTCCAAAAGCTTTGGATTTTGGTACCCTGGATCTTTCTCTCAAATCCTCCCTAAATCTCGCAGCCATTCCAACTTTCCATTCTCCTCATCCTCCATAGTCCTCCCTAGATGACTCTATCCCCTAGTTTTAGAATGTCACTATCCGGAAGAAAAAAAACCTAATAAAAAAGACTTAGCCTGTGATAATTCATCCCAGGGGGATTTATTCAAGGATATTTCTAATTCCATGGACATATCGAGGGCCCTTAGAGCATCAATGCCCTCTTTCGAGGATTGTCCATGATTATCATGTCTTTGAATATTAGAGGAGTTGGGGTTGGGGTCCTCCTAAGGTTCGTGTCCTCCATAGACTTGTGTCTATTCATCAGCCATCAGTTATTTTCTTTCAAGAAACTATGGTTTTTGCAGACAAAGCCAGAGAAGTCCTTCTGAGAATATGTCCAGACTAGTGTATTTGTGCAGTTGACGTTGCAGGGAGTTTTGGGGGCCTCTTTGTGATGTGGAACCCTAGGGATGCCTCTCTAAGACCTTTTCTTCTTTGGTTGGGATTATCTTCGAAGGTTCTCTTTGGGGATTCAATGGAAGGGTTACCCTTGACCCTAGGGATGCCTCTCTAAGACCTTTTCTTCTTTGGTTGGGATTATCTTCGAAGGTTCTCTTTGGGGATTCAATGGAAGGGTTACCCTTGTAAATTGCTATGGACCGTATCAAGACAGAGAAAAAATTTGGAATTTACTCTTTCATAGTGGTCTTCTCTGTGATCATAACCTCATTTTAGCAGGAGACTTAAATTTCATGACTTCTATTAATGAAGTTTGGGGTGCTTCTGCTCAACCTAATCATTTTGCTTAGGTGATTTCTCAGTTACTTTCTATCTCAAATCTTGTTGAAATTCGTCCTAGCCCATTGGGTGCAACCTGGAGAAATGGGAGATCTAGAGCCGATGGGGTTGCTAAGCACTTGGATGGATTTCTTCTTATTAAATCCTTGGTTACCAGGGTGATTATATTCCACTCTTGGATCTATCATGATACCATTGTTTATCATTCCCATTTGCCTTTAGCTTGATTTTTATGATCCTAGACAAAATATTCCTTTCAAATTCAACCACTCTTGACTAAAGGAGAAGTCCTTCTTCGCATTATTCAATGATTTTTGGCAAAGATGTCAGGTTTGTATGTACCTATCTTCCATGGAAACATGGTACTTCAAGATGTTTTTCTTAAAACACCATGTCAAATGGTGGGCAAGAAAACACATTCATGATCAACGGAATGAACTGGAACGTTTTGAGACCCTCATTAATTCCTATCATTCCTCTTTTATATCTTCAAGTTTCTCGAATGATATTAAAAGAAACCTTTGTTCCCTGGCTGCGAAGAACGTCTATATTCTTAAAGCCATGGAGGGACGATGGTGCTTAAAGAGTAGGGCCATCTGGATTAAGGAGGTCGATGGAAATACTAAATATTTTCATAAATTTACATCCCATCAAAGAAATAAAAATGTTATTTGGGATTTACAAGATTGTGATTTAAATTGGTTTAGCTTCGAGTGGGATCTGGAAAAGGTTGCCAAAGCACACTTCTCTAGGCTTTTCAGGGATCTGGGAGATGTTTTGATTCAGGAGCAACTGGAGGTTTTAAAACATTTCCCTAGATTTTTCTTTGTGGAGGATTCTGCCAAGATTGGAGAACCACTCTCTCTGGAAGAAATCAAAGAGGTACTCAAATCTTTTACCAAAGATAAAAATCTAGGCCCCAACAGATTGACTGTTGAGTTTTATATGGCATTTTTTGATCTGATTAGACAGAATATTGTGAATGTTGTTGAGGAGGCGCAGATCTCAGGTAATGTTTCAAGGGCGATCAATGCTATTTTTTTAGCACTCATCCCTGAATGCTCCAAGCCTAGTGCTTTTGATGATTATCAGTCGATCCCATTATGCAACCTTATTTATAAGTTTATTTTTAAGGTTGTCTCAATTAGGATCAAGAATGTTCTCTCCTCCACCATTTCTCTTGAACAATTTGGGTTCCTTCCAGGAAGACTTATACATGATGCCATACGAGTGGCTCAGGAGGCTATCCAATCCATCAAGACCAAAATTCACAATGCACTCATCCTTAAGATGGACTTGGTAAAAGCCTATGAAGGGGTGAATGTAACACCCTCATCCCACATCTACCCAAGTAACCATCCAACTGGGGTAAATATGCAACAAGAGGCCACTATAATGGGATTCAACCTCCTAGGTGACCTTAAGGAAGTGGAATTGACGAAAACCCACAACACAGACGTTCTATACTTACTACAGGACTCCCAGAAGCCTTCCCAGTCATCCCCATGAACGGTCCTTGGGTCCCACTGAATTTTTAAACCATTAAACCCCTGGACGATCCCTTGATATGGACAAGGGTGCATCTGGGAAGCTCCAATCTCTCCCACAGCAAGGCACGGGTGTGTCTAGAAAATTTTCTCCTTAGTCTTGTGCCAACAACTCCGAGATTTGTGCCACTTTTTTAGGCCCAAGTCACTGCCTTGAACTCAATGACAACTTCAGAAATGAATTTACACAACATAACAATGATACTTTTGCAAAAACATTGACAAGGACTATATTGGACCCCTATTAGCCATGACAGACATTTTGTCAAACATGTTACGAATATGTAATCTACATGTTTAAACAACATATCTGAGCATAGGGATATCATACTTATCTAAGAATCTCTAAGAAGCATTGTTCCCTTATATCATTAGTTGCATTATCATCTATTAGGTCATAGATACATTGTTTATTCATTTACAAATCAAAACATGAGGAGAGACATACATCATCATTGTCATAATACATGTTTATAACCAGCATAATAACAACAAAAATATCAAGGATACATCAACCATAGAATCCACATATAAACCAGTACATTTACACATAAGATACCAAGGAAAGAACCTCTTATTAATGAATGTAAAAGCCAACCCGATATGGGACTACCACGTTCCACCCAACCATAGATTGGCTGAGCCAAATCTCTCTTCAACCAATCACCCTCGTGCCATATTCCAAGCATGAATGTGGGACTCAAACCAAAAGAACCAACCAGGGCATCCTAAGGCTAAACCACCTCACCCTCATCAATAGAAACCAGGCTTTACCGCAATCCACATCGGATCACTAGGCCAAAACAATAAACATGTAATAACAAGCTTTACCATGATCTCCACCAAATCACTAGGCCAAAACAAGCATGGATGCCACCAGATTTCTCCACCTATACCATGAGGAATTTTCCTATCTCCTAGTCTCTAGGCTTTACCGCAATCCACAATCTGATCCAGGGATCACTAGGCCATAATCAAGACACCAGTATCTGGGCTTTACCGCAATCCACACCGAATCACTAGGTCCTAACCATGATTCCACTCTTTAGGATTACTGTATATCCCATCCCAGGATTATTGGGCCTGATGGAGAACACCCACCTCTAGGCTTTACCGTATATCCCGTCATTCACCGATCAAGGATTCCTAGGCCCACCGAGGCAACACAAAATTTGACTTTACCGCAACTCACAGTCTGGTTCAGGGGTTACTAGGCCATGTGTTCTTTTATTCAAAGATCCACCTCACTTAGCTTCGAATCCATCCGGCAATCCAGCTCAACCAAAACATGAGAACCCCATCACACCATGGTTATCCGAAAATGGCAAAGCTAGGCTGAAAAACACTGTCACACCTGGAAAAAACCATGTCAATGACATAAAGGTAACCAAGAACACACATGCAACATCATGCATGCCAAATATAGCAATGAAACCACACATGCAAACCAATACCTACAAAGAATCTTATTCTAATTGCTTGACCCTAGTCTTCTTTGTTTGCTCCTTTCTTCCTCTTGCCTTCTTTGCCTTTCTTGATATGATGCCAAAGTTCTCCAAGAAAACTCTAAGTGTCCAGGAGTGGGAGAGAGAGAGAGAGAGAAGAATGAGAGAGCTCCAAAACTAAACTGACAAAAGGGTACCACAGAACCCTTTTAATTAATGAGGCCTCTATTTTCTTCATTTTCCATTATTTTCCTTCATTTTCCTCCTCACATGAAACTTGTGACCTTTCACCTTCCTTTTCTCCTAATTTCCATTATTTTCATAAATAAATGCGCCAAAATGTCACTTTGCCTTGCCTTAGCCATTGCCTTTGTTGATTTCCTTAGCCATAATAAACCAAATGAACACCCACACTAGGATGTTTTGTCCAACATTCAACTTGGAATAAGTGTCCCATTATCCATAGTTATTATTTTTTCCCTTATTAACTTTTATTACATGGAATTTTCACCAGGGTTGTTACATAACCCTCCCCCTTGGGGGACACTGTCCTCGGTGTTTAACCACACCTATACCTCAACAAAACCGTTGAAAAACAAACATACTTCCCATGGAGCTTTATAACATAGCTCGATGCAGTATTTACAATGATCACCCTGCTAAAAAGTAAACCAACATGACAACTATAATGATGTGACACCCATATCTCTTATTGGAGATTTATAACATAGCTCATGGTGATATTTACATCCATATACATATGTAAATATATCAAAACATATAGAAAAAATCATACCAAAAATTCTTTGCCTCAACCGACAAACAATGAAGGATACATAGCGCGCATCTGATCATCCATCTCCCATGTAGCTTCATCAGGCCCAAAGTGCTTCCGCTGCACTTTAACCTGCTCGATTGCTTAGTTCCGGAGCCTGAGCACCTTTTTCTGCAATATACACTGAGGTTCTAGCTGGAATTATCCATCTGGCTCCACCTACAATACAGACCACTCAATCACATGATCAACATTTTTAACATACTTCTTAAGCAATGACACATGGAAAAACATCATGGACTTTTACTGTCGAAGGCAGCGCAAGTCAATAGGCTATTGGCTCAATCCTCTCAAGAATCTTGAAAGGTCCACAACACTGAGGTGCCAACTTGGCACATGATATAATACACAAGGAGCTCTTTTTTGGTTTGATGTGAAAGTACACCTGTTCTCCAACCTAGAACTCCTTGAACAACTTATTCTGATATGCATAACTCTTCTACCTATCTTGTGTTGCTTTCAAATTCTTCTTAATTACCTGCATTTCTTGTTTCATGTATGCCAACATGTCTAGTCCAATCAACACCCTGTTGATCCGAATTTAAACAAGAATGAAACAAATTACAAATATAACCATAAATACAGAGATGCTGCAGAAATAACACTACATTTCCTTAATATCAAATACTGAAATATGCTTGCAAACATAATGGAAATAAGACTAGCTCAGGCGATGGTAGCTTATCTCTGAGAAGAGATGTGGCGGCTACATGCCTCTGAACTGCGTTACAATGAAGCTTGAAGGCCTATTTATTATCGAGAAACAATGGAAAACCCTAAACATCGAAAAGCCTAACCTTAAGAGATGAAATTTCAAACTATGGGCCCCGTTGGGTTAAGTTGGTACATCAATTTCCTGGGGTCATAAATTTGTCATATGATCTTCATTTGAGATACACGGTACCTCGTTAGAAAGATATATCCGAGGACTACAACTGCTAATAGCAAATATTGAATTGAAAATTGGTATTTGCCACCAATGGTTTTCCCAAAAAACGTCATTTATGGCCTCAAAACAGCTCTAGAAGTTCAGGACCTGAAAAACAGCCAAAATAGTAAATTGTGCTACAATTAAGGAAACTGAAAAACTAAAAAAAAAAACAATGGTGGGGGTCCAAGTGGAATAGGAAAGTGGCCACCAATATCCACCTGGATCATTCCTCCCCCCTTAGGAAGCAATGGTCCCCATTGCGTTGAGTTCCTCCATGAGATGAGGAAACTTCTGTTGAACTTGGTCCTTGGTGAGCCACTTTCGCTAGTGAAGGAATTGGATTGATTTGACAACTCGATACAGTTGGATCCTTTGTTATTGGGTGTTAATGATTTGTGTGTCCATGATCTGATCAGTTGTGGTTTGTTCCATGCAGTTTGGGTTTAACTCTATTGATGTGAGTTGTTCTGAAGTGTCGGATGCGTCCAACAATGGTGGAAAGTAGGGCTGAAGGTGGTCCACATTGAACAATGGATGTAGACCAAGGAATGGTGGAATACTGAGCTCGAAGGCATTGTCCCCTACTGCCTTGTTGATGGTGTATGGCCCATATCAGAGCGGGCAAAGTTCCTAGTGGGGCCCAATGAGGCACTCATTCTACAAATGTAGCCAAACTTTTTCATCCACCTGGAACTTATGTGGCACCTGATGTTGATCATGTCGTTGCTTGTATTAGAACTGGCTTTGTCCAAGATGTCATGGACCTGTTGACGGATGTGGTGAATGTGCTCAATGAAGTTATTTGCCTTGTTGGCTTCGGACTAGACATGAGCTAAATATTCTTGAGTGGCTGCAAATGGTATGGCCACATCAATGGGACATAGTGGCTAGAATCCCAAGCCCACCTGAAAAGGGTTGTGGCCAGTCGAGCTATGGATAGCCCGATTATAGCTGTGTTGGACATAGGGGAGGCTCTCATCCTATGTGCGTGGATGCTTTGGGTTGTACATGCGCAGAATGTGTACAATCATCATGTTGATGACCTCTGTCTGGCCATCAGTTTGGGGATGGAAAGTTGTGGACTTAGTGAGCTTAGTGTCCAACATTGACTAGAGACTGGACCAAAATGTACTGAGGAACTTGTTGTCCCGATTTGAGATGCTAGACTGTGGGATCCCAAAGTGTGCCCACACATGTTGAAAGAAGAGTTTATCAGTGGCTTATGGTGTGATATTCTTGTTGCAGGCCGCCATAATGGCCATCTTCGAGAATCTGTTGACAGCGACAAAAGCACAATCGTTGCCATGCTTAGTAGAAGGAAGGCCCGACATGTAATCCATGGAGATGGATTCCCAAGGTCGACTAGGGGTAGGCAGCAGAGTATAGAGGCCTTGCTTCTTGATGGTTGGTTTGGAAATGGTGCAGGAAGTGCACGATCAAATGTACTTCCCGACATCCTATCGAAGATTCAGCTAATAGAAATACTTCTGCAGTACTGCCACTATTTTCTCGACCCCGAAATGCCTAACGACTAGACAGTAGTGCGCTTCCCAAATAATCTTGGCACGCTCGCTTGAAGGAACACAAAGGTGTCCTAGGTGGCATAACAGTACATCCTAGAGGTGAAAATCTAGCACTTGTTGACCCTCCAAGAGCGTCTGGTATGTGTGGCCAATCAGAAGTCTCGTGCCCACAAGAGTTGAGCACGATGATTAACGCCATGATCGAGGGTCGGCTGAGGTAGTCTGCAACATTATTGGTGCTGCCCTTCTTGTACTTGATATTAAAATGGAATTGTTGCAGGTATGTGGACCACTTTTGATGGCGATCATTCTGCAACTTACCTTGCGTCTATATGAACTGTAGGGGTCAGTGGTCTGTGTGGATGACTATTTCCTTCCCCAAAATGTAATGCTTCCATTGTTAGTAGGCTTGCACAATGGAATACATCTCTCTGTCATAAGTGGGATACTTTTGGACTATGTTTGAAAGTGTCTCACTATGATATGCCACTGGATGCCCTTATTGAGTAAGGACTGCCTCAATAGCATAGGCATAGGCATCTGTCTCGATCTTGAATGGTTGTTGCAAGTCTAGTAATGTGAGCACTGTTGCAGATCAGAGGCGATGTTTCAACTCTACGAATACCTTATGTTGAGATTCAGACCAAAATAATTTTTCTTTCGCTCCTCCCTTGGTGACTTGACTCAAGGGGCAAGTGATATGAGAGAACCCCAACATGAACATGCAGTGTAAATTGGCAAGACCTAGAAATATGTGGAGCTTTGTCAAAGTGGTTGGGGATGGGCAATCCCGAATGACTTGGATCTTGGCTGGATCCAAATGCACCCCCATTCATCAATAATGTATCCCGGATATTGAACCTGGGTCATGCCAAAAGTGCATTTCTCCAAATTGGCACACAACTTGTGTTGCCACAGTGTTTGGAGAACCTATCGGATGTGGTGGAGGTGTTCTTCCCAACTCTGGCTGAAGATCAAGATGTCATCCAAGTATACCACTAAAAATGAGTTGGTGAATGGACACAAGATGTCATCCATCAGCCTCATGAAGGTTGCAGAAGCATTCGTCAACCCAAAAGGCATAACCATCCATTCGGAAAGGCCCTCCTTGGCTTTGAAGGCAACCTTCCACACATCGAAGGGTTCGATTGGTACCGAGTGATATCCAGAATTCAAGTCGATCTTGCGGAAATATTTTGCCCCTGTTGGGTCCCTATAATACTAGTGATTACCCCATTACTATTGTAGTTATACCCCTTATTTATATTGTTGTGCCCCCATTTTGTTATTAATGTGCCCATAGAATCCCTCTATTGTTATTTTTGTGGCTTTATATTATTATTGTTAGGTCGACTGGATTATATTGTGACTCCTTAGACTCCTATATATAGAAAGGAGGTTTTGTCATTTGAATCATTGAAGAATTGTTCATTTATGTAATGTAAAGGAGGTTGCCCCCTCGAAGAGGCTGAATTCTAAGGCGTTGATCTATCTTTTCTATCTTTTCTTGAGCTGGTTTCATAACATTTGGTATCAGAGCTTTGGATTCTAGGGTTTCGCTACTCCAAACAGGTCATCGTGGCATTTTTGCTATAACTTTTTTTCTGTGAAGTTTCAGAAGTCGCAAAAAAAAACCATTTGAGAATAAATCACACTGAACCTTGGGTCTGAATTTCAAAGTTTTTCGCGCGATATTTTCAGAGATATGATCTGAGGAAGTTGGTCTTTTTGCAGACTCCTGAATTACATTCAAAACAGGTGACCTGGGGAAAATCGTCATAACTTTCTCTCTGAGGATCGGATTGAAATTTCGTAAGAAGGTACAAAAAGAGGACGGACTGTAGTTTCTTGTATGCATTTTTCAGATCCATAGGTCGAAACAATGACTCGTGGCACGTCATACAAGTTTGCTCTACTGAACTAGTCTATAAGCAAGTCACTGTGGGAGATTTCGTATAACTCTTCCTTGGAGAAACCAATTTGGGTCAGACTTGTGGCATTGGAAAGAGGACTCAGAAGGCTACTACAGGTCAAAATTTCAGAACTGGATGATCCAAAATTACAGAGATACATCAGATTCAATATCAGGCTTCTACAAAGTGAAAAAAGGTGTGTAGTTTTTTTTTAAATTTTTGCATAAGCTTGGTTTGAAGGAATTCAAAGGGCATAGTAAAGCATTATTATCGGTAACTGATGCCTCGAGGAAAGAAAATGCAAACACCTAGTAAGGAACCTGAAAGCTCTAGCATGACTCATGAAGAAGAGGAAGAAATGCTACATGATATATCAAAATTACAAGAACAAGTGCAACAAATGTCACGCTCACAAAAGCTAACAGAAGCTAAGATAAATGGTGTGGAATCTAAGATAAATGGCATGGAATCTAAGATAAAAGGCATGGAAGCTAAGATGGATGATTTGAAGACAGATTTGAAGACAGACATGGCAGATTTGAAGACAGATTTGACAAATTTTCTACAAGAAATACTTACTAATGGTGAAAAGGTTGTAAAGGAAACTCATGATGTGAACAAAAGAAATGTTAATCATGATTCCATAGACTCTAATGTTGGATCGAAGACCCACCATATTCCAAAAATCGATATGAGGAAGTTTGATGGCAAGGATCCCGCCACATGGATATTACAGATGGAGCAATTCTTCGATCTCAATAATGTGCAAAACACACAAAAGGTACGTATGGCAACTTTATATTTGGAACCAAATCAGTTTGTATGGTATCAATGGCTTTGCTCTCGTAAACAATTTATCACTTGGGCAATTTTTACGGAAGAATTGATAGCACATTATGAGGATACAAAAAGCAACACTTTTTTTAGCCAATTGATAAGTCTCAAACAAAAGGGTTCAATAATGGAGCACATTGAGGAGTTCCAAAAATTGAACATAAGGGTAAAAGATATTCCAGAGGAGCATAGGATTGATGTGTTCATAGGGTCTTTAAAGGATAATATCCAACATGATGTTCGCCTTTGGGAACCTGATTCATTAGAGAAGGCATTCAGGTTAGCAAGAAAAATGGAAAGCAAAATTATGGCAACCAGGAAGCATACCACTCACAACTATAAAGACGGAAGTGTTGTTGCCCCTAGTCTTCCACAACCTATAAGGTTGACACCACAACAATTGGAAGAAAAAAGAGCAAAAGGGCTTTGTTACAGTTGTGATAGCAAATACACTAAAGGTCATAAGTGTGCTGAGAAGAAATTATTCTACATAGATTGTGAAGAGGAAGAAGAAAAGGAGCAAGAAAGGTCAAAAGAAGAGGATATACTCCAGGAACAAAGCCTAGATGAAGAAAAAATAAATCCGACCATATCTTGTAATGCATTGGCGGGAATTACCACTCCTCAAACCATCAAGATAGAAGGACAAATCAAGAAGAAAAAGGTAATAGTGTTGATTGATTCAGGAAGCACCCACAATTTTATTCATTGTAGGGTAGCAAAAGAATTGAATTGCTTCCTATATCCAGCACCAGAGTGTCAAGTGATGATTGCAAATGGAGGAACAATAAATTGCTCTGGAAAGTGCCATAATATCAAGCTATCCATGGGAGAATATGTATTGACTAGCCCAATGCTTTCCATTCCAATGGGAGGTGCTGATGTTGTACTAGGAGTCCAATGGCTACAATCCTTGGGTACAATAGCTTTTAATTTTCAAGAACTTTTCATCAAATTTTCTACTGAAGGAAAGGAAGTTGAATTAAGGGGTATTGCAGGGAAACCAGGAAAGATAATCAGCTCTAATGGTATGACAAAGCTTCTAAAAAAGGAGCAAAGAGGTGTAATTGCACAATTATGTTCGCTAGATGTTTCCACATTGGAATCATCTATTTCTCCAGATCTCCAAAAAGTCTTGGACAATCATTCCAAGGTATTTGAGACTCCCAAAGGTCTCCCACCTATGCGTGATCATGATCATGCTATTCATCTGATTCCAGGAAGTGTTCCTCCAAACATCAGGCCGTACAGATATCCCTATGTCCAAAAAAGTGAAATTGAACGTATGGTTGCAGAAATGCTAGAGGCTGGTATAATTCAACCGAGTCAAAGTTCTTTCTCTGCTCCAGTAGTATTGGTGCACAAGAAGGATGGATCATGGCGCATGTGTCCGGATTATAGGGAGCTCAACAAGCTCACTATTAAAGATAAGTTCCCCATTCCTGTCATTGATGAATTACTGGATGAATTGCATGGATCAATTTACTTCACCAAGTTGGATCTTCGTTCAGGATATCATCAAATCAGAATGAAGATTGAAGACATTCCGAAAACGACATTTAGAACTCATGAGGGTCATTATGAATTTTTGGTCATGCCTTTTGGCCTTACCAATGCACCTTCAACATTTCAAGGTTTGATGAATTCAATTTTCAAACCATTCCTTAGAAAATTTGTGTTAGTATTTTTTGATGATATACTAATCTACAGCAAGTCTTGGAAGGATCATGTTGAACATGTTGACAGGGTGCTACAACTATTGGAGGAGAAACAATTATATGCAAAAAGATCCAAATGTTTCTTTGGAGTCCAGGAGGTGGAATATTTGGGTCATATTGTATCTCATGAAGGAGTTAAGGTAGACCCTAGCAAAATTAAAGCCATTAAGGAATGGAAAATCCCCACATCCATAAAGCATCTGCGAGGATTTCTTGGGTTGACAGGGTATTATCGCAAGTTTGTTAAGAATTATGGGAGAATAGCAGCACCTCTAACAACATTATTGAAGAAAGATGCATTTTCATGGACTCCGGAAGCAACAAAGGCCTTTGAACATCTTAAAGAGGCAATGTGCCAAGCACCGGTCTTAGCTACACCGGACTTCACAAAAACCTTTATTGTGGAATGTGATGCTTCAGGAAATGGAATTGGTGTTGTTCTAATGCAAGATGAAAGACCCATTGCTTTTGAAAGTCGTCCAATCAAGGGAAAGTTTTTAAGCAAAGCTATTTATGAGAAGGAAATGTTGGCAATACTCCATGCACTTAAGAAATGGCGACCCTACCTAATGGGAAGACACTTCAAGGTAAAAACGGATCATGATCATGATAGCCTTAAATACTTTTTAGAACAAAGATTATCCTCTGAAGAGCAACAAAAGTGGGTCACAAAGATGTTGGGTTATGACTTTGAAATCATCTACAAAAAAGGGAAGCAAAATGTGGTGGCAGATGCACTCTCAAGAAAGGATGAGGATGTGGAAGCATTGTTGTGCGCCATTTCTATTATCCAACCAGATTGGATAAATGAAGCAAGGGAGGAATGGAAGAATGACGAAGAAGTGTGGGCACTTATTCGAAAGCTACAACAAGATTCCAGTACGTCTGATACATTTAGCTGGCAAAATGATTCGTTATGGTACAAAGATCGCTTATACCTCTGTAAGAATTCCCAGCTAAAACAAAAGATTCTTATGGAATTGCACACTTCTCCCTTAGGAGGGCACTCAGGATTTTTAAAAACTTACCACAGGGTTAAGAAGGAATTTTTTTGGGATGGCCTTAAATCAGATATTCAAAAGTTTGTGGCAGAATGTTTGGTTTGCCAACAAAATAAAGTTGAAACAATTAAGACACAGGGTCTATTACAACCTTTATCCATTCCAAGCCAACGTTGGGAGGAGGTTTCAATGGATTTTATCACAGGTTTACCCAAGTCTGAGGGAAAGAGTGTCATCATGGTGGTAGTTGACAGACTTACCAAGTATGCACACTTTTGTGCATTATCACATCCATTTAAAGCCAGTACAGTTTCTACTGCATTTATGGAAACAATTCAAAAGCTACATGGAAACCCAAAGATTATTGTAAGTGACAGAGATCCCATTTTCACTGGAAATTTTTGGACAGAATTATTTTCTTGTCTTGGTACTCAGTTAGCTCATAGCTCATCTTATCATCCTCAATCTGATGGGCAAACTGAGATAGTAAACAAATGTTTGGAAGGATATCTTCGTTGCTTTGTATCTGATAAACAGACACAATGGGTCAAATGGTTGCCTCTGGCTGAATGGTGGTATAACACTTCCTTCCATACAGCAACAAAAATGACCCCATTTATGGCACTTTATGGGTATCAACCACCATCCATCACATCATATTTAAGAGAAAATTCTAAGGTTCAGGCAGTGGAACATCACATCGAACATCAACAACAAGTCCTCCAACTCTTAAAGGATAACCTCGTGTTGGCACAGAATAGAATGAAACAACAGGCAGATCAACATCGCAGTGAAAGAAGTTTTGATGTAGGTGATTGGGTATTCCTACGGCTACAACCATATAAGCAAATGTCCCTCAAGCAAGCTAAGAAGGATAATAAATTATCACCAAAGTATTATGGTCCGTACAAGGTGTTGCAAAAGATTGGTACTATGGCATACAAATTGGAGCTTCCTGCAGCTTCTCGATTGCACCCAGTTTTCCATGTTTCATGTTTAAAGAAGGTTATAGGCGACAAGCTCCCAGTTCAAACAATATTGCCAGAACTTGACGAGGAAGGAAAAATTATATTGGAACCGGAAGCAGTCATAGAAACAAGAACTCGACAGCTACGAAATCGATCAATTTCAGAGTATCTTATCAAGTGGAAGAACTTATCCGCTGAAGATTCCACATGGGAGGATGAGAATTTTATGCAGAAGTATCCAGAACTACTCAAGCGTTGAGGACAACACTTTTTTGAAGGAGAGGGGCATGTTGGGTCCCTATAATACTAGTGATTACCCCATTACTATTGTAGTTATACCCCTTATTTATATTGTTGTGCCCCCATTGCCCCCATTTTGTTATTAATGTGCCCATAGAATCCCTCTATTGTTATTTTTGTGGCTTTATATTATTATTGTTAGGTCGGCTGGATTATATTGTGACTCCTTAGACTCCTATATATAGAAAGGAGGTTTTGTCATTTGAATCATCGAAGAATTGTTCATTTATGTAATGTAAAGGAGGTTGCCCCCTCGAAGAGGCTGAATTCTAAGGTGTTGATCTATCTTTTCTATCTTTTCTTGAGCTAGTTTCATAACAGCCCCCTTGAGTTGGTCTAGAAGGTCATCAATATGTGGGATCGGGCACCTATTCTAGACAATGATCTTGTTCAGTGCCCTATAGTTACTATAGAGTCTCCCATCCTTTTTCTGTACCAACACGATCGGGCTCCCACAGGGCAACGAACTCGATCAGATGTGACATTTTTGCAGTAGCTCCTGAATCTTCCTCTTGATTTTGTCGTTCTCCAAAACAAAGCGCCAATAGATGGGTCCATTGGGAAACGATGCACCTGGGGTCAGATCAATGGAGTGCTTGACCTGACAGTGCAGAGGCACCCATGTGGGGAAGGTGAAGATGTCCTCATACTCCTCTACAACCTTGTCCATCTGTTGTTTTCATGCAGAGGGGCCTTGTCTAGAGGTCGTGGCCATCGTATTCTTCTTTCCCTGAGGTCATATCATCAGGAAAACAAATTTCTCGGTTTTGGAAATGAGCTTACGGCATTGTTTTGTAGTAACCAAAGAGATGGCAGTAGGAAATGCTACCTCTGGTACCTTGTACAACTTACTTCCCAAGGTAACAATAACAACGTGAGGCCTTGACTCATATACAACACGTCTCTTCCACAAGTATGGTTGGCCTAATAATACATCACAAACACATCTTTGAAGGGCTTGATGCTGTATGGAAGGTGACATTGCTGGTTGACGCGAAGATGTTGTCCTTGGTGAAGCCACCCAATGGTGTATGGTTGTGGGTGTGTTGTGGTCGGTAATCCCATCCGCTTCACGGCCTCTGTTGAAATGAGGTTCTTTTGGCTTCTGCTGTCAACAATGAACTGTATCGAGGAACCCGTTACCCACATTTGGGAGTGAAAGAGGCGCTCCTCCTCCTCTGGATCTTCAGGTTCCTCCTTCTAGATCTTCATGGTGGCAACAGTGGCGTTGGGCTTTGCATCGATAATCTTCTTCCCTTTGTCATTCCCCTTTTCAGGTTCTAACTCAGAGTCAGAACATGCATCTGATTTAGAAGCCTTCAGCTCGACCACTAGAGACTGCTTGAACCAACACTCACTTGTGTTGTGAGTGGAGATCTTATGGAACTCACACCACTTTCCCGTGTCCTTCTTTAGCTTTGTGGTGTTGTTCTTTACTTGCGGCTTTGGCAGGTTGTCCTAGGCTGCCCCACCTTGGCTTTTTCCTTTGTTCTGCGGTTTGGGGGCACCTTTCCCTTGCTTCATATTCGCAGATCCAAAGTCTCTCCTTTTCTGTTTAAGCTTCTGCTCGATTTTGATAGTGTATCAGTACGTCGTGCTGAGTGAGGAGATGTCCAGCAACTCCATCTCATCCTGGATGTACCTATGTAGGCAGCCGTAGTACTTGAGTGCCAAATGTTTCTCAGAATCCTTGATACCCAACTTCATGTGAAGGGTATGAAAAACATTGGTAAACTCTGGCACGTCTTGGTCCCTTCCCTACCGCAGCGTGGTCCACTTTATGTATTTATCCTCATAGCTCCCGATAGGGTAGTATTTCTCCTTGATGGCGTCCTGGAACGAATTCCAAGTGGGTGCGACTAAAAATAGTGAGGGCGTACTTTCATCCTTCTTCTCACAGTAGGTTTCCCACCAGTCCTTGACATGGGGGGCGGCTTTGAGAAGAGAAAAAGTAATATTTTCTTGGCTAGAAAAATCATGAATAGAAAAATATCCTTCTAGCATATTTAACCATTTATCTACAGCATCTGCATCTATTTGGCCCTCAAATATGGGAATGTCAAATTTTACTTGTACCTTAAAAGGAGTGACGCTTCCAAAGTGGCTGTTGGATGTGGACGCGCCGCTAGTGGGCAACCGTTGAAGGATATGAGCAAAGTTGTCCATCATCATGTTCCTTTGCTTCTCGAGGGCCTCCTCGAGCAATATTTTAATAGGATCTCCTGCTCCCTCGTCTTTCTTTTCTTCCCCCATGGGCGTCGGGTTTTGCAAGGTCGATCTTGCAAAGGTTGAACCAGATCGATCCCTAACTCCGTATACCCCGACCTCGTTGGGGACATGCAAAGAAAAACAGAGAAAGAGCGAACCGCTCTGATACCAATGATCCGGATTTAAACAAGAACAAAACAAATTACAGTTATAACCATAAATAGAGAGATGTAGCAGAAATAACACTTCATTTCATTAATATCAAATATTGAAATATGCTTACAAACAGAATGGAAATAAGAGTAGCTCGAGAGATGGTAGCTTATCTCTGAGAAGAGATGTGGCGGATACATGCCTCTCAATTGTGTTACAATGAGGCTTGAAGGCCTATTTATTATTTAGAAACAATGGAAAACCCTAAACATCCAAAAACCTAACCTTAGGAGATGAAAGGCCAAACTATGGGCCCCGTTAGGGTAAGTTGGTACATCAACTTCCCAAGGTCATAACTTTGGCATACGATCCTCGTTTGATGCACACTGTACCTCGTTAGAAAGATCTATCCTAGGACTACAACTACTAACAATGAATACCAAGTTAAAAACTCATACTTTCCGCAAGTGGTTTTCCCAAAAAACGTCATTTAGGGCCTCAAAATGGCTCTGGAAGTTCAGGACCCGAAAAACTACCAAAAATAATAAATTGTGCAACAATTAAGGAAACTGGAAAACTAAAATAAACAATGGTGGGGATCCAAGTGGAATAGGTGGGTGGCCACCAATATCCACCTGGATCACCTGTTCACCAAATCGCTCCAATTGATGGGAGTATTGAAACTCTGCCCATACAATGTCTCAAACAGACTCATCCTCAAGGATTCCTGATACCCATTCTTGTAAGAAAACTCTACCAGTGAAAGATACTCTTCCCACTTTCACTGTTGATGCATCATGTACATCCTCAAAATGTCCTCCAATATCTTGTTGACCCTCTCAGTTTGTTCATCTGTCTATGCATGATACGTTATACTAAATGCCAACTTTGTGCCCAAACCTGCAAACAACTCCTTCCAAAACTTAGAAGTGAACTTTGCATCCCTGTCTGACACAATCTTCTTCGTAAATCCACGCAATCTGAACATGTTGTAGAAATTTTGCAAATTCTCTACAAATCTCGCTCTAAGACCATGTAGAAAATTTGATTGTAGATTAACCCGATAATGCAATATAACCAAAGCATAATACTATAACCTACTTCTACTAACAATTTGCGGAAGCTTAAAGATCAAGCAAGATAGAGCTGAACACATATAACCAGAATAAGAAGAATCAATGCACAATACACACAAAAATACTTTGGGGAAAACCTCAACTAAAAACCCTACTATTTGTATTGTCATACAAGGTGGAAATACATAAGAATTATACAAAGCCTTAGCTCTCACAGCTAGCCAACTCTCAATACAATCCTCACAGATGCTCACAGGAAATCCTGGCTTCTCACAAGCCTTCCTCTCTGCCCTCCAAGCTCCTATTTCCTTATGTTTTTCCTCTGGGATGATTCTCACCTCACCAAGTGGAACACTGCTCTCACACATTGTGAGAACTGCGTAATCCTCAAGGAATTAATTCTTTCTGCATGCATGAGTTTTCTTTATAGGAAAACACATGCAACTGATAGTACACTGTCCTTGACATTTAACTTAACTGGGTCTTTCTCATAATAGACATGCATGAGTTTCTGATGAGGGAATCTTCAGTTAATTGGAGTACACTAGTTGAGTGCATGCATGCATCAACTGACTGTTAACTCTCTATTAGTTCCTCAAACAGTTTGGAACTAATTTAACTGGACTTAACTCAGTAAACTGAGTTAACTAATTACAACTCAAATATAACTCAACCTTATCTCCTTAATTTAAGGCTTATCTCCTTAATTTAAGGGATAACTCTTGCATGACTTCAGAAAGACTTCTAACTTGAATTTCTCCAACTAATTAAGTCAAAATAACTTAATTAATTATTTCCAAGTAGTTGTTAAGACTAAATTCGATTTTAATTCACAATTTAATTCAAGGACAAATTAAATTGGAATATATGGATTCTATTTTTATCATTTCTTGTTACTATTTTCAACACACGTCCCTGATGAAGAACTATACTACATCACTCGTTATGAATGTAGACTTCACTGGAATGAAGTGCGCAACCTTTTTCAAACTGTCCAAAACAACCATGATGGAATCGTGTTGTCTAGATGTCTTGGGCAAACCTGTGATGAAATCCATGGAAATGACCTCCCATTTCCACTTTGGAATCTCAATCAATTGTAACAGTCCACTTGGATGCTTACAATCTACCTTTACTTGCTGACAATCCAAACATCTAGCCACAAACTCTGCCACATCCTTCTTCAGATTCAACCAATAATAAAACTTCTTCACTGCAGCCAATGTCTTCTGATAGCCTGGGTGACCTGAATATGGTTTCGCATGAAACTCCTGCAAGATCACCTTCTTGAGTTCATTGTTGTCTGGCACATATATCCTATCCCTAAATCTGAACAATCCATTTGTCGTGAGACAATAATCCACATCTTGTGCACCTATACCTGCACTTGTACCTGTACCTGTACCACTAACTATACCTATAACTATACCTGTACTATGATGTAACCTGTGCATAAGCTCTATATACCTGTCATCCTGCTGACATGCCTGTAAGATCCGATCTCGTAAGTTTGTCCCATAGGAACTCATAACTGCTATATGATTTACCTGTATCTGCCTGCTAAGAGCATCCACATCCTTGTTCTCCTTTCCCTTGATGTACCTAATCTCTAAGTCAAACTCATTAAACGTGGCCAACCATCTAGCTTTCCTGGTGTTCATATTTGGTTGGTTAAATAGATACCTCAATCTATTGTGATCACTCATCAATACAAACCTCCTGCCGAGAAGATAATGCCTCCACATCTTCAATGCATGTATGATCATTGTTAGCTCAAGATCACGTGTCAAATAGTTCTTCTCGTGCTCATTTAGTTTTTGTGACTCATAGCACACTACATGTCCTTCCTGCATAAGGACTCCACCAAGTCCTCTTTTGCAAGCATCTGTACACACTACAAATTCTGTTTGGATCTGTGATCTTTAACACTCGAGCATGTGTCAACAACTGCTTCCACTTCTCAAAACTGGCCGCACATTCCTTTTTCCATTCAAACTTCTTACCTTTCCTCTACAATGATGTAATATGATAAGCAATCTGTGACAAGTTCCTGATGAACCTCTTGTAATAACCTACCAATCCCATGAAGGATCTCACCTCATCTACATTTCTAGGAGTTGCCTACTCCATGATAGCTCTTACCTTTTCTGTATCCACTTCTATGCCCTCCTTGGAGACAATGTGTCCCAAGTAACGTACCTTAGTCTGAAAGAAACTACGCTTGTCGAGCCTAGCTTACAATTGATGCTCTTTCAACAACCTCAACACTGCTGCCAAATGCTCAACACGCTCTTCCTCATTTTTAGAATATACAAATATGTCATCAATGAACACAATAACAAAATTGTCCAAATAGAGATGCAACACACTATTCATCAAACACATAAAGGTAGCTGGAGCATTAGTTAAACCAAATGGAACTACAACAAACTCATAATGCCCATACCTAGTCCGGAAAGTTGTCTTGTAAATGTCCTCCTCTTTAATGCGTACCTGATGATATCCAGATCTTAGATCAATCTTTGAGAACATTGTTGCTCCCTTTAGTTGATCAAACAAGTCATTAATCCTCAGCAATGGATAATTGTTCTTGATGGTCACTTTGTTCAACTTCCTGTATTCTATTCATAATCTGATAGTACCATCATTCTTCTTCACAAACAATACTGGTGCGCCCCAAGGTGATACATTGGCCTAATGTACCCCTTGTCAAGCATTTCCTTTAACTATAGCTTCAACTCTACCAATTTTGGAGTGCTCATCCTATAAGGTCCTTTTAATGTTGGAGCTGCCCTTGACACCAACTCAATATAAAAGTCTACTTCCCTATGAGGTGGCAACTTGAAATATCTACAGGAAACATATCTTGAAACTATTGTAGAATTGGATACCTGCTCAAAACATCTGCATCCTCAACTTCCTTACCTTTTTCACTAGAAATGTGAACTGCAAATAACACACACTCTTTCCTGTGACTACGCTTGGCTTGCATAGATGTCACCATTCTAACTGATGTTGCTTTGTTCTTCCCTGTAAGACTCTTGGTTCCCCATTGTCATCCAAGCACTCAATGGTTTTTTCATAACAATCCACCTTGGTTCTGTGAAGATACAACCAGTGCATACCCAATAGCATACTATATGATCCTAATGACAACACATTCAAGTGCGCTGATGTAGGCATGCCATTCAACTTAAATGCATAATCTCTTACCCAATGATGAACTCTTTTCTTTGTACCTGTAGCCAACTACACTAACCAAGATTCAACATGCACTTCTTTATTCAAACCACACTTATCCACTATGTCAGGAATAACATAACTATAATTAGATCTAGGGTTAATCAAAATAGAAACAGCTTGATCACAAAGTTTACCGTCCATCTCGATGGTAGATGCTTGATGGTCTGCCTGCCTATTATCCAGTGTTTCATAGATATGAGGAACGCTCTAACCAACATCCCCAACTGTCTGTGCCTCCTGTGCATTATATATTTGAGGCCTACCACCCTGATTTTGCGGATAATTTCTCTTGAGATGCTCCTTACCGAATGTCCAACACTCCAACCGTCCAGTACCATCACCTCTATGTTGTTGTTGTGATCCATGTCCCTGTATAGCTACATTGAACCTCTTGTAAGGTGTCACATTCTCTTTCTCTTCTGCATTCTAAGGTCTTGCTCTTTTTAGCTTCCATTTACCTTTACCTTTATGTTTCCCTTTCCATCCTTGCTGAGATTCATTCTTATGCTTCGACTGCTCATAGAAATGCTTCAATTTCCTAATAACTTCCTCAAGTGATCAAGGCTCATCATACTCAATTCGATCTCTAAATGCTAATGGAAAACCATTGACAAATCGCTGAAATTTAGCCTTCTCATCTTTAAGATACGGTACATACCTCAATAGCTCCAAGAACTTAGTCGTGTACTCTTCATTTGTCATTGATCCCATCTTTAGCTCATAGAATTCTTTGGCCTTACTATCATAGTACCTTTCTGACAAGTACTTCTTCTTGAAAAGCCTCTTGAACTCATGCCAAATCAAGTCCTATGTCCTGATATATCTGACCCGCTTCACATCTTCTCACTAGATATATTTTTTACCTCTCACACTGAAGATAACTACTTTGGCCTTCATATTATTTGTGTAATTATGCAATTCAAATAGCTTCTTTATCCCAAGTATCCAAGCCTATGCATCTTCCGACTTCTTCAAATCTGCATCAAAAGTAAGTGGATTTGCTTTCTTAAATTCATCTGGAAAGTATCCCCTATCACTCCTCTTGTAAGGATGATAACAATAATGATCATAATGCCTATCAGAACCAAAACTAGAGTAGTATTTATGTCCATCATCTCTCCTATCAGCAGTATCCAACAACCTTCCATCTCTCATTGTGTCATTTCTATCTGACCTATGACCACCATGAGACCTACTTCCATCTGCCCCATTAATTTTATCCTCATGCCCATCGCTGATCTGAAGTGACCCCTGTCACTGTAATTCTGAAAAACTGTAAAGGAGTATTGCATTAACCTCTACATGTTTCACTTGTGCATGCTTGATTTTGTCATTGTCTGCCTTACAACTGTAGAAATTTCCTACAAATTCTCTGCAAATCTACCTCTGAGATTTATGTAGAAAATATGACTGTAGATTAACTCGATAATGCAATATACCAAAGCAAAATACTATAATCTACTTCTACTATCAAACTTGCGGAAGCTTAAAGATTGAATTGAATCAGAGTTGAACACATATAACCACAAGAAGAAGAATCAATACATATGAAACACATAAAATACTCAAGGGAAAGCCTTAGCTAAAAACCCCACTACCTGTATTATCATACAAGGTGGAAATACCTCAGAATTATACAAAGCCTTAGCTCTCACAGCTAGCCAACTCTCAGTACAATCCTCCTAGATGCTCACAGGCAATCAAACCTTCTCACAAGCCTTCTCCTCTGCTCTCCAAGATCCTATTTCCTTGCGCAGTTTCTCCTGGGTGATCCTCTTGTTACCAAGTGGAACACTGATCACTCACACTGATCCTACACCCTGTCAGAACTGTGCAATCCTCAAGGAACCTTATTCCTTCTGCATGCATGAGTTCCCTTTATAGGAGAAAACATGCAACTGATAGTACATTGTCCTTGACATTTAGCTCAACTGGGTCTTTCTCAAAATAGACATGCATGAGTTTCTGATGAGGGAATCTTCAATTATCTAGAGTACACTGGTTGAGTGCATGCATGCATCAACTAACTGATAACTCACAATTAGTTCCTCAAATAGTTTGGAACTAATTTAACTGGGCTTAACTCAGTGAACTGAGCTAACTAATTAAAACTCAAATATAACTCAATCTTATCTCTGTAATTAAGGGATAATCTCATTACTTTAAGGGATAACTTTTGCATGACTACAGAAAGACTTCTAACTTGAATTTCTCCAACTAATTAATCCATAATTAATTAATTAATTAATTCCAAGCAGCTAGTGAGACTAAATTCGAATTTTAATTCACAATTTTAATTCAAGGACAAATTAAAATCGGAATATTCTGGATTCTACTTTTATCATTTCTTGTTGCTTTTTTCAACGCTCCCTCTCAACAAGAAGGGAATTCAACTCGATCCCAATCCTGAACCTTTGGAATGTTCTGCATGCAACACTCCTCTCTAGTGTTGTTGCTCCAGCAACTTCAAAAACAAAAAAAAAACATCCAACCTGAATCAGAATGATGCATCTGTCATCAAAGTCTCTGACTACTATTGCCTCTGTCAACTGAAAACTTTGCGCTTCTACTAACTCGGCGTTTCTGCACTGTTTTCAATCCTTATCTGCGCTCTTCAGTATCTGACTGCTCTAGCCTTTGTCACTTTGATCTCTAACTGCATCAATCCCACTAATTCCTCCTGCTACTATGTACTTTGGGCTCTCGTAGCAAGGTACAATCCATGAGATAAAACCTCTCAATGGACCCTGCCCAATTTCAGCCTTCTTGAGACTATCACTTCACATTGCCCCACCTTACACCTGGAGGTATGGTTGCATGTGATCCCTCTGCCCACTCCAATTGTCGCTCCTCCACAATAGTCTGAAACTTCTTCTGGGACTGCATGTTGAGAGGTAATTTACTCTCCCTCTCAACCAACAAGTCTCGAACATTTGCCTTGCTCCTCAAGGTTTTACATGCATCTTGAACCTCAAGAGCATACAGGTTCTTGACTCGTGAACCGATCTGTTTCACCTGTCTCATGGTGATGTGTCTAAGGAAAACCTTTCCCTTACTAAAGACAACATTGTAGCCTTTGTCTTCCAACATTGCGACTGATACCAAGTTCTTCTTCAGTCCAGGCACATACTTCACATCAGTCAGGGTGATAGGAGCTCCATGCTCCCTCTGAAAAGAAACCGTGCCCACTCCTGAAACACTAAACCTTTCATTATCACCCATCTCTATGTGCATCTTGAGGTCTTTCTCCTCCAAGGCACGGAATAAACTTTTATCGTCAGTCATGTGGAATGAGGCTCCACTATCAATATACCAACCACAACCCATCATCCATGACACCATGCATGCGATGAGGGTAAAGTCCATTTTGAACTGAGAGGCTAATGCCTCACCTTCCAATCCTTCAAAGGATCCCTTCTTGGACTTCTTCGATGGGAAATTAGTCGCATAATGTCCCATCTCGTGACAATTAAAGCATCTCACTTTAGACTTGTCAACCTTCTTCCCTCCATGAGAAGAATTTGATTTGGAATGGGATGCCTTCCCCTTCCCTTTCCTTGCCTTACTTTCTAAGGCCATATTTTCCTCATCATCATCCTTGGATGAAGAACCATCTCATGTGCTCCTCCTGATCTCCTCTTGCATGAGAACTGACCACAGTCGTTCTGAATCCGACAATTTCTCCCTTCCATTCACAGAGTCCTGGTAGTTATTCCAACTCTTTGGAAGGCAAAGGAGAGCGAGGCTCACCATATCATCATCAGCAGTAGTTATTACCACACTACCAAGCTCATCTCTACAAGTGGTGAGCTTGTTCAGATATGTGGAAATAGTATCGCCATTCTCCATCTTGATTCTTTGAAGCTTATCCTTGAGCGCCTATTTCCTCTAGTCGCTACTGTTCTAGTAGAGGTCCTTCAATGTCTTCCACATTGAATATGGAGTATCTTTCCCATGGAGATTCGAGACAATATGGTCTTGAACTCCCTCAAGGATGATCCGTCTCACCCTCGCCACACACTTATTCCACTCAACCAATTCTTTTGCATTAGTTGATATTGGCTTTGGGATTTCTTGATCAATGAAATCCTTCAAGCCGTTGTCTTCTAATACAGCCTCCATGCGATCTTTCCATGCTATGTAATTCGAGCTGCCTTCCAAGGCATACTCGAGTCTCAAGCCATAGAACACCATTGGCCAACCTTGAAGTATGATAAGAATTCGATTTTCACCAGTAACCCCGAACTTCAAACTTCGAATTCTCTTCTCCGTATACTGTTCACAGCTCCGATAAACTCAGCTCTGATACCATGTAGAAATTTCCTGCAAATTCTCTACAAATCTACCTCTGAGATCTATGTAGAAAATCTGACTGTAGATTAACTTGATAATGCAATATACCAAAGCAAAATACTATAATCTACTTCTACTATCAAACTTGCAAAAGCTTAAAGATCGAGCTGAATTAGAGCTGAACACATATAACCATAAGAAGAAGAATAAATACACATGAAACACAGAAAATACTTAGGGGAAAGCCTCAGCTAAAAACCCCACTATTTGTATTATCATACAAGGTGGAAATACATCAGAATTATACAAAGCCTTAGCTCTCACAGCTAGCCAGCTCTCAGTACAATCCTCCTGGATGTTCACATGCAATCAAATCTTCTCACAAGCCTTCTCCTTTGCCCTCCAAGCTCCTATTTCCTTACACAGTTTCTCCTGGGTGATCCTCCTGTTACCAAGTGGAAGACTGATCACTCACACTAATCCTACACCCTCTCAAAACTGTGCAATCCTCAAGGAACCTTATTCCTTCTTCACGCATGAGTTTCCTTTATAGGAGAAAACATGCGACTAATAGTACATTGTCCTTGACATTTAGCTCAACTGGGTCTTTCTCAGAATAGACATGCATGAGTTTCTGATGAGGGAATCTTCAGTTATCTGGAGTACACTGGTTGAGTGCATGCATGCATCAACTGACTGATAACTCACAATTAGTTCCTCAAATAGTTTGGGACTAATTTAACTGGTCTTAACTCAGTAAATTGAGCTAACTAATTACAACTCAAATATAACTCAATCTTATCTCCTTAATTAAGGGATAATCTCCTTAATTTAAGGGATAACTGTTGCATGACTGCAGAAATACTTCTAACTTGAATTTATCCAACTAATTAATCCATAATGAATTAATTAATTAATTCCAAGTAGCTAGTGAGACTAAATTCGAATTCTAATTCACAATTTTAATTTAAGGACAAATTAAAATTGGAATATTCTGGATTTTATTTTTATCATTTCTTGTTGCTATTTTCAACAACAACTCCTTATTTTTTCCTTCAAGATTCTCAATGTGTCTGCTAAATCAGAAGAGTGCCCAACACCACGCTACTCATCTGATTCATAGGGAGAATATTTGTAGTCTACCATCTTGCTAGTCATTTTTTATCTCTTTCCTGCAAGGCATACTATGTCAGCTAAACCAAATCACAATAAACCAACGTACCTTAGCATAATTCGGGGAGGATATCTCATCTACAAGATCAACCAAATCAACGTAATACATGTACAAACATAATCATAACAACATATAGACATATAACAAATAGGTGTATCAACACATAAACATCATTCTAGCTAGAGTCCAGTCATCAATGCATGACCATATCAACCACACATCATGACCTCATGCATGAAAACAACAACCATACCAATGTACACTGACAATACGCAAGCATAAACAACATGTAACCAATCATACACTCATGACGACACATTCCACGACAACACCCTCACTTTCACATGGCAACATCACTACAATCATGGCTATCACCATACATATGCAACAAGCATATATACCACAAGGATGAGTAACACATGTGCAACCGACATGAATGCATGACCAACACACACCACCCATCCAGTCCAAGGGGTGAACCATGCTATGATACCACTCTGTAACACCCTCATCCCCCATCTACCCAAGCAACCGGCTAACCGAGGTAAATATGCAGACATTGACAAGGATTAGACTAGACCCCTACTAGCCATGATAGGAATTTTGTAAAAAAGTGTCACAAATATGTAATCTACAGGTTTAAATAATAGACCTGAGCATAAAGGTCTCATACTTATCTGAGAATCACTAAAAACAATTATTCCCTTATATCATTCGTTGCATTATCATCTATTAGGTCATAGATACATTGTTCATTCATTTACAAATCAAAACACAAGGAGATCCATACATCATCACTATCATAATACATGCTTATAACCAACATAATAACAACAGAAATATCAAGGATACATCATCCATAAAATCCACATATAAACCAGTACATTTACACATAGCATACCAAGGAAAGAACATCCTATTAATGAATACAAAAGCCAACCTGGTAAGGGACTACCATGTTCCACCCAACCATAGATTAGCTTAGCCAAATATCTCTTCAGCCAATCACCCCCGTGTCATATTCCAAGCATGAATGTGGGACTTCAACCAAAAGAAACAAATAGGGAATCCTGAGGCTAAAACACCTCACCGTCATTAATAGAAACCAGGCTTTACTGCAATCCACACCGAATCACTAGGCCAAAACAATAAACATGTAATAACACTCTTTACCATGATCTCCACCAGTTCACTAAGCTAAAATAAGCATGGATGCCATCGAATTTCTTCACTTACATCATGAGGAATTTTCCTGTCTTCTAGTCTCTGGGCTTTACCGCAATCCACACCAGATTACTAGGCCCTAAACGAGACTGCACTCTCTAGTATTTATTGTATATCCCATCCCAGGATTACTAGGCCTGATGGAGAGCACCCACCTCTAAGCTTTACCATATATCCCACCATTTACCGATTCAAGATTCTTAGGCCCATCGAGGAAACACAAAATCTGGCTTTACTGCGTCTTATGGTCTGGTTTAGGGGTTACTTGGCCATGTGTTCTTTTATTCAGAGATCCACCTCACTCAACTTCGAATCCATCCGGAAATCCAGCTCAACCAAAACATGAGAACCCCATCACACCATGGCTATCCGGAAATGGAAAGGCTAGGCTGAAAAACAATGTCACACTTGGAAAGAGAACCCTGAATACACATGCAACACCATGCCTGCCAAATATAGCAAGGAAACCACACATGCAAATTGATACCTACAAAGAATCTTGATGTAGCTGCTTGATCTTGCTCTTCCTTGCTTGCTCCTTCCTTCCTCTTTCCTTCTTTGCCTTTCTTAATCCGATGCCAAAGTGCTCCAAGAAAACTCAGTGTCCAAGAGTGTGTGAGAGAGAGAATAATGGGAGAGCTCCAAAACTAAACTGACGAAAGGGTACGAAATGATCCTCAGAAGCCATTTATTAATGAGACCTCTATTTTCTTTATTTTCATTTAGTTTCCTTCATTTTCCTCCTCACATGCAACCTATGACCTTTCACCTTCCTTTTCACCTAATTTCCATTATTTTCATAAATAAATGTTCCAAAATTCCACTTTTCCTTTCCAAATGCCTTAGTAATTGCCTTTTCCAATTTTCTTATCCATAAAAACCAAATGAATACCCACACTAGGATGTTTTCCCAACATTCAGCTTGGAATCAGCGTCCCATAGTCTATGGTTATTATTTTTTCCTTTATTAACTTTTATTACATGGAATTTTCACGAGGGATGTTACAGTGAATTGGGGCTTTTTGAAACCCCTTTTTCTTCATATTGGCTTGGACTTGCAAGTGACAAACTGGATAATGGGATGCATAACTTTAGCTAGTTTTGTTGTGCTTATAAATGGATCACCTTCAACTTTCTTCATAGCCTCTCGAGGTCTGAGACAGGGATGTCCCCTTTCCCCTCTTTTATTCATTCTTATCATTAAGAGAGTGAGAAAGATTATCACGATTCACCAAGGCAAAGACTGAAGGAACCATAAAAGGTCTTAAGTTATCCAAGCACATCTTTCTCACTTATTTGCTCTTTGTGGATGATGTCTTGATCCGAACTTAAACAAGAACGCTACAACTTACATATATAATCATAAGCATAGAGATGCAGCAGAAAAACACTTCATTTCATTAATAGAAAAATGTTGAACTATGCTGAGAGAAAGGAGAACCAGGGAGTGAGAGTTTCGGCAGGACGGGAAGGTTAGGAAGGGCCAAGGTTCTGGAAAGAGGAAAAGATGACGCAGGGGGCTACCAGGAACATGAGAAAGGAGGAGAATGCGGAAGTCCGGCAGGAGGGAGAAGAAGGCGAGGCAGGGGAGGATATAGGAGAAGAGGAGAAGCTGGAGGGAGAAGCGGGCAAGGAAGAAGAGGAAGAGGAGGAACGGCAGGAATCGGAGAGGACAGCGTAACAGGGAATGTCAGGAGGGTGAGGAAATCTATAGGCAGGAAAGTGCAGTTCGCTGAAAGGGCTTATTGCGAAAATACCAATCCAAACATCAGAAGGATTATCAAGCAGCTGGAAGAGGAGGCAATTCAGGGTCAATCGGAGTCGGAATTAGAGGACTGGGAATATCTTCTCCCAGATCCGGGCAATACGCGTGGTCGCATGACACTATACAAACAATCTCTTCACGTCTACTGGGTTATGAAGAGACTGCTTGCCAAGGCTATGGAACAAGTAGCCATGGAAATGGCAGAATTATCCCAAGGGATACCAAATCTGAAAAAGGAGCTAAGGAACATCCAAATCACCTTGTTCATGCAGGATAAGAAAATGGACGAAATTCAGCCGCAGTTACAAGCAAGTGGATCGGGTCTCAAAAACGAGAAGGAGCAACAGGCAGGCACAGCGAACCAATAGAGAAAGCATGATAATTAGAGGTTTTTATAAAATCTCTTTCTAGTTATAGTTAGTTATCTGTAGGACTTTTTGTTATTCTAGTATGCAGACTAAAAACAGTTCTAATAGCCATAAGGGTGATGTGTATAAAGCATGGAAAGACATAATGAGAACCTTTTATTTTTGGATAGCTATCAAAAACTTAAGGTGGTAAATAAACCCGGTTTCCCCTCGGGGCGGGTTGAAATCACCACGAGCATGTAGTGATTTCAATTTGCGATAATAGAAAAAGAAGGTCCCTCCCTAGCTTACAAAAAAAAAATGTTGAACTATGCTTAAAAACAGAATGGAAATAAGATAGCTCGGGCGATGGTAGCTTATCTATGAGAAGAGATATGGCAACTACATGCCTCTGAGTTGAGTTACAATGAGGTTCAAGGGCATTTTTATTATTGAACAATAAGATAAAACCCTAAACAACCAAAATCCTAACCCAAGGAGATGTAACACCAAGATTTTATGGACCCCGTTGGGGTTAGTTGGGCAGCCAACTTCCCGGGGTCGTAACTTGATCATATTATCTCCGTTTGACGCGTATGATACCTCGTTGGAAAGATATTTTCGAGGACTACAAATGGAGTTTAGTGCACTGTGGAATATATAGGGGCAATTTATAGAGATTTAAATGGGGCTATGGTCCTTAAGCATATTTAATAATGAAGAATCCATATGAAAAATGTCAATTCGCAAGTGGTGCATATCCTTTCCCTAGAACAAGAACACCTTTGATAAAGCCTTGGCTTACTCAATTAAAGATGAGATAGTCTAATGCCTTTATTGCCTCAACATGGATATGTATGATGAATGGAAACCATTATCGAATGGAATAGAAATTCAATGTCTCTAAGTGTGTCCCATTGTACTAGGAGGAAGAAAATATAAAATCCTAACGCATTAAGCATGACCAAAATGAAATGTCACTCGACCATGTATAGCCTTTGTAAAAATCAAGTTGATGAAGAGTGTGTTGAGGTCAAGGCATGTAACCCACTCTAAGCCTTCCCATTCAACAATGATATTATCTAGAATGAACCATCCATTGATGAATCTCATCCCTTCTACAAATGATCTTAGGAAAAATGTGCTTGATGCTCATAGCTAGTGCCTCACCTAGAGTTTGGTAATACACATTAAATTGAGTATCATCTTTTCATTAGTAATGCGTTTAGGTTCCCATTGCATTTAAATTACCATAATTATTCATTTATTTATATAGGCTCTTAATGATTATTTTATATATATTCTCTATATCCCTAGTGCAGTACCATCCCAACAAAATATTAAGTGCCCTTATAAAATTTATATTGAATAAGGTCCAATATCAATGACTTATAATCAACTATCTCCAATGAAGTACATATAAGTTCATGCAAAGATATTTCTTATAAATTCTTCCCTACACCTTAGCCAATCAATGATTAGCAATTGCAAGACAAGTTTACATGGCCAACATGTTTATATGTGATTCCCTAGGACTAAAACATCAACCTATAATGGATAAAAAACTCCTCCGTAATATCCTCTTCCTTAGTGAGTCAATGATTGGTCATTTTTGCAACATAGAGTTTTTACAAAGTGCCCTTGGTTGCAAAGGCCTTGAAAATCTCCCTTTTTCATGTATCCCATGTTTTCTCTATGGAGTTGGGTTTCATTCTTAATAAAATTCAAATTTGAGCAACTATAAAAGCTTGGTATTGTTAGCTTGCATTTCCTCTTCAAAAGCAAATGAATTACAATGGTTGGTTAGAATTTTGTAGTTCTAACTTCACGTCATTATGGTGTTCCCACTAAATTGATGTGATTTAATAAACATATCCCATTAAAAAGAAGGTAACACATCCAGTGCAATCACCACACCAAGTATTATTTTTCATCTTGGGTCTAAGTAAGAGATTTCAAACCATTTTGATGTATAGTTGAGACAACTCTAATTTTTTAAAATGAGGCATATTTGAGAGAAAATTAGTCGTACGCATTCTTTTTTGGAGAGGAACAAGTAAATCAGTGAATGGTAATATAGAATGACCTCTCATAGTCTCCCAATACTTTTAAACTTTCCTTGTTGTATTGAAGTTTAAAATCCTAGAAAACATGGCTCAATTAAATCTCTTTAAATTTATTTTGTTTCTATTCCAATAATTAGATCGTATAAATTGCAAATGAAAGGACGTTAGTTTATTACATTAACCCCACCACTTAAAGATACTTAGGATTTATATATTTAATGTACATGGCCATGTTCTTTGAATAAGACCCACTAGGCACTTGGTGTGTGGCTACTCAATATAAAATTATCATTTTTATTAAATAAGGCCTACTTAGTAGTTGATACTCATTTATCATGAGACCACGAGTAAAGTAGGAAAAAATATTTATAGAATTAGGAAGTTATATAATATGTGTCAATTATTATCATTGTATTAAATTTGTGTGTATTTGAATGTTCCCTCGTCAAAGAGGCTTTTGAACATTGTTATATTTCTAAATTAGCAAAATAAGGGCTCATGCTTCATAGTATATTTCTCTTTTTATTCCTATTTTAAATCCCACAATTTATATTTCTTCTGATATTGCTCTTAATTTATTATTTTTGCTAGAGTACACTACAAGTGGTATTAGATGTCTTTCCTATGTAGACATAGCTAATTTTTTTACAATTTTGTCTTTCAAGTAAAAACATGTTCTAACATCTTTAAACACAAAAAATTGGTATTCAATCAATAAAAATATAGTTGGGAAACATATGCACAGAACATACAAGTCGGGTCCCCTTGTAGAATGCTCTTGCATGCCTGTATTGGTGCCTAGTGAGTAGTACCACTTTAGACATACTCTGCTCGCATATTCAATCTTCTATGTACCCTCGAGTATATCAAAAGTCCCCTAGGCATACCTAAAACCAATCGCACAAAAAAATACCAATGGTTTTGTCACTATGGTACATCAAGCACAATGCTTGAGGAGATCACTCTCACATCCCTAGGAATCAAGAAGTATGGCTAAGGATGCAACAAAGACTCCTTAATTAGATTTTTGAAAGATCAATAAAGTATTATTATTGAAACTAAGAATTGGTTAAAGAGTTATAGCATATAATACTCATTTTTATCTTAATTCCCTATCAACCCTGCACCTCTATATCATAGGCCATGAAATTCTTACATATTTTCAAATATTAGTACTTCGATAATTTCATTAATACAATAATTTTTCCTACACTACAACAACCTCAAAACATTTTAAAAAAATGTCCATAACCTGTCAATACCATTTTCAAGGACCTATCCCAAATGAATATTTGAAAAAGATTTATCTTGTTGGTGTATCTCTTATGTAACCATCAAAATGGACCTAGCATACCCATACCATTGTGGGGTACCTATCCCAAAGGAATTTTTATGCAATGTTGATTGCATTAGTGTATATCTTTAATGACACTCCCAGTGGACCCAAGTAGTCTCTTGACTACCATGAGTGTGGAGAACCGTACTCAACAACCTAGAAGACAAAGTCAACAAACTCCCCTACATAGAAGACACTTATTCACCTCATTGACCTTGTTCAAAACCTCCATTCCCACCTCCACCCCAACCTCTTAATCATATTTCCTCTTTCAAAATCTCCATTCATAGTCAGTTGAACATATGCAATGATTATATCAATCCAATGAATCATGGGCACCATTCAGTGGGTGGTGATCATCATAACAGACCATCCTATTATGATGCTCTTGACCCTATCATGCATTTATTAAATAAAATAAATTCGTTGATGGCTCAAATCCAATGGGATGGGTGGTCTATGTGGAACAATATTTTTTCTCCAATGTATTAATGACGAATAACTTAGCGATGGCTCCTATACAATGGAATGGCCAGTCTATATGGAACAATATTTTTTTCTTCGTGTTATTAATGAAAAACAACTAAAACTCCATGTAAGAGTCCTCTATCAATACAAGGATCTTGGCAATGATGGAAATGAAATTGGAAGCAATATAATAGGTACATTAACTGGAGCTACTTTTTTAAGGCTTTTGATTTTAAATTTGAAACTAATATTCCTTTTTTGGAGTATTTTAACCAAGTTGAACCAAACTTGGATGGTGCAAGACATTATTGTCTCCTTTAATAGATTAGCATTTACAATACAAGTTATTAGTGATGAGTTCTTCAAAAAAAAATTATCAATGGTCTTAAGGAGGAAATTAAAGAACAAGCCTTGATGTGTGACCCTATTATATGGTTAGAGACCTCTCAACTAGAAAAAAAGGCCCAAGTAGTGGTCAATAACCAAAGAAAATGACCCAATTGTGTTCCATAGCCATGCCCTCCTTTTGCAAGTATTACCACTACACTTCTCTAACCCTTGTAAATACACAAGTTGACCTTAGTAAATCAATCAAACATCAATGTATCCACCTCCACTATGTGTATTTATTGTATATCTATTTATTCATTTGAATGTACCAAGTGATTATATGTAATCTCAATAATTAATTTTTAAGACTCACAAAACACACAAAAAAAATCAAACATTATATTTAGATACATAATCAAAGTTTTAAGAAAATTCCTTCATAGAGATATCAATGACTCTACCCTCCTATTATGTCAATACCATCTCAGCATAGCTTCAAGGAGCTATCTACCAGGCATCCTCTGATCGATCTTTTCGATTCGCATTTTCTCCACTTGTTAGAGTAGCAACAACCAACCTCTAATATGTGCCTCTTAAACGTGTTAATAAGTAGATAAGAGACTTTAACCCCTTAACCAACTACCTTGGGTGAAAACCAAGGAATGGGGAGATGCAAGAAACAGGAATGGGAAACTTGTATTTAATATGCCTCACCATTGTAGTGCTTTAGGGAATACATGGTCAAATACACCTATGCCACCCTTTTCTTAGCATTGCATGTATCATTCTTGTAGGAATAAGGATTGGATCAATTATCCTACATAGAAACTTTTGTGACTACCTCTTCATTGTTGTAATACAGTATTTCCTTACCTCCTATGGTCAAAGCACACAATGTTTCCCATGTTTCGTTGCTTAAGAAATATGTACATGATGATAACCATGTAGTTATTAATTGGATTATGATTCAAGTGGAACAAAGGGAGAATTCTAGCCAAAATGCCAAAGCATTCTAAACAAAAGGAAGACTTAGCTCTGAAACTGAGTCTGCGTGTAGGTCAAGGTGTAGGGGAAGCACTTTGGAGCAGATGAGGAAACATGGGAGCTAAAGGATGTCATGAAGAAGACATACCCATTTTGTTATATGTCAATAGTTCTCACCATGAATACTAGAACACCAAGGACAATGTTCCTTTAAGGGGGCAAGAAGGGGGATTGTAACACCCGATTTAACCCCCAATTTTTGTAATATATAACTAACACTGACAATGGTGGAATGCCCAACATGGATAAATTGACATTGTTTATTTGATGTGATATGCATTTTTATTTAATATATTGCTAAAGCTAAATAATAGAGCAAGCAACATGGATCCCAATTCCTCAAGTGGAGCTATGAGGGGTATTTGATGAGTTTTTTGTCTTACAACAAAGTTAACCACTTAACAGGGACTGTACAAGGTTCTCATTTTTTTAGAAGTTGCAAAAATTCATCCAATTTTGAAAAGTGTTGGTGTAGTATCAACATTTTTTTAACCATATTTTTGACACTTTAAAATTTCTAATGTATTAAGTATGTACATTTTTTTTAAATGTTAGAGATTTTCATGTCAATTTTGAAAAAGTGTTGATGCAACATCAACCCTTTTTTTTCGAACTTATTTTCGACACTTTAAATTTTCTCATGTATTAAGTATGGATAAAAAAAATTAAATGTTGGCGATTTTTATGTGGATTTTGAAAAGTGTTAATACATCATCAACTTTCTTTCTTTTTTTCGGGGGCATATTTTTTACACTTCCAATTTTCTTATGTCCCAAGTACGCACAATTTTTTTGTAAATGTTGGTTATTTAACCATTTTTCAAGTTGTTTTATTTCTCTTCTTGTTTTTCATCCAAAGATGTTCGTATTTAAGAGTTTTTCAAGCTTGTATTTTTTGTTTTTCTTTGCAATGTTTTTTTTATAATAAAATTTTCAATTTATTTGCAAAGTTAAAAAAATTAATAATAAAATTACTATTTTGAAGTTAGGGTTTTTATATATGTATGTATCATTAATTAATACTTCGATACACATAAAATAATTGTCAAAAGAAATAAAAATTTTAAACATTTGACAAAAATACACATTTTCCATATAAATATAATTTAAAAAATACGTATTCTCGGATTTTTTCGATAAAATATAACATATTATATAGAGGATATTTATGAAAAATATGAATAAAAAAAATTGAAAAAATAGCAACTTTAATGAAATTTTTATGAATTGTATATCCAAAGATGATAACATTTGAATATCATTTTTTCAAAAAAATAATGATTCACATAAAAATTTAAGTAAAGAATAATATTGGAAAATAAACCAAACAAAACAAAAAAACATTTAAGACAAAATTAGAGAAACAAAAAACCAAAAAAAAAAATACAAAACCAAAAACAAAAATATTTAGCAAAAGAATGAAAAATAAATAAACAAAAAATAAAAAATATTATAAGCATGTTAAAATCAAAAATTTAAAATTTAAAAAATAAATAAATAAAACAAATTGTTTCAAAAATTAAAACATAAGTGAAATTTAAAAAATAATTACAATTTTCAAAACAAATTTGAAAAAAAAAATTATGAAAACTTGAAAAAAAAAATTAAAAATATATATTAAAAAAAATACATTGAAAAAATCAAATAAAATACATTCAAAATAAAATAAGCCCATAGGGCTTTGGATTGATGGTGAATGGGTGCACTATTAAGGCACTCCTTGTGATCGAACACTGATTCAAATCTCCTGTGGGTACTTACTTAAAAAATAATAATAATAAATAAATAAAAATTATTAAAAAAACATTAAAAATAATTTTTAAAAAGAACATTTAATGTGTGTGTGTGTGTGTGTGTTTCAACATGGATCCTCACTCCGTCGTCGAAGGGCTACGAGCAAAGGCCACCCCCTTACCTGCGACCCCTCAACAGCGAGGCGGCCAGCCGTTGGTTCTCGGAATCGATGGGTGCCCAATTTGAGAATGACTCGCTGGCCCTTCCAAAAATTCTCCTAGCATCCAGCAACTGAATCGATCCTCTGTCTGGCCAAATCAAATTGTGCCTTTAAAGCTTCTGCGCAAGCCCCACTAAGGGAACTCGACCCTCCTGTAGATGACTCTCTGAAACTGGAAAAATTCCTCCAAACTCACTGTCTCTTCCCCTCTCTATCTCTGTGTCCCCTCTCTAGCTCAAACTCTTCCGACAAAATGCTGGTCTCTGGAAAATTGAGTATGTTCTCCATCAATCACGTCGACCTCTTCTTATAATCTTCAGTTGAGACTTTAATGACCAAGATAACTTAATCGATGGCTGAAATCATCTCAAAGTCAATCCATGTGAGTTTCTAGAGAATTCTCACCTTTATCAATTAAAAACTATTAATTAACCAGTTTTCCTAAGTTAGACTACAGAAAAAATTAAATTATGGTCAACTGATTTAATTGAGCTATCTCGAGGTGGGATTTCCAGAAACGATTTATGGGTTTTGGATATCTCCTTTGTTTTACCCTCTCCACAAAGCTTGAGACTAGAACACCATCTAATGCTACAAAAACCAATACTTATTTCCTCAATTTTTCTTTTATTAAGTAAAATGCCCTATGTAAGAGGCCCACAATCAAGGAAACAATAGAATATCATTGTCAACCAATTAATATAAAGGAGGCCCAATGTATAAACGACTGGAGTGAATTTAAATGTGGTGTTGAGGAATCTAAAGATATATCGTCTAGCAATTAATTAAAATTGAAAATATGGTTACATAAATTAACTCAAATGTTGCAAAAGAAAGCATCGACAATGAATATGATCAAGAAAAATTCAAGATCTAAATAAAAAATATTCAAGAACATATATGTGATTTGAAAGAACAAAAACCTCCTTATCGTTCACTAGTAGCTCAACTCATGCATGTGGAAAATAAGTTGAGGATGGGTAACCTCAAGGGATATGTGTTATCATTGCAAATCCAAATCCACAAAGTTCTACACCTTTATAGGTTCACTCCTTACATGAACACCCCATGTTAATAAACAACAACAATACCCATATATTAGTCCAAGAGCACCCCATGTGAATAAATAAGAACAAGAACAACCACAAGAATGTCATTTATACATAAGAAGTTAGAGGGAAACAATAATACTCATATATTAGTCCAATGGAAAATAAGTAACAATACCTGGAGAGAATGGTTAGATGTAAATGGGCTCCAACACTCCCCTTGGGATGCGTCCTTTTTCTTCTTGAAAGCCCTATCTCATAATAGTGAATGACGAAGTCTTTATTCTTTGAGGAAAGAACACAAACAATCATAAGGGCAATGAATGGTACATATGAGAGAATAAGATAGATGACCTTTAGTCTCATTCCTCCAGCATGACTTGGCATTCTTCTCTTATTCAAATGTTGCCATGTGGTTTTCATTTATAGGGAAATTATGAACCTCGTGAATAACTAAATTCAATGTGAAAGCTATTCATTCAAAATGGTTTCCCAATGCTTGAAAGGGACTTTGAGAGGCCAATGCACTCTTCAATAATGGGATGAGAGCTTGAATTTATCATATACATCAATCTAAAGCCACCTAAGTCGCACCTACAACCTTAAATGCACGGAAGAGGTTGCATTTATTGTAAAAACAAAGTTGCACAAGTTTTCAAGATTATCTCATGCAAGTCTCACGATTGCTAATAAACGTAAATTGCATGAATATACTAAAACCCACTTTCAAAGGTTTTTTGCCCTATTTTTTAAAGTGATATGAAGTAGCCATCAAGTAGCATTATTATGATGTATTCTCACCAACTAATGATGGCAATCCCTAAATCTCTCTTATGAGAGAAATTAAGGTGATAACAAAGGGATTTTAAGCTAGCAAAATCTATGCACATTGTGATTCTACTAAAGAGAGGGTTGGCCTCCTCTCCTTGCATTTGAGGAGAATGCCTCTATAAGATGAGCTCATCCACCTTTAATGAATTTGGTAGTGTACAAGTTTTCCATGTTAGGAGATGATTCAATGAAGGTGTAAAGAATATGGTGAATGAATTTGCCAAAGTTAGAATAAGAGGTTTTCAAGTTGTATGAAGGAAAAAGGTGGACATAAACTTCCGCAAAATTCCTCCCATTAGATATCACCATGCATGTGTTGGTCCCTTTTAAGGGTAAGGGCACTGCACATAAGAAATATCCAACATATTTGAGCATTCATGAAATTCAAAGGTTGCAGTTTGACTACAACATGGAAGAGAATGGTCTCAACCTCCAAGAAGTACAAACTTACCCCTTGGGGTATCTAAGGGGTAATTTCATCTTCCTTAAAGAAGAGGTGGCATCTAGCTTGCCACCTCCTTCATTTCTTTAATATGACTAGCATTATATTCAAGGATGTTTTGGTAGTGTACAAGTTTTCCATGTTATGAGATGGTTCAATGAAAATGTAAAGAATATGGTGAATGAATTTGCCAAGTTATAATAAGAGGTTTTCAAGTTGTATGAAGGCACAAGGTGGGCATAAGCTTCCCCAAAATCCCTCCCATTAGATATCCCCATGCATGTGTTGGTCCCTTTTGCGGGTATGGGCACTACACATAAGAAATATCCAACATATTTGAGCATTCATGAAAGTCAAAGGTTGCAGTTTGACTACAACATGGAAGGGAACAGTCTCAAACTCTAAGAAGTACAAACTTACCCCTTGGAGTATCTAAGGGGTAGTCAATCTTCCTTGAAGAAGAGGTGGCATCTAGCTTTTCACCTCCTCCCTTTCTTTAATATGACTAGCATTATATTCAAGGATGTTTTGGCTCGAGGAATGGCCAACTACTTTACTTGGCAATGTCTAAGAGGAATTAGGCTAAGTTATAGAGACAATTAGATATTATTGCTCATTTATATGCTCATCCCCCTCCCCCTCACGCTTGTTGATATAAACAAGTATTTCCTTCTCCCCTATTTCCTCAATTTTTTGTTTCTTAATGGAATTCATTATGTAAGAGACTCGCAATCAAGGCAACATGAGAATGTTATTGTCAAACAATGAAGATCAAGGAGGTCTATGTTGAAAATTGGGTAGCTCAGAATGTATTTTTGAGTGGTGAAAACCCACCAAAAGTTAGTTGGTTGGGAAAAGTACCCCAGCGGTTGGGGTTTTGGACCCAAAGTTGTGGGTTTGGACTTAAGATAGCTAATTTATTATTCTAATTAATTATTAAAAGGTTAAGTGGGTAAAACCCTAAAGGACCAACGGTTCCCTAAATAACCTAAGGAAAAGGTATTTATAGAGGAAACCAATGGAAAGGTCTCACACAATAGCAATCTCATCCTTGTGAGATCAAACAAACCTAGAGAGAAGTCACAAATGTCAAGTGGAGGTTGAGTAAGGTGAGCAGATCTGTCTAGAAGAGGACGAGTTATATCCTAGAAGGGCCAAGGTTCATTTGCGTTTGTTGGACTAAAGGAGGAGCTACCAAGTGAAGTTCTAGCTGCGTATTGGAGGAAGAATAAAAGGTTGTTGAGTTATGTTTTGTGATTGTTCTGCTCTAGAAGAGGGGGATGGTGTAGCCCTAAAAGGAGGCAGGAGGCCTCAAATCTATCAATGTAAAGTAGAAAGGGTTATTAGGCCTCGATTAATGAGAAAAAGGAGGGTTGCGACAAGACAAGAGAGGGCCAAAAGGCCTCAAGGTTGTGGATAGAAAGAAAAAAAAGGACGAGGTTGCAGCCCATCTAAGGTAGGCCACAAGAAGAGAGGGGGCTAAGAGGACCCATAGGCCTGTGGAGCAAGCCTAAGGTGCCTCGGGCCTGTGGAGAAGTTAGCAAGCTAGTGATCTAGGTTCTTGTTTTGTGTAGGAGGATTGTTGAGCAATTGTTGAAAGTCTATTTGGTGAAGGAGGACCAAACAACGAGATTTAAGGCTAACGATTGAGTGCTAAATGAGTAGCCCAAGACCATAAGTAGTTAATTAAGGAAGTTTTCCAACAGGGCAGCAAGTTGATTATGGCCTAAAGGAGCATGCCAACCTTGATAAAAGAAGACAGTTTGGTCTAAGGGAAGCCCTAATAGCAAGAAAGTTTAAGTTGATATTTATGCAGTGGATTGAAGGAGAAGCCCTACTATGAATAGTTGTGATAGAGGTTAATGGAGCTAATATTTGTATGCTCTTGGAGGCAAAGGACGTCTAGAAGTAGTGGAAAAGAGGATTGAAGGAGCTAACTTCAAAGGACTGCCATCAACAAGTCAAGATTTGTCTATGTATTTTATTGGGTGGATTGAAGATCTAAAGGATCGAATATCAAGCCCTAGATCAATCAAAGGATAAATTGTATTTTACTATATATTATGTGTACTAGTTTGTATTAGGGTTTCTAAAGGACCATGATCCCTGGTACAGGAGCCCTATGATTCTTTTAGTAATGGACTAATAAAGATCAAGATTTGGGCCAATAAATTTTGTGTGCTTTGTTGATATATTCACTGATAATTTTTTATATGCAAAGTGCTTTTAGTTGAGTACCTTCAGTGTGTTTATGATCTAGTCTAGGCATATCCCAGATCTGGGGTACAAGGGAAATTTCAACATGGTATCAGAGCTACTTTGAAGGGACAATTGAATTAGAGTGTGCACATGATGTAGCTTAAGAGGGAGTTGTGAAACTGATAGACATGGAGCAGAAGGTTCAGTAGAGAAGGTGTTTTAGCATGGACAATATAGCTTCGTGTGAATGGAAAGTTGATCATGAGATTGTATCTTCGTTGGGTTACAAAGTTGCACATCCGGCAATGGAGCCATGTGCACATGAATTATTTGACGCAGGAGGATGAGAACTCATGCAGAGTTGAGTTGCAGTGGTCTAGACTGGATTAGACCCAATGTTCAACTGCAACTTGGGACTAACTTTAAAGGATACAAGTTTATTAGCAACACCTTTCGGGAGGGAAAGCAGAGTGATCCACTGGAGGTTGTGTAGGCTCATAGGGAGTCTAGCTTCAGAAGGAGAATGCAAAGGAACATCAGTCACCCAATGGAAATATGAATCTTCAGGTTCTAGAGAGAGTGAAGTTTTCAACCCATGCAAGGACAGTCACAAACCATGTGAGAACCCTCATGTGGTGCAAGGAAAGTCATAGCCCATACGAGGCTATTTATGGATCACGCAAGGAAAAATCATGTTGCATGTGAGGACAGTGATGCACCATGCAAGATAAATCTAGGCTTAGTACAAAAGAAGACGTGCACATGTGATGGAAGTCATGGCCATGTAAGGGAAAGTCATGACTCATGTGAGGACCATCATGGGTATACAAGGAAAGTCATGGATCTAGATATTTCAAGGTGTGATGGAAATACCTTCCTCACTAAGAGGGAGTGTTGAAAATTGGGTAGCTCAAAAGGTATTTCCGAGTGGTGAAAACCCACCAAAAGTTAGTGGCATGGGTAAAGTACCCAAAGTTGTGGGTTTGGAACTAAGCTAACTAATTTATTATTCTAACTAATTAAAAGGTTGAGTGGGTAAAAGCCTAAAGGACCAAGGGTTCCCTAAATAACCTAAGGCAAAAGTATTTATTGAGGAGACCAATGGAAAGGTCTCACACAATGGCAATCTCATCCTTGTGAGATCTAACAAACCTAGAGAGAAGCCACATATGTCAAGTGGAGGCCGAGTAAGGTGAGTAGATCTGTCTAGAAGAGGACGAGTTACATCCTAGAAGGCTTTAGTTTCATTTGTGTTTGTTGGACGAAAGGAGGAGTTGTCAAGTGAATTTTTGTTGTGTATTGGATGAAGAATAGAAGGTTGTTGAGTTTTGTTTTGTGATTGTTCTACACTAGAAGAGGGGTGGTCAAAGCCCTAGGAGGAAGGAGGCTTCGAATTTGTCACAATAAGGCTGAAAGCGTTGTTGGGCCTCTGTTTTTGAGCAAGAGGGTTGCAGGCATACAAGAGATGGTCAAAAGGCCTCGTGACCATGGACAAAAAGAAAGGACTAAGCCGCAACTTGCCTGAGGTTCACCGCAAGAAGAGGAGAGGGGGGTGAGAAGCCTCATAGGCATGTGGAGCAAGCCCAAGATGCCTCAAGCTTGTGGAGAGGCTACCAAGGTAGTGATTCAAGTTATTGTTCTATGTAGGAGGATAGTTGAACAATTGTTGAAAAGTTTGTTTGTTGAAGGAGGACCAAACAACTAGATTTAAGGCCGAGGATTGAGGGCTAAAGGTGCAGCCTAAGACCATGAGTAGTTGATTAAGGAAGTTTTCCAGTAGGTTAGCAAGTTTATTATGTCTTACAGGAGCAAGCCAGCCTTGATGAAAGAAGATTGTTAGGTCTACGGGAAGCCCTAACAGCAAGAGAGTTTAAGTTGATATTTATGCAGTGAATTGAAGGAGAAGCCCTATTGTGAGCAATTGTGTGATAGAGGTTAATGGAGCTAATCTATATATGATCTTGGAGGCAAAAGACAACCAAAAGTAGTGGACAAGAGGATTGAAGGAGTTAACTACAAAGGACTGCCATCAAGTAAGTCAAGATTTGCCTATGTATTTTATTGCGCAGATTAAAGATCTAAAGGATTAGATCTCAAGCCCTTGATCAGTCAAAGGACAGACAATGTATTTTACTTTATACTGTGTATACTAGTTTGTATCAGGGTTTTTGAAGGGCCATGATACCTAGTACGGGAGCCCTATGATTATTTTATTAGTGGACTAATAAAGATCGAGATTTGGGCCAATAAATCTTGTGTACTTTGTTGATTTGTTTGCTGATAATTTTTGTTGTGCAAAGTGCTTTTAATTGAGTACCTTTAGTGTGTTTATGATATAATCTAAACATAGACCAGATCTAAGGTACAAGGGAAGTTTCAACAGTCTAGTGTGAAAAGGAGTTAAGTGAATTTGAACATGGTGTTGAGCAAGTCAAAGATATAGTCTCTAATCGAGTAAGGTTGAAAAGATGGTTGCACAAATCAACTCAAATGTTGCAAAAGAAAGCATCAACAATAAATATGATCACAACAAATTCAATAGCTAAATAGTTGAGATATATGATCTGCAAGAACACATAGCTGCTTATCATTCAATAGTAGTTTAAATCTTGCATGTGGAAAAGAATGTAAGGATGGACAACCTCAAGGGAAATGTCTTATCATTGCAAACCCAAATCCAACAAATTTTTGCACCTGTAGAGGGTCACTCTTTACATGAACACCCCATGTTAATAAAAAACAACAATAATAAGAGTTCAAAATGGAAATACCTCCAAGGGAGGAACGCAAGATTGATCATGCTATACATTCTAGTTGAGATGTCTTTGTCTTATTGATTATATGTATGTTTTTATGAATGTAGAGATGTTCAAATATTCCAAACTACCCATAAGAATGTTTGAAATACATGCTCGAGTTATGATATACAATATTCAACATATTTTAAAAGAGAGAGACAATGACTTTGTTATCAAATTGACTATTTGAATGTTGTCACAAACATAATATATTGTATGATATAATATGGACTTATGCTTTTGCTATTAGAAAAAAATGCATTTACCATATCAAAACAACATGTCTACATTCTAATTCTTGTGAATAAGTTTAACAAGATGATGATTTAGATGCAACGTAAGAAGATCATTACATAGAAACATGCCACAAAATGCTTTTCATAACAATTCAAGGTAAATTTGAAACTCCTAGCACCTGTCCTATCTAATAAAGATAGTGTACTCCCGAAGTAATTTAAATGTACTATGCCCATTCTGGGGCATAATAGATGTAAACACTCATAAATCCAATATTGTACGCTCCCTAAAGTATGAATATGTGGATGAATAATGACCCTATATTTGTTAGGACTACAATGAAAAATTCGTTGTTTCATTGTTAAAACACCATTTAAAACATGTGTGGGGTTCCAATATGAACCAAACCTAGATCTCATAATATAAAGAATGTTGCTCAAAACCTAACCAGAAGAAATTGTCCATTAATAAGCTACAAGGTTTATTAACCATATTAAAGGGGTAGATCTGTAAGTGTACAAAACGCTGTATAAAACATAGATGAAACACAAAGAATGACATGCAAGAATGACAAGTCGACTGGTGTGATATGTTGGCCAATAGAGTGATGCAAGTGGAAAGACTTGAAACTAAGGCCAACTTTATATGGAGCATTTGAGGTTGTTAAATTTGGATCTACCACCATACGGGAGCATATACCTAAGATGCAAAAAGGAGATTTCAAAACTGTAAGCCATCAATGTTTGCTAAAGAAGAAGATATATGAGTTAGCATGCGAAACACACATGACTAGATCAAATATTGAAAATCTTCTCTGGAAAAAAATCGAAGAAACAGGATTGAAAATTATACCAACTCTACCAATAATGATAAATTCCTCAGAGAATATACTAGTGGTTCATCATTATAAACAAGAAAATCTCTATCCTTCCTTTGGTCAACATCAAATAAGATAAGCCAGCTTAACGCCTTGATTAAAATTTGAATCAACTTTGGCGATTAGATAACTCAAACTTAATTGACTCGAATTTAACTTGGTACCTTGACCTTCTAATACAAAAAGGCATAGTAGCTGAAAAATGATAAGAGTACATTGTCAAAATATGATATCTTCAATGATTAATCACTAACAACATCATCAATAAGATATCCGATTTCTTCTCTCAGTACCTTACCACGTTCCAACTTTACATCATCTTGATTAGATGACTCCTTGACTCCTTTCCTGGTATTTGATAAGAAGGAAACTAAATCACAATAACAATTAAACTGGGAAATTTTCAGAAATTGTTGAAGAGGTTATTGTGTTGAACTGAAATTAGCTTATCACATATAAAGATCTTTATAATTTGATAAACAAATTGATTCTGTAAATGCAACGTCTCACTCCAATGGAAATTATCCATAACTCTTTCAAGTCATCACTCTTTAGTGAAGTTCGACATTTTCTACGAAATGATAGAGATAGGTATCAATACCATAGGATTTGAGTAGTTGATGCTTTATTTCGTAGGTATTGCTATAAAGACCTGAATGTTCAGCTGAGAAAGTATTGAATCTACCAAGAACCTACGCACATGCTTCAAATCGTGAATCAACTTGACTGAACAATGTCAGATCTCACTGTTTCATTGGACAAACATCGCAATCTCTAACTCTGGCTTTTATCTTGAGACCTGGTATTTTATACAGATTTGCAGTGTTTAGATAGGAGTTTTGTTGCTCCTTGGTGATTAATAAATTGATATGTTTACGAAACCCAAAAACAATAAAAGTTGCATGAAAAATTACAAATTTCGGAATTCTAATAAATTTTAATGTTTAAATTTTGTCTTAAGTCTCTAAATAAAGCACCAACAAAAAGTTTATTTCACAAAGACCAACTAAAGCCTAGTAAAATTCTTGGCCTAGTGAATGAGAACCCCCTAGGAATAAGCAATGGTAAATAACAAATAGTATATCTGGTGTAAGCTGAAAATGAACATTGTTCGGTCTTTGCCATGTCTTTAAGATCAATCGAAATTGCAAATACCCTTTAGGCATGGATAGCTTTGTAGCTGACTAAAGGGAGTGAATTAAAAAATTTGACAAGAAAATTAAATATTTTTGAAGAATTGAAGAATCGTGACTGCTCCATGGATTTTATGGAGCATTGCTAAAGTGAAGACCATCAAGGTATGCCAGGTATAGTGTGGCCTCCATCTAAAATAAAAATATTTCCTGTAACATAAGAAGCAGCAGCATTGCTAGCAAGCAATAGCATCACGAGTGCTGCATTGAAGAATCACGAGTGCTGCATGTATTTTATAGAGCATTGTTAAAGTGAAGACCATAAAGGAATGCCAGGTATAGTGTGGCCTCCGTCTAAAATAAAAATATTCCCTGTAACATAAGAAGAAGCAGAATTGCTAGCAAGCAATAGCAATAAACTTGTGAAGTCAGGATCTGTAATACCCCATCTCTGTGCAGGTACAATCTTTTCTGCAACCTTGTGAGACCAGTCTTTCTCAAATATGCCTTTTGTCATCTCAGATTTGAAAATACCTGCAGCTATGGCATTCACTCTGATACCATATCTACCAAGCTCCAGAGCCATCATCTGCAATAACGACCTAATTATCACAACTTTACAATTCAGACAAAACAAAATAAATTAGGCTTCAGCACATTGTGACTTTTCAGATGACATCTAGCAAAGTTCTATGAAGTGATCAATAGTCACTGATTTGACTTTACCCTGGCTGGCAGAAATTTGAGTCTCATAAGCATGCTACTTGGGCTAAAGACAACAATATCAATATGAAAGGAAGCCATTTGGTTTATAGAGAAAAAAACACATAAACCCAAATGATGCCATCCAACACGAACTTTCTTCCATCATCATTCATCTACTGATATGTCCTACTCTCTAAACTCAGAATAGGTTGATCCCAATTCCATGTTGCTCGGGACTATTGCTGACTCGATATGAATGCCTGAACAAAACACTGATGTCCATGCAAAAAGCAGGATTTCTCATCCCAACATGAAGAACTAGGGAAAAACGTTAGAGATTGAAGTAACTGATGGACCACCTCCAGTCCATGCATAGTGGTGTTGAAATTTGATGGCCTATTATGCATGTCAAGCATGATGGGCATGACCATTGAAATGTTATAATACAAATTATTTGTATTCTATAAGTAAACAGACAATGAGTTCTATTGAGATACATACACCTCTATCACCTTCAAATTTTTTGTCCATTTGGCTTGGCTCAGTTTAGTAGCAATAGGGAGTGGTTATAACAATAACCAAGTTCAAATCTCAGTGGGCATGCTATTTCATTGATATGGCTATTAATTATATGTGTTACTAATTATATTAAATATTATTAATGTAGCCTTTGGGGAGACTATTTATTCTAATGATGACACCAAGATATCAGCAATACCTATTCTTTACTTAAGTATATAAGAGAGTCAAATTTAATTAATAATTTACAGGTATAACCAGACAAAATCCATTTCAAATTATATCTATATATAGATATAAACTATTCTTTTTAAACTAATTTTTGTTCTAAGAAAATATGTGTTGTACAGACTTTTTGTTTTAAGTTACCAAAAAGGTAAGTGGAAACCTCCACGTTTATTGAATAATGTTGGAGGGTGTAAAAGATTAAGGTTCGCACTTGAGTTTTGGAATCCTTCCCATGTTTAACAGATCTAAGCTTGGATCTGTACTCAGTCATGTATTTATGTATATTTGGATTCAACAATAGAGCCTATTCAAAAAAATATGATAAAAATTGTCCTCAAATTCGCACTTGCTTCAATCCTGCAAAGTGTTTGTTTGTCCACTGTGCCAAGGAGATTATCCAAACTTGATGAGACAAACGTATAATCTAGACCTTGGCATATAAATTTTGTACCAAAATCTGGAATACAGCGGGGCCCAGATTAGATTACAGAGGTACATATCCCGGCAAAACTAGGTCCCGAATTGAAATGGCAAGTTTCCGATTGCATTGGCTGAATTTGGCAATTAAATCCCCAGTACTCAAAATTCACCAAAATTCTAATTATTTTAAATAATAGAAATCAGTTAGCTTTGGGGTAGTTTAATTGGCAATTACAGTAAAAGTGAAGTGTTATGTGTGAGGAGGTCCATGGTTTAAATCCCCAAATTCACTTGTGCTTATGAAAAGGAATGTGTAGGCATTTAGAGATTATAGTAGTAGTAATTGAAATCAACCCCTTATCATACAAGTAGAGACAAGCCCAGTTATCTATTCTTCTATATAAAAAATATAAAAAAAAATATGTTAATAAGGTGACTTTGCATCCATGCATGTTCATATAGATGACATCCATGGTAGGTTGTCAAATCATTCGTGACTGGAGGTGATCCATCTATTGCTTCAATCTCTAATGCTTTTGCCGAGTTTTAACTGCAGCCCTCTTTTTTGACATGCCAAAAAAAGGATTTAAAGGGTTAAAACTTGGAAAAGGTTGTCAATTTTCAGCTATGCACACACACCTTGGTGATCTGGTTGACCCCAACCTTGGAGGTAGCATAGATCATTGATCCTGGAAGGTTCCCACGGTTAGCACTGGCTGTAGATGAGATATTGACGATGGAGCCCTTCTTCCCAGCATCTCGCATGCGCTTCGCAACACACTTGGAAACGAGCCACACACCCCTCATATTTGTGTTTATCACATTGTTCCATTCTTCCTCGTCATATTGCAGAGGTGACTTTACAGTGCCTATCAAAAATTCTAACAGCATTCAGCCTGCCAAGTTTTACATGCAACAATTGAAAAAAAAAAACCCGAAACCCTAGATTTCCAATCCAATGAAGTTAACCCAATTAGGCTACATATATTAATCGAATGCAATTCATTGCAAACAAATGAAATCAACCCAAATGAACTTGATACAAGTAACTGAAAGCAATTTATTACCAAGGCACCAAATTAAATTAAACCAAATTGTGGGTTTTAATACCTCTGTATCCGGCATTATTGACGAGAACGTCTATAGCACCAAGGCCTTGCCAAGCTTTTTCTACAGCCATATCAATGTCCTTCTCGGAAGCGCTAACGTCAAGCTGGATCATCATGGACTTGGCTGGTTGAAAGGGGGAAAAGGAATTGAGTAGGTCAATTTCATGGCATAAAGAACGAAGGAGGTCCAGCCTGCGAGCTGTGACCACAACGTGGCATCCATTTTTAGCTAATGCGAGGGCAAATTCTCGTCCCAGACCTGCAGAGGCCCCTGTGACTAACGCCACCTTTCCTACCAAATCTTCTCTATAATTCAACCCCTTCTTCTCTGTTTTCCCTTCCATTGAAGATGCTTCAACCTTCTTGACCATAAAGCACAGAAACAACTTCACATACGATGAAATATATCTGTCCTGCTGTGGGATGCCGCGGGATGAAAATCAAATCCAAATTCCGCATACCCTCAAAAAAATCCCACATTACCGGTCGAGTTTCAATCGATTATCTCGGATTCGCGTTCCGTGCCAGTGACAAATTGATTTATTAAAATTTTCACAAATTGAGAAAGGTGAATGGTGCAGGACAAAGTTCTAGATATATGTCCCATAATGAACTAAACGATCCACTCACGTGAAAATATCTCATTGGTTCATGTTATTCGGAAGTCAAAGTCTCATCAGTTCTCCAACCGGTTAGTAACGTAGTTGTCTATAACGCGACTTTTTGAAAGTCTTTCCGGCGGGTTTTTTTGGTCGAAATCCGGCAGGAATTTATTTGAATCGCAAGTTTGATAGCTAGTTGCTGCACAATGAAAGCATCCCATGGGTTTTCGAAGGTGCTGAATCCAAATATGCAGTTAAAAAAACATTTTAACTGCAAGAAATCAAGATTTAACCTCAATTTCTTCCGCCGGATTCCGTCACTGGAATCTCCAAAAAGTCGCATTATAGAGAACTCCGTTAGTATTATTCGGAAGTCAGATCAGCGGTAGTATAAAGCTTCTCAGTTTTGGGTTTCTTTCATATCTTTTTATTAATTTTTTAAAATTAATTATGGATATTTTTACTTAAAAAAAAATAAATTAATTGGGAATTATTTGGAATGACAAGTTTGAGTTTTGAAATTTACATAATTTTAGTTTCTTCCTGTTAGCAATCTCTCTTTTCCTTCTAAATCTAATGCTGAAACTCTAAAAGTTTTAGATTCTGGTACCCTGGATCTCTCTCTCAAATCCTCCCTAAATCTCACAGCCATTCCAACTTTCATTCTCCTCATCCTCCGTAGTCCTCCCTAGATGACTCTATCCCCTAGTTTTAGAATGTCACTATCTGGAAGAAAAAAACCCTAATAAAAAATACTTAGCCTGTGACAATTCCTCCTAGGGGGATTTATTCAAGGACATTTCTAATTCCATGGACATATCGAGGGCCCTTAGAGCATCAATGCCCTCTTTCAAGGGTTGTCCATGATTATCATGTCTTTGAATATTAGAGGAGTTGGGGTCCTCCTAAGGTTCGTGTCCTACACAGACTTGTTTCTATTCATCAGCCATCAGTTATTTTCTTTCAAGAAACTATGGTTTTTGCAGACAAAGCCAGAGAAGTCCTTCTGAGAATATGTCTAGACTAGTGTATTTGTGCAGTTGATGCTACAAGGAGTTTTGGGGGCCTCTTTGTGATGTGGAACCCTAGGGATGCCTCTCTAAGGCCTTTTCTTCTTTGGCTAGGATTATCTTCGAAGGTTCTCTTTGGGGATTTGATGGAAGGGTTACCCTTGTAAATTGCTATGGACCTTATCAGGACAGAGAAAAAATTTGGAATTTACTCTTGCATATTGGTCTTCTCTATGATCATAACCTCATTTTAGTAGGAGACTTAAATTTCATGACTTCTATTAATGAAGTTTGGGGTGCTTCTGCTCAACCTAATCATTTTTCTTGGGTGATTTCTCAGTTACTTTCTATCTCAAATCTTGTGAAATTCGTCCTAGCCCATTGGGTGCAACCTAGAGAAATGGGAGATCTGGGGCTAATGGGGTTGCTAAGCGCTTGGATGGATTTCTTCTTATTAAATCCTTGGTTACCAGAGTGATTATATTCCACTCTTGGATCTATCATGATACCGTTGTTTATCATTCCCATTTGCCTTTAGCTTGATTTTTATGGTCCTGGACAAAAGATTCCTTTCAAATTCAACCACTCTTAGCTAAAGGAGATGTCCTTCTTCGCATTATTTAATGGTTTTTGGCAGAGATGTCAGGTTGGTATGTCCCTATCTTCCATGGAAACATGGTACTTCGAGATGTTTTTCTTAAAACACCATGTCAAACGGCGGGCAAGAAAACACATTCATGATCAACGGAATGAACTGGAACGTTTTGAGACCCTCATTAATTCCTATCATTCCTCTTTTATATCTTCAAGTTTCTCGAATGATATTAAAAGAAACCTTTGTTCCTTGGCTAAGAAGAAGGTCTATATTCTTAAAGCCATGGAGGAACGATGGTGCTTAAAGAGTAGGGCCATCTGGATAAAGGAGGTCGATGGAAATACTAAATATTTTCATAAATTTACATCCCATCAAAGAAATAAAAATGTTATTTGGGATTTACAAGATTGTGATTTAAATTGGTTTAGCTCCGAGTGGGACCTGGAAAAGGTTGCCAAAGCACACTTCTCTAGGCTTTTCAGGGATCTGGGAGATGTTTTGATTCAGGAGCAACTGGAGGTTTTAAAACATGTCCCTAGATTTTTCTTTGTGGAGGATCCTGCCGAGATTGGAGAACCAGTCTCTCTGGAAGAAATCAAAGAGGTACCCAAATCTTTTGCCAAAGATAAAAATCTAGGCCCCAACAGATTGAATGTTGTTGAGGAGGCGCAGACCTCAGGTAATGTTTCGGGGACGATCAATGCTACTTTTTTAGCACTCTTCCTTGAATGCTCCAATCCTGGTGCTTTTGATGATTATCGATCGATCCCATTATGCAAGCTTATTTATAAGTTTATTTCTAAGGTTGTGTCAATTAAGATCAAGAGTGTTCTCCCCTCCACCATTTCTCCTAAACAATTTGGGTTCCTTCTGGGAAGACTTATACATGATGCCATAGGAGTGGCTCAGGAGGCTATCCACTCCATCAAGACCAAAATTCACAATGCACTCATCCTTAAGATGGACTTGGTCAAAGCCTATGAAGGGGTGAATGTAACACCCTCATCCCACATCTACCCAAGTAACCATCCAACCGGGGTAAATATGCGACAAGAGGCCAATATAATGGGATTCAGCCTCCTAGGTGACCTTAAGGAAGTGGAATCGACGAAAACCCACAACACAGACCTTCTATACCTACTACAGGACTCCTAAAAGCCTTCCCAGTCACCCCCATGACCGGTCCCTAGGTCCCACTGAATTTTTAAACCATTAAACCCCTGGACGATCCCTTGATATGGACAAGGGTGTGTCTAGGAAGCTCCAAATTCTCCCACAACAAGGCATGGGTGTGTCTAGAGAATTTTCTCCTTAGTCTTGTGCCAATGACTCTGAGATTTGTGCCACTTTTTTAGGCCCAGGTCACTGCCTAGAACTCAATGACAACTTCATAAATGAATTTACACAACATAACAATGATATTTTTGCAAAAACATTGACAAGGACTATATTGGACCCTTACTAGCCATGACAGGAATTTCGTCAAACATGTTACAAATATGTAATCTACATGTTTAAACAACATATCTGAGCATAGGGATATCATACTTATCTGAGAATTGCTAAGAAGCATTGTTCCCTCATATCATTAGTTGCATTAACATCTATTAGGTCATAAATACATTGTTCATTCATTTACAAATCAAAACATGAGGAGATACATACATCATCATTGTCATAATATATGTTTATAACTAGCATAATAACAACAGAAATATCAAGGATACATCAACCATAGAATCCACATATAAACCAGTACATTTACACATAAGATACCAAGGAAAGAACCTCATATTAATGAATGTAAAAGCCAACCCGGTATGGGACTACCACGTTCCACCCAACCATAGATTGGCTGAGCCAAATCTCTCTTCAACCAATCACCCCCGTGCCATATTCCAAGCATGAATGTGGGACTCAAACCAAAAGAACCAACCAGAACATCCTAAGGCTAAACCACCTCACCCTCATCAATAGAAACCAGGCTTTACCGCAATCCACACCGAATCACTAGGCCAAAACAATAAACATGTAATAACAAGCTTTACCATGATCTCCACCAAATCACTAGGCCGAAACAAGCATGGATGCCACCGGATTTCTCCACCTATGCCATGAGGAATTTTCCTATCCCCCAGTCTCTAGGCTTTACCACAATCCACAATCTGATCTAGGGATCACTAGGCCATAATCGAGACACCAGTCTCTGGGCTTTACCGCAATCCACACCGAATCACTAGGCCCTAACTGTGATTCCATTCTCTAGGATTACCGTATATCCCATCCCAAGATTATTGGGCCGATGAAGAGCACCCACCTCTAGGTTTTACCGTATATCTTCGTCATTCACCGATCAAGGATTCCTAGGCCCACCGAGGCAACACAAAATTTGATTTTACCGCAACCCACAGTCTGGTTCAGGGGTTACTAGGCCATGCGTTCTTTTATTCAGAGATCCACTTCACTTAGCTTCGAATCCATCCGGCAATCCAGCTCAACCAAAACATGAGAACCACATCACACCATGGTTATCCGAAAATGGCAAAGCTAGGCTGAAAAACACTATCACACTTAGAAAAAACCATCTCAATGACATAAAGGTAACCAAGAACACACATGTAACACTGTTGGGTCTTGAAAATGCCATTCATTTCCATTACACTTTCACTATTATGTCCATTATATCACCTCCATTTCACTACTATGTCACTACATTCATCCCACTTTCATTATCATTGGGCCACATTTATGTTTTTCCAAACTTTATTAATTCTTAGCCTTTTTAAGTGAATTTGTGGTTAAAAATTAGAAAATAATGTGCATATGCTTATACCTAACAAATGGGTTGAGATTGTTCACATGTGTAGGTTGAAAGGAGGCTTCTAGAAGACCCTTATGTGGCACTCTAAGGCCAAATTCGAATTTGAGTGGAAAGAATCATGGGATCATGAGGATATGTGTCAGATCTCCTAATTGTATTGTAACTCTAAGAAGACATGTGTTTTATCAGTGCCTATTTTGATTAGGACTCTAGAGGTAGAGGGAGAGATTCATGGACTCTCATTAATGAGATGGCTCTCATCTTTTTGTATAAATAAGAGATCTCTCTCCTTCATTTGTTAGTTCTTAAGCTTGTTAGCTTGTGAGATGGCTTTGGAAAGCTTTGGAGAGCTTTGTTGTACTTTGTAATTTTGAAGAATTTGAATAAAGCTTTGATGTTCTCAACATGGAAGGAGATGTGAAGTAAATGTCATGGAGCATATTAGAATGTAAGGTAGAGTAGATTTCATTTTGTAATTTTGCTTTGATTTCATTATGTCATTTGATTGCTTTCAAGTGTGATAGTTTAGATTTTCCATTCATGCAATTTTAATTCATGTAAGTTTGTTCAACCAGTTGATTGTAGATTAGTTTTTCTTTATATGTTTTTGCATCAACTAGTGACATGGAATTAACCTCTCTGCTGACTTTGCTTTTCTTAGTTTTTTTTTTTAATTCCAGTTCTGTTTTGATTTCAGTCTTCTTTACTTGCTTTGTTAGTTAGTTTAGAAATCAACTTTCTCATATCATTGATGGTTACCTCCGAAAGCCATAGTGGCAGTACTGGCGAGGGATCGAATTATGAATGTGTGATTTTATTTTAGTTTTACTTTTCTGCAATTAGATATTAAATTGCTCATATCATTGATAGTTACCTCTGAAAGCCATAGCGGGACTACTGGCGAGGGATCGAATTATGAATGTGTGATTTGATTTTAGTTTTATTTTTTTGCAATTAGATATTAAATTGCTCGTATCATTGACGGTTACCTCCGAAAGCCATAGCGGGACTATTGCGCGAGGAATCGAATTATGAATGTGTAATTTGATTTTAGTTTTACTTTTCTGCAATTAGATATCAAATCGCTCATATCACTAACAGTTACCTCCGAAAGCCATAGCAGGACTACTGGCGAGGGATCGAATTATGAATGTGTAATTTGATTTTAGTTTTACTTTCCTTGCAATTTTTTATCTCTTTGAGTGTAGTAGCTTAAATCGCTTTTCTATATTTAGACAGTAGCAGAAATAATAGTTTCATGATCAGTAGTTCATTATTTACTTGTTTAAATAGTAGCACATTTTCCATTCTTGTTCAAGCATTACTGTCATCACTAGTATATTCTAAGACCTTCTGAAGTGTTAAGTTTTGGAAATCATTATAGAGGACATAATTGCCTTAGAATCTGTATCCATACTTGCCTTCTAGAGACTTAGGAATAGGATTTCCATTTGCATTAGACACTTTAGGAGATCAACAAGAACAAAACCCCAAAACAAAACAAAAACTATAAAACAACGAAGTAAGAAAAATGTTAACTAAGCACATATGGTGCACCACACTTCATCAGTTTATGATACCTGGATTGATAATTTATGTAGAGCAATTTAAGACGTTAAATTGACTAGACATTTTTGGCGCCGTTGCCGGGGAAGTGTAATTATGAGACATTATTTCTTACATCTAAAAAAAAAATTAATAATTCTTGAGTATGCTCTCCTCCTGCCCTTTGTATGATCTGGAGGATCAGAAAAATGATTGTTATGTAAAAGAAAAATAATAATTCTTGAGTATGCTCTCCTCCTGCACTTTGTGTGATCTGGAGGATCAGAAAAAGAATTGTTATGTTAAAAAAAAAAGAGGAGACAAAATAAACTTCATCATTTCAATTGATTCAACACAAAAAAAATAAAAAAAATAATAATAATGAAACCCAACTGCTTTGATAGGTTCAACTGTCCAATATTGACTGGTTATGGTTTGTAGTGGTCCTCAAAACACTGTATCATGTTTTAATAAAGTTTTGCAACTTAGCTGCGGAATGTGGCCTGATTCCGCAGCTAGTTGAGAATTCCGCAGCTGATTTCAAGGTTTAGCAGGTTACAGGTGTCCAATGAAGAAACTGACCACATGGGCATCTCCAGAATTGTCCCGACATGGATCCTATCCTATTCACCCAGCTCAAATCAATAAAAAACCAGCCTAAGACCTCAGTCAAAGTCTTGTTTTTAGCATGTTTTTCTTGAAGTCTTTGCTGTCTGAAATTGAAAATCATTAATCCTTATTATAAAAATTTACAATTTCAAAAAAAAAAAAAAACTATCTATGGCTATCTTCAATCCTAGCTTTCAATGTGACCTCAATAGAAAATCTGCATCCCTGTTCAAGCTTTGGCTTGAAACAAACTTGCAAAATCAAAAAAAGAAAAAGAAAAAAAAAAGCATTTAGAAGTGAGTTTATATCATAACGATGGTGGAATATGCATTGGAAGCTTACATAGTCTAATCACAAGATCTGATCCCAAACAAAATCCATGACTTTGAAATCAAGACAGAGTGCTGGCAGCCACAACCTTCATATGTTGAAGAGATCTCGCCCGTGACCAAATTCCAAATTGCAAATGGCGATGTTTAAATTCTAGAGAACATGGGCTATTTAAATAAGGGCTATATCAAAGAAGAAATTTACAAACTGCATTGCCTATTTAGACCGTACAAATATTGCCCAATATGCATATAAGCGATAGCTGAATGCTTTGGGCTTGATAGATGTGCCAGAAATTGATTCAGATAGTAGTTTAGCTGAAGCTCTAGAAAATGGGTGATACGATTACTTGGTTCTGCTATTCATAATAACAACAAATGATTCAAACATATGCGGCAAAATAAATCAATTTTACAACCGAATGCAGAACAGTGAACATATTAACTCAGAAAAACGTAAACAGAGAAAAATGTCAAAATTCAGATGCACGATTTGGCCAAACGAAGACGAATTTGGAAAAAATAAAACATGAGTTTTTTCGCTAGTAGGGTCAATTAGATAACCCAGAAATCATTTTAAAAGATTTGTGGCGGTCTATGAGAATTTCTCGGTTCTTTGGAGCCCATTTTTGCTTGCCGCGTGTAAAAAAACAGACATCTACATTTCTAGGAGTTGCCCACTCCATGATAGCTCTTACCTTTTCTGTATCCACTGTTATGCCCTCCTTAGAGACAACATGTCCCAAGTAACGTACCTTACTCTGAAAGAAACTACACTTGTCGAGCCTAGCATACAATTGATGCTCTCTCAACTACCTCAACACTGCTACCAAATGCTCAACATGCTCTTCCTCATTTTTAGAATATACAAATATGTCATCAATGAACACAATAAAAAAATTGTCCAAATAGGGATGCAACACACTATTCATCAAACACATAAAGGTAGCCGGAGCATTAGTTAAACCAAATGGAACTACAACAAACTCATAATGCCCATACCTGGTCGGAAATTTGTCTTGTAAATGTCCTCCTCTTTAATGCGTACTTGATGATTTCCAGATCTAAGATCAATCTTTGAGAACATTGCTGCTCCCTTTAGTTGACCAAACAAGTCATTAATCCTCAGCAATGGATAATTGTTCTTGATGGTCACTTTTTTCAACTCCTTGTATTCTATTCATAATCTGAGAGTACCATCCTTCTTCTTCACAAACAATACTAGTGCGCCTCAAGGTGATACACTTGGTGTAATGTACCCCTTGTCAAGCATTTCCTTTAACTACAACTTCAACTCTACCAATTTTGGAGTGCTCATCCTATAAGGTCCTTTTGATTTTGGAGCTACCCCCGACACCAACTCAATAGAAAAGTCTACTTCCCTATGAGGTGGCAACTATGAAATATCTGCAGGAAACACATCCTGAAATTGTTGTAGAACTAGGTACCTGCTCAAAACATCTGCATCCTCAACTTCCTTACCTTTTTCACTAGAAATGTGAACTGCAAATAACACACACCCTTTCATGTGACTACGCTTGGCTTGCATAGATGTCACCATTCTAACTGATGTTGCTTTGTTCTTTCCCTGTAAGACTCTTGGTTCCCCATTGTCATCCAAACACTCAATGGTTTTTTCATAACAATCCACCTTGGTCCTGTGAAGGTACAACCAGTCCATACCCAATAGCATACTATATGATCCCAATGACAACACATTCAAGTGTGCTGATGTAGACATGCCATTCAACTCAAATGCATAATCTATTACCCAATGATGAACTCTTTTCTTTGTACCTGTAGCCAACTGCACTAACCAAGATTTAACATGCACTTCTTTATTCAAACCACACTTATCCACTATGTCAGGAATAACATAACTATAATTAGATCTAGGGTCAATCAAAATAGAAACAACTTGATCACAAAGTTTAGCGTCCATCTCGATGGTAGATGCTTGATGGTCTGCCTGCCTATTATCCAGTGTTTCATAGATATGAGGAACGCTCTAACCAACATCCCCAACTGTCTGTGCCTCCTATGCATTATACATCTGAGGCCTACCACCCTGATTTTGCGGATAATCTCTCTTGAGATGCTCCTTACCGAATGTCCAACACTCCAACCGTCCAGTACCATCACCTCTATGTTGTTGTTGTGATCCATGTCCCTGTATAGCTACATTGAACCTCTTGTAAGGTGTCGCATTCTCTTTCTCTTATGCATTCTAAGGTCTTGCTCTTTTCGGCTTCCATTTACCTTTAATTTTATCTTTCCCTTTCCATACTTGCTGAGATTCATTCTTATGCTTCGACTGCTCTTAGAAATGCTTCAATTTCCTAATAACTTCCTCAAGTGATCAAGGCTCATCATACTCAATCTGATCTCTAAATTCCAATGGAAAACCATTGCCAAATCACTGAACTTTAGCATTCTCATCTTTAAGATACAATACATACCTCAATAGCTCCAAGAACTTAGTTGTGTACTCTTCATTTGTCATTGATCCCATCTTTAGCTCATAGAATTCTTTGGCCTTACTATCGTAGTACCTTTCTGACAAGTACTTCTTCCTGAAAAGCCTCTTGAACTCATGCCAAATCAAGTCCTATGTCCTGATGTATATGACCCACTTCACATCTTGTAACTAGATATATTCTTTACCTCTTAGGCTGAAGATAACTACTTTGGCCTTCATATTATTTATGTAATTATGCAAATCAAAAAAATTCTTCATCCCAGGTATCCAAGCCTATGCATCTTCCGACTTTTTCAAATCTCAATCAAAAGTAAGTGGATTTGCTTTCTTAAATTCATCTGGAAAGTATCCCCTATCACTCCTCCTGTAAGGATGATAACAATGACGATCATAATGCCTATCTAGAACTAGAGTAGTACTTATTTCCATCATCTCTCCTATCGGGAGTATCCAACAACCTTCCATCTCTCATTGTGTCATCTCTATCTGACCTATGACCACCATGAGATCTACTTCCATCTACCTCATTAGTTTTATCCTCCAGCCCATGGCTGATCTGAAGTGGCCTCTGTCACTGTAATTCTGACAAACTCTAAAGGAGTATTGCATTAACCTCTACTTGTTTCTCTTGTGCCTACATGATTTTGTCATTGTCTGCCTTACAGCTATAAAAATTTCCTGCAAATTCTCTACAAATCTACTTCTGAGATCTATGTAGAAAATCTGACTGTAGATTAACTCGATAATGCAATATACCAAAGCAAAATTCTATAATCTACTTCTACTATCAAACTTGCGGAAGCTTAAAGATTGATTTGAATCAGAGCTGAACACATATAACCATAAGAAGAAGAATCAATACACATGAAACATAGAAAATACTCAGGGGAAAGCCTCAGCTAAAAACCCCACTATCTGTATTATCACACAAGGTGTAAATACATCAGAATTTTACAAAGCCTTAGCTCTCACAGCTAGCCAACTCTCAATACAACCCTCCTGGATGCTCACAGGCAATAAAAGCTTCTCACAAGCCTTCTCCTCTACCCTCCAAGCTCCTATTTCCTTGCGCAGTTTCTCCTGGGTGATCCTCCTGTTACCAAGTGGAAGACTGATCACTCACACTGATCCTACACCCTGTCAGAACTGCGCAATCCTCAAGGAACCTTATTCCTTCTGCATGCATGAGTTTCCTTTATAGGAGAAAACATGCAACTGATAGTACATTGTCCTTGACATTTAGCTCAACTGGGTCTTTCTCAGAATAGACATGCATGAGTTTCTGATGAGGGAATCTTCAGTTATCTGGAGTACATTGGTTGAGTGCATGCATGCATCAACTCACTGATAACTCACAATTAGTTCCTCAAACAGTTTGGAACTAATTTAACTAGACTTAACTAAGTAAACTGAGCTAACTAATTACAACTCAAATATAACTCAATCTTATCTCCTTAATTAAGGGATAATATCCTTAATTTAAGGGATAACTGTTGCATGACTGCAGAAAGACTTCTAATTTGAATTTCTACAACTAATTAATCCATAATTAATTAATTAATTAATTCCAAGGAGCTAGTGAGACTAAATTCGAATATTAATTCACAATTTTAATTCAAGGACAAGTTAAAATTAGAATATTCTGGATTCTATTTTTATCATTTCTTGTTGCTATTTTCAACACTCCCTCTCAATAAGAAAGGAATTCAACTCGATCCTGATCTTGAACCTTTGGAATGTTCTACATGAAACACTTCTCTCTAGTGTTGTTGCTCCAGCAACTTCAAAAACAAAAAATAAACATCCAACCTGAATTAGAGTGATGCATCTGTCATCAAAGTCTCTGACTACTATTGCCTCTGTCAATTGAAAACTTTGTGCTTCTGCTGACTCAGCCTTTCTGCACTATTGTCAATCCTTATCTGTGCTTTTCAGTATCTGACTGCTCTAGCCTTTGTCACTTTGATCTCTAACTGCATCAATCCCACTGATTCCTCCCGCTACTATGTACTTTGGGCTCCCGTAGCAAGGTACAATCCATGAGATAAAACCTCTCAATGGACCCTGCCTAATTTCAGCCTTCTTGAGACTATCACTTCACATTGCCCCACCTTACACTTGGAGGTATAGCTGCATGTGATCCCTCTGCCCACTCCAATTGTGGCTCCTCCACAATTGTTTGAGACTTCTTCTGGGACTGCATGTTGAGAGGTAATTTACTCTCCCTCTCAACCACCAAGTCTCTAACATTTGCCTTGCTCCTCAAGGTTTTGCATACATCTTGAACCTTAAGATCATACAGGTTCTTGACTCGTGAACCGATCTGTTTCACCTATCTCGTGGTCATGTGTCTAAGGAAAACCTTTCCCTTACTGAAGACAACATCGTAGCCTTTGTCCTCCAACATCGTGACCGATACCAAGTTCTTCTTCAGTCTAGGCACATACTTCACATTGGTCAGGGTGATAAGAGCTCCATGCTCCCTCTGAAAAGCAACTGTGCTCACTCCTGAAACACTAAACCTTTCGTCGTCACCCATCTCTATGCACATATTGAGGTCTTTCTCCTCCAAGGCACTGAATAAACTTTTATCGTCGATCATGTGGAATGAGGCTCCACTGTCAAGATACCAACCACAGCCCATCATCGATGACACCATGCATGCGATGAGGGTAAAGTCCATTTCGAACTGAGAGGCCAATGCCCCACCTTCCGATCCTTCCAAGGATCCCTTCTTGGACTTCTTCAATGGGCAATTAGTCACATAATGTCCCATCTCGTGACAATTAAAGCATCTCACTTTAGACTTGTCAACCTTCTTCCCTCCATGAGAAGAATTCGATTCGGAATGGGACGCCTTCCCCTTCCCTTTCCTTGCCTTACTTGCTAAGGCCATATTTTCTTCATCATCATCCTTGGATGAAGAACCATCTCATGTGCTCCTCCTGATCTCCTCCTGCATGAGATCCGACCACAGTCGTTCCCAATACAGCAGTTTCTCCCTTCCATTCACAGAGTCCTGGTAGCTATTCCAGCTCTTTGGAAGGCCAAGGAGAGTGAGGCTCACCATATCATCATCGGCAGTAGTTATTCGCACACTACCAAGCTCATCTCTGCAAATGGTGAGTTTGTTCAGATATGTGGAAATAGTATTGTCGTTCTCCATCTTTATTCTTCAACGCTTATCCTTGAGCGCCAATTTCCTCTGGTTGCTACTGTTCTGGTAGAGGTCCTTCAATGTATTCCACATTAAATATGGAGTATCCTTCCCATGGAGACTCGAGATAATATGGTCTCGAACTCCCTCAAGGATGATCTGTCTCGCCCTCACCACACACTTCTTCCACTCAACCAATTCTTGTGCATTAGTTGAACCTGGCTTTGGGATTTCTTGGTCAATGAAATCCTTCAAGCCATTGTCTTCTAATACAACCTCCATGCGATCTTTCCATGCTATGTAATTCAAGCTACCTTCCAAGGCATACTCAAGTCTCAAGCCATAGAACGCCATTGGCCAACCTTGAAATATGATAAGAATTCGATTTGCACCAGCAACGCCGAACTTCAAACTTTGAATTCTCTTCTCCGTATACTGTTCACAGCTCCGATAAACTCAGCTCTGATACCATGTAGAAATTTCCTGCAAATTCTCTACAAATCTACTTCTGAGATCTATGTAGAAAATCTGACTGTAGATTAACTTGATAATGCAATATACCAAAGCAAAATACTATAATCTACTTCTACTATCAAACTTGCGAAAGCTTAAAGATCGAGCTAAATTAGAGCTGAACACATATAACCATAAGAAGAAGAATCAATACACATGAAACACAGAAAATACTCAGGGGAAAGCCTCAGCTAAAAACCCCACTATCTGTATTATCATACAAGGTGAAAATACATCAGAATTATACAAAGCCTTAGCTCTCACAGCTAGCCAGCTCTCAGTACAATCCTCCTGGATGCTCACAGGCCATCAAAGCTTCTCACAAGCCTTCTCCTCTGCCCTCCAAGCTCCTATTTCCTTGCGCACTTTCTCCCGGGTGATCCTCCTGTTACCAAGAGGAAGACTGATCACTCACACTAATCCTACACCCTATCAAAATTGTGCAATCCTCAAGGAACCTTATTCCATCTGCATGCATGAGTTTCCTTTATAGTAGAAAACATGCAACTGATAGTACATTGTCCTTGACTTTTAGCTCAACTGGGTCTTTCTCAGAATAAACATGCATGAGTTTCTGATGAGAGAATCTTCAGTTATCTAGAGTACACTAGTTGAGTGCATGCATGCATCAACTGACTAGTAACTGTTATCACTCCAGGAAACTCTCCGAGGTTGTAAATCAGAGATGCCTGGTAACATATAAATTTTAATATTGTTCTCTGAAATATTGGAATGAGAGATGGTTTGGATCAAGTCGGATAACCATTTCAGCTCTATTCACACTCAAGGCATGCATGAACACCCCCAATAACACAAGGCTTTAGACTGCTAATGCTCAATAATTTGTAGATTTAATGGATAGATGGAGAACACTGACTATGCCAACAGGTTGCATACATGGACCTATACGAATGGCTAGCTACAGACAGCAAATGAACTTACTGACTATACCGGCAGATGCGTATATAATTACACATATAAATGGCTAGCCATAGGCAGCAAAGAAGCTTGCAAATCTAATATATCAAAGTAGAGATAAGATGACAGTTATCTGGCCTCGAACACATATAAAACCTGAACAAACTGTTCAGGTGCAAGCATAGAACAGAAGAGAAATGGACATTAAACATGTAGCAGCAAAAGAAGCTTGTATTACTAAAGACTACAGATGAGAAGCTTGAGAAAACAGGGGAGGAATAATCTCCAAAAGTTGAACCCTTGTTACATATTGTTTTCAACTATTTATAGCTTGTTTACAATGGTCCTCAGCCTTTTGAGGCTTCAGGTGTCTTAATCTATCCTTCTGTCTTGTTTAACTGATTGATTCCCTCAATAGGTAGGCATGGCTCGGCGGTTTTCCTCTTCTGACAGAGAAATAACCATACTCAGATATTTTGGGTGGCCTGCTGTGATGCATAGGAGTTCCCTCGTGCCAAAGATGCCCCATTAAGTTCGTTAGGATGACTGCTGCACTGGCAGGGCCGTTAATGCTCCATGATTTTATTTGATTTGGGTTGAGGCGTGTAGTGGCCCTTCCCCTTCCCTTTCGGGGTTCTGTTTTCCGGCCGCTGTCCCTCCGCCGAATCCTTCTTCTGGTATATAACATAACTGCACGGTTCCTTCAAGGATGGCTTGCCGCTTGAACCTGCAATGGAGTGGTTGTCGTTCTTATGAAATCCCTGCACCGGTCCCTTGTTTTTTTAATATTTGAACAATATACATAAAACAGTTGCAAAATCATGAAAAATGGCTTTGGCGAATTTGAAGAATATATATATTTTACTTTCGAATCCCATCGGATCCAAAACCCATCATAATCGGCATCTGCCCAGGGCTTCCCTTTATATTTTCTTTATACAAAGAAAATACACCAAATACATTGAAAACGATATGGGCGCGGACTTTAAAAAATATGAAATGGAGTGTTGTGCATATATCGGGTCCGGCCCATCGGCCTGCACCATCATTTGTGTTAAAGCCCCGCCCCTTTGAAAGTGCCGATGCGATATCGGCGATCACCGCGGACCCGATATTTTATAAAATGGAGTGTTGAAGGGTCATCGGGTCCGGCCCATCACATCGGCGCATAACATATGTGAAAGGCCCTGTACTCTTTGGCAGCCCCGATAGAAAAATGCCGACGTGATGCGAGCCGTTGATCTGTGCACGCGATTAACGGCCCTGATCAAATCGCTAGACCGCAATCGCAATGCCACTGCCGATACCGCCAACCCGCCGATCGCCGATATTGCCGCGGACCCGATATTTTATAAAATGGAGTGTTGAAGGGCCATTAGGTCCGGCCCATCGCATCGGCGCATAACTTATGTTAAAGCCTGCCCCTCGCAATCGCCGATAGCGAAATGCCGACGTGATCTGGATCGTTGACCGGCCAGATCCAACGACTGATATGATTTCGGACCCTTAAGCCTGCAACTTTGGTTTTTATGTGATTTTTTGGGTATTTTCACCTTCTGATAGTGTAATTCTGCCCTCCAAAGGGCTTCCCTCTTGCAACCTCTTTGATCGGTGGGTAGCTTTTGTCATGTCTTGATGATTTGAACAACAAACATGGATTTTGGGCATGACTATAAGCATATTTGCAGCCTTTGAGAGCTTTTTGAATCTATTTTTAATCCATTTGCATAGCAAAGCTAACACTGGCTCCTTCTGGGGATGAGATCCTCCCTGTGAGGTCTCAAGAACTGCAGATCAATGCCTTTCCTGTAGAAAAAAAATTAGCCAAAATTTCCTAGTGTTCCATTGGGCATGGAGTCTACTTTACTTATACTAAAACTGAAAAAATAAAATATTTACAGTTTTAAGGCCTAAAGACCTTAAATCACATAGCTTTTCAAAAACCGCCCATTAATTGGGCCATCAAAAACTGGTTCTCCCTCCATACTTTTCAGTATGAAGGTATTGTTCCCTTGAATCTGTGAAATGATGAAAGGGCCCTTCCAGAGAGCATCAAATTTCCCATGATTGCCTTTCTTTTCTTTAAATGCATCCCATTTCATAACCAAATCCCCAACCTGCAAGTTGTCTCTCTTTGCCTTCTTGTCAAAGACTTCCTTGATCCTCTGCTGATGTGCTGTAGCTTTTTCAATCAGCTGCTCTCTGATCTGATATAATTCTGTTAAATCAGTGATTCTATTGGCCATAACATCTTCTTCATTCTGCGCTATTTGGAGCAAATTTGCCACAGGAAGAGTAAGCTGAATTGGAAAAATAGCATCAGTACCATATACCAGCTTGAAAGGAGAGCAGCCTGTAGATCTTTTGATGGTTACTCTGTCTGCCCATAGTGCATATTTGAGCTTTGCATCCCAATTCTTCTTATTATCTTCTAACAGCTTCTTAATAATCCTGATCAGACTTTTGTTAGAGGATTCTGCTAGACCATTCCCTTGGGGGTAATAGGAGGTGGAATGAACAAGCTTAATGCCCATTGAATCACACATTTCCACCAACTCTTTTGCCTTGAAGGCTGCTGCATTATCTGTTATAAGCTTATGTGGGCAACCAAATCTGCTGAAAATGTTTTCTGATAAAAATTTCATTACCACATTATGATCAGCCTTCCTTGTTGGGATTGCTTCAATCCATTTTGTAAAATAATCAGTGGCAACTAATATCCACCTGTGCTGGCCACTGGAGTGCGGGTTGATTTCACCAATGAAATCCAAGCCCCACTGCTGAAAAGGTCCTTTTACAATTATTGGCTTTAGGGGCAGGGATTTTAACTGCTGCTTTCCTTCAAATCTCTGGCACCTGTCACAAGATTTAACAAAAGCAAATGCATCAGAAAATAAAGATGGCCAATAGTACCCAGCTCTGAGAATCTTTTGGGCTGTAGTTCTCCAATAATGATGTCCTCCACACATGCTGTTATGGAACTGCTGCATAACTTCTATTGACTGTTCTTTGTCCAGACATCTTAAAGGAATTTAATTTTTGCAGCATACCAATTACATGAAGCTAGGTTCTCAGCCACCGACTGCCCTCTCTGCGATTCAGCTTTCATGCTCTTTCATTAGACCATTTCCTTCTACATTGAACAAGAAATTGACGTCCAAAGATTTGCAATTTTCTTTAGCCAACAGTTTGGCAAGCCCCTGACCTCTTACTAGCTTGGTAGGCTTCAACTCTATGTTGAATTCTATCATTTTTGCAATCCATTTCGCTCTTTTTCCATCAGCATCAGGTTGCGTTAAGACATCCTTTATTGCAGCAGAAGGCACATATGCAACTATTTTGGAATGCAAGATGTATACTCTGAAAGCTTTCAAAGATTTGATAAGAGCGTATGCTTGTTTCTCAATAATATCATACCTCAGCTCAGCATCCCTTAAGGTTTTACTGAAAAATGCCACTGGATGCTCTGAGCCTTCTTCATCTGCTTGCAATAAGACTGTTGCAAGGGTGTCGTCAGAGGCAAAAGAAAATATGCGGAACTCCTTGCTATAATCTGGACTGATTAAAGTGGGGGCCTCCATAATTGCCCTTTTAATGGACTCAAATGACTTTCTCGCTACACCATTCCACTTGATCTCTGACCCCTTCTTCAACATAGAGGTAATATGCTTCACAAGTTCTGCAAAATTTGGGATAAATCTCCTTACAAAATTAATCTTGCCTAGAAAAGACTAGATGTCCTTCTTCGATCTCGGGACAGACAAGGTCTGTATCACTTTTACTCTTTCTGGGTCAATTCGGACACCTGCAGCAGAAACAATATGTCCCAACAACTTGCCTTCTTCTAATGCAAACTGTGACTTCTTAGGATTTACTGAAATCCCAAACCTTCTGCACTTCAAAAACACTTTCTTCAAATGTTGCACATGGTCTTGATGGCTACTGGAGTATACTGTTATATCATCTAGGTAGATAAGGACAAATTTATCCTTTTCTCCCACAAATGCTATATCCATAGCTCTCTGAAAGGTGGCTCCAGCATTCATCAACCCAAAAGGCATCTTGGAATACATAAAGGTACCCCAAGGAGTGGTGAATGCAGTCTTCTCCTGATCATCCGGATGCACAGCAACCTGATTATAACCTGAAAAACCATCTATAAAAGACATTACTTTGGCACCTGAGACTTGCTGCAACAAATGCTCCATTTTTGGTAGAGGATAATTATCCTTTTTGGAACATTTATTTAGATTCCTGAAATCAACACATAGTCTGATTTCTCCACTCTTCTTCCTCACAACAACTAGATTGGCCACCCATTTAGAATCCCTGAGAGGCACTATGATCTTAGCAGCCAACAACTTTTTAATTTCTTTCTCAACCAGAGGAAGGAGCATAGGATTCATTGGTCTCAGCTTCTGTTTGAAAGGAATAGTGTCTTTCTCAAGCGGAATTTTATGCTGAATTATATTTTCATCATATGTCTTCAGATCGCTGTACTCCCAAGCGAACACATCAGCAAATTGCCTCATTAATTTGCAGTATTCAACACTCTGGTCAGCAGATAGATTGGTGGACAGATTTATGAATTTGGGGTGGCCTGGACCTCCTATATCATGTTTGCAAACTGCAGTTTGATCTTCTTTTGGGCAGCTTTGTAAGGCACATCATTGTGATCAAACAATCTCTCAAGAGGAATTAGACCCTTAGGAATATGGTTGCTAGGGAGTTGGACTATGCTATTCTTGCCAATCTTATTTCTAAGCTTGGACTTGGGATCTTCTAACAAAGCATCATTATTTTGGTCAATTTGCATTTCAGAAAACTCATCAATGACTTGAAGAAACCTATTTAGCTCATCATCATCATCAAAAACCCTCCAATGGTGGACATTATCAGGCACGGAGGGTCTATACTTCATTTGTACCTCATAAACTAGTTTGGGAGGCGATGGAGGTATAAACAAACTAGCTGAGACAGCAAGGGAGTCGGCAAGCTGATTTTGGGCTCTAGGAATATATGAAATGCAGAAAAATTCAAAGAACTCTTTGGTTCTCCATACCTCATCTCTGTATGCTTTTAGCCTTGGGTGCTTTGCTTGGAATGTTTTGTTCACTTGCTGAATTATCAGATCAGCATCTCCGAATACCTTCAGCTTCTTTATTCCTCTGTCTTTGGTGGCATGAAGGCCCAACAACAGTGCTTCATATTCTGCTATGTTGTTTGTCACCTGAAAAACCAGCTTTAGAGACAATTGAACTGTTTCTTGTTGTGGAGACACTAGCACCACCCCTGCTCCTGCAGTCTCCTTGGTACATGCTCCATCAAAAAACATCTCCCAAATCTGACCTCCTGTATTATGCTCAGCCTGAGCTGTTGGTTTCTTGATCTGCAATGCAGCCTTCTGAGATTCTTCTATTTGGAGAATGCAAGCTCCAAAATCAGTGTCCACTGCATATATGGGATGGTTTGTAGGATTCTTCTCATCGCTAATGATATATGCCAGCTGTGCTTCTCTATATAACCTCCTGCTCTCTCCTCCGAACACTGGGACAGTTGCATAAGATAAATCGTTCTGCAATGTTCCACCTAGTCTCTTAATCCACCCTCTGGACAATAGCATGCCAAACTTAGGAGGGACATCTGCCACCACAATATCCATTATCATGCTCTTCATGGGCAGCTGGGTTAGGGAAATGGCTAAATCTTTAATCAATCCCAGACATTTCACCTTCCTTGAATCAAACGAGAATAGGTCATGATATGGTCTGGTGACGTCAAGGCCTAACTCTTCCATGATGGTTTTAGGCATCAGATTGTGACTGGCACCTGTATCTAGGAGGCAGTTGTGGAGAATTTTGTCATGAATGGTCAAGGAGACATAAAAAGATGGGGAATTATCCTTGGCAGGTTCAGTCATTGGGCTTAGCACAACTGCAGGCCTATCGTCTTGCAAATTGACAAAGTCAGTGGAGGTTCGTGTGATCTTCAGCTCGAGAGCCTCGAGGATAGGCTTTCTAAACATCTCACTCTTTACCAGTTCTGTCAGAGGCACGGTTATTTTTAACTTCTGAACTTCTGATTCGAAGCTAAAAGAGAGAGGTAGCTTGTCAGGACTTTTTACCTCTTGAACTGGTGCTTTGAGGGTGACTGGATCAGCTGCTGGTCTTCTTTGTATGCTATTCTGGGTCTCTGTTTGGATGGCAGCTTTTTGGGCAGGATTCTCCTTGATATTATTTGCATTTGACCTTAGATTATATCTTTTCTGCTCCCCCGTTTGCAGAACAGCCCCTCTGTCCCACCTTTGACTGTCTTGCTCCTGCAGCAAAGACTCTTCGTATGCAGCCAATGTCAAAAAGGCATCACTGCCTTTATCTTCCATACAGAGAATTTCATCCTCATCTTCAATCTGTTCCTCCTCCATGACCACATTCTGGAAAGGAGCCTTAACCTTTTGATCTTCGTTAGTTTCTTTACCCCTCTGAATGGTTTGTGATTGTTCGTTGGCTCTTCTGAATGGATTCGGATTTCTTGGTGCAAATGTGCCTGGGAGCCTTGTCTTCCCAGGGTTCTGCTCAATCTCCAGCTTAGAAATTTTAGCAGACAGTGACTCAATCATTCTAGTCGTTTTATCAAGTTTGGTATCTGAGGATGAAGCAAAAGAAGCCTCGCCTCTCGGCTTCCTTCTATCAGCGTGACTTTTGAGCTTTTCTGTAGCCATAATGTTAGATTCGACTTCTAGTGCCACATCCTGCATTTCAGCTAGGGTGGCACATCTTCTTTCTCTCAACAGCAAACAGAACTCAGAGTCAAAGGCATTGGTGTAGGCAAGTTTGGCAGAGGTGGGGGTAGGCTTTACCTCAGCTGGTATCTTACTATACATACGGTTGAATCTTTTATTAAAATCAGACAAGGATTCCCCATTTTCCCTCTTCAGGTTTCCAAACTCCGTATGATAGTATAGCAAGTCCTTTTTATCTCCCTAGTGTTTTAGGAACGTATCATCTAAAGCTTCGATATCTGCTATAGATCTTGGGGCTTGTTCTCTAAACCATTTCCTAGCCTCCCCATCTAGACTTTGGACAAAGACTCTCATCCACACATCATCTTCACTAATATCCAGATTATCAGCATAGCTATAAAATGACTCAAGGTGTTCTTCAGTAGTGACACCTTCAGTCCCAGTGAACTTGGGCATATACTTTTGATATTCTCCAGTGGGCATATCATTCAAGGGAGTGGGCAGTATTAAAGGTCCATACCTGGCGGCTATGATTCTTTCCATTTTGGTGGGTGCTTGTGGTCCTGCCATGTTTGGAATTTGTGGAAGGACACTAGCAGATGGGGCAGTAGGAAATAATGTAATGGATGGCAGAGATATTGGGATGTTTTGGATAGTATGGGAAGCTTTCTTTGGACTGAGATTCAAAGGGGAACTAAATGGACAAGGAGCTTTATGAATCTCTGCAGGTACTTCTTCATTAGCAATACTAGGCTTTAAATCTTCAAACTGCGTATCCTCAACTAAGAACTTCTCATGCAGAGACAAATAAGATTTCTGGGGCTTACCTGATTTTGATGCTCCCTTCTGTGATGTTTTCTTCGGGTTAACAATCTTCTCAGGGTCCGGCACTGGGACAGCTGGAGACTTCTGCGGATTTCTTCTAGTATGCCTCACAAACTGAGCCAGAACTTCAAAGTGGAGTCGCCAAAGGATGGCCTTCCTCTAGTGGAGTCGCCAGACAGATGATTACAACCAACGTCTATGTTCAAACCTTGTCTGTCATCAAAGCTTGAAGCTGTGTCGTCTCCCAGGGAAGCTGAGCTTCGATTCTCTTCTCCCCGGCAACGACGCCAATTATGTTATCACTCCAGGAAACTCTCCGAGGTTGTAAATCAGAGATGCCTGGTAACATATAAATTTTAATATTGTTCTCTGAAATATTGGAATGAAAGATGGTTTGGATCAAGTCGGATAACCATTTCAGCTCTATTCACACTCAAGGCATGCATGAACACCCCCAATAACACAAGGCTTTAGACTGGTAATGCTCAATAGTTTGTAGATTTAATGGATAGATGGAGAACACTGACTATGCTAGCAGGTTGCATACATGGACCTATACGAATGGCTAGCTACAGGCAGCAAATGAACTTACTGACTATACCGGCAGATGCGTATATAATTACACATATAAATGGCTAGCCATAGGCAGCAAAGAAGCTTGCAAATATAATATATCAAAGTAGAGATAAGATGACAGTTATCTGGCCTCGAACACACAAAAAACCTGAACAAACTGTTCAGGTGCAAGCATAGAACAGAAGAGAAATGGACATTAAACATGTAGCAGCAAAAGAAGCTTGTATTACTAAAGACTACAGATGAGAAGCTTGAGAAAACAGGGGAGGAATAATCTCCAAAAGTTGAACCCTTGTTACATCTTGTTTTCAGCTATTTATAGCTTATTTACAATGGTCCTCAGCCTTTTGAGGTTTCAGGTGTCTTAATCTATCCTTCTGTCTTGTTTAACTAATTGATTCCCTCAATAGGTAGGCATGGCTCGGCGGTTTTCCTCTTCTGACAGAGAAATAACCATACTCAGATATTTTGGGTGGCCTGCTGTGATGCATAGGAGTTCCCTTGTGCCAAATATGCCCCATTAAGTTCGTTAGGATGACTGCTGCACTGGCAGGGCCATTAATGCTCCATGATTTTATTTGATTTGGGTTGAGGCGTGTAGTGGCCCTTCCCCTTCCCTTTCTGGGTTTTGTTTGCCGGCCGTTGTCCCTCCGCCGAATCCTTCTTCTGGTATATAACATAACTGCACGGTTCCTTCAAGGATGGCTTGCCGCTTGAACCTGCAATGGAGTGGGTGTCGTTCTTATGAAATCCCTGCACCGGTCCCTTGTTTTTCTAATATTTGAACAATATACATAAAACAACTGCAAAATCATGAAAAATGGCTCTGGCGAATTTGAAGAATATATATATTTTACTTTCGAATCCCATCGGATCCAAAACCCATCATAATCGGCATCTGCCCAAGGCTTCCCTTTATATTTTCTTTATACAAAGAAAATACACCAAATACATTGAAAATGATATGGGTGCGGACTTTAAAAAATATGAAATGGAGTGTTGTGCATATATCGGGTCCTGCCCATCGGCCTGCACCATCATTTGTGTTAAAGCCCCGCCCCTTTGAAAGTGCCGATGCGATATCGGCGATCACCGCGGACCCGATATTTTATAAAATGGAGTGTTGAAGGGTCATCGGGTCCGGCCCATCACATCGGCGCATAACATATGTGAAAGGCCCTGTACTCTTTGGCAACCCCGATAGCGAAATGCCGACGTGATGCGAGCCGTTGATCTGTGCACGTGATTAACGGCCCTGATCAAATCGCTAGACCGCAATCGCAATGCCACTGCCGATACCGCCGACCCGCCGATCGCCGATATTGCCGTAGACCCGATATTTTATAAAATGGAGTGTTGAAGGGCCATTGGGTCCGGCCCATCGCATCGGCGCATAACATATGTGAAGGCCCTGTACTCTTTGGCAGCCCTGATAGTGAAATGTCGACGTGATGCAAGCCGTTGATCTGTGCACGCGATTAACGGCCCTGATCAAATCGCTAGACCGCAATTGCAATGCCACTGCCGATACCACCGACCCGCCGATCGCCGATATTGCCGCGGACCCGATATTTTATAAAATGGAGTGTTGAAGGGCCATCGGGTCCGGCCCATCGCATCGGCGCATAACTTATGTTAAAGCCTGCCCCTCGTAATCGCCGATAGCGAAATGCCGACGCGATCTGGACCGTTGACCGGCCAGATCCAACGGCTGATATGATTTCGGACCCTTAAGCCTGCAACTTTGGTTTTTATGTGATTTTTTGGGTATTTTCACCTTCCGATAGTGTAATTCTGCCCTCCAAAGGGCTTCCCTCTTGCAACCTCTTTGATCGGTGGGTAGCTTTTGTCATGTCTTGATGATTTGAACAGCAAACATGGATTTTGGGCATGACTATAAGCATATTTGCAGCCTTTGAGAGCTTTTTGAATCTATTTTTAATCCATTTGCATAGCAAAGCTAACAGTAACTCACAATGAATTGAGCTAACTAATTACAACTCAAATATAACTCAATCTTATCTCCTTAATTAAGGGATAGTCTCCTTAATTTAAGGGATAATTGTTGCATGACTGCAGAAAGACTTCTAACTTGAATTTCTCCAACTAATTAATCCATAATGAATTAATTAATTAATTCCAAGCAGCTAGTGAGACTAAATTCGAATTTTAATTCAAGGACAAATTAAAATTGAAATATTCTGGATTATATTTTTATCATTTCTTGTTGTTATTTTCAACAACAACTCCTTATTTTTTTCCTTCAATATTCTCAATGTGTCTGCTAAATCAGAAGAGTGCCCAACACCACGCTACTCATCTGATTCATAAGGAGTATATTTGTAGTCTACCATCTTGCTAGTCATATTTTATCTCTTTCCTACAAGGCATACTATGTCAACAAAACCAAATCACAATAAACCAACATACCTTAGCATAATTCGGGGAGGATATCTCATCTATCAACCAAATCAATGTAATACATGTACAAAAATAATCATAACAACATATAACAAATAGGTGTATCAACACATAAACATCATTTTAGCTAGAGTGCAGTCATCAATGCATGACCATATCAACCACACACCATGACCTCATGCATGAAAACAAAAACCATACCAATGTAAACTTACAATACGCAAGCATAAACAACATGTAACCAATCATACACTCATGACAACACATTTCACGACAACACCCTCACTTTCACATGGCAACGTCACTACAATCATGACTATCACCATACATATGCCACAAGCATATAGACCACAAGGATGAGTAACACATGTGCAACTGACATGAATGCATGACCGACACACACCACCCATCCAGTCCAAGGGGTGAACCATGCTCTGATACCACTCTGTAACACCCTCATCCCCCATCTACCCGAGCAACCGACTAACCGAGGTAAATATGCGATGAGAGGCCACCATAATGGGATTCAACCTCCTAGGTGACCTTAAGTGATCTGAACTTAAACAGGAACATAACAACTTATAGGTATAATAATAAACATAGAGATGCGGTAGAAAAACACTTCATTTCATTAATAGAAAAATATTGAACTATGCTTACACACATAATGGAAATAAGATAGCTTGGGCGATGGTAGCTTATATTTGAGAAGAGATGTGGCGGTTACATGCCTCTAAACTGTGTTACGATGAGGCTCAAGGGCCTATTTATTATTGGAAAACATGAGAAACCCCTAAATAACCAAAACCATAACCCTAGGAGATGTAACACCAAGAGTTTGTGGGCCCTGTTGGCGTTAGTTGGGCAGCCAACTTTCCGGGGTCGTAACTTGGTCATATTATCTTCGTCTCACACGGTCTTGCTGAGTACTATAGGTTTTGTCACAGGCCCTTTCCTATGGCTATGGGCCTGCTGCGGATCCAAAAAAAATGTCGTCTAGGGGTTTGAAACTGCTCCTAAAGTTCAGGGCCTGAAAAACTGCTAAAAATAGTAAATGTTGAAATGAATAAGGAAACATATGAAACTGATTGGGGGGTATAGGGGGAATAGGCGGGTGGCCACCAATATCCACCTAGATCATTAAGGAAGTGGAATCGATAGAAACCCGCAACACAGACCTTATGTACTTGCTACATGACTCCTAGAAGCCTTCCTAGTCATCCCCATGACTAGTCCCTGGGTCCCACTGAATTTTTATACTACTAAACCCCTGGATGCTCCCTTGATATGGACAAGGTGTGTCTGGGAGGCTCTAGTCGCTCCCACAGCAAGGCATGGGTGCATCTGGGGACTTTTCTCCTTAGTCCTGTGCCCGTGACTTCGAGATTTGTGCCACTTTTGCAGGCCCATAGCCTAGAACTTAATGACACCTTAAGAAATGAATTTACACAACATAACAATGATACTTTGCAGACATTGACAAGAACTAGATTAGACCCCTACTAGCCATGATAGGAATTTCGTAAAAAAGTGTCACAAATATGTAATCTACAGGTTTAAATAATAGACCTGAGCATAAAGGTCTCATACTTATCTGAGAATCGCTAAGAACAATTATTTCCTTATATCATTAGCTACATTATCATCTATTAGGTCATAGATACATTGTTCATTCATTTACAAATCAAAACACAAGGAGATCCATACATCATCACTATCATAATACATGCTTATAACCAACATAATAACAACTAAAATATCAAGGATAGATCATCCATAAAATCCACATATAAACTAATACATTTACACATAGGATACCAAGGAAAGAACCTCTTATTAATGAATACAAAAGCCAACCTGGTATGGGACTACCATGTTCCACCCAACCATAGATTAGCTAAGCCAAATATCTCTTCAGCCAATCACCCTCGTGTCATATTCCAAGCATGAATGTGGGACTTCAACCAAAAGAAACAACTAGGGAATCCTGAGGCTAAACCACCTCACCCTCATCAATAGAAACCAGGCTTTACCGCAATCCACACCGGATCACTAGGCCAAAACAATAAACCTGTAATAACACTTGTTACCATGATCTCCACCAGATCACTAGGCCAAAACAAGCATGGATGCCATCGAATTTCTCCACCTACACCGTGAAGATTTTTCCTGTCTCTTAGTCTCTAGGCTTTATCGCAATCCACAATCTGATCCAGGGATCACTAGGCCATAACTGAGACACCAGTCTTTGGGCTTTATCGCAATCCACACTGGATCACTAGGACCTAAATGAGACTCCACTCTCTAGTATTTATTGTATATCCCATCCCAGGATTACTAGGCCTGATGGAGAGCACCCGCCTCTAAGCTTTACCGTATATCTTGCCATATACCGATTCAGGATTCTTAGGCCCATCAAGGCAACACAAATATGGCTTTACCATATCTTATGGTTTGGTTCAGGGGTTACTTGGCCATGTGTTCTTTTATTCAGAGGTCCACCTCACTCAGCTTCGAATCCATCCGGAAATCCAACTCAACCAAAACATGAGAACCCCATCACACCATGGCTATCCGGAAATGGAAAGGCTAGGCTGAAAAACATTATCACACCTAGAAAAACCCATGCCAATGACAAAAGGAGAACCCAGAATACACATGCAACACCATGCATGCCAAATATACCAAGGAATCCACACATGCAAATTGATACCTGCAAAGAATCTTGATGTAGCTGCTTGATCTTGCTCTTCCTTGCTTGCTCCTTCCTTCCTCTTGCCTTCTTTGCCTTTCTTGATCTGATGCCAAAGTGCTCCAGGAAAACTCCAAGTGTCCAAGAGTGTGTGAGAGAGAGAATAATGAGAGAGCTCCAAAACTAAATTGACGAAAGGGTACAAAATGATCCTTAGAAGCCATTTATTATTGAGACTTCTATTTTCTTTATTTTCGTTTAACTTCCTTCATTTTCCTCCTCACATGCAACCTATGACCTTTCACCTTCCTTTTCTCCTAATTTCCATTATTTTCATAAATAAATGTTCCAAAATTCCACTTTTCCTTTCCAAATGCCCTAGTCATTGCCTTTTCCAATTTTCTTATCCATAAAAACCAAATGAATACCCACACTAGGATGTTTTCCCAACATTCAGCTTGGAATAAGCGTCCCATAGTCTGTGGTTATTATTTTTGCCTTTATTAACTTTTATTACATGGAATTTTCACAAGGGATGTTACAGTGAATTGGGGCTTTTTGAGACCCCTTCTTCTTCACATTGGCTTGGACTTGCAAGTGACGAACTGGATAATGGGATGCATAACTTTAGCTAATTTTGTTGTGCTTATAAATGGATCACCTTCAACTTTCTTCACAACCTCTCGAGGTCTGAGACAGGGATGTCCCCTTTCCCCTCTTTTATTCATTCTTATCATTAAGGGAGTGAGAAATATTATCACGATTCACCAAGGCAAAGACTAAAGGGATCATAAAAGGTCTTAAGTTATCCAAGTGCATCTTTCTCACTTATTTTCTCTTTGTGGATGATGTCTTGATCTGAACTTAAACAAGAACGCTACAACTTACAGATGTAATCATAAACATAGAGATGCAATAGAAAAACACTTCATTTCATTAATAGAAAAATTTTGAACTATGCTTACAAACAGAATGGAAATAAGATAGCTTGGGCGATGGTAGCTTATCTATGAGAAGAGATGTGGCAACTACATTCCTCTGAACGGAGTTACAATGAGGCTCAAGGGACTTTTTATTATTGAACAATAAGAGAAAATTATAAACAACCAAAATCCTAACCCAAGGAGATGTAACACCAAGAGTTTATGGACTCCATTGGGGTTAGTTGGGCAACCAACTTCCCAGGGTCGTAACTTGGTCATATTATCTCCGTTTGACGCGTATGATACCTTATTGGAAAGATATTTCCAAGGAATAAAAATGCCAACATGATTTCTATATCAATCACCAGCTATTTCTATGGAAATCACATCAGAAATTTTAGTCCTCGAAAAGATCTTTCCAACGTGGTATTATATGCGTCAAACTGATGACCAAGTTATGACCACAGGAAGTTGGCTGCCCAACTAACCCCAACGGGGCCCATAAACTCCAACAATTTCTATGGAAATCACTTCAGAAGTTGTAGTCCTCGGAAATATCTTTCCAATGATGTATCATATGCGTCAAATGAAGATAATATGACCAAGTTTCGACCCGGGAAGTTGGCTACGCAACTAACCCCAATGGTGCCTATAAACTCTTGGTGTTACATCTCCTCGGGTTAAGATTTTGGTTGTTTAGGGTTTTCTCTTATTACTGAATAATAAAAATTCCCTTGAGCCTCATTATAACTTAGTTTAGAAGCATGTAGCCGCCACATCTCTTCTCAGAGATAAGCTACCATCGCCCGAGCTATCGTATTTCCATTTTGTTTGTAAGCATAGTTCAATATTTTTCTATTAATGAAATGAAGTGTTTTTCTGCTACATATCTGTGTTCATGATTATATATGTAAGTTGTAACATTCTTGTTTAAGTTCGATCAGTGGTATTAGAGCGATCTACTATTTCTTTGTTTTTCTTTGCATGTCCCCAACGAGGTCAGGGTATAAGGAGTTAGGGCTCGATATGGTTGAACCATTGCAAGATCAGCCTCACAAAACTTGACGACCTCCCATGGCGGAAGAAAAGAAAGACGAGGGGGTAGGAGATCCTTTCAAAATGTTGCTTGAGGAAGCCCTCGAGCGACAGAGGGATGCAATGATGGATAACTTTGCCCATATCCTTCGACGACTACCCACAGGCGATGCATCTTCATCCAACAACCACACTGGAGGAACTACTCCTTTTAAGGTACAAGTTAACTTCGATATTACCATATTTGAAGGCCTGATAGATGAAAATGTCGTAGATAAATGGTTAAATCTGTTGGAAGGATATTTTTCAGTTCATGACTTTTCCAATCGGGAAAATATTACTTTTTCACTTCTCAAAGCCGCCCCAAACGTCAAGGACTGGTGGGAAACCTATTGTGAACAAAAGGACGAGAGTGAACCCTCGTTGTTTTTAGCGGCACCCACTTGGAATTTTCCAAGATGCCATCAAGGAACAATATTACCCTGTTGGGAGATATGAATATAAATACATAAAGTGGACCATGCTATGGCGTGGAAGGGACCAAGATGTGCCAGAGTTCACAAATAATTTCCATACCCTTCACACAAAGTTGGGTATCAAGGATACTGAGTGGCATTTGGTGCTCAAGTACTGCTATTGTCTACACAAGTACATCCAAGATGAGATGGAGTTTTTGGACATCTCCTCGCTCGGCACAGCGTATCTGTACACTGTAAGGATTGAGTAGAAGTTTAAACAGAAGAATCGGGACTTTGGATCTACGAATCCAAAGCAAGGAAAATGTGCCCCCAAACCACAGAACAACGGACCAAGCCAAGGCGGGGCTACCCAGGACAACCTGCCGAAGCTGCAAGCAAATAACAACACGACGAAGACAAAGAAGGACACGGGAAAATGGTGTGAGTTCCATAAGAGCTCCAGTCACAATACAAGTGAGTGTCGGGTCAAGCAGTCACTGTTGGTCGAGTTAAAGGCTTCCAAATTAGACGCAGGTTCTGACTCTGAATCAAAATCCGATAAGGGAACTGAAAAAGGGAAGCAGATCATTGATGTGGAGCCCAGTGGCACCATGGCCACCACGAAGATCTAGAAAATTGAGCTTGAAGATCTAGAGGAGGGGGAATGCCTCTTCCACTCATAGATGTGGGTGAAGGGTTCTCCACTGCAGTTCACTGTCGACAGCGGGAGCCAAAAGAACCTCATTTCAGTAGAAGTCAGGAAGTAGCTAGGCCTAAAGACTACAACACATCCACAACCTTACACCATCGGGTGGCTTCACCAAGGGCGAGATCTTCACGCCAGCCAGCAATGTTGCCTTCCCTACAACATCAAGGCCTTCATGGATGAGGTACTATGTGACATTGCTCCTCTTGAAGTTTTTGATGTATTGTTAGGACAACCATACTTGTGGAAGCGACATGTTGTATATGAGTCTAAACCTTGTTTTGTGATTATTACTTTGGCTAATAAGTTGTACATGATACCGGAGGCAACCCCACCTACCGCCATCTCTTTGATTACTACAAAGCAGTGCAATAAGATCATTTCTCAGATGAGGAAATTTGTTTTTCTTATGATTCGCCCCCAAGGCAAGAAGAAGGTTGTGGCCAGAGCTTCCAAGCAGGTCTCCTCTGCACAATAATAGTAGATGGACAAGGTCATGGAGGAGTACATCGATACTTTTTCCTCACCCACAAGGATACCTCTGCACGGTCAGGTCAAGCACTCCATCGATTTGACCTCGGTGTGTTGCTTCCCAATGGATTGATCTATCGATGCTCTGTTCTGGAGAACAATGAGATCAAAAGGCATATTCAAGAACTACTGTAGAAAGAGCACATCAGGCTAAGCTCATCACCCTGTGGGAGCCCTATTGTACTGCTACAAAAGAAGTATGGGACCTGGAGGCTCTGTATTGACTATCGGGCATTGAACAATATCACTGTCTGTAATAGGTACCCAATCCCGCGAATTGATGACCTTCTGGACCAGCTCAAGGGGGGGGAATATTTCAACAATATTGACTTGAAGTCAGGTTATCACCGGGTGCCTATTGAACCCTCTGATGTGTGGAAGACTGCCTTCAAATCCAAGGAGGGCCTTTTCGAATGGTTGGTCATGCCATTTGGATTGACGATCGCCCATGCAACCTTCATGACACTGATGGATGACATATTGTGACCCTTCACCAATGCATTCATGGTGGTGTATTTAGATGACATCTTGATCTTCATCCAGAGTTGGGAAGAGCACCTCCACCATATTCGATAGGTCCTTCAAACCCTTTGACAACACAAGCTGTGTGCTAACTTGGAGAAATGCACCTTTCGCCTGACCCAGGTTTAATATCTGGGGTACATCATTGATGGGAAGGGTGTACATGTGGACGCATCCAAGATACAAGTCATTTGGGATTGGCCAGCCCCAACCACTCTAACAGAGCTCCGCAGCTTTTTGGGTCTTGCCAATTTCTACCGTAGGTTCGTGTTGGGGTTCTCTCATATCACTTGGTCTTTAAGTCAAGTCACCAAGGGTGGAGTGAAAGAAAAGTTATTTTGGTTGGAAACCCAACAACGAGCGTTCTCTGAGTTGAAGAATCACCTCTGTTATGCACCAGTGCTCACATTACCAGACCTGCAACAACCATTTGAGATTGAGACAGATGCCTCTGACTATGCTATTGGTGTAGTTCTTGCTTAGCATGGGCATCCAGTGGATTACCACAGTGAGAAACTTTCAGACACAGCCTGAAAGTACCCCACTTACGACAAATAAATGTATTCCATTGCACAGGCCTACCTTCAATGGAAGCATTACATTCTGAGGAAGAAAACGATCATCCATGCAGACCACCGACCTCTATAGTTCATACAGACGCAAGGGAAGTTGCAGAACGATCGCCATCATAAATGGTCCACCTATCTACAATAATTCCATTTTAACATTAAATATAAGAAGGGCAACACCAATAATGTCACTGATTGTCTCAGCCGACCACTGGTCATGGTGCTAATCACTTTTCTCAACTCCTATGGGCATGAGACATCGGGGTGGCCACATCTTTACAAGAGCGATCCAGAATTCAACAACATATACTAGACACTCTTGGAAGGGAAGCAAGTTCCAAATTTTCACCTTTAGGATGCATTGTTATGCCACTTGGGACACATCTGTGTTCCTTCAAGTGAGCGTGCCAAGATGATTTGGGAGGCACACTATAGTCAGGTCGCTAGACATTTTGGAGTAGAGAAAATAGTGGTGGTATTGCAGAAGTATTTTTATTGGTCGAAACTTTGTCAGGATGTTGGGAAGTACATTAGATCCTGCACCACCTGCGCCATTTCCAAACCAACCATCAAGAAGAAAGGCTTGTATACTCCTCTACCTACTCCTAGTCAACCTTGGGAATCTGTCTCCATGGATTATATGTTGGGCCTTCCTTCTACTAAGCACGACAATGATTTCGTTTTCATGGTTGTCGACAGATTCTCTAAGATGACCATCATGGTGGCCTGCAAGAAGAGTATCACAACAGAGGCCACTACTAAGCTCTTCTTTGAGTGAGTGTGGGTACACTTTGGGATCCCATAGTCCATTATCTTAGATCAAGACAACAGATTCCTGAGTGCATTTTGGTCAAGTCTTTGGTTGATGTTGGATACAAAACTTACTAAGTCCACGACTTTCCATCCCCAAACTGATGGTCAAATAGAGGTTGTCAACAGGATGATCGTACACATTTTGCGCATGTACAACTCAAAGCATGCATGCACATGGAATGAAAGTCTACCCTATGTCCAACACAACTACAACAGAGCTCTCCACAGCTCAACAGGCCATAGCCCCTTTTAGGTAGGATTGGGGTTTCAACCATTATGCCCCATTGATGTGGCCATACCATTTGCAGGCACTTAGGTAGATTCGGCTCACATGCAGTCCAAAGCTGAAAGGGCTAACAACTTCATTGAGTGTATTCAACACATCTGCCAATAGGTCCATGATTTATTGGACAGAGCTAATGCTAAGTACAAGCAAAGCCATGATCAGCATTGAGTGTCGTACAAGTTCCTGGTGGGCGACAAAGTTTGGCTACATTTGTAGACGGAGCGCCTTGCTGGATCCCACCAAAAGCTTCGCCCACTCCGATATGGGTCATACACCATCACCAAGGTCGTCTGTGACAATGCCTTTGAGCTTAGCATCCTACCGTTCCTTAGTCTACACCCCGTGTTCAATGTAGATCGTATTGGGCCATACTTCCCACCATTGTTGGACACATCTGACATTGCAGAATAGCTCACACCAACAGAGCTCAACCCAGACTACATGGAACATGCCACAACTGATTAGATCATGGACACACAGATCAAGAACACTTGGCAATAGAGGATATAGCTATATCGAGTTGTCAAAGCAGGCCAACTCCTTCACCAAGGCAAATGGCTCACTAGGGACCAAGTTCAGTAGAAGTTTCCTCATCTCATGGAGGAACTCAACGTAATGGGGACCATTGCTTCCTAAGGGGGAGGACTGATCCAGGTGGATATTGGTAGCCACCCGCCTATTACACTTGGATCCTCACCATTGTTTCTTTCAATTTTTAAGTTCCCTTAATTGTAGCACAATTTACTTTTTTTTGCAGTTTTTCCGAACCTAAACTTCCGGAGCCGTTTTGAGGCCCTAAATGACATTTTTTTGGAAAAAATTCGTTGACGATTTACCAATGATTCTTGGCGAAAAATCGTGAAAGTTTTCTGTAAACTCGACCCCTTTCTGACTCGGTCAAGTTTGGGCTCCCCAGGAATCTCTAAGATTTACCAATGATTCTCTTCTGTGGGCTAACTAAAAATCTATTTCTTAGATAAATAATCTGAACACACCATCACGTTCCTTGCAAAAAACTGAGAAAAATGAGTATAAAGTTGGCTTGGTTCTAAAATTTCCATTTTTGGGCCTCCAGGGAATCTCAAAGATTCCTTAAGATTCTAAAAAGATTATTTTCTACATTTTGAATGAAATTCTGCTACTCAAATGAGGAAATTGGTGACACCATTAGACTCCTAGTGAAATTCTAGTTAATTTGAGTATAAACTTGACATAATTATGAAACTGTCAAAATTTGCCCCTCAGGGAATCTTAAAGATTTCTAATTGAAAATATTCTTGGGAATATTCCCTAACCTATGCTCTGAAAATATTCGTAGAATCTTCTTGAGATTCATGTCGTCATTGGCTTGCATGCACCCTTCTCTCTCATGTATTCTACATCATTCTCCATGGTTCCCTTTGAACCATTTGAATGGCATTTTATAACAAAGTGTGAGGGTGAATAAGACAAAGTTTGTGGTTGGTACAATGGTTGGCATAGTCATATTATACTAGAAATTGCTTCAAGAGGTGAAAAGGAATTCTGAAAGGAGAAGTGGGGAATGTAGAAGGTAATAATCAAGTAAAAGAGGCCTCCATACTTGTGCAATTTGTAGCAAAGCCAGTACAGTAGGCATGAATGCAAGGAAACATACAAACAAATCGACTACAATTAAACTCGTAGCTGCAGTGAGAAACGCCTTCTGAATAATTAAGATTTTGAAATTACATATTCTCTACATTGTTATTAGATGTTCATATAATATTATTTAATATTAATATTTAATTCAAAAAACTCTTTTCTTATTCTATATGTAAAAATCTACTAATTTCCACTCTTTCATTTAAATTTTTATTTTATTTTATTTATTATTATTTTATTTTTCAATATTATAATTTTAATTGAACTTATAATGAATATATTAAAATATTTATATAAAAACACAATTAATTCAATATATATTATTTTTATTACGTATTTTGTTTAAAAGAAGGTTTTATACTAAGTTAAAAACACAACTTTTATATTTGGTTTTCATTTTATAAAAGAAACCATTTATAATTTTATAACTTAATGAAAACAAAAATTATATCAACCTGATAAACAAGACTTTCTCTTGGTTTCGAGAAAGGTGCTTCTTGAGATGGCCTAGGATCCATTTTACACCCTTGGATCCAAAGATGAATATTGAAACACAAGCGTACCTAATTGATTAACTTTAACATGAATTTGTTTTTTTGGACAAGGTTCCCACTACTTTATGCCATCAGTTGTCTGAATGCAATAGTTATCTTTTTTGACATTACAACAAGCGTCGCAAATTGATCAGTAGGAAGTGTGGTTCATGAATCCGTATCTCTCATCTGTAGCTGAGGTAGCACCATCTCGCTGATGGAAGTTGCTTTCTCTGTCCATTTGCATTCCTGCACGTTGAGAGAATTTCCTACCATTAAGGCTAAAAAAAAGCCCCTGCTAGCTAGAAAATGAAGTGTGCAAAAAATTAGGGTACTTGACGTGATTTCAGGTGGCGATCGATAACTTGGTATAAGATTTTGAGTGGGACCATATACTTTAGAAGAGAGGACATTCAGATTAACAAAGATTAATACGAGCCTTGCAGCTTTAAATATCACATTCACGTCTAGGTTTGTGTTGTTGAGGGTTCGACTTCCATCTTCATGTGTTGTGAAATTGCTCAAGAAATTTTAATCAATAAATTGGTTAGTCAACTAATTTTTCCTCCATTGCCTCAATGGTTTCTTGTTTGCTGCAGATTCTGGAGTATACATCAATATGGAGTCAACTAAAATCGTTAGTTCATATGGAAGAGAACCACATGAAAATCTACCATTATTATTGTAGCTTATATCATCTAAAACAACTTGTGTGTTTGATAAATGTGATAATGACATTGAAAACCCTTCGCAAGCAATCACCAAGGAAACATCAAATTCTCCTCTAGAATTAACTTCTCCATTGAGAATTTTTGATGAAGCAGCTACAATCTCAAGCATGTCTAAAACTATCCATCCTCCATTACTACCAAGTTCACCTGCTATACCAGGCAATCCTCTTCATTACCATGTAATTTCAATTAGTATGCCATCTTCACCTGCCAAATTTTAGATGGATCAAGCAAAGAAGGTCTCTTTTCAACCTTAGAAAGTTGGTGAAGATCCATAGGGACCAATAACACAAAATTCTTTGAATACATACTTCAACTTTGCTAGAAAAAAAACATGGAAACAAGTTCGACGTGAATATGATCATCTAATTCGAGTGAATTTCTTCTTTGCACCATGGATAGCTTGTATGTTCTTAGCTATTGGGATGCTGCCACACATAACAACTACTCTACATCTTGCTATATGTTTTGTTTTTATGACCCCTATACTTTGTTTGGAGCTAAAGATATACATGCAGTGTATGTCAGGAGGTAGTAGAAGATTATCTAAAGTAGCTAATCCTTCAAACTATTTGGCAATTGTTGGAAACTTTGTTGGGGCATTGCTTGGAGCAACAACTAGGTAGAAGGAGGGAGATATTTTTTTCTTTGCCATGGAGCTAGCCCATTACCTAGTACCTTTTGTGACAATGTACCAAAGATTACCCACAAATGAGTCTCTTGTGACAGAGCTTCACCCTATTTTTTTCTTATTTATAGCGACTCCTAGTGTAGCATCTGTGGCTTGGGAAAAAATTCAAGGAGACTTTGGCTATGTTTCCAGGTTCGCCTATTTCATTTCTCTTTTTATGTATACTTATCTGGTGGTTCGACTTAATTTATAATTTCTTATATGAGCGAGCCTAGAGCAGGCTTAGCTTTTTCTTTAGGCACAAGCTTAGATTTTTCTTCAAGAAACCTTTGGATATTTGTTGGAGCTATATTTTTTACTTCTCTTGGTCATTGTAACTATTTTTGTTCTTTGGTTCATCCAGACTTTTTGAGTTAGTGAATTTTCATAAGAGCAGAATGCTTAAGCATTTGTAGGCAGAAGAACTCTATTCATTCTACTGTAATGGATTTGTTTGCTAGTGTAACAATTTTTCTTATATTTTATTTATGTATTTTGGCATTCACTGTATTGGAATCATAGGCCTAATCTCTGACTCCATGGTATAATATTTTCAGGTTCAAAATCTTCAGGGTCAAAATCTTGAAACCTAGTTGGAAATGAGGCTCTCGTGAATCTGAATTTGGGGATTTCTCGTCTATCGCTATATAAGACAAAGTAATAAGGCATAGCAATGTTGTATATTTTTGTGGCAGGGATGCATGTTCTTATTCTTTGTAAGCGCTCTGAATCTTATTGTACCCCGTGTTCAATCCATCCTCTAAGACTCTGTGTTCAATCCGTGATTTTCTCAAGCTCAATTTTCTTATTTCCGGATTGACTCCAAGCATCAAAAGTGTTAGATTTATGAGCATTAGAGTGCTAATATTGGTATTTTCAGTTGATTTTTGTTTAGGACTTTGTATCTAGAATCGAGCAGAGATATCCAACATGGCAGAGTAATAATTTGGTTGTATATTTTTGTGGTAGGGATGCTTGTTCCTAGTCGCCTCAAGTAGACCTAGCTCAAATTTTCTTTACAAGGTAGAAGAAGTAGACCTAGCTCAAATTTTATTTGCAAGGTAGAAGACAAGGTGTGGTCACTGGATGAAATGTTTGGTGTGGCCACTTCTTATGTGACATCCATGGAGGCTAGTTGCAACTACATGAGTCACTTAAGCCTGTGCGAATCAATGCGACGGGATCAAGTCCAGAACCAATTTCATGTACGCGAATGAAGAATTTTTACATGTGGAGTAGAAGAAGTTTTACATGTGGAGTAAACTAGAATTTGCGGAAGAACCCCCTAAAGGACAAACAACGAAGGGATTGACGACCATGTGTTGACTTTTTGATGGGATAAAGGATGACCACATGTTGAATTTTGATGGCATAGAGGAGGAAGAAAATGGAGCGAGGAGAATTGTTGGGGTGAATAGTCTTTTCCCAGCCAACTCCATAGAGAAAACGCCTTTCGGCGTAATTACTTGTTGTTAGGAAGAATTTGGGTTCAAAACCCATGGACTCCCAATTTTGGTTTTAATATAGTTTTCAAACCATATAATATATGGTATATGTATGACATATTGTAATGACTCCCCAAACATGATAATAAGACAAAAACTCCCCAAACCATGAGAATAAGAGAAAATTGTAGGTTGCACCATGCTAAGGTCACTTGGGCCTAATTTGAGGTGCCATGTGGCACCATGTGGTTGGGCCATGTGGCAGGCTCTCATTGGTCCACATCATATGCCACTTCTGTCACATACATGTCATGTGTCGACTTGTGATATTGCCACATCACCTATAATGGTCCTCCTAGTCTACTGATTGCGCTGCCATGTGGAAGAGCCACGTGGCACGCTCTGGTTGACTTTTGACTTTGACTTTTTTTTTTCGCTGTTTAGTACAAACTTCAAAATGCAATAACTTTCTCATAAAGTTTCGGATTTTAGTTTCGTCTGTGTTGTTAGAAATCTTGCGACGAGATCTTCGATGTGATCCTAGTTTTATTTCAATCCAAGGACCTTGATTTTTTAGCTTCTCTAAAGCCATCTTTGAATTTTGAGCATTTTTGGAGCCACCTAAATCATTCCTCCCCATTGAGGAGATTTTGGTCCTCCAAAAGCATGAACACAATCTGCAATTTTTTTTTCTCCCTCATCTGCACAACAAGTGGCTTAATAGGTCACACTTCTTTCTCCTTCACCTTTGTACTTTAGAGCTATAAGTGATCAACCGACACTTGTATTCTATGCAAACCTGTAGAACAACTTGCAAAATACATGTTCTTTTACAAGACCAAACATGACCCAACCAAACCCCATACTTTCAAAGATTTTATAACACACTAATTGGTCAAGTTTACATCAAAAACCTAACAAGAAACCAATACCCAATTATCAACAAAAAAGGCCAAAAATGTCATCTTGTTGCATTCATAAGTGATGGCAAACACTTCACCACTTTTACAATTATTTCGCAACATATGATTTACAAATGTGGCCATGCTCAACTACTTTAAAATGTTAACCATCTCTTAACCAACCAGGTTGATGGGCTCTCTACTTGTACTTGGATTTCTCTTTGATTTGCTTCATTGACAGGCTCCATTTTAGGTTCTTTTTGGTCCTTCAATCACTGATCTATATGGAACTCTGAACATGTGGCTCTCTGATGTCCATGCTTGTTACAATGGCTGCAAAAATTAATTTTCCTCTAGACCTGCAGGACCTTCTTCCTTCCTTGATATGGAGAAGGTTTTAAATGTCTTGTTCTCTTCCTTGCTACCATTCTCTTCCAACACTTGGCAACAACATGGTTATACAAGCCACAAAAAGTACATTGCCTCCACAAGTTCTGCTCATAATTAATCTTCTTGTAACGAAAATAAACATTAGAATAATGAGCTCTTTTATACCTTGCTTGGTTGTCTATGGTGCAAATATGACGAGAATAAATTTCCTTAGCTCTTCCTCTGCAATGCTCACACTCACGGGAAGATTGTGATATGTTTTTAGCGTACTCTTTTTGTTGGGTGTGGAGCCTGATTATCTTCTTTATTCAGAGGTGTCGCCACATTAGACCCCATTTCATAATGTGGCAACAACGCCGCCCATTATTTGCGCTACAAGGGGGGTCTAGGGGGGGCGCTACAAGGGGGGTCTAGGGGGGGCGGCAACACCCCCGAAGCTAAAAAAAAGATGTAAAATTGCCTTGTAAAATGTTGTAATTGCGTAGTCAATCTGGGCCATTCATTAGGCGGAAATATGGTAGTAGAAGTTATGTTTAATTTAGGGTTTTTTTTCCCTAGAAGGAAACCCCTCGCTATATATGAGGGAATTGTATTGTGGCTATGTAGATGTGTATTTTGAGCGAAAAAGAGAGATGAGATTGTGTGAGAGCAAAGAGGGAATTACAACGGATCTGCTGTAGGGAATTACAACGGATGTAGCCCAAATTGGGTGAATCATGTATATATTTGTCTCTCTTGTTTTTATGTGTTTTTTGTGTTTATATTTATGCAATATTATATGTCTTCCATTGCTCTGTAATATATAATTTTCTAACACTTTCCTCGTTGGCTTTGACAATGGCTTAGATTCTTTGTGTGAAGAACCCCTTGCTTCTTCTACCTTCAAACACTCTCCTTCAATGTATCCCAATCCTGCAAATCGAGGTCTTTGTATAACCTCCAATGAATGAGTCATTCCTTGACCATTAACACCAAGTCCTCCTCCTTTATACCCCATCTTGGTAAGGAATCTCATGCTAGTTCCTGAAATGGGTACCTCAATGCTTCCAACAAAAATAACATCATGTGAAATTGAAACTGAAGAATTACCAACATTGTTTACCTCTGAAGCAAGTGATGATGGCTTCGCTAAGCCTTTGTTGCACTTCAACTTTTCCAAGGCCTCTTCTGTGGCTCGTATTGAAATTGCAATATCTACTTCATTAGGGGACTTTTGAGGTCTAAAATGGGCCTCCTAAGGGAATTATAAAATAATAGTGGAAATAATAAAATAATATTAGATTACATAATCAGATTTTAGAGGGAAAAAAGAAAAAACTATTTTTTCAACTCATATTTTCAACTTATCTCCCTATGGGTTTATTCAAATTTCGAGCGGAAACACTCGTTGGATGCAAAATTTGATTCCTCATCCAAGGAGTACCCATGTTGCATACTTTCGATGGACCCTACTACATGAAAAATGAGAAATACATGGAAAACGTGATTGCAATCACGTTTTTTCATGTATTTCTCATGTTTCATGTAGCATGGGCCATCAAAAGCATGCAACATGGGTACTCCTTGGATTAGGAATTAAATTTTTCATCCAACGAGTATTCCCACTCGAAATTTGAGTAAAACCTTAGGGAGATAAGTTCAAAATACGAGTTAAAAAAAGTAGTTTGATTATTTTATTATCTCTTAATATTTTTACTTTTTTACTCCAAAAATGGTGAATCATCCCCCATGGTTTACATCATCATCTTGAATCCTATTAGTTCTTATAAAGTTTATTTTGGTTGTACATTTTTCTTAGGAGGCTCATTTTAGACCTCAAAATTCCCCTAATTCTCCTCTTCTACTTCTTGTAGAAGTCTCTTCAATTCAACATTCTCTACTTGAAGGCTCTCGTTGATATCTTCATTTGAATGATGAGAAGAATATGAAGAAGAAGAATATTCATCTGAAGATGGAGATGGAGCATCATCCTCTTCTCTTTCTTTCTCTTGTTCCTCTTTTTCCATTTTCTCCTCATAATCTGCATACATTATATCTACCATGTGTTCCATCCTGAAGAGGTCCTCATAGAGGTATTTGTGATCCTCCATTTTCCTTCTCATTACACGTTCAATATCTGGTTATCATTCACACTCACAATTCACATCACTGAGAAGACTGCTCTGATACCAAACTTGATCTTGATTCTCTCAGCTACCAGAATTAACCAATATCTTTTACTTTTGTGACATTAGCATAATTGCATGTGAAAGGGTATGAAAAACCACATGTGCACACTTTAAATAAGAGGAAAAATAAATGCAACCATCAAATCAAAGAACATACACAACATGATAACAAAGTTCACCTAGTGTGGGTTACGTCTAGGGGCCCTGTGTCAAGAGTGGGAGGCCGCTTCATTAAATGTTGCAAGTTGATGATGAGTACGTGATGTATTATTTTTCAATACAAGGAATAACTCCCTTAACTAGAGTGGCAGGTCCCTCCATAAGACATTCTCCTATAAGAATTCTCACTCATACAAGCTCTCGTTCAGCATGAAAAAAACAAACTCTCACATGAAGTGGCATACAAAGGTCCTCCAACAAAATGGAAAACAAAGATGTCAACATCAAATCATCATCTCATCAAGAATCAAAAGAAGACATGGCATCAATCCATCTTATACCTCCACTTCCGGGGACGGCTTGAACATGCATAACTCTGATGAGGAAATGGACAACACGGTTAAATTCTTGGCGAAAAACCGGGAAATATGACTATAAACTCGAACCATTTATGACTCAGTCAAGTTTGGGCTCCTCAGGAATCTCAAATATTTCCCAAAGATTCTCTTTTACGGGCTGACTAGAAATCTATTGCTCTATTGAGCGGTATAAATGCAAGATTTACACCAACATTTAAATTGTCAATCCGGGTTGGTAAACTTAGAGGCGTAGCACAATATATGCCAGAATAAGACCTCATGGATATGTGGAATAAAACTCAAGCTCTTGAAAACAATTCAAAGGCATCATTCAGAAAAAGAAACAATATTCTTCAAGGCAAAGTAAACACACTATGAATCTACTTCTGGCTCCTCTTCTGGGTTGAGTGACTCCTACAGAAAGTCTACCTCAGTTGTCCAAGGGACAAGGGAATGCAGATTCTCCTCAAATTGACAAACCATTCAGGAAATAAAGAATGCAAAACCTCTTAAAGGATTACTTTCTATGTTGCAAAAATGGAAAGCATGAAATAAAACACGGAAGCATAAAGCAAATTCATTCCAACTAATCTAAGAAAACCATTGAATGCTTTAAAAGGAATCTAGACTATATATACAGTGCTTCTTTGGAGACAATTCAATACTCAACTGTAAGGAAAGTATGTAATAGGAACAAATGATAAATACATTTCCTGCTGCTTTCAAGCTCACCCCGATCTTATAAAATCATTAAGTAATTTCTATTCAACACAAAAAGATTCTACAAGATATGTGTATTGCTTAAAGCAGCATGAAGGAATATCAATCACAACTTTTAACCTTAAGACATTCTAAGAATTCTATGAGCACTTCACTTTGCCAATAAAACAAGATTACAATCTCTCCTCATGCTAATCTTAGCATTTTATTATTAATATTTCAGGAGTGAGTGTGAGGATCAATTTCATATCTAAAATAATGGTTTTAAGGCAGTCATGAATGCTACATGATGAGTTAAATCAACCAGAACTCTTAATAATCCATTGTATCCTTGTTATGCAAAAAATGAGATCAGGGCAAGTATCACACTTAACTTGTAATAAAAATGAGAGATGCAGTGAGAAAACATTCATTACCTATACTTTGTCTCAGTCTTAATAGAAATAAATTCCAAGAAAACAACGACATCATTAATCAAACTCAAATGATCAAAGCATAAAGAAGAGTTATTCACACTTACACACTATGCATTTGTCAAAATACAATGTCGAAAAAATCCTAAGAGGTATCGAGCAATGGACTGGCTGGTGGGCCCAAACCACCCATCTCATTGCCCTTGTAAAGGCTAAATCACAATCCCAGAAGATTAAGAAGAAATGCAAACACAAAATCGAATGTCGGATTATATTAATCTGAAATCTTGTTACATAAGAATTAAACAATGCAGAGCTTGGCACCAGTGGTCCTCCTAAGGGATCATCCCACTGGGCACAGACTCCTCCCTTCCTTGCCCAATGAAATCAACCTCTATCTCTCAAAATACAATTTACATAATACAACTATCTCCCCCCCCTATAGTATGAAACTTTCATATTTATAACAACAACGCCTCTCAGCTACCCAGATCCACGGTTACACAACACATAAGTTTAGAGTCTACAAACTAATTCTGAACCAAAATAAGGAGTTCAATTACTGACTAGATCTCCATCGATCTGAGGTTCCATATAAGCACAAAAACTAGTATCAAATCATGGAATCCTCGCCATCGTGTCCATGGGCATATCACATTGTTATTAAACCTCGTGGCTTCTAGAAATAATTTGACCGCATACTTTGACCATCGTTTTATGTGCTATCTGGAAGACCTGGGTGCGATCAAGGGAACACATCAGCACATTGACCCTCTGCTCTTCAAAACCCATATGCTCGTTTTCCATCATGACAGCTTGATGTATGAAAATCGTGGAGGTGAGAACAGGATTTGCACTGCTGGAACATGAACTGTGCTGTTAGAACAAGAACTGTACACCTGCCACAAGGAGAGCCTACTATTAACGATATTTTCACATCAAATCTTTTCAAAATAACAAAACAAGAAGAATTCATAGATCAATAACTTGTTACCTTTGAATGCTTCTAGATAATAGCCCAATAATGCATAAAAAGGATAATAATGACTATAAACACCAAGTGCAAGCATAAGAGTTATTTTGAAAACTGTATGAAAATTTAGACAAAATGGAGGCTTAACACTCCCCCACGTTGATCTTCTTGCATGTCCTCGTGCAAGCCAAACCATAAGATGGATTTCAAAATTTCAAAAATGCAAAGTTGTGGCCTAGAGCCCTGTTGTATTAATTGAAATGTTCAGGTTCTTTCCCTTCGTTCTTCTGACCATTTTAATTTCCCCTTTAAAAATCCTGTATGGGTAGCATAATACTTAGCTTGCTCGATCCAATCCCCGGCCAGCTTCCGCAACTTCTCATTCTTAACACTCAGCTTGTTGTTTTTATTATGCATCTTAATACAAAGTTTCTACAAATCTCTGTTTTCTCCTTTTAATTTTTCCTCATGAACAATAAGCTCCTTTATCTTCCTTTTCAATCTTTTTATCGTCCTATCTTTCTTCCTCAATATATAATCATTAATGGAGCTTTTTGATCTCTGTTGATTGGTGGAATTAAGGTCAATAGTTTTCGCTCTAGGAGGATTGAATGGGAACTCAAACCCTGTTTTCATCTTTGTCATAGGGCTTTCGAATTGAACTTCTTCTTTATAAAAGTGATTTCGAATAGCCTCCTCGTCCTTATAACATAATTACCCTAATCCATAACTGTTATATGTGCATGAGCATTCGACAGATATTCCGATCATGGAGAAAGAGAGATCATAATTACAAAATCAGGGCATCTCTAGCACAGACACTTATCATCAAAGTACCAGACACATCAAAAATATTTGTGCATATACCATTATATTTATTGAAAGTCTAGGGCATGGAGTACCGAATGCAAAATCATGGAAGATGGGAGGGGGGAATTACTTAAAGATTAATGATCAACAAGACACTGATACATCCTTTTAAAGTTTCCATCAAGTTTGCAACATAATTATAGTGTCTACTAAACCGTGTTACAACCCTTATGTAAGCATTGAGTGCAAGAATGATAAAATTATCAAGGGGAAGAAATCTTTGATGTAACAAGATCAGGTATAGGAAAGCAATACTTTGTACAAAACATTATGAAAAATTATTACACCATTATGATAGATATTACATACATGTTGCCCCATCCTAAATGAACTCCCTGTTTGTCATAGATTTATTTTCATAATTCTATTGTTTGCTCAGAGTCTTATTAACATCAAAAAAATCAAATCTTTGTTGAAAAGGTGCAATTTCAAGAAGACTACCACAAGATTCCTGCACCTATTGTAGCAATCATGTACCTAGGCCATGTAGTGATTATTTAGAGGCGGCCACAATCAACACACATTTTTGTCCATCAACACCTTGTGAGTAATCATCACTGAGTAATTCATCACTCTAAATACCCTAAAAAATTGAAGTGAGTTATGATACCAGAAAAGGGAAATAAAAATAGAACAAGATGACACCTTCCTAGATCAATCAACAAATTCTTCATTGAACACTCTAAATTTTGTTGTCATCCAGATGAAAAAATAAATTTCTTCTTAATCCAATACGAAGAATTACCTTCACTAAGGGTACCACATTCATTAAAGATTCCTAATTTTCGAAAAAAATAGAACTCAAAGCATCATGCTCAAATCATCTTAAAACCATTGTCTAAGAAATAAAATGATGAGTTTTAGGGAAAGAGAAAGATAACCGAGTAAATCATAATGTCAAATTAATTTTAATACCACAAACATGGGCCTACTGCCCGTAGGCATATATAACCTCGATAGGGATGTCTTTTGACCCAACGAAATGCCTGTGTCCCACTTACTAGATATAGATTCAGAGTTATCTTATTTAATTTTAAAATTTAGATGAAGGCCATTGTCCTGGATTGGTAACCAGTTGATGGTAGTGCCACTCACAAGAAGTAATATGGTTGAACAGGCCAGCTCGTGATGAGACCTCCTGTATTCCAACTTTTAAGTTGAAAGCCATTACTCCGGCTTGATGACCAATATCAGTAATGTCATGCATGTTAGATCTCATGATCGTGGTAGGTCGACTCATCATGAGACCTCATATCCTCCAATCAATCCTTCGTAAACTCTGATATTCATTAACTTCAAAGGTTACTTAATAAGTGGGGAGGCAGATCTACTCCTTAAGAGTATGGTATGGCATGAAAAGTTTTAAATGACTAATCATTATTGGCTAGTTCCTCTACCCTAAAGATTCATTTAAATAAGATGTCCCAGATAATGACTAAAAGATTCTTTGAGTTAATAATGCTAGTGTTGTCATGAATGGCTCATTATGATCTTTACAAGAGCGGTCTACCATAGGAGGTTTTCCAATGATACCTTCTAAGGGAAATTGAAATTGTATATCTCAGATGAAAACTTATTAGAGTGATTAATCATGGTCACTTTTGCAAAATCATGAGGTATTAGAGTGAATCATGCTCAACAAGACTTACCACAAATGTGTGTGTTAAAAACCAATGTGGATTAAAGTAGTTTTAGTGGCCATACTTTGGAAGTCAGAGCCCTAATAACATTGTTGTAACATTTTTATTCATGGCATTGATTTATTCTTCTATCCTACTCTACCCTAAGAAGTGGAAGACTTCCTCTTAAGTATAGGAGTACTTCCAATGCAACCATGTGCGCAACAAGAGGATAATCTTACTCATGTTCAAATTTGAAAAGTATATTTGAGAAAATACCAGAACATGAGGAACTAGTTGCATTAACTGATGTGATGCTACAAATTGTTGAATGATAAAGGAGGAGTGGATACTGATAGTCATCTGAAACCAAGATTCAATGGGATCCATATACTCTTGGTCATCATGCAAATCCTCCAAATTTCTCTTTTTATCCCCTAAAGTGCAGGCTAGATCAGATGGATGTTCTTCATTCTCTTCTTCTAATGGCTTCTCCTCATCAAGAATGATCCTTAGCTTCTCGATTTCCCTAGGAAAATCTTCTGGATCTTCAAGAGTCTTTTCTTCCAGGGGAATAAACCTATTTCTAATTGATGCTAAAATGTGTTCTTTCTGTGAAGCAGAGACCCTAGCTTCTACTAAGATTTGAGATAATTATTGGAATAACATCACACTTCCTAGCATTTTCCTACTAGATGGAAGGTCTTGTTAGCACATTGATTTAGAGCCCGAGGTTCTTACAACACCAGAAAAATAGGAACACCTAACTCATAAGTCCAATTGCAGCTAAAAGGAACGAACCAACAAGAAAATCACACTTTGCAAACCAAATAATCTCAATTGCAGTAAAGAAAACAACCCAATATCATACTTTGTATTAAGAAAAGTAACTCTTAAAAACTCAATTGCAGTAAATCAAGCATCACACTTTGCAGTAAAAACTCTATTACAGTAAAAGAAACAAATCAGGCATCACACTTTGTAGTAAAGGAAAAAAACTCATTTGCAATAAAGAAAACTTGGCTTGTGATCTATTTAGCAATACCATCCAGTATGCTCCAGCAAGCAAGGGGAATCTCATTAATCTAAAAATTCATTTGCGAAGAAAAGGGAAAAGCATGAAAAATTGTTGAGGCCTTATTCTACAATGCCTCCCTGGCAATGACGCCAAAATGTCAAGCGATATAAATGCAAGATTTACACCAACATTTAAATTGTCAATCCGGGTTGGTAAACTTAGAGGCGTAGCACAATATATGCCAGAAGAAGACCTCAAGGATCTGTGGAATAAAAATCAAGCTCTTGAAAACAATTCAAAGGCATCATTCAAAAAAAGGAACAAGATTCTTCAAGGAAAAGTAAACACACAATGAGTCTACTTTTGGCTTCTCCTCTGGGTTGAGTGACTCCTGTAGAAAGTCTACCTCAGTTGTCCAGGGGACAAGGGAATGTAGATTCTCCTCAAATTGACAAACCATTCAGGAAATAAAGAATGTAAAGCCTCTTAAAGGATTACTTGCTATGTTGCAAAAATGGAAAGCATGAAATAAAACTAGGAAGCATAAAGCAACTTCATTCCAACTAATCTGAGAAAACCATTGAATGCTTTAAAAGGAATCTAGACTATATATACACTGCTTCTCTGGAGACAATTCAGTACTCAACTGTAAGGAAAGTGTGAAATAGGAACAAATAAGATAAATACATTTCCTGCTACTTTCAAGCTCACCCTGATCTTATAAAATCATTAAGTACTTTCTCTTCAACATAGAAATATTCTACAAGATATGTGTATTGCTTAAAGTAGCATGAAGGAATATCAATCACAACTTTTAACCTTAAGACATTCTAAGAATTTTGTGAGCGCTTCACTTTGCCAACAAAACAAGATTACAATCTCTCCTCATGTTAATATTAGCATTTGATTATTAAGATTTCAGGAGTGAGTGTGAGGATCAGTTTCATATCTAAAATAATGGTTTTAAGGCAGTCATGAATGCTACACGATGAGTTAAATCAACCAGAACTCTTAATAAGCCATTGTATCCTTGTTATGCAACAAATGAGATCAGGGAAAGTATCACACTTGTAATAAAAAAGAGAGATGCAGTAAGAAAACATTCATTACTATACTCTGTCTCATTCTTCATAGAAATACATTCCAAGAAAACAACAACATCATTAATAAAATCAAATGATCAGAGTAATGAAAAAGAACTATGGAATGAAATTACAAATCTTGAATAATCAAAGCATAAAGAAGAGTTATTCACACATACACACTATGCATTTGTCAAAATAGAATGCAGAAAACATCCTAAGAGGTATGGGGCAATGGACTGGCTAGTGGGCCCAAACCACCCAACTCGTTGCCCTTATAAAGGATAAATCAAAATCCTAGAAGATTCAGAAGAAATGCAAAGATAAAATCGAATGCTAGATTATATTAATACTGAAATCTTGTTACGTAAGCATTGAACAATGCAGAGCTTAGCTCCAGTGTTCCCCCTAAGGGATCATCCCACTGGGCACAGACTCCTCCCTTCCTTGCCCAACAAAATTGACCTCTGTCTCTCAAAATAAAATTTACAGAATACAACTATCTCCCCCCCCACAATACGCAGTGTTCATATTTATAACAACAATGCCTCTTAGCTACCCGGATCCATGATTACACAACACATAAGTTTAGAGTCTGCAAACCGATTTTGAACCAAAATAAGGAGTTTGATTATTGACTAGATCGCCATCGATTTGAGGTTCCATATAACCACAAAAACCAGTATCAAATCATGGAATCGTCGCCATCTGTCCATGGGCATATCACACTGTTATTAAACCTTATGGCTTCTAGAAATAATTTGACCGCATACTTTGAACATTGCTTTATATGCTATCTGGAAAACCTGGGTGCGATCAAGGGAACATATTAGCACATCAACCCTCTGCTCTTCAAAACCCATATGCTCGTTTTCCAAAATGACAACTCGATGTATGAAAATTGTGGAGGTGAGAACAAGATTTGCATTCCTGGAACAAGAACTATGTTGTTAGAACAAGAATTGTACACTTGCCATAAGGAGAGCCTATTATTAATGATATTTTCACATCAAATATTTTCAAATTAACAAAACAAGTGGAATTCATAGATCAATAACTTGTTGCCTCTGAATGCCTCTAGATAATAGCCCAATAATGCATAAAAAGGATAATAATGACTATAAACACCTAGTGCATGCATAAGAGTGATTCTGCAAAAAGTATGAAAATCTAGACAAAATGGAGCCTCAACATGCTCAAATGAAGAATCTGATCACACCATTGTGTTCCTTGAGAAAAGCTGAGAAAAATGAGTATAAAGTTGGCCTAGTTCTAAAACTACCATTTTTGGGTCTCTAGGGAATCTGAAAGGTTCCAAAAAGATTATTTTCTACATGTTGACTTAAATTATGCTGCTGAGATGAGGAAACTGATGACACCAACAGACTCCTAGTGAAATTCTGGTTAATTTGAGTATAAACTTGACATAATTCTGACACTGTCAAAAATTTCCCCTCACGGAATCTTAAAGATTCCTCATAGAGAATATTCTTGGGAATATTCCCTAACATATGTGCTGACAATATTCCTAGAATATTCTTGAGATTCATGTCTTCATTGCCCTGCCTGCACTCTCATCTCTCGTGTATTCTCCATCATTCTCCATGGTTCCCTTTGAACCATTTGAATGTCATTTTATAACAAAGTGTGAGGTTGAACAAGACAAAGTTTGTGGTTGGAACAATGGTTGGCCTGGTCATATTAAGTTACTTGTTGTCAGGGAGGTTTTGGGTTCAAAACCCATGGACTCCCAATTTTGGTTTTAATATAGTTTTCAAACCATATAATATATGGTATACGTATGACCATATTGTAATGACTCCCCAAACCATGAGAATAAGACAAAAATGTAGGTTGCACCATGCTAAGGCCAATTGGGCCTAATTTGAGGTGCCATGTGGCATGCTCTCATTGGTCCACATCATATGCCACTTTTGTAATCTACATGCCATGTTTAGACTTGTGATATTACCACATCAACTACTGTGGTCCACCTGATTTGCTCATTGGGATTCCATGTGGCAACCTGTGGGTGCACCATGTGGCACCCTCTAGTTGACTTTTTTTTTGGGTACAAACTTCAAACTGCAATAACTTTTTCATACAGACTCGGATTTCAGTGTCATCTATGCCATTGGAAATATTGTAACAAGCTCTTTGATGCGATCCTAGTTTTATTGCAATTCAAGGACCTTGATTTTTAAGCTTTTCCAAAGCCATCTTTTAATTCTGATCATTTCTAGATTCGCCTGGATCACTTCAATATAAGGTGGTTGGTTTGGAGCAGGGTTTTACTTATTTAGGATTTCATCTCAAGCCTAACTATTATCTAATGGAGGATTAGGAATGTATCCTTAAGCGTGTTGGCTAACACATTAATAATTTGTGCTATAAGTGGTTGTCAACTGGAGGGAGGATGACCTTAGTCAAATTGGTTTTAGAAAGCATTATTGTGTATTGGATTTCTCTATTGAAAATTGCTAAATAAACTGTTAAGAGGACCAGATAGTCCATGTTCAACTCCCTGTGGGCGGGAAATACAAGTAAGGATGGTTTACATTTGGTTAAGTGGGAGATACTATCTTAGCCAAAAAGTAGTGGGGGATGGGGTTTCAAGAACCTCCACTGGTTCAATTTAGATTTGGATATGAAAACGTTATGGAGGGTTATAAATAGCTTTGACATATGGAGCAATATAATTTCTAATAGTAATTTAATAAATGAAAATTCTCAAAATGGATTTGGTCAGGCCATCCCTCGTGTTACATTGTAGGATCAAATACATGGAGGGTTCTAGTGGCAGTTGTACCATGGATCACTAAGTCTTTGGGTTGGAAGATCATTAATGTTAACATAATCAGGCTTCGAATTGATCCCTTAATAGGGGGATCATCCTTTTATAAAATCTCGTCTAAACTTATTGCTTAGATCAATGCCAGTGGCATCTTTAGGCTTGGTCAAGCCTTTCTGCCAAACTCACAAACCATGTATAATGGTAGGTGGAAGCTATCTACTAATATTGGATTACAGGGATTTTTGGTGCTTGAATGGGATGATTTCATCTTCAATTTGTCTCGTTGTGGACTAATTCTTAATGATAAAGAGGATGTTATTTTTTGGTAATGGAACGTCTCTTCAAGCAAGGTCATTGCTAGCTTTTCATATGATGCAATCACTATTGATGTTGATTTTCTTGAGGCTAAATGGTTGAGTTTGAAAATTGGAAGTGGCCTTATCCATTAAAACTTAAGTGTTTTATCTAGTTGGCACTGGATAATAGGATTCTAACCTAGGACAACTTGATCCGTCAAGGCTTCAATGGACATAATTTTTGTTCTATATGCAAGTGAGGATTGGAATCGACTGAGCACCTCTTATTCCTATGTGATTTTTCAAAATCCTTGTGGCAGGTTGTTGTATCATCTCTCAATATATGGGAATGTAGCCTGATCGACTATTTGGAAACTTGTATCCATGGGTGGAATATCAAAATGGGGAAATTTAAATCCTAACCTATTTTCGTTGCCTCGGGCATTTGGAAAGTTCGCAATAAGCTGATCTTTGAAGGCTTTCCCATTAATATATACTTGATTTTACCTTAGATATTGGGTTTCTTCTTTGATTAATTTTTCCCTTTGAAACCCAGGAAGCCTTGCTTCATCACATATCCTCTAGCTTCCTAGTTGGTAAATTCTGGTTTTTTCGATGGGGCCTAACATTGCACAATATGTGGAGGTTGTGCAATCATTCTCCTCCCTAGAAACACCTCTGTACATATTTGGTTGAATCTTGGGAGGGGTAAAAATACAAAAGCATAGATCCTCACTTGTTGGGCTCTTATTTATGCCACAAAATCCATTAATATTGATTCTGTGCAGGTATGTGGAGATTCAGAGTGTGTTATAAAGTGGTTAAACGGAAATAATCAACTTCATGCTATCACCCTTCAACGTTGGATGGATAAAATCAGTGCTTTAAAGGACCACTTCCAACAACTTTCTTTTCAACACATTTACAGGGAATTGAATCACCAAGGGGATACTCTATCGAAGAGAGGGCTTCATGTCGAGGAAGGATACATATACCTTGAAAAATGTCATGGTGTTATGCTCTTAAAAAGAGGGAGACTTCAACTCCCCTCTGGTTGACAACTTCAACACTTCCAATCTTTTTTAGCTCAATATGTTTTCTTCCGACCCTATGCTATGGAAATCAATTTTTTGTTTGATGTTGGTTGTTTAGTTTATTGGTCATCTTCAAGGTGGAACTTTTGGTTATATAAACTTTTTGGACCCCTGTTAGTTTCTATGTGTTAATATTCCTAGTTTATGTAGCACTCAAGTTTTTATTTCTTACCTGTTGTCTCTTCATATAAATTGGGTTATGATGTTGTTTAAAAAGGTTATGCTTGGTATTTATATTGGGCTTTATGCAGAGACTGTGATCCTTTTTTCTTAATGAAAAAGGATGTTTTTTCTTCTTGTTGACGGTGTTGGACCTGCCAACATTCAGGGGGTCTCCTCGATATAAAGTCCCAATTAGACCTCACGTCGTTTGGAGTAGGAGCCTCATCCAGAATACAATCTAGTTTCCAAAGTAGTGGGTTTTAATGGTATGTTGTGGTTGCAATAACACATAGAATGATGTATTCGTGACTTTCATACAACAATTTTATAACTCTGTGAAGGGTCAAGTGCAATGCATGATAGGTTCTAACACAACAAGGGGAAAATAAGTGAGCCCCTTAGAAGCCTGTAATAATACGCAACTTGAAAGGAACACAAGAGTGTAAAAGGAATCACAAGTTAGCTTGCAAAATAGTTGACACGATAACCATGATTGAAATAAATCACAACACTCATCCAACAAGATTCTTACTAATGCAAGAAAAATAATTCATAAGTTTTAGCATAAATGAAATAACATATATATCAAACATAACAAGAATATTCCTACTATATTCACAACATCTGCATGAAAGCGTGCCAGATCTGAGCTTTAATTAAAGTGAAAGTCCCAAGCATACATATACAATCGACGAACCACTATTTCCAATAATGGAACATGAAGTCTACACCTGCTCCTCCAAAGAAAGATACTCCATCTATGCTAAGGATAAGCCAAGGCTCTCAAAAAACTCCTAAAATTTTTATGCTAAGCCAAAAGCCCATTATATGAGTTATGAGGAAATATTTATAACAAAATGGGTGATTATTTATCTCCCTTTTGTGACTCTTGGACTTCCCTCATGACTCTTTGACTTCCTTCAATCGTGACCTTTGGACTTCAATAAAAAATGACTCTTCACATTCCATAATTAACACTTGGAATTTCACTTACAATTAATTACAAAATAATATTACAATATTCTCATAGCCATGTAGGACAACAATGGGTAGAGTCAACTAGACAACCTACTAATACAAAACAAGTCAAGTCCGAGTTTGGGAAAACTCCAACTCAGCCACTTTAACTTGAAGTTTCTCAGTCACATAGTGGTACCAAGCTTTGTACTGTGTGATGACTTCCCCAAACTATGCAATGGGATCAGGCTGGAAGTAGACTCTAGCCTCCATTACATCCATGTACACTGACTTGGAACTAGTCTGAGTTTCCTTCTTCAGTAGGAGCAACATGGTATTGATCTGGACAGGGCCACCAATGTAATTTTGCATATTTTTTCTGTTCACCTCAAGATATTCCTTGGTAGTAATATGTCTAAGTTGGTCCAAGCATTCTTCAACCTCCTACTTGACCTGATTCCTGCGTTTGGCTTCGATGAGTGAGGCAACTGATGGGATCTTGTGTGATTTCACCGTGAAATCCATGATGTTGTATAATCATGCATATAAGGTCTGAATGTTATCGATGAAAGAGCCAATATGTTTGTTACTTTATATGAGCATCCAAACGTGTGCTTTCTCCAAATCAGTCTATTGCCTTGTTTTCTTTCTTAATTCGGTGGTGCCTCCTTGTATTGCATTGACCACTCATGCATGACAACAATGGCTATTTGAAAAACCTTGAGGGATTTAGCATTATCTTTGCACTTTTGTTGCATGTCATGAAAGTGGAAAACTACCTTACACATGATGACAATCTCCTCATAAAGGTTATGGTATCTCCCGATGTTGATACTTCTCCAAGTATGTTTGCCTTAAGTTCTTCTAGATATACCTGTGTGGGAGCTTCTTTCTGGACCTTTGCTCGGAGTTGTTCAACTTATTTCCTTGCAACCTGTAAGATATTTTCCATCTTTTCGTTCTCGGCCATTAGATACCTTGTATTTTACTTTGTTTCTCCTGGGAAGGTCAAGTTAGCTACAAAAATAAGCTTCTGGATTGTTTCTAGTATTTGTCACAATCACCCTTTCTCTGATGAATGAAGGAGATGTGAGATCATCCGGAAAATGTTTCTTTCTCGCTTGTAAAATCTTCTTTTGTAGCTCATCATAAGTTAGATTGTATGTATCCATTACTAGACTATCATCAAGAGGAACAATTTCCTCTTCTTCACTTGGAGCTTGCTCTACTGTCAGAGGAGGGGGAGATTGAATGGTGACCTACTGAGTGCTCGACATGAGATTTAAATATTGGTTTAATGGTTCTGGTTCCACCTCCATTTCTTGAATTAATATCAGATCTTCAATTTCTTGAGTGATCTCATTATCCTGCAACTGATTACTCTGCTCTTCAAGTAGCTGGTTTTGTTCCTGCTCTTCTTTTGCTTGCTTCCATGCTACTTCTTCCTCTTCTAATCTCCGTCTTTCTTATTCTACTCTCTTCTTCTCTTGTTCTTCCTCCTTCTTACTATTTTTCCTCTTCTTCTCTACTTCTATGGCCACTTTCAAGATGATCGAATCTACTTTCATTTTGCAGCTTCGTTGTCCCGTTGGACTATGCACAACCTTTCTCTTGCCCTTTATGCGCATTGGGTTGCGCCTTTATGCTGGGCCTAATTTTGGAGTGACTTATTTCTGAGGAGTAACCTGTGATGTACTTGCAAAGCTAACTGGTTCGCAAGGCTTTACTGGATTGTAACCATTATTTATCTTCTCCTCCTAGAGTCTAACAAAAGTCTCGCTCAGCCATTGGAAATGAATCCTTGCACAATGTTGTTTACAAACACTCCTAGGATCGTACATATTGAAGTCTAAATGACCAAATGAAAACTTATTTATCTCCTTTCCTTCGGTGTCATTAACCTTCATATTCTTGATCTCGTACAACCCGATTTGCAAAGGAAGAGCGGGCCAATGTGCTTTCTTCTTCCTCTGCAACACTGTTGTTAACACTATGGAAAGATGATAAGAAACTTCTTGCATGACCAACTTGTCAGTGTCATACCTCGGTAGAAGATGTGGAGACTTCTGACTGCCAAACACTCCGACCAATATAGTAATTCTGACACTAATTCCATCGCCCCACGTGACATGTAAGGTCGTTCTTCCTAAAATATCATCTTATACAATGGAATGAGGAGGTGATCCATTAGCTTTTCAATTAATCCTTTGTAGCTGCACTCTAAAAGAACCTTACATTAAATGTGCATGATAGTTTCTCTTGGTGACTAGATACAACTCATGCTAGGAAATGAATTCTGAGCACATATTGCATCCAACAAGTAGGCAGACATGTATAATCTAGCTTTCTTGCCCTTGGGAGGATTCTAGGCATTGAATACATGGATCTTTAGTTGTTTAGCCAACAATTCTAACCAGTTAAATGGTTTTCCTTCATTCACAATTTGATTCAGCAAGAATGCCCAGCCTTCGAGAAAGGTTTTAGTACTTTGTTGACCATAGATCCTGCAACATAGAACTATAAAGTACTGAAATTCCTTCCTGAGATATTTGGTCTTGTAAGTGTTGGTGAGTGTTTGACGGAACTTTTTTGGCTCTTTCACCCAACCTTTGACAACATCTTTTGTGCTCAAGTAGTTGGTGATTGCATAGAAGTGGGAATCCATGAATGATTATGGTGACGGTAAAATGATACATAAGGTGATAATCGTGTGCCATGAAGGAGGCAAGCCTTTGTCTACTAGTATCGTTAAGATTCATGGTATTTGCATATGTATGTGACAAAATGTAGTTGACAATGTCTGCGTATAGAAAAACTAGATACTTGCATGCAATGTTGTGTAATCCTGACCTTTGGACATTGATGTAAACCTATCAGTTTTCAAGATCTACTTTGAAACTTCTTGTTCAGAACACCTCATTCACCTTATGCCATGTAATGTATGAATCTTTCTCTATAAGTAGTTGAGTGTCTGACGAAAAAGGCAATTTGACTGGAATACTCTTAACTACCTCCCTGGTGTTGTTTCCTATAATATCCTTTGAGACAGATCACTTAGGGGCCATAGTAACAATAACTAACAATGGGAAGTGCTAAAAAATTGCAATACCTGTATAAGAATGCACTCATGGAAAACATAAGTTAGCTTGAGCAAAAAAACTCACAAAGCAAGATCAAGGAAACAAACTCATGGAAAACATAGTTTAGCTTGAGCAAAAAAACTCACAAAGCAAGATCAAGGAAACAAATCACACACTGAGAGGAAAAATTACACAATCCCTGAGCTAAAGGTGGGAGATTGACTTCATGAACTGCACATTTGATCCAGGTGGATATTGGTGGCCACCTGCCTATTCCACTTGGACCCCCAACACTATCTCTTTCAGTTTTTCGGTTTCCTTAATTGTAGCACAATTTACTATTTTTGGCAGTTTTTCGGGTCCTGAACTTCCGGAGCCGTTTTGAGGCCCTAAACGACATTTTTAGGGAAAACAGAGAGATTGGAAATGTCTTGAATTGGCCTACCCATTTATTTTTAGCCTTCTCTTTGAGATATTCGAAACGAGGTATTATGATAGCCAAATGAAGATCGTATGCCAAAGTTACGACCCCGGGAAGTTGATGTACCAATTTACCCAAACGGGGCCCACAATTTTGGCGCTTCATCTCCTAGGGTTAGGTTTTTGGATGTTTAGGGTTTTCCATTGTTTCTCAATAATAAATAGGCATTTGAGCCTCATTGTAACACAGTTCAGAGGCATGTAGCTGCCACATCTCTTCTCAGAGATAAGCTACCATCACCCGAGCTAGTCTTATTTCCATTCTGTTTGTAAGCATATTTCAGTATTTGATATTAATGAAATGAAGTGTTATTTCTACTACATCTTTGTATTTATGGTTATATTTGTAATTTGTTGTGTTCCTGTTTAAATCCGGATCAGTGGTATCAGAGCGGTTTGCTCTTTCTCTATTTTTCTTTGCATGTCCCCAACGAGGTCGGGATATAAGGAGTTAGGGCTTGAACTGGTCGAACCTTTGCAAGACCAGCCTCGCAAATCCTGACAGCCTCCCATGGCGGATGAAAAGAAAGACGAGGGGGTAGGAGATCCTATCAAAATCTTGCTCGAAGAAGCCCTCGAGCGACAAAGGAACGCGATGATGGACAATTTTGTTCAGATCCTTCAGCGACTACCCAAGGGCGACATATCTACTTCTGGCAGCTAGTCTGGAAGCGCCACACCCTTTAAGGTACATGTTAACTTTGAAATTCCCACATTTAAGGGTCAAATAGATGCAGACACTCTAGATAAATGGTTAAATCTACTAGAAGGATATTTTTCCATTCATGATTTTTCTAGCCGGGAAAAGATCATTTTTGCACTTCTCAAAGCAGCCCCCCACGTCAAGGACTGGTAGGAAACCTACTGTGAGCAGAAGGATGAAAGTACGAACTCACTATTTTCAGCCACACCCAGTTGAAACTCATTCCGGGATGCCATTAAGGAGCAGTACTACCCTGTTGGGAGCTATGAGGATAAATACATAAAGTGGACAACTCTGCGACAGGGAAGGGACCAAGATGTACCAAAGTTTACCAATGTTTTTCATACCCTTCGCACGAAGTTGGGTATCAAGGATTCTCAGAACCATTTGGTTCTCAAGTACCATAGCTACCTACACAAGTACATCCAAGACGAGATGGAGTTCCTAAACATCTCCTCGCTCGGCACGATATACCGATATGCCGTCAAGATCGAGCAAAATTTTAAATAGAAGAAGCGAGACTTTGGATTTGTGAATCCGAAGTAATGGAAAGGTACCCCCAAACCACAGAACAAAGGACAAAACCAAGGTGGGGCGACCCAGGACAACCCACCAAAGCCGCAAGCTAAGAACAACACCGTGAAGCCGAAGAAGGACACGAGAAAGTGGTGTGAGTTCCATAAGAGCTCCACTCATAACACAAGTGAGTGTCGAGCCAAGCAGTCACTGGTGGCTGAGCTAAAGGCTTCGGAATCAGATGCATGTTCCAACTTTGAGTTAGAACCCGATAAGGGGAATGACAAAGGGAAGCAGATTATCGATGCAGAGCCCAACACCACCATTGCCACCACGAAGATCCAAAATGAGGAACCCGAAGATCTAGAGGAGGAGAAGCGCCTCTTCCACTCCCAGATGTGGGTAAAGGGTTCCCTGCTACAGCTCAATGTTGATAGCGTGAGCCAAAAGAACCTCATTTCGGCAGAGGTCATGAAGCGGCTAGGCTTACCGACCACAACACATCCACAACCGTACACCATCAGGTGGCTTCACCAAGGACGGTATCTTCGCGTGAGCCAGTAGTGCCACCTTCCATACAGCATCAAGCCCTTCACGGATGAGGTATTATGTGACATTTCTCCCCTTAATGTTTGTGATGTATTATTAGTCCAACCATACTTATGGAAGCGAGATTATGTCTATGAGTCAAGGCCTCGTGTTGTTATTATTACTTTGGGAAATAAGTTGTACAGGCTACCGGAGGTAGACTGCCTACTTCCACCTCTTTGGTTACTGCAAAACAATGCAGTAAGCTCATTTCCAAAACCGGGAAATTTGTTTTCCTGATAATATGCCCTCTGGGAAAGAAGAAGACGGTGGCCACGACCTCCAGATAGGGCCCCTCTGCACGAAAACAACATATGGGCAAGGTCATGGAGGAGCACGAGGACATCTTCACCTCCCCCGTAGGGGTGCCTCTGCACTGTCAAGTCTTGCACTTCATCGATCTGACCCCAAGTGCGTCGCTGCCTAATGGACCAATATATCGACACTCTGTTCTGGAGAACGACGAAATCAAGAGGCATATTCAAGAGCTGTTGCAGAAAGGCCACATCCGTCCGAGTTCAATGCCCTATGGGATCCCGATCGTGTTGGTACAAAAGAAGGATGGGACTTGGAGACTCTGTATTGACTATCGGGCGTTGAACACGATCACTATCTAGAATAGGTACCTGATCCCATGGATTGATGACCTTCTGGACCAATTGAAGGGGGGAAATTATTTTAGCGAGATCGACTTGAAGTCAGGATATCACCAGGTACCAATCGAACCCTCCGATGTGTGGAAGACTGCCTTCAAATCCAAGGAGGGCCTTTTCGAATGGTTGGTTATGCATTTCGGGTTGACAAATGCTCCTGTAACCTTCATGAGGCTGATGGATGACATCTTGTGGCCATTCACCAACTCATTTGGAGTGGTATACTTGGATGACATCCTAATCTTCAGCCAGAGTTGGGAAGAACACCTCCACCACATCCGACAGGATCTCCAAACACTACGACAACACAAGCTATGTGCCAATTTGGAGAAATGCACTTTTGGCATGACCAAGGTTCAGTATCTAAGATACATTATTGATGAATGGGGGGTGCATGTGGATCCATCCAAGATCCAAGTCATCCGGGATTGACCATCTCCAACCACTTTGACAGAGCTCTGCAAATTTTTGGGTAGACTTGCCAATTTCTCCCGCAGTTTCGTGTTTGGATTCTCTCATATCACTTAGCCCTTGAGTTAAGTCACCAAGGGAGGAGCAAAAGAAAAATTCTTTTTTCTGAATCTCAACAGAAGGCATTCACAGAGTTGAAACATTGCCTTTGCTCTGCACCAGTGCTCACATTACCAGACTTGCAACAACCATTTGAGATCGAGGCAGATGCCTCTGACTATGCAATTGGGGCAGTCCTTACTCAACAGGGGCATCCAATGGCATATCATAGCGAGACACTTTCACACACAGCCCGAAAGTATCCCACTTATGAAAAAGATATGTATTCCATTATGCAGGCCTGCCAACAATGGAAGCATTACATTTTGGGGAAGGAAATGGTCATCCACACAAACCATCGGCCCCTGCAGTTCATACAGACACAAGGGAAGTTGCAGAATGATCGCCATCATAAGTGGTCCACATACCTATAACAGTTCCATTTGAATATCAAGTATAAGAAGGGAAGCACCAATAATGTTGCAGATTGCCTCAGCTGACCACCGATCATGGTGTTAACCACCGTGCTCATCTCTTGTGGGCATGAGACTTCTGATTGGCAACTTCTCTATAAAAGTGACCCAGAATTCGGCCACACATATCAGACACTCTTGGAGGGTCAGCAAGTTCTAGATTTTCACCTCCAGGATGCCCTATTATGCCACCTGGGACACCTTTGTGTTCCTTCAAGAGAGTGCTCCAAGATGATTTGGGAAGCACACTACAGTCGGGCCGCTGGTCATTTTGGGGTCGAGAAAACACTGGTCGTACTGCAGAAGTATTTCTATTGGCCAAATCTTCGACAGGGTGTCGGGAAGTACATCAGATCCCGCATTGCTTGCGCCATTGCCAAACCGAACATCAAGAAGTAAGGCCTCTATACTCCACTGCCTACCCCTAGTCAACCTTGGGAATCCATCTCCATGGATTACATGTGGGGCCTTCCTTTTACTAAGCATGGCAACGACTGTGTTTTTGTAGTCGTCGACAGATTCTCGAAGATGGCCATTATGGTGGCTTGCAAGAAGAATATCACAGCAGAAGCCACTGTTAAACTCTTATTTGAATGAGTGTGGGTACACTTTGGGATCCCATAGTCTATCATTTCAGATCGGGACAACAGGTTCCTCAGTATAGTTTGGTCCAGTCTCTGGTCGATGCTGGACACCAAGCTCACTAAGTCCACAACTTTCCATCGCCAAACTGATGGCCAAGCAAAGGTCGTCAACATGATTATCGTACACATTCTGTGCATGTACAACTCAAAGAATCCACACACATGGGATGAGAGCCTCCCCTATGTCCAACACATCTATAACTGGGATCTCCACAGCTCGACTAGCCACAACCCTTTTCAGGTGGGCTTGGAATTCCAGCCACTATGTCCCATTGATGTGGCCATGCCATTTGCAGCTTCTCATGCAGATTCGATTCATTTCCAGTCTGAAACTGATAAGGCAAAAAACTTCATTGAGCACATCCAACATATCCGCCAACAGGTCCACGACATTTTAGAGAAATCAAATGCCAAGTACAAGCAGCGACATGATCAACATTGGGTGCCACACAAGTTTGAGGTGGGCGACAATGTCTGGTTGCATTTGCAAAAGGAACGCCTTACCGGAGCCTATCGGAAACTCAGACCACTCCGATATGGTCCTTACACCATTACTAAGGCGGTGGGAGACGATGCATTTGAGCTCAACATTCCCCCATTCCTTGGCCTACACCTAGTGTTCAATGTGGACCGCCTTCGACCATACTTCCCACCATTGCTAGACACATCAGACATTGCAGAACAACTCACACCTACAGAGTTAAATCCAGATTGCATGGAACAAGCCACAACTGATTGGATCATGGACACGCAGATCAAGAACACCCAACAACAAAGGATCCAACTATATCGAGTTGTCAAAGCAGGCCAACTCCTTCACTAGGGCAAGTGGCTCACCAGGGACCAAGTTCAGTAGAAGTTTCCTCATCTCATGGAGGAACTCAACGCAATGGGGACCATTGCTTCTTAAGGGGGGAGGAATGATCCAGGTGGATATTGGTGGCCACCTGCCTATTCCACTTGGACCCCCAACACTGTCTCTTTCAGTTTTTCGGTTTCCTTAATTGTAGCACAATTTACTATTTTTGGCAGTTTTTCGGGTCCTAAACTTCTGGAGCCGTTTTGAGGCCCTAAACGATGTTTTTAGGGAAAACGGAGAGACTTGAAACCTCCCAAATTGGCTTGCTAATTTGTTTTCGGCCTTCTCTTTGAGCTCTTTGAAACGAGGTATTATGATAGCAAAATGGAGATCATATTCCAAAAGTACGACCCCGGGAAATTGATATACCAATTTATCCAAACGGGGCCCACAGTTTTGGCGCTTCATCTCCCAGGTTATGTTTTTGGATGTTTAGGGTTTTCCATTGTTTCTCATTAATAAATAGGCCTTTGAGCCTCATTGTAACACAGTTCAGAGGCATGTAGCCGCCATATCTCTTCTTAGAGATAAGCTACCATCGCCCGAGCTAGTCTTATTTCCATTCTGTTTGTAAGCATATTTCAATATTTGATATTAATGAAATGAAGTGTTATTTATACTACATCTTTGTATTTATGGTTATATCTATAATTTGTTGCGTTCTTGTTTAAATCCGGCTCAACATTGTGCAGTCTCAACAGGTAAGGGAGAGGCTTGAGGCTTGAGACCGCACAATGTGTAGTCTTCGTCTAGGCAGACTGAGGTAGAGACTGTGCATTGCATAGTCTCAATGGCCAAGGGTGGGGCTTGAGCCTTGGAACTACAAAATGCATAGTTGGGCAAGCTAGGGATTGTGAATTGCACAGTCTTTAGAGGCCAATCATGAGGCTTGAGCCTTAGAGTTACGAAATGTGTAGTTGGAGATAACAACTGTTGTCCAAGAAAGGGAAGATCTGCTCGAGAAGGGAATGGGAAAGTAGTGATAGTGCAAGCAAGAGTTTAGATCTGAATAAGGGAAGGCTAGACCAGTGAAAATTAAGTTCCAAGATCCAACATGCAAGAGGAGAAACGAACACGCAAAAAATTGACCTAACAGTGGTAACTGCTAGTGGGCAAAAAGCAAGGACTCAATGCAACACTTGGAAAACATGAACGACGGACTAAAATAACACTTGTACAAGCTAATATAAGTTAAAATGCCAGCTACTATGAAAATAGCTAAGAAAAATATCACTCATATAAACGAAACGACAAAAAGTGACAGAAAAAAAATGATAAAAGTGACACATTCAAAACTTACTCGAAAAAGCACTTCAAACTCGACTGGAAGTTCTTTGATCTCCTTGGGAAGGCTAGAGCTCCAAGATAAAATGTGAAAATGAGTTCCAGAGTCTTCTATTAAATAGATCTAGGCGGGTTAATGTTTGTGACGCGCATGCCTAAAATCAAGGAAAAAGCATCACTTGGCGGAAAGTCCAAAAAACAACTTGTGGCACGCTTAAGGAAACTAATTGACCACTCCCTATTTTCTAGAGATTGATTTTTTGCCTTTTGTTTTTTCTGGAAACTGGCCATTCACACTGCCAAGAAGGATTGTGCAATTCTCAACCACAAGGGACTAGGAAATTCCTTGGCTCATTGGATTGCACAATTTCTGAGGGTAGGAGAAGATTTGTGTAGTTTCTGAGCTCAAGGTCAGGCTGCGTCTTAGGATTGCACAGTATCTGAGCTCAAGTTTAGCCTACCTCTCAGGTTTGCACATTTTTTGAAGGGAAGACTGATAATGTTGTAAGGTTGGGGAAAACGATGGCTTATGTTTCAAAAGGTTCAAATCAGGGTCAAACAAGACATCACAAGCATTGCATGAAAAGATAATTCTTTAACATAGCATGAATACTTGACGACAATGAGTGATAAGCTCCTGTAGACATAAGGGGGGCTCCAAAATCAAAGCATGGGAGAATTTTTGGAGGGTGGTTGTAGGAGCTACAACACTTCTCTAGAAAAAAATCACCAAAAAATGTATTTCAAAAAAAATATTATAAAAAAAAATCAAAACATAAAATAATTAAATTATAACTTTATAATATATTTGATTGATATGAAATTATAAATTAGAGGGTTAAATTATATATATATATATATATATGAAAACTATCTAAAGGTGATTTTTTAAAAATAACTTCTTATATTTTTATAAAAGTGGGTGCTTATAGCTTACATCATTTAATATCCATTAGAAGTTGTAAATATTCTTAGGGAAGTTTGGTCAAGCATACTCTTGTGCCATGCTCTTGTGTTTTGCTAACTTATAACTTGCATCATCTAATATGTAGTAGAAGTTGTGAATCTTCTTAGGGAAGTATGGTTAAGCATACTCGTGTGCCTTGCTAAGTCAAATTATAACTATCTTAGTGATTCAATAATTATTATTAATATATTTTTGTTTATCGTGAGGAGTTAACTATTAAGTAAGAATGCAAAAACACATAGTGCCATAAGATGTTCAAGGTAGGGTTTATGGTTAATGATTATTTGTGTTCACATACGGTTTATTGTTAATGATTATTTGTGTTCATTATGTGAGGGATTGTATTCAATCATATTTTTTAGGCAATAAGGTTTTCATGTTTGTATGGCTAAAAACAAATTCGTTTGGTCTACTTATGATGCATGGTTTAGTTCCTAATTCTTGCACTTTCGTTGATTCATTTTTTTATTCTTGTTTTAAATTGGGCAAAGTTTCACTAGTACAAAATGGTTTTATTTCTTACATGTTTGTTACAATTGAACATTAGGGATGTCTTTTTCAACTTTGCCGTTAATGCCCAAGCTATCAATCTAGTATTAAACAATCACCATCATAAGAATTGACGTTTATCAAAAGGTTTTAGGGGTTTTTTAAGCTTATTGTTGTTATCTGTGTTGTATATTTTTGCAATGGTGAGAACTATCTAATGTAGGTATTCTTGCACACACATACACAAATATATAGCCATTGGTTTAGGTAAATTGCTTCAAAAGGACTATTTCAAGGTGAATATCACTATAAGCGGTCTAATTCTAGTTTGGTTAAGTCCCATTAGATTACTAATTGCCCTTGGAATTGGTGGTTGACCCTCCTTCTATCTAAATATTATCAGAAAGTGTAGCAAGAAAGGCTCAATTTGACTTTAGCCTTAGTCAAATTGAGTAAATCAAATTTCCACATCAGCAAGACAACTTGGAGGTAGTTAACTAGTGTGACATGGCTCTTGTCACTCAGTTAACTCAGTAAATTCGAGTTAGTGGGCTTGGAGTTCAGTCATACATGTGTTGATTGCTAAATTTTATGATTCTATATCAGTCATGCAAATATGATTGTTGAATTATGTAATGTCCCCTAATAATAATAATAATAATAATAAATAATAATAATAATATAATATAATATAATATAAAAATATAAGAAAATAAATAATAAACAATAAAGAAACGATAATAATAGTAAATAGATAATAAATAATGAAGAAATATAATAATAACAAATAAATAAAATACTAAATAACAATACTAGTAACAATAAGTAAAGTTAACAAAAAGTAAAATAAAATAAGAAAGAGTTAACTAAGAGAACTATAAAAATAGTAAAAATAAGTAAAGTTATCAAAAAGTAAAAATGAATAAAATAAGAAAGAAATAAATTAAGAGAAAATTTAACTTAAGTAAAACTTAAAATAAAAAAATAAAAATTGCATGTTGACACATGGAATGTGTGCATGCGGTTCCTTTTCCAATGTTTGGTCTATTTAATAGACGATGAGGAAGATGAGAGATCATTCCATCATCCATTCTCTTGGGAGAAAAGTGTTGTGAGACAAAGGATTCCCTGGTAGTAGTACGTTGATTGAGGGCTCGGGGGTGGCCAGTTGTAGAAAGATTTTGTGCAACTGAGCCTACAGTTGTGTGGAGAGTCGTCCCCAAAACTTTGTTGCTATTAGCAGGATTCAACTAACGTTCAACTCCGAAATTACAACTAAGGAATATCATCGCTATATTTAAGTTGTCTTTGCTTCTATTTCTAAAAAATTCTATGTTAATTAGTGGAATAGTTGTGTTGATTATTAATCATATAATTTGATGTAATTATTTGTATATCTTAAATCGAGGTTGTTACATATGGTATCAGAGCGGGTGTCGACTCTATGTGACCTCTAGGTAAAATTTTGAAAAAATTATTTAATCAAATTTATCAATAATTTTACTTATGGAAATTTAGTCAAATAAATTTGAAAAATAAAAACTCATATACATTTAAAATAATATATGAAAATATATAAAATTATATATATGTTTTTTAAAATTAGTCATTTTAAATAAAATAATTATTATCTAACTTATTAAATAAATAACATTTCTAAATAAATAAAAACTTTTATTATTATTAAATATAAAATTCATGCACTTTTTGTTTGGCACATAAGAATTTTTTTTTTTCACAGAAAAAAGCCAAACTTCTATTAAAAAAGGGTTACATAAAATATGCAAGCAATTCGAAGAGACTTAAATCCACCAGAGAAGGGGAGAAAGTCTCAGCCGGCTGCCGAAACCAGCTTGTTGTGTAAAACGCTCAACAAGCCAATACATGAAGGACGACTCCTCCAGAAAAACCACGCTTCCCGGGAACATAATCACGCAGGAAAAAACGCAAAGAGATCAGTATAAATACATTGACCTCGAGAATCCACAGTGAACACTTGAAGGATTCTCGCACGACAGAAAAGTAAAGAAGAGAGAGCAGCTTCCCGGGCCTCCACGATTAAGGAAAACAACCCAAGAAACCAGAAGAAATTCTACAGAAAGGTATGGTAGCAAAAAACAAAATAAACCCATACAAATTATGTACAAAAACCGAAGAACTGATGGAAAAATTTTAAACGAAGATAGGTTGTTCGACAGATCGAACCACCCCATTTTCATCCTCCGAGACAGACCACGACCCCATATCAAGCTCAACACCTGCTTTGGAAAGGCGGTCCGCGTCGAAATTCCTTTCCCGAAAGATATGACTGAGGGAGATCTCCATGAAACGACTCTTGAGGCGAGAAACTTCTTTAAACAGGGGAATCAGAGTAAGATTGCTGCAGCGCTGAGCCCCATTAAACCACTTCACAACATTCATTGAGTCCCCGAAAATCTGAGCTTCTCTCACATTTCTAAGAATAAGCCAACAGAGAAAGAGATGTAAGACTTTCAATTCTACAAAATTATTGAAACCCTATCCCAGACCAATTGAAGCTTTAACAACCTTCTCCTTGAAAAGTAGATGATCAAGCCTGTGGCACATAAGAATCTACTAATATAACAAAAATATATCCTATTAAAAAAAGTAAGTTTATAACATTGATGTTATATGCATAACATTGCGTGCATGCATACTTTTAATATATTATAACTCTTTCCAAAAAAAAGCACTCTCATCTGAGCTACGATTTTCGGTCAGAATTAGAATTTTATTAAACCGTGTGGTATTCCAAAGCTTATGATATTTCAAAATTTTGTTGAGAAATGACCGACTAATAATATATTTAAATTAATTAAAAGATAAATATATTATTATATAGGAAAAAGAGAATAAATATATTCTTATTATATATTAATGGAGTAATTAAAATAACACTGCATGATTATTCAAACCAAGGTCTCACTTTTATCAAAATTCTATATAAGTGTGTTTTATATTTGTTTTGGGGTGTTGTTATAATTGTATTTCATTCATTATATGAACATATTTTACTCCCCATCTTTAAGATTAAATATTAGTTAATAGCGTGGAAAAGTTATTTATATATGTTTTATGATATTAACAATATATATGATAAAGGTATATATTTGTTGAAGGTATTTTTAATAAATCAAGGTATTCTTAATATATATATATATATATATATATATATAATGTTAAAAAAAAAATAGCAAATATGATTGTTGAAAGATGTGAAAAAAAAATCAACGAGTTTAAAAACTTAAATTTATTGATATTTTATGGTATTAGGTATGAAGTTAGGGTTTTAGTTATTTTAATTATTTTATGAATTATGATTAGAGAATAATGAATGATTATGAAATTATCATTTAATGATTATTATTTTTATAAATGCTTATTATATGGTCGCAATGGGCTATTCTTTTTGTAAGTGTGAATTTTCTATGCAATGTTGTATTGGATAAATGTAACATTGCAAGTGATGTAGAATTCAAACTTGATTCGATATAGGGGAGATCATGGCTCCTAAGCGTCGAAGACAAACCCAAGTCACCCTTGAGGTGGAAAACCCACCTCCCGCCATTACAAAGATTGGAACCCGTGCTGAGCAAGCTATATTACGTTCCCATGGGGAAATGACAAATATCTTTAAGGATTGGGTCACAAGCCAAGGACAAGGTCAAAGAAATGTTCAAGGTAAAGGAGGAGAGTTCGAACGAAAACAAAGACAAGAGCTAAATTTTGAGTTCAATGCTGAAGATGGACAAACAAACCTTGATATTATGAAAGAAGTCCAAAAATCCAAATTACCAGAGTTCACAAGTCAAGAGAGGGGTTCAAAAGCATAAGCATGGGTAATTGGTGTCAAAAGAGCACTTAGCTTTAAGGCATACACTTCAAGGGAAAAGGCCCAAATAACAATGAGTCTACTAAAAGGAGAAGCTCTATTATGGTGGGTAAATGAAGAAACAAAGATGCAAGTCACCCCATTGCAAGTTACTTGGGAAATGTTTGAAGAAGCCTTTAGAACTAGGTACCTATCAGAGGAGTACAAACACCAACAAGTAGGGGCTTTTCATGTAGTGCAAAAAAATGGTAGATCTATCGAGGACTATGAAGCTGAATTTTATGCATTGGTCCATCATGTGGACTATATAGCAGATGATAAATGTCAAGATGAAAGATTCTTGCATGGATTCGATCCTTTGGTCCAAGCAGAGGTCGCCATGTGGAAACCCACCACTATGGCAGTAACCACTAGTTTAGCCAAACAAGTCCCGAGGACGATAAATATGAAAAAGTGAATGGTGGTTGATGGGAATACAGAGAGGGAACACCCCACATCGATGGTAAATAGACCAGGGGGGCACCCATATGGATTCCATGAAGGACAAAACAATGTTGCCCAGATTGTTAGTGCAACTTTTGGGTTGCCTTCAGGAGGACGTAGGGGTCAACCCTACTTGAGAAGAACTAACAGTGGGGGTAGAGGATTTAGTGGCGAAGGACAATGACAGATAGGGGATCAAGTCCAATTAGAATGTTTGGAATGTGGGGGTCCACATTATAAAAGGGATTGTCCGAAGTATCAAGTTGGGCTGAGACAACAAGGACATCAAGAAAAAGGAGAAAAACCACAGACCCAACATCGAATTCATGTCATTGTAAACCATCATCAGGATGAGCACCAAGCCACTGTTTTGGAGTCCGCAAATTTCCAAGGAGGGAGTCCTTCTGGTCGAACCATTCTGTATACTGGACCGCCGGGTTCATTGACTTAGGAATCGTGAGTTTTAGCAAGTCAAGGCCAGTGGGACCAATATAGCCTAGGGCCAACAACCTGGGAAGATGTATATGTTATTTTTAATGACTTTCCTTATCTATTTGATTAAATTGTGTGATGAACTAGATAGGAGTGCATAACTTAGCTAAGGTAGATACTTTTATGGAGCATCTAGATCATGTCTTATTGTTTAAATTTTATTGATACATATAAATCGTACACTATGATTTCAATTATGGTTTAGTTAACTGTTATGTCAAATAGGGTCGTTGAGTATAATGTTGGATGAGGTTTCATGATATGATGGTATGAGGATAACGATGCACATGTGGTTCTTATTTATTTATTTTTGTTATGACAATGATGTTGTATGCTCATGATGGATGTATATGATATGAAAAATGTGGCATAGGGATTATGATATGAGGTTATATTGACATGTGCTTCGTTTATTATGTGATGTCATGATATGTGTTTGATGTTGATATGTTGATGTTATAATTTATGAGGGTACTTTATGTGGTAATCACATGTTGATTTTATGATATGCAAGAGTATGCAATACTTTACTATTCAAAATGTGATGATTAACAATGATGTTTTGTTATCACGATGAAATGCAAGAATTGACATGTGGATTATTTTCTATGATACTATGGTTATTGCTAATGCATTGGATGTATGTTGAGATCTGGCGATGGACAGGAAATCCACAAATGGGCCCAGAAGGCCGGTTTATTTGATGATCTCGTAGGAGCCCATACTTGCGAGGGAGAATATGTAACACCATATGGGTTGGGGAAAAACTCAATCAACACTACATATGTCAGTGGTTCCTTTGTCTTGTATAACTCTTGATGGATAGCTCTTGAAGGACTATGGGACCATCTTGAGGAGGCCATGTGCCTGATATTGTAGGCTAGGTGCCTGGTATTGGATTGGGATGTTGAAGTCTGGTGGGGGTGTAAGGACTTCGATGCCTGGGGTTGTGCACTTTGGTAGGTGTGGAGGGAGTGGGCCAACCTTGCGAGATGCTCGAAGTCATTGAGTACCGTACTAGATGCCCGCCTTGGGGCAGATGAGGTCTGAGCCGAGCGCAAGCCTTGGGGCCAACCTTGGGCTAGGATATAGATTGATGAGGCTTATGCATAGTTAAAGTGGGAAAATGACAGAGATTCATTGAGATTTCCTAGGCGTTGTGAAAACTTTCGATGCCTGATGGTTATACTAGTTCAATAGAGGGTGTAGGGCAAACATGAAGTAATAAATAACTAAATAAATAAAATGTTAAATAATTCAATTTAATTTCAGAACGAAGTTCCTTAAAGAGGGAGAGTATGTAATGTCCAATAATAATAATAATAATAATAATATAATATTAAAATATAAGCAAATAAATAATAAACAATAAAGAAAAGATAATAAGAGTAAATAAATAATAAATAATGAAGAAATATAATAACAAACAAATAAATAAAATAGTAAATAACAATACTAGAGTTCTAAATAAGTATATATAAAAGTAAACTATAAAATAGTAACAATAAGTAAAGTTAACAAAACGTAAAATAAAACAAGAAAGAGTTAACTAAGAGAACTATAAAAATAGTAAAAATAAGTAAAGTTATCAAAAAGTAAAAAGGAATAAAATAAGAAAGAAGTAAATTAAGAGAAAATTTAACTTAAGTAAAACTTAAAATAAAAAAATAAAAATTACATGTTGACACATGGAATGTGTGCATGCGGTCTCTTTCCAAAGTTTTCTCTATTTAATAAATGATGATGAAGATGAGAGATCATTCCATCATCCATTCTCTTGGGAAAAAAGTTTTGTGAGACAAATGATTCCTTGGCAGTAGTACGTTGATTGAGGGCTCAGGGGTGGTCAATTGTAGAAAGATTATGTGCAACCGAGCCTACGTTTGGGTGGAGAGTCATTCCAAAAACTTTGTTGCTGTTAGTGGGATTCATATAGCGTTTAACTCCGAAATTACGAGTAAGGAATATCATCACTACAGGTAAGTTGTCTTTTCTCCTATTTCTCAAAAATTCTAGGTTAATTAGTGGAATAGTTGTGTTGATTATTAATCATGTAATTTGATGTAATTATTTGTATATCTTAAATCGAGGTTGTTATATATGTAACAAACCCGAAATTAAAACATGCAACTAATTAGATCAATTATGTGATTTACAATCAACACACATCTCTTCAACTAATTAGCATAGAATTTTTAAGAAATAGGAGCAAAAGCAACTTACTTGTAGTGATGATATTCATTACTTGTAATTTCGGAGTTGAATGTTATTTGAATCCTACTAATCGTAACAAAGTTTTGGAGACGACTCTTCACCCAACCGTAGGCTTAGTTACACAAAATATTTCTACAACTGGCCACCCCCGAGCCCTCAATCAACGTACCATTGCCAGGGAATCCTTTGTCTCACAACACTTTTCTCCTGAGAGAATGGATGATGGAATGATCTCTAATCTTCCTCATCGTCTGTTAAATAGATCAAACATTGGAAAGGGAACTGCATACACACATTCCATGTGTCAACATGCAACTTTTATTTTTTTATTTTAAGTTTTACTTAAGTTAAATTTTCTCTTAATTTCTTTCTTTCTTATTTTATTCATTTTTACTTTTTGATAACTTTACTTATTATTACTATTTTTATAGTTTTCTTAGTTAACTCTTTCTTATTTTATTTTACTTTTTGTTAACTTTACTTATTGTTACTATTTTATAGTTTACTTTTATATATACTTATTTAGAACTCTAGTATTGTTATTTACTATTTTATTTATTTATTATTATTATATTTATTCATTATTTATTATCTATTTACTATTATTATCTTTTCTTTATTGCTTATTATTTATTTTCTTATATTTTAATATTGTATTATATTATTTATTATTATTATTATTATTAAGGGACATTACATACTCACCATTTTTAAGGAACTTCGTCCCGAAGTTAAATTGAATTATTTAACATTTTATTTATTTAGTTATTTATTACTTCATGTTTGCCCTACACCATCTGCTGAATTAGTATAACCAGCAAGCATCGAAAGTTTTCACAACACCCGAGAAATCTCAAGGAATATCTGTCCTTTTTCCCACTTTTGGAACCGGGCATAAGCCTCATCAGTTTGTATCCTAGCCCAAGGCTAGCCCCAAGGCTTGCGCCTAACTCAGACCTTATCTGCCCCAAGGCAGACATCCGATACGGTACTCAATGACTCTGGGCATCTCGCAAGGCTGACCCATTCCCTCCACACCTACTAAGGTACACAACCCCAGACGTCGAAGTCGTTACACTCCCACCAGAATTCGGCATCTCAATCCAATACCAGGCACCTAACCTACCATATCAGGCACTTGGCCTCCTCAAGATGGTCCCATAGCCCTTCAAGAGTTATCCATCAAGAGCTATACAAGACAAAGGAACCACTGACATATGTAGTGTTGATTGAGTATGTCCCCAGCCCATATGGTGTTACATATTCTCCCTCGCAAGTATGGGCTTCCAGAGATCATCAAATAAACCGACCCTCTCGACCCATTTGTGGAGTTCCTGCCAATCACCACATCTCAACATGCAACCACTGCATTCTTTATAATCATAATATCATACAAAATAATCTACATGCCAACTCTTGCATGTCATCATGATAACATAACATCATTGTTAATCGCCACATTCTCATGTTATAAAATATGCTTGTTATTACCACATGCTTCACCTCATAATATCCTCATAAGTTATAACATGAACATATGAACATCAAAGACATATCATCACATAATAAATGAACCACATGTCAATATACCTCAATATAACATCATAATCCCTATGCATATCATATTCATCATAAGCATACAACATCATTATCGTAACAACTATATAAATATGAACCACATGTGCATTAGTATCCTCATACCATAATATCATGAAACATCATTAATATGAGAATCGTCCCAATACTTATCAAATATAGAATAACAATACACTTTAAGCATTATTATCATGAATTAATTTCATTTACCTTTTTTTTTTCACTACTGGTTCACAGATACCCATGGTCAGTGGGTCCACTACGTCCAGGATCGAACAACGCTAGGGTGGACCCCACTCGAAGGGGGTCACACCCCTCGGCCTATTGATTGATCTGACCCAAAGAGCTTTCGGGTTTCGACCCTGTGACCTCCCATTAGCGAGGCCCCGACTTGATCGATTGAGCTAACCCTTGGGGCTGAATTAATTTCATTTACTTATATAAACAAATTTTTTTTTTTGACAAAAACGGTTATGGAGTATTTATATTCATCTTGGCCTGAATGCCGAAAATCTGATTACATTGAGGATGTCTATATCCTGTTGCATCTCACTGCTAAGAATGAGAATGCAGCTGAAGCTTGAATACTTCTTCCTTGATAAGGAATCTATAGATTCGATTTCAGAGATTTTTCCCCACTTGAAGATACAAACAAATTTATTTAAGAGCAAGCAGTAAAACATGGCAATAATCAGCTTATGGGATGGGTTCCCATGATTCTTCTTCGTCTTTCATCTTGACCCCAGTAGAGAGGAGGGCAGCTTTGTTGGCTTCAATGTCCGCCTCTTTATTATGAGTACATGGTAGTAATTCAACTTCTGAAAAGATTTTTCCAAGCCCTTAATTCTGGATATCAGCCTTGCTAGTTTAAGATCCAACGCTGGGGAGCTGAAAACCATTGCGTTTATAATGATCTAGGAGTCACCTATAACATTAGCTTCACTTATATTTAAATCTTTAAGGATCTTGAGGCCTTGAAAGAGGGCCAAAGCCTCAGCTTGAATGCTGGTTGAATGTCCAAGCCCCCAAGCAAAGGAATGAATTTTTTCCCCAATTGGATTTACAACAACACCTCCTACACCAGCTTTGCCCAGATTGCCCTTTGTTGCCCCATCAAAAAAGAGAGAGTGCCTTGAATGCGATTTGAGCCAGTCTTGAAAGTCAGTTTCAGATTTCCTTATTTGCCAGTCTTTAAGAGGAGGGACGTTTCTAACTGTTGATTGAAATTGCAAGTCAAGGAATGATCCCCAAGCAATGTCCTGTTGGATGAGATTAGAATCATCTTTTATATCAGTCAAGCACTCCTTTAAATGACATTTGATCTTGATTTCTAAGGCCTTGTGATTCTGATTAGTATTTCTGAAAATTCTTCTGTTTCATTCTAGCCATATCTGCCAACAAATAACCTTTGGGAGGACAGCCCATGCAGATTTGATTATCTGATTTTTAGGAGGTGGGCCAGGATATCTGATTGCCCAATTAGAAAAAAGATCAGCAGTGGAACAAGGAAGCAAAAAGTTGGGATCCAAATTGTGAATAAAGGAGAACCAGATTTGCTTAGAGAAGTTGCATTCAAGGATTAAATGGACTTCTGTCTCTGTATTTTCGTTGCACAACGAGAAGATGGAGGGACCGTAGAACCCTTTCCTCTGCAATATGTCACACGTTAGGATTTTTCCATGGCAAAGAAGCCAAGCAAAGAAGTCGACTTTGGGCCATGAAGGAAAATGATAAACACCCTGCCAAGGTGCTGGGTCGGGGGGGGGGTATGGCCTCTCATTCAGCTTGGCATATCCCATGGAGACAACGTAGCCTCCGGCATTCAGCCCCCAGCCTTTCGAATCTCTTTTCCTCATGTGTGTGGGCGCTAGGCCATGAAGGAGGTCAAGCAGCGTGGACCATTTGTTGATCAGATGAGCCGACACCTCAATACGTTTCCAACCTGCCCAAACAGAATCGCTCCAAAGAGAAATATCCCACAACGAATACAATCCCTCTCCATCCATCCAGCATCACAGCGCTCTAATGGAGGCTCTGTCTTCAATTGGGTCCATATTCATGATTTTATCAGTCCAGATGTTGATCTTTTTGCCATTTCATGGGATCCAGTAGGAGTGCGCATTGATTAAAGGAGCAGCTTTAACATACAGTTTAAGGAAAGATGAATTAGGCAAATGAATCACATTGTCTAAATAGCTAGAACGAGGACCTTTGAAATACTTTTTCCAGAGAGCCAATTGGGCCCAGCCAGGCTTGGGCGTAATGATCCTCCAGATAATCTTAGCTGCCATAGCCACATTCTGCTGACAGAGCTTTTTGAAATTCAAACCACCCTCCCACAGAGGCTTGGAGATGGTTTCCCAACTGATAAGGGGAATCTTGTTTTCATTCTGTTTTCCTCCCTTCCAAAAGAACCTCTGCATGAACTCTTCCATTTTTTTTAATATGATTTCCAGAGCAAGAAGCCCAGCAAATTGAAATAGAGGGAGGCTGGTGAGCATAGATTTAATTAGGACAGATTTGCCAGTAGTGTTGAGCCAGGAGTAACCCCAGGCTTAGATCCTAGTCTTGAATTTTTCAAGTTGAGGGAGTCAGTCTTCGCTTGCAGGTCCCTTATGAAAAATAGGAAGGCCGAATTATTTGAAAGAGGTCCAAGAAGAGGAGGCTGCAAAACCCAAACATCTAGAAATAGTGGAGAGCAATCTGGGCGAAGTGTTCCAGCTAAAGATGTGACATTTGTTCTTATTTACAACGCTGCCTGAGGCCTCACTGAATTCATCCAAAACTGCTTTAAATTTAGAGGCAGAGGAAAGAGAGGCAGTACCCAAAAGCAGAGTGTCATCCACAAATAAGGCGTGATTTATGTTTTTGACCCCTATTGCAATACACAGTCCATTAATATCTTGATCTTGCATCTTTTTGTCTAACAGGAAGCCGAGAACAGAGGCTTGGATGAAAAATAGCAGAGGGGAAAGAGGACACCCCTGCCTAAGCCCTCTCGAAGCTTTGAAAAAATCAGTGGCTCTTCCATTTACAAGAGGAGCAATCCATGGCTCTGAGATGCATGCTCAGATCCATTTAATGAAGTTTGCTCCAAACCCAAACTTGCTCATGACTTTTAAAAGAAAGCTATGATTTACTCGATCAAAGGCATTTGCTAAATCGAGTTTAATCACCATACCTTGTTCTTTTCGAAGAAGACTTGAATGAATTGCCTCTTGAACAAGGCTGAAGTTGTCCACGATCTGCCTTCCTTGGATGAAGCCTCCTTGATTCTCCAGAATTATTTTGGGAAGAATGAGCTTCAATCTATTTGCAATTACTTTGGTGATTAACTTGTACCTAGTATTGCATAAGGAAATCGGATGGAATCTGCTGAAGTTGTTGGCGATTTTTTCCTTGGGAATGAGGGCTAAGAAAGCGGAGTTTGTGCTGCCTCCTATTTTCTGAGTATTTTGAGACTTTTGAACCATTTTGAGAAGATCATTTTCAACAATCGGCCAACAAACTTGGAGAAACCTGGCAGAGAAGCCATCCGGCCCAGGGGCCTTATCTGGATCCATATCAAAAAGGGCCTTTTTAACTTCATCTTTAGTCACTTTGGCCTCAAGGATCTTGTTCATACGAGGAGAAATTGTAGAAGGAATAATGTCTAACAGATCTGAGTATTGGTGCGGATCCTTATCTTCACTATACAAGTTTTGAAAGTGAGAAAAGGTTGCTTTCTTAATGTCTTCAAAATCCTTGTGAGTGTCGTTATCCTCCTTAATCTCAGAAATAGTGTTGAAGCATTTCCTGGCCTGGGCTTGCTTGTGGAAAAAAGCAGTGTTCCTGTCCCCTGCTTTGAGCCAGAGGTTTCGAGATTTTAATCTCCAATATTCTTCTTCAGCTAAGCAGGCCTTATGAAAGCACTGTTGCAGATGAGCCTCTTGATCTAACAACTCCTCTATGACTATAGCGTTCTCCATATGAGTTTGATGAGAGGCAAGAGAGGTTTTAATGGCTTTTCTTTCTGTATCAGGGTTGGACAGGGTTTTGACCCATCGTTTTAGAACTCCTTTTACCCTTCTAAGCTTTTCCTCCCAGATAAAGAAAGGAGATCCTTTGATAGGCTGACTCCAACTATCCTTAACTGTTTGCATGAAGTCTGGCTCCTTGACCCAAAGGGGACTAAATCTAAAGGGAATAGGACCCAGATCAAGATGGGCTAGGAGCTCTAACTTTAAGAGCTTATGGTCTGAGATGCTGCTAGCAAGAATGTGCATTCTGGGTTCTAAACCTAGTAACAGATAGGAGCTTTGAATGAAAAATCTATCTAATCTGGCAGCAATATGACCAGGGTCCACTCTTTTGTTAGACCAAGAGTACTTACCGGAAGAAGGTTTAATATCCAACAAGTCCTAGTCCTGCATAAGATCCTTCGCCCATTCCCTTGCCGGATCTCGGACTGCGCTGCCTCCCCTTTTTTCAAATGAGTGAAGAGTGAGATTGAGGTCTCCAGCAATAATTATATTTTCTATGTTTATCAAGTCTGCTTGGTGCCTTATAGAATCCCAACAATCCTTTTTTTCCCCGACATTGACTGGAGAGTATACATTGAAAAGGCAAAATATTTCCTTAGTATCTAGATTTTGCATTTTCAGCAGTAACCAGTGAGTATTACTAGCCTCAAAGGTGACTGCAAATTTGCCGGCGTTCCATAGAGTACCAATCCCTCCCGAGGCGCCCCGAGAAGAGATTGCTCTTGCTTCACTTTTAAACCAAAGTTTCTTGCTTGCTTGCAGGAAGACTATGTCTTCCAGCTTAGTCTCCTGGACGAGAAGTATGTCTGGAGTTTCTGTTCTTATTAAGCTTCTCATGGCTTCTTCCTTAACTTTACTCCCCATACCTCTACAATTCCAGGAGATGACCTTCATTATTTATGTTTCTGGTGGGCTCCCTTGGAGCCTTGGGGCTGATTTTTCAACATCCTAGGCTTTGAGGCTAGCAGTTTTTCCAGAGTTGGCTGGCTACCCTGTAGCTTGTCTTTGTAAGTCTCTTGCTCTCTTTTTTCCCTGTCAGTTTTACGACCTCTTGTAGATCTTCTTACCGAGGTTTGGGACTCTCCTATTTCTCCTTCCTCCTCTGACTCGTCCGTTTCCTGCTCTTCTTCCTCATCTTCTAAAGTCATACCTTTGGGATCTTCAACACTTGTTCCTTTAAGGGAGGCTGAGGGAGTACCTTTGCTTGGAGAAACTGGTTTTTGGATCTCGATCTCCTGAGTAGCTTCTGTCTGCTGGCTTAGCGGATCAAATTTGTTTTCTTGCGCCTTTTTGGGTGGGGGGCGTTGAACATTAGCCTGAAGAGAGCCTTTTCCAAAGGGTCCTCTCGATTTTTGCCCTCTGTGATTGATTTTTGCTCGCTTGACTTGATTCCAACCCTCTTCATTCCCTTTCTTTGGCTCTGCGTTGGACGGATAGTTTCTAGCAAAGTGTCCATGAACATGGCATTTCCTACATTTGAATGGCAGTTGCTCATAATCCAAGATCTGCACATGAGACCAGCTGCCGACTTTGATTTTGATTGCCTCTGGGAGACCCACCTCTAGATCTACTTCTACGCAGATCCTAGCATAGTCGTACTGATCCTTGTTATTTGCCTGATCTATGAATTTCCCGAGAGTGTTGCCAATGTGTTTCAAGGAATCCCAGTTCCAGCAGTGAACTGGCAGATTTGGAAGATGAACCCACACCGGGACAGCCTTGGGAACATCGACAGCCGGATCAAAGTCCGGAGTCCATTTGTTCAGATAGAGGCCCTGAGAGCCCATGAAATACGACCCATTTTGGAAGATCAGATCTTTGTCTTCTTTGGAGGAGAATTCGAAGAGGAAGTACCCTCACCCAAGAAAGTAAGAGGTAACACTTTGCTTGATCAGAGGAGCCCAGTTCCTGTTGACCCATTGCTCAATAGTTTTCGGAGAAGGCCAAAGTTCCATGAATTGGCCAATGAGACCACGATCAGCCAGAGATAAAGCTACTTGAATGGGGGTCTCTGGAGGCAAAGAGATCTCATGAATTTCATCGGGCTTGTTAACGAATTTTGTTGCTTCGCTTCTTTTCTTCTGAGGCAAACTGGTAAGAAGCTGGTTGAAAACGTCAATGGCAAGAGTAGAAGGCGGATCCTTAGGAGGACCCTGCGTGTCCATAGGATCAGGCCCGAGGCCGACCGCCGCAGGGGCAGCCACGCAGTGGAAACCCAAACGCAGCTTAGAACACGCAGAGAGGGCTGACAGCAGAAACCCTAGCCAGCATAACGCGTTTCATATTTCCTAAAATTTTCCCAAAATTACTTATATAAACAATTACTACTAACTATGAATTAAGATTATTCAACATCACTCTCGGATCTAGTATATCTCATCGATACTATCTTGGATTATAATTTGAAGCTCTTGGAACCACTCTTATCATTATCATACATATAAAGATTTTATATGAGTCGTTTGCTTGGAAATAACTTATCTCAATGTTATCATCAATCCACTCCTGAACTGTGGGTGAAAATTAAACAAGTTCACATTTTATTAGTTGATTCTCAATTCTCTGTCAATTTTTGCATAATCCTCCTCACCTATTGTCTTTCTTTCCTAACGTATGAAAAAAAAAAAAAAAAAAAAAAAAAAAAAAACAAACAAACAAACAAACAAACAAACAAACACGACTAACCTATAAATTTGATAACCTAAGAGCTCATTGTTAGACCAGAGCATACATAACGCACAACGAATTTATACTCAAAGACATAGACGGCAATAGCAGAGAATAATTCACAAAGACAGACAAATGGAGAAACAACAAGATTACTTAGTTAGAAACAACAGAATAGATAAAACAATCACTAGAGAATAGAAATCACTTTGCATTACATAACAGGCTTGGGCCTTGGCTTGCTTTCCTTGGCCAAAGAAATTACAAATTTATAGAGGCAGAAGAAGGATCTAGAATCCTGTATGTGATTCAGATGGAGATCTGGAGTGATCTAGAAACTACTGGCAGTGTAGAAGGATCTAGAATCCTACATGTGATTCTAGAAACCACTGGCAATGTAGAAGGATCTAGAATCCTGCGTGAATTTGGCATCGCACTTAACACTCATCTTGAATGGACTAATAAAATATTCTTCAATCCACTTTTGCTTCCAAATCATGGAAAATTACTAATCTTCATGAATTAACACATTAGCTTAAACATATCTAGATTCACAACAATATTATTATGTTGTTATTTCATTAACGACTTCTTCCAATAATTATGGTCTTAATCCTTGCATTAAATATTCAATAAAAAGTATCCCTATATAAAATCAACTTTATATTACAAAATATCTCAAACCATTTTATTAATCAATAAAACATATACAAAATATTTATTATATGTCATCATAACTAACTCACACAAAACTGATTTCTTATTTCTATATTTTTATTTTAAAAATAAACAAATAAATATATAAAATGTAATATCTCTTTTTAATAAAAGTCACCCTTTCTTTGGGCCTGGAGTATGCCCTAAAACTGCTTCTGCTTGGCTAAGAGCTTGTCTTCCTCGGACGTGAGGAAACAGGTTAACGGCCTAAGACCCAGAGGCATCTGGCAGGAGTGAAACCCTGCTCCCTTACGGACCACCAGCGGGTTATTTCAGGTGGCGTGGTTTTCCTTGATAACAGTGATGTGTCAACTGACATTTGCGGATAGCAGCCAGAGATGGCTGTCCTCACTGTTGGTTTGACAAACTGAGTTTGATAGGTTTTTCCACCTTTTGAAAAAAAAAAAAAAAAGTCACACTTTCTTATACTAAAATAAAAATATTGGAATCTTAAAATAAATCTAATAAATATTAAAAAATAAAACTTTATATTCACAAGAGTTTCTTTTCTTTAAACCATAATTTTGCTTCCCTTGCCACCACTTTTCTTTTATATATAATTTTTTTATGATTAAATTATTTATTTGTTAAATAATATATAACACATATAAATTCATTATTAAATAATATAAGTTTATTAATATCACTATTTCGTTTAATCAAATCATTCTCGTTTGATGAATCATTTTCATATCTTAACTTAGGAAAATCGAAACCCAGACAAATTAGATAACATTTTTTAATGTAGAGATTAAATTATTAAATATTATATAATGATAGTCCATTTTTAAATGAATTTTAAAGTGGCAAATTTATTCATTTCGCTTTGTACTCTCATACACCATTCATGTTCATTATATTCCGAGTTCAAATCACACGGTACATGTGCATCATATTTCCAAGTTGACGTGCCGGAGTGGTTCTCGGAGGTGACAAGAAATCATGTGTTGACTGGGAGAGGTCGCAGGTTCAATTCGTAGGCCATACAAAACTTTGAGAAGGAAATTCAATATCTGGCCATACCTTCATAAAAGAACAAGTCGTTTGTTCCTGGGAGAGAGGTCGCAGGTTCAATTCGTAGGCCTTTTTTTTTTTCCAATTATCCCGCAATCAATATCTAGAAATTAGTATATGAGGTCAAGTATTCCTCATAAATATAACAAGAAAGAGGGCCTGCTACACACACTCCCTCTGCCTGCTTGGTAAATAGATAATATATTCTAGGGAATAACATAAAAATATAAAATAAGACTTATCTTAATGTTATGATGAGACTGCACTGATAGTAGATTCGAAGATAGCTAAGTCTAACTCAATTCTTTAAGAGATTTCACTGATGTAAAGATAATTCACTCTAACTTAATTCTTTGTTCCTATTTGCATGGTCTTTAATTTATAGTTCAATATAACAAGTGCAAGGTAACTTTTATTGAAAAAGTTTTGAATTTTTATGTTTTTTTATCTATGGAGGGAAATCTAATACAAACATCTTTAAATCAATTAAAGAGTATATATTATTAGTCATATATATATATATAAATAATTAATTTAACTTTTATATATTAAAGAAAATATTAGTTCAAATGTTAATTAATTATAAAAAAATATAACTCAAAGATCTAATAGAGTTGAAAATTTCGTTTTGATACTATATGTAATAACCTCGAAATTAAAATATGCAATTAATTAAATCAATTATGTGATTTACAATCAACACACTTTTCTTCAACTAATTAGCATATAATTTTTAAGAAATAGGAGCAAAAACAACTTACTTGTAGCGATGATATTCCTTACTTGTAATTTCGAAGTTGAATATTATTTGAATCCTGCTAACCACAACAAAATTTTGGGGATGATTCTTTACCCAACCATAAGCTCAGTTGCACAAAATCTTTTTCCAACTGGCCTCCCCCGAGCTCTCAATCAACGTACAACTGTCAGGGAATCCTTTGTCTCACAACACTTTTCTCCAAAGAGAATAGATGATGGAATGATCTCTCAACTTCCTCATCGCCTATTGAATAGATCAAACATTGGAAAAGGAACCGCATGCACACATTCCATGTGTCAACATGCAACTTTTATTTTTTTATTTTAAGTTTTACTTAAGTTAAATTTTCTCTTAATTTATTTATTTATTTTTTATTCTATTCCTTTTTACTTTTTGATAATTTTACTTATTTTTGCTATTTTCATAGTTCTCTTAGTTAACTCTTTCTTATTTTATTTTACTTTTTGTTACTATTTTATAGTTTACATTTATATATACTTATTTAGAACTCTAGTATTGTTATTTACTATTTTATTTATTTGTTATTATTATATTTCTTCATTATTTATTATCTATTTACTATTATTATCTTTTCTTTATTGTTTATTATTAATTTGTTTATATTTTAATATTGTATTATATTATTATTATTATTATTAAGGGACATTACAATATTATCAGAAAGTGTAGCAAGAAAGGCTCAATTTGACTTTAGCCTTAGTCAAATTAAGTAAATCAAATTTCCACATCAGCAGGACAACTTGGAGGTAGTTAACTAGTGTGACATGGCTCTTGTCACTCAGTTAACTCAGTAAATTCGAGTTAGTGGGCTTGGAGTTCAGTCATGCATGTGTTGATTGCTAAATTTTAGCAATCTAGTTCAGTTATTTTCAGTTGTACTTAGTTAACTAACCTCTAACTATTGATAGAGTCAGTTGAAGGTCAGTTGTGCAGTGAGACAACAATATAACTCATATATCTATCAATTAACTGATTAATCAGCCCAAAATAACTCATGCATGCATGGAATTCGAATTCCTAAGCTGGAGTGGAGGAATTAAGGCTAATGTATTTATATTTGTATATTGTTACAATGCTTTTGCACTGAGCAAGTGACCATTTCCTCAAGCTATTGCGCAGGGGAATAGGGAATTTATCCTATTCTTTAGGGGCTAATTCCCTCGAGGATTGTGCAAGGAAATAGGAGGTTGGTTGAGACTTGAATTGGCTAAGTGTTGGCTAGATCAAGTCAGGAAGTAGGAGAAAAGGATTGCAATGCAATGTGTGTTTCGGATTTGAAGCAAGTCATTGTAATAGTTTCTCTTCTCATCTGAATTAATGCAAAACAATAGAAGGGTTTTTCCTAGTTGGGTTCCCTTAGAAATCACTGTGTACTTATGTTTTTTCTTATTGCATGTTGTTCTAAATTGTGATTTTCATTATGGAGGTTAGTAGAGTAGAATTTGTCTCCCCTTATTTTAGTTTTATTTCTTGAGCAGTTGCAATTTCTATCAAATTTTTACATGGTATCAAAGCTCTGAAATCACATTAGAACCAGTATTTCAAAATTTTTCTTTAGGAATTTCGAATTGCAGTTTTAGTAGTAGTTTTTTTTCTTCATATTTATGAGAATGTCTTTCGACATACTGAGATTGGAGTATGCATTAGAGGGAATTTCAAATTTTTGAGCTTGAAACAGATTTGGATCATCACAAGTGCCCTAGGAGCAACTAGGAGCAACATTCTGGAGCAGCCAAAATATTGACAAGTGGAAATCCCTTGAAGTCCTCACGTATAATGATCATTGAAGAACTAATGAGTTGTTAAGAGGTAGAGTTGATGGAGCCTTAGTTCAAGGAAGATCCAAAATACCCTATGTGCAGACTTCTGAATGGAGCTAGAAGGGTTCTAGTGGGTAGATCAATGAGTCACTATTTAGTGACACAAAAAGGAGTTGTGATCATTGATATTGGTAGATTTAGAACCAGAGAGATTTCCCACAGGGATATCGAGACTCAGTGGGAGTCTAGATTTAGAGGGAGCAACCCTATGGATGCTAGTACTTTAGGATCTAGGGAGATCAGACTCATTATTGCAGTAATTCCAACAATAGTGCAAAAGCAACATCATAGCAGTAGAAAGAGTTGTATGTGTATATCATATTTCACCATGCATCCAACTATACCTCTTGGAGTGAGATGGGGTGATGCAGAGATTTAGTCCCAAAGTTATAGAGATTTGGGCAAGATCCATTGAGGTTTCCTCCTCATGGATCATTACCTTGCTACAAGGGCCCACAATATTTAGTAGCAGAAGGATTAGTGTTAGTTGGTGCAGTCAGATGTTGAGGAGCACATAGTAGCGTTGATAATAGTGTAGGAGGCACAATGCAAAATCAACATCATCGCAGTTTTCCCAGTAAACAATTAAAAAGACACAATTGATTCAAGGTTTTTTTTGGATGTTTCTTATTTAAAGTTGTTGTGGTAGCAAAAAAAATAGTGAGAGATAGTGTTATAGTACATTCCATGGGTGTTGGATAGGGGTGGTGAAAAATCCCTTTCTTGCTAAGAGGGAGTGTTAGAAAGTGTAGCAAGAAAGGCTCAATTTGACTTTAGCCTTAGTCAAATTAAGTAAATCGAATTTCCACATCAGTAGGACAACTTGGAGGTAGTTAAATAGTGACATGGATCATGTCACTTAGTTAACTTAGTAAATTCGAGTTAGTGGACTTGGAGTTCAGACATGCATGTGTTGATTGCTAAATTTTAGCAATCTAGTTTAGTTATTTTCAGTTGTACTCAGTTAATTGATCTCTAACTCTTGATAGAGTCAGTTAAAGGTCAATTGTGCAATGAGACAACAGTCTAACTCAGAGATATGTTAGTCAACTGATCAATCAACCCAAAATAGCTCATACATACATGGAATTCAAATTCCTAAGCTGGAGTGGAGGAATTAAGGCTATATTTATATTTGTATATTGTTGGGTGTACAATGCTTTGGCACTGAGAAAGTGATCAATTCCACAAGCTATTACGCAAGGGAATAGGGATTTTCTCCTATTTTTTAGGGGATAATCCCTCCAGGATTGTGCAAGGAAGTAAGAGGTTTGTTGAGACTTGAATTGGCTAAGTGTTGGCTAGAGCAAGTAAGGAAGCAGGAGAATATGATGGCAGTGCCGGGTGTGATTCAAATTCGAAGCAAGTCATTGTAATAGTTTCTCTTTTAATCTGAATTAATGCAAAGCATCGAAGGGGTTTTTCCCAGTTGGGTTCCCCTAGAAATCACTGTGTACTCATGGTTTTTCTTATTGCATGTCAACGGATTTTGTTCTAAATTGTGAATTTCATCCCACAAATTAATAGAGTATAATTTGCATCTCCTGATTTTAGTTCGATTTCTTGAGCAATTGCGATTTCTATCAAATTTCTACAAGTATTCTAAGGAAGAGGAAGTATCCCATGAGTTTTTCAGTGGAAAACAAATATATATATGTTCTCTCTCTCTCAACTCTTGTTTGTATGTTTTTTTGTTGTAACTTTTTTTTGTTAAATAACATCTTCATTGTCATGTTTCAAATTATTGGTATCATTATTTGTATTTATTTCCTTTTATTTGAAGAGGGTGATGGTATTTCATAATATCTCTTATTTATCCCATATTGTATAAATCTTTGAAACATGTTGCTCTGAGACCTGACCTTCATATAGAATAATTATGGATCCTTGATTGATCGCCAAGTTTATTGTGACATGTGTTCAGATATCAACACACAATTTACTTAAAGTATTGAATATTAACATGTCACACTTTGTTCTTGAGTTGATTTGAGTATTTTAGCATGTATTTCCTATGCAGAATAACATGGTTTAAAGGTTAGGAGTGGAGGAATCAAGTCATTGAGGAAAATATAGAGCCCCCCCAACTTATGAATCAAGACAACCAAGTTCATGATCAACAATTAAAGGTATGTTGTCTCTTTTTCATAAATTTGGAGTTACCAACAATTAGAGTAGCATTAATGGTGTAACTTGAATTAGCTAATCTTCGAGGATTGAAATTGCATAAGGAAGTTGTGATCCTAGAAAACAAAATGTAGAGTTTTAGGGATAACTTCTGTCAATCAAGGAAGTGATTGGGAGTTCAGTTAGGTTCTCATTCAAAGGATAAATAGGAGCATAGGTTGATAGATTAGGGACTACACATTATTTTTCCATGTTATCATTTCTTTAGTACTATTGATAGTTTAAGTTTTAGTATAAGGCAACTTGTGTCCCCATTGTTCTCACAAATAATGAACAAAAGAAGAAGATAATTATGTTACTTATTTTAATATTGCTTATTGAAACAAGGTCTCTAGTAGTATCCTTGAGTAGGGTCGACTCAAGGGGAGCACTAAGAACCCCTATATGCATCTCTTATTACCTTACATTTCTATTGTTGTGTTGAATACAAACTTCTATGGTAACATGAACTAATGTTGTAGACTACAAAGTTAGTTAATTTATATCATTTCCAACAGTTGTGTGATTTGCTTCATGTCTTTAAACAACACTTATGTAGTTTATACTAGATAGTTAGTTATGTTTTATTTCCAACATTTATGTGTTTTGTTTCATGTCTTTAAAAAACACTTAAGTAGTTTATACTTAATGATATTTACTTCTATAGTTTACTTTTATAATGTTTAATAATTACAACAGGTTTGATGAGGAATCTAAAGTTACTAAAAGTTTTGAGGATTGAATATCTAAACGCATTCCTTGGGATTCTAAGTTCCATCAATACATTAACCTAATTATTTATCTCATAACAAACAATTTCAAACCTATGTTTTCCATTACACATTATTGAGGGGGAGTTAGAGTGAAGATCACAGGGTTAACAATATGAAGCATAGATGAATGACTTGTTAAAGATTGAGCATTTTCATTTATCCAGTGCTATAGAATTTTAGTTCATATTAATACATTCTAGTTGTATATGTTGGACACCTAATCCTATAAGGGTTATGGTGTGGAATATGAGAAGTTGGAGAATTTCAAGAGACCTCTTGAATATGAAAACGAAGGGTTGGAAAAGCATGTATTAATATGTATAACTTGTTAATAGAATGTATCTCACAGGTTATCATAATTTTGCCTATTATTCTATGTGAGTTTAACATGGTATCATAACACACAATTTCTTAAAAAATCTAATTAGTTTGTGAGCCGCAGTGTGCGGCCTTCCTTCCTGACCACTAAATTTGTGGTTTTCCCTTGGTCTCGGCAATCTTCCATTCTGTGGTTAATTGTCTAACCTGTATATTATCAACCTAGGTGATCTTCATGGATATTCTTTCGTTCTTTGCGCTTGTCAAATACTCTTCTCCCTAAGGAAGTAATGTTTTATAGCTTGAATAAATGAAGCATCTAACTGCTCCAACAAATATTGTTTACTACACCCAATTCTGCCATCAATGCCATACAATTGATCTTACCATCACTCAAGTATTCCATTACTCTATAACAACTGTAGTTATTCCTCTACAAAAATAATTTTTTTTTTTCATGCTCAGTCCAGTGTGTGTTACCCCACCCATACCCGTCTTCCTGTGTGTGTTACCAGCCCGTTGAGTAGCGTTCATTTATTCAGTGTCGATTCAATTATTCATCGACTTGTCCATTAGATTTTGAACATGATTTATGTAATTCAGGTATGTAATTCAATGCCTCTAACATAGAAATGCTTCCCACCATCAGTGCTCATATTCCATTGATTGTCACCAAATTTGAATTTAAGTTTTGTTTGTTGTTACATAGCTCTTGGTTACCAAAACATGTAGAATCTGAACACACCGATGATTCCAATTAGCATTTCCACTCTTCTACTCTGTTGAAGCGTCTATTATTTCTCGTGTAAATCCTGGTGTCATTCCTTTATGAAAGAAATATACATGAACAAATATCTTTTGTTGGAAAAGTCAACCAAGAATTGAGAGAGTGAGCTCCAACTTCGTAGAATAAATGATGCTGTGTTTAACAGTGGAACATACATTTGGCATAGGTGGTCCTCCAACATACAGTGTAACATACATTTGGCACTAGTGGTCCTCCAACATACAGTGGAATTTGAACCCATTCTCATCCCTGCGATGCTGAAAGCAATTACGCTTGGATTTGTATTGGCATGTGGCTTGTTGGTAACCTTCATTGATGCATATACATAGTTCAGGAAACTGAATAATTTTTGTGACACTTGTATTGCAGTGGACACGTGAAACAGTTCTTAGTCTTCTCCTTAGGGACTCATCGTGTTTAACAAAGACATACAAAAAATTGTCTATCAAATTGAGGATAGAGTAGAGTGCTCAGATTGTGATTATTTGTTGGAGGGAAGAAAGTTTTATGTGGGTGCAAGAACGAAATTTTATTCAATTTTTTGAGGTACCTCTCCTGTTGCATTTATTTTCTAGGGTCCTCATCCAAGTGTTACAAATCCAACTATCGATGCTCGATAAAGGAATTAATCTCTAGATCTTTGGCCTTTTATTCACCTATAGGGGTTCTATTGAGTATGGTTGTTGTAAAAAGAAAAAAGGTGTTACACTTTTTTATGTGTTGACATAATTTTTGGCAAATTAAAATTTGCCAAGAGGTTTTTTTTGTGCAACAATCATGGAAGATTGTCATTAATAGTAGATAAAATGCAGAGTTAAAGGAAGATGTTAATACATTGTTCCATTTGTTAATAAATAGAATAGACAAGAGGATCCAGATACTTCAATCCAGAGGTAATCATCCCATTCATTGTTGTTGCTACTTCTTGATTAAATCTAACTACAGATTGAAGCATACAAACTTGGAACAAAATTTTCAAGGGTCGTGTTCATCCTTTGACTCAAGAAAACTACCTTTCTTTTCCTCCACTTGTACTTGCATATGATTTTATTTCCCATATATAGTGAAAAGACATTTGGTTCTCTTTCTCTAAGAATCAAATTTTTATTAGTTGCTTGCTTGGACACATGTATCTTAGATTTTCCTGCTTTACTTAGGAAAGAAAAATGCATCACCAAGTGACTAGAAAGTCAAACAAATGCCTCTTAATCACCATGGCACTATTTATCATTTAATTCTTAACCATAAAATATTTATTAATTCAACTTTTATTGATAATTACCATTGAAAAGAAAAGTCAAAACTCTTCTATTATCAATGAAAAAAACCTCTTATGCATCCATGTAAGTCTATTTGTTTCTCTTATGATCCATAAAAAAATGTAATCAACATTGTATACATACACATAAGACCTCATTTTAGTTTACATGATGTTGCAAGAACTGGAATTTACATATAGTAAACATGAGTTTACCTCTCATGTCAAGAATTTAATCTTACATATTAATACACAATCTTTCATTCTTAAAGTCCTTATAGTTTTATCACTACATGATTTATATTGATTGTGATATAAACTTGAAGAAAAAACATGTGAAATGATTAATAAACCAATAAGTATCTAACATATAATTATACATTCCTTCTCTTTAATTCCTTCATCTCAACCATTTTATGTCAAGTAGGGAAGAATCAACTTATTTTATCGAAATCATGGAGTGCTCTTGTTAACCTTTCTAATCTTCAATGTTGTTTCCAAATTCCCTATTTTCTCATTGTTAGGATATTCCTCTCATTTTCCTATTTGAGAAGGATTGTCACCTTGAATCCTTATTCTCATAGATGTTGTACACCATGTTTTAAACATATATATTTATGGCGATATGTTGCATAGTGAAAATAAGGGAGGTTATTTTACTATTTTGAAAAACTTTGACAATGGTTGTAGTAGGCCTTTTAGTACACTCATATAACACATATATGATTTTCCTTCTCCATTTTCTAGCACTTTGTGAGTTATTTTAGATTGAGACTCACAATGTCATTTGAGGAAGGAGATAATGAGTATATTTAGATTGATCTCTTAAAAAATTATAGTTATAAATAAGAATTCTTAATGGAGTTCTCACCTTTAGGATTCAAAATGGACCTTTTGTAACACCCCCTCCTCTCAGGGCCACCCAAGAAACTGACCAGTCGGGGTAAACATGTGGTGAGAGAGGCTACTGTAAGGGATTCAACTTCCTTGGTGACCTTAAGGAAATGGAACCAACAGAACATATTAAAAAAACACATCCACATCAACAAAAACACCCTCAGGAGACATGTCAACCACTTAGACATCTTGTCCCTGAATCCCACTGATGATTTAAACCTTTTAACCCCTAGTCGCTCTCATGCTATAAGAAAGACAATGGATATAAGCCAAAGTCGCTCTCATAGGTCTGTGTGCCAGTGTCCCTAGACTTTTTCCAGTAGACCTGTGCCAACGTCCCCGAGATTTGAGCCACTTTTCTAGCCCATAATCCTAACCTCTGCCTAGACCTTGTTATAACTATCAGAATCCATCAAATACATGATGACAATATAAAAAAATAAAAAATCAACCTCAAGACTAGGGCTAAGCATCCCCAACTGGAATTGAAGTTATGTCAAACACTTGGCATCAATGCAACCTACGGGTTTAGGATATAAGACAGAGCATAAATGATTGAAAGAACTTATGAAACATAACAAGAAGGGTCACCTCCTTCTCCATTGAACTATTGTATCATCAATTAGGTCTTACATCCATCCATTTAACAACTACAAGTAAATACATGAAATAACCATGACATGAACCAATCATTTAACCATGCTTATAACCAACATAAAACCATATAAATATCATAGATATTAAGACCATTAAATCCACATATAAACCAGTGAAAAGTTAAAAGAAATTAGATTTTATTAATCACAGGAAATTTTGACCAAGTTTGAGACTTCCACGTACCACCCGAACATAGACATGGTGAACCAAATATCTCTTTTAGCCAGTCACCCCCATGCCATATTCCAAGTATGAATGTGGGATATCATAGAACAACCAATCCAAGAACAACCAAGGGAATCTAGAGGTTAAACCACCTCCACCCTCACCAAACTGTAATCACACCAAACCTGGTGCTCCGATCACAACCGAACTGAACTTGGAATGCCATCCAGAATCCATCACTATCCTTGAGGAATTTTCCGTCTCCTTGTCTCTCAGGCTTTACCACAATCCAATCCTGGATCACTAGGCCCTAAACCAAGACCAGTCTCTCAAGCTTTACCACAATCCAAACCCGGATCACTAGGCCCTAAACCGAGACTTCTCCCTCAGGCTTTACCGTGTATCTCGCCAAAACCGGTCAAGGGATTCCTAGGCCTTTGGGAATGAAACTTGAGACCACCTCTGCCCCGAATTCTGAAATCCATCCAGCAAACCAAAGCTCAAAACCGAGATAAACATCCCAACATACCATGACATCCAGAAAAAGGCAAGGCTAGGATGAAAACCACTGTCATAACCTGGAAAAACCATGCCACCGACAACAAGAGAACCATACACCAACATGCAAATCCATGCATTTCCAAACCAACTAGGAAATCACACATGTAAAAGGTTACCTGTAAGTATTCTTGTTGAAGCTGCTTGATCTTACTTTTCCCTTCCTTGATCCTTGCTTTCCTTTCCTTTCCCTTTGGTTTCTTTTCCTTCCTTGCTTCAAAACTAGAGTGCTCCAAGAAAACTCCAAGTGACCAAGAGTGAAAGAGAGAATAATGAGAAAGCTCTAAACTTGAACTAACAAAAGGTTACCAATTGATCCTCAGAAGCCTTTTTATGAATGAGGCCTCTATTTTCTTCATTTTCCATTATTTTCCTTCAATTTCTCCTCACATGCAACCTGTGACCTTTCACATTACTTTTCTCCTAATTTCATTTATTTTCATAAATAAATGTCCCAAAAATGCCTTTGCCTTTGCCTTTTCCAACTTTCCTTAGCCAAAACACACATTTAGTGATGCCCACTAGGATATCTTTGCCTAACATTCAACTTGGAGTAAGTGTCCCTTACCCGTGGTCTTATTTTTGCCTTTATTTACTTTATTACATGGAATTTTTGCCAGGGCTGTTACAGAACCCTCCCCCTTGGGGAACATCGTCCTCAGTGTTAAACCACACCATGACCTCAACAAAACCATTGAAAAACAAACATACTGCCCATGGAGCTTTATAACTTAGCTCGTTGTAGTATTTACAATAAAAGGCCTGCTCAAAATAAAAACATCATAACAACATGATAATATAACAACCATAATAACATGACACCCATATCGCTTATTGAAGCTTTATAACTTAGCTCATGGCAATATTTACATCCATATACATATACATACATATACCAAAACATCAACAAAACATATGCCAAACATATACCAACATCAAACCAAAACTACTTTGCCTCAACTGACAAATAATGAAGGATATAGGGCCTACATCTGATCTTCCTTCTCCCATGTAGCTTCATCATGCCCAAAGTGCTTCCACTGCACTTTAACTTGCTCTATGGCTCTGTTTCTAAGCATGAGATGTTTTCACTGCAATATGCACTGAGGCTCTGATTGGAACTCTCCTTCCTGCTCCACCTGCAATACAAAACAATCAATAACATGATCAACATCCTTTATGTACTTCTTAAGCAATGAAATATGGAAAACATCATGGACATTCATTGTTGGAGGTAGTGCAAGTCAATATGCCACTGGTCCAATCCTCCCAAGGATCTTGAAAGGCCCGCAATACCATGGTGCCAACTTGGCACTTGAACCAATCATCAAAGATATTTTCTTGGGCTTGATGTGAAAATACACATGCTCCCCAACCTGAAACTCCTTGAATATCCTATGCTTATCCGCATAAATATTCTGTCTATCTTGTGCTGCCTTTAGATTCTTCTTTATAACTTGCATTTCCTCCACCATGTTTGCCAACATGTCCAGTCCAATAAGTACCCTGGTCACTGGATCACTCCAGATGATGGGAGTTTTACAACTTCGCCCATACAATGCCTTGAAACGACTCATCCTCAATGAATCCTAATAACCATTGTTGTATGTGAACTCAACCAATGGAATATAATCCTCCCATTTCCTCTGTTGGTGCATCACGTACATCCTCAACATATCCTCCAAGATCCTGTTGACCCTCTCTGTTTGTCCATTTGTCTGCAGATGATAAGTTGTATTGAAGGCCAACTCTGTGCCCAAGCCTGCAAATAGCTCCTTCCAAAACTTGGAAGTGAACTTTTCATCCCTGTCTGACACAATCTTCTTTGGAACACCATGCAGTCTCACTATCTCTCTAATGAACACCTATGCTACCTCACTAGCTAAATATGTAGTCTTTATTGGAATGAAGTGAGCTACCTTGCTCAACCTGTCAACCACAACCATAATAGAATCGTGCCACTTCACTTTCCTTGGAAGACCTATAATTAAATCCATGGAATGACCTCCCACTTCCATTCTAGAATTGCTATAGACTGTAGTAAAACACTTGGATGCTTACATTTTGCCTTGACCTACTGACAATATAAACATCTAGACATGAACTCTGCCACTTCCTTCTTTAGATTCGGCCAATAGTAGAACTTCTTCACCGACGTCAACGTCTTTTGATATCCTGGATGACACGAGTATGGCTTGGTGTGAAACTCCCTCAATATAAGCTTCTTGAGTTCACTGCAATTTGGCACATATATCCTGTATCTAAATCTTACCAAACCATCTGCCATGAGATGATAATCTACATCTTGATCACCTGTACCTGTTATCTACTATAACCTATGTTAGTTCCAGTCTTTTCAACCTGTCACTAGGGATCAACATGAGCTCTTACTATGTCTGGTTTTGTTAGATGTTTTGCACATGATGTTCGGCACAAAACTTTTCAAAAGTGTGTCCATCAGAAGAATCTCGGAAAAATATTTCCAACGGTATATCACACTCCCGTAACCGGCTCCCAGATTAGAAGATATGATTGAAATGGATGAGTGATTCTTGGTTATGCATGTTTTGAGGCCAGTTGCTGCACATAATGACGAGTTTAGTAAAAAAAAGTTTCTGAAATAATGGTAAGGAATTTTTCAAAAGTGAAAGAGGTTTTTGTTCATCACATACCAAATAACAAAAACCTCCTTCCATTTATGCACAGGTTCTACTATGTGGGATATATACAGTGATATTTGGAGCCTAAATTAAAACAAAGCAAAATTTTCATATTTTTTACTGTTTTAGTCATTTTAGTGCGGGGCCATTTTACAATAGATGGAAAGTAATTTTGCAAAACCCAAGGATTTTTTGTTAATCACGAGCCATATAACAAAAACCTCTTTTATTTTATTCACAGGTGTCACGAATTGGGATATGTGACTAGATCTTTACAGCTCATTTTCACAGATTTAAATTTTTAATGATTTTCTGTTTTAGAGATGATTTTGTGGAACATATTGCGAGCAACTGGAAACAAATTTCCCAAATTTGAGAGAGGTTTTTCTCCAAAATGACCTTATCTACAAAAACCTCTTTAATTTTTTTAACAGGTGCTATGTTTTAGGAGATATGAGGTCATATTCAACACCTATTTTGAGAAATTCGGCCCAAGTTTAATGTAACTGATTCTATTTTGAAGAAAATGGTTGAGCTCAATTCCCTTAGTACAAGGATGAGAAAATGTATATATTGTATGAATTTCATAGTGTAGGAGTTGGAATTCGGCAGAAGGTTGGACTCTTGTGAATGCTTTAAGCATTGTTGTACACTCTTTTCAGCAGTTTGGCTAAGGAATTGACCAAGGTTTGCAGCAATTTATGGGATTCTTGTGGCATGTTGATTTGGTATTGTGTTTCCTTTTGTAATTGCAAGTTTAAATGTGTTTTATGTATGCCCTTATCTCTCTTTACTTCATCTTAACTAAATCAAACAAGGATAAAAGGTAGAATACATTGAAATTGCAGTGCTCTACTTAGGGTTTGTTTAGTTATCTATGTTTTCAGTTGTTTGAAGAGGATCCCTGAGTTTTTCATGCCCTCTCCAACTCCTCACCAGTCTAAAATTTCTCCATCTCACTCAAGTTGAAGTACCAAATCACTTGCCTACCTTTCCCCATAGAGATCTCTGCAAAACTGAGCCTCATTCCCTGGACCAAAATCTGCCTTTCACATTTGAGCCAACAAAACATCATCAAATTCAATCAAACACCTCTGTACACATACCTAGCCTAAAATTAGTCATTACATCAATCATCTCAAGTTGTATTGGCCATCTTTCCTGAGATTGACAAGGAGAGAGCCCTCTCCCGACCTGGTAGGGCTAGCTACCAGGTTAAGTGTGGTTTGATGTTACCCTAGATCCTGCCTTTCTTAGCCTAAGGTAGATTTAGGCAATAACAACCTATGTATAATCTCCATGTATTTTTCATCCCATTGTCTTTCCTGAAAGATTCTATCATGTAACTCTGTCCCATAGGAACTCATAGTTGCTATATGATTTACCTGTAATTTCCTATTAAGAGCATTCACAACCTGGTTCTCCTTCCCTTTGATGTATCTGAAATCAAAGTTGAACTCACTAAGGGTAGCCAACCATATAGCTTGCCTAGCATTCAGATTCGGCTAATCAAGAAAATACCTCAACCTACTATGATCTCTCATCAATGAAAACCTCATGCCCAAAAGATAGTGCCTCCACATCTTCAATGCATGTATAATTGCTGCTAGCTCAAGATCATGCATCAGATAGTTTTGCTCATGCTCATTTAGTTTTCGTGACTCATAGCACACTACCTGTCCTTCTTGCATGAGAAATCCACCAATTCCTCTCTTGCAAGCATTTGTACACACTACAAACTCCTTGCCCGGATTCACAATCTTTAGCACTGGTGCACATGTCAACAACTGCTTAAGTTGCTCAAAACTAGCATCACATTCTTCTGTCCATTCGAACTTCTTACCTTTCCGCTGCAATGATGTGATAGGATATGCAATGCATGAGAAGTTCTTGATGAACCTCCTGTAGTAACTTGCCAATCCAATAAATGATCTCACCTCATCCACATTCTTAGGATATGCCCACTCCATGATGGCCCTTATCTTTTTTGGATCCACTGATATGCCATCCTTGGATACAAGATGCCCAAAATAATGTACCTTAGTCTGAAAGAAGTTGCACTTGCTAATTTTAGCATACAACTGATGCTCTCTTAGTAATCTCAACACTACTGCTAAATTCTCAACATGTTCTTCCTCATTCTTAGGATATAAAAGTATGTCATCAATGAATACAATAACAAACTTTTCCAGTTAAGGACGCAACACACTATTCATCTAACATATAAATGTAGTTGGAGCATTAGTCAAACCAAACGAAATAACAACAAACTCATAATGCCCATACCTAGTCCTAAACAAAGTCTTGAAGATATCCTCTTCCTTGACGCGTACTTGATGGTATCCTGATCTCAAGTCAATCTTAGAGAACATTGCTGCTCCCTTCAACTGATCAAACAAATCATCAATCCTCGACAATGGGTACCTGTTCTTGATCGTTACTTTGTTCAACTGCCTATAGTAAATTCACTGTCTGAGAGTATCGTCTTTCTTTTTTACAAACAACACTCGTGCACCCCAAGGTGATACACTTTGCCTAATCTATCCCTTGTCCAAAATTTCCTTCAGCTGCAACTTTAAATCAACCAACTCAGGTGTGCTCATCCTGTAAGGTGTTTTTGATGTTGGAGCTGCCCCTGGCACCTCTCAATAGAAAAGTCTACTTCCTTGTGAGGTGGAAAATCTGTAATGTCCTCATGAAATACATCCCGAAACTGCTGCAAAACTAGGTACCTTCTTAATAGATTGGCATCCTCAACCTCCTTACCCTTGTCACTAGAAATGTGTATTGCAAACATCACACAACCCTTTTTGCAACTACACTTAGCCTACATAGTGGCAACCATCCTCACCAATGTAGTCTTCTTCTTCCCCTGCAAAGTCCTTTTCTCCCCACTATCATCCACATACTCAATGGCCTTGTCGAAGAAATCCACTTTGGTTATGTGAAGGTATAGCCAATACATACCCAAAAACATACTATATGATCCCAATGGAAATACATTCAAATGTGCTTCTGTAGGCATACCATTTAACTCAAATGCACAAGCTCTCACCCAATGGTGAAATCACTTCTTTGTACCTGTAGCCAACTGTAACAACTAAGATTATGCATGCACTTCTTTTCTCAAGCCACACTTATCCACCAGGTCAAGATTAATATAACTATAGTTAGATCCAGGATCAATCAAAATAGAAACAACTTGATCACAAAGCTTATCGTCCATCTTAATGATTGATGCCTGATGGTCTGCCTACCTATTGTCCACAGCCGCATAGATTCGAGGAATGCTATGACCAACATCACCAACTGTATGTGCCTCCTGAGCACTATATATCTGGGGTATACCACCACTTTGATACTATGGACAATCCCTCTTACGATGATCCTTACCACATATCCAACACTGCAATGGTTCCCTACCACCGCCTCTAGCCTACTGCTCTCCACATCCCTTCTCAGCTGTATTGAATCTCTTGTAAGGAACTACATTTTCTTTCTCACTTGCATCTTGAGGTATTCCTCTCTTTGGTGGCCATTTTCCTTTAGATTTCTCATTTCTTTTCAAGTCATGCTTAGGCTCAACTTTGCGCTTCGATTGCTCATAACAATGCTTCAACTTTCAGATGGAATCTTCCAATGATCTAGGCTCATTGAATTCAATCCGGTCTCTGTATGAAACTGGTAGTCCACTGATGAATCTATGAACCTTGGCCTTCTCCTCCCTGAGGTAAGGCACATATCTCAACAACTCCAAAAACCTGCTAGTATACTCATCATCTATCATAGAACCCATCCGCAACTCATAAAACTCCTTAGCTCTGTCATCATAGTACCTCTTAGACAATTACTTCTTCTCAAAGAGCCTTTCAAATGCATGCCAAATCAAATCCTCCTCATATATACCTTTGACATTCTTTATGTATTCCCACCAAATATCTGCTTTACCTTTGAGATTGAAAGTGGTTATCTTTGCTTTCATGTTTTCTGAAAATTCATGCAATTGGAAGAATCTCTTCATACCAAGAAACCATGCTTCTGTACCCTGTGATTTCTACATTTGTCCATCAAAGGTAGGTGTCTTTTCCTTCTTAAAATCATCTAGCAAGTATCCCCTATCACTCCTCTTTTAAGGATGATACCGATGACGATCATGATGTCTATTAGAACTAAAACTAGAATAGTACTTGTGTTGATCACCTCTCCTATCTGGAGTGTCCAACAACCTACCATCTCTGATCGTGTCAGATCTATCCAAAATTTGTCTACTAGAATACCTACTGCCATATGCCCCATTAGTTATGTCCTCATGTCCATGGCTGACCCGAAGTGGTCCCTATCGTTGCAAACTTGACAAACTCTGAAGTAGTATCACATTCACCTCTGCTTGTTTCTCTTGTGCGTTCATGATTTTGTCATTTTCTACTTTGAAACTCCTTATTTCTTCCTTCACTCTTCTCAATGTGTCTTCCAAGTCAGAAGAGTTCCCCACACCACGCTGCCCATCTAATGCTTAGGGAGATTCTATGTAGTCTACCACCTTGCTAGCCATATGATCTCTTTTTTGCAAGACTATATCAGCTAAACCAAATTATAATAGACCAATGTACCTTAGCATAATTCGGGTAGGATACCTCGTCTGCAAGATCATCAAATCAACTTGATACATGTACAACATAATCATAACAACATATAGACATATATCAACTAAATGCATCAACACATAAACATCATTCTAGTTATGGTCCCATCATCAATGCAAGGTCATATCAACAATGCATGCTATGACCTCATGCATACCAAAAACCATTACTCCAATGTACACATTACCACATGAAACTATCAACATGCATCAACAATGCATAATCAACTACACATACACATGAACGCATGTGGTCGAGCATAGGTGATCAATTCTTGTAACCAACCTATAAGACTAATACATGTAATCAAAACATTCAAGAATGCACCCGACATACAAGGATGTAGTCAAATGACATATAATAAACATGTAAGCGACATATAACCATATGAAACTGGTCATACACTTTTGACGATGCTTCCCACAACATCACATCAAGTTCCTCATGACAACCTCACTACAATCATGATCAACATGATGCAATGAAACAAGCACATGGAATGCAAGTGTAAGAGACACACATTCAACTGACATGCATGCATGACCGAGCACCTTCACCCAAGGAGAGTAAAACCATGCTATAATACCAATCTGTAACACCCCCTCCTCCCAGGTGCACCCAAGCAACTATCCAGTCAGGGTAAACATGCGATGAGAGAGGCTACTATAAGATATTCAACTTCCTTAGTGACGTTAAGGAAATGGAATCGATGGAACATATTAAACAAACCCATCCACATCAACAACAACACCCTCAGGTGACATGTCAACCACTCAAAAATCATGTCCTTGAGTCCCACTGATGATTTAAGTCTTTTAACCCCTGGTCTCTCTCATGCTATAGGCAAGATAGTGACCATAAACTAAAGTCACTCTCATAGGCCTGTGTTCCAGCGACCTTGGACTTTTTCCAGCAGACCTGTGCTAGAGTCCTTGAGATTTCAGCTACTTTTCTAGCCCAGAATCCCAACCTCTTCCCAGAACTTGTTATAACCATCAGAATCTATCAAAGACATGATAAAAATATAAAAAAAATAAAATATCAACCTCAGGACTAGGCTCGAGCATCCCCAACCGAGACTGACATTCTTTCAAACACTTGGAATCAATGCAACCTACAGGTCTAGGATACAAGACAAAGCATAAATGACTGAAAGAACTTATGAAACATAACCAGAAGGGTCACCTCCTTCTCCATTGAACTATTATATCATCAATTAGGTCTTGCATCCATCCATTTAACAACTACAAGTAAATACATGAAATAACCATGACATGAACCAATCATTTAACCATGCTTATAACCAGCATAAAACCATATAAATATCAGAGATATGACAGCCATTAAATCCACATATAAACCAATGCAAAATTAAGAGAACTTAGCTTTTATTAATCATAGGAAATTCTAACTAGGTTTTGGACTTCCACGTACCACCCGACCATAGACATGGTTGAACCAAATCTCTCTTTCAGCTAGTCACCCCTGTGCCATATTCCAAGCATGAATGTGGGATATCATAGAACAACCAATCCAAGAACAACCAAGGGAATCTAGAGGTTAAACCACCTACACCTTCACTAAACTTTGATCACACCAAACCCGATGCTCCAATCACAACCGAACCGAACTTGGAATGCCATCTGGAATCCATCACTATCCTTGAGGAATTTTCTGTCTCCTTATATCTCAGGCTTTACTACAATCCAATCTCGGATCACTAGGCCCTAAATTGAGACTAGTCTCTCAGATTTTACTGCAATCCAAACTCGGATCACTAGGACCTAAACCGAGACTTCTCCCTCAGGATTTACTGTGTATCTCGCCAAAAATGGTTAATGGATTCCTAGGCCTTTGGATATGAAACTTGAGACCACCTCTGCCTCAGATTCCGAAATCCATCTGACAAACCAAAGCTCAAAACCGTGATAAACATCCCAATATACCATGGCATCTAGAAAAAGGCAAGGCTAGGCTGAAAACCACTGTCATAATTCGACAAAACCATGCCACAGACAATGAGAGAACCATACACCAACATGCAAAGCCATGCATGTCCAAACCAGCTAGGATATCACACAAGAAAAAGGTTACCTGCAAGTATTCCTGTTAAATATGCATGATCTTGCTTTTCCCTTCCTTGACCTTGCTTTCCTTTACTTTCCCATTTCTTGCTTTTCCTTCCTTGCTCCAAAACTAGAGTGCTCCAAGAAAACTCTAAGTGACCAAGAGTGAGAGAGAGAATAATGAGAGAGCTCCAAACTTGAACTGACAAAAGGTTACCAAATGATCCTTAGAAGCCTTTTTATGAATGAGGCCTCTATTTTCTTCATTTTCCATTATTTTCCTTCAATTTCCTCCTCACATGCAACCTGTGACCTTTCACCTTAATTTTCTCCTAATTTCCTTTATTTTCATAAATAAATGTGCCAAAAATGCCTTTTTCCTTTTAATGCCTTTGCCTTAGCCTTTGTCAATTTTCCTTAGCTAAAGCACACATCCAGTTATGCCCACTAGGATATCTTTGCCCAACATTAAGCTTGGAATAAGTGTCCCTTACTCGCGTTCTTATTTTTTCCTTATTTACTTTATTACATGGAATTTTCGCCAAGGCTGTTACACTTTTATATTATCTAGAGTAGAAAATGTTTTATACTAGAAATATATGTTTGGGAGTACAAAATTGATAACTCATGCTCAAAATTACAATCTTTTGATCCATCTTGATGTTTATCCAAAGCCTATAGAAGAAGTCTAGTGTAAATTAGAATTAAACAAATTAAACAAATATGTTAAAATTTTAAATTATAAAATATAAATTACATAATTGGAAATACTTAGTTAAGTGTAAAAATGTTTCCATTGGAAAAAATGGGTAAAAATGTCTTTGAATCTTACCAATTATATAAAATTCCAATAAGACAAATAAAAAACAATATAATTAGCAAAATAATGAAAAATAAAACATACAACAATAGTATAAATGATGAAATAACACAAGTACATATCACTCTCCATTGTCATCACCCTGATTATCTTCCTTGCTTGGCATGATATCACTGTTGTTCTCAAAAATATGTTTTGATCTAGGGTCATGTCTTAATACAAACCACGAATCCCTATTCAACACATATGGGTTAAAAAACCCCTGGTTGCAGTGTTTGAGGAAAACATAAGGCTTTCTAGCTTCATGCCACATCTTTTTAGAGTTGATAGATATCATCCCACGATCATGATCTTCTTTTACAATATTCCAATCAAAGGTGTCCCACCACTTACACCTAAAAATAACACATTGGAACGAAGAGAAGTCCACTTCAATAATCTCTTGTATCTTTTTGATGTAACCTAATGTCCCCTGTATTAGGTTTTGATCACGGTGGCTAGCACAAATAGATTGGTTGAACTCGACTTCCACTCCACAGTCTTGTGTCATGCATCCATCATCAACATCCTTCGTGTGAAAATGATGTCCATATGCCCACATAGATGGGAACAAATGCACCTATAAAAAAGTGAAAAAATCACAGTGTCATGTGTCTAATAACCTGAACATAATTAAAATATAAAATATAGATGTTACAATTCAAAGGTGCATTATGAAGTTAAAAAAAATGTACAGAAAGAGATTATTATTGAGTTGCTACACCCAATCCCTATGTTTAGTGCATCCTCTTCAACATGCAAGTAATGACCAAATGCACCGTATTTCTCTCTGACTTGATCAACAACCCAATTGTTGGGGCATATCATTGGCATATTTTCTTTTAAATGATCAAGATAAGGCACACTTCTACCATTCAACTATTTGAATTATTTCCTATCACTGTCCCATTTCCTCCTCTTATGTTCGTACAATGCAACCCACAACTGTGTCGCTTCCAAATTGTAAAGAATGAATTTGTTGATGGCTTCAATTTTTGAATTTGCTGATGAAATAAAACCAACATATATAGTACATATGAGATTAAAATATGCATTATGAAGTTCAGTATAAATAGTTATTGTGTAGAAATTTGACAAATGATAAGTCAATTACTCTTTATTTGACACCTTTTTCCATTTGTTTGGAGAAGCTCCCCTTCTCTTATGTCTTCATCCCTTTCGTCAACCCAAATCACTGCACTTGGTATATTGTTGATTTTCTTGATGTACTCACTAGCATAATAAAACTTGATTCATACGATATGTACCCCTCTTCCATAGAACCCTCAGTTGTTTCCCTTTATCGAACAAAACCTTTCAATTTCTTCATATACCTCTCTAAGAAGAACATTCAATGAAAACAAACCACCCCAAATAATTGAACCTCATCTACTAGGTGAATTAGAAGATAGCCACCATGGAATGCCAGCCATATGAATCTCCTTTGATGTGATCCAACATACAAATGCAGATAATTTAGATATGGCATGTTGTAGGTCTTGGGGGAAGTCATGGTTCACACACCCATGCACGAGCAAAGGATAATGACATTGAAAAGTAACCATTTACAAAAATTAATTATATTTTATCTCATTGCATAAAAATAATAACAAATAATAAAATCATGTTTTTGACATACACACTCTTAAAAGGCTCAAATGGTTATGCTATTTAAACCCCGATAAATGGTCTTCCATAGTAAAGTAGCATCATAGTGAAGATCCATATAAAGAAGGCTCCCTCATACCCATTATAACTTTAAAATCAATAGGACATCACCTTCTTTGAAATACCAAGAGGAGCTAACCTCTCCTCTACTTTATTATATTGGACACCATCTCTTTTTAGTTTTTGAAGAAATAAGATCTCTCTTAACAACCAACGTGTCATTTTCTTTCAATGATACGTGACTCCATAAAGAAGATTAAACATTTTTAAATATATGCACGAGATCTAATAAGTGGGAAATCTTAAGATGTTCCCAATATGGGATCTCATTAAATATATATTTCCTTTTCATCCTAATGGGGAATTTCTCAACATAGGTGTCGAAGAATTTTGGATCATCGAACATAGGCTCCCCAATATTTAAATCAATTTTTTTTTTCATATCCTTCTCCTTCTCTCTATCATATTCTATAATCCATTTAAATGGTGTCATTATCACAGGCCTTTGGGTTCTCTATGGTTTACCATTGAAAGAGGATTTTGCTCTTCTGTAAGAGTGTCCGTCTTAGAGGAATACCCTAGAGCAGTCATACACTGGCTTTTGTAGGTGCTTGGACCACCTAGCCTTCAGGGAAGGTCCACAACATTTACATCAATGATACCCTTTTGTTACAAGACCTGCAAAATTATTGTATAATACATGGCACATTAGTGATCATGAAGATCAGAAAAATTGCAGCAAATTAAATTAATATTTGAAGCAATATTGTTACGTATATAAACAAATAAATAAACATGTAATTTACCAGAGAAAACTCCTAATACTAGATAATCATGTGTGGTGTAAGCACATATGCCATAAAACGTAAAACTCCTATGTGTTGCGATGAGTCTTGATACATCATATACATGTATCCCTTCCCATAATTCTTTCAATTCATCAACCAATGGTTGTATGTAGACATCCATATTATTCACTTGTCTTCTACCAGGGATTATGGGATCCAATATAAGATGTTCATTCTTCACAAACAACCATGGGGGGATATTATTATTGATCACTACTACATGCCAAACATAATAATTCGTGTTTTGGAGGGAAGATGGGTTGATGTCATCCATGGCTATGCTGAGTCGTAGAATTCATACTTCATCATTGAATTTTTCAGACCATGTATCCTTTATATGATTCACGGCTATTGAATCTGATGGGATTCACATAACTCTTGACTCACTTCTATTTGAGGTATGTCATCCCTGCAAGATAGCTAATTCTTTGCAACAAAAGATCCATTGAATCCATGGGATTATCGACATGTTCCTCAATATCTTATGAGGAGGACCACGTGATTTACTTTATTTATTTATGGTACCTTTCATGCCCACATTTCAGACATATCATTTTTTTTTGCATATTCTCCTCTATATAGAATACAATCATTTGGACATGCATGATATGACATGTACTCAACACCCAACATTTTCAACTTCTTTGCCTCTTCTTAGCTACTGAGCAAGACATTATCACTCGGAAGAACCTTATATTTGAATAACCTGCAGTTAGTGGGAAATATAAATGTACAATGTCAATATTTAACATTCATAAAATCGACCATTTTTAATGTTGATTGTGTGACAAGATTTCTCAAAATATAAGGGACTTGATCATGGTCAATTACCTCAATATTGCCAAGAAACATGCATTTGACATGCCAAACTTTTCTTTCAAGTTGTATAGTAACATTATTGTCCCCAGATGGGTAGACTTTGACTGGCCGCCAGGTCCAAAGAGAGGGGTGGTGGAAGTATATTTTAGGGTTTCCAATAGGGTATAATTGAGATGAGCATCATCCCTTCACTCATTGTTCTGGATTCATCTATCAACATTGCCTCCATGGTAGTCATATCTTGTAAGTAATTATCTATACTGACCTCTATTTTATTTCTTCCATTGCCAATTTGTGATGAAGAAATACTATTGTTGTAGTCATTCCTAATTGGTGAATCTAGACGTAGTGGGAACTGAATAGGTGGTTGATTCAACCATTCTTTATATGCTTCCTCTCTGATTTTTTCTCTTAGTGTAGTCTTCTCTCGATTTGATATTGTAGTGGGGTGATCCGGAAGATGGTAGGTGGGTCGCTCATCATCACTAAAATCCTAATTTCAAAAAATATTGAACATTAGTACATCAATGATATTAGTAAGCACAATGCAATTGGTTTGTTGAAATTACATTATACCAAATAATTATTACCATCACTGACCTAAGATTTTGGATGGAAGATGCCATCTTCCAATTGGCATGGTAAAGTGACTGTCCATTTTCATCTAGCAACTACTTGCGTATGATGCTTCTAATAAGAGCTTTTGACATTTTTGAAATGGTGGAATATTTTCTGCATCTGAACTCGATTCTGAATTAGGATCTTGCAAATTTGGATACATTTTTATTCAAATTGACATGGATAAAAAAAAAATTCAATTAGATAATTGAAATATAAATAAAATATGAACTTACTAGAGATGGAAAGGGAGAACTCCGCGAAGGACTTTGAGCAATATGGAACGAGCTGGAATTTGAAGAATTGGCCATTTGATATTATGATATTTTCTCCCTGCATTTGAGCAAAATCAGCAATAATTATTTTTTGTGTACATACCTAAAATTAATTTTGAGAACCATATAACAACAATCTGAATTTCATTATAGTTTTCAAACCATTTTTTCAATAATAAGGTGACTTTAAACAGAAAATGTATACTATGAACTACTGTAACTCATGTGGATGCATCCTAAAGGATAATTTGAGATGAATATGCCATTTTATGTGAAAATAAAAATTCAGATAACTTTTAAAGCATATCGGTGTGCTTGTAAAACTAACCACATTGATGCATTTAAATAATAACAACACTGATGCGTTAAAATAGTAACCACACCTATTTTCAGGATTTCAAAAATAACAAAGGAATTCCACCTTATTAGTGTTCTTCTAAAACTAATCGCACTGATGTGTTTAAGTAATAACCACATTGATGTGTTAAAATAATAACTGTATCGGTTTCCAGGATTTCGAAAAAAAAGGATTCTATCATATCAATGCTCTTCTAAAACTAATCACACTGATGCATTTAAGTAATAACAACATCAATGCGTTAACATAATAACCAGATCGGTTTCGAGGATTCGAAAATAAAAAAGGAATTATATCATATTGGTGTTCTTCTAAAACTAATCACACTGATGCGTTTAAGTAATAACCATGCGTTAAAATAATAACCACACCAGTTTTTGGGATTTTAAAAATAAAAAAATGAATTCTATCATATCCATGCATTAAAAAAATTAGCACACTGATAAGTTATCTTAAGCGGTGTGCGTTTCTCCTAAACACACTGGTGCATTTTACTATGAAATGCACCGATGTTTGGACAGAGTGAAAAAAGTGCACGTTTGTTTTTTTCAAATTGAAAAATGAGCAGTAATTGATTTTTCAAAATTTAATTTCATAAATTCTTTTAAATAGTAAGAAGCTATTCACTATTTCATTATTTTTCCCAAAATTTAAAGGGAGAGATTTGCAAGAGAGACATACTGGGAGCACTATGGAGCAACATAATACTTTGGAACAATATAACTATTAGAATATCAGACTTTGAAAGGTATGGTGATTCACTTAAAACCTCACATAGTAAAATTTGTAAATTATATTGTTGATTTTACTAATAAAAAATTTTACAATTTTTGTTAGATTTAATTAGAAGAGAGATTTGCAAAAGAGACATACTAGGAGCGCTATGGAGCGAAAGAATACTTTGAAAGAAGAATACTTTGAAAGAATAGAACTATCCAGATCAGAAGTTGAAAGGTATGGTGATTCACTCAAAACCCTTCATAGTAAAAATTTTAAATTTTACTGTTGATTTTACTAATAATTTTTTTTACATTTTTTGTTAAATTAAAATCAAAATTCAGAAAAAAAAAACCCTACATAGTAAAAGATTTATTACTGATTTTACTAATATTTTTTTTTACAATCTTTGTTCTTATTTATATTTAATTGAAATTTAGAAAAAAACAAAAGGTTTAATACTTACCTTAAACCCTTGCTTCTTCTTGCTTATGTGACTGCAAAATTTTACCTTAGGGTTTGATTCCCTCTACCACTTCACAAATAGGGCTTTTCATTTTAGGCATTTTATATTTAATGGGTTTGTGTTATTATATACAAGGTGTTTAACATGTAAAACATGGGGACCAATTGTTGAATTGGATCCAAACCCTAATGGCCTTATCCATTTTTTTTTAAAACGACCTCTGTTTATTGGTGTACGATGTTTTATATAACGCATCGGTGTGCCTATCGAAAATAAAACCGTTAAGTCAAAAAACTTGTGTTTAATTTTTTATGTTTTCATTATTTAACGTGTGCCTTTAACGTTACCTATCACTCTGTCATAATTTAAAGTAATTTAAAAAAAAATCGTTGTTAGTGCTCAATACTTAAACACCCAGTGCATTTACTATATTAAACGTACTCATGCATTTATTCACATAAGCACACTAGTTTCCAAAGAATATTTTGGCTGAAAATTATGTGATTTATGTTAGGAAAAATATTGAGAGGGTGGGGGTAAATTAGTATTTTAAACTACTTAAATTTTTCTTTTCTTATTGAGATTTATGTACGCGACTGTTATGAAGTAAACTTGCGTATGTATGCGATTGTGATGAAGACAAGTAGCGTATATCCAATTCACTAACTTTTTCAGTTAATTCATCATCTGTTTAACTTGAACCAGTATATCAGTACTTCATTAAACATTAATTAAACATTAACCATGTGCAGTAAGAATAGAATAAGCTATTAGACACAAGAAACACATGAACACCAAGATTTTTAGGTGGAAACCCAATGTGAGAAAAAACCACCGTTGTTGTTGTCTTTGTCTTCTTCTTTTATTATAAAGAGAAATTTCTTACAAACTTGTACTAGTGCAAACTCATACCAATAAACAAGCACCCACCTGCAGAAGGCTACAACTTTCTCTCATTTTCTAGATTCTACTAGAAGGGAGATATACCCCCCTTATCCTCTTTTCTTTGTGGATCACTTTTCAGAATGTTTAAAACTTGAACCATTCCAAAAATCAGACAACAATACTAAAACCAACACTGTACCAAGTCACTTAATCACCGAACCAACTGTATCATCAACTCAAACATAGAAATAACTTGTTCAAACAACCAGACCAACTTATATCACTATATACCTATTCATTAGAATACCAAACCACATACGATTCATCACTGAAACCTTTTTTGTCATTGCAAACCGTGTATAAACACAGGTCAAAATATATACACTACTATTCTTACTCATACCTACGTATGTACACGTTTCTCCTTAAGCATACTCACATACAAATCTTAAAATATTGATAGTTGAATCTGTATCACTGTACCATTGAATCAATCACCTAAATAGATACTAAAGCCAACATAAATCACTGAACCAAATACATATTATCACCTAGCAGCATCATCACAAGTCAATACTTTACTTCATAATCAATTCAGGCCAAACAGTACTGTTAAACATAGATAATTATAAGATACTTCATCGACATACAACAACAAATGTAACATAATAGATAAACCATTATCATCATCTCATACTACAAAACCCTAGCAGATATACGTGACTCTTATAAAGCACTTCCGCGTATGTACGCGCCTTTTATACTTGACACCTGCATATAGATCTATCTATTCTGTAGAATGTATACACAACTATCCAGAATCAGATCCGCATATGTACGTAATTTTTATGAAGCACAACTACATACAGATATGTAATTACTGAGTCAAACCTTTGCTGCACACCAGAACACCTATCAAACCAAAATCTTGGCATTCACCATAACAAATACACATCATAAATTCATCATCATAGATCTATCAAATCATAAGCAGATTATAAAAATACATATTTATTTCAGATCTAATAAAGCTGATCCGTTATCATACTCCTTGGTGCACACTTATTTTAGATCAAATCAATCATCAATAACCCAATACATGCACACCTAACACTTTTATCTCCATCTCCTTATATAGATTAGGCCTTAGCCAATACCTTAGGCCAATTCCATAGTTGTGTCAATGGTATTCTTTGTCGGGATCAAATATCCGTTGTTGCACTCATTACTATGGGCCAATATTGTGGTAAAGACCCCTGGTCTTGAGAATAATATGGTGCGAAAATTGTATGTGAATTTTCTTGACCATACCCGTGTATGTACACGACCTTTGTTCACAGGACCCGCGTATACTTCTTAAAACATCACCTTTATCCTTCCTTTGTCTCTAAATTGATATTTCTTTATCCAATCTCTCTGTCACATCTATACTAGCCTGCATACTTATTCTACTACCATCATGTTGACATCTTTATCAAGTAGGTTGCCATCAAGGACAACACATTAGTCATAATGCCAACAATCTCCCCCTTTGGACTTGATGGCAACCACTTTGGTGTTTGGTCACCACCACCTGTAGATACCTATAATCACATCTATAGATATACAATCTTCTTTCCCAAGTCACCAAGAATTCCCAAACACCAAGCTTCTTTCCCCCTTTGACATCAAGGGAAAAGGGTTGACCAATGTTGAATGAAGACTTCTTTTGTAGAGATGAGCACCGTAGATCTGATGTTGCTGAATATGCCCATGCTACCCTTGAGAATATGTTGAAAATTATAGAAGATATACAAAGAAGTACATGATTCTATGACTCAACCAGATATGACTTTTCCTATCACCAATGACTCACGCTTACATCAATCACACAAAATAGTGGGGTTACATATTTGACTCAATATCAAATGCTGAAAATGGGATTACAATAGTCCAAACATGACCAAGTATTGAAATGATTACATCATGGATCTCTATGTGAATTTTATTTATGCCCAAAACAAAAGACCTTAATAAGACCATGATAGTCATCAACAACTATCATACACCATATAGGATTTGCACCATAAGCATTAAGTGTGACAAAAAAAAATTCAACAACATATGTGTCTTTAGCAACATCATCCATGATATATACCTATCATGAACATCATCATACCAGAATGCTAAAGAAATCATAATGCCAATAATGCACTATTAGAAGCATATAAAATGCTCCCCCTGAACTTGTGCCAACTGTTCACTATCAGATCTGATCACATTAACTCATCCATCAGTTAGGCCATCAAAGCATCTTCATCAATCAGTAAGTTCATCAAAGCATCAAAGCATCATATTGCAGCAACTCATAAAGACAATACCACTTCTAAGTAGCATCTGAGCAATAACAGACTGTAACCAATCAACATCAGGACCAAAATGCCAAATAATAACTGTCTGAAGCATATCAGAGCCTTTCCCTGAGTCTGTCCCACTATTTCTTCATCATAGAGAAACATACACGACTGTCTAGATCAGAACTCATGTATATACATGACTTTCCTTCATAATATCCGCGTACAGAAAGAAAAATGTTGAATTTTTCATAACCACAGCTCCCCTGAGCCTGTATTGTCTGTACTTGTTCACTGTTACTACATCAAATGTATTATCAATAATATAAGTAACATGAATATCAAAACAACCATGGGAGTCATCATCAAAACAACATATGTATTGCTCCCCTTGAATATGAAAGATATGTCAGAATAATTAATGAAGTGATGAAGTAGAGACCACTCCTAGTTTCTGTTTGAGATATTCAAAGGAGTCAAGTGGAAGAGGCTTTGTAAATATATTTGCAGCTTGTTCCTTTGAGGGAACATACTCTAGTTTGACATTTTATTCATGCACCTGTTATCTCATAAAGTGATATCTGATTGGAATATGCTTGGTTTTTGAGAGCATGACATGATTTTTAGAAATACTTACAACACTAGTATTATCACACAAAATAGTTATAGGTTGAGGACAAGTGATTTGGATATCTTGTAATGTTTGCATCATCCATCGAAGTTGGGTACAACAAGATGTAACAACAACATATACTACCTCATCAGTAGATAAATCAATGGAGCTTTGTTTTTTGTTGAACCATGATACCAAGCAGAGTCCCAAATAGAATGCTCCTCCACTAGTACTTTTCCAATCATCAACATTGCCTGCCAAATCTGCATCTCTGTAAGAATGAAGAGAAAAATATACATGTTTTGGATACCATAGACCATAATCTTGAGTTCCTTGTAGGTACTTGAATATTCTCTTGACTGCATGGAGATGAGTTTCTTTAGGATTTTCTTGAAACCGTCCAAAAATCCCAACTGCATGCATGATGTCTGGTCTTGTGCCTGTAAGGTAGAGCAAGTTCCCGATCATAGATTTGTATTCTGGTTGATTTAGTGAGGGAGAATCATCATGTGAATTGAGGTTACAAACTGTTACCATTGGTGTGCATGCAGGTTTTCAGTCTTCCATTACAAACTTCTTTAAAATCTCCTTGAGGTACTTAGTCTGCGAGAGAAATATTCCATTCTTTGCTTGCTGAACTTGAAGACCAAGAAAGTATGTTAGTTCATGAAGTAATGACATTTCAATTTTTTGCTGCATTACTGAGGAAAAACTTTGACTCATAGAATCTTCATTGCTTCCAAATTTAATATCATCTACATAAACAACAACTGTTAATAGTTTAGTTTACCATAATCCATATTTATATATAGATTTCTAATTACAGATCCCTTAGTGAAACCTTGTTGTTGAATATATTTCTGAATGTGATAATACCATGCATGAGGAGCTTGTTTTGGTCCATATAATGCCTTCTTAAGTTTGCAAACAAGGTTTTTATCATTTCCTAGAATGAACCCTCCAAGTTGCTCAATATAACTTCTTCTTCTAGGTCCCCATTCAAAAATGAAAAATTAACATCCATTTGATATACTTTAAAGTTATGAAAGCTTGAAAATGAAAGGAACATTCTTATGGCTTCAAGCCTGGCTACAGGTGAAATTTTTTCTTTAGAGTCTATTCCTTCTTGTTTCGCATAGAATTTGTATACAAGTCTTGCTTTGTTTCTAATTACCTCTCCATTTTCATTTAGTTATTTGTTGAATACCCATTTTTTCCCAGTAACATTTTTATCATGAGGTCTTGGTACTAATTCCCATGTATGGTTCTTTTCTATTTGGTCAAGTTCTTTATCCATAGCCTTAAACCAACATTCATCTTTGCTAGCTTGATTTACATTTTATGGTTTAATTGTGGATAATAAGGCTATATAATTAGAAGTTCCTATAAGATTTCTTCTAGTTTGTACTCCAACTTCCTTATCACCTAGAATTTGTGATTCTGGATGATTTTTCTGAACATACCTTAATGGAGTCTTTTTTGATGCTTTTGTACTATCAATTCCTTCTTCTGTTGCTTCATTGATTTCTTCTCCAACATCCTTTTGGCTTGTTGTACAAGTATCTTCATCATCTGTTGGTGCTTCGTTTTTGGTATTTATGGATGCTTCATCAATCACAACATCAATGCATTCAACAATATTTTGAATTCTTTTATTGTAGCATTTATATCCTTTGCTTCTAGAGGAGTATCCAAGGAGAATTCCTTCATCAGATCTAGCTTCAAAATTTCCAAGTTTATCATCATTATTATTTATGTAACATTTTCTTCCAAAGAATCTAAAATTCTTGACAGATGGAGGTTTACCAAACCATAGTTCATGAGGATTTTTGTCACTATTTACCCGAATATGAGCTTTGTTGAGGATATTTACTGTTGTATGTGCTACTTCTCCCCTAGAAGGTATGAGGTGTTCTAGACTCATCAAGCATGGCACATGCCATTTGTTGGATTGTTATGTACATTCTTTCTGCCACTCTGTTTTCTTGAGGATTTTTAGCTATAGAAAATTGCCTCTTGAAGCCATGATGTTCAAAAAGGTAAGAAAACTCATCTAATATAAATTCTCCTCCTCTATCAGATCTAATACATTTGATTTTCAAATCTAACTCATTCTCTATTAGATATTTGAATACTTTAATTTATGGAATGCTTCATCTTTATGTTTTAATAAGTTAATCCAACACATACAAGTAAAATCATCAATGAATAATATGAAGTATTGTTCCCCCCAAGGAGACTTCTTTCTCATAGGACCACACAAATCAGTATGAATAAGTTCAAGTGGCTTACTTGAAGTACCTTCTTTGGCATTAAACTACACCTTGGTTTGCTTACCGAATTGACATGATTTGCATATGGTATTTTCTGGTAGAGAGATGTTAGGCAAGTCACGAATTGCTCCCATTCTGCTTGACTTATGTAGTTGACTGAAGCTTAGGTGTCCCAATCTTCTGTTTCAGAGCCAACTTTCTTCTTATTTTCTCAAGTAACAATGTTCTAAACCGCCTTCCAAGACATAGACATTACCTGGAGTTCTTGTTCCCTTTATTATGATCTTACCTATATCGAGATTTCGTACCACACAATTCTTTGATCTGAAAATCACCTCATGCCCTTGATCACACATCTAACTAACACTCAATAGGTTATTTTTTAATCCATCAGCAAACAAAACATTTTTAGCTTTAACCTTTTCTTGCAACAAAACAATTCCTTTTCCTCTGATAACAGTAGGTGAATTATTTCCAAATGTTACATTCTTTTCTTTATTTATTTCATTAAAGGACATAAACTTATCTTTATCACCTGTCATATGTTTTGAACATCCATTGTCAATGTACCACAAATTTTCTTGATCTCATGCATATAAAGCTAAACCACAATTCTCAGATTCTATGGTTTTCTTTTTCCATACCTTACATGTTGTTTCTTTTTGTTCATTTTGAAGAGTAGATCATATTTTACTTCTGCATTCAGTTTCTCTATGCCCAAATTTATTGCAAAAGGAACATTCAGATTCATCTTGAAGAGGTGAGAAGGTATTTTAAACGTATTTCTTTAACCCAGTCACATTCTTTTGTTTTCTTGCTTCTCTAGTTATGATAGTTTTATAAGCAACACAATGAGAAACCTTATGACCAAAATTATGACAATTGAAACATTGACGATTAAAGTAAAAGTTCCTAGGAGTGTAGTACCTTCTTGTGTAGCTTTCCCTTTGATTGTGATAAGGGTGACTTACTTGGGAAACATTTGATTCCTTATTCCTTTTTTGAGAGATGGAATTTTTTTGATTGCTTCCTTTTACTGCATTGAGATAACTTCCTGTACCTATTTCAGAAGATTTTACAGTCTTTGATGATTCTCCATTGTATTCGAGACCTGTTTTTATAAGAGGAGAGCATTGTACTTTGATGATTTCTTCTAAGGTTTCAGATCCTTTAGAAAATCTAAGGTTTAGACTTTTTTCTTTCTCAAGTTCCTTCCTTAGACTTACAACTTCTAGTTCTAACTTTTCATTATGCCTCTCCTTTTCTAGGATTTGTTTCTTCAGAGCATCTTCTGCTAATTTAGCTTCTTCTAAATGAATTTTAAGCTGAGTTATTTCTTCTATGAGATTATCCTTTTCTTCTAGGGCATCCATAAAGACATCATCAAATTCATCAATACATTTATCTTCAAATGCCATAAGTAATTGATATTCTTGATCAGACTCACCTTCTTCGCCATTTGAAAGACCATCACTATCTTCATGTGTGTAGAAGCTTCTCTTGTTTTTGAACCTTCCTCTAAAATTTACTTTTGCTAAATTTTCCCTTTCTCATGGTTTTCTTTATAAGGGCATTTAGCAGCATAGTGACCAACTCTTCCACAAGCAAAACATTTGAAAGGAAGCTTACCTCTGAATATGCCAGTGCCTACTTGGAGTTTCTTTACGAATTTTGCCTCTTCTTCATCTAATACATACCCTGATTCCTTGAGATCCTCTTTTTCCTTTCCTTTAGAAGTAGCTTTGAATGCAACTTCTCTGATATCTGAGGGACCTCCTTTTCTCATTTCATAGGCTATTAAAATCCCATGAATTTGTTTAATAGCAAGGTTCTTCAAGTCCTGCATTTCTTTAATGGCAGAGACTTTCAAATCGAATTTTGGGGTTAGAGATCTTAAGATTTTCTCAACCAGTGATGATTCTTTTATTTCATCACCAAGATTTGTCATTGAATTAGCGATCTCATCTACCCTCAGAAAGAAACTTTCAATACTTTCATCATTATGCATTCTAAGAGTTTCATATTGAATTATAAGAGTTTGAAGTTTGACACTTTTTACCTTGGCATCACCTTCATAACTTTGGATGATCTTGTCCCATATAGCCTTTGCGGTATTCAACTGCATGACTTTGAAATTTTTTGATTCTTCCAAGCTTCCTAAGAGAGCATTAAAAATCTTTGCATTGGTCTTATACTTTTTATTTTCTGCTTCATTTGTGGGAATGGAGGATGGATATTGATAGCCTCCTTCAATGATTACCCAAACATCCACTCCAAGTGACTGTAGGTAATCTCTTGTTTTGAATTTATAGAAAATGAGATTGGATCCAGAAAAAAATTGTGGATTGGTAGATGTTTCTCCCTCTTGGTTGCTCATCTTGATGAATCTGCCTTTAAGCCATCAAGCTTCTTCTGAAGGACGTGCTATGATACCAATTGTTAAGGGGGGAGGTGAATCAATATTTTAAAATACTTAAATTTTTCTTTTCTTATTCATATTTCTGTATGCAACTGTTATGAAGTAAACCTACGTATGTACATGACTACGATGAAGAGAAATAATGTATATCCAGTTCAATAAATTTTTCAGTTAATTCATCATCTGTTTAACTTGAACCAATATATCATTACTTCATTAAACATTAATTAAATAGTAACAATGTGCAGGAAGAACAAAATAATCAATCACACACAAGCAACACATGAACACCGGGGGTTTTAGGTGGAAACCTAATGTGGGAAAAAACCACCATTGTTGTCATCTTTGTCTTCTTATTTTATTATAAAGAGAATTTTCTTAAAAACTAGTACTGGCGTAGATTCATACCGGTGCATAGGCACCCACCTACAGAAGGCTACAACCTTCTCGCATTTTCTAGCTTCTACTAGAAGGTATCTACAACCCCCTTATCCTCTGTTCTTTATGGATCACTTTGTATTCGAGGCATGTTTTTATAAGAGGAGAGCATTTCACTTTGATGATTTCTTCTAAGGTCTCAGATCCTTTAGAAAATCTAAGGTTTAGACTTTTTTCTTTCTCAAGTTACTTCCTTAGACTTACAACTTCTAGTTCCAACTTTTCATTATGCCTCTCCTTTTCTAGGATTTGTTTCTTCATAGCATCTTTTGCTAATTTAGCTTCTTCTAAACGAATTTTAAGATGATTTATTTCTGTTAGGATATTCCGACACATAGGATATAGTTAAGTTCAACTTGGTCTAGTATAGAGTTAGGTATAGAGTTAGGTAAAGTGTCTTTCTTTACCGTTGTACATTTTGTAACTTACAATCTGACGGTCACGATATGTATTGATCCGACGGTTCACTCTCACCTCGGTATTACCGACACTTGATCCGTGGCTTGACACCCGATTGGTCCATGAGTTCTATTTAAAGCGCATGGAGGGTCATTGTTCGGGTAATCCGTGCATGAGAGAAGCTTATGTAAATTTTCATTCTTTGATTAATAAATTGCCTGTAGTACCCACGTTGGGACAGGCCGTGGACTGTTTCCCTCCTTGCACTTTGAGGGTTTTAACCACGTCAAAAATACTGGTGTATTGATTTGAGATCTGGTTGTGAGCGGTGTCCTTTTGGTATTCTTTCTGAGGAACTTACCCTGTAAATTCCTACATGGTATCAGAGCTATTTGAGGGCCGCGTCCGTTGGTGATCCAAATTTGAAGCCGGTAGAACTGCATGCGGCTGTCGTTTCCTAGATCTGCTGTTTCTGACTGCTTTCGGGCCGAGAGGACTGCTCTGTTGCGTTCGGAGCATCTGTTCCAGTGAGGAACCCCTTTCGTTTCACGCGAAAAGGTTTCCGGTAGCCCTAGCTGCGTCATTTTTCAGATCAGGAGGTATATAGTGTTTTTTTGCAGTTTACTGTTATTTTCTCTCTACTTATTTCGGTCTCAGTTTATTTAGCCTTTTTTTTTAACCGGATCTATACCTTTCATTTCTGCGTATGCTCTTTGCCCTGCGACTCTGTGCGATCTGGGCAAATCAGAAACAGAAATGAAGGATTTTTCTCATGCGTATGCTCTTTTCCCTGCACCTTAGTGTGATCTCGGAAAATCAGAAACATTGAGAAAAATATTTAGTTTTTCGGCTAAAGCTAACTTTCAGAATTTTTTTGAATTTCTAGTTTTTTGGCTAAAGCTAACTTCGAGCTGCAAGGTTCGTTTTTCTTTGCATATTCGTGTTGGGTTTTGTGTTTTGTGTTTTGTAGGGAAAAAGAGCTTTCTCAAGGCAAGCACGCAAACCAAGGCCCCCCCCCCCCTCTCTCTCTCTCTCTCTCTCAAATTTTTTGTATAGATCAATTGGTTCAAAGCTATTTTAAGAGAGTAGAGGTCTTGGGTTCAAGTCTCCATTTTGTGGGGGCGGATTTTTTTCATTCCCGCACATTCGCGCACTTTGCCGGCAACGTCAACAATTTTTTTTCAAAAAGCCATAACTTCTTCATCCGGAAGCCTTTTTCAGAGCCGTTTTTTTTAAAACCGCCTATTTTTTCGAGATCTATCCATTGGAACACTTACTTTCAGCATCTTCAGCTTCAGTTTTTTTTTTAAATGGAAAGTCCATGCCAAGTCATTCTTGACAGCACTAACTACTTCCAATGGGTAGCCTACATGGAAGATTTACTTAGAAGTAAAGGTCTCTTCAGAATAGCCACAGACCAAGAGAAGAAACCAAAAGATGAAGACAAGGCTGCAAAATGGGAAAATAGACAAGATCAAGCACGTGGTTTGATAGGGATGTCTATTTCTCCTGATCTTAGATTCCACATTGCAGAACTTGAGACTCCTCATGAAGCATTAGGAAAACTTGCTAAAGTTTTTGGGATTAAAAATGAAATTAGAGCCCATCAACTTGAAAATGAGCTGCTTACTTTGGATCCTAATAATTTTTCTTGCATTGAAGATTTCTTGTCCAAATTCAAGACCCTTAGATATCTCTTGGAAGGTGTTAAAGTTAAGAAAGAAGATGGTAACCTTATTTATTCCATCCTTACTAAGTTGGGACCAGCCTACTCTGTATTTGTTTCCACTTTCCATTCTACAAGGGAAGCTTTCATTTGTCAAGGACAAGACTACAAGGCCCCTTCCTTTGACTCCTTTTGTGATTCCTTAATAAGAGAACAAGAAAAACTCTTACACCTTGGTCTTCTTAATCTTGGAAACTCTTCCACGAAAGCGTTAGCCGCCCAGCAGCAACCAAATTCAAAGAATCCTAAGAAGTCATATCCTCAAAAGAATGGTCCTAAACCATCTCAGCCTCAAAATGAAAGATCATTTCAGCAAAATGATAAGACCAATAAAAACAAATGGAAGAAGACTGATAGACATTGTAACTTTTGTAATCGAGATGGCCACTTAGAATCTAAATGCTTTAAGAAGATGGAAGCCTTGGAAGCCGCAATGAAGAAACATAACATCCATGTGGAGCCTACTTCAACTTCAACTTCCGGAATGGCACTTTCTGCATGTCATTGTCAATCATCTCAGTCTGGTTATGCATTAAATGTATCTTCTTCTTCTTCTCATTCTCATGAGTGGCTCATTGATTCTGGAGCCTCTTGTCACATGGCCAAAAACCAAGCCATGTTTTCTTCTTTAAATGATTGTAACACCAAAAATATATATATTGGTGATGATAGATCTCTTAATGTTGTAGGGACTGGAACTGTTCATCTAGACAATGGTCAGTTTAATGATGTATTATGTGTTCCAACCTTATCCTGCAACCTTCTATCTGTCTATCAGATAACTCATTCAGGTGAAGGTAAAATTGTTGAATTTTCACCTCATGATGTTGTAATCAAGGATCTAAAAGATCCTAAACAGATTCTAGCTACTGGTCTTGCTGATGATTCCAAAAGGTTGTATAAGTTTCACAACTTTGGGTCATCAAATCTTCCCTCAGTATTTGTTGCTCATAATGATGAAGTGAGCAAACTTTGGCATGAGCGATTTGGTCACTTAAACTATCGCTCCCTTCAGCATCTATGTAAAGAAAATATGGTGACAGGTCTTCCTATGGTATCTTGCAGAGATGGTGTTTGTTCCGGATGTGTACTCGGAAAACATCATCGGGACAGTTTTGACAAACGTGCCTCTTGGCACGCCTCAGCCCCTTTACAGCTTGTGCACAGTGATTTATGTGGTCCTCTTCCTGTTGCTTCATTCTCTGGCTGCAAGTACTTCTTAACTTTCATTGATGATTTCTCCAGACGCACTTGGGTATACTTCTTAAAACTCAAGAGCGAAGTATTTAACACTTTTTTGGCCTTCAAAGCCTTTGTTGAAAAACAATCTGGACATCAAATTCTTAAGCTAAGAACTGATAATGGTGGAGAATATGTTAAAAACACATTCATCAACTTTTGCACCGAAAATGGAATTCAAATGCAACATACTGTTCCATACACTCCACAACAAAATGGTGTAGCTGAAAGGAAAAATCGCACCTTAAAGGAAATGGCTAATTGTATGCTGCAATCTAAAGGACTCAGTCTTAGTTTTTGGGCCGAAGCAATTAATTGTGCAAATTATATAATCAATCGCACTCCTACTAAGGTTCTAGAGAATATCACTCCAGAAGAAGCTTGGAGTTCCATTAAACCAGATGTAAGTCACTTTCGTGTGTTTGGAAGTGAAGCATGGGCCCATATTCCAGATGAAAAGCATAAAGCTTTAGAACCTAAGAGTGAGAAATGTACTTTTGTTGGATATTCTGAAGATGTAAAAGGTTATAGACTTATTCCATTTAAGTCCAAAAATGTTATCATTAGAAGAGATGTAAAATTTGATGAAAATAAATCGGCCTGCGAGCCTAGTCCGGCGGATGTGCCACCTCTTCCTATCTCTTCTACTTTTGAAAACATTTCTTCTTCAGATGATGAAAGCGAGGATGATAATCCTCCCCCACCTTCTCAGGATCCTCAACTTCCAAGATGGGTCCGTGCTACTCGGGATGCAGCAGGTGATCTTGCCGGTGATCCTACAGATCAGCGACGTACACGTTCTCAGTTTGAAAGAGCCTCTTCTTTACTGGCTCAAGCTCCAGTAAATCATGATCCTGACACTTTTGCAGAAGCTTCAGGCCATCCACATTGGGAAGCAGCTATGAATGAAGAATATCATTCATTATTGACAAATGATACATGGGATCTTGTTCCTCTACCAAAGGGACGCAAACTTGTTAGATGTAAATGGGTTTACAGAACCAAGTATGGACCAGATGGGAAAGTTGATAAACATAAAGCTCGTCTTGTTGCTAAGGGCTTTTCACAGGTTGAAGGCATTGACTACACTGAAACCTTCTCCCTTGTTGCCAAAATGAACTCTATCCGCCTTGTTCTTTCCCTTGCTGCCTCTTTAAAATGGGAAGTCCATCAGATGGATGTTAAATCTGCCTTCTTGCATGGGGACTTGCAGGAAGAAATCTATATGGAACAACCCATTGGCTTCATACAAACAGACTCCAGCCTTGTTTGTCGACTTAAGAAATCCCTTTATGGTCTCAAGCAAGCTCCTCGGGCTTGGTATGCCAAAATGGATAGCTTTCTTTTAGAATCTGGCTTTTCTAGGTGTCATTCTGACAATACTGTCTACACCAAGAAAGTGGGCAACTCTCTTATCATCCTTGTTCTTTATGTTGATGATCTTATTCTTACTGGTAGTGATCCCAACCTTATAAACCATGTGAAGTCTAGCCTTAAAAAGAAATTTGAAATGACAGACTTAGGACACTTACACTATTTTCTCGGTCTTCAAGTCTTGCAATCCAAGGAGGGTATTTCCCTTTCCCAGTCCAAGTATGCTTGTGATATTCTTCGTCATTTTCACATGGAAGACTGTAAGCCAGCCCCTTCTCCCTTTCAGTCTGGAGTCAAACTTTCAGTCTCTTGTACTTCTCCTGAAGTTGATGCTACCTTATACCGTCAACTTGTAGGAAAACTCTTGTATTTAACCCATACTCGTCCTGATCTTTCCTTTGCTGTTGGCCTTGTTGCTCGTTTTATGCAAAACCCCCGTGAAAGTCATTGGAAAGCAGCTAAAAGAATACTTCGTTATGTTCGAGGTACAGTACAGTTTGGGATTCATTACAGTGCCAAAGCAGCTCCTCTATTAGTTGGTTTCACTGATTCTGATTGGGCTGGTGACCCTGATGATCGGAAGTCTACTGCCGGTTATGTCTTCACTCTTGGTTCAGGACCTATTACATGGGCTTGTAAGAAACAGGCTGCCATTTCTCTTTCGTCAGCAGAAGCAGAGTATCGTGGTGCCGTGGAAGCTAGTAAGGAAGCCTTGTGGCTTCGTCAGATCCTATCAGAGTTTGGCTTTGAGCAGCAGCATCCAACCACACTTTGGTGTGATAATCAAAGTGCCATTCAGCTATGCAAAGATCCAGTCCAGCATCAGCGCAGCAAACACATTGAACTACACATGCACTTCATCAGAAAGCTCATTCATGACCATGTTCTTGAAGTGCAATATTGTTCAACAGATGATCAGGTTGCAGACATCTTCACAAAGGCTCTCACAGAGGCGAAGTTCACTAAACTTCGATATATGCTTGGAGTTCAGGAAGTTGTCACTAAGGGGGGATAGGCTCTAGTGCCTCCTTCCTTCTCCTATTGTGTCATATTTGTAAATCCTTCAATCCTATCCCAAGTTGTTCTTAAGGGGGGATGTTAGGATATTCCGACACATAGGATATAGTTAAGTTCAACTTGGTCTAGTATAGAGTTAGGTATAGAGTTAGGTAAAGTGTGTTTCTTTACCGTTGTACATTTTGTAACTTACAATCCGACGGTCACGATATGTAGTGATCCGACGGTTCACTCTCACCTCGGTATTACCGACACTTGATCCGTGGCTTGACACCCGATTGGTCCATGAGTTCTATTTAAAGCGCATGGAGGGTCATTGTTCGGGTAATCCGTGCATGAGAGAAGCTTATGTAAATTTTCATTCTTTGATTAATAAATTGCCTATAGTACCCACGTTGGGACAGGCCGTGGACTGTTTCCCTCCTTGCACTTTGAGGGTTTTAACCACGTCAAAAATACTGGTGTATTGATTTGAGATCTGGTTGTGAGCGGTGTCCCTTTGGTATTCTTTCTGAGGAACTTACCCTGTAAATTCCTACAATTTCTTCTATGAGATTATCCTTTTCTTCTAGAGAATTCATAAAGACATCATCAGATTCATCAATACATTTATCTTCAAATGCCATATGTAATTGATATTCTTGATTAGACTCACCTTCTTCTCCATTTGAAAGACCATCACTATCTTCGTGTGTGTAGAAGCTTCTCTTTTTTTTGAACCTTCCTCTAAAATTTACTTTTGTTGAATTTTTCCCTTTCTCATGGTTTTCTTTATAAGGGAATTTAGCAGCATAGTGACCAACTCTTCCATAAGAAAAACATTTGAAAGGAAGCTTACCTCTGAATCTGTCAGTGCCTACTTGGAGTTTCTTTACAAAGTTTGCCTCTTCTTCATCTGATACATACCCTGATTCCTTGAGCTCCTCCTTTTCCTTTCCTTTAGAAGTAGCTTTGAATGCAACTTCTTTGATATCTGAGGGACCTCCTTTTCTCATTTCATAGGCTGTTAAAATCCCATGAAGCTATTCAATAGTAAGGTTCTTCAAATCCTGCATTTCTTTAATGGCAGAGACTTTCAAATTGAATTTTGGGGTTAGAGATCTTAAGGTTTTCTCAACCAATGAAGAATATTTTATTTCATCACCAAGATTTGTCATTTAATTAACGATCTCATCTACCCTAAGAAAGAAACTTGCAATACTTTCATCATTATTCATTTTGAGAGTTTCATATTGAATTCTAAGAGTTTGAAGTTTGACACTTTTTACCTTGGTGTCACCTTCATAACTTTGGATGATCTTGTCCCATATAGCCTTTGCCATATTCAGTTGCATGACTTTGAAATTTTTTGATTCTTTCAAGCTTCCTAATAGAGCATTGACAACCTTTGCATTGGTCTCATACTTTTTCTTTTCTACTTCATTTGTGGGAATGGAGGATGGATATTGATAGCCTCCTTCAACGATTCCCCAAACATCTGCTCCAAGTGACTATAAGTAATCTCTTGTTCTAAATTTCTAGAAAACAAGATGGGATCCATTAAAAAATGGTGGACTAGTAGATGTTTCTCCCTCTTGATTGCTCATCTTGATGAATCTTCCTTCAAGCAATCAAGCTTCTTCTGAGGGAACTGTTCTGATACCAATTGTTAAGAAAATTATTTGGGGGGAGGGGGGGGGAAGGGTGAATCAGTATTTTAAAAGACTTAAAATTTTCTTTTCTTATTCATATTTCTGTATGCGACTATTATGAAGTAAACCTACGTATGTACATGACTGTGATGAAGAGAAATAACGTATATCCAGTTCAACAACTTTTTCAGTTAATTCATGATTTGTTTAACTTGAACCAGTATATCACTACTTCATTAAACATTAATTAAATAGTAACCATGTGCAGTAAGAACAAAATAATCCATCACACACAAGCAACACATGAGCACCAGGTGTTTTAGGTGGAAACCCAATGTGGGAAAAAACCACCATTGTTGTGGTCTTTATCTTTTTATTTTATTATAAAGAAAATTTTCTTAAAAACTAGTACTGGCATAGACTCATACTAGTACATAGGCACCCACCTACAAAATGTTACAACCTTCTCTCATTTTCTACCTTCTACTGGAATGGAGCTACAACCCCCTTATCCTCTATTCTTTATGGGTCATTTTGTATTCAAGGACTATTTTTATAAGAGGAGAGAATTTCACTTTGATGATTTCTTCTAAGGTCTAAGATCCTTTAGAAAATCTAAGGTTCTCAAGTTACTTCCTTAAACTTACAACTTCTAGTTCTAACTTTTCATTATACCTCTCCTTTTCTAGGATTTGTTTCTTCATGAAATCTTTTGCTAATTTAGCTTCTTCTAAACAAATTTTAAGATGATTTATTTCTTTTATGAGATTATCTTTTTCTTCTAGGGCATCCATAAAGACATCATCAGATTCATCAATAGATTGATCTTCAATTTCCATATGTAATTGATATTCTTGATCAGACTCACCTTCTTCGCCATTTGAAAAACCATCGCTATCTTCATGTATGTAGAAGCTTCTCTTGTTTTTGAACCTTCCTCTAAAATTTACTTTTGCTGAATTTTTCCCTTTCTCATGGTTTTCTTTATAAGGGCATTTAGCAGCATAGTGACCAACTCTTCCACAAGCAAAACATTTTAAAGGAAGCTTACCTCTGAATCTGCCAGTGCCTACTTGGAGTTTCTTTACGAAGTTTGCCTCTTCTTCATCTGATACATACCCTGATTCCTTGAGCTCCTCCTTTTCCTTTTCTTTAGAAGTAGATTTGAATGCAACTTCTCTGATATTTGAGGGACCTCCTTTTCTCATTTCATAGGCTGCTAAAATCCCATGAAGCTGTTTAATAGCAAAGTTCTTCAAATCCTGCATTTCTTCAATGGAAGAGACTTTCAAATCGAATTTTGGGGTTAGAGATCTTAAGATTTTATCAACCAGTGATGATTCTTTTATTTCATCACCAAGATTTCTCATTGAATTAACGATCTCATCTACCCTAAGAAAGAAACTTGCAATACTTTCATCATTATGCATTTTGAGAGTTTCATATTGAATTCTAAGAGTTTGAAGTTTGACACTTTTTACCTTTGTGTCACCTTCATAACTTTGGATGATCTTGTCCCATATAGCCTTTGCGGTATTCAACTGCATGACTTCGAAAAATTCCTATTCTTCTAAACTTCCTAACAGAGCATTAACAACCTTTGCATTGGTCTCATACTTTTTCTTTTCTGCTTCATTTGTGGGAATGGAGGATGGATATCGATAGCCTCCTTCAATGATTCCCCAAACATTCACTCCAAGTGACTGTAGGTAATATATTGTTATGAATTTCTAGAAAATGATATTGAATCCATTAAAAAATGGTGGATTGGTAGATGTTGCTCCCTCTTGGTTGCTCATCTTAATGAATTTTCCTTCAAAAGATCAAGCTTCTTTTGAAGGACGTGCTCTGATACCAATTGTTAAGAAAAATATTGGGGTGGGGGGTGAATCAATATTTTAAACTACTTAAATTTTTCTTTTCTTATTCATATTTCTATACGTGACTGTTATGAAGTTAACCTACGTATGTACATGACTGTGATGAAGAGAAATAACGTATATCTAGTTCAATAACTTTTTCAGTTAATTCATCATTTGTTTAACTTGAACCAGTATATCAGTACTTCATTAAACATTAATTAAATAGTAACCATGTGCAGTAAGAATAGAATAATCCATCACACACAAGCAACACATGAACACCAGGATTTTTAGGTGGAAACCCAATGTGGGAAAAAACCACCATTGTTGTCGTCTTTGTCTTTTTATTTTATTATAAAGAGAATTATATTAAAAACTAGTACTGGTGCAGACTCATACCAGTACATAGGCACCCATCTACAGAAGGCTACAACCTTCTCTCATTTTCCAGCTTCTACTGGAAGGGAGCTACAACCCCCTTATCCTCTGTTCTTTATGGATCACTTTTCAGAATGTTTCAAACTAGATCCATTACAAATATCAGAAAATAATACTAGAACAAACACTGTACCAAGTCAGTTAATCACTGAACCAATTATATCATCAAGTCAAACATAGAAATAACTTGTTCAGACAACTAGACCAACTTATATCGCTGTATACCTATTCATCAGAATACTAAACCACATACTGTTCATCAATAAAACCGGATGTTGTCACTACAAACCCTTTCTAAACACATGTCATAATATATACGCTATTATTCTTCGTCATACTTGCGTATGTATGTGTTTCCCCTGAAGCATACTCACGTACAGATCTCAAAATATTGATAGCTGAATTTATATCACTATACCACTGAATCAATCACCCAAACAAATACTGAAGCCAACATAAATCACTAAACCAAATACAAATTATCACCTAGTAACATCATCACAAGTCAATACTTTACTTCATAATCAATTCAGGCCAAACAATACTGTCAAACACAAATAATTATAAGAGACTTCATTGATAGACAACAACAAACATAACAAAATAGATCAACCATTATCATCAACTCATACCGAAAAAACCTAGCAAATATATGTGACTCTTATAAATCACTTTTGCGTATGTATGCGCCTTTTATACTTGACACCCATGTACATATCTGTTTATTCTGCAGAATGTATACGCGACTATCTGTTTATGAAGCACACATGCATACATATATGTAATTACTGAGTCAAACCTTCACTGCACACCAGAACACCTGTCAAACCCAAATCTTGGCATACACCATAACATATACACATCATAAAATCATCATCACAGATCTATCAAATCATAAGCAAATTATTCAATATATAGTCATTTCATATCTAATAGATTTGATCCATTATCATACTCCTTGGTGCACACTTATTTCAGATCAAACCAATCATCAATAACCCAATACATGCACACCTAGCACTTTGATATCCATCTCCTTATATAGCTTAGGCCTTAGCCAATACCTTAGGCCAATTCTATAGTTATGCCGATGGTATTCTTTGATGGGATCAAATATCTGTTGTTGCGCTCATTACTATGGGCAAATACCATGGTAAAGACCCCTAGTATTAAGAATACTATGGTGCTGAAACTATATGTGGCTTTTCTTGACCATACCCACATATGTACGTGGCCTTTGTTCACTGGACCCACGTATACTTCTTAAAACATCACCTTTATCCTTCCTTTGTCTCTGAATTGATATTCCTTTGTCCAATTTCTCTATCACATATGTACTGGCCTGTATACTTATTCTGCTACCATCATGTTGACATCTTTATCAAGTAGGTTGCCATCAAGGACAACACTTTATTCATAATGCCAACAATTTATTTATAAAATATATTTAATGGCTTTTGTATTAAATGGTATAGGTTGTATATTGATAAAAAAATATCTAAGAAGTGGTCAAGTAGAAGAAACACTAATTGGCACAATGATAGCACATCCAAAAAAACAGAAACGACAAGTTCTTTTTAAATTCTTTACAAAATTAATATGTTTGAATTATAGGTAAGTTTCACTAATTTGTATTGATTAGTATGTGTCATGCAGAGCTGCAAAATGAGGAAGCATGGTAAGATAATTTTTGATCTAAGTGTAGAAGAGCGTAAAACCCTAATGGAAAAACTGAAGAAGGATGAATTAGGTGAATGAAAAAATACTACTCAATATGAGTTTTTTTTCTTTAGAATGTTAATTAATAATATACTTAAGAATATTAGATAACATGTTTCAAGCAATGTATTAATTCACATATGTTTAATGTTTTATAGGGACCAACAACAAAGAAAAATATTGTCTTTCTAAGATATATATATATATATATATATATATATATATATATATATATATATATATATATATATTTTTTTTTTTTTTTAATTTTTTTTATTTATAGAACACGTAAATGATGATGAATTGGTCATTAGCTCATTTGGAGTGGTGTGAGAATTTTTTAAAAAACTATGAGGGATATAGTGGAACAAACATAGAGACGTACTTTCCACTTACAATACTTAAATCAATCTAATGATTCAAAGCACCAAGTTATATTAAAACTATAGGAAGTGTTTCTAGAGCAATGGTCAATGAAATATGTCAGACTTGCAATAGCAAAAACATACAACAACAAAAAAGAATCATTCAAAAATTAATATTCCTAATTGAAATTCTTTTCTAGAATTATATGTATATATTACTACAAAGCATTCATTGATTAATAGCAATTTTGTTATATTTAGTTTTCATATATCAATATAAAAATAGTTTATTAATTTTTCAGGAAAATTATGAAAGTCCCAAAGGATCAACGAGATGATATCCAAAATATGCCAGTAAGAATGTCCAAACAAGTGTACAAGGGGATGGTCAAAGAAATGAACATACTTGTATCACATGAGGATCCGTCTCAACAAAAACGGGCTTCAAATGCATGTAATCATTGATTTTTTCAATTATGTACATATAAACAAATAATTTAGCATTAAATATTAGTTTTCAAGTATTTTATTGTAGAAAAGTAAAAAAAATGAAACCCATTCAACATATAAAACAAGACGACAAAGAAGAAAAGATTTCATATCAATTTTTGTGAGTAATTGTTAATATTTCCTTATAACAACTTAAGATTTCATTTTTGTATATTTTAAGTTGTTTTACAACAACCATCCTTGAATGTATTCAAATATGTGCTAACATACAAAGAAGGACCATCAAAAGAATTGATTGAAATTGGGTTAAATATGGGTTGTGAGTATATGTTGGCATATCAAAAATTAATTGTGGAATTTGTAAGTATCTATGTTGTTGTTGAAATAAGGAATTGTTGAGAGGGGGGGTGAATCAATAATTAAGAAAATATTTTCTTTTTCTTATTATGATTTTAGTCCCTTCTTATATTCTTTAACTTGTGAGAGCATTCATTCACAAAAACAGTGAGCCAACAATATTTCAGACACACATGTTCAAATAACAATCACATGAGCAACACACATTTGACACTGTGTTTTTCATGTGGAAACCCAGAGGGAAAAAACCACCAATTTTGTTGTTTATTTATGATGTAAATTAAGCACCCACTTAATTACATCTGTTTGTTTGTGAGCACCCACTCACAAGAGGCACCAACCCCTTTTGATTAGCAAGCACCAAATTGCCAAGAGGCACCAACCTCTTCAATATGTAGGCACCAACCTTCTCTTGCCACTGTTGTACTATTTCATACAATTTTCAAACTGAAAATAGAGGCATAAAATTATACAGATAAATACCAAAAATGGTTGTTCACGGATTTCAATTTTGCATTCTTCCTTCTGTATTCACTTGCAACAGATCTCCTCTCACTTCTTACAACAACACTTCCTTTACGCTCTTCCTTCATTGCCAAGGGCTCTACACCGACTGCACTTCAGCACTATCCTTGCAATTCTTCACATAGTCCTCATGTTTCTCTTGCCGTTGTATTACACAGTGTCCTCTCAGGTGCTTCAGCCTCTCTTCTTTGATGCACACTATCACAACACTACACTCTCTCAGATATGCTCACATCCCCATTTTTCCGTTGCTGGTGATGGTTTTGTTCCACTAAGGCACTCTACACGAGAGTGTCTCTCCACTTTGTCCTCTAGGTGCCAATCTGTACTTAGGTACGGCTTCAATTGTCACTCTTGAGTCTTCTGATAGTTTCTTGTCACAATTCCCAGAGAAGAGATGGACCTTGCAGTTCTTCATAGTCTTACTGCACAAATCTCCTGTGCTGAGAAATTAATTCTCAAGTGACCTGCAGACTCCTATGAGAGTCCCATGCTTATCTATCATTCCATAGATCTTGATAGTCCACTGAGGTGATCATTTTGTTCTTATTTACCACAACCATTCGTGCACGCGAAGTAGTCGATTGCTTTCTTCATGCTTTCAAATTCATCTCTATTACAAATGTTGTCCTCGTTTTGTTATTATAGAGTCTTTTATAGGATTGGCCCTTTTCAACTACCAATTCCTCTATGTCTGCATTCAATTTCGCAGTTGTCGATCCATACAGTCTTTACATCTTTGTACTTTCTTTTCAGAGAAACTCCATATTGCAACTTTACAGTGGTGTAGTGTTCCGATATCCTCAGCGGCTTGGTGCTTAGCTCCATGAGCATTTACTGTCTCATATGACCAGGCCCGTGACCATTGACTTAATTCCATATCAGGGCCCCCTTTGTATCATAACTTCTGTGACATTCCTATTGTGTCTTAGCTCCTTTTGCTTAGCCCTAATTGCATTTCTCATCATAGGACCACCGCTTGTGACCGCAAGTGTAGCACATAGATGCCAAGCCCTCAGACTCTGTAAGGGGCTAATCTTCCATTACTACTGCTCTGCGCCCTTGGGTCTATGGATTTACCTAACCAAGAACCTACCCAATATCGGAAGCCCCCTCAATCAAAACTTTTCAATAACCAACTGTTCTAGAGTTCTGATATCTTAATCCTCCGATATACTGAGCTTTGATATGATGATATCACTCCACGTGGCATGTTTATAGCGGTGACACATGTCACCTTGATCTGGCACACTAGGGCACCCAATATTATTGAATCAACCTGCCACGTTTCCTATCATACTGCTACATCATGCTGACGTTAGATGACACTATAGCTTATTGGAACCAATTCATGTCGCCATGTGTTTTGCTGGGAGGGGAGAGAAGAGGACCCGTCAACCCTTGGATTTGCAACAAAATCCTTTGTTAATATTGTTTGGCATTACTCAACACTTTTTAATACTATCAAAACTACTGGACATCAAGACTTCTTAAAGTGCCTCAGTTAAGAAGTTCTGATACTTCAATGTCCTGAACCTCCGATATTATGATATCGCGATGTGCCATTATCTCGATGTGCTTCTCCAGGGTTTCGATATGCCAATGTCCCATGTGCTGACCTTTGGGGTTCCGATATCCAATGATTGGTGTCCGGATCGTTGATATACTGATGTGTTGACCTCCGGGGTTTTGATATCTGATGATTAGTGTCCAAATCGTTGACATGTCGATATTCCTTTCTTCCTAAGGCTTCACAACCCTGTACTTCAACATACCATATCTTTTGATCCAGGAATCCATTTATAAACATCTGCATAACGTAGGAAAACTCTTCCATAGCACTTTGCATTGGATAGGGTATGATGTGGTCTTTGAGTCCTTCTGCTATGTGGAAGATGACTGCAAACTTCTCTGCTTATTAACTCTTTGGACAACTGAACTCACAACCACCATGATGATCATTTTATGGCTTCTTTAGTAAGCCTACTACTGTGATGATTCTCTACAAGAAGCCTGCAACTACCATGGAGTTCCATTTGGCCCATCACTATAATCATCATTTTCTAGCTTCTTCAGTAAGCCTGCTACTGTGATGATTTTCTACAAGAATCCTACAAATACCATGGGATTCCTCCCAATCACCCAATCATCATGTTGACCCTTGCTTGACATCAATTCCAACACTTACACAACCACCCATACACCATCAAATGTCCAACAATATCGCCCTTTGGAATTGATGGCAACAACATAAGCTCCCCCTTAGGCTAGGCATGGTCTACTCTGATGCCAATCTTCTCCCCCTTTGACATCAGTGGCAAAGAAATTTCTCAATCAATCCGCCTAAACCATTGCAGTCTACTCTCCCATGATTTCCACATGCTGAGTAGTAGCCACCACCTTCCAAAATGAAGTCATTTTGAGGGAGGAGTCACAACTCCTATCTGCTGCCTAAGATATTCAAATGGTTCCCTTTGCCAGTGGCTTGGTAAAGATATTTGTCAGTTTCTCTTTAGTGGGTACATATTCAACTTTGACAGTGCTGGTTGCAACCTGTTCCCTCAAGAAATGGTGCTTGATAGGAATATGCTTAGTATTTGAATGCATGACTGGATTTTTGGAGATGTTGATGGCACTTGTGTTGTCACACATTATTGGAATGGGATCATACAAATCTTCCTATATATCTTTCAAGGTTTTCTTCATCCATATAATCTACGTATAACAAGTAGCAACAACAATATGCTCTGCTTCAACAATCGACAGAGAGATAGAGACCTGTTTTTTGCTGACCCACGACACTAAGCACTTACCCAGGAAGAAAAATACACCAGAAGCACTCTTCCTATCATCAAGACTTCTAGCCCAATCTGCATCCATATAGGCCTTTAATTTGAAATATTTTCCCTTAGCATACCACTGTCCATATTCTGCTATACCTTGAAGATATTTGAAAATTCGCTTGATATCAACAATGTGACTCTCCCATGGAAAGGCATGAAATATGGCCACAATCCTCACTTCTTGCATTATGTCTGGCCTTGAAGCTTTTAGATACAGTAAGCTTCTAATCATTGACATGTATTCAGTCTGATTTACTAATGGTGTTTCATCTTCTTTGCACAATTTGCAGCATGTAGTCATGGGTGTGCTGATTGGTTTGCAATCTTCCATTCCAAATTTCTTCAGGGTTTCCTTGAGATATTTGGATTGGGATATAAACACTCCTTGTGGAGACTGAGTAATTTGCAGACCCAGGAAGAAGGATAGTTCTTCGATCATGGACATTTCAAACTTTGTTTGCATACATTTTTCAAATTGATGCCCCAATTGTTCCATATCACTGCCAAATATTATATCATCCACATACACAACTACTATTAGTAGATGGTTGCCTTCAGATTTTACATACAGGTTATTGTCAATTGTGCCTTTCTTAAACCCTTGTAGCTGAAGGTACTTATCTAGTCTTTCATACCAAGCTACGAGGGCCTATTTTAATCCATACATGGCCTTCTTTAGTTTGCATATGAGCCCTTCATCGGAGGTGAGTAGAAATCCTTCTGGCTTCTCAATGTAAACATCTTCTTCTAAATATCCATTGAGAAATGGTGACTTCACATCCATCTTATATACCTTGATATTCTTATGGATGGAAAGAGCAAGAAATTTACTTATAGCTTTCATTCGAGCTACTGGTGCAAAGGTTTGTTCGAAATCTACCCCTTCTATTTGGGCATGCCCTTTGCAGACCAATCAAGCTTTGTTCCTGATTAATTGACCCTATTCATTCAATTTGTTCTTGAAAACCCATTTGGTTCCAATAACAATTTTCTCTCTCAGCCTTGGAACAAGCTCCCATGTATCATTCTTTTCAATCTAGTCAAGTTCTTCATTCAGCTTTCACCCAAAACTTGTCTTCACTTGCTTGACAAAGGTTCTTGGGTTCTATCTGTGATAACAGAGCCAAATTTGCATAACTTGTACTACCCATAAGTTTCCTTTTGGTTTGGACACCATGTCTTTGATCTCCAAGAATCTGACTCTCAAGATGTTCCTTCTGTACATACCTGGAGGGTGTCTTTGGCCTTGAAGACATGCCTGCTTCCTCACCTTCACTGTCTAAATTTGTTTCATTCAGATCAACAGACCTCAAGTTTGATCTTTCTTCATCATCTGAGTTCATATTACTTTTAGAGGATTCAGGTTGTGAACCTACTTCATCTACTATTACGTCGATGCAATCCTTAATATTCCTTGTCCGCTTGTTGTAACACTTATATCCTTTGCTTCGAATATAGTATCCGAGCAATATTCCTTCGTCAACACATGAGTCAAACTTCCCAAGGTTCTTTTCATTCTTTTTAATGAAGCACTTTCTCCCAAACACCTTGAGGTGTTTAACTGATGTAGATCTTCCCTTCCATAACTCATAGGGAGTTTTATCACTATTAGGCCTGAGTTGAGTTCTATTTTACATATATATTGCTACCTGAACTGCTTCTCACCAAAATTTGTGCAACACACCTGCTTCATCCAACATTACTCTGGCCATTTCCTGCATTGTTCTACTCTTCCTCTCTACTACTCCATTTTGCTGAGGAGTTCTAGCCACTAAGCACTGCCTCCTAATGTCATGCTCTTCATAGAATTCCTCAAATTCTCTTGAGGTGTTCTCCCCCCCTCTGTTTGATCTTAAGCATTTTATCTTTAAGTATTTCTCATTTTCTACATGAGCTTTAAAATTCTTGAAATTCTTGAATGCTTTTGGTTTTTCTTTTAAGAGAACAATCTAAGTAGCCCTGATGAAATCATCAATGAGCAACATGAAATAACTATCTCCTTTTGAGGTTTTTTCTCTAGTTGGGCCACAAATTTCTGTGTGAATGAGCTGCAGAAGTCTAGATGAGGATAATTATTTCGATTTGAAATGAGTCCTAGTCTGCTTGCTAAACTGACATGACTTGCAGATTGTGTTATCAAGATTTAACAATCTTGGTAATCCTCTCACTGCACCCATCTTTCGTATTTTTATCAAACTGTCAAAATTCATATGTCCAAGCCTCTTGGGCCACAACTGTGCTTCACTCGTTTTTCTGAAATAGGAGTTGACCCTGGAATTGTCAAACACATATACATTATTGTGGGTTCTGATTGTTTTTCCCACCAGTTTTCCATTATTTATGTTGTAGATCTCACAATCTTTAGATTGAAAGGTCACATCATAGCCATTGTCACACATCTGCCTAACACTGAGTAGATTGTGCTTGAGACCTTCTACATACAACACATTCTATGCTTCTATTTTTTTTTATCAAGATCGACTACTCCTTTTTCCTTGATTCTTGCTAGAGTGTTGTTTCCAAAAGTGACATTTCTTCCTCTGTCACTTTCCTTAAGCAACATAAATTTTCTTTTGTCCCTAGTCATATGTTTGAAACAACTACTATCCACATAGCATTTGTTTTCTTGATTATGAGCTGATAAAGCAAGTCCACATTGCATGCTCTTTTTATTCTTTGGTTTCCATCTCCCTTTATCCTTTTGGATAACTACCTGTCTGAAAATTTGGGACTTAGATAGGTATTCAAACCTCCTTCTACACTCACTGGATTTGTGCCCAAAATTATTGCATTTGAAGCATTCTACCTTACTTAGCAATGGAGAGAAGACATTATGATTTATGAGAGAAGAGTTTTGAGATAGAAATCCGATGCGTATTATCTGGGATTTTCATCTCTTTCAACTTTGATCCTTCTAAAATCAATGTCTTTATGTCCAAATATATGACACATATAGCAGTGACCATAAAAAAAATAGGCATGCCTATTGTTAGAAGCATTATGAGATTGTGCAAGAAAATACCTTGGTCGTCTGATTGATTGGTTCGTTCTCCATTGACGATTTCCTCTTTGCCTGGCTTCTCTTTTGTCTTCATTAATTATTTCATGATGCTTCTTCTCATGGCTTTGTGATTCTTTGAATCCTGCAGACCTGAAGTTTATCTTCCCAATAGAATATTCTTGTGTCTTAGAGTATCTCAAACTGGTTTTGATTCCTGAGGGTCTTTGACTATTCAGGATCTGATCTAGTCTCCTTGTTCCTTCAACAAATTTTTCATTTAGACCCTTCTTGGTCTTTGTTTTCTCAAGATCGGTTCTCAGAGAGACAACCTCTACTTCAAGACTTTGATAGTTCTCTTCCCATTCTTGAATTAGGTCTTGAAGAACTTATTCTTTTTTTTTTTGGCCTCCTCCAGCTCAACTTTCAAAGACATAATATCATCTTTGCATATTTGTGAGATCATTCCCCTTTTTAACTTGAGCAACTCTTGTTTCAACTGCTTGTTCTCCTCTTCCAGTCTCTCACAATTTCCTTGTTTTTATTTCAGTAGAAGGACTAGACTATCCTTGCTCTTTATAGCTTCTTCAAGCTTTTATTTTTGATAGGAAAACTCCTCATTATCATAGTTATACATACCTTCCTCTACACGTTGTAACTATTCCTTCAGCTACTTATTTTTCTTCCTTTCTTTCTTTAACTCGTCGAGGGCACTGATGAGTTCTCCTTCAAGGTCTACTACTCCTTCTTATTCTTCATCTTCAGAGTCCATAATATCCTGTTTTTTGGAGTATGTTTCAAAATCCATAAGAAGATACTTATCTAACTCATTCTTTGATGAGTCTTCACAGTATCATTCTGGTGCTGAGCTATCCTCTTTGGAGTAGAAACCGTTCTTCTTATAGGGATTTTTCTTCTGATCTGTCTGAGACTTATTTACAAATTTCATATCCTCTTCCCTTTAAGCCTTTTATTTATAAGGGTATTTAGAAGAGAAATGTCCAACTCTTCCACATTAAAAACACTCAAAGGGAAACTTTCCTTTATATTTTCCTGAGCCACACTTCAGTTTTTTGGCTAGTTGAGCCAACTCCTGATCAGATTCACAGTATGGGAACCTAGAGGGAAAAAACCACCAATTTTGTTATTTTTTTATGATGTAAATTAAGCACCCACTTAATTACATTTGTTTGTTTGTGAGCACCCACTCACAGGAGGCACCAACCCCCTTTAGTTAGCAAGCATCAAATTTCCAAGAGGCACCAATCTCTTTAGTATGTAGGCACCAACATGCTCTTGCCACTGATATACTATTCCATACAATCTTCAAACTGAAAATAGAGGCATACAATTATATAGATAAATACCAACAATGGTTGTTCACATATTTGACTTCTGCATTCTGCCTTCTGTGTTCACTTGCAACAAATATCCTCTCGCTTCTTACAACAACACTTCCTCTGCGCTCTTCCTTCACTGTTCAGGGCTCTAGACCGACTGCACTTCAACACTACCCTTGAAGTTCTTCACACAGTCCTCATGCTGCTCTTGCCATTGTATTACACAGTGTCCTCTTAGGTGCTTCAGCCTCTCTGCTTCGATGCACACTATCACAACACTGCACTCTCACACATATGCTCACATCCCCATTTTTCCATTGTCGGTGATGGTTTTGTTCCACTGAGGCACTCTGCATGAGAGAGTCTCTCCACTCTGTCCTCTCACTGCCAATCTATACTTAGGTATGGCTTCAATTGCCACTCTTGCGCCTTATGATAGTTTTTTGTCACAACGCCCAAAATAGAGATGGACCTTGCAGTTCTTCATAGTCTGATTGCACAGAGCTCTTATGTGTTAGGATATTTCGCCATATAGGAAATAATTAAGTATAACTTGGTCTACTGTATAGTTAGGTAAAATGTGTTTATTTAGTATGTACTTTTTGTAACTTACAATCCAATTGTCACGATATGTTCTAGACATAAAGTGATTAGATGGTTCATTCTCTCCTCGGTATTACCGACACTTGATATGTGGCTTAACACCCGATTAGTCCATGATCTCTATTTAAAGATCATGGAGGGTCATTTGTCCGGTAACCAGTCATGATAGAAGCTTATGTAAATTTTATTTCTTTTACATTAATAAATTTCTTGAAGTGGCCGCATTGGCTCAAGACGTGAATTGTTTCCCTCATTGAGGGTTTTAACCACGTCAAGAATATTGGTGTACTATTCTGTGATATGTTTGTGAGCGGTTTCCTTTGGTGTTCTATCTAAGGAACTTACCCTATAAATTCCTACATGGTATTAGATCCATTCGAGGGCCGCATCTATTAGTGACCCAAATCCGAAGCCGGTACAACTACATCTGACTGTCGTTTCCTAGATCTATTGTTTCTGACTGCTTTCAGGCCAAGATGACTGCTCTATTGTGTTAGGAGCATCTATTCCAATGAGGAACCCTTTCATTTCATGTGAAAAGGTTTCTAGTAGCCCTAGCTACGTCATTTTTAAGATATGGAGGTATAGAGTCTTTATTTACAGTTATAGTTATTTATCTCTTTGTTTATTTCAGTTTATAGTCCTCTATAATTATTTTTTATTACCAGATCTATACCTTTCATTTCTGCTTATTCTCTTTGCCTCGAGAATCTGTGCGATATGGGAAAACCAGAAACAAAAAGAAAATATTTTTCTCATGCATAGTCTCTTTTCTGCTGCGCATTAGTATGATCTCAGAAAATTAGAAACATTGAGGAAAATATCTAGTTTCCAGCCAAATCTAACTTGAAATCATAAGGCTTGGATACTTTTGCTTGTTTGTTTGGTTTGTGTGGTTGTTTTTTTGTTTTGTAGGGAAAAAATGGTTTTTCAAATAAGCACACACCCCAAAGCTTTAGTGAGCACAAAAAAAAAACCCTTCCTCATTTCCAATAATTACTAACCTTTTAAACTAACTCACTTGGTTTAAAGTTACTTTGTGAGAATAGAGGTCTTAGGTTCAAGTATTTTTTTGTTGAGTTATTTTTTCAAAAGACACGTGTAACTTATGTTTTAAAGTTACTTTATGTAAAAATGTTTTCATCCATTCTAAAAAGCGAGTCATTTATAATTCTAAAGTCACTTTATCTTTTATTTAAGTTTACAATTTAGTGGATAGTTCATCTAGTACCATTGTAAAAGTGACTTTCACTTATTTATAAAAGTGAGTCACAAAAAGTAATCTTTTTTAAAAGTGAGTTAATTAGATTAATTTTAGAAAGGGGGGATTTTTTTTTTTTATAAATATAACATTATCATCAACTTCCCAACATTCACATGGTTCCTTGGCATGTTCAACAACCTTTCTTCAAAAAGCCATAACTTCTTCATCCGGAAGCCGTTTTCAGAGCCATTTTTTTTAATCGACCTAATTTTTTGAGATCTTTCCATTGGAACACTTAGTTTCAGAATAAAAAACTTCATTTTATTTTAAAATTGAAAGTCGATGCTTATTTATTATTGACAACACTAACTATTTCCAATGGCTATCCTACATGGTGGATTTACTCAAAAGAAAAGGTATTTATAGAATAGCCTCAGGCTAAGAGTTTAAACCTTCAGATAAAGATAAGAAAGCCAAATGGGAAAATAAGAAAGATCAAGCACGTGGGTTGATAGGGATGTTTAATTCTCTAGACCTTAGATTGCATATCACATAAATTAATACCCTCGATGAAGCAATGAACAAACTTGTTTAGTCAATTTATTGTTCTTAAATTGCAAGCATAAATTATCGACTAGGGCAGATAAAATGATGAAGTGCAAGTGCACTGTATGTGCTAGAAGTATTTTATGTCGTTAAGGTGATTATGTTATCGTTATCTAAATTAATGTCAAACTCTAGAATTAGTGTTGAGATGATATTATTATCTATACTAAGATGTTATTCCTAAGATTTTATTGTTAATTGATTATCCTAAATTTTATTTTTAGAATTAGTTCGGATTTAATTGAGTTTTTAGAATGATTGGATAATGATTTGAACTCTTTATAATAGATATGTTACGTTAATCTTCCTTTTAACTTATCAATTGTTTTTGGATTTTTATGTTGCAACTAAACAAAGCTAACTATGAAAGCATGAAATGACATAAAGAAAATCCTAATTTATCAACTTTGAAATGAAATGTGCTTGAATTTAGAAGCTGAGAAAGACTGCCACTCTTATCTACTACAACTTTATTTCAATGCAAAAAGAAAAACATAAAAGAAATTACTGAGCTATGAAATCACTAAGCTGTGCTAAGCAATGAATGAAACGAAATTAATGAGTTTATGCTAGGTATTAAGAAAATGAAATGAATGATACGTAAATCAATCAAGATTACCTAGTCACGATCTTCATTGAAAACAGGGCATCCATGAATTAAATCTATGAAACAACAATTAAAAAGGAAAATCTAATTACTGTGAATCGGAGACCTGATCTACACGCAGGGCCCCTCCACGAGGCAGTCAGTTACCTTAGATCAACAACACATAAAATATATGAAATAAGAATTTTTCATTAAGCGAAAAGAGTTCTACAGGATGCTCAAACTACATACGGTGGCACATCTATTACACATAGCTGCTAGTGTTTTTATAGAGTTCTTTTTAACAATACAAGAAATTTAAGCCTACATGACTTCTCTATAGTCCTTATCAAAACTAAATCATATCGCTTATTTTTCGATTTTCTATTGAAAAAGCAAATCGATGAAATCTCTTAAAATTCAGACTTTGTTCCAGTGTGTTGTCCTGCTTTTGACCTCCATGGTTGACCGTGTTATAGTGCGGATCTCCTGGTGAATTAGCTCGAGTAAATAGGAAGAAATCCATGAGAGGATCATTCTATATATACCCATATACACATTTGCTGAGCTAGCACACTCGGACCTTGTCAATAATGGAAGTGGCTGCAGATCTGTGGATTAGCTGTAGAATTAGATCAATTCTGTAGATGCATGTAAACTTTAATAGAACAATAAGGCATATTGACAAAATATGAAAAAGAGGACATATGAATGTTTACCTTGTCAAAACCTTATGTTTGCTGCATTTATTTGGATGATAGTGGTAGGAAAAAGGAGGTAAATATGGACAAAAAGGATGTCAAGATAAAGCAGTTCTGGGACTCTACATTCCCCCACACTGGAGGTTTTGTATGTCCTCATACAACACAAAATTGTCATTTTTTTGTATGTCTTTAGATACCTTTGCCAACACATCTAGGTTTCACTTTCTTCTTCTTCTTGGCAGTTACTTCCATCCTTGGCTTCCTCATAAGGATCTTGTATTTCAGGTTAATGATTTCTCTTTTCATGGCCTTGTTTTCTTTCTTCAATTTCTTATTCTTTTTATACCATAGACTTAAGTGAAGTATGAGGTTATCACTTTTGGCAATTTGAATTCCATTTTGTGCCTTTAGAGTTTGATTTTCAGTTTTGAGGTACCTGTTTAATGTCTCCAGCTCAAAGATTTCTTGTTTCAAGACATTAGATACTGGAGGTTCTTGTGGCTCATTAAACTAGTTGATTTCTTCTTCTGGGCTCTGAATTGATCCTTTGGCTGCTGCTTCCTTTCTCTCTAATGATTCTATGTAATCATAGATTTCTTGTTGTACAGGATCAATACATGGGCTTTGTACTAGACTCTTTGGAGGTGAAATGAAGGGAGGTGGTGATACCCTTGGTGACAGTCTCAGTGATTCTCTTGGAGAGTCCTCGAGATCTTCAGATTTCTCCTTTGACTCAAGATCAATATGCTCTGCAACTTTTGAGGCTGCCTCTTTCACTGTGTTCAATCTGGTGCTTCTTCTCAAACCTGTGGTTGGTATCCTTTGAATCTTCTTTTCCTTAACTTTTGGAATTTCTTTTTGAGGTAGGGTTTTTATTTGGGGTAAAACCTCTGTTTTCTTGCTCGCTTTCTTTCTTCTAAGACTTTCTGTGTTCATTTTCTACAAAATTTCTATAATTGGTAGACCATCTTCTGACAAATCTTATTGATGTTGTGGTTCCTGTTCTATTACTGTCTCAATTTTTCTCTTTCTTCCCCTTAGGGTTCTGCTACCACTTGGTTGTTCAAGGGTTTTCTCTTCAAAGTGATTTCTCACTAGAAAATATTCCCAATTATCACCTATGCTTTGAAGATGAAACTCAATCAAAATTTTTACTAACCCATGATGGTACATTGTGTTGTCTATAAGTTGGATTTTCTTTTGAACACTTACTGACATTTTCTTAAGGCTATTCAACAGAAAGTATGGAAGATTCATTTGATGTTCTTCAAGGAAATTCATCAATAGCCTAATGTGATAGAAAAACATACACCCAAATTGACCTTCACAAGTAACAAATTTCTGAAGGATAAGGAGAAAATTTCTCCACTTACTTTTGAGGGTAGAGCTAGGAATACCTTTTCTGAAGACAATAGTATCCATGCTTGGGTTTTTTAAGAAAAATTTCTAATCTTCCCCTTCGATTCCTCTGTTCTTGAACCACTTTTCTCTAGCTCTGGGTAGTCCGGTGGCTTCTGCAATCAGGGACTCTGTCACTGCGAACTTGACATCGCCTATTTCGACTTCTGCACCATCAAAAGATCGTGCAAAGGTTTTTGTCACCTCCCTGTGGAAACCATCAAAATTTTCTATGAAATCTAACCACTGAGATTTTTGTAACAATTCTCTGGTTTGGGGGTATCCTTCCAAAAATTTCCTTCCTGTTGGTTCTGTTCGAACAATAACACCCATGGTGAGAGATGTTTCGTCTCAAGAACTATTTTACTTGATAGGGAAAATAGTCTTAGTAGGGTTTCTCTCTTAGGATGGAGAGACTGTATGAGTTGAAAGAATGAGAGAACAAGCAAGTATAATGAAGGTTCACGGGGATGAGTTAGCTATTTGAATGCATTTAATTCAATGATTCGGCAATCAAATCAATGGATCTGAAATGAGTATGAGATAGGAGTTAAAATGGTGGTGGATTATAATGGATTTGACAAGGGACTATCATCCATGAACTGCAATGATTTCAGTTTTTCAGTAATGTTATGTCCACATAATTCATATATACAATATGTTAACCCCTATTGTAAAATTAAAGTGTTACATACCTTAGATTTATTTTCTAACCTTTATTTGTCCTTTGTAGGTACTTTGCACTTGAAAGGAGTCAATCATTTCTTCAATTTGAGCCACCAAGTGTCCTTGTCAGATTGGCTGCAGAAACTTTGTCAGAGCTGCAGAAACTTGCTAGAGCTGCAGAAAGTCACTAATTCTGTAGCTAATTTTTTTTTAAGAAAGGGATGTTTAGAAAAAAGGATTTTTAGAAAAATGATTAAGAGAAAATTTAAGGTGCCAACAAGAGTTGGTTTTCACTTTAAATTTTTTGTATAAGCATGCCAACAACTTGTTGGTTTTCATGTTTATATATATATATATATATATATATATATATATATAATAAAGAAAAATAAAATTTCTAAGGTGGAAAAGAAGAAGAATTCCTCTCAACCATCTTCAATTCTGAGTTATCTTGGAAAATTTTGACAAATTCTTCTTTTTTCAATGGCTTCTAATAAAGTCTAAGTCGATGTCCATTCACTAAAAGAGGAATTTTCTCTTCATCAATAGTCCTGATTTTGACTGCACCATTGTCAAAGAATTTTTCAACTTCATAAGGTCCAAGCTAGTGAGTTTGGAATTTTCCTTGGAAGTTCTTGAACTTTGAATAAAAAAGTAATGCCCAATCTCCTGGATGAAATTTTCTTTCTTTGATGTATTTGTCATGCCATCTGGATCTCTGTTGTTGAACTAGGTTGGTCTTTTGGAAGGCATCTTGTCTTATTTCATCAAGCTCATTGAGTTGTCCCATCCTTTGCTTTTGTGCTTCTGATAAGTCAAGATCCAACTGGACTGTTGTTTTATAGGTCTGGATATGGAACTCTATTGGAAGTAAGACTTGCTTCCCATAAACAAGTTCATAGGGAGTATGTCCTGTAGTGCTTCTCCATGTAGTTCTATAGGCCCACAAAGCTTCTGGAAGCTTTTCTACCCAGTCCTTCCTATGTAAGTGTACAGTCTTGGTGAGAATTGCTTCAATCACCTTGTTTGTAGACTCAACTTGTCCATTGGCTTGTGGATGGTATGGAGTAGATTTCTGATGCTTGATTTTGTACTATTCCATGAGCTTCTGCACTACTCTGGATGTAAACTGTGTTCCTTGATCTGTTACAATTTCTCTTGGGACACCAAAACGAGTGAAAATATCCTAAAAAAGAAATGAAACTACAACATTTTCAATAGCAAAATGAAGTGCTTTAGCTTCTACCCATTCAGTGACATAAACAATATATTCCAGAATATACATTTTTTGTTTTGAAGCTGGATTGACTGGACCAACAAAATCTAGTGCCCATTTCTCAAAAGATTCAATGAGTACCTGAGGTTGTAGTGGCATTTCATTTGAAAGAGTAGGTTTCCCCATCCTTTGACAATTGTCACATCTCCTAACATATTCCTTGGTATCCTTGAAAATGGAAGGCCAATAATATCCTAAGAGAAGGATCTTATAAGCAATTCTTCTGTTAGAGAAATGTCCTCCACATGGTTCATCATGGCATGCTTTAAGTATTTCTGGTATCTCGTCTTCTCGAACACATCTTCTGATGATGAGATTTGGTCCTGTTTTGTACAATTCTTTGTTTATCCATGAGTAAGATGCGTTGTTTTGAATTATCCTCCTCTTTTCTCTAGGAGACAAATGAAATGGTAATTTCCCTGTAGCTAAATAATTAGCAATATCTGCATACCAAGGTGATTTAGTAGATACTGCAAAAATATATTCATCAGGAAATTTATCCTCCACAGGTTTATCATTGTTATCATTCTGAATTCTAGATAAAAAGTTAGCGATTGTATTTTGTTTTCCCGGTCTATCTAGAATGGTGATGTTGAATTCTTGTAACAATAAGAGCCATCTGGTTATTCTGCCATTAGTGATTGGTTTATTCATTAGATATATAATGGCAAAATGGTTTGTGTGAATGAAAGTTTCATATCCAGTTATATAATGTCTGAATTTATTAATGGCATGAACTACAACTAAAAACTCCTTCTCAGTTATAGTATAATTTAGCTCTGATGGAGTTAAATTTTTACTGGTATAATAGATTTCATAAGGAGTAAGGTCTTTTTGTCCTAACACAGCTCCTAAGGTTGTGTCTAAAGCATCAGTTGATATATGGAAAGGAAATTTCCAATTAGGTCCTTTTAAAATAGGTGCTTTAGAGATTTTATTTTTCAAAGTTTCAAAAGCATTTTGACAATTAGAATCCCAACTGAATTCACAGTCTTTGGTAAGTAGTTTGAAGAGTGGAGATGCAATTTTTGTGAAGTTTTCTATGAATCTTCTATAGTATCTAGTAAAACCAAGAAAACTCCTAACATCTCGTTGACAATTTGGTATTGATAATTTAGAAATGACCTCTACTTTAGATGAGTCTACCTTAATTCCATCTCCTGAAATATGGTGACCTAAAACAATTCCTTCATTAAACATCATAAAACATTTCTCATGACTTAACGAAATATTTGTTTCTTTACATCTTATTAGAACTTTTTCTAAATTTTCAAGTGCCTCTTCAAAATAATTTTCGTAAATTGTGAAATCATCCATATATACTTCCACACAATCATGAATAAGATCAGAGAAAATTCTGAGGACTTCTCTTTGGAATGTTGCTGGAGAATTGCATAATCCAAAAGGAAGTACTCGGTAAGCATAAGTTCCCCATGGAAAAGTAAATGTGGTTTTATCTTGATCCTTAGGTGCTACCTGAATCTGATTGTATCCACTAAAATCATCCAAAAATGAAAAATACTTTTTCCCTGCTAATGTGTCTAAAACTTGATCTATGAAAGGAAGTGGAAAGTGGTCTTTTAATGTTGCCTTATTCAATTCCCTGTAATCGATACATACTCTCCATTTCCAATTTTTCTTAGGAATGATTACTAGGGGTGAAACCCACTAACTGTTTGATATTGGATAGATGAAGTTTACATTCAACAATTTTTGTAATTCCTCCTTAACAATTTCTTTCAGATTTGGATTCATTCTTCTTTGTGGCTGTCTAACTGGTCTTTCACTTTGTTCAATGTAGATATGGTGCATGCAAGTTTTAGGATTAATTCCTTTCATATTAGTGTATTCCCATGCATAAGTAGAAGAGTGTTTTTGTAAAATCTCTACCAGTTGATTTTTCTATAATTCTTCCAGGTTTTCATTAATGTTCAAAGTTTTGCCTAGAAAAAATTCTATTGAAGAATTTCCAAAATTTTCCATAGAGTGTAAAGACATTTGTCTAGATGATAGATATTCGATTTGACTACGGTCATAATGTAAGGAGGGTTCATTATTTTCCATTAGATTTAAAATTTGGTCCTCCTCACTTACTTGTTCAGTAGTGAAAACAGGTTGTATATCATCATCATCATCTATCCATTCCTCACTCTCTATTTCTATTATTGTTTTTGCAGGTGGATACAATGTAAATTTATTTGTAGAACTTCCATCTGAGATAAACATGTCACCTGATCTACAACCGATGAAAGCATCAGCTGTAGCTAACCAAGGTCTTCCTAGGATTAATGGATGTCCTCCTAAATTATTCTTGGGTGTTAAAACCATGAAGTTGACAGGATATTCCAAAAAATATAAGGATACATAAACATCTTCTAACACACCATCAGGTTTAATTACAGACCTATCTACTAATCAAAACAATGTTGGTGTGTATTAAAGATTAGGAAGCCTTAGTGAATCCATGATTTGTTTACTCATTATGTTTATGGCTGCTCCTAGATCAATCAATGTGTTTGATATTTCAATTCCATTGATATGAACTTTCACAATGGGTTTCCCTGGATCTAGATATTTTTGTATTGTTGCTTTCCCCATCATGATGTTTGCAATTTTCCCAACTAACTAAATTCTTTTTATGTATTTTATTTTTCTTCCTAATCTTTGAGTACTCAATTCCTTGATTGTTTTTGCAAAAAATGGTATTTATTTTATGGCTTGCAATAAATGAATTTTTATACAAACATTTCTTAATTCATCCAGCATATTATAATCAAGCAATGTGATTTGTTTTTCTACTCCTTCATCAATTTTCAACTGTTCAGGAAAAGGTGGTTTAATGGATATTGAGGGTTGTTCTACAATAGGAGTATCATCAGAAATTATAGGAACATTCTCTGTTTGGTTATTTTCTTTCTGAGGAAGAGAGATTTCTCCTTCTTCAGATTGATTTTTATCTTTTTGAAGATTTGTCCTTGCTTCCTGAATGACAACAGGGGGTTTTATTTGTAATACTCTACCAGATCTTAATTGAACATTATTTAGATCTAGTGGAGTTATTACATAGGTTTGAGGATTCTGCCCTTCCATATTGTAAACAAGTTGTGACATTTTATTATTTGGATTCGGAAGTGGTTGAGCAGGTAATTGATTTGGTTTTTGTGCAAATGGTAGGGAGAGCTGTGGATTTTGATTTTGGATTTGAACTTGAGGTAATTGATTAGCTTGAGGAATTTGATTAGGTTGAGGGATTTGATTAGATTGAGGTAAGAATTGTGGTGGGAAATTAGGATAGGATGGTGAATATTGTTGATATTGAGCATAAGCCCCATAAGGATTTTGCCATCCCTGATTCCAAGATTGTGATTGTGGCTGAGCCCAAGGCTGCCAAGATGGATTCCAATTACTTTGTGAAGACTGAGCAAATTGTTGTGATTTAAAGCCTTATTGAGAGTTCTGCCATGGTCTTTTGGCAATAAAACAAAGAGGGTCTACTTGTTCTGGTATTCCTTCATCATTAAATACAACCTTAAGACTTGGTAGAGAAGGACATTCTTTAGTATCATGGTTATCTACACATATGGCACAAGTTTCTATGGTTTTTAAGTCTAAAGGACATTCTCTCAGAGCATGCTTCTTTCTACACCTGGGACAAAAGATGGATAATGCAACATTTTCGGCCTTTTGCTTGTTTTGTATTTTAAGGGTGTCAATTTGTTCACTAAGACTCCCTAAAATATTTGTCTTAAAAGTATCAAGCAAGCTTCCTAATTCTTCCCTACTGACTATCCCAACTGCAAATTTATTGATTCTTGATAAGAGAGGATCCCTAGGACTTTTTCCAACTCGTGTTTTACCCCTTGAGATATGTACACATAGATCACAAATATCTACAAATGGTAATTGAGAAATATCTCCTTTTCCTATCAAGTTAAGGAGATCAATCCACTCATCTCTGATAGATTTGAGTAGGAGGGATTTCAAAGTTTCCTCATCTAGACTATCCATTTTTTCCCTTTTAAGATTATAAACAAATCTCTCGACTAAGTCTTCAAGATTCTCATCTTCTTTCTATGTCATTTTGAAGACTTCGTCCCTAATGTTGTGAGGAATACAATAGTCCCTATATTTCTCTAGGAATGTTTCTTTCATTTGTGCCCATATACTTATAATATTCATTCCTAGACTCATGAACCATTTCAATGCTGAATCCTTTAAGGTAGCAGGGAACAATTTTAATTTTTGAGCATCATGTAGATAATCATATGATCTGCATAATACTTCAAATTCAAAGAGAAATGTCTCTGGGTCTTCACTTCTTTTTCCATGGAAATTAGGAAGAATAGAAGGTGAAATATTCTTCATTGTGAGGGTTGTATCCTCATCAAAGATAGGAAATCCAAAAGGGTCTTGATCTCCTCCACCTCTACCTCTTCCTCTGCCTCTATCTCCACCTCCTCCTCTACCTCTACCTCCTCCTCCAATCCTAGGTTGTTCACCATTGACATTGTGTACCTCTCCTTCTCCTTCTTCAACCATGATGGATTCTTTAGTATCTGGTTCTATGATAGGATCTTCTAATTCTTTTGGTTCCTCTATCAATGGATAATCAAGATGAGTTTCTTGTTCCTCTTCTTCACTGGGAATTTCTAATTCTTCTCCTAGAATTTGTTCACCAGTGGAAGATAGAAAAACTACTCCTGTAGTTGGGGATGTAGGATCTTCTTCGATTATAGCCTCAGTAGATGAAGTAGGTGAAGTTCTAGATTGGATTTCAGATCTTAAGACTTCAGGAAGTCTTTGTTGGCCTATGGATGGAATTCAAGTTTGAGTGGGTGGTGTGGAACTTCGAGGTCATGGTGGAGTGAGCGAAGTTGTGGGAATTAAGCTTCTTCCTCATCCTACAAATCTACCTCTAGAGTCTCTTTCCCTATGCATGTCATGTTTTTATTTGATTTTTTTTTTTAACTTCTATTTGCACTTCCCCGACAACGACGCCAAAATGTTTAGTCAATTTAATGTTCTTAAATTGTAAGCATAAATTATCGACCAGGGCAGGTAAACTGATGAAGTGCAAGTGCACTGTATGTGCTAGAAGTCTTTTATGTCATTAAGGTGATTATGTTATCATTATCTAAGTTAATGTCAAACTCTAGAATTAGTGTTGAGATGATGTTATTATCTATACTAGGATGTTATTCCTAAGATTTTATTGTTAATTGATTATCCTAAATGTTATCTCTAGAATTAGTTTTGATTGAATTGAGTTTTTAGAATGATTGGATAATGATTTTAACTCTTTTCAATAGATGTGTTACGTTAATATTCCTTTCAACTTATCAATTGTTTTTGGATTTTTATGCTGCAGCTAAACAAAGCTAACTATGAAAGCATGAAATGACATAAAGAAAATCCTAATTTATCAACTTGGAAATGAAATGTGCTTGAATTCAGAAGCTGAGAAAGACTGCCACTCTTATCTACTGCAACTTTATTTCAATGTAAAAAAAAAAACAGAAATAGAATTACTGAGCTATGGAATCACTAAGCTGTGCTAAGCAATGAATGAAACGAAATTACTGAGTTTATGCTAGGTATTAAGCAAATGAAATGAATGATACAAAAATCAATCAAGTGAACCTAGTCGCGATCTTCATTGAACTGCATCTTAAAAACATGAAAACAGGGCATCCATGAATTAAATCTATGAAATAACAATTGAAAAGGAAAATCTAATTACTGTGAATTAGAGACCTAATCTGCACGTAGGGGCCCTCCACGAGGTAGTCAATCACCTTAGATCAACAACACATAAAATATATGAAATAAGAATTTTTCATTAAGCGAAAAAGAGTTCTACAGGATGCTCAAACTACATACGGTGGCACACCCATTACACAAAGCTGCCAATGTTTTTATAGAGTTCTTTTTAACAATACGAGAAATTTAAGCCTATAGGACTTCACTATAGTCCTTATCAAAACTAAATCATATCGCTTATTTGTCGATTTTCTATTGAAAAAGAAAATTGATGAAATCTCTTAAAATTCGGACTTTGTTCCAGCGTGTTGTCTTGTTGTTGACCACCATGGTTGACCGTGTTATAGTGCGGATCTCCTGGTGAATTAGCTTGAGTAAATAGGAAGAAATCCATGAGAGGATCATTCCCTATCTACCCATATACTCCTTTGTTGAGCTAGCACACTCGAACCCTGTCAACAATGGAAGTGGCTGCAGATCTGTGGATTAGCTGTAGAATCAGATCAATTCTGTAGCTGCATGTAAACTTTAATAGAACAATAAGGCATATTGACAAAATATGAAAAATATGACATATGAATGTTTACCTTGTCAAAACCTTATGTTTGTTGCATTTATTTGGATGATAGTGGTAGGAAAAAGGAGGTAAATATGGGCAAAAAGGATGTCAAGATAAAGCAGTTTTGGGACTCTACAAAACTTAGTACTATTTTTGGAATTAAAAATGAAATTAGAGCCCATCAACTTGAAAATGAGTTGCTTACTTTGGACCCCAATAATTTTTCTTCCATTGAATATTTTTTGTCCAAGTTCAAGACCCTTGTACTTCTCTTGGAAGGTGCTAAGGTTAAGAAGGAATATGGTAGCCTTATCTATTCCATTCTTACTAAGTTAGGACCAGCCTACTCTGTGTTTGTTTCCACCTTCAATTCTATTAGAGAAGCCTTTATTTCTCAAGGACAAGACTATAAGTCCCCCTCTTTTGATGCCTTTTGTGATTCTTTAATAAGAGAACAAGAAAAACTCTTAGATCTTGGTCTTCTTAATACTGGAAACTCTTTTAAGAAAGCCTTAGAAACCCAACAACAACCAAGTTTAAATAATCCTAAGAAGCAACATTCTAAAAAGAATGGTCCTAAACCAAACAAGGGTCCTATTCAATTTCAGTCTCACAATGAAAAATCAACTCAACAAAATGTTAAGGTAAATAAAAACAAAGGGAAGAAGACTGATAGACATTGCAACTTTTGTAATCGTAATGGCCGCTTAGAATCCAAATGCTTTAAGAAGACGGAAGCCTTGGAAGAAACAATGAAGAAGAATAACATCCATTTGGAGCACTCTTCAACTTCAACTTGATCTTCAAAAATAACACTTTTTGCATGTAGTTGCCAAGCATCTCGGTCTAGTTATGCACTAATGTATCTTCTTCTACTCATTCTCATGAGTGGCTCATTGATTCTGGAGCTTCTTATCACATGGCCAAAAACAAAGCCATGTTTTCTTCTTTAAATGATTGTAACACCAAAAATATATGTGTTGGTGATTATAGATCTCTCAGTGTTGTAGGGTATGGAACTATTCATCTAGACAATGGTCAATTTAATGATGTATTATGTATTCCTACCTTATCCTACAACCTTCCATCTGTATATGAGATAACTCATTTAGGTGAAGGTAAAATCATTAAATTTTCACCTCATGATCTTGTAATTAAGGACCTAAGAGATCCTAGACATATTTTAGCTACTGGCATTGCTAATGATTCTACAAGGTTGTATAAATTTAACAACTTTGGGTCATCAACTCTTCTCTCGGTTTTTTTTGCTGATAATGATGAAGTGAGAAAACTTTGGCATGAACGATTTGGTCACTTAAACTATCACTCCCTTCAAAATATATGTAATGAAAATATGGTGATAGGTCTTCCTATGGTATCTTGCAGAGATGGTTTTTTTTGTTTTTTGTTTTTTTGTTTTTTGTTTTGTTTTTTGTTTTTGTTTGTTTGTTTGTTTGTTTGTTTGTTTTTTCTTGGATGTGTACTCAGAAAACATCATCGAGATAGTTTTGAAAAACGTGCCTCTTAGCATGCCTCAACCCCCTTACAGCTTGTGCGTAGTGATTTATGTGGTCCATAGGTCTTCCTATGGTATCTTGCAGAGATGTTTTTTTTTTTTTCCCGGATGTGTACTCGGAAAACATCATCGAGATAGTTTTGAAAAACGTGCTTCTTAGCATGCCTCAACCCCCTTACAGCTTGTGCGTAGTGATTTATGTGGTCCACTTCCAGTTGTTTCATTCTTTGGTTACAAGTATTTCTTAACTTTCATTGATGGTTTCTCCAAATGCACTTGGTTATACTTCTTAAAACTCAAGAGTGAAGTCTTTAACATGTTCTTGGCCTTTAAGGCCCTTGTTGAGAAGTAATCTGGACATAAAATTCTTAAGCTAAGATATGATAATGGTGGAGAATATGTTAACAACAAATTCATCAAATTTTGCACTTAGCATGGAATTCAATTGCAACATATTGTTACATATACTCCACAACAAAATCGTGTAGTTGAAAGGAATAATTTCACCTTAAAGGAAATGGCTAATTATATGCTTCAATCTAAAGGACTTTTCTTAATTTTTGGGTAGAAGCAATCCACTCTGAAAATTACATAGTAGATTGCACTCCTACTAAGGTTTTAAAGAATATCACTCCAGAAGAAGTCTGGAGCTCAATTAAACTAGATGTAAGTCACTTTTATGTTTTTGGAAGTGATGCATGGGCCCATATTCCAGATGATAAACATAAAGCCTTAGAACCTAAGAGTGAAAAATGTATTTTTGTTGGATATTCTGAAGATGTCAAAGGATATAGACTTCTTCAACATAAATCCAAAAATGTTATCATTAGAAGAGATGTAAAGTTTGTTGAAAATATATTGGCTTACGAGCCTAGTTCAGCGGATGTGCCACCTCTCTCTATCCCTTCTACTTCTGAAAATATTCCTTCTTCAGATGATGACAACGAGGACGAAAATCATCCCCCACCTTCTTGGGATCTTCCTTTAGCTCCTCAGCTTCCAAAATGGGTCCGCGCTACTCAGGATGTAGCAAGTGCTCTTGCAGTTGATCGTATAGATCAACGTCATACAGGTTCTCAGTTTGATAGAGCCTTTTCTTTACTAGCTCAAGTTTCAGTGAATTATGATCCTGACACCTTTGTAGAAGCTTCAGGACATCCAGATTGGGACAAAACTATGAATGAATAATATCGCTTATTATTGGAAAATGATACATGGGACCTTGTTCCTCTTCCAGAGGGACAAAAAATTGTTAGATGAAAGTGGGTTTACAGAACCAAGTTTGGACCAGATGGAAAAGTTGATAAACATAAAGCTCGTCTTGTTGTTAAGAGTTTTTCACAAGTTGAAGGCATTGACTATACTGAAACATTCTCCCCTGTTACCAAAATGAACTCTATCCACCTCGTTCTTTCCCTTGTTGCCTCTTTCAAATGGGAAGTCCATCAGATGGATGTTAAATCCGCCTTCTTGCACGGGGACTTGCATAAAGAAATCTATATGGAACAACCTCTCGGATTTATACAAAATGACTCTAGCCTTGTATGTCGTCTTAAGAAATCCCTTTATGGTCTCAAGCAAGCCCCTCGGGTTTGTATGCCAAAATGGATAGCTTTCTTTTAGATACTGGCTTTTTTAGGAGTCATTCTGACAATACTATCTACAACAAGAAAGTGGGTAAGTCTCTTATAATTCTTTTTCTTTATGTTGATAATATTATTCTTACTGGTAGTGATCCTAACCTTATAAACCATGTGAATTCTAGCCTTAAAAAGTAGTTTTAAATGACAAACTTAGGGCACTTGCATTATTTTCTTAGTCTTCAAGTCTTCCAATCCAAAGAAGGTATTTCCATTTCCAGTCCAAGTATGCCTGTGATCTTCTATGCCACTTTTACATGGAAAACTGTAATCCAACCCCTTCTCCCTTTAAATCTGGAGTCAAACTTTCAGTCACTTGTACTTCCCCTGAAGTTGATGCTACCTTATAACATCATCTTGTTGGAAAACCTTTGTATCTCACCCATACCCTCCTGACCTTTCCTTTATTCTTGGCCCACTTGCCCGGTTTATGAAAAAAACACATGAAAGTAATTGGAAAGAAGCTAAAAGGATACTTTGTTATGTTCGAGGTACAATTCAGTTTGGCATTCATTACAATGCAGAAGCATCTCCTCTATTGGTTGGTTTCAATGATTTTGATTGGGCTGGTGACCCTGATGATCAGAAGTCTACTGCAGGTTATGTCTTCACTCTTAGTTCTGGACCTATTACATGAGCTTGCACGAAATGAAGTTCCATTTCTCTTTCTTCAGCAGAAGCATAGTATCGTGGCGTCGTTGAAGCTATTAAGGAAGCCTTGTGGCTTCGCCAGATCTTGTCAGAGTTTTGTTTTCAGCAGCAACATCCGACTACACTTTGGTTTGACAATCAAAGTGCCATTCAACTATGCAAATATCCAGTCCAACATCAGCGCAACAAACACATTGAACCACACATGCACTTCATCATAAAGATCCTTCATGACCATGTTCTTGAAGTGCAATATTGTTCAACCGATGACCAAGTTGTAGACATCTTTACAAAGGCTCTCACAGAGGTGAAGTTTACTAAACTTCGATTGATGGTTGGAGTTAAGGAAGTTGTCACTAAGGGGGGATAGGTTCTAATGCCTCCTTCCTTCTCCTATTGTGTTGTCTTTGTACATCCTTCAATCCTATCCCAAGTTGTTCTTAAGGGGGGATGTTAGGATATTCTGACACATAGGAAATAATTGAGTATAACTTGGTCTAGTGTATAGTTAGGTAAAGTGTGTTTCTTTGGTATGTACTTTTTGTAACTTACAATCTGACAGTCATGATATGTTCTAGACATGAAGTGATCTCACGGTTCATTCTATCCTCGGTATTACTGACACTTGATCTGTGGCTTAACACCTGATTGGTTCATGATCTCTATATAAAGAGCATGGAGGGTCATTTGTCTGGTATCCGCTCATGAGAGAAGCTTATGTAAATTTTCTTTCTTTTACATTAATAAATTTCTTGAAGTGGCCGCGTTGGCTCAGGTCGTGGACTGTTTCCCTCTTTGAGGGTTTTAACCATGTCAAGAATACTAGTGTACTAATCTGTGATCTATTTGTGAGCGGTGTCCTTTGGTGTTCTATCTAAGGAACTTACCCTATAAATTCCTACACTGTGCTGAGAAATTAATTCTCAGGTGACCTGCACACTCCTTTGAGAGTCCCATGCTTATTTATCATTCCAAAGATCTTGATAGTCCATAGAGGTGACCGTCATTAGGGGAATTTTGATGTCTAAAATGGGCCTCCTAAGGAAATTATAAAAAAACAGTGGAAATAATAAAATAAGATTAGATTGCATCATCAAATTTTAGAGGGAAAAAAGGAAAACCTATTTTTCAACTCGTATTTTCAACATATCTCCTTATGGGTTTACAATTTCAAGCAACAACACTCGTTGGATGTAAAATTTGATTCCGCATCTAATGAGTACCCATGTTGCATACTTTCGATGAATCCTGTGACATGAAAATGAGAAATACATGAAAAAAGTGATTATAATCATGTTTCATGTATTTCTCATTTTTTGTGTAGTAGGGTACATCAAAAGTATACAACATGGGTACTCCTTGGATGAGGAATCAAATTTTACATCCAATGAGTAATCCCGCTTGAAATTTGAGTAAAACCTTAGGGAGATAAGTTGAAAATATGAGTTGAAAAAGTAGTTTTATTATTTTATCATTTTTTAAGCTTTTTACTTTTTTATTCCAAAAAGGGTGAATCATCCCCCATGGTTGACATCATCATCTTCAATCCTATTGGTTCTTATAAAGTTTATTTTGGTTGTACATTTTTCTTAGGAGGCCCATTTTAGACCTCACAATTCCCCTATTGTCTATTCTTATTTACTGCAACCATTAGTGCACACGAAGTAGTCGATTGCTTCCTTCATGCTTTCAAATTCATCTCTGTTACAAATGTTGTCCTAGGTTTCTTGTTACAAAATCTTTCACAAGACTAGCCCTTTCAACTACAAACTCCTCTGTGTATGCATTTAATTTCACATTTTCTGACCCATACAATGTTTATGTCTCTGTACTTTCTTTTTAGAGAAACTCCATATCGCAACTTCACAGTGGTGCAGTGTTCAAATATCGTTAACCGCTTGGTGCTTAGCTCCCTAGGCATTTGCTGTCTCATATGTCCAGTCCCGTGACCATCGGCTTAATGCCATATCAAAGCCCCCTTTGTATCGTAACTTATGCAAAGTTCCTATTGTGTCTTATCTCCTTCTTCTTAGTCCTCACTGCATTTCTCACCATAGGACTGTTGCCTATGACCGCCAGTGTAGCACATATATGCCAAGCCTTTAGACTCCTCTTGGGGGAAAATCTTCCTTTTTTACTGCTCTACGCCCTTGGCTCTATGGATTTACATGACCAAGAGCCTACCCAATATTGGAAGCCCCCTCAATCATAACTTTTCAATAACCAACTGTTCTAGAGTTTCGATATCTTAATCCTTCGATATGCCGAGCTCCAATATGATATCATCACTCCACGTGACGTCTTTATAGCGGTGACACATGTCACATTGATTTGGCACACTAGGTCACCCAATATTGTTAAATCAACCTGCCACATTTCCTGTCATACTGCTATGTCATGTTGACGTCAGATGACACTGTAGCTTATCAGAACCAATCTCATGCTGCCATGTGTCCTGCTAGGAGGAGAGAGAAGAGGACTCGTCAACCCTTGGATTTGCAAAAAAATCCTTCGTTAATATTTTTTGTCATTACTCGACACTTTTTAATACTATGGGAACTTCTGGATATTGGGACTTTTTAAAGTGCCTCAGCTACAAAGTTCTGATACTCCGATGTCCCGAACCTCTGATATTTTGATATCACGATGTGCCACTATCCTGATGTGATGACCTTCGGGGTTTTGATATTCCGATATGTCGATGTCCCGATGTGTTGACCTCCAGAGTTCCAATATCTGATGAGTGGTGCCTAGATCGCCGATATGTCGATGCACCGATGTGCTGACCTCCGGGGTTTTGGTATCTGATGACTGGTGTCTGGATTGCCAATATGCCGATGCGCCGATATCCCGAACCTCTGATATGATGATATTCCTTTCTTCTTAAGGCTTCACAACCTTGTACTTCAGCAGACCATATCTTTTGATCTAGGAATTCATTTCTAAAAATCCGCATATTATAGGAAAACTCTTCCGGAGCACTTTGCATTGGATAGGGTCCGATGTGGGATTTGAGTCCTTCTGCTGCGTGGAAGATGACTGTAAACTTCTCTACTCATTGACTCTTTGGATAGCTGAACTCACAACCACCATGATGATCATTTTATGGCTTCTTTAGTAAGCCTACTACTGTGATGATTCTCTACAAGAAGCCTGCAACTACCATGGAGTCCCATCTGATGCATCCCTATAATCACCATTTTATGGCTTCTTCAGTAAGCCTGCGACTGTGATAATTTTCTACAAGAAGCCTGCAGCTACCATGGGATTCCTCCCAATCACCCAATCATCATGATGATCATTGTTTAACATCAATGCCAACACTTACATAGCCACCCATACACCATTAAGTGTCCAACAATTTTCCTTCTTCGAGTTTATAATTAATAGAAAAAAAGATCCTTTATATTTAATATATGACTTATTATGGGGTATAAAATTTGCAGGAAAAGTGAAATGAACTTAGCTCAAGTGTTATGGTTCACGAGTTGTGTCCCAATTGGCATGGGTTTAAGTCTCCAGAGACATGTTGGCCTATATGGCATTTATGAAATAGTTCTACTAATGGTGGAATAGTGGTAGCCTTTTCTACGAAGTCACTAATTGTGCCTAGTGGAATGTACTCATTACTATTAAAAAAAAACTTGTAGGAAACAAGGCATGGAAATACGCCAACAAAAGAGTTGTTGAAACAAGGCATGAGATTTGGTTTTGAAAGAATGTGTATAATTCAGGACTTACTTCTTGTTATGGTACATTTCTTTTTTATTTACATTAATGTATATTATTTATTTCAATTTTCATTATTCTCACCAATGTAGATACACTCATTACACTTTATTTTTATGTTTGTAGATGGAACTTGAAGAAGACGAAAACAATCAATGCAATCAACAAAACATTCATCCAAATAACCTAAGTCATGGAAGTAGCTCGAGCACTGACAATAGTTCTAGCGAAGAATGATGATCTATTTGGATATCAATGCATGTTGTTATATTTTTTGATATATTTGTCTATGAAAATCAAACATTTTGTTTAATGTAATAGACATAGTGTCCCAATTGAAAGACAAGGGGTTACCAATAACTATCCCATTTTGTATGACAAAGAGTCTCTTATTCATATATAATAAAATACATTTTAATTTATTCTATTGTGTTGTCCAATGTCGTTGTGAAATGTTACACCACTAATTAAATATATGGATGATTAAATATTATAATGAAGAGATGTGAAATCTGATGATATAACAAATTAATCCAAACATCATATACAAATGCACTAATAAAAATTTAATTTATATGAATATTGTTATAATATATATGTCGATTTTTCGATGAATAACGAATTTAAAAAATCATAATAATTGCGTTGTCCCAGGTTGATGTTTCTAAAAAAGAGAAAATGGATACCGGGACATCGTACATTAATGCGCACCGCTCTAAATACGATTTTTTCAACAACGATATTTATAATAATAATAATGGTATCCCATACAAAATCTTGATGCATCTATAAAATAAATACACACCAATGTGTTATATTACCTAAAAGAACTAATATGACAATATTTTTTTGCAAGGCTTAGTGCCTTTTTTGAAAAATACACCACCGGGGTGTTAAATTTTTTTTTAGCACCGATGTGTTATAATTTTCAAGCACCTGTATCGTTTGCATTTAACGCCCTAGTGCATGGTATCATAGATTATATGTCCCATGGCATTGTAATTCTTAAATCACCAGTGCTTTCATAAAACCAACGTCGTGGTGCATTATTCAAATTAACAACACTAGTTCTTTTATATTAGTAGTGCACCAGTTCTTTTGTACAACTCATAAGCACCAGTGCTATAAATTTAAAAGAAGAGTAGGGTCTGCAATATTTTTCCGCTTGCCCAGGTGTCATTCTTGAGAAGTACAACCTAGGGCATTCGTTGAAGACATAAGCATCGGGGCAGTATACTTTTCAGGCACCAGTGTTGTTTTCATTCAACGTCATGATGCATGGTATCGTAGATTGTATAAGTTGATGCATTTTTATTATTAAACCACTGATGATTTTATAAAGATGACACATCGGTGCTCCAAACGTTTGTTTCCATTCTCGATGCTTTTATTTAAATTTACAACATTGGTGCTTTTATAGTGGTAACACACCGGTTTTTTTTTTTTTTTTTTTCCATTAAGCGCACCACTAAAAAAAATATCTGCTAAACCTCTGTCAACCCAATTTTTTTTTAGTTGTGATGAAGTTCTGTTATTAGCTCCGCTAAAACCTCTCCTACCGCAAATGAATGTTGTAGCGGAGTTTCTTTTGACTATTTTTACAAGTTTTATAACACTAAAAACCTTCATTATAACCTCTCCTAGAAGGTATTTTCCTTGTAGTGATGAGGCATGTATCAAAGGAAATCAACTAGGAGAATTAACCCTAAGACCTTTGACATGAATCTCAAAGCACTAAACCACTCGAACTTTCCCACTAGACACAAATGTTTGTGTGTGGCCCTAATGGTTAATTCAATCACTTGTTGCTGAGATGTTGGTAGTGATAAGATGCACTGTGTAGATCCTTGGTTTGATTCCCATAGGATTAGGAAAACTAAGTCTTTCTTTCCCACTAAACAGTTCTTAACATCCTTGAAATTGGGGGAAGTACATAGGAGCTTCCTAAGGATTTATTTTCATGTTAAATTTGTGTTTGTGCACACATACACACATGTGTTGGGCATTTTATATTATTTGGATGACTAAATCCATTTATTTTATGTTGTGTTGAGTGCAATGCGGGTTTGCAAGGGAGTGGAATCCACTCTGTGTAGAGGTTCGGGGGCAATGCCCTCGAAAAAGGGCAATTTTTTTGTGTCTAGTTTTGGCGATTTTAGCACACAATTTTTTCCTTTAGTGATTTTGTGGTGCATGGTGGTTTAACACATGGTTTTGTATTTTTGGATTGAGGAACTATGGTTGTATTCTAATAAAGGGTATTAAAATTGATAGTTTATGGATGTCATGGTATATATATCTATATATATATATATATATATATATATATAACTGACCTTTTTTTCTAGGGCATTTCCCATGAACCTCACATGATGTAGAGGTTTGTAGGCAGTGTCCTTAGAAAAATGGTAGTTTTTTATGTCTGGTTTTTGCAATTTTCATCACACGGGTTTTTTTTTTAATGATTTTGTAATGCATGGTTGTTTAACACATGGTTTTGTACTTTAGATTAAGGAACTATGGTTGTATTCTAATCAAGGGTAAACAAAATTTTGGTAGTTTATGTATATTGTGGGATATATATATATATATATATATATATATACACTATGATGAAGAATATACTAAAAAATGTTTTTGGTCAGTTTGGGTTTCTAGAGTAAAATATTTGTGTTAATATGTGTGTTTGCCATTATATCTTTTATATTTTATAAAGAACCACTTCAAGGGGACGACTTTGTGGCTAAGGGGTTTTACTTGGGCCCATGATAGACTCTATTACAATGGGGGACTTGTGGAATTGATTCTTGTGGTGAAAGGAAATGATGAGTAGTTCAAAGACATAGATCGAGAAATTCAATAGGCAAAGTTTTGATCCATAAAATATTTGTTGGTGGAAAAAAAATAAATGGATCATTGTGGATCTAGGTACCAAACCAACATGGATGTTGACAAAAGAATGGACCAAATTGGATTGAAAGGAAAATATCACAATACGATTGTGCCTCTCATGTTCAATATTACTGAGTGTTTCAGGAGAAGATATAGTGAAGGATTTGAGGAACAAGTTAGGGAATTTGAATTAGTCTAAGTCCCTTGTGAGTAATTTCCTACAAAAAGAGTTTTATAACCTAAGAATGAAGGATGGAGACTCAATGAAAAATCATCTAAACGCCTTCAGTACTATGGTAAGTCAACTTTTCTATTTTGATATTAAGATTTTATCTGAAGAAAAGTATATCAGTTTGATGTGTTCTTTACCATACCCATGGGATAGTTTGGTTGTTGTCATAGGTGGTAATCCAACTACTTTAAGTTTTGACAATATAGTCTCATCGTTGTTGTTAGAAGAGATGATACGAAAAAATATGGAAAGTTAGAACACAAATTCCTTGTCTGTAAGATGATGATACTAGAATAGAAATAAAAATAAATCCTCAAGTGGGAGATCTAAATCTAGAGGAATAGATAAATCTCTAGAAAAATTTGTAAAGGTATGTTGGAGATGCAAAAAAGAAGGGCATGATAAGAAAGGCTATAAATCCAAAATTGTAGAGAAAGAGAAGGGATCAGATGATGCTCCTTCTACATAAGCAAAAACTTCCTCAAATGAAGGAGTGGATGTGTATTTTCCTTCTTCAATTACACATGTAGATCATAAGACATCATTGGTTAACTCCAGAAGATCCCTTCATATGAATTCTCACAGGGAGTGGTTTTGTGAGTATGAAAGATATGATGGTGGTGATGTTTTCTTCGGAGATGACTCAATGGAAAGAATCATAGGAGGAAGGAAATTCAAGTTGAAGCTCATGGGTGGAATTATTAGAACACTCCCTAATTTTTTGCGCATCCCAAGATTAGCCAAAAAATGGATTTCTATAAGAAAGATGAGTGATGCAGGTGTAAAAATAGTGTTTGAAAAGGATACATGCAAGATGGTTCATGGAGAAATGGAGTTTGGATTGGAAATTTGTATAAGCTATTGGGAAGCACTATTAGTTATGGGTGCAACAAATATATTATTCCTGAGAGTGGACTAGAAGAAGGAAAAGCTCCTGAAAACTCTAGATAAAAGACTATGTTATGGCATAAAATACTGGGACATATCAAAGAGAAGGGCCTTTGAGTACTAGATGGTAATGGTATGATATAAGATATTTCTGGTTACTCTTTGGATTTTGATTCCTGTGAATATTATTTATATGGGAAGAAAAATCGAGTAAGATTCTCCTCTAGTTCTACAAGGTTAGAGAGAATATTACAATTGGTGTACATTGATGCATTTTGATTTGTGTTAATTCCATCACTAGGTAAAATTATGTCCCATTTCTCATTTATATATGAATTCTCAAGGAATACATGGTTTTTCTTCCTCAAGAAGAAATTTGAAGTCTTTGACACATTCAAAGACTTTAAGGCTCATTTGGAAAATCAAACAGAGAAGAAAATTAAGATGTTGAGGACAGATAATGGTGGATAATTCTATGAGAATGAATTAAATTTTTTTTTAACAAGTGTGGTATAGCAAGGGAGAAGACTATTACATACATACCTCAGCAAAATGGAGTTGTATAAATGATGGAAATGAAAATGATATAGAAAGCAAAGAGCATGCCTAGTGGTGCCAGGTTAGGACAAGAATTTTTGGCAAAGGCAATGTATACTGTATGTTTCTTGGTAAATAGATCACCATCATTAGTGTTGGATGAAAAAACTCCACATGAGGTATATACTATTTTAGGTGATGAATTTCATCATTTTTGTTACCTATTTTCCCCAAATTTTGCATCACAATTTCATAATTTATAATGAATTTTACCTCATATTTCACTTCATATATTGCGCAAACCTACTACCTACAAGATTACACATCAAGAAGAAATTTTGAGGTAATTTATTTAATTTTATGGATTTTTTGTCTTTGTGAATTAGTAATTTTTATTATAAGCTATCTCCTAACATGTCGCTACAAGAATTAGATTCTATAACAACCTTAAAACTTGTAGTTAAACCCTAGCAGAGCCATCAATCCTGGAGGTTGCAATGAGTTGGGGAATGAAACGTGAGTTGGAGAAGGGAAAAAATACCATGAGGATGGATATATGTTCATCAATTGAGTCAAATGTGTAGGAAGACACATGGAAAGGGAAAATCAATGATTGAGTCATCAATGTCATATCAACTTCATGAAAATGCGTATTGGTAGTCATCTGATTTGATTGAGTAGGGTATCATGATGAATCATCCTGAGTAGATCCTTGGATTATTTGTCAAAGGAATTAAAGCTAAAATAATTATAAGAAATTGTTGTTTCTAAGATACTCTACTTTGTAAATTTGTTCAAATCCAAAACCATAGCTATAGTGACTTCAATTTGATAAATAATTTAGAAATGTTCTATAAAATGATGCTTGAAAACATATTGTGATAACCCAAAATATTGAGCTCTGTGTATGGTATGATTGTAAAATAATTTCATATTTTATACTATGCTCCTTTGAATTAATACAAAGAAGCAGTTCATCTTTTCCACATGATTTCAATTTGAATTTGGTAAATGCAAGGATAACCTATATGTAAAGTGCATTAGCAATAGACACATGAGGTAGTAAAAACCATTGGAAAAGGCATTCCTTGCCTGTTAGACTTATTTTAGAATTCAATTTACAACCATTTCCTACAATTTTCAATTTGAATTTTTCAATTCAATTTGAATTTAGTTTTAATTATGTTTACAATTGTTGTTCAATTAGTTTGACATCATATTTTAATTTCATAGGCATAGAGTATAAAATCCTTTTATATCTTATGTTTGCAATTAAAAGCTACATGAAACTAAAACTTGGTTCCTGACGTGGAAATTACTTTCATTATAATTGCAAAAGCTAACATTCCTATGCATAGTTGGAAAACTGTAATTAGGAGATATAAGAGTAATTTGTAGATCATAGACCAGACTAGTTTCTGTAGCAAGTTTAGTTAGTGTCATTTACCATTTTTCAAATGACTTATTATTTCACATACAACGCTTATGCTTCATAAGATTATGAATCCGGGCTGATAATTAAATTAAGGAATTTATACACAATTAATTTACCTGACATTTTTGGTGTAGTTATCGGGGAAGCATTAAAAAGAATTAGGTCTTTACACTATTTCCATGTGTCTTGTGATAACATTTATGAATTGTAAAAGTGGTAAGATGTAAAGATAATCTCATTACATTTTTTATGTAATGTAATAATCTGACACATTCACTTTTATAAGTCTTTCTAAGAACTTGTCATGTTAGTACAATATGTTTTCCTAGAATATTAGTCTAGATGCATAATTCCATAAAATACTATAAATTAAATATTGATGCATAGAATGAATGAATAGGAAAAGGTATTATAGAGGTAGATTTGTTAGAGGTAGAGTTATTCCAACCATTCGACTACCTATCACCCCATCCATTTCAACTTGTGGTGTAGTAAGAACCACACCATCTACATCCATAATTCCCATGACATTTGCAGGAAGAAGATGACGCTCAAAAGAGGTTCCATGTTACAGAGGAAAGGATAAAGAAGAAAAAGAATAATAAATTATAGATAATCCACAACTATAAATTATATTATACTCTCATCAAACTAGAGAATAATTAAGTGGTGAAGAGTTAGAGGTACCACTTATTAACAATATAATAGAAGAACCATTATATTATTCTCCATCAATATAATATGTACCCGGAGATACAAATGAAACTAAGGGATATGAAGAAACAAGAGAAAGACAAAGAGGAAGAGAAACAATAATTGATGAAAATTATGAAGAGGAATTTGGTTTCCATATTCAGGATCCGATAACAAATGTCAACATGAAAAATATTTCACCATCAATGTTACCTAAATTTCATGGTATGAGAATAGAAGATTTTGAAACCTTTCTCTTTGAATTTGAAGTATTATATTGTAGTGATCTGAGAAATTTTCGTGAATTCTTTCAAACAAAAATCCCCATTATACAAGATATTTTACTAACACTTACATTTTCTTGTGAAATCATAAGCAATGCATATTCTAAACAACTTCAACAAACCATCAATATGAAACAAGAAGTAATAATAATAAACAAACATAAACACACGATATGATAATAGAGTTCACCCAATGTGGGCTACGTCTCTGGGCCCGGTGTCAAGAGTGGGGAGGCTGATTCATTAGTTGTTGCAAGAAGATGATGAGTACATGATGCAATCTTTGTCAATACAAGGATTAACCCCCTTAACTAGAGTGGCATGTCTCTCCCAAGAGACATTCTTCTATAAGAAATATCACTCATAAAATCTCTCCTTCAACATGAAAAAATGACAATATTTCACATAAAGTGGAATATAATGATTCTCTCACAATGTGGCATACATGGATCTCATAATCAAATCATCGTCTCATCAAATCAAATGAAAACATGGCAACAATTCACCTCATATCTCCAAGTTTGGGGACAACCTGAAGATCAACTACTTGGATGAAGGAACTGCCCGAGCCATCGCATCCCTCGCGAAAAACTGTGAAATCTGACTGTAAACTTGACCCCTTTCTATCTCGATTAAATCTGGGCTCCCCGAGAATCTTTTAGATCCCTCACAAGATTCTCTTCTGGACACGGGCAAAAAATTTGTTGTTCAAATGAAGAAATGGACTATGCCATTAGACTCTTAGGGAAAAATCGGTTCATTTGAGTATAAACTCGGCATAATTATGACACCTTAAAAAATCAGCCTCGAGGGATTCTCTAAGATTCCTTAATGATTTTGCATGAAAAAATATTTTGTGGAATATTCCAAGGAATATTCTCTCTCAAAAAACGTGCCCTACCTAGGCACAGTTCCCTCTACTCCTGGTTCCACTTCTCTGTCCTCTTGGCTCTTTCCTTGGCTGTGAATTGAAACAAATAAGTTTTTATATAAGTGTGTTGGTAAATATTTGAACATAAGGCATGTTGAGCCATTAGACACTAGGCTTGGTTGCTATGAGCCTGCCCAGGGTCAAACCTTGCAACTCCTTAAAGTGGCGCGTTGTTATTTTTTTAACATGGTTGGTGAGCGGTGTTTAAATGTGGGGCCACCCATTGGTGGGTTGGCTAATGGTCAAGCAGGTTTGATCCTCGTCGACCCCGCTAGTTATAACGGTCGTTGGCAGTGTAATATATATATATATATATATATATATATATATATATATATATATATATAACAAGTGGGGTAGGGATGGAATTTGACGAGCATTTTGCCCGTATTTGACGCCTAAAATTTTTGGATGCCTGTCTTTTCGGACGTGCTTGAAACCGTGGGAAACATATTTTTGACAGGCAATAATTTTCTCAAAACGTTATTAAAGCTTATTTATTTTCACTTTGACTTCTGTAGTACTGTATGTCTATTTGTATTAATAATACATATGAGTTATTGCGACCCCCAGGGAGGGTTGGAATTGAAGGCAATGCAAGTTGTAAGTTTGCAAGAATGTTAAGCTATATATATATATATATATATATATATATATATAATAAATGAAGCATGGAGTAGTTGAGTCGACATCGATGCACATTTAGGACGACAGAGAGGATGGATGGAGTCTAGAGTAATATGAGTCATGAAAACACTATGATCTCATCGATAATTCATTAATCAATTAATCAACCAAGTATCTTAAATCCCGATTCCCAATCAAATTTGGGGTGATATGGATTCTGCTAGTGTTCACTCATTTAGTTAATATACATAATGTCGTGATTTCCATGATTATTATGTGAATCTCTTGAGATTTACAACAATAAATTTCAACAACTACTGATGATCTCACACCTGCAAGCTACGATGAATATGGGTTTTTAGGGTCCTCCAAATAATAGATAGTCAAGACTTAGGATGGATCTGCCTCCCTTTGGCCATCAATTTATCACTAGCAAACTATTAGTGTGTCAAACGCATCCAACCACTTTGTTGCTCTCGTTGTTTTTGCCATGGATCGAGCTATCTCCCTTATAATGAATGTGAAGGATGCTCCCAACTTGGGCCATGGAGAATTGGAGCTTTGGGCCTGATAATTTGTGTCCACAACACCTCACAAATCTTAGACTCAAATACGAGTGGGCAGTGGTAAAATCAGGTTAGCATTCCCCTTCAACTTCATTATTGAATTTGAACATGTGTTTCTCAAAATGAAACCTTGAAACTAGTTAATAAAGAATGAATTTGCATATTATGAGTTCTTTTCACTTACTGTTTTAACGTTTTGGCATGAGCACAAGATTGAGTCATGAAAACGCTATGATGTCATCGATAATTCATTAATCAACCAAGTATCCTAAATCTCGATTCCCATTCCAATTTTGGGTGATATGGATTCTGCTAGTGCTCACTCATTTAGTTAATATGCATAATGTCGTGATTTCCGTGAGTATTATGTCAATCTCTTGAGATTTACAACAATAAATTTCAACAACTACCGATGATCTCACACCTGCACACTGCGATGAATATGGGGTTTTATGGCCCCCCAAATAATATACAATCATGACTAAGGATGGATTCGCCTCCCTTTGGCCATCAATTTATCACTAGCAAACTATCAGTGTGTCAAACTCTTTCAACCACTTGGTCCCTCTCACTGTTTCCACCATGGATCGAGCTACCTCCCTTATAATGAATGTGAAGGACGCTCCCACTTTGGGCCATGGAGAATTGGAGCTTTGGGCCCAATAATCCGTGTCCACAACACCTCACAAATCTTAGACTCAAATACAAGTGGGCAGTGGGTTAGCGTTCCCCTTCAACTTCATTATTGAATTCGAACATGTGTTTCTCAAAATGAAACCTTGAAACTCATTAATAAAGAATGAATTTTCATATTATGACTTCTTTTCATTACTGTTTTAATGTTTTGGCGTGAGCACAAGATCCCAAGGTTGACCCTCCCCCCTTGGTCAACACTAATACTGAACTCTTCATGGTGCAAGAGGTAGAGATGGGTATCAAGAAGTTGGGTGTTAGAAAAGCAAAAGACTTAGCTGAACTCCAAGCAGAATATCTAATGTGGGGCTCAAAGATTCTTACGCCTCACATTACAAAAAATTTCAACATCATACAACAGGGGCTCCCCACAAATTGGACAACTCGTCTGGAAATACCTCTTTTCAAGAGTGGTGACGTCAATAATCCCTCCAATTATAGGACCATCATGATAAACCCTTTGTTTGCAAAGCTATTTGGAAGCATGCTAGAAAATAAAATTAGCAAGTGGGCAGAAGAAATAGGTAAGCATGCTAAAGGGCAAGTAGGTTTTAGACCAAAACTTTCCATAGTTGATCATTGTATAACTTTAAGGCACATCATTGAAAAAGTTTAGGAGAAAAAGGAAGACGTCTTTTGTTGATTTCAGTAAAGCATTTGACACTGTTCCTAGGGATAAGCTTTGACACAGAATGGAGGAACTTGGGGCTCCTAAACATTTGAGAGCAACTATGCATAGGCTGTATGAAGAGGTGAAAGTCAAAATTAGAACTTTACAAGGCATTTCTGAAAGTTTTAGAAGCGATATTAGGGTCAAGCAAGGTTACCCACTGTCTCTTACCCTTTTTGGTTTATATATCGAAAAGCTCGAGGAGTGGTTAAATTCACAAGGGAGTGATGGTATCTATTTGGGCAAGTTTGTTATAAGACTTTTTTTGTATGCAGATGACCTTATTCTAATTCCTAAATCAACTCTTAGTTTGCAAGAGCACTTACTATCCCTTGAGCATTTTTGTAGAAGTGTGGGGATGCAAATCAATATTAGCAAAACTAAAGTAGTGGTTTTCTCTTAAAAAAGAAAACATAACTAGCATAAGTTCTACTTTGAAGGAAACATTCAGGAAGAAGTTGCAGATTACAAATACCTCAGAATTGACTTCAACAAAAATCTAAGTTGGGATGGTTGTAGAGAGAAAAGAACTTCGGGGGATTGGAAAACATTTTATGCTTTTCAAAATAGGTGTAGAGAGGCAGAGTTATGGGACTGGAAAACCACTCAAACCCTTTTTGGGCTTCTAGTGATTCCGATGTTTCTCTATGGTTGTGAACTATGGGCTAGTAGTACATCTGACATGTAGTGGAACCAAATTGAGAAAATTCAGAAGCGTTTGATTACAAACGAATTCAAGATTAAAAGTGCAGTTTCTTATGATATCTTGTTAAGTGGAACCAGGGTTGCTCCTATTGAAGCAATTGCTATGGTGCGAGTCATAAGGTATTTAAAAAATAAATGAGCAGATGGAAGAGGGTAGATGGCCTAAGGTTGTCTTTAATAAAATGTTGTGCAATAGAAAAAAGACTTGGATGCAACAAAATAACAAATGGTTTAGTAAATGGGGTATTTGCTTGAACATGTGTCCCATAAACAACAAAAAGATAAAATCTTTTGTTATGGATAAGTTCCACATGCGTACTTGGGATAAGGAGCTAGGAAGAAAGAAAATGTACTATATTGAAGTGTTTAATCCTACTCATAATCATCAACCAAAAGCATACATAGAGGCCAATATCTCTTGGAGAGACAAAATTATTATTGGCCAGTTAATGACTAATTCACATCAACTCCGTTGTGAAACAAGGCATTGGAAAAGGCCAAAAGAAGTGTGGGAGGAAAGAGTATGCATTTTTTGTTCTTCTAGAAAAGTAGAAATAGAAAACATTTCATTTTAGAATGTGAGGCCTTCAAAGACAACAGGGAAAGTTATGCAGATACGCTGGCAGCTAGCTCTTGGGATAATCTATTTAGTGAGGGGTTTGTCGAGACGCTGGGAGCATTTATTGTAAGGATTCACCAAAAAAAGGCCAAATACATCAAGTAGATGAAGAAGCAATCTGTTCCATAAGCTATCTTTAACTTCATAAACCTTAAAATAAATTTCTTGCTTATAACATTCTTTTTTATTACAATATCCCATATTGATTGATAACAACATTTTGTCAACACACCCAGACTAATATGCTCTATGATGAATTGTAAATGTAATTACAAGTTTCCTAGGAAAGAGCCCACCTGTTTCAATAATACCTGTTTCACAGTATTACAAACGTATCGTTTTTTAAAAATAGTACAAACTTGTATCCAAAATATCAGAATCGTTTATGATGAATTGTAAATGTAATTACAAGTTTCCTAGGAAAGAGCCCACCTGTTTCAATAATACCTGTTTCACAGTATTACAAACGTATCGTTTTTTAAAAATAGTACAAACTTGTATCCAAAATATCAGAATCGTTTTTTAAAAATAGTACAAACTTGTATCCAAAATATTATTATTTAATTAAATATATTTTTAAACATACTAATGGAAATTAGTATAATAAATTTTTGATTTATTATATTTAGATTTAGATTTAAAGACGTGCGTATATGAGAGAAATGGTCTCACACAAGAGAGTTTTTTCTATGTAAAAAATAAAACCAAAAAACTAATTTTAAAATACTTAAAAAAATAATGATGAATCCACAGGGATTGAAAAAAAGTTTAGTGGAGAGTTTGGACAACCCCTTGACATAGTTAAAATTAGATATCAAGATTAATAGAAAAGAACGTCAATGAGAGGTCATCTTTTTAGTTGTTGCTAAATCAATGAATAGTAATTAATAAAGCTATTTCTTAAAAATATATCATTAAGTAATTTCCTAATAATTAAGTAACAAAAAAATAAATCGAAGAATATTTGAGTAGAATTAGTCTCAATGTTGTCTAAAAGCCTAAACCATATAATTTATTTTCTCAACAAAATTTTCAAAAACAAAAAAGTAGATTTTTTCCCATCTTATAACAAATATATAATTGCATATCATTTATGATACTCAATGCTCAATAATACTTTATAAAAAAGATATTTAAATTTTAAAAAATAAACCAATGCTCAATAATCTTTATAAAAAAGATATTTAGATATTAAAAAATAAACCAATGCTCAATAATCTTTATAAAAAAAATATTAAAATTTTAAAAAATGAACCAAAAAGATTTGAGAATTCACTATTCTAATTTATAAAATAATGTGCACAAAATCCTCCACATAAAACTAAGTATGATTAAATTCAAATTTTAAGTAACAAAAAATTAACATATACAATCATATCCAAAAAAAATTAATTTTTAATTTGTAATTTTTTTTTAAATAATATTTTTTACTATAAAAATTAAAAACATAACAGAATTTAAGAATCTACATCATTGAAATAAGGAGTCCCTGCTGAAAGTGGTTGAAGACGCACCATGTGAATCAACCTATATTTTTCCCTTTTCAATCTCATTATTTGAATTTGAAGACGCATGGACATTGTTTTGGCTTTAATGAGTTGCGGGTTCGAAACTCATTAATTCATTATGGACCACATATACAGAAATGTATAACCATTTTTTTAAATATGTATAATTGTTTTTTTAAATTAATAAGATGAATTTTGTTTAAAGTTATTTTTAATTTATTAAATTTATTTAAAATTTAATAAATAATTTTTTATTTTTAAAAAAATATCTATTAAATTAAAACAATTTTAGAAAATAATATGGGTTATTATTTAAATTTAATTAATGATAAAATGTTACAAAATAGTATAATAATTGCATCAACATAATAGCTAATATTAATCTATTGATTTTGGTGTTTAAAGCTTTGTATAAAAAAATGTGGGGAAAGATAATTATTTTTGACGTTTTTATATTTTTTAGAATGGAATTGATGAGAATAATTGATGCTTCAAGATTCAATTAATCTTAAGCATTTACAATTATGATCTCAATTGTATATGTTGTAGTAGAATGATAGTAAGAATTGAACATGTATTAAATGGTTACTCTTTTCTTTCGAGAGTAAAATATTTCATTATTCATGAGAATTGGAAGAAAAACCTCTCTTTTTCATGATCAATAGGTCCATTCACTTTGGTTTTGTCTAGATCTATCCATTCAACAATCATATGACATTTTTAATTTCATTATTTTTATCCATTCCATGCCTGTAGTTAAAATATATAAAAAAAAATAAAGTTGAATTTAAAATTACCAAAAAAGGAAAAACATAAAACATTACATTATTAAATCATATAAAGATTTTATTTTAATAATAATTAAAATAAATAATAATAAAAAGCTATATATAATTAATAAAAAATATTTTAAAATAAAATAACAATAAAATAAAAATAAGAATAAGAATGATATAAACAACATAACGAAAAATTGTAAAATGCAAAAAGAATAAAGAGAGATAAAAAACACTTCACTTCATATTATTTAAGACACTGCAACCAGATGTAATGAGGAGTACCACTTTAAATTTGAGTAATGAGAAACTTAAAATAAATCACATGCCCACATGGATTTTTTTTTTTTTTTGTTGACAGGGGAATCGGCAACTGGGACAGCCTCGCAACTCGCGTAACACGGGGTCGATTCTGGCTGCCACCACTATAACCCCTGGGAACTGCGCCTGCCCGCTATAACACAGCTCCAGGTAAGTCCGGGGATTTGAACTCGTGACCTCAAATACGGAGTCCGCTTTACAGACGAACTACACCACAGCGCGATTGCCAACTCGCCTACCCCATGGGGCTTGCCCACATGGATTATTAACCTTGAAAGGGATTACAATATAAATGATTGTAGAGAACAAGGAGAAAACAAACACAACATCATTGAGGATCATTGTGATTGAGTGTCATGTTAGAGATCTAAGGCCTTTTTCCAAAAGGAGTTATACATTATTTAAATAATAAGTGAGAATTTTAAAGATTATAATAAAAATAATGAGATTTTCAAAGATTTTTGTAGAAGAAGAAAATTGATATTTCAATTTACGTTTAAATATAAAATATTTATATTAAAAGTAATTAAATGTTTTACAATTTAGTATAGAAAAGTTAGTTTTAATAAATAAATAAAAGTATTGTTTGATGCACGGATTCCACTTTAATTTGAATTCAATGCATGAAGCATTGTTATATGAATAGGGGTATGTAACTACATATAACACCTAAATGTCTATCCATGTCATTTTGGATGATTATGATTATTGTTTGAATTTTTTTAACAAAGTTTTTGGTTTTATTATTGGAAAATGTGTGCGTGGGGGGAGGGAGAGATAGATTATATATATGTATATGTATATCTATATATATATATATATATATATATATCAATCATAACTTAGTTGTTAATCAATAGTGTTAATAGTGATATTAGTCATCATTGGCTTTTATTTGGAATGTAGGCTTACTCATCATCCTTGAATAAGTAAAACCATGTTACTTGAAATGACCCACTAGTAAGGGGGTAGAGTTTCCTTGTGTCCTAGACAAACAAGCTCTTAGCCAATTAAAAGTAGTTTTAGGTTTTATTCCAATACCAAAAGAGAGTTTTAACCTAAATAGTATTTGTAGAAAGGTTAGTATCCCTTGTAATTTTAGTGAAGGTTACTTTTAATGGAGTCATGTACTTTTTAGTAACATCTAACCTTAATCCCACAAGTAATGGTGTACTCTCCTAAAATTAAAATTACTTATTACCTATCTATTAAATGTTGTTAAAAAAATTATTATAAAGTTTAATGTGACAAAGGATTCCTTGTTGTAATGCCCCTAGAGCTTGAGCCAGTGCATGCCCAAGAGACCCATGACATCGTGTGACATCCCTGTAGTTGAAACAAGTTGTTAGGCCCCTATACTATTAGTGTAACCCCTTATTGTTATTAGTACAACCCACTTATTATATTGATGTACCCATGTAGTGCCCATATTGTTACTATTGTGCCCCATAGGATCCCACTATTGTTATTATTGTGCCCTTACATTATTATTGTTATGTCGGCTCTGATTATGTTATGACCCCTTAGACTCCTATATATAGAAAGGAGGTCTTTTCATTTGTATCATCCAAGAATTGTTCATTTATGTAATGTAAAGGAGGTTTCTCCCTCGAAGAGGCTGAATTCTAAGGCGTTGATCTACTTTTCTTGAGTTGGTTTCATAACATTTGGTATTAGAGCTTTGGATTCTAGGGTTTCGCTGCTCCAAACAGGTCATCGTAACATTTTTGCTGTAACTTTTTTTTCTGCGACATTTCAGAAGCTAAAAAAAAAACCCATTTGAGAAGAATTCGCGCTGAATCGCGGGTCCGAATTTCAGAGCTTTTTGTACTATATTTGCGGAGATATGATTTGAGGAACTTGGTCTTTTTTCATACTCCTGAATTACATTCCAAACAGGTGACCTGGGGAAAATCATCATAACTTTCTCTCTGAGCATCAGATTGAAATTTCGTCAGAAGGTACGGAAATAGGACGGACTATAGTTTCATGGATATATTTTTTAGAGCGAAAGGTTGAAACAGTGACACATGGCACTTCATACAAGTTCGCTCTTCTGGAAAGGTCTATAATCAGGTCATCTTGGGAGATTGTGAATAACTCTTTCTTGGAGAATCCAATTTGGATTAGATTGGTGGCATTGGAAAGAGGACACAGAGGGCTACTATAGGTCGCAATTTCAGAACTTAAAGATCTGAAAGTACAGAGTTACAATCATTTCAAGATCGAGCTCCTAAAATCAAGAAAAAGCAAGATGAGGAAGTTTGATGGAAAGGATCCAGTAAATTGGATACTTCAGATGGAGCAATATTTTGATCTACATGGTGTACCACTGTTACAAAAGGTATGTATTGCATCTTCATATTTAGAACCGGATCAATTTTTATGGTATTAAGGGCTTTGTTCTCGTAAACAACTTGTTACATGGTCAATTTTCACGGAGGAAATGATAGCACATTATGAGGATACAAAGAGCAACACCACAACAATTGGAAAGAGTAAAAGGGCTTTGTGACATAGTGGAAAGCAAAATTATGGAAACCAGGAAGCATACCCCTCACAACTATAAATATGGAAGTGTTGTTTCTCCTAGCCTTCCACAACCTACAAGGATTACACCACAACAATTGGAAGAAAAAAGAGAAAAAGGGCTTTGTTACAATTGTGATAGCAAATGCACTAAAGGTCATAAGTGTGCTGAGAAGAAATTATTTTACATAGAATACCAAATAGATACCTTTATCCACTATGATCACTCATCAACATGAACCACCTTCCAAGAAGATAGTGCTTCCACATATTCAAAGCATGGATGATTGTTGCCAACTCAAGATCATGTGTTGGATAATTCTACTCGTGCTCATGCTGTTTCCTTAGCATACTACCTATCCTTTCTGCATAAGAACTCCACCAAGTCCTCTCTTGCAAGAATATGTACATACCACAAATTATTTGTCCAGATCTTCAATCTTTAACATTGGATCATTTATCAACAATAGCTTCAATTGTTCAAAACTTGTTGCACATTCCTCTGTCCATTCAAACTTCTTACCTTTTATTTGCAATGATGTAATCGGATAAGAAATGCGAGAGAATTTCCTGATGAGCCTCCTATAATAACCTGCTAACCCCATGAACACTCTTACCTCATCCACATTTCTAGGAGTTGCTCATTCCATGATAACCCTTATCTTCTCTGGATCCACTGTTATGCCTTCCTTGGAAACCACGTGCCCCAAGTAATGTACCTCTGTCTAAAAGAAACTGCATTTTATAAGCTTAGCATACAACTGATGCTCTCTCAACAATCTCAATATTGTTACTAAATGTTCGACATGTTCTTCCTCATTCTTAGAATATATCAATATATCATCAATGAACACAATAACAAATTTGTCCAGATAAGGACACACCACACTATTGATCAAGCACATAAAAGTAGTTGGAGAATTAGTCAAACTGAAAGGAACTACAACAAACTCATAATGTTCGTACCTAGTTTGGAAAGAAGTCTTGTGAATGTCCTCTTCCTTAATGCGTACCTGATGATATCTTGATCTCAAGTTAATCTTCGACAACACTGTTTCTCCCTTCAACTGATCGAGCAAGTCATCAATCCTCGACAATGGATACTTGCTCTTTTTTATCACTTTGTTCAACTGCCTGTAATCAATGCATTACTTGAGAGTACCATCCTTCTTCTTCACAAACAATATTAGTGCACCCCAAGGTGATACACTTGGCCTAATCTATCCCTTGTCAAGCATTTCCTTCAATTGCAACTTCAACTCCACCAACTCTGATGTGCTCATCCTGTAAGGTGCCTTTGATGTTGGTGCTGCCCCTGGTACCAACTCAATGGAAAATTATACTTCCCTATGAGGTGGAAACTCTAAGATATCCACGAGAAATACATCCTAAAACTATTGTAATATCGGGTACCTGCTCAATACCTCTGCATCCCCAACTTCCTTACCTTTATCACTAGAAATTTGCACTGCAAATAAAACATGCCCTTTCCTGCGACTACGCTTCACCTGCATAATTGTCACCATTCTAAGTGATGTTGCATTATTCTTACCCTGCAAAACTCTTTGTTCCCCATTATCATCTAGGAACTTAATAGCCTTGTTATAACAATCCACCTTAGTCCTATGAAGATACAACCATTCCATACCCAAAAGCATACTATATGATACCAATGGAAGTACATTCAAATGTATTGATGTAAACATACTATTTAACTCAAATGCACAAGATCTTACCCAGTGATGAACTCTCTTCTTTGTACTTGTAGTCAACTACACTAACTAAGATTCTGCATGCGCTTCTTTATTCAAACCAGACTTATACACCAAGTCAAGATTAACATAAATATAATTAGATATAGGGTCAATCAAAATAGAAACAAATTGATCACAAAGCTTATTGTCCATCTCAACAATAGATTCCTAGTGATATGCCTACCTGTTATCCAACGCTACATATATCTGAGGAAAGCTTTGTCCAAATCCCCCATTGTTTGCGCCTCTTAAGCATTGTAGATCTAAAATCTACCACCCTGATGTTGTGGCTCCTGCAATGCTCTCCTCCACAGGTCTAGCACCATATAGGCTTCCTATCATCACCCTTGTTATGCTCAAACTGAAATCCCTGTCCTCTGTTAGATGCATTAAACTTCTTATGCGATGTTGCATTCTCTTTGTTACTTGTATCTTGAGGTCTTGTTCGCTTCTTGTCCCATTTTCCTTTATTCTTTTCATTACCTTTCCAATCTTGCTTAGTCTCAAATTTGTGCTTTGATTTCTCATAACAATGCTTTAGCTTCTAGATTGCCGCCTCCAATGATATGGGCTCATCAAATTCAATCATGTCCTTGAATGCTACCGGCAACCCAGTAATCAATCTTTGAATCTTCGATTTCTCCTCCTTAAGATAACGCACATACCTCAATAACTCCAAGAATATGTTAGTGTACTCATTGGTCATAGATCTCATCTTTAGATCATAGAATTATTTTTCACTATCATCATAGTATTCTCTGATAGCTACTTCTTCCTAAATATTCTCTCGAACTCATTCCAAGTCAATTCCTCCTTGTGAATGCCTCTGAAATTCTTTACATCTTCCCACAAAATGTCTACTTTACCTTTAAGACTAAACATAGCTATTATGGCCTTCATGTTTGCTAAGTAATCATGCAACTTGAATAACTTATTTATCCCAAGTAACCACACTTCGAAATCTTGTGACTTATTCATTTCCCCATCAAATGTAGGTGGCTTTGCTTTCTTGAACTCATCCGACAAATATCCCCTGTCACTCCTCTTGTAATGATATAGCGACAATGATTAGTGATGCTTGTCAAAATTAGAACTAGAATAGAACATGTGTTCATCACCTCTTCTATCCTTAGTTTCTAAGAACTCTCCATCTCTAATCGTGTCATCTCTATCTAACGTGTGCCCACTATGATATCTACTACCATATGCCCCATTTTCCCTATCCTCCTGTCCATGGCTGATATGAAGTGGTCATTGTCTCTGCAATTTGGCAAACTCTGAAGAATTATTGCATTGACTTCTGCTTGTTTCTCCTGTGCCTAAATGATCCTATCATTATCTACTTTGCAACTCCTTATTTCTTCCTTCAAGCTTCTCAATGTGTCTTCTATGTCAAAAGAGTGCCCAACACCATGCTACTCATTTGATCCATAGGGAGAGCCTCGTGAACTGTAGTCTACCATCTTGCTAGTCATCTTTTTTCTCTTCTTCCTGCAAGGTATATTATGTCAGCTAAACCAAATCATAAAAAAACCAGCGTACCTTAGTATAGTTTGGGGAGGATATCTCGTCTGTAAGACTAACCAAATTAGCAATATACATAGATAAACATAATCAAGTCAACATATAATCATCATTTAAACCATTATCCAGTTATCAATGCATGACTATACTGACCACATACCATGACTTCATGCACAACAACCATCACCAACTCAATGTATGTGTAATACCATTGAAACACTGACATGCATAACTGACATATATTCACAATGAATACAATTAGTAACGACACCATCAAATTTCACATATGCAACCAAGACCACCACCATGCATACACAACAAGTATATATACCACAATCATAAGTAACACATATGCAACCGACATGTATGCATGACTGGCACACTGCCCATCCAGTCCAAGGGTTGAACCATTCTCTGACACCACTTTATAACACCCTCCTCCCACATTTACCCAAGTTAACTGGTCTGATAGGGTAAACATGTGACGAGAGGCTACTATGATCTGATTCAAATCCCCATGTACAGTTAAGGAAGTGGAACTGACAAAATGCAACCAATCTGACCTTCTACACATGCTACAGAACCTTCAGGAGCCAACCAACCCTTCCAAGTGACCAACCCCTGAGGTAACTTGACACTTTACTGACCTAAAGCCTTAGTCGCTCCCATGACATGGACATGCATGTGATTGGAACCCTCCAGTCACTCTCACAGCAAGGACATGCTAGTGACTAAGGACTTTTCCAGCTAGTTTTAACCCTACAACCCCATATTATGTGCCACTTTTCAGGGCTAGGTCTTAGGCCACTTCCCAGAACTTCATGAAACTTCCAAAAATGAAAAATAACATTGAAATAATGATATTAATGCATATACTTGAAGAAAGGCTTGATTTGACCCCTACTAGCCATGAGAGGAATTCCATCAAACATGTCACAAACATGAAATCTACAGGTCATAACAACATATCTGAGCATAGGGGATCTCATACTTATCTGAGAATCCCTAAGAAGCATTTATGCCTTATCGAAATAGCTTCATTATCATCTATTAGGTCGTATATTAATTATTCATTCATTTATTAATCAAAACATGATGAGAGCCAAACATCATCACTTTCATAAAAATTACTCATAACTAACATATAACCAACAGAAATAACAAGGATATGACAGCCATAAAAACCACATATGAACCAATACATTTACACATAAAATACCAAGGAGAAGGAGCTCTTATTAATGAATGCATAGGTCGACCAGGTATGGGACTTCCATGAACCACCCAACCATAGATTGGGTTGAACCAAATCTCTCTTTTATCCAATCACCCTCGTGCCATATTCCAAGCATGAATGTGGGATCTCATGAAACAAATCCAACAAAACTGAACCAGGGCTTCTAGAGGCCAAACCACCTCAAGCCTCAACCAATGATTCCACCTCACAGTTAGACATCACTAACCATCACTAGGTTGGTCTCCATCCAAGATGTATAGGGCTTTAGAGCATTTGTTCCAACAAAGGCTTCCAAGACTAGTAACTCAACCCACAACTATTGTCAGGCTCTAGAGCATTTGTCCAGCCAAGGCTCCAAGACTAGTAACTCAACCCATGAAGGGCTCCAGAGAATTTGTCTAACAAAGGCTCCAATACTAGTAACTCAACCCTCCAATACTAGTAACTTAACCCACCAAGGGCTCCAGAGTGTTTGTCCAACCAAGGCTCTAGGATTAGTAACTCAACCCAAGTTGTTACATGGCTTCCAAGGCGTTTGTCCAACCAAGGTTCCAGGAACTAGTAACTCAAACCATAGCCAAAAGAATATGAGAACCAACTAGAAAACAAAACTAAAACCCACAACACCATGGATATACAGGAAATGGAAAGGCTAGGCAAAACCATTGTCAATCCAGGAAATCCTCCATGCTAATGACAAATCATAACCAAATAACCACATACATATGTCATGCATGCCAAAACTAGCAAGGAAATCATACATGCAAATCAGTACCTGCAAGCAAAACCCATTGTAGTTGTTGATCATGATGTCCTCTTACACTTTCCTACTTTTCCTTTACATTCTTTCTCCAAATCCCAAGTATGCCACACTCCTCCAAGAGTGCTCCAAGAAAAATCTAAGTATGAGAGAAGAGAATAGAGAAAGAGCTCCAAAACCGAACTGACAAAAGGTTACAAATTGATCCTCATAGGCATTTTTATTAATGAGGCCTCTATTTTCTTCATTTTCCATTATTTTCCTTCATCTTCATCCTCCCATGCAACCTGTGACCTTTCATATTCATTTTCTCCTAATTTCCATTATTTTCATAAATTAAATGTCAATTAATGCCACTTTGCTTTTCCAAAGCCTCTGTCATTGCCTTTGCTAATTTCCATATCCTTTAATTAATCACAACTGATCCCATCACTATGTTTTTGCCCAAAATTCAGCTTGGAATACATGTCCCATGACCAAGATCTTATTTTTCCTTTATTACTTTATTACATGGATCTTTTACCAAGGCTATTACATGCGGTCCCGGATTCTGAGCCACCATTTCAGGCTAGCCTCCAGACCACTGCCTAGAACTTAGTGAGATTTTCCATAATGATAAATAACATCAGGACAAGGCCAATCGTACAAAACTTGATCAAAGACTTGACCTAACCAAGCCTAACCATGACAATCATTTCGTTAAACATATGGTGAACAAGTAATCTACAGGTCATGAATGCATATATGAACATAGGGGTCTGAAACTTATCTGAGAATCACCAAGAAGGTCTAATTCCCTCTCATAATAGTTTCAATAACATTTTTTAGCTCATGCATTCATTAACCATTCATCAACTAATCAAAACATATCAAGAGCCATAACTAGAACCTATTATGGAACCATGCTTATAACCAACATATAACTAGAATAATAACCATGATAGAACAACCATCAAAGCCACATAATATCAAGTATAAGTACTCATAAAATACAATAGGAAAAGAGCTCTTATTATCATATGTAAAATCCAACCAAGTCAAGGAATTCCACATACCACCCGACCATAGATTAGGCAGAACCAAATCTCTCTTTCATCCAATCACCCTCGCACCATATTTTATGCATGAATGTGGGATATCATGGAATAAACAAAGAAAAAACAAACTAGGGATTCCAGAGGCCAAACCACCTCAACCCTCAACCAATTATTCCACCTCATGGTCGGAAATCACTAACGCTAACTAAATTGGTCTCTACCCAAGCTATCTAGGGTTCCAAGAACTAGTAACTCAACCCTCAACCTTCCAGTGCTCCAGAGTGTTTGTCCAACCCGGCTCCAGGGACTAGTAACTCAACCCACCAAGGGCTCCAAAGCATTTATCCCAACCTAGGCTCCAGGACTAGTAACTCAACCCAATTTGTTCGAAGGTTTCCAGAGCGTTTGTTCCAACCCACATCCATAAGGAATTATGAGCACCAATCAGAAAACAATAAGATGGAAATACCCACAACAACATGGTTATCCAGGAAATGGAAAGGTGGGGCTAAAACCATTTTCAATCACATGCATATACCATGCATCCATAATCAACAAGGATATCATACATGCAACTTATTACCTACAAAGAAATCCCGTTGTAGTTGTTGATCATGTTGTCCCCTTGTGCTTTTCCTGCTTTCCCTTGTCTTCTTTCTACAAATGCAAAGTATGCTAAAGTGCTCCAAGCATGCTCCAAGAATGTTCTAAGTCTGCAAGAGTGTGAGAGAGTGAGAGAACAGAAGAGAGCTCCAATATAAAATTGACAAAAAAGGTGGTGAAATGACCCTCAAAAGCCTTTTTATCATTGATACCTCTATTTTCTCCATTTTCCTTAATTTTCCTTCAATTTTCCTCACATGCAAATATATGACCCTCCATCTCCCTTTTCTCCTATTTTCCTTTATTTCATAAATATAATGCCAATTATTGCCACTTTTCCTTTTCCAATGGCTGTGCCAATTTCCATAGCCATTAATTAATCACTAATGATACCCATCACTGTGTTTTTTTCCCAACATTCATCTTGGAATATGTGTCCCATGACCTTGGTCTTATTTTTAATTTACATAGGAAATCAACCTAAGGTTGTTACATTACAGAAAAATCATTTTTTCTTCTTTTCATAGGGTCACAATGAACATGCCCTTTGACTTTTCTTTTGACCAAAAATAAAGAATGAAGAACATGCTATAAAATAATAATAATTTTCCTTCTTTTGTTTTTACATGAAATAAATATTGATACAACTACAATGATAATTATGAATACTGAACCTAGTTACAATTTCAACAATCCCTCTTAATTAGGGAGGTATTCATAATGACTTATCAGGATATTCTCAAGTTTATAATTTCTCTAAGAAAGGATCCAGATTGATAAGCATTAATGATGATAACATCACCATAACTAGTGTTGGAAAAATACCAAGGCCTTGACAAGTAAGCTCTATCTCTCCACTAGATCAGAGCACAATTTTGGGAGGCATTCAATTGGACACCACCACCTCTCAGATCACATACCCCACCTAGGTGTTCCCAAGGTATGTCCTTACAAGACCATTTCCTTCTAATCCAAGGAAAAGTTTGTCAACTGGACCATTCTTTATCCAAGTCCATGTACTCGGATCTTATAGTTGTTAGTCCTAGTCACAGTAAAAGACTGAATAATATTCACCCAAGATGCTTATCCAATCCACCATTCTCCTTATCTATGTTCATGCACTAGACTTACGAATGTTAGTCCTGCCCATAGTATATGACACATGGAAACGTAGTGTGATCTAGACTTAAACAAGAACGCAACAAATCAAAGATATAACCATAAATACAGAGATGTAGTAGAAATAACACTTCATTTCATTAATATCAAATACTGAAATATGCTTACAAACATAATGAAAATAAACTAGCTTGGGCAATGGTAGCTTATCTCTGAGGAGAGATGTGGAGGCTACATGCCTTTGAACTATGTTACAATGAGGCTCAAAGGACTATTTATTATTGAGAAATAATGGAAAACCCTAAACCTCCAAAAACCTAACTCTATGAGATGAAGCACCAAAACTATGGGCCTCGTTTTGGTAAATTGGTACATCAAATTCTCGGGGTTGTAACTTCGGCATACGATCTTCGTTTGACACAATCAATACCTCGTTAGAAACATATATTCGAGGACTACAGCTTTCAAATGGAAAAAATTAGATAAATATTCATTTTTCCCTATTTTTCCCCAAAAAAAACGTCATTTAGGGCCTCAAAACGACGTTGGAAGTTCAAGACCTGAAAAAACTGCCAAAAATAGTAAATTGTGCTACAATTAAAGAAACTAAAAAAAATGAAAGAGACAATGTTGGGGGTCCAAGTGGAATAGGCGGGTGGCCATTGCATTGAGTACCTTCATGAGGTGGGGAAACTTCTGTTGAACTTGGTCCCTAGTGAGCCACTTACCTTGGTGCAAGAGTTGGCCAGCTTTGACAACCCAATCTAGTTGGATGTTATGCTAGCGAGTGTTCTTGATCCGTTCGTCCATGATCCAACCAGTTGTGGCATGTTCCATGTAGTCTGGGTTTAGCTCTATTGGTGTGATTTGTTCTGCAATGTCGGATGTGTCAAGCAATGGTGGAAAGTATGGCCGAAGGTGGTCTACATTGAACACTGGGTGCAGACCAAGGAATAATGGAATGTTGAGCTCGAAGGCATTGTCCCATACAACCTTGGTGATGGTGTATGGCCCATATCAGAGTGGGTGAATCTTGAGGTGGGGTCCAATGAGGCACTCCTTCTGCAAATGTAACCAAACTTTGTCACCCACCTGGAACTTGTACGACACCTAATGCTGACCATGGCGCTACTTGTACTTAGCATTGGCTTTGTCCAATATATCATAGACCTGCTAGCGGATGTGTTGAATATGCTCAATGAATTTGTTAGCCCTGTCGGCTTCAAACTAGACAGGAGTCGAATCTACCTAAGTAGTTGCAAATGGTATGACCACATCAATGGGACATAATGGCTTAAATCGAAACCCTACCTGAAAGGGGATGTGGCCTGTTGAGCTATGGAGAGCTCTATTGTATTTGTGTTGGACATAGGGGAGGATTTCAACCCATGTGCATGGATGCTTCGAATTGTACATGTGAAGAATGTGTACTATCATCCTGCTGATGACCTTTGTTTGGCCTTCAGTTTGGGAATAATATCTGTGAATAAGTGTCATATTATTCAAAATTTCTACATGGTATCAGAGTAGAGTTGATCATCAGATCTATTATTCAGAAAGTGATTACATTTTATTTCTTCAGGCAGAGTCTGTAATCGAGCCAGGTAGCCTCTGGATTCATCCTTCCTTTGGAAGGTGAGATATCCGGTAAAAGCCCATACAGTCAATCTCTGTATGAGAAATACTTTGTTCTCACGAATTTTAGATCAGAAGCGGTTGAGTTTTGAGCTGGTGGAATTCGAATTTGCAGCAGTGTTTTCTTGGTGTCAAAGTTGAAATGTCTTTCAACAGATTGCGATTGGAGTATGCCCTTGAAGGCAACTCGAATTATATTGCATGGAAAGACAGGATGGAGGCAGTGTTAGATGACAATGGGCTGAAGGAGTTCATAGAGATTGAGGTCCCAAAGCCTACTGATGCTGCTCACATTGAGGTTTGGCAGAAGAAGACAACAAAGTGTCAAAGGATTTTGTTGGAGGGTGTGAAGGATCACATTGTGTCCAGCCTGCATGGAAAGGCTTCTCCATACTTGATGTGGAAAGCGTTTACAGATCTATTCCAAAGCAAGAGCGACCAAAGGAAGTTGGCGCTCAAGGATAAACTCAAAAACATTAAGTGTGAGAATGGAGACAGTATGCCCCAGTATCTCACGAAGTTCACCCAGTGCAGGGATGAGCTGGGAAGTGTGGGGGTGATTGTAGATGATGAGGACTTGGTGAGCTTGGCTCTCCTTGGTCTTCCGAAGAGTTGGCATTCCTATCAGGAATCTATCAATGGTCGGGAGAAATTTCCAGGATGGGAGAGACTTTGGTCGGATCTTGTGCAAGAGGAGATTAGGCGGAATACCAGGGACAGATCTTCATCAAAGGCATCTGATGAAGAAAATTTCTCTTTGGCTGCCAAAGCAAAGAAGGGGAAGGAGAAGGGTTCTCTTTCTGAATCCAGTTCTTCCAATGATGGGAAGAAGGTTGACAAGTCAAAGGTGAGATGCTTTCGTTGTCATGAGTTGGGCCATTATGCTACTAATTGCCCAAAGAAGAAATCCAAGAAGGGATCTGGGGAAGGATCTGAAGGTGAGGCACTTACTTCACAGTTTGAGTTGGATTTCACACTCTTCGCATGCATGGTTTCATCCATGGTGGGAAGTGGTTGGTTTCTTGATAGTGGAGCTTCTTTCCACATGACCGGTGACAAAAGTTTGTTCAGTACTTTGGAGGAGAAAATATCTCCAGATACTCATAGCGATGGGTAATGATGAGAAGTATAGTGTCTCAGATGTAGGCACAATTATTTTTCAGAGGGAGTATGGAGCTCGCCTTACCTTGACCGATGTCAAGTGTGTAGTAGGACTGAAGAGAAACTTGGTGTCGATCGCGATGCTGGAAGACAGAGGCTATGATGTAGTCTTCAGTAAGGGAAAGGTTTTCCTTAGACACATCATCACTAGACAGGTGAAGCAGATTGGTTCACGGGTCAAGAACCTGTATGCTCTTGAGGTTCAAGATGCATGCAAAGCCTTGAGCAGCGAGGCAACTGATGGAGACTTGGTGGTTGAGAGGGAGCGTATATTACCTCTCAACATGCAGAGCGAGAAGAAGTCCCAGACGATTGTGGAGGAGCCACGATTAGTGCAGCAGCTTCAGGAGGTTGTGGAGTAGCCACAACAAGGGAAGCTGAGAGGAGATTGAGTAGAGACATCTACTCATGCAGAGACCTCCAATAGGGGGAAACTTCGAGCTAGGTGGGCTGAGGGATCGCATGCAGCCATACCTCCAAGTAGGAGGTGGGGCGATGTGGATTGATCGTCCCAAGGAGGAGGGGCAGGATCCTTGAGGTACCCAACCTCTTGGATGAGACCTTGCTACGGGAGCCCCAATGTGGAGTATCAGGAACTGACTGATTGGGTAGAGATAGATGCAGATGGAGCGGCAAAGAGAGCGACAGTGTAGGGAATCCCAGGACAGCGAATAGCTAGTAGGCTGCAATAATGCGAGAGGCACAAGTGTTTTGCACAGTGCTAGGTGGCACAGAGAAGTGTGCAATGGTGCGAGATGCATGGAGATGTTGCAGTAGCGCAGATGTCAGAGAGGGAGCACTTGTCAGCAGCAGGTAGAGCTTCAACATCAGAGTATGTTCCTAGCCCAATAGAGTGGTCAGTTGGGAGTGTTTTTGTTCCAAGTGTTGTTGGAGCAAGTGGACCGGGCAAATGTGTTGCATGCAGAACATTCCAGAGTTGCAGGATAGGGGTTGCATATAATCCATATCTTGTTGAGAGGGAGTGTTGAAATGCAACAAGATGATGGAGCTTAGTGGAAAGGAGTCGCCTTCACTAAGTGGGCCCGCAGGCTATTTTTGGAGCAAAGTCTATTTTTAGACTATGTCCATTTTTAGACATATGGATCATGGTCTATGAGTTGCAGGATGCTATTTGTGGATGATTAGTCATGTTGGTAAAAATAGATGGACTTCTATTTTTAGACATATGGGCAGATTCTATTTTTAGACTGCCAGGCTAAAAATAGAACAATCGAATATTATTAGCTCTTAATAATATTTGGACTATAAACATTATCTTATCCTCTTGGAGCACTTCAGTTTGAGCTACAGATGTGGAACATGCAGCTGTCAGAAGGAAATACGCTTTTCTTGTGGGTCAGTTGAGCTATTGCATGCTGGACTTCAGTTAGAACTCAAGTGATTGATTTTGGTGGAGTTGATGGAGTTGTGTTCAATTTGACTTGGTTAAACTAGTTGTATTTAGTCTAACTGTAGAATACACTAGTGATGAGTGATGTGAATTAATTGTTAATTAATTCACTAATTATTAACTCATAAAGCAACTAAAGAATACATCAGTTAACTCAGTGCATGGACAGTTCAGTGGAGACAGGTGTTAGATGTTGAGATTTCTATCAGTTGTGACTATAGTTGTGCATGAGATCTTGCACAATCAGTGGGATTGAGTAATGCCAATGAGGATTGCGTGGTTCATCCAAGGAAATACGAGTTTTGCTTCAGCCATTCATCATTATTCTCATGCATGATTGCGTAGTGGAGGCAGGCAAACAATGGAGGAGATTTGAGGCATCAGATCTGAGCTAGTTTGTGTGTAACAGGTGGAGATAGTACCGAGTACTTGTGAGGAGTATTGTACTATGTATTGTTACATGTTCTCAATCAATATAATATAGAGATAGTGTGGGGTTTTCAGCTATATGCTTTCCCCGGGTTACATACTGTGTTAATGTGTGCATGCGATTGATGTTTCATTGATTTTAATGCTGCTAAATTGATGATCAACATAGAGGAGATTATTTATTGTGCATGTATTCCGCAATAGTGTATAATCGAGATAATCTCTGTGAATAAGTGTCATATTATTCAAAATTTCTACAAATCACAGCCCTTAGAGATGATTCGTAGAAATATACAAGAGAAATTTCATAGATTGGATGATTTATATCAAGGATCTCATATTAGATTCTAACATAGAGATGACTTGATGCTACATAATTTATATGCACACGACTTGTATTAACAATTAGGAATTCATATCATCATTCACCAGTCACCACTTGGATGCTTATGAGGGTACTCAACTCGGAAGAACGCATACTTCAGATGCCATATATGTTATTGAGATATAAATTTGTGTTTTGTCATCAAGTTGACCTCTTCCAATAGTATCTTCTGAAGAAAACGTGTTCCTAAGAAGCACAACGGTGATAAGGTAGCTTGAATATCACAAATATGGGTCATAGTATAATTCAAATTTTATAGATAACTCGACCTAATACTTCAGATACCACTACTCTTCAATTTCCTAGCTTTGATACCATGTGGAAATTCCAATGCAAGAGAGAATTTCTTTAACATAATAATTAATTGTGAAAATATTTAGTGTTCTTATTAGATATTTCTTTATTATTCATCAAGAAATTACCATTTGAATACAAGAAAATAGAGATCAAAGTGCACAAGAGACAAGAGACACCAAAGATTAGGCCAAAGGCTAGGGCAAAACCCATAAGGGGAAAACCCACAAATCCTTTCCTTATAGATTCTTCATCAACAAGATAAATCCAAGTCAAACTAACCAGTAGACCAATTTCCAAGTACCAAGTCATCCCTCTCAAGATTTCATAATGTTTGTCCTTTAGAACTTTTTCATCACAGTGAAGCCTCATAATTTCACATAAAAATTTCAGTCCTTAAGTTTCGACCTACCTCAGAAGCCTGTTCATAATTTTGTATAAGTATGATGGATGTGTGACTTCAAATTGCCTCAGAAACTTTAGAGATATATTGCCTCAAGGAACTCACATACTTTGGTGATATATTGCCTCAGTGAACTCACAAAAGTCAAAAATATTGTAGCTCGTATTACAAAGATACTTTATCTGGCATCACAGAGGTTAGTGTCATCTTGTAGCTCATATTACAAACATATTGTAACTCGCATCACAGAGAGGTTAGTGCCATCATGTAGCTCGTATTACAAACATATTGTAGCTCATATCACAAAAAGGTTAGTGTCATCTTGTAGCTCATGTATTTAAGAGATAGCTTTCCACAACTAGCTCGTATATTTCCAAATGTATGTGCCTCAGATTCCTTTCCACAGACCTGAATTTCTCTGCAATAGAAGATCACCGAATTAGTTTCCAAATGATGGAGGATAGGTGCCAATATATAGTTTTTCATTCAAGTGAAGAGACACGTCCTTTGGGAAAGCTGACTTATCTTTCTGGAGGGCCAAATTGTTAACTTGGAAGGACAAATGACACTTACAAAAATTCAAATTTTCTTCTTTTCATAGGGTCATGAAGAACATGCCCTTTGACTTTTCTTTTGACCAAAAATAAAGCGCGAAGAACATGCTACCTAATAGTAATAATTTCCCTTCTTTTGTTTTTACATGAAATGCATATTGATACAAGTACAATAATAATTATGAAGACCGAACCTAGTTACAATTTCAACACAATCTATTATTGTATATGTGACGTACTCAAACCCATTTCCATTGGTCATTGGGTCAATCCATTAAAACTTATCCTCTTTCAATTGAAATTTACTAGTTGTGAGTCCACGCCATTATCCCATTTCATTACAGTCAATTTAATACAATTGCATATTTATAATATTTAAAATTCTAATGAAATTAAACATGCATGCAAAACAATTTCCCACATTACTACAACAAAGATTTAACCGCATGCATGATTTACAGAAGGATTATCATCCGGCCACTCAATTAACCATACTAGCATATGTTTTTTGCATTAGCATTTGATTAAATGGAGTACATGACAAGATGTAGATAAAATCATTCTACATAGAGATAATTACAAATCCTTCTTGGTTTTATCATGATCATAGATACCTGCGAAGCTAATTCCATACAATTGACATGGTTTAATCTTAACTTACATAATAAAGTTTGAATTGTTCATTCTACACCCTGAATGAATGGTTGTAACAACCTTTAACTTTACATACATTTACCTTCTAGAAAACCACAAAACCTTTCTAAAACATGATCGTATTTGTGTTGACTTTCACCAATTTAGAGGACTTAACCATCACCCAATAACAACCACAAGAATTAAACATCAATATATAAGTAATAACGATAAAGTTACTTACCCGATAGTGAAACCCTTGGGGATAATAACTCCATTTGAACATTTTTACTCCTATCCATATGGACCAACTCATGTAGGGCCACCCCGAATATGGGTAATCAAGCAACAAAGGTGAATTTGGTAGCTAGATTTCACACACACAATCCTAACCTAGTCTACAACTTAAATGGATTTTTATTTTAAATTTTTGGATAATAGAGCTTTAGGAAACTCAATTAACTCTCAAACATTGAATAAACCTCTTCCTTCTAGCATAACTTTACCTAGACACCCCATTTCTTTGCAAAAAAATTCATTAGGGAGTTCAATATGACCAATAATATTTTTACAAAAAGAGTTCCAACTTCAAATTATGGGAATCCTAGCAATGGTTTGCAATTACGGACAATATTGACCCTAATTCCATGATTCTCATGAAAACCATGTTCCTCACCAACAACATGTCCCTCATAACAACATCATATATCCCATGCATTTCCCTTCAATATCATCCTATATATAGGAAAATAATCACAACTAGCTTACTAATTAATCAACAATAATCCCCAACTAGTCTCTATCCCACCCTAGCCTCACGCTCATGGGTTCTCAAAATTTAATTGTAAGCATAAGAACCATGGCTTCTCACACAAGATGTCTCTCAACTAATAGAGGAATAATACATGAAAGTTCAAGGCTAAATAACATAATGGAAGATTGAGTGATTCACTTCAACCCCAAAAGAACTTACACAAGGTGTACTCTCCTTGAATGGAGAGTACGTGCCTTCTATAAAATCTTGGGAAGATAATTGAAGGACACATAAGTCAAAGGATTTGTAGAAATTATGGGGAGACACTTGACAACAAAATATAATAGCATTTCCAATTGATCCACCCTACATGCCCTCTTGTTGCTTTTTGGTTGCATGGTGTTCCTATAATGATATTGTCAGGTGTGTGTTATATTATTTCTACGCGTCATGGGGTCCGAGGCAATGTCTCAGATTTTTATTTTATTTTATGAGAACCCAAATATGGTGGGCGGACCTACCCATGGTTTTGTGCATGGTTTTTGCACATGGTTTTGGGCATGATGATTTTTTGCCCATGGTATTTTGTAGATCTGGTCAAGGGAACTACAGTTATATTTAATGGATTGGGGTTTATGAATTCTTTGGCATGTATATATATGTATTGTAACATTAAAAAAAATATAATGAAAAATCAATCTAGTAGTCCCGGTTTTGGGATCCAGGGGAAAAACTTTGTGTATATTTGTTTTATGTTCTCACCATTGTATATTTTTATGTTTTAAGAAATTGTGTTCATGTAATGTATAGGGTTAAAACCTATAGTTATTGACCCTTAAGTGTACTTTAATTTATTAATATTATGCAATAATTTCAATTTAATTCAAGTGGCAATATACTTACCATACTTACCACTTTATTATTATACCCACTTTAGAAGGGCCATACCATCTTGTAGGTTTAGTTTCTTTTCATTTGGTGATAGACCTTGATCTTTTCTTGTGCATTTGATGAATTAACATCCAACATAATTTCCACAAGTCCATATTTGGGGAATTACATAGAAAGAAAAAAATAAAGTATTGCAATGAAAACCAACTTTCTATTAAAAATCAACGGTGAAAATTCATCATGATGTACATAACCATACATAATGGCTAGGATGGTATAACTTATCTCTAAAAATAGATGTGACACCTATGCTCATTCCCAGAAATCCCTTGACTGGAAGAGGAGAACTCATTATATGACAATATGAATAAAAAACACAAATGTGCTCAAATCCTAATGTAGAAATATTAAACCTGGGAGCTGAGGTGGTGAAAAAAAGGTGGGTCCCAAAATATATGTTTGAATGTCACCTTATTGGGCTATATCATTTCATACAAATTCTAATTCCTTAGTGCAATATCTTGCTCTAAAGGTCTTCAGGAGATCTACACTTGAAATATGTTCATCAAAAATTGATTTTTGAGGATATTCCTCTTTGGGAATAGGTCAGGCTTGTTCCTCTTTGAGAATTGGTCTCCTTGTTCCTCCTCAAGAATTATTTCTCCTTGCTACTTGTGTTTCTCTTCTTTCAACTTTTGATTTAACAATGTTTATTTCCTTGGCCTCTACATTGACATCCTTTATTGCTATGACGCTTCACTTAGTCTTGGTTGGGTCACTTTCTCTACCTCTATAAGGTATTCAATACCCTTTCTTATGTCATGTTAGGAAATGACTTTGTGTTCTTGCATTGAAATAACCTTCATGTCAAAAAAGTGTTCTCTTATCTAATTGCTTTGCCATTGTTAGAGTCACTTATCTATCCAACCGTGCAAGTGGTATTAATTTTCTCTTTGTTAATACAAGCTCTTCTTTATTCTTCTCGCTTGCATCAAAAGAACTATTTCCACCATTTATGATGCCAAAAAATGCTAATAGTTTGAAATGAACTAAAAATTCAAAGATTGTAAAAATCGAGATTGTTCTTAAAATGACCCGTTCTTAATTATGAAATATAATCCCACTTATTACATGATATGGCAAAAGAATAAAACAAGTAAACTACTTCAAAATTAAAAAATATTATATATATTTTTAAGTTTTTAGATCACATATATTTTTTCAACCATACAAAATATTCTTTTGAACTCATATGGCAAAGTGAATTTATATAAACACACATGAAAGGAATCTTTCTTCATCATGAGTCTTCCTTTTCCTCTTCACCACTTGAAGATTAATCATTATATTTCATATTCAATCTAGATCTCTTTTAATATCTTCATAGTGACATCACTTGATGATGTAAAAACACATACTAAAACTTAAAGTAAAGCATATGCCCCACTTATGTCCTATAATGCCTATCATGTCTTTATCTTGTGCCATATGATGCATATGCTATACCATATTCAAGAGGTTCATTATTTTCTGAGCCATGAGATATATTAGGAATATGTATTAGATGCTTATAATGTTTAATTTTACAAGTAATCTCTCTCACATTTTATATGAGGAAACTACATTCAAAGTAAAGCATATGGCCCACTTATGTCTTATAATGCTCATTATGTCTTATCTTTTGTCATATAATGCCTATGCTAGCATTATGTCTTATCTTTTGTCATATAATGCCTATGCTATACCATATTTAAGAGGTTCATTATTTTCCAGTTGAGCCATTAAATATATTAGGAATATGTATTAGATGTTTATAATGTTTATAATAAGGATAATTTTAGAAGTAATCTCTCTCATATTCTATATGAGGAAACTTAAATTCAACCATGCTTGAAGCCATTACAACAAAGTTTATCATATCACTTGTAGGAATTGAACATGGGTGGAGAGAATAACAATCATTCCTCCTAATCACTTGAGATAAACCCAATTGACCAATAATTATTCACTTTACCATAATAAATTACTGACTTAAAACCATGAACAAATTTGGACAAACATAATTAAAAACAAAAAAACCAAAAAGACTTATCATACAATAATGAAAAACACTTAAATTATATCCAGCCAAACTCATTAAAATGTAACTAGAAAACGAAATACTTTGGCTTAAAAAATAAAACTAAAAAGATTACCATAGATCTTGACTACCACTAATACACATGACCAACCCTAAACAAGGGGATAATATTTAATAAGGAAACACTAAATCTCTTACTATACTTACCATTCTAGCCAATCCCAAGTAAATGACTTGCAAAAATGTTCTTTTTTTTAGAGGAAATAGTTTACAATTTACTATATCATTCTTACATCAAACAATTTTCAGTTTAATCTGGTTGGAGAGTTTAAGTTTAATTGGTCAAGTTAAAGCATTTTGATTATTGAAAAGTTATAGATTCAATTCTCTCAACACTCCCAAAATCAAAGTTAATAATTATGCTAACAAAAAATTATTTCTTTTAATAAATTTGCCTAATACAAATAACCATAAACCACATTAAAAATAAATAAATAAAAATCTTCCCATAAAAACATGACCAACCCTAAACACAAAGATAAACTTTAATAATGGGAGAGACTAAATGCCTTGTCAAGTAAATAACATGGGAAAATGTACTCGTAAGAGGAAACACTTGAATAACTTGTGATCATCGGTAGAAAGAACAAACCTCTTGATCATTAGTGGAAAGGAAAAAAATAACTTTGTATAATAACTATGGAAAGACAACGACCAAAATAGTTGGTATAAGATTCTATTTTTGAGGGAAACCAGTTTATAATATGAAATATACAAAAATATTATAAAATGAATTGTATGGTAGCTTACCAAAATATTATAATAATAATTGTATGGTTGCATGCCAAAATATTATAATAATAATTGTATGGTGTCATGAGTAAGCAAGGAGTTGTTTACTTTTCCTATCCCTTTCCTTCGTATCAAATGATAATTAAATTAATGCTTAGATTCCTAATGATTAGGATTTTGATTTTCAATCAATAAAATTGTTATTTTTATTTTTAACCAGCAATTTGAAATATTTTATTTATTAATTTTTAAGAAATATTTTATTCTCTTAAAACTTGAAATATTTTATTTATCAATTTTTTAAAAGATTTATTTTTTTAAATAAAATGTTTATAAAAATTTTCGGAAAAAGTCACATAAAAAAAATACATATAATAAACATATTTCCAACTTTTAAATTTATCATCATCAATATCTTAATAATAAACTTAAATAAAAGTTCCAAACAGATCGACCATATGATTTCGCAGGAAATTCTTGACCTAATATCTTGTTTTAATAATTAAAAAAATTAACTCCATATTTTTATCCGTGCGGAGTTCCGACCGACAATTGGGGAGGCCACATTTTCCAATTTAGCTCAATTTAGCTCATGGAAGTCTCTGTCAGTGAAGTGAGACCTACATGAGGGGCAGCCCAGATCTCGCTGTCCTCAAATTTAATCAAAGGCAAGGAAAGGACATAGAAAATATTTCTTTAAAGCTGTGCTATTCTCATCCCAACGTAGCAGCAAAGTAAACTTCTATGATTGTGGGTGGACACGTCCAGAACTTAAGGGTGGGACTGGAAGATTGAGCGACCCACCACCTCCCGCTCCCTATCAGTTGAGAGCGATTGGGTGCTGGTCTGCCTACCCTTCACAGCTTTCATTTACTTGAAGTGCACTTCTTTCGGTTGAGATTAAACAGGGCACCTGCCGCATCTGGGCCTTATTTGGACGCCTATTTCTGCTGCTTTTCTGAGCAGTGGAAGCTCAGAGAGAACGGGATCTCGAGCTTCAGAGGCCTTGACAGACAGTCTGATCCAAGTTGAGTTGAGCTGCGAACAATGGGTGAAAGCAAGGCTTCCACATTTCTCCTGATCATCGTTTTTATCATCGATGTCATTGCATTTGGGCTCGCTGTTGCTGCAGAGCAGAGGAGGAGTACTGTGAGTTGTTATTTCTCTTCGTGCCCAAATCGTTTTTTTAATCTAATTTTCTTTAACCACTTTGTTCATTCAGTAAATTGAATCAATCTAAAGGGAATTTTTATTTGATGGTTTGGTGTCTTACTGAAAATAGCAAGATGATGTGATGGCTTTTAAACTAGTATGAATCGATCTAAAGGGAATTATTAGTCTAGTATGAATTGGATTTATTTCGATCTACATTTTTTTCTATCTGTAGATCTGTTTCTACATGAGTTTTGATTTATCTGATTTTTTTCAAGTGTGGGTTTATCTAGGTTTTTGTGTGTTTTTCTCAGGGTTTAGACTAATAATCGTCCCAAGGTTTATTCGCCAGCTCAGATCTAGTCACATTCTGTGGTTTTCCTTTGTAGATTGGACCTCCCCGCTTAATCTCTTGTGGGTTTTGTTCATCTGTCTTCAACTTGTGAACGAGATCTCGATGTGAGTCTCGACTCGCGCATTCCATATCTTGCTGGTGCCAAGTTAGGCCAAGGCCCAAATCTATGGCGGAGGACAACTCTAAAGTCTACCAGCTCTTAACTGGCATCTGTAAGTCCACATACACCATACAGTGTTGGCCAGGAAGTAGCTTGAGGCACTGCATCTATCGATTCACTTCCCAGTCCTCCTGAGCGGACAATATGGTTCCAATCGGTATCATAATTGGGATACCATGGAGGGTCTAAATGGTGCCTTCCAACTCCCTGTGTAACCAGTGACAGAAAGCGCCCGCCGACATTGAATTAGTTTTCTTCTCTCTTGTCCAATGCAGATCTGAGGAATTTGAGTCAGTATCCATAGTATAAATTGAGCCCCTCCAATTATGGGAATTATGGTGAGGAGATTGGTGAAATGACTTCAGGTGATGTGGAGCTCACCCTTACAAGCTAAGTCTGGCCAAATTAATGGCGGGGACAAGCAAATGGGACGCCCAAGCTTGCACTTGAGGTCAAATATTAGCATGTGATGAAGCAACTAATAAGCAGATCAAATAATTTAAACCTTAATCATGGAAGGAACCACGATAATTACGCCCTTCCCTATCCTTTCTCCAAAGCTTAACCATAGATCTAGAAGAGAATCATAAGTAGTAGGCATTGAAATGGGTAGATAGTTTCAAAGAAACAGTATGCCCTCATCTATTAGCTATATGACCTAAATTGGGTAATGAGTAGGTTAGTTGCATCTATAGATAGTGAATTTAGATTTTATGCCACATTATTCTTTTACCAGCGAATCAGGCCAGAACCTGGAGGTTAGAATGATGCATGAGAGCTCTCATTTCAAAGGTCTTGAAAGGTTTTATATTGTTAACAAGGAATTCTTTTATGTTGATTGCTTGTGAGTTGAACAGAACACTTGTTCTGAGAGGTCAGTGGAAAATAAAGCCTTAATTTTTTCTCTGCATTCACAGTTTATTGATCATTGTTACCAACTTTATTCATTGCAGGCTAAGGTGGTTCCAGACACGAATTCTGAATACACGTACTGTGTGTATGATTCAGATATAGCAACTGGTTATGGAGTGGGGGCATTTCTCTTTCTCCTTGTAAGCCAGGCACTGATAATGGGTGCCACAAGATGTCTATGTTTTGGCAGATCTCTCAGGCCAGGAGGGTCTCGTGCATGGGCTATTGTCTTATTCATTGCCACATGGTAATGTTCTTTCCCTTTTGCTTAAGATGAGCTGGTGTGTATTAAGGTATTTTTTGAAGCTCTTCTAGCACTAAAAAGATGAGCTGGTTTGAATAAAGGCATGTATGAAGCTCGTCTAACACTAATGTTGCACTAGTAAGATTAGCCGGTTTGAATAAAGGCATATATGAAGCTCTTCTAGCACTAATGTTGCACTAATAAGATGAGCTGGTGTGAATAAAGGCATGTATGAAGCTCTTCTAGTACTAATGTTGCACTAAAAGGCTTCCTTCTTCTTTAACATGGCCAACATATAATTGGTGGTTGTATATCCTGTGGGATTTGAACATGGGTTATTAACATGGCAATGCCCCATCTAGAGCACTGCCTGATAGATTAGATAGGGCATTCTTATACCTCCCTACATTTGTGTTCTCAAAAGGTTGTAACAAATTCAAGAATAATAATATCTCTAAATAAGGACTAACAGTCATCTTGTTTTTGTAGGTTGACATTCATCATTGCAGAGGCTTGCTTTGTTGGTGGAGCAGCAAGAAATGCCTACCATACAAAATACAGAGGTTTTTACCAAGTAACCAATCTCTCTTGTGAAACACTGCGAAAGGGTGTCTTTGGAGCAGGAGCAGCATTTACAGTGTTCACATTGATTCTAAGTGAGCTCTACTATGTGAGTTTCGCTAGGTCCAAGGAAGGGGGTTGGACACCATATGGTAGAGAGTCTGCTATTGGGATGAGTAGCTTTCCTTGAACAGACTTTAGTGGAGTGAGATCCATCATTTTATTTCTTATGCTGTATAAATTTATGTGATTCTTGTTATCAGAGAACTGTTTCTCAGTACAAAGGTTTGTTTCTAGGTATCTCTAGAAATTGGAAAGACTAGAATTATGCAGCAGAGGGTGTTCATTAGAAGTTAATAAGAAAAAATTGTATTACCCATTGTATTTTTCCACAGAATTTATATATCTTACCATATGGTCGGATGGCCAGCTTTCCTTGAACAGACTTTACCGGAGTGAGAAAGGCATTATTTTATTCCTTATACTGTATGCATTTATGTGATTCCTGTTGGGAGAAAACTGCTCAGTAGAAAGGGTTGTGTCAAGGTAGCTCTAGGAACTGGAAAGGACTAGAAATATGCAGAAGGTGTTTTTTAGAAAGCTGATAAGAAAACGTTGTATTTTCTGTTGTATTTTTCCATGGAATTGACATATCTTTACAATTGGTGTTGACAGCACGAGATATTTTCAGTTTTGAACCTTTATCACTGTTTGATTTTTACCTTAACAATTTCTATTGAAAACGTAGCGTGCTTTGAAATAGTGTTATAAGATTTGGAAACCTGTAACACAAAACAAGACTCGGTGCTTCTCATTTTCCGGAGTCTCTGCTTTGTGAAAGATATAACTTTATGTAAAGTAATATGTATTTATCACTGGGCATTAGCAGGTTCCATTACAACAGTATTCAATAGGGCATTACCTGCTTTTACAATCGTCAGTGATAGCTGATAGTGGATGTACGGGCACAAGCATCGATCTGTAACTAGCTTTGAAAATTCATTATCACCGTCTAAACAAAAGATCTAAAAATAGCAGGCCCAGTCAACAACTAGTATAGGACTGTATATAAAACTATATACTAGTAAGAAAGATGAATCTAATAAAAATTTAGTGTAAGAAAGATGAATCTAATTTTATATTAGATTTCAAGAAATCTTTAAAGAGATTAAATTTCGATGAATCAAATTTTAGATTAGATTTCAAGAAATCTTTAAAGAGATTAAATTTGGATGAATCAAATTTTATATTAGATTTCAATAATGCCAATTGGATCTTTCTCCAATTGGTGGGATTTCAATTTAATTTTATATTAGATTTTAAGAAATCTCTAAAATCGGATGAATTTAATTTTATACTAGATTTCAAGAATGTCAAAGAGGTCTTGTTCCAGTAGTTGGGATTTCAAGGTTGTATATTCCCTAACATGATAAAAATGAAGTAAAACGGTTAAAATCAAGTTGTACTTGTCAAGGAGGTTGTCTGCATATAAATGTTAATAAGCTAATGATAAATAAATAATGAAGTAAAACAATTAAAATCAAACTGTCTTTGTCGGGGAGGTTGTCTGCACATAAAGGTTAATAAGCTTTTGTATTTTTCACCCCCTTCCTGACGAGAAGAGGTGATTTGAATAATGCCTTGGCCAACAGTTAACTGTGAGCAAGTGACTTATGGCAATCAAAAATTTATGAGTGGTTAATATGAACCTTTTAAATCACAGGGATGAAGTGTGCTCATAATAAGCATAGAATTACATTCAAGTTTAAAGTTGTCAAAGCATAGAATTACATTCAAATTTAAAGTTGTCAATTTGTTACTGTGTGAACTCTCTTTCAAAGGAACAGTCCTTACCCAATAGGAGAGTCTAGGAGTAACTACCGGTGCGCCACCCACTGCTACCTTAGTGACCTTGCCTCACACCTTAAGTTAATAAGGGCTTCCTAACCTAACAGGAGTACCCTGATGGTCAAGCTTAGTTAGGTTGCTGGATAAAAAAGGTACTAACTTTTTAAAGTTACTGGACAAAGATGAAATATTTGCTCAGAATTTGTGTAATTATATGCAATGTTTAAAATGAAAGACCATTTACCCCTCATGTTTGATGGGTTCAGCAATAACTAGCATGAAGTATAGACAATCAAAACCACATAATCTAATGTACTATATTGAAATTAAGTCTGGGAACTAACAGTATAATGAGTGGTGACATCAAGCAATGAAGTTACTTGATTTCAGTTAACTATTTTTAACATCATTTGCAGTAGTGCAAACAGAAATGTATCAAGTGCAAAGTACAATAAGTATTTATTTATTTTTTAACCATGGTGAATGGTAAATGTATGAATATTACTTTAAAGAAACAATTGATTTATGTCACTGTGTAAAGGACAAATTGCAATTATAAAACCCAGATAACAAAAAATGTGTAAGTACAGAGTACAATAAGTATTCTTTTATTTTTTATTTTTTAAACCATAATGAATAAGTAAGGACAAATTGCAATTATAAAACCCAGGTAACAAAAAATGTGTAAGTACAGAGTACTATAAGTATTCTTTTATTTTTTATTTTTTAAACCACAATGAATAAGTAAAAGTATGAATATTATTTCAAAGAAACAATTTCTTTATGTTACTGTATAGAGGACAGATTTCAATTATGAAACCCGGATAAGGTGGATCATTAGAAAAGCACCAATTCGGTACACCCAAGTTACCAAGTACCCAGTTTGTGGACTTTGTCAGGAGATTGAATCCTTAAACGCATAGTTTAAAAATGGGGTAAATTGACTCAGAAAAAAATGGATTTTTTTTTGGAGATTTTGATAAAATCCACAAAATTTATATGGAAATCCCAAGTACAATGGTCAAGATTCAAGATTTTAAATTTCTATAGTTTTTTTATAATTCTGAATCCATTTCCCCATAAAAACAAGATTTAAGCACTCTTACTATTAAATTATTTCAAAAAAGTCGCCAGATTTAAACACTCCTACCATTAAATTCACTCCTATCATTAAATTTTCTTTCAAAAAAATTACCAGATTTAAGCACTCCTAGCATTAGATTCACTCCTATCATTAAATTTTCTTTCAAAAATTCGCCGGATTTAAACACTCCTACCATTAGATTTTCTTTCAAAAAAATCGCCAGATTCCAATCTACCGGCCAATTTACTCCGTTGGTAAACAACTTTGCAGCAAAAAATGTAATGAGCGAATGAGCCGCATGAAACAGTAAATAAAGGTTGAACCGTGCTCATTTCTAAAATGTTTATTCAAGGAAATAAGACAAGTGTGGTGAGAAGCGAATTATCAATACTAAAATGATTCAAGCAGTGTGAATTCCAAATGTTAATGGAATGTTTAATATGAATCCAGAGAAATGAAAACACAAATTTACCGCAATCCACTTTAAACAGTGAAGTTTATGAGCAGCCTGATTCGTAATAAGAACTCTTCAGCGAACTTCAAGCAACTTGGAGGTGTGACTTCACGCTTATGGAGCAGAGCCTCCAGCTCAAGGAATAATCAATTTGCTTCTCAAGTGTAGAATGGTCAGGTGCAAGTTTAGGTGAGAGGTAAGTGTTTACCTTTTCCTTAAGATATGTGAGGTAAAAAATTGCAGACATCAGAAAATACCAGCATCCACACCTTTGGCACTATTAGCACCTTTTACTGTTGAAGTACTTAAGTTATGGAGTAGGTTTTAATTGTGATTTTTTAGCTAGCATTAAAAAAAATTAAAAGAGATTAATTTTTTTTAAAAAGAGTGCGGCCGAATCTTGATTTGTATTGTTTAAACTGTTTTTTTTTGTTTGTATCTAGATTTAGCATTTTCAAAATCCTGAGGCACTTCTATTGTGAAGAGTTCACCTATCAAACTTGTGATTTGAATTAATCCTATAAAATTTTAAACAAATTAAATTGGAAATACATTATAAAACTTTTCAAAAAATCACACTTAAAATCTACTCATTAAAACAATCAATTCAACTAACAAATTTAAAGAATAATAAGCTCAAATGTTACAGCAGATCTACGTATCAAAACAGTTCTGATCCTTGTTAAATTAGGTTTCAGAGTTTTATAGATTTATTTAAACTATGGATTATTAAGAGATTAAATGTTTTGAGGTGTAAATTTTTTTTAGAATCTTAATTATGGATCATTGAAAGGAATTAAATGTTTTGATGTGCAAATCTATTTTATTGTGCAAAATTTGAAATAAAAAAAGTTTATATATATGTTATGTGTAAATTTTTCAGTGTTTAAATTGTAATACAATTTAAACACTGAAAAATTACACATAACATATATATAAACTTTTTTTATTTAATAATGAGACTACTTGAAATGTTTTAACAAGAAGAGTTTATATAAAAAATAAAAAGTTTATATCTATGTTATATTAATTGATATTGAAATATTTTATCATGTTCTCTTTATATATACATATGTGAAGTTAGTATTGAAATAAATTAGTTAACATGGATGTTCAAATAGTTTATTTAAACCTTATATTAAAATATTTTAAAAATATATGGAATATGCATCCTCTTCACATCAAAAGTGAAAATATTTGTTTTTAATACTTTTAATTATTTTATCTTTATTTAAAGATGAAATAAAACTAGCATTTGCATCTGATGTTGCAAAGGAAACGCCGTAAGGCATAAAGTGTGGAAGTGTGGAAGAATAACGATAAAGTGTGTATGCCATAAAGTGTGGAAGAATAACGACATGTGAATGGACATTGTTGAAAGTAAGGGTGGATGATAATGATTTACAATTGATATTTTTAGTTATTTGTATTGTGAGTAAGGATATTTTGTAAATAATAGTAGTGTGTAGAAAAATAACTAAATGGACATTGTTGAGAGCAGGGGTGGATGATAATGAGTTACCGTTGAAAGTATTAGTTCTGTATTTTGAATATGGATATTTTGTAAATAATAATAGTGTGTAGAAGAATAGAAACATGTGAATCAACATTGTTGAAAGCAAGGGTGGATGATAATGAGTTATAGTTAATGTCATGTCACAGGTTATCCGTTATCCCCATTATCCATTTAATTGTTGTTCATGTGAACATGTTTTTGTATATTATTTTAAGGTTTTTTTTCAAGTTTCAGTGTTGAGTCTCCTCAACTTGCCAAACCAATTACTATGAAGAAAATATATTAACAATTTTGCCATTCCTATGACATTTATATTAAAGAGACCTATAATAATATTTCTGGAATTCATATGAAAAATATGTTAAAAAAAAGACAGATAAAAATATTATAAAGCACTTCTCAACTTCCCAAACCAATTATTATGAAAAAAATATATTAACAATGTTGCCATTCCTATGATAACTATATTAAAGGGAACTATAATAATATTTCTGCAATTCATATGACAACTATGTTAAAAGAAGGACATATAAAATATTATAAAGCATAACAAAGAACTTCTAAAAACAAGATTACACCGAGAACATTCACTGGCATCTTTGTTTCCAAGATAAAAAAAAAATATTATGGTGAGGACGTGGTCTGAATTCCACTATTCCATTTTCCTAAAAAGCATAAAAAACACATTCAAATCATCCAATGAAACTCTTACTTATAAAGATAAGCCTTTATGGATTAGATTGCACCACAAAAATGTGGAAGAGTAGCCTACGATTGATCACCACAATGAATAGTCTTAATATGCTAGAGGGGCCTGTCATATCTTTTGAATTGGTCTTCAACAATTTCCAAGACAAGCCACACATGTAGACTCAACACCAACCTTTAGTTTACTTATAAAATTGCTTGAAAATGATGCAACTTAAAAGCTGAATTTGTTGGATGTTCACTTTGTAATTGGGGCTGCCTCGGCAAAGACCCCTCCTATCTTTTTCAAACAAATAAAACTTATATCCGTTACAGTTAAAAAAAAAAACAACAACAACAATGTGCATGCACTATTCAGTACGACATGGATCCTAGCCCTTAGTAACGAATGGAGCAAGGACTACTATGTGACTCCTGGACATTGCCATTTATGCTGTGAATTTTCTTTTCTCAAGAGCAGACAATAGTAGCATTTTACTGAAGATATATATATATATATATATGTATGCCAAGGAAAAGAAAAAAATAATAAAAATGTTATAAGCTTTATACTGTATGAAAAAAGGATGTCCATACTGTTCAAACATGCAAATGTATTATATAAACATTGTATCAAAATGCACGCCTTATAAACAAAAATGTCCTAACAAATTCTATATGGCTAAGAAATGCTTCCATCTAGAAAATCTTAGGGAAGAAAATCATTTTATTAAGAGGTCTGTCAAATGGAGACAAGAAAATTCCTTTAGAGACTGAAAAATTTCTCCATCCAAACACAAAAAGCAACTGATTTCAGTATAATGTCTTAGGGTCCATTTCATTAAAGCAACTGATTTCAGTATAATCTCTTAGGGTCCATTTCATTAAAAAGGCATGGATAAGCAATTGCAACAAGAAAACATATTTAAAAAACACTGCCAGTTATACAAGATCTTGCTTCCACTAGTGCGTGAATATTCAGTGTGTAGGGGAAACTTGCTGATATAGTTGGCACAAGTGAAAACCACCTATAGTCATTCCCAATAAGTATGAAATAGTGTAAACTCAAACTTTCCTTTTCTAAAACAGGTCTTACAAACAAAGAGATACCGTGTCCACCAAAAAACAAAATCCAAGCTGCAGAAGAAATCCAGTAACAAAAGCCAACTCTAAAGTCTAGACACAATGATATATGAGAAAGAAAATAATGAAATAGAAGCATTGTCAAATATCCACCATGTGTTTCCCATGATATCATTTTGGATAATGATCAGTACAAGTCTCTCCTATTCCAAATATGTAACTTTCTGGTTAAGAACGTAACTTCAAGCACCAGTTATTGTACATTGAAAATTCTAACAGCTATAGCAGAAAAGGCACACATTTTAAATAAGACCTATTAAGAAAAAAAAAAGATTTACAGAGTGTTAGAAAGCTACAGTTCAACAATAATCATTAATTATTGGAAGACTGGAAGTAGTCAAACATATTCATATCAAACCAATCCAAGAAGAGCATTGGGGGTTTCCCAACGAGCCTCACATTTTTTCCACATCGCATGCAAAGACTCTGGATCTCATGAAGGGGATTGGCTGCCTCTTCATCGGCATTCACTGCCTCAGCTGCATTTCCAACATCAGCAATAACTGTATCCTTCCCCATTGCCATTGTTTTGACTGACCGCGTGTTCAAAACGACCAACAGCAAGATCTGCTTAAAATACAAAACATGTGCCAGCACTTCATGTCAATCCCCAACTATCAGTAACGAAATCCTTTAGACAGAAATAGATATCTGTGCCAATCAAGAGCCATCTAAATTTGTTTATCAAAAGACATAACAACCATGACATAAGCTTTTTACAAAACAGACAGCATATTTCATATCTTCCACATAAACAGTCTTGGAAGAACTTTGAATGGCCAACAAATTGAATTCAGGTGACAAGATTGGATGTACTCTACAGAAGGCTTCTTATCTAATTTCAGAGTATGTTCACAAAATGTTCACTATATCCTGAAGACTTTTTACAAGAGAATCCCTAAGTGACTCAAGGACAGTATGAGTGGAGCTACATAACAGACTTAAGGCACGAGGAAGCAGTTACCATATTTAGGAATCCTAAATATGGCCTATATCTATTACATAACACGAACGCGCGCCTTAAATGAGCAGTTGCAAGGAGTCTAAATGCCTCTGGAACCTTCTCAAACCTGCTATCTTGCTTTCGATTAATCCTCCGGCGTATTGATTCTCATTGAATATCTTGCATTGGCTTTTACTTTCCGCTTCTCTCTCCTTTCGTATATTAGCAATTGTCCCAAAAGTACACAGAGAGGCCGATAAGATTATTAAATTGAAATTGTTAAATTTTTCCAGAAGAGTTAATTGATTATCCATGAAAATCCCCAAATCAGTAACAACTTATTTTCCCCTCTTACCTATTTCAAAATATTAGAGAAAAGGTTCCTCTGCAGGTAACGCGGCACATTAACGTGGCCTGAATTAGGGGCAGAACTGTAAATGGCGAATAACCCCATATCTCTGTTCTGAAACTTTTTCGTCTCTGCTACAGTACAGCAGCCGCGGCAGCGATGACCGGAATAATTGCCATATGCCACTCCACGGATTTGATTTTGCGTACATGATTGACTGCCAGCCGGTGACGGATCATTCGAGGTAACAGGAATTTGCTGCAACTGAGGTGCCATCTTCAAATTTTTCACATCGAGATTCAACAACGTCTTTCTCCCTTCACAGTTAGACGGTGGCTCTTCATTTTCATGAATATTTAAACGAGCGAGGGCAAGTGCAAGGTCTCACACGGAGAAGAAAGACATGAAGAGTCTCTGCAGGGAAGAAAGACATGAAGAGTCTCTGCGAAGAGTCTCATCGCCAGCAGGCAGTTTCTGTGAAGAGTCTCATCGCCAGCAGAAGAGTCTCATCGCCAGCAGGCCAGGCCTGGCCTTTCATGGCCCATTACCATGGGAAAAAAACCATTTTTATATGAAAAAAACAGATTAAATTAACGGCTGAAAACACTCCAATCATCTAACACACATAATCAATGGCTCAGGATCGCACACGTCACATTCTAGGGATGTCTTTCTCAGAGGGAACGCCTTACCGCGTAAATATAATTTTCTATCTAAATCTACTTTATTTTAACCCTAAGTTTAAAAATAATATTACCCATCATCAGGCTAAGACTTTATCTAATGCATTTTGAACTTAAATATAAATATATTACCGCATCCTCACGGTAATACTTTATCTAACGCAACCAGACACCGCATCCTCACGGTAATACTTTATCTAACGCAACCAGACAATCGGACATTAGCGCAACCATACAGTACGATTTAGACGTTTGTAATCCAACTTTATTTTAACCCTAAGTTTAAAAATAATATTACCCATCCTCAAAGTAAGACATACGTCATCCTCACGGTAAGACTTTATCTAATGCATCCAGACAATAGGACTTACATCTAAAGCAACCATAGAACACGATTCAGACCTACATGTAATCCAAATTCTGGGGATTGCGAACTAACCAGTTTTGTTTTCCAACTACTTGTGCTTTTCTATTACAAGAATTTGTGCTTTTTTATTACAAGAATTAAGCTATCACATGATTTGTGTGAACTTACCAGTTTTGCTTATGAAGAAATTTAGTTTACCAGCAATTAAGCTATGAGAATTTCTGTAATGAGCAATTTCGGTTACCAACATTTTTTATGATTTCGCGTGGCACAGAGGATTAGAGATTGTGTACATACCTGACCAAGATTGCAGTGAATGCCTTTAAGAACTCCATAGACTTTAAGGTAGTACGAAGAAGCGATCTCGTAGAACTGGTCGCCCTCTTCCACAGACATTAATGATTAAAGTAGTACTAAGAAGCCATCTCGTAAAACTGGTTGCCCTTTGCAATATTATCTTTACTGTAAAATTCGCATGCAATAACGTATCACAGTGAATTTTTATTTCGTTTTTGAAAGAAACCCTGAATCAATATACAAGAAAACCCAAGAATTTTCTCATAAGCTACCAATTGAAAATGAATATGATAAGTGACTCTTACTAAGAGGTGGAATTGGCGCATAAACGAGAGACACCTAAATATTTAAAAGGGGCTTCCTCAGCTGCCTCTCAACTCCTCTGTAGGGAGGATCAATCACCAAAACCATCTCAATATTACGGTCTAATTGCACAAAATTTTGTGTTCATTAAAAACAAAACCTAACGGAATTATAAAAAAAAAAAAAATCAAGCAAGAATGAAAAATACCAAGCCAAAAAGGATGGATCCGACCATGCTCTGACACAAGAAGGCCAGAGAAGTGTCTCTCCGTTTAGGAAGCCCATAAAATATTGCACTAAACACTCTTCACGATGAGATAAAGAGAATAGACTCGATTGTTGATCTCTGGACATCCCTGCATGCTTCTAGCAGACCATACAACAACTGCATTAAGAAATCCCTAAATTAGAAAAGATTGCCCGTACCACAGCAATGCAATATAGATATCATATATTAATTTTATGATTGCATGTCATGTGCCTATAATGAATGAATGTGGATGTGCTGTCAGAATGTACCAGCCGAATGGACAGCAATTAGAAAAACGCTCGTCAAAAAGAAATACCTCTTTGATTAATCATAAATCACATCAACTACATGCTTTATTCTTGAACATGTCCCTGCAACCCAGCTACCATTTCAACTCAACTCGAGTGAAAATAGCAAATGAGAACATGTATTCTTTAGCCGGTCATTGCAATAGAGAAACAGCATGTCAAACATATAAATACAAGAACAAAATAGCTGCTCTGCTACCCAGGATGGAAATTGATGGGCAAATTTTTCTTCACAGAGTGGTTTGTCCGTCCGTAAGATAGAGTCAAAAAAATTTCCCCGCCTGTCTAAGAGAAACCATCAAATTTGCTAAATTAAATTTTTTCCATGCCGGTCAATATTATGTGTTAAAATGATTGAAACAAAAATTAGCGTAAAAGAAACAATGAAATATGATAAATTTTGATAACTGCTACAGATTTGAAATTCCTACCGATTAGAGAAATGAATATCATGGTTTCATCTTTACCTATTTATCATCCCGCCCGAAGGTCTTCATCAATTAGAAGGCTTGGAGCAAGTACATGGCATTTCTACGCCACTGCTGCGTAAAAGGTTCCATTCCCTATCACCATCAATCCCCTTTGTTTTTCCCCTCGGTTAGCAATCAAAATGCGCGCTTAGCGGCCTATATGAGTAGTAGCGTTTTGGAAGCCTAGTTTGAAAAGGTACTACCCCGCACTGCATCTGGCTGGCGGTAAATTTAGACAACTAGCTGGGAGAATTCCTTCCTTCTTAATCGACTACTTCACGTTCACGCAGGTGCAACGCTTCGAAATCACAGAGAACCAATGAGACGCGGACTATAGTGGAAATATCTGCTGCTGCGGAGTCCAATAAGGACTTCATAAGGTTAGGCCGGTGAAAAGCTATACCACCTTGGTAAAATCGGTGTCCGCGCCTGTCTTTTTGAGGAATTTAATGGATTTATCCACCTTCTGTGGACAGAACCTCCATCTTTTCGAGGTAACAGGAATTTGCTGCAACTGAGGTGCCATCTTCAAATTTTTCACATCGAGATTCAACAACGTCTTTCTCCCTTCACAGTTAGACGGTGGCTCTTCATTTTCATGAATATTTAAACGAGCGAGGGCAAGTGCAAGGTCTCACACGGAGAAGAAAGACATGAAGAGTCTCTGTAGGGAAGAGTCTCTGCGAAGCCAGCAGGCCAGGCCTGGCCTTTCATGGCCCATTACCATGGGAAAAAAACCATTTTTATATGAAAAAAACAGATTAAATTAACGGCTGAAAACACTCCAATCATCTAACACACATAATCAATGGCTCAGAATCGCACACGTCACATTCTAGGGATGTCTTTCTCAGAGGGAACGCCTTACGGCGTAATTATGTAACTTTACTTGAAGAAGATAGTGTATGTATATGATGAATGGATAAAGATTTGATGGTCTAATGAAGAACTGGGAGGAGTGATGAAGTCTAGGGTTTTAGGCATCAAGCTCCTAGGGTTTGATGCAGGATGACAACTTTAGTTGCACGTATGACATTTGATGTCAGATCCATGTCAACATCTGGCATACACTTGACAACAAGCCGTTGTTTTTGGGGATTCACACACAAAGGGCATTGTTGGAGGTTTTATCGCTTAAAGGCAAGGAGGGTAAACTATTTTCAGTGCTATCACAGTTTGGTGGTATCCATTTGCACGAGGAAGTTACAAGGAGAAAGGAGCAGCGGACAGAGTAAAAAAAAATTCACACAGGAAGGGGAAAATGGTTATTCCAAGAGATTATGTCAACCTGGAGCCTGAGCCGAAACACATCCTATTAGTTTGGGGCCTTGAGCCAACTCAAACTGAAGGTGGTTTAGGGTTTTTGGAGGAAGGAAAGATCATCTCCACCACAACAACTATTTGGTAATCTGACAAGGGTTATCAGGAAGCTTAGACAACACCAGCGAGAACAATGGATCAATCTCTAGGGGTATCGGTGGATCTTCAGGTAAGACACCTAACTTCTCTGGAAATTCTTGAGACTGTAGGTTTTACAGGAGGGCTTGAGGATATTGTGAATATTTGTGGACTCTAGGGGGATTAGGGGTTTAAAAAAAAATTGATCAAGGAGATGCGTGCAAAGGATAAGGGTTTGACCCAAAGAGTAGACAAATTCCATGCCATAAAAAGCACTAAAAAGCAGGGAGAGGCAACGATAAGCGAACACCAATTGATTGTTAGTCAAAAAATCTTTTTAGGGAACGAAAACTTGATTGATAGGCCGACGTTGAAGGTTGGAGACATCCAAGAGTTCTCTGCAATGGCATAGGAGGTACAAGGGTGAAATTCAATCTAAAAAAAATTGGGGAAGGAGAATGGCGAAGGACTAGAGGTCGGCCACTTGGGGGCCTCGGTGGGGGTTACAAGGTTTTGACCAGAAAATGAGTGGTAGTCAATAGAGATTGGGGAGGTTACAAGACAAAATATATTGATAGAAGGTCATCAAGAAAAGGCCACTGAAGACCATGCTCTCTCACAGGGCTTGTAGAACTAGTTAGAGGACCATGGGAGGGGAAATGCCCAGTTTTGAGATTGAAGTGAAAGAAAGGAAAGTGCATAAGGAAAAAAATCAGAAAACCATAATCTAGTCCTCAGGGTTGACATCCAAATTGATAAGGCCATGGAAGCTTCAGAACTTATCATTGTTGGGAGAGCAAAGGGAAGATTTTATTCGGAAAACTACATTGTTGAATGAATATCAAAGGCTTGGAGGGGGGCACCGAAAATGAGTCAGAGGTGATCATATTAGCTCGGGGGTAGTTTATGGTCAAATTTAACAAACATGAAGCACTTGAATGGGTTCTTGAGCTTAATTGGTGTTTCAGGCCTTCGCTAATTCTATTTAAGAAATGGACTCCAATCTTCGATGCAAAATGAAAAAAACTTGAGATACTAGTCTAGGTCCGACTACCAACTCTGCCTCCTCAGCTCTGGACGAAAGACGTTTTTAAGGTGATTGGGAACAAATTGGGTCTCTTTCTTGAAGCAGACATGTATTTCATGGAGACCAAAATCAGCATAGTGGCCCAAATCTTGGTAAAGCTAGACCCGATGGAGGGGCTGGCAGAAAAAAATGATCTGCACAAGGGTACTCGCACACTCAGATAATTAAGTATGAGGAATTTCCCTTCTGTTGCCATCGATGTCACAAACATGGCTATCTAGCGCGAGACTTCCCTCTGGGTTTTCATAGAAGAAGAAGACAAAGAGGAGTCCCGAGAGATGAAGAGCTTGCAAATGTTGAAGGTGAAGGGGAAATCAGAATCAGGAAGCAAGGGAGCAACGGGATGTTGGTCTTGACCCGATGGAGGTTGAAGAGGTCCCTCATCAATTGCTTGGACACCAAGAAGATCAGGGGAATGGTTGGTGTCCAGAAGCTCAAGAATATCGTGAAGCCATCGATCCTCCTCCACAACTTGCGGGTACTACTTCCCTTCCCCCTCCTCTTTATCCACTTCTTTGCACTCTTTACTTGATGCTTTTCCAAGGCCTAGTCCCTCTAGGTAGTTGATATCAAATATGTTTCTAGTTTGCAGTTTGTCTTTTAGTCTGGACAGTATCATTACATCTATCCCTTCCCTTAATATTCTTGTGTCTTCCACGATTGATCCTGAGCTGACTTCTTCTCCCCTCTCATCCTCTTTGGCTTCTCACTACAACCTGCGTCCACGAGACAAGAAGGAATTATCCATTGCCTCAATAGGGGGTACGGCCCATGTCATGACAGGGTCACTTTTTGGAATTCCCTTCTATTTAAATGTTTCATGAACACTCCTAATTTGGTAGTGGGAGGGGATTTCAATTTCTCTTTGGGCATGTCTAAGACCTAGGGGCTGCATGCTCAAGTTGATCCTCTAGTTGATTACTTTGTGAACAAGCTAATGGCCAACAAGCTTATAGATATAAATTTGAAAAAACATACCAACTTGGAGGAACAAGCGCTCAGGATCAACTAGGGTGGAAAAGAGGTTGGATCGTTTTCTAATGAATGAAGACTTAATCAACATAATCTCCCTTTTTAGGCAATGGTTAGGGATGGGAGGAGATTCAGACCATTTCCCTATTCTCTTGGAGTTGAAAGGGACCAGTACAAACCCTGGAACCCCTTTTAAATTCAAACATGCATGGCTTCAAGAGGAAAGTTTTAATGCATTGCTAAAGGCCACCTGGATCCCTCCATCCCATGACTAGGACCGTTCCATAGCTCATCATTTTATGGAAAATCTCAAAAGAACAAAACAAGCTACAATTATCTGGGTAAAAGAAAAAGGATAAGGGAAGAGGTAGAACTAAAAAGCATTGAAGAAGCCCTCGACAAACTAGAAAGCCCAGAGGGGGATGGATATGAGACAGAAGAAGCAAAGGAAAGGATAAAACTACTAGAAAGTTTAAAAAGGAATATCCTAAAAGACAAAGAAGAATAATGGAGATTTATAAGTAGATCCATTTGGCTAGGTTCTGGGGACAAAAACTCAAAGTTTTTTAAAAACTATGCAATAGGCAAAAAGAACATAAACACCATTTGGGAAATGCAAAAATATGGAAGTACAACTAAATTTTTTTGATGAGTTAGCATCTCTGGGGAAAGACCATTTAAAAACACTCTTTAGAGCCCCAAATCAGGCAACTATAGCATAAGTAATTCAAGTTGCCCAATTATTTCCTAGATACACGGAGGAGGAAGAAAATGATCAACTCTTGGCTTCAATTACAAAAGGAGAAGTAGGAGTCATCAACTCAATGCAGAAAGACAAAAGCCTGAGATCGAATGGATGGATAGTTGAATTCTTCCAACATTTCTTCAAGCTAATAGGGGATGAGCTTACTTGGGTGGTGGAGGACTCCAGGATCAAAGGTCAAATTTATGAGCCCTTCAACACTACATTCTTGGCCCTAATTCCTAAAAATGATGATCCAAAAACCTTTGAGGAATTTAGACCAATTTTTCTTAGCAATTTCCTCTACAAGATAGTAGCCAAGATCAGAGCCATCAAGTTGAAACCTATTCTATCAAAAAATGTTTGCAGAGAACAATTTATTTTCTTAGATTGTCGACAAATTCACGAAGCTATAGGCATTGCTCATGAATCCATGCACAACATCAAAAAGAGAAAAAGAAAAGGATTGATAGCAAAAATAGACCTATCAAAGGCATATGGCATAATAAGTTGGATCTATTTGCACCTATTGATCACTCATCTGGGCTTTGAAATTGTTTTTATCAATTAGGTTGTGGGTTGTATCATAAATGTGAGTTTCACAATATTAATAAATGGAGCGACATCCCCTTTTTTTCACACCTAGAGAGGGCTCAGACGGGGGTGCCCTTTTTCACCTCTACTTTTTTTATTGGTTGCCAAATGGATGAGTCAGTTGATTCTCACAACAAAACGTAGAGGAGACATAAAAGGGGTTTAGGTAGCCACAAATATTTTTGTAACACACCTTTTGTTTGTCGATGCTATTCTCCTTTTCAGTGATGAATCTAGAGGGGATCTTCACCGGTTGAAAGAATCCCTCAACCTATTTATTAAAGCTATAGGTATGTGTATAAATGAGCAAAAGTATTCTTTAGTACATGAAGGTTTCTCTTTGGCAGAAATCAATAGGGTTCATACTTTCCTTACTTTTGAAGTAAAACCTATGAAGGATAGTTTCAAATATTTGGGGTTCCATCTCAAGCCAGATTCCTATAAAAAACAAGACTGGATGTGGTTGATGGCCAAGATTGAAAATCACATTAAACATTGGAGTTATAAATGGCTCTCGAGGGCTGGGAGGCTAGTACTGATAGAATCATTCCTAATAGCAATACATGTTTACTGGATAGCCCTCACCTGGATTCACAAAGGAATTCTCACCCAGATAAGCAAACTATGTGGATGTTTCTTATGGGCTAGAGCAAAGGAGGAAGCAGTACTCCCATGGGTGGCATGGGATAAGATAGCCCTCCCAAAGGCTTGGGGAGGATGGGGTATAAAATATCTTCCTACTTTTGCAACATCTCTTGCAGCAAAATCTGGATGACGTATACTCTCGTCAGATAATCTTTGGACTATTGTAGTCAAAAGAAAGTACATTGATCCTCTTCCCATTGAGGAATGGGTGCAAAGGCAAGACAAAAAAACTGCAAATGCATTTGTCATTTGGAAAGCCACAATGGAATCTTTCAGGGTTATTGAAGATGGGTTAGCATGGCATATAGAGAACGGGGAAAAGTCAGAATAGGTATTGATCCATGGGTAGGATGCAATGAAGCATATGAGCTATGAAGGGAATTAACATTTGCCCTAAATGATCAAGGACTTATATTTTTAAATCAAGTGGAAGATGTCGAGGGATACTTGATTTGATATCAAGGTTGGAAATCAACTGAAGGTCTTCATTTAGATCCTCTTTGGGAAGCTGAATGGCAGGAGTATACTAGAGAATTACAAATAACTCATGTCAGGATAAGGGACCATCTAGACGAACTCAGGTGGGTCCATGTGCCCTCTAGTTTTTATACTCCAAAGTATGGATACATCTATCAAATGGATAGGAGAGTCCAGGGGATGCAGGCATGGTGGTGGAAACCGCTATGGAAACTGAAATTCCCTGCAAAGTCAAGACTATTCTTCTGGTGTCTACTCAGAAACAAGGTGCCAACATGGGACAATCTTCAAAAAAGGAACAAACAAGGCCCTGGATGGTGTATGCTATGCAAAAACACAGAAGAAATGGTAAATCATCTCCTCCTAAGTTTTCCTTTCAACTTAAAAGTTTGGGAAGCATCTCTGAGGCTTCTAGGACTTAGACTGAACTAGAGAGGTTTAAACATTGAAGAAGCTTGGAAAAATTGGTGGAATTCAGTGCAAGATGAGAATTTAAGGAACATACCACCAATAATCATTTGGGGTATATGGTTTGCAAGAAACAAAGGCATTTTTCGTGACATTACTTCGGTTCCCTCCCTCATTGCTATTGAAATTGCTGCAATTTTCTCCTTACTTCCAATATCTCTATTGACCCCAACTCCTCGAAACATCGGGGAGGAAAAAATTAACCCACATATCCCATGGGCATATTTTGATGGAGCCTCCGATGCACAAAATAGATGTGGGGCTAGTCTGGTTATACAGGTCAACAATCAAAGAAATTTAAAAGCATCAGTATGTTTTGGAACTAGAACAAACAACTATGCATAACTCCTCTCACTGAAAGTATTACTTTGTTGGGTCCAAGAAATTGGAATTGATATAATTCAAGTCTTTAGAGACTCGTTAAATTTCATAAATTGGTTTAATGTAGTATAAATATGTCAAAATCATACTTTGATTCCACTCATTGAAGAAATTTTAAATATAAAACAGGGTTTTGATTTCATCTTTGTTTTCCACATATACAAGGAACAGAACTTAGCGGAAGATATCCTATCTAAAGAGGGTCTTCAACAGGATATGGGTAGATGACATATTATAGACACTGTAGATGAGAGGTATCAAGATACAGATCAGCCACCTACCATCATCTGACAGTTTGCATCTCTATATCGGGAGTGGTTTCAGCTCATTTTATTTTTATTTTTTTTTAATACAATATTTACCAGTTTTTATTGTCATTCTGAGACAATATAGCTATGTGTCAAATTTTGTGATATAATTTTAAAGTATTATACTTGAACTCGACTATACGTGGATTGTTTTCTCTTATTTATGGAGAGGCCTTGTTTTTTTTTTTTTCTGCTTACCTTGAGTACTGCAAATCCTTTTGGTTTTGTCATAGACTACTCAGTTTCTCTCCATGTCTCCTGAGGACACAGATTTAGCAATGCTTTATGCATCTATAGATGTAACTTTTTATTGTCTTAATAAAAAGTTTGATTTTTCTTCGAAAAAGAAAAAAAGAAGAAGCAAACAAACAAAAAACAAAAAACAAAAAAACTTTACTTAAAGAAAATATTTATTTATCATTTAGAAAGAGTAAAATATTTTCAAGAAACGAGCAAGGACAATGAGAGTGAGAGTATTTATATGTTTTAAAATGCTTTTAACCAACAATTGCACTGCATGTTGCAAAGGAAACACCGTAAGGCGGAAGTGTAGGAAAAAGTAGCATAGAAGATAGAAGTAAAAAATTTATGCAATTTTATTTATTTACTGGTGTTTATGTGAGAAAAACTTTGAAATTTAAACTTTGCAGAATTGAGCTATATCATGGATTATAATTGCAAGATCGGTTCATTTCTAAAATTACTCTCTCTAGAATTAAGAGAGTATTTTATTGAATGTTTCTATCATTTGAATATACATGTCAATCAATTTTAAATATGAATGGTTAATATCGATATACATTATATGAAAAAAAAAAAAAAAAAAAAAAAAAAAAAAAACAAACAAACAAACAAACAAACAAACTTTACTTGAAGAAATATTTATTTATCATTTAGAAAGAGTAAAATATTTTCAAGAAATAGGCAAGAACAATGAGAGTGAGAGTATTTATATGTTTTATAATGCTTTTAACTAACAATTGCACCACATGTTGCAAAGGAAACATCGGAAGTGTAGGAAAAAGTAGCATAGAAGATAGAAGTAAAAAATTTATGCAATTTTATTTCTTTACCTGTGTTTCTGTGAGAAAAAATTTGAAATTTAAACTTTGCAGAATTGAGCTATATCATGGATTATAATTGCAAGATGGGTTCATTGCTAAAATTACTCTCTCTAGAATTAAAAGAGTCTTTTATTGAATGTTTCTATCATTTGAATATACATGACCTATTTCAAATATGAATGATTAATATAGATATACATTATATGAAACAAAACAAAACAAAACAAAAACTTTACTTGAAAAAATATTTATTTATCAATTAGAAAGAGTAAAATATTTTCAAGAAATGAGCAAGGACAATGAGAGTGAGAGTATTTATATGTTTTATAATGATTTTAACTAACAATTGCACCACATGTTGCAAAGGAAACACAGTAAGGTGGACATGTAGGAAAAAGTAGCATAGAATATAGAAGTAAATTTTTTATGCAATTTTATTATTTACCGGTGTTTCTGTGAGAAAACTTTGAAATTAAACTTTACAAAATTGAGTTATACCATGGATTATAATTGCAAGATGGGTTCATTGCTAAAATTACTCTCTCTAGAATTAAGAGAGTATTTTATCGAATGTTTCTATCATTTGAACATACATGATCTATTTTAAATCTAAATGGTTAATATCAATATACATTATATGGCAAGTTCTTTTTTGTTACTTAAATGATTCAATAATGATATTATTGTTGAGTGTAAAAGACTTCTCATCTTACCACCACATATCACCATATTTACAACTCTTTAAAGAAGCTTGTAAAAAGATATGACAATGAAAAAATGTTGTTTCTATCATTCAAAGTAGAATGCCATAGAATCTTAGTAGTCACAAGTAGTCAGAAAACCAATTGAGATATTCATACTTCTCAAGTTTGATGAGACACTATAGGTTGCAAAAAACAATTGACCCCATGAAGACAATGACAAATATGAAGGAATATTTGTGAGAGATAATAAATAATGTGAAGATGTCAATATTGATAGTGGTTGATCTCAAAAGTCAAAAGACTCTGGTTATGGAAACCTACATCAAATAAAATATGTTTCAAAACAACAGTGCAAGAGAATCTGTAGTTTTTTTTATGGTTATACAAATACGTTGAGTTGTCCATCACTAATGAAATTTCTTCTAATTCACACCAAAATATATTAATGGATTTGTGTAGTTTATAGGGTTATGTTGGGGGGATTATAAGGAATCAACATGAATAGAGCAAAAAAAGATAAAATTTGTGCAAGTTTGTAAAAGAGGGTAAGTGCTTTATGATAAAAGTCAAGAAAGTCATTTCCCAATAGTATGCAGACCTTAGAGGATGTGAGGAGAAACACCGAGCATCAAGACAATGACTTACAAAGGTTAGTTGAGGTAGCGTGCTGAGGTTTTACTGGCATCTTGTCTCTTTGTGTTAGAAAATGGGAGTAGAAAACACTTCTTATAGATTGTTTTCAATAAAGGAGACTAAATGCACTATTAGCTGAAGCCATGGTTAACCGTTACCCATACACAAAGCTTAACAAAATTGATTGCCAACATGAAAAGGAAAATTGTTTAATGTTTATGAGCCAAAGCAAAAAAGGGATTTGTTAGCATTGAGGTTGAGAACATTCTTCTTCAAATTGAAATGAGCAGGGGCACACATTTATTTTTGGAATAGTGCTTAATATTTTCCATTGAACACTAACTAATGCCATTGAATCTAATGTTGAGAGATTTTTGTTAAGAAAAACTTAATGTAAGTCTTCCATGCAGTGCTTGAAGTATTTTGAAAATGGGAAATTTCCAATTCAATATGAAAGACTTTCTTAATTGACAACTTTTATAGGATCTATTCGAACTTATCCTAATTTGTATGTCCAGGAGAGTTCATATTATAAATGTAAACATAATATGGAAACAATGGAAAAAAACGATGGAAACAATCATGTTCTCCTGAAGGTAATATTTCATGATCCTAGAAAACATTGTATCCTGTAGGTTGAATCTAAAAGAGAAACTAAACATGTAAAATCCAGGGGACATTGTTACAAGCGGATGCAAGATTCTAGCAATTGTTGGAAACTTTACTGACCTTGACCCTATCCTTCACAATGATTGAAAGTCAAATTTGGCCATATTTTCCTTGCTGGAAGTCATGATGACATTTCCCAACTTAATATTGAAGCAAGCCTGAGAAGGATTATGTTTGAAGAAAACTTTCCTTTAGAACATATGAGAAATTGGAAGAAAACTTTCTATACACCATGGCATTGCAATTTTTTTCCTTTGCATTTTGCAGTAGAGAAAGGATTCAAGAACCACATTGCAAGAAAAAAAATGTTTTGCTGCTTTTCCTAATTTCAAACATAAATAGTCTTAATTATAATGATTCAATTACGTCTACAACTCTTGTTATATATAGCATGAAGGTCATTACTCTACTCCACACTTTTAAGGGAGACCCGCTATCTCAAGCTATTCAATATAATTATACATGAATTGAATTGGGTGCAGACCCAATGGGGACTGGAATTTTTTATTTTAGGTAAGGTTGACTAAATGTTGATATTATATAACCAAATTATACAATAGATGAACTTGGTTATCATTTATAATGATTGTGAATGTTCGTTTTAACTCTATTTCTCAGTCAAAGTTTTTAGGCTTTTTTTTGTTTGATTTTATGGGAACTTGCTTTGATAAACATTCCCCTAGATAGGGAGCTCTGGTGTATAATATGAGTTGTTTTGGCTTAGAGGTAAGGGGTTTTGGTGCATAAAATAAGCTATATTTGTCTTATGTGTTGGATCAAAGGGATATCTATTCTACCAAAATGGTCCAGGACTTGCTCCCAACTTCATCCCTTGTTTGAAATATGCCAGTTTGGTTGAAAGACCACAATGAGAATTGAACCCTGATGGATTGAACTGTGATGGCCTGTTCAGTATTCCTTCAACCTCACTAGTGAACCAAGGCCCTATTGGCATTCTTGGTGGAAGGTTGCATGTCTATGCGATGATGATTTTTATGTTTTCAAGCATTTTGTTGATGATGTTAGCACCTGTATTGAGCATACATGCATTTTTATGGCATACAATGGTTGAACACAAAGCAATATTGCATTGTGTTCATATTTCCTTCTTATAACATACTTGTGAAATATTTTATGCATCGATATCCACATATCAAAACCTCCTAATTTCACATTTTTCCTTTGTGACACCCCCCTTTTGATAATAACCATCAACATGATATGGGAAGATGAAATATTAGAGAGACCGTAGATGGGAGGTATCGAGATACAAATTAGCCGCCTACCATCATCTGACAATGTTGCGTCTCTATACATGTAGCAATTTCAACTCAATTTTTTTCTGATACAGTAAGTACCAATTTTTATTGTCATTTTAAGACAATATAACCATGTCAAATTTTTTGATACAATTTTAAATTATTATACTTGAACTAGACTATATCCGAATTGTTTTCTCTTGTTTATGGAGAGGCCCAATTTTATTTTCTGCTTATCTTGAGTACTACAAATCCTTTTGGTTTTGTCATAGATTACTAAGTTTCTCTCATGTATTTTGAGGACACACATATTCAGCAATGCTTTACGCATCTATAGATGTAACCTTTTATTGTCTTAATAAAAATTTCAATTTTTCTCCGACAAAAAAAAAAAACAAAAAAACAAAAAACAAAAAACAAAAAAAAAAAAACAAAAAACAAAAAACAAAAAACAAAAAACAAAAAACAAAAAACAAAAAACAAAAAACAAAAAACAAAACAAACAAAACAAAACAAAACAAAACAAAACAAAAGAAAAACAAAACAAAACAAAACAAAACTTGAAGAAATATTTATTTATCATTTAGATAGAGTAAAATATTTTCAAGAAATGAGCAAGGACAATGTGAGTGAGAGTATTTGTATGTTTTATTTTATACTTTTAACTAACAATTGCACTACATGTTGCAAAGGAAACAACGTAAGGTGGAAGTGTAGGAAAAAGTAGCATAGACGCTAGAAGTAAAATTTCTATGCAATTTTATTTATTTACCGGTGTTTCTATAAGAAAAACTTTGAAATTTAAACTTTGCATAATTGAGCTATATCATGGATTATAATTGCAAGATGGGTTCATTGCGAAAATTACTCTCTCTAGAATTAAGAGAGTATTTTACTGAATGTTTCTATCATTTGAATATACATGATCTATTTTAAAGCTAAATGGTTCATCTCAATATACATCATGTCACAAGTTCTTTTTTGTTACTTAAATGATTGAATAACGATATTGTTGTTGAGTGTTAAAGACTTCTCATCTTACCACCACATATCACCATACATACAATTCTTTAAAGAAGCTTGTAAGAAGATATGACAGTGAATTTTTTTTTTTCGCTATCATTCAAAGTAGAATGCCATAGAATATTAGTAGTCACAAGTAGTCTGAAAACCAATTGAGATCTTCATACTTCTCAAGTTTGATGACACTATTGGTTGCAAAAAAAATTACCCCATCAAGTAAGTGACAAATATGAGGGAATAGTTGTGGGAGATAATAAATAATGTGAAGATGTCAATATTGATAGTGGTTGACCTTAAAAGTCAAAATAATCTGGTTATGGAAACCTACATCAAACAAATATGTTTGAAAACAACAATGCAAGAGAATCTGTAGTTTTTTGGATAGCTATACAAAGACACCGAGTTGTATGTCACTAATGAAATTGCTTCTCAATCACAACCAAATATATTAATGGATTTTTGAAGGTTATAGGGTTATGTTGGGGGGATTATAAGGAATCAACATGCACAGTTCAAACAAAGATAAGATTTGTGCAAGTTTGTAAAAGATGGTAAGTGCTTTATGATAAAAGTCAATAAATCCAATTCCCAATAGTATGCATACCTTAGAGGATGCGAGGAGAAACATAGAGCATCAAGACATCAACTTACAAAGGTTAGGTGAGGTAGCGTGCTGAGGTTTTGCTAGCATCTTGTCTCTTTGTCCTAGAAAATGGGAGTAGAAAACACTTCTTAGAGTTTGTTTTCAAGAAAGGAGACTAAATGCACTATTAGCTGAAGCCAAGGTTACCCATACACAAAGCTTAAAAAAATTGATTGCCAACATGAAAAGGAAAATTGTTTAATGTTTATGAGCCAAAGTGAAAAAGGGATTTGTTAGCATTGGGGTTCATAACATTCTTCTTCAAATTGAAATGAGTGGGGCCATACATTTACTTGTGGCATGGTCTTAATATTTTCCATTGAACAATAACTAATTCCATTGAATCTAATGTTGAGTGATTTTTGTTAAGAAAAACTTAATGTAAGTCTTCCATGCAATGCTTGAAGTATTTTGAAAATGGGAAATTACCAATTCAATATGAAAGGCTTTCTTAATTGACAAGTTTTCTAGGATCTACTCGAACTTATCCTAATTTGTGTGTCCATGAGGGTTCATGTTATAAATGTAAACATAATATGGAAACAATGAAAAAAAATGATGGAAACAATCATGTTCTCTTGAAGGTAATATTTCATGATCCTAGAAAACATTGTATCCTCTAGGTTGAATTTATAAGAGAAACTAAACATGTATAATCCAGTGAGCATTGTTGCAGGTGGATGCAGGATTTTAGCAATTGTTGGAAACTTTATTGACCTTCACCTCTCCTTCACAATGATTGAAAGTCAAATTTGGCCATATTTTCCTTGCTGGAAGTCATGGTGTCATTTCCCAACTTAATATTGAAGCAAGCCTCATAAGTGTTATGTTTGAAGAAATCTTGCCTTTAGAACATGTGAGAAATTGGAAGCAAATTTTATATACACCATGGCATTGCAATTTTTTTCATTTGAATTTTTCGCTGTTGCAGTAGGGAAAAGATTCAATAACCACATTGTAAGAAAAAAACATTTTGCTGATTTTCCTAATTTCAAACATAAATAGCCTTAATTATAATGATTCAATTAAAAGATTCAATTATGTCTACAATTCTAGTTAGATATAGGACGAAGGTCATTACTCTACTCCTCAATTTTAAGGGAGACCTGCCAGCTCAAGTTATTCTATATAATTATACATGAATTGAATTGGGTGTGAGGACTCAAATTTGTTCTTTAGGTCAAGTTGACTAAATGTTGATATTACATAACCAAATTATACAATATACAAACTTGGTTATCATTTATAATGATTGTGAATGTTCGTTTTAACTCTATTTTCTCGATCAAAGTTTTTAGGTTTTTTTTTGTTTGATTTTATGGGAACTTGCTTTGATAAACATTCCCCGAGATAGGGAGCTATGGTGTATAACATGAGCTATTTTGGCTTAGAGGTAAGGGGTTATGGTGCATAACATGAGCTATATTTGGCTTATGTGCTAGATCGAAGGGATATCTATTCTTCCAAAATGGTCTAGGACTTTTCTCCCAACTTCATCCCTTGTTTGAAATATGCTAGTTTAATTTAAAAGACCACAATGAGAATTGAACCCTAATGGATTGAACCGTAATGGTTTGTTCAATATTCCTTCAGCCTCACTAGTGAACAAAGGCCCTATTGGAATTCTTGGTGGAAGGTTGCATGTCTATGAGATGATGATTTCTTTTGTTTCAAGCATTTTGTTGATGATATTAGCCCCTGCATTGAGCATCCATGAATTTTTATGGCATACAATGGTTGAACATGGGGCAATATTGCATTGTGTTTATTTTTCCTTCTTATAACATACGTGTGAAATATTTTATGCACCGATATCCACATCTCAAAACCTCCTAATTTCACATTTTTCCTTTGTCACGCCGTCTTTTTGATAATAACCATCTTCTACAGGAAGTATCCATTCGATAAATAGAGTTGACCTTAAGCATCATAACTATTGATATTGATTAATGAATATATCTCTGTGAGAGGCGAGGGCATAGTTTTGGATTTTAATTCAACTGCACTCCAACCCTTTATAAATATGTTAAAGAAAAAATGAGTTATTTACCCCAGATTAGAAATCCATCATTCGACCCCGGAAAACAAAATAGAATGAATTATTATTATGAATGGGCATGGAGTTTCTTCACTTTTGTGTGGAAAATCTATTGCTTGCGCTTTGTATACTTTTAACTAAGCCTCCTTTGATTTATTCAAAGAAGTACTGGAATAACGTGTAAAGAATCATGAGAAATGAAAATGGATTGCTACAAAGATTAAATATTGATACATCATCAAATGTGCATAAAATATCAAAGTTTTTCAAAAAATGGTTATCACCTTCACTCTTGCACCAATTTACATTTTTTCTTCCCATGACTTGGAGAACTTGAAAATTTGGTCAATTCATTGTGTTACTTGTACAACTTGCATCGTTACTTAATATACAATTTTCATATTATTTGTTGGAGATGCTTTAAACATTGAAAATTGCACATTAGCATTTCATTTTCATTTTATTTGTTGGAGATATGAGGTCACTACTTTCATAATATAATTAATACAATTTTCATACTATTTGTTGGAGATGCTTATCTTCTAAAAATGGTACATTGCCAATCTCATTTTCCTCCTTTTGTCACTAGCATTATAATATAGTATGTGATATAATTTCTAAACTATTTTTGGAGATGCTTTATCTTGTAGCAATTTCATTTTCCTCCTGTCACTATTTTCACAATCTAATAAGTGGTTTTGGATTTTTCAAGTACTCACAAAACCCAAGGGATACATTTTTATAAATTGGATTAAGTATTCAAATAAAATGCATTCTTAAAGTAAAGAATTGTTATCTTTTTAAAAGCAAACATTCAATTTTAAAAAACTTGCCATGTCTCATAGTACATTTAGAAATGAAATGAAATGTAAATGTTTCATCAAGTGTTTCATATTGTTTTTCAAGTATTTTCTTTTACAAAACTCAAAAATACATTTTTAATATATTGTATTAGGGATTCAAGAAAAAATAAAAAATTATGGCATGGTTGAATAGATCTGCATGTCTCATGGTACATTTGGAAATAGAATTAATGTACATGGCTCATTAATAAATTGATATGTTTAATACTGTGAGGCTTAGTAACAAAGACATAAGTACTTTATTTTCCAGAGATAAGTAATTTTATTTTATCTCAAATTACCATTCAATTAGAGACTCTGAATCATGCAACCTAGAACATATAAATTTCCTAAAAATGTAGCATTACTTATTCCTCAATAAGCAACTCGATTTCTAGTGAATAGTGGTTGAAATGGCCTCATCCCTGTTTGAGTACAAATTTATTTTCTTCCTTAGTGGTTTATGTAATTTAGGTATAACTCTTCCAGATAATACAACAAAAAATTGCCAAAACCAAACTACTGGAATGAAGAGATTTATAATTTTAGGAAGTTGTCCAAACAAACCTGCATGCCATCTTCTCAATTGTAAACTTGTTAATAAATTCATAAAACAATTCAAAGCAACGTCTACAAAGTTATTATATACAGTTTGATAAGGATTGCACACTCCAAATTCTAGACAAGTACAAAATTGTTCACAATATTTCTTAGCAGAATCCTAAATATGTTGACGTATCAACCAATGAGTACACCTCTAATAGCTATATCTTTTCATAACATTGTGATTGTCCCACTACTTTCATGGAGAAAATCTCTTTCCTAAATCTTGATTGAATAATGAAAGATGAATGATTAATTTAATCAAGGCAATTATCAAGCGTTGTATCCACACACTCAAAAGATGCTTTTCTAAGCTCCAACCCATCATCAACTGTGGACTAAGATAAACATGCATTATCAGTTCTTGTTGCAACAAGAAACAAGAGAGCACTATATAAGCACAAGTTATCAATGCTAGATCTGATGAATAGACAATCATTCAACATGATCTTACACATGTTCTAGTCCATACCTTGACAACAGTTTGTTCATATAGAAGAGGTAGTAATTCTAGGAGGAGACCCTTTATTAGGTTTGGCTTATTGTGAGTTGTTGTACTCAATGCTGAAACAGTTGCACACCTCACATGTTGAATGCAAAACATGCAGAAAATGTTAACAGACAATCAAGACAGTGTCATCAACACAACCACCCAAAATGCATCAAAACAAAAGTCAAACAATTGAATATGGACATAAATGAAACAATTGAATTTGGACATTTAATCAAACCAAGTTTCTAAGATCCAAACTATGTTAGTTCATAAATGAAATATTTTTAAAATACCATGTTGGCATATCTTTTGCACCGTTTCAAATCAAAACCTTAGAGTTGTGCCTCTATGTTTTCCAATCCCGATATTTCATATTCTCACATACTTACATTGTACCTATGGCATGAAATGTCTCATTCTTGAAAAGAGCATGTCAACAACTTAAGGCACTCATTTTCTGACACTAGTTAGAAGGTAGTTGAGCATAGTTTTGGTAAGGTGCCTGTATCGAGCACCTTTATAAGAGGCTAAAACAGGGGAATCAATTATGCCTTCTAAATTCAATAACAATGTCAACATGAATGTGTGAGTTTGATATTTTGAATGCATGAGTTGCCCAAATAATGGCTTCATGGCCATACAAATTCTTATTTGTCATTTATTTCTCCTTGCATCTGAGGGGTTGATTTCTTATTAGAGGTTTAATAATGCCATTGACATGAGAAGTTAAAGTTTTAAAAATTTGCTATTTATATTAAAAAATTTCTATTTTTATTAAATAAACGAAGGGGATGTAGTTGCACCATTCAAATTTTTAATACAAACAAAAAGATACGAAAAAATCCAAAAAAGTTCCTAACGATGTTGGTAGTTGCTTCCTAGTTGTCCCATCTTCAGTATTCTAGTGCTACTATTGACTATTTGGCTTGTATAAATCCTTACAAACCAGCCCAACAAAATTACAAACTTGAAATACATCATAGCATTAACAATTTTGTTTCCATGCCCAAAATGGGTAGTCTTCTTTATTCCTACAGTTGATATGATAACATGGGCAGGTTTGCTCTCCTGACTTGCCGAGAGTGCTTTTCCACAATATCTTCATCTTTGGCTACTGCTTGTTCTTATCCAAAGTAACCAATAAAGATCGTTGGCAAGGCAAAATACCTCAGATCTGCAAACCCAAATTTTTTCTCTAGCTTCAAACTATTGAACTCCTTTCTGCAATTATTTTATGAAATATGGTTGTTCTTCTAGCTTCTTCCTATTAATATCTTCCCCTACCTCCATAAGGATTGTTTTTCTGTTATGATTTTCGATTTGGGCATTCATCTTAAGCATTTGTTTCCTTGTGGTTTTTAGTTCCTTTCGACAACTATTCTCCCATTCCCTTCTTCATGCCTCCATTTTTCCCATTGCCTATACTACTACTACTTGAGTGTCATAAAAAATGCACTCACAATGTCTAATTTAATTTTGAATATGGTCCTGGTGATTTTCCATTTTTCTTTTTTCAAAGTATCTGGTCTAAATATTAGTCCAAAATTCTTTTACCCTTTCAGAATGACAAAAAAAAGTACACACATCCAAGGTCTCATGGAAGCAACTATCCAAGCTTAGAAAACACTCAAAGGACCAACCCAAGATAGGGTAATCCTGGGATGGATTGATTTTCCTAAGAAAACATATGACTGTGAAACTTTGAGAAAAAAATCCACAAGGAAATATACCTTCAATACCCAAGGAATTCCTTGAATTTTGACAAGAAGAAGACTCAAGATTAACAAATAGAGTATGTGGCTTGAAATATAAGGTCAGAATCCAAACTACAGTTGAGTCTTGTGTTCCTTGTTTCTAAATCCAATTTCCCATGCTCTCACAAGTCACAACATCTTTGAGGAACCTCCACTTGAAACACCTCCAAATTTGGCCTTCCAACTAGAACCAGACCTTCCAACTAGGAAAAATAAGAGAAGAATGGTAAGTCCTGGGCCTCTCCTACAAAGTCATAATTGAAACTTCCAAATGCTCATTGAAAGATGAGGAAAAATTCCACATGTTCTGGACCATCCCATTCTGCCATGGATGATAAAGATTTGCCTCCATGAGTGTGAATGAACAACATGAGGAACCACTCTTATGGTTCTATGTAAATTCATGTTGTAATTGAAATTCCACTTATCAAGGGTTGTTGTTATGATCATTTAAAAAGAATAGTGAATAAAAGTCTTGGTGGAGATTACACATTTCCTCACCACCAATCCCTATCCCCCCCCCACCCTTCATTTTTCCAAATTTGACCGCACTACAACAAACCCCTATGATTAGCTCCCTTTTTTGTTCCCTTTTTTGCTTCAAAGAACTGTTTTAGTGTATTTTTCTCCATTTTTTTTTTAAAGTTGGTGCTATTTATTAGGACGAGCAATTTTTCGCGTTCCTTTCACCGACCAAAACATTAGGCACTAATTCATGAAATAATAGCATTGTAAATTTCACCGTAAATAATGTTGGAAATAACGCCTGAAATTAGCGCCAGAAGTCGCGTCATAAATTGCACCAAAAATAACGCTATCAATTTCCCCAGAAATAGTGCTGAGTTTAGCTCCTTTTTTTGCACCTACATTACCTCCTTGGTTAGCTCCCTTTTTAGCCCCGAAATTAGCACCAAATGTGCCTAAATAGTTAATTAATTGAGGTGTTGGGGGTTAAGTGGATAGGGGATTTAAGGATTATGGGATTTAGGGATTTAGGGTACATGGATTAAGGGTTAAGGGATTAGGGGTTAGGGTTTAAGGGATTAAGGGTCAAGAGCTAAGGGATTTGGTGCTTACGGGTTAGGTAGTTTAATGGTTAATGGTTGGGTTGTTTCAGGTTTGGATGGTCTGTTGAAGCTTGTTATTACAAAATTACATTTCAATTCCTTTACTGATTTGGATTAATTAAGGTTTTGGGAGATGTTGTTGTTACATAGACAGTTTCTTAAGCACGTGTTTCCTTTCCTAATCAGACTAAATCTAGGAAATCCAATTATTCGTCTAACTATTATATACCTCACCCTGCCATAATATTGCATGATTAGACTGTTCTGACACTGTTACATTTTACAATTAAACCGACGTAATCATCATCACTTAAGCTAGGGGAGATGTTGGGTCACAAAATTGTCATATTTTTTCTACTTATTTTCCTATTTCTTTTATCCCTTTTTGACTAGCGGGACCATATCTTATTACTGTAACAACCCTAATTCACCTAGGTATGTCATTTTTCACTTGTCACTTTCTTAGTCCAATTCTACCTATAATTTGACATTAGAACTACTTTCTTAGGCTACTTTTTATCATAAAACTAATGTATGGGTTGTTTCAGGTTTGAATGGTTTTTCGAAGCTTGCTGTTACAGGATTACATTTCAGTTTCTTTACCGATTTGGATTTCAGTTTCTAGGGGTTGGTGTTGTTACACAGACAATTTCTTAAGCATGTGTTGCCTTTCCTAATCAGACTGGGTCTAGGAGCACGCGAAAATCAAAAGAAACAACTCATCACTTGGAGATATTTGTGGATGATCAAGATCATTTGGTTGAGATATTTTGTAACTCTATTTGTAATTAAAGGAAATTGTTATAGTTACCCCTTTCATGGAAATCATTGTGTAATTGTTAAGATATCATTTTATTTTAAGATCACATGAGAATCGGAAGATTCTCATGATGATATTCTCATTTTAATTAAAAGATATCTAAAAGAGAATATTGTTTGTCTGTGAGGGCTAGAGCGAAGAATTGGAGAATAGGATTGGAAAGGGGAAACACCAGAGTTCTGTAATCCTAATACTTTTATTAATGAAAATATCAACTTTGTGGTTCAATTATTTCCTCTGAGTGGTTTGTGTGTTTTTTCTACACCATCCCCTACTGAGGAGGAAGGGCCCTAATTCTTAGTAGGTATCACTAGTTAGTTAGAGTGGAATACATAATTGCATAAATATTTCTTAGTTATTTGATTTTTATTGTTTTGAGGCTTCTGTGATTTGCACGGTGTGTAGAGTTTTCTTCCGGAATCATCGCATCCATAATTGTTAGAATCGACGTTTTGAGCCATCCATCGTGGCTCATCATTAGGATAGATCAATATTTGATTTTTTTTTCCGGGGAAAAAAGCAACTTTTTATTAGTGAAATAAAAGTTTTGTTCCAGTAGTTCATAAGCCGCACAGGGCTTAAATGTGCAGATACAGCTCAACCCGCGGGGAGCTATTTTTCGAGTTTGAAACCTGAAACATTCATCCTCCAAGAGGAGGATATAAAAACAAATTTATACAGGAAATTTCAAAAAAATTTGGAGTCTCCAACATGGAAAGACATAAATCCTGTGAAGGCAGTGAGAAATAGTCCTCCATCACTGTGTTACATATACAAAATTTGATAATCAAAAGTGGAGAAAACTGAAATATGTTCCGAGAGTAAATGCCGAGAGATCAGAGCTGACCCCGAGAAATATTTGCCGAGAGACAGTATATAAGAAAAAAGTACATGAGTGTGAACAGCAAAAATTTAGTAAAACTGGAGAAATGCCGACAAAAAAGGGCGGAAAAAGCTGACTGTTGATAGAGCTACTGAACATATGGAGGTTGGTTTGATCTGACAGACTGCCCCTGTAAATTTCTTCTATCTCCCAGCTGTCCTGATCCTGTAGTAAACCTGCCTTAGATAGCTGATCGGCTTCTTCGTTTCTTTCCCTGTAAATATGACATAGTGAGAACCTGTTAAAGAGAGTCTTCAGGTGTAATATCTCTTCAACAATAGTCATTAAAATTTGATTCTGGCAAGCAGCTAAACCATTGATCCAATTAATAACATTTAGAGAGTCTCCAAATAACTGAATTGAATTGATATGTTTGTGAAGGAGCCAACAGAGAAGGAGGCGCAAAGAGGAGAGTTCTGCATAATTGTTTGTTCCCGATCCAAGTCCAACAGAGGCTTTTAGAATGTTTTCTGAGTTGATGTGAATGCTTATGCCTGCACCAGCCCGATTATTTTGAGAGGCTCCATCAAAAAAACCACATGGAATATCCTCCTGGATTATGAGATTGTTTTGAGCAGATCTGGTTTTCTTAGTTTCAGGGGGAGGTAGAGAAAGATAGATGGCTGCGATGTTAGAGGCTATAGCTGAGGGCGGAGTCATAAGGTCTTGGAACAAACTTTTATTTCTCGCAAGCCATACTCCCCAGCAAAAAATGATAGGCAGGTTCCTTAAATTCCCTTCTGTGTATGTGTGCCACCATTTCCTCCATGACTCGGCGAGCGGCTCATTTCCCCATTGTGCAGTAATCTTGAGAAGCCCCGAGACCTCCCCCCAAATCTGCCGAGAGAAAAGGCAGGAGATGAAGAGATGATTTGAGGTTTCCTCATCATCCTTGCACAGGGGGCAACGCCCAGGACCAAAGAGAAACCTGGATTGAAGGATTTCCCATGTTGGAGCCTTCTTTTTAAGAATACACCATATGAAGAGCTTTGCTTTAGCTGGGCTCTTAAGTTTCCATAGTGCTTTGGACCACCAATCCGGCTCTCCCCATCCTTTTTTGCCCAAGAGAAAAGAGTAGCCCTCCTTTGGTGTATAACCCCCCGATTTACTGTGAGCCCACATTAGCCTGTCAGGTTCCTCCCTTATCCTAACATTGGATCGTTTAAGTTCTTTTGTGAAACCTGTCCATTCGTTCTTCCATCTAATATTTATCCCTAATTCTTCATCATCCTTCCATACCTGACCCCAAATGGAGAACTGTCCATCTCTTGCCACCTGATTTAGTGTTGTAATATTTTTGGACTCAAGATGGCGAATAAACCCGGGCGATAAGGCGAAGGCTTCATTGCATCCAATCCAAGGATCTCTGCCAATCTTGATTTGTCTGCCATCTCCCACTTTCCAAGCTAATCCTTGTTCAATCACTGAGAAAGCATCCACTGTGGCCTTCCAAATGACAGAAGAGTTTTTTGTCTTCTTATTCTGGCTCCGAATCCAATCTTCCAAAGGCATAGGGTCGATATATTTTCTTTTAATCACCCTTGTCCATAGATTTTCTATGGTGATGAGCCTCCAGCCCGACTTTGCAGCCAAGGAAGTGCTGAAATCAGGAAGCCTTTTGATCCCCCAGCCTCCCCATTCTTTTGATCTGGCCACTTTATCCCATGCCACCCATGGTAACACCGTGAGATCCTTTGAACCAGCCCAAAGAAATCTGCAGCAGATTCTTCTGATTTTTTCCATTACACCTTTGGGGATCCAGGTGAGAGCTGCCCAATAGACCGGAATAGCTAGCAAGACCGACTTAATGAGAGTTAGTCTGCCCGCTCTGGAGAGCCATTTATAACTCCAGTGTGATATTCTAGCTTCAATTTTTGCTATAATCCAGTTCCAATCTGCTTTTCTGTAGGCCACAGGTTTTAGCCAAAACCCCAAATATTTGAAAGGAACCTCCAAAGATTGACTAGGAAACGGAAACAGATCAGCTATAATGCTTCTTTCCCTTCTGTCCATTTCAGCAATACAAACTTGAGATTTCATAGCGTTTATCTGCATTCCCGTTGCTTTAAGAAAAAGATCAAAGATACTTTTTAACTCCTTTATTTCGCTGTAATTTCCATTTGTGAATATTAAAATGTCATCGACGAAAAGAAGATGGGTGATGAAGAGATTTGTAGCTACCTCTATACCTTTTACCTTGTCCGCACTTCTGGCTTTATGGATCAGCCTGCTAAGACCTTCAGCCACAAGGAGAAACAGAAGTGGAGATAAAGGACACCCTTGTCTGAGGCCCCTCTGACTAGAGAAAAATGAAGAAGCAGCTCCATTGACCAAAACTGCAAAGCTGACATTTGTTATGCATCCCATGATCCAGCTTACGAAAGGGTAGCTGAATCCCACATGAGTAAGGAGCATTCGAAGGTAGAGCCAGTTTATCCTATCAAATGCTTTGGAGAGGTCGATTTTGAGAACAGCTCCTTTTTTTTTCTTTATCTTGATGCTATGGATTGCCTCCTGAGCAACCCCAATAGCTTCATGAATTTGTCTGCCATCTAGGAACCCAAATTGTTCCATGGAAATATTTCTTGACAGAATTGGGGCTAATCTGAGAGCAATAACCTTTGAAATAATCTTATAAATACAATTGCACAAAGAAATAGGTCTAAAATCTTCAAAGCTCTCAGGCTCATTCTTTTTAGGAATGAGAGCAATAAATGTTGAATTAAAAGGTCTATAAATATCTCCTTTTAATCTGGACTCCTCTACAACTTCGGTTATTTCATCTCCAATTTGGTCAAAAAAATGAAGAAAGAATTCAATAGTCCAGCCATCAGGGCCTGGGCTTTTGTCTTTGCCTAAAAGCTTCATAGCTGCTTCTGTCTCCGCCTTCGAGACCGGGATTGAGAGATTGTCGGAGTCTTCTTCCTCTATAAATCTGGGAAAACCTTGCACAGTATTGAGAACTTCCACAATAGTGGCTTCTCTCTGCTCGGAGAATAATTTATGAAAATGACGGATCCCTAGGCCTGAAAGATCAGAAAAAGACTTGACATCTCTTCCATCTTCATTTTTAAGGCTCCAAATGGTATTTATTGATTTTCTTCCTTTTGCAAAGTTATGAAAGAATTTGGTGTTTTCATCCCCAGATTTAAGCCAAACTGCCCTGCTCTTTAATCTCCATTCCTCTTCCCTATCCAACAGAATTCGAGTTTGATGCTTCTCCAAGAGTAGAATTCTATCCTTGGATTCTTGGGATGAGTAACCATCTGATTCCGGACTTTCCAGGTTCTTCAAGTCTTCCCTTATACGAGTTAGCTCCTCATTTTGATTCAATTTCCTATTTCTTGCCCAGGTGATTGTAGCAGATTTCATTCTTTTTAAATTTTCCATAAACAAGAAGCATTTCTCCTCTCCTGCATTTTGGTCTGGATGGATCCAAAATTTTCTGAACAAATCATTGAGAGAAGGGTCTTGCAGCCATGCAGGATTAAATTTAAAAGGAGCGGGGGGCTTATGAGGAGGAGAAGAAAGATCTAGGAAGATTGGGAAATGATCTGAGTTCCCAATTTCTTCAACCCACTGCCTGATTAGGGGAATTTTGGCAGATATCAATTCAGAAAGCAGGAAACGATCAAGCCTCTTTGCAATCCTGTCTGCGCCAACTCTTCGATTCCGCCATGTGGGCTGTAGCTTTATTGGAAGAGGATCAATCAAATTATTTTCTGAAATGAGGTTTAGGAAGAAATCAGATAGAGGATCTTCTCTCGCTGAGGGGCCCCAGGCTTCAGCACGACCAAGGGAGAAGTTAAGGTCACCCCCCAGAATCATGACAGGAGCTTTCAGAACAGATGTTGTCATCAAGGTATCCCAGAATGACTCCCTGCCTTGACAAGGCCCATAGACATTTATTAAAGATATGGGAAATTGGAAATCAGGGGATAATATTTCCATTCCCATAACATTCTTCATTCCCCAGTTGTTGAGAACTTTGACTCTCCCTTCTTTGCACCCGATTGCTAACCCCCCTGAGTGTCCAAATGCATCCATTGCACTGAAGGACCACCCTGGAAGAAGGGCCTTAAGCATAGATTCAATATCAACCGCCTTCCCCAAGGTTTCTTGCAGTAGGATAACATCTACATTAGAGTTAACGATCCATTCTTTCAGGGCCAGTTTTTTAGGTTTGCTGGCCAAACCTCTGCAGTTCCAGGAAGTTAAGATCATTTTATAAATTCTTCGGGGTTGTGGGCTGCTCTAAGGACCCCCTGAATGGAGAGTTGTTTTCCATCTGCTACATCCAGCTTTGCTTTTAGTTTTGCTTTAAAGAGATCTGATTTCCTACCTCGTTTGTTTCTGGTTTTTAATTGAGGAGGATTAGATCCCAGGCCACCTAAAGACCCCTGAATCGTTAGGTTCCCACCCTGTGACCTCAAATTGTATGGACAAGGGGTTCGGGGAATAGGATGTGGGAGAGGGGGCCAAAGGTCTTCACTGTTAATATCCAGATGGGGCAAAGATTCTGTTAAGGTTTCCACATTCGGAACAGATATGAGGCCAACCTTTTGTTCAGCTAATAAATTATCTTGCTCATAAATTGACAATGAAGCAATATGATGATTTTCAAATGTTGGCTCAGGGGAAAAAAAAGAGGATGGGGGCTCCAAGCACTTACCCTTTTCCGGATCGACGGGTTGAAGTTGTGGAGTTTCTTCAGTCAGACCAATCTCCGCTTCCGGAATTTTGACAGTTTCCACGGCCGTCTCTTCCACAGTAACCTGGTCTGTATCATTTTCTGCTTCCAAATCTGTGGCCTGTGTGCTTGTATATGTAGGGTCATTCTCGGTCTCCTCTGCCTCCATATTCATTTGTTCCTGATTCACCGGCATATCCGGTTCCATCCTCGTCTGATCGACCGATTGAACAGTTGTTCTGTGAGCCGGATTTCGACGAAAATGTCTCCGTCTTCTTTTGTGGGGACAATCCTTTGCTAAATGTCCATGCTCATGGCACCAGTGGCATCTGAAGGGAAGGTATTCATAATCTAAAAGTTGTTCATGGACATATTCGTCAAATTGTAGATTTATCTTTTGTGCCAAGCCTCCACTTGGTCTGAGCATGACAAGGATGCGTGCGGTTGCCAAATTATTTGTTGTTAGAAAGGACATGTCCGCAGTCATATATACACCCAACCTGTTACCAATTGTTCTGAAGACCTCCTCAGTCCACAGAAGGGAGGGGAGACCCGGAGCACGCACCCAGACCGGGAAGGTATCTGTGCGTTCCTTAATAGCATCGAACAATGGAGACCATTTTTTGAAGAGAACGGGGATGTTGTCAATATGCCATATTTGCTGCAGTACCCAATCCGCCGATTCTCTGTCCTCGAACTTAAATTTGAACCATCCTTTTGCTAATGTTTGTGCTTCGAAATTTACGATTCTTTCAAATGTGAAACTATTTGCACCCCATTCTTGAAGAAAGGCAGAAGAAATTGGCTTACCTCTGGCTCTGCCGACCAAAGTGCAGTCTGCCATCGCTAGGGCTTCTCTCATCGATACCTCCATCCCTAGCACAAGATTTTCCGATATTACCTGTGATCCAATCGGCCTTTTTTGCTTCCTATTCGCACTCCTTAGTCTTGAGTTCTCCCCTTCCGGTCTGATACCAGAATGATCCAGATTGACGTTCTCTTCAAGCAATGGATCTGCCCCCTGGCCACCATTTTCTGTCGACCCATCAGCAGCAGAGGTACCTTGGGTGCTAGGCTGAATCCCAGGTAAGCCTTGTGGGTCACGAGGGAGAGAAACCCTCGTGAGCGAACCAGGAGCGCCAATAGATCTGGGAAGCTCCGCTTCAGCTGAAGACCCTAGCTGCGAGATTTCCTCGAGCCCCTTAGGGTTTGGAAACCGGGGTTTCGGAAGAAAACCCTTTGGCTCCTGGGACTTTGAAGCCGCGATAATCCCGCACAGAGCTGGTTCTGTCGCTGGTTGAGGAGGGTCAGAAGCTAATCCTTCGAACTGGAACTCTCTGTCCGATACCTTGTCATGGCCAAAATGATGAGTGGTTTCCAACTGCGATGCAGACTCCAGGCAGGGAATATCTACAGAACCAAAGTAATAATCCACATTTTGAGAGTTTATATCTTTACCCCACATGGACAGAATGTCCTCTACTTCTGGGTCCAGTGCTAGAAACTCCGTGGGCTTAACCATGTTGATGCTTACAAAGGGGGTATACCACCGACAGTCCGGGAGAAACGGAAAACAACTGACAGTTACAGTAATAAAATAAACTTTACCGCCTTAGGGAAAAACGTAACGCGCATTGACCGCCATATGCCAGTTTCTAGGGCTGAGTGTGAGGCTCCCGTGACGGCATCTATGCTGGAGCTGGCCTCGGCTAACTACCCGAAACCTGTTCTATGATCAGAGATTTGGCCTGGGTTCGAGTTTCCTCCCTGCTTCGCCATTTGTTGCAGACTTATAATAAAATTGTGTTGATCGCGTAGGGGTTTCTCTTTTGTGTGTGAAATTGGAAATTGAAACAGTTGCATTCGGGAAATTCACTTAACAAATTTTGTTTGTTTCATTTTGTATGTTGCATTATCAATATTTGATTTTTGTTAATGTTGTTGTTACAATTAATTTTGTGTGTAATTTAATTAATTGTAGTAAGCTTTGGATGATGTGATAGCTTAAGTCTTGGACTAGTCCCTCAATTTAGTGTGGGAGTGAATTATTTGCTTTGTTGTTACAGTTTGGATTGCACTTCCTTTTATATGTGCAAATTGAATGAGTGATGGTTTTCAAGAGTGTTGTGAGAGTGGTTGAATGACAGATCGGATAAATATTTATCAGTTATGGGATTGTTGTTACTGTTGTTGTTATAATTAATTATGTATGTAATTTAATTAATTCCAGTAAGCATAGGATGTTGTGATAACTTAAGACCTAGACCGGTCCCTCAGTTTAGAGTGGCAATGAATTATTTTCTTTGTTGTTACAATTTGGATTGCACTTCCTTTTATGTGTGCAGATTGAATGAGTGATGGTTTTCAAGAGTGTTGTGAGAGTGATTGAATCACAGATTGCATAAATATTTCTCAGTTATGTGATTGTTGTTACTGTTTCTATTACAGTTGATTTTGTGTGTAATTTAATTAATTTCTATAATCTTTGGATGGTGTGACAACTTAAGTCCTAGACCCTTCCCTCAGTTTAGTATGGAATTGAATTATTTTCTTTGTTGTTACAGTTTGGATTTCACTTCCATTCATGTGTGCAAATTGAATGAATGATGGTTTTCAAGAATGCTATGAGAGTGGTTGAATGACATATTGCATAAATATTTCACATTTATGCAATTGTTGTTACTTATATTGTTATAGCTAATTCTGTGTGTAATTTGATTAATTGCAGCAAGCCTTGGATGATGTGACAACTTAATCCCTAGACCGGTCCCTCAATTTAGTGTGGTAGTGAATTATTTGATTTGTTGTTACAATTTGGATTGCACTTCCTTTTATGTGTGCAGATAGAATGAGTGATGGTTTTCAGGAGTGTTGTGAGAGTGGTTGAAAGAAAGCGTAGCTTATTCTGCAATGTTTCTTCACGTTGAATCTGTGTGGAGTGTGTAGCAACTTTGTTGATTGCTGAGAGTGTGTGTGAAACGAATTTGGGTTGAGATTATTTTATACTAGTCATCATCTACCTTAGCATAGACTTTGTGCGAAAGTCTTGTAAAAAATAAATACTACTTGGATTGATAATTAAATGTAAGAGCAGGTCGACCAACATTAAAATGAAAACAATATAAAAATAATGAAGTTAACAAAGTTGCTTATTCAAATCATTGTGAGATACGTGCATTAATATTTTATTAACTTTTATGTATTCATTAACATATGTTGATACAAAATGAATGGAAGAAGCATTCAAGTAATCATAATTTTTTCTTCCAACAATTCATACCATAACTTGAAAATTATATTAATTGAAAAAAATATACATTATTTACAGACACGGGGTTAATCTCTACCTCAGAATGAGGAAACCAGAAAGAAAAATCAAAATTTCTCTACCCCTGAAGGGGGGAAACTGAACCTTACAACTTCCAAATTGTTTCTTAAAAATGTGTGGCCATACAAATTACACATGAGGGCTGAGCCTCGCAACATCTGGATAGTAGCTTGAGGGGTGATAACAAATGTGAATTGCAACAAAACTAGGGGTTCCTCAGCCACAAACTTGGTTCTTATGGGTCTAGCATGAGGGGTGCTATTGTATTGAGCCAAAACGAGACTATTATGCAAGCCATTGCACAAAAATAAGGAGAGAGAACCAATCTTGTGTTGATCAAGTGCTCAGTAGATAACGGGTGTCGTTGTGAATCTAAACTGATGTTGAACTAGAGCCCCACGTGGCTAAGAGCTTCCACGAGCCTACACCAAATTGGTAGCCTCCAGAAGGTCCTCCACAACAAAACACACATATGAGTTGGGCCAAGGAGGAGAAGGGGGGGGGGGGGGATCTTCACTCGTCGGTGGGGGAGCAAGGGGCACAAAGGGAGGAAGAGAAGATTTGTGAGAGGGGGAGGGGAGTGCATGGGAGACACAACAGGGTAAGGGATGTTCAGAAGATAGTCGATATCTGTGCCTTTGGCCAAACACTTCAGGGGGGAGGATGAGTGGCTGAAGAGTGTCGAAAGCTCAAAAATTAGGTTGGTGTCCTTGGTTTAGCTTCTTCCTTTCCCTTCATATGCCTAGAGAGGAAGTTGTGGAGGGCCTAAATGGATGAACACCCACGACAGGTCTCATTTTCTTTCATGGCCACCACCTCTCTGCCAATGCGATCACGTATGTTGTGGTCAAACAAAATGGCTATGGAGGTATCATCCAGGGTGGTTGGGGGTCGTCCACAACCTCTTCCCCGACCTGGGTGACCTATCCCTCTATCACCACTCATGAGCGTGATGCAGGGGAAGTGAGGCACAGGGACGAGGTCAAAGGGAGAGGTGAGGATCACGGTAGAAAGCAACCAGAGGTAGAATAACAGGGAGGCCATGCTGCTACGGGATAAAGAGCCTCAATTTTCAGGGTGGTCCACGCATTCTGAGGAGACAAGGTCGGTGGAGTAATGAAGCCCTGTTTTCCATGATATGAAGTACTCCTTGCACGTGCATGTAGTCATCAGTCTTCCTAGGCGATCACCACTAGGTCACCTGGAGCCGGGGGACTGCTATTGTTATAGTTAATTGTGTGTAATTTAATTAATTGCAATAAGCTTTGGATGATGTGAAAAATTAAGTACTGGACCGATCCCTTAGTTTAGTGTGGTAGTGAATTATTTTCTTTCATGTTACAGTTTGGATTGCACTTCCTTTTATGTGTGTAGATTGAATGAGTGATGGTTTTCAGGAGTGTTGTGAGAGTGGTTGAATGAAAGAGTAGCTTATTCTACAATATTTCTTCGCATTTAATCTATGTGGAGTGTGTAACAACTTTGTTGATCGTTGAGAGTGTGCGTGCAAGGACTCTGGATTGAGATTATTTTATACTAATCATCATCTTCTTTAGCATAGAATTTGCGTGACATTCTTGTAAAAATTAAAGCCTACCTGGATCAATAATTAAATGTAAGAGCTGGTCAACCAACATTAAAATGAAAACAATATAAAAATAATGAAGTTAATAAAGTTTCTTATTCAAATCATTGTGAGATATGCCCATTAATATTTTATTAACTTTTATGTATTCACAAACATATTTTGATACAAAATGAATGGAAGAAGCATTCAAGTAATCCTAATTTTTTCTGCCAAACAATTCATACCATAGTTTGAACACTTTAATGATATTGCAATAGGTAATTAGTATTGACACAAATAATACTTAAGCATCTCAAAGTTTACGTTATAATAATCATCATCTTTTAAACACAAATTACAAATAATTCTGAAAATTTAGAAGTATTGATCACTAACATCATTATCTGCAACATTGTCATCCAATGTATAATTGTCAATGTCCATATGATCTTTCAAGTAGTTAATATTATCATCATCCTCGTCTTGACTTGCATCATCTTCATCATCATTGAAATATAACTATAGACCATCCATATTGTTACCAGATGTATTTGGATCATCATTTTCTATACCATCCATATTGTTGTCTTCCATAACATCATGTAACTTTATATTAATGTTGTCTTCTTGTGCCTGAACATAACCATCTTCAACATCATCATGGATGTCAATTTATTCGATGTTCTCTAATCCCTCTCTCTCATTTTGTTGGCCATCATTGTTTTGCTCAGTATCCACTAATGCATCATCAAATACATGCCTTAATCTTGGATCATAATGTATGACAAATATCCATTTCGGGTCCAGAATATCTTCATAGAAAAATACCTGCACATGAATGAGTACATACATATATTATACATATGTAACAATTTTATTGATTAATAAACACATGTATATATTCGTAATAAACAATGTATTAATAGATTATTGATCACTACCACTTCTAATTCTTTGAGTTAAAGAAATACCTGCTCACAATGAATTGGTAGAACATAAGGCTCCTTATCCTTTGGTAGGAACTTTGAGGAATCTATAGAAAAAAATCCATTATGGGTATCATGTCTTTGTGCCATCTCAAATGCCTCATACCATCTACACTTAAAAATACAACATTTAGAAGAGCAATAATCCAACTCAATAATTTCTTGTATTTCTTGAAGTCAACCATGATTCCACAATCGAAGGACTGTCACTTTACATCTACACATTCTACACGATAATGTCGAACATATGACCACATTGTTGGATATTTCCTTGCCTGTGAAACACCATTTATTTCGGTTAAAATATATATAATGACAAATATTGAAATAGTTAATAGTTTCAACGCTGTAAGGAAACAACATTCTGTAAAATTCCAACTGTAGCTTTCTTTCAAATGCTCTAGACATGTTGATTTCATCTACTGTTATGTTTGAATCTATACCTGCATCTTCTATTTGATTGTGAATTTTTTCAGTAACCCATTCTAGTGTGTAATATTTGGCCCATTCCCCTTGTAGATAAATAAGAAATGGGGTATTCCTTGGGTTCGATATTTAAATTGTCTCCTTGCTTCTAACACTTCTTCTCTCTTCTTATCATGAAAATAAATCCATTTATTCATAAAGTCCATGTGGTACAAAATGAACTTTTCGAGTATAGCACTTTCATCTACACCTATTACATGTCAACATGCTTATTTAAAACTCCAAATTCCATGTCGTTAATTTGATAAATAAATTATAGAGTAAATTAATGATCGTAATAAAAACAACCACAATGATCATGAGTTTACTTACTAATTTCTACTTGAACACCATCATATTGTAGTTTTTCTCCATCAATAATATCTAATGCTTGTTCTTAATCCCAGAAGTGTGGCCCATCTTCAAAATCCTTACCAAGGAATTCACATAGGAAGAAAAATGCTTCATTCGATACATACCCTTCAACCATGCAACCCTAGGGATGTGCCTTTTGTCAAACATATATTTTTAGAGGTTTTATATAGCTCTCAAAGAAAAACATCCACCTCATCGATACGACACCCACCAATTCAATGTCATTGACTAGGTGCATAACTAAATGGACTTGTAGGTCCATGAAACTTGTAGGGAGCTCCTTCTCAAGTACACATACAATTTTTGCAATTTCTTTCTTTCATTTTGGCACTTCAGATTCATGGATCTCCTTGGATGTCACCCACCTAATATAAGAATACTAAATTAGTATGAACCTTTTGGAAAAAATTAAATTGCAATACAATATCTCTACATCTCTCACTCATGAACATATATCTATGTCTCTAAATATAATTGGCATGTGACATAAAACCTTCTTTAGAACTGTAGGAACTTGTACATTTGTACAATATCCCTTCTCTTTTCATACAGGGAATTCTAACTTGTCTTGATATTCATCTATGTATAAAATTCAATCAATTTTACATGAATGAATTTTCTTATATTCAATCCCAACTCAACCAACAACTGACGCACCTCTCTGCAAGTTGATGGCAACACATTCTCTTCAGGAAATATTTTAGTTTTTAGTGCCCTGTAAGATTTCCAAAGATTAGATCAATTGAATGTTTGACTTATGATGAACATGTTTGATATGTCAATCTATATTATGAATATTAATATACAATATATGGCTTTAAAATATCCTTAAATAAATATAAACGAAGTTGATGAATGCTTATGAATTATGTAGACCAATTGACATTGCATTGTAAGAAATAGATTTCAACTCACTTCAATAGGGTGGTGAATCCTTTATCTAACCAACCAAATAGTGACTTGATTTCTAATAATATTAATGTGCATTCCAATTTTGAGGTTCTAATTTCACTTGATCTGAACACAGGTATCTTTTCTGTTTTCTTGATGGAGTCTTTCAGCAAGTTGTAATCATCAACATTACGTTGATGGTAATGGCCCTTGTTGTCATTGTTATTGTCAACCATATGATCATTATTGTCATCATTGTTTCCATCCCCAAAGAAACTTGTAAGCATATCATTCAATCCTTCTTCATGCATTGAATTTTCACGGTCATGCTCATCATGATAAAAAAGGCCACTAGTTGGTAGCATATTGCAGCCATCTGTGTATTCAAATCTAATCAGTTGTTCAAATTTCTTAGGTGGTAGGTTTCTCTTTAAATATGATATTTTCACCCTGGTATGGTTTAAAGGATGGTTTGGATCATCCCATCCAAATATTAATAGCCCAGTTGGATCATCTTGAGTATTAGTAGTCATTCTTTTGTCATCATCTTCTACCTATCAATAAATGCAACCATTATTTAATGTTTAACAAGAATTTGATAAATCATAATGTATAAATTTCAAAGAAATATAATCAAATATCGCTTAACAAATCTCATCCCATGTACTATATTATTGACCAACCTCTTCTTTAGTGCAATTACTTGTTGTGTCTGAAGTATCCATTCTCATATCCTCTTCCACCCACTGTGTTCTTCGTGATTTAACAATTTTAGGTCCACACCCACGTACATATGTATTTTTCTTCTGCTATTTGAACGCTTAGGCTGTGCACTTGTTCCAATCTCCATATGAAATATCAAAAACATGCATTAATTTATTTCAATGTTAGATAATACACTATAGATTCTAATAATACTATGAAAAAGGATGGACGTATCACAAAATGCTTCCTAAGTTAAGTCAAAATTTGATAATTACCTGATGTCCTGTGACATTTGTTGTGTCCTTATTTAATATGACATGATATATTTCCATGGCCTCGTCTTGCCCCTATAATACATAAGATAGTCAATGATTTTTAGTACACCAATTATACCATTTCAACCAATATTATATCCAATAGAAATCCTCACTTTACTCATATATTTGACATATCGATATCATGTTTTGGATTTGAAAAAAACAACAACATATTTTATATAACTTTATCTCGTCTATGTTGTAGCATTTGTGAATTCATAAACACCATCCTCCTTTGGTTGAGGTTGCTTTGTCTTCTTACCTTTATTGTATCTACAGATTTTGTATCTGATTCTATGGCCACCCACTTTCCTCTCGTTGATTTAGTAGGTCTACATTGTCCACGTCCTCTGCCCATTGCCTCCTATAGATCTTGCAATACATAATAATAACATTAGTCACATAACATATATTCACTTTGTTGTTGCGCCATCCAATTTTCTAAATGCACGATCGATTTAAGCTCAGTTGGTTTTCAATGCACCTTTCTTACTAAAATGCCCTTATTTTCAATGTATCCCTTTTTAGTTTCTACTCCCAATATGGTGACATGACACAACTCTTATAAATCTTAGACGAGGATTATGAAAACTAATTGACTACTTTTTCTTTTCTTTTTTCATATTTTCATTTAACTTAATTCAAACCCTTCATCCATAATTTTAAACCACCAAATATTTGTATTTTTGTATATTTAAAAAAATATCCTTTGACCCTATATGTTAGAGAATATACTATTTTCAAATTTTGATTTTTAAGTCTTCTAAATGAACTCAGTATATAATATAATAATTAGTATAAGTTAACTTGTGTATGAGATATATTTTCAGTGCCTGCATTATCCACCCTATGTAGGAGTAAAGAGTGAGTGGCGGGATCGAAAATGTTTGTGTCACATGTATACATAATCACTAAGCAACACAACCTTTAAAGGTGAAAATGTGTGTATTTGACTATAACTAATGGACTGTTACATTAGGAGTCATTGTCTATTAAAATAAAATTAGATAGTTTGAAATCACACCAAATTCATTAGTGGGCTAGGAAAATATGATATAAAAACACCCTTCATTGCAGGGTCAAAACGCCATTTATAGGGCTTTACATCAACCAACATTTCAGCTTATCCCATGTGCTTATGCACATTTCACATCCAATAATGGTATTCAACTAACACAACCACATTAAAAATTTTGGTTGATAAACGTTGATAGGCATATATTAAGCACATTTATTAGTATTTATATCAATGACATTTAATAATAATAATTACAATTATTCAATGTGCCTATGCACATTGCACATCCAATATTGGTATTCAATTAAACCTCATAAAAAATGAAAATAACATGGAAGCCTCCCACATCGACATTACAAAATGAAAATATGACAACGAATACAAATTAGAACAAATTGAAAAAAAAAAACTCGCCAATCTATAATTGGTGCACACAATGGATAAACATATTGTGTATCCCAACTATTCAACCAAAATAATGTAGTACATGCACCATATTTCCATTCTAATAATCACCAATTGCAAATCAAGGGAGCATTGAAGTTTTGTGCAGAGTTGCGCATTGAGGCTATGAAAGAAAAAAAATAATTGATTGGATATTTGTTGATGGTGGGAAGAGATATTGACGGACCTATCCTCCCGTGTTGTGGATTTCAGTAATAGTAAAAATTGATTTGTGGGTGTGATTCAACCTCTAGCAGTCACAAAATCAATTTGTGCATCTCATTCACCCCCTACCAGAGACGAAAAGCAAACCCTTGTCTGTCCATTTTACACTACTATTGTTTAAAATAGTTAGAGGGAGGGGAGAAAAATGTACAGAGAAATGAGAAGTGATTTTCCATAGTGTGGAGGAAAAATCGCCCTAGGACACCAAAAAATGTCAAGCTGCAGTAGAGGGAAACGAGCAAAGGGATATGATTCTTGCGAGAATGAGGTATTTCATACTTAATTTATATATTTTCACATGTTTCCATTGCTTGTTTGAATTATATTTTTTAGTTTTTAGTTTATAAAAAAATAAAAGAAGAAGTTAGGGTTTATTTTTTTATTTCTAATTTTAAAATAAATTTGTTATTGTACATATATATGGACATGATAGTGAGAAACTAAAAGAGGCAATGACTTCTATATTGGGGGTAGAATAAATGAATAAACTAGAAGTTATGGACTTGTCCATGCTTTCCAAATACGTGGAAGAACATACTAAAGAAAATGAAATAGACCAACCAAAGCAACCCTGTCAAAGGGAATAGATTGATTCCCCATCAACTCCTAGATCAAGCAAAATATCTAGGAAAAATCATTCAGAATAACCTCTAAGAATGTGGAACAAGGAACATAGACATCCAATTCCCAACCCACTCCTAGGACACATATTTCTTCCACCACTAGTACAGGTACTTATGCATCTTGCATTGGTACATACGAAACTGTGGTAGAATATGATGTTGTCTCTGGGGAAATCAGAATGATAGATGTCGGGAAAGTGTTCAATCATAGGTTGAAGGAATCATGCCTTCAATGCTTCAAAGAGAATCTACATCTTCCATTATCAAAGATACCCATGCACCTTCAAAAGGAAGTCATCCATGACATGCAGATTGAATTTGGGACAGGTTGGTCAGTAAAGCAAGTTAAAAAACAAATGACTCAAAACTACAAGAGATTTCGTTGCAACCAAACGAAAAAGATAAAACAAGATTCCTCCCAAGATAAGGGTGAAAATAAGGCCAATTGATGTAAGTGTGAAAGTATGGAAAGAGCTCATGAAAGCATATGATAGAGCAGATGCATGGAGGAAGTCCGGCGAGGAGAGCATACAAGTATTTAAATTTGGTCATAAGATTATTTCAAATTCATTAAATGATTTTTATATTTTACTAGTGCATAATTAAATTGAATTAGTGTATGTTTCAGGACAAGGCCTCGAAGGCCAGGCTTGCCAAATATCGTGCCACACATCACAGTGGAAAAACAGGTTTAGAATCCTTAGCATGCAAATCTGTAAGTATATTTAATATTTGAAATTATAATTATAATTATAATTATAATTATATATATATATATATATATATATATATATATATATATATATATATATATATATATATATATATATATATATAAAAAATTAAATGATTGGATATTAATTATTTTAACTTTTCCATCTACCATGTTTTGACAGGAGCAACAATATGGCCATTATCCATCACAATTGGAATTCGATATGATACAAGAAAGAAAGTGGTCCAATTTTGTTATCTAGATGAGAATAAGGTATCATTAGTTGAATTTCAATAACTTACTTGGATATTGTTATGTTAATATGTTAATTTGCATTTCTTGTGTTGAGTTGTTTATTTATGTGTATATTGAGTTATTTTGTGCTCCCATTAGTCATAGCACCCTTATAAATCACCAACCTTTCACTATGATCAAGTCCTTTGAAATCAATATCCAATCATGGCTTTATCAAGTCCTTTTCCAAAAACCCTAGGCCAAAGGAGGGACACAACACCATGTAATACATAACTCGTAGACAACAAACCATATTACATGGGATTAATTATAGATGTTTGGGTTGAGAGAAAATTACATGAGATTGATTATGGACCCAAGATACATGTGTTGAGGAGCATGGGATGATTTTCTTGGAAATTGAGAAGCCTTGTGATGTTGAGCACTTCACACTTGCAACCCATGCTTAGAGAGTGCGTCATCTGAGGATTGGTCTCTTGGCGTGTATACCTTGAAGAGAGAGAACTTCACCTGGAGACCTTATCTTGTGCATTAAATTAAATTGCTTGTGCAATTAGTCCAATTTACCAATGTTGGCCTCCCTTACCTACTTTGTATAGAGGGAAGAGAATGTATTTTTATACACTATACTCATTATTCCATCTATACAATTGTCGTGGAGAGTTCTTAGTGCTTGTGTGATGCAATAGAGAAAGACCTAGAGTTTGTGATGTAAACCCTAGAGAAGAAATGAATATGAATGCTAACACTAGGGATGATCTTGAGTCTTATCACTTGTCGTACAAATTATTTTCCATATGGTAGGATGAATGGTGTATTGAGGTCTAAAACAATTTTTTTGTAGTGATATATATATTCAATGAATTAAGTAGATATGTATTGACATGGCTATTAGAATAGGAAAATCTATGACGTAGGCCTATATTGGAGCCTGTTTGAACTTTGAAGATCTGGTTTGAAAGAAAGGACCTGAAACTCTATAGGACACTTCCTTTTCTAGTCCTATGGGGAGTATGGTTAGCACACAACTTGGTGATTTTTCAAAACAAAATTCTTCCTACATTCTAGACTACAACACAAGTATTCTCACTATTCCAGCTCTATCAAACCTTATTAATCCTAAAACAATCAGACAAGTGGGGTAGGTGACGATAGACCTATAGATGCAATGTGAACTAGTTTTTGGAGAAATTAATGAATAAATTCAACTGGCCTACTTATCTGTGATTACAACCTTTAAAATTAACATTGTAATATGGAGATAAGACAAGTGGGGTAGGTGACGATAGACCTATAGATGTAATGTGAACTATTTTTTGGAGAAATTAATGAATAAATTCAACTGGCTTGCTTATCTGTGATTACAACCTTTAAAATTGACGTTGTAATATGGAGATAAGAACATAAAGAAATATGAGGTTTAAAGCATAGGGCTAAAAAAAATCCTATGCATTAGATCTACAACAGATTGCATGAAATGAAAGAAAATAAGATGCAAAGATTGCAGAGTGCTTCATTAAGGTTTCTTAAATAAAAGTCACATGTATCTCAACTATTCACACAACATTGATAAATCTATTAATGAAAGAAACCAACAACTTTATTACACAGGTCCTAGAAGAAGAATAACACAAATTCAAATTTACTAAGAAACACCTCTTTGGCTACCCACTTTCAAGCTTTGACAAGTAAAATAAAATGACTTGTTGTTACAACATCCGTTGTTACGGCATTTGTTATGGCATCTGTTGTTACAACATCTATTGTTACAACATTTTCTTCTCAATTTGTTGTTACCTATGTTTGTGCTTCTCAATTTGTTTTCTTGATCCCCCAAGTGTTGGTGTAGTGTTGGGTGGAAAAACCACCTCTTTGGCTTCCCACTTTCAAGCTTTGACAAGCAAGAATAAATGGCTTTCTATCCCCGAATTGTTACAACATCTGCTATTACAACATCCACTGTAATGGTAATTGTTTCAGTAGTTTCAATAGTAGTTGTTTTTATAACATCAACTTTTATAGTAGTTTCAACATTTTCAACAGTAATGAGTGTTACAGCATTAACTGTTACAACATTTTCAACAGATTCAACATTAACATGTTGTTATTGCATATGTTGTTACAACGTCTGCTTCTCAATCTATTGTTACCTAGGTTTGTGCTTCTCAATTTTTTTTCTTGTTCCCCCATGTTGTATCTATGTAGATAGTCCTCGGCTAAAGAACTAAGCCAAAGCATCAATGTGAGGAATTGAGAGGAATTGGAAGAGGAATTGAGAGGAATTTAGAAGGCTAAACATTCTCCATGAACATTTAATCATCTAATAATAGCAAATACATATAGATGAAACTCTATAGTCAACACAAATATATCTAAGTACAACATAGAAGCAACAATCTAAATATTTATGGGCAATAAATTAAACAGATTGTTCAATTTCTAATTCAGTAGTGACATAACTTTGTAGAGGGATGTCATGGATATTTATACTCAATCTATCCCTTCCCAATGTCCTATATTATCCTCAAATATACGTAGAAACAGACTATGAAATTATAAGAAGAACTCAAAAGTACACAATTGTTGTCATGAAAGAAAACTAGAAGCCTTTGATTATATCCAAGTTCAAATTATTACAACAATATTACAAAAAAAATCTCCAAGTATCAACCCTTTCTTATTCAAAAATAAGGTATATATAGAGTGCTTTACAAAATATCCCTAAAATATCTACATTCAAATTAATTTATGTTTTTTAAGGAATGATTATATTTCTATTAAACAATACGGATTATGGGTAGAACCATTACATTCAGAAGTAACAATAGTTCCACATCCCTCAAAAAATGATCTGACCAAAGACATTGAGATTTCAAAGTTTTCTTCCCCAAATTTTCTATATCATTTTCCTTATTCATCCACCAAAAATCACCATTAATATTTACATATTTGCATAACATAAAAAAAACTATTTCTATATGCTAACTAGTAAGTTTCTTCTGACTCATGTTATCTGATTTCTTCAATATCAACCACTTTTGCTTTCCCCGGTTGGCCTGCGTCCTTAGGTTCATGCTCCTCAACCTCTTGTTGGAGCTCCAATTGTACTATGAACTCCAGATGAGGGGCTCCCTGCTCATTGTGTGTTGATTCATTGTCACCTTCCTCCCCGATGCCAAACACTTACTTCAGAACAAACAAAATCATAATATCCACCTTCTCTTTCGAATTCTCCACCTTTCTGTCAAGGTTCACTATCATCGACAACATGACTTCTATTGTTGCCTGAACATTCTCCACATCTTCCCTCAAGCCTTCCAGCTAACCTGAAATGAGGGTAAAGTGAGACCGGGCTGTAGATATAATTTTCCCTCCAATCCGCGAAATAATTTCCTCCATTTCATGCTTGAATGCACCGAGGGAACTCTCAGAAGAGTCTCTGATGCCATTGCCAAATGGAGAAGCCATTTCTTCAGCACAATGAGGATGTGCAGAAATCCACAATGCATATGCCCTCCATAACCATCTTCTTATAACCAAAATCAACTCTAGATTGATGGTGTGAGAGGTCCCTTCATTTTTAATTCTCTTCGGTAGTGCACTCCCTGCAACCAAATTAATTTTCATTGCTTCTTGCTCCGAGATGAATTCCCGCATGATCGACCTGAGGCGATCCTCCTCAAACTTAGAGAACACAATTCCTTCACTACATCTTTGCCTTAAATCTCGGCTTACAAACTCTCAGTTGTCCATAATCTTGTCATGATTCCTCTTAATTATCCATCATGATATTGATGGATTCAGCTTATCTCTAGGACTCTCGCCGCAGAACAAATGCTTCAAAGAGTAAAATAGGTAATTAATCACCCTGTCAGATAGTTCACCCTTCTCCATATTCTTCTAGCCTTTTCCATTTATAAATTTTCATAGGATGTGACATTTGGAAGATGTGTTCCCATCCTCCCTAAGTTCACCTTGCTCCAGGATGACGACCTGATTAGCTTGTTCATCTGCCAAAATATTATTTTCCCTTTTAATATGATAAAATTCTATGTTTTCAAACTTTTCCAACAATAAATATATTCTTTGCATAGTTGGGTTTGGGTCAAGGTCCTTGTTTTGAGACCATTTAATACATTTTTGTATGGTAATAAGGGAATCTCCAAAGACTGATAATTTTGTTATTCCTTCAACTGCTGCAAATCTTATCCCATCAACCAACATTTGAAGTAGATTATGACCAGTAAACTCTCCCATGCTTCCAACAAGCTTTTTCATGTTCCATGCCTCTCCCTTCAACAATATTTCATATTGGTCTTCTATTACCATCTGGCCATATGAATTCTCAAATGATGGAAGACCTCTCTCTTGGAAAATATAAAATTTTATGTAGAATTTATTGATTTGCACTAGAATATTTTCACACTTTTCCTTTGTCTTCAACATCAGAGTTTTCTTCATAATAAAATGGAAAACAATCAATAAAATGGTGGTCGGTGATATTTATTACTGATAATCGGGAATGGTCTTTTGTGCGGGGTGCCAGTGGTAAGTGGTAATGAGTGGGGGGGAGGTGCGCAATTCATATGTCGCTGCCACGTTGCAAACGTTGTTTTGGAAAAACAACTTTTTACGTCCCCCATTAAATGTCAAGGGGGGGGGCATGCAATACAACAAGAGTCATCGATCACCAAAGTGTCAATCACCGCCAATAGAAAATGCATGATAGTTAGTGTGCATAAACTTGACATTTTATTTATTAAAATAAAACAAAATAATATATTGCAACATAATATATTTGCGCGCAAACTATTACAAAGTGCAACAAAAACATTTTTTTTTTTGAAATTTTAACCAAATTTTTGAAATTTATAATGTAACAAGAAAATGTTACAACACCCCAAGTGTTGGTGGAGTGTTGGGTGGTAGAAACACCTCTTTTTTTGCCCACTTTAAAACTTTGAGAAGCAAGATGAAATGAATTTCTACCCCCTCAATTGTTACAACATTTGTTGTTACAACATTCGTTGTTACAACATATGTTGTTATAACATATTTTGTTACAAGATCCACTAGAATGGTCATTGTTTGAGTAGTTTCAATAGAAGCAGTTGTTATAGCATCAACTTTTACAGCAATTTCACCATTTTCAACAGTAATGGGTTTTACACCATTAGCTGCTACAACATTTTCAGCAAATTTAACATTGACATGTTGTTATGGCATCTATTGTTACACCATCTACTATTACAACATCTATTGTTACAACATTTGTTTTTCAATCCGTTTTAACTATGTTTGTGCTTCTCAATTTGTTTTCTTGATCCCCTAAGTGTTTTAGTTTTTGGTGGAAAAAACACCTCTTTGGCTGCCCTCTTTCAAGCTGTGACGAGCAAAATGAAATGGCTTTTTGTTACAACATCTTCTTCTCAATTCGCTATTGCCTATGTTGTGCTTCTCAATTTGTTTTCTTAATCCCCCAAGTGCTAGTGTAGTGTTGGGTGGCAGAAACACCTCTTTGGCTACCCACTTTCAAGCTTTGACAATCAAGATGAAAATTTATTGAGATGAAGTATTTTGTGTCTATGATTAGTGAATGAATGAATGAATGTTATATGTCAATGAATAATTGCTATATGTTTCTTTGTGTACACAACCTTGTTTTATATTATGTAAACATATCTTTTATGATAAAGTTTATTGAGATGAACTATTTTTTGGATCTACAAATGAATGAATGAATGAATGTTTGCTATTTTTTTTATGTACCTTAATGTATTGCTTTCAACTGTTTCCTATATAGTAGATAATTTGGGTACTAGGGAATTGAGAGTGATGTGGGGGGTGGCACGAAAGCTTCCACCTTCACATGGTTAGCCTTGTTCAATAGAGAATAAATTAGGATTTAGATAATCTTGGAGCAAAAAAACCTAGATCCAATAGAGAAACAACAAAGTCAATGTTGACTTCACTACTACTTCATCGAGTGGAGGGAGGTTTGCTCCAAAATTAAACTACTCCAATAATTTATTCTCGAAACCGAGAGGATCTCATTAAGGAATTCATGCACTCAAGTCCTTTTAATTATTATCTGTTCATGCAATTAAATTTAATATTTGGTCAATTTTAATCAAATCTTGCCTCATTAGTCTCATGAATATGTGTGGGACAACTAGTATCAATTTTGGACGTTGAAGTGGAACAACTATCGGAAGCAAATAGCTCAAAATGGTAACATTACATTTAGCATTCAAGGTAAGTTAATTTCAAGTTGATGCCTTTTTGCTTATGTATAATACACTACACTACTTACCATATTTGTATTCATATGAGTGGTAGATCTTTGAACTGAGTTGACATTCTTCTGCATTTTAAAGGGAGTTGTTGTACAACCTGCTAATTCCAACTTACAAAGTTTTTCAAATTTGAAAGAACATACTACCACAGATGGAAGAAGATATGAGCAACGATAATTCAAAGGTGTATTATTTGTTTTTAATTGTCACCATCTAGTCAGAAGATGGAACAGGGTTGATATCATGAGTAGAAAGATGAGGGATACATGTAGTTGTGATTTTGTGATGTTGCCCATTGCTTACATGTTCAATTTATATTTAGTTTATACCTTCAACAGAAATGCTACAAGCATTAAAATAATTTACAATTTTATATTACACAACAAAGAACTTTTGTATCTAATACATTGCAAGCTTTGTGAACTTGCTTGCTTTAGGCAGAAATTTAATTTGTACATTCCAATACCTATTAATTCTAGGTTTTCCAATACCTAAATTCAAATGACACTTTTGAGTGAATTGCAATCTTTTGATCTTGTGTAGGTATTAATTTAACAAGAATACACGAGATTCAAGTTGGGAGGAGCGTTTACAATTGATTACACCAATTGAGGTGAGATAGTACTATTTTTTTGTCATTGAATGCTTGGGTTAGTTATCTTAATATATAATAGCTAAGGTAAAAATATGTTGCATTTGTGAGATCTAGCACATTTATTTACTATGATTTATTGTTTACAAAAAAAACATTCTTGGTTTCACTAACCTTGGTTCGCATTATAAAGAGCCTATTATACCCCTCCCCTCACCCCTTTCAATGCCTTCACCTTTCTACATCCATAGGACAAGAATTGTTCACGACTTAGAGCCACTCCACCACCATACTAGATCTCACCTTTGGACAACTTTAGTTGCCTTCATTTGAAGAAATAGAGGAAATAAGGTTATTTTAGATCGAACATAGATAGAATTATTGTTATCTATCATAAGTAAGATCTCTCTAAACGTGAAAGAAATAATCGATGAGTTATATTGGTGAGCCTATGGCCATTACACACCACTGTTGATCTGAAATTGATTCGAGATGAGGCTTAGAGAGCCTCACCTCTCAGCTGGATCTTCCAAAAACTTAACTCAGAAACAAATGAATCACACACAATACATAAGAAAAGATAAAATACTCTAACATTAACTTTTATTATCATGAGGCTTGATATTATTTTTAAAGAGATTACAAATACATATTTAGAACTTGCCTCCTTTGTTGTGAGTTTCCAAATAGGAAAAAGTTAAATACATTATTTATATATTGCCTTTCTTGATAAAATTTTCCTAGGAATCCAAGGAGCATCTTTCTTTGATACCAATTGATCTACAATTCATTGGAGGCGAGGCTTAGAGATCCTCACCTCTCAGCTAGATCTTACAAACTCTACTCAGAATGAATGAATGAAACACAATCACATAGATAAGATAAAAGACTTTAACATGCACTTGTATTATCATGAGGCTTGATATCCTTTTTAAAGAGATTAAAAATATATATTTATAACTTTCCTCCTTTGCTGTGAGTTTCCAAACAGGAAAAAGCTAAATACACTATTTAGATATTTCCTTTCTTGATACAAGTTTCCTATGACTAGATGTTTCCTTCCTCATTAGATGTTACGATTATGAGCTAGGAAGTCTAGCGACCCAACTGTTATAAGATCCCTCAGTTCATAGGTTCCAATGTGTTTTATCTCCAAAATCCAACTACACCACCTGTCACACTTGCATTAAGACCTAGACCCGCCTTCTCCCTATAGCACTTAATCAAGGATGGTGGCAAGGAAAAAAGGAAAAATACCATGTCATCATTAGTCAATTATTACTTTGTTTGCACCGAATCATTTGCAGAAGTAGATGAAAAAAGTACATACATTTTTTTAACAACTCTATCCATCGAGAACAATGCATGTTTATTCATGTACCTACTATTCCTAGTTTGAAGAATTACATAGCTACATTTACATTGATTCTTTCAAAAACCATTCCCTTTGGAGGTGATATCTCATATGTAAATTTTATCCATGTGGCAAATATAACATGTTTGGATGAGAATAAAAAGGAGGTTTATGACTTGAATGGAGAGCTTCTAATACATACTGATGGAACTGGATTTATATATGAGGATTTGACTTCACAATTCCCAAAAAATGTATTTTAAGGAAAACATTTAAGCAATCAGATTCCAGTGGCTTTCCCCTTGACTCAAGCTCAGGAGGGCTAGCACCATAGGGAACCTTAATAAGCCATCGATGTCAGCATCGAGTACTAGCATTGATCTGGAGGTCTACATGACCTCTGAGACAGAGCTATGGTTGAAATAACCAACTCAAGGAAATTATGGTCGTTTGAGACTTGCTCTTACGACAGTCGTAAAGATCCATGTCTGATGTATTGCTTAAGGTAGGGTTAATATCCCCTAGTTGAACCATGGAATATATTAAAGGAAAGCTCTATGTAGTGTAGGAGCAAAAGCCTTAAACTTATAATGAAAATTTAGCAAAACCTTGCACCGCTCCAAACCCTGGCCGTGGAGACACTTCATTGGCGTGACATAATTTTTCCTTTAATGTAAATGGATGAGGAAGTGATGATTTGGTCCGAAGGTACAAACGCAAAATATTACCCTAGAGGCTTGCGTGGCATAGCTATGGGATCGACCGGGATGATGTCATCCAGGATCAACTGGATGACACGCTAACACGAAAGTTCTGCGATTGGTCATAAGTGGACCCTTTGAGAGGTCCGTGACATGATGATGCAATGAGAGGAGGTCATTGCATTCGACATGACCTGATATACATAAGCATGTAGAGTATCAACTCTAGTTGTGAGGCCCTTATGACGAGTTGGGAAGTCAAGTAGAGTTCAGAGGAAATAAATAAATAAATATGTTTTACCCCATTCCTCTAATAATATGAGGGGTTGGGTGATGTTACACATCCACTATTACAACATATTCTTCTCAATCCATTGTTACCAATGTTTATGCTTCTCAATTTGTTTTCATTATCCCCCAAGTGTTTGTGTAGTATTGGGTGGCAAAAACACCTCTTTGGCTTCCCAGTTTCAAGCTTTGACAAGCAAAATGAAATGGATTTCTACTCCCTCAATTGTTACAACATCTGCTATTACAACATTCATTGTTACAACATCCACTCTAATGTTCATTGTTTTAGTAGTTTCAATAGTAGCAGTGCTTATATCATCACCTTTTACAACAATTTCAGCATTTTCAACAGTAATGAGTGTTACAACATCAACTGCTACAAAATTTTCAACACATTTCACATTGACATGTTGTTATGCCATTTGTCTTACAACATCCGATGTTACAACATATGCTTCTCAATCCGTTGTTACCTATGTTTGTGCTTCTCAATTTATTTTCTTGATCTCCAGGTGCTAGTGTAGTGTTGGGTGGCAGAAGCATCTCTTTGGCTTCCCACTTTCAAGCTTTGACAAGCAAGATGGAATGGTTTGTTGTTACAACATATATTATGGCATATGTTATTACAACATCTGCTTCCCAATTCACTATTACCTATGTTTGTGCTTTTCAATTTGTTTTCTTGATCCCCCAAGTGATGGTGTAGTGTTCGGTCGCAGAAACACCTCTTTAGCTGCCATCTTTCAAGTTTTGACAAACAAGATGAAATGGATTTCTACCCCCTCAATTGTTAAAACATTTGTTGTTACAACATCCTCTCTAATGCTCATTGTTTCAGTAGTTTCAATAGTAACAATTTTTATAGCATCAACTTTTATAAAAGTTTCATCATTTTCAATAGTAATGGGTGTTACAAAATTTTCAACAGATTTAACATTGACATGTTGTTATGGCATCTGTTGTTACAACATCTACTGTTACAACATCCATTTTTAGAACGTCTGCTTCTCAATTCGTTGTTACCTATGTTTGTGCTTCTCAATTTTTTTTCTTGATCCCCCAAGTGCTGGTGTAGTGTTTGGTGGAAGAAACACCTCTTTGGCTATACACTTTCAAGCTCTAACAAGCAAGATGAAATGGCTTGTTGTTACAACATCTTAGTTGTAACTTATTTGAAATTTTATTATCGTATGTGCACTTTGATATGATGTAATATGATTATTGTTTCATTTCATATGTTGTAATATTAGATATATAACAAAGAAATTAACTATTGCATGAAATAAATAATAACCTTTCATTCTAAATGGTTTTTTTTGCATAAAAAGGATCTTCTAGAATATATGAATGGTCCTCATCACATCAATCCAGATCACATTAGCTCCGATGCTGAGATGGCAGATGATTCTCATGACTACTAGATACAAATGACAACAAGGTCGATGTCGATACAGAAGATGATGAAGATGATGATGATGGTCATGAGGCAATTGTTGGTAGCAGGTAGTGACATTCATGATCATATAGACCGCATCATGGATCATTTTTTATATATTGTTATGACGTTGATTTTCATAGTCACTATCATATGTATCATTTTCATGGCCTCCTGTACCATATTATTAAGTTGTATATTTTTGACATGTATCATTTCGACTTATATCATTTGAATATGACGTATCATATTGACTTGTATAATTTTGTCTTACATAATTCATAAATTTTATTTATATCATTTGTACATGATATACTAGTTTTTAATATATATTTATATATATAATAATAACAATTTAAGTAATATTATAATACTTATTATAATGTAAGTTAGTACATTAAATAATAATATATATATTATTATAATTTATTATTTATTATGATAAATAATAAATAACATTTACTATTATAATATTTACCAAATAATATATGATAATATATTATTCCCAATCATTTGTGTTTAATATAATTTAACATAGTATATAATACTTTTATAATTATACAAATTATTCATTACACTATATTTTAATAAGATATAATTAGAATTTAAATTATAATTTAATATTGGTATATAATAATATCAATTATATTATGATGCTTAAATATATAATTATTATTGACCATATATTTTATAATAATAATTAATAACAATTATATTAATAAATATATAATAAATTTTGACTATAGCATAATGTGGAGAGATAAATAAATAATAGTAGTAAAAATAAATACTATTATTACATTATATAGTTTTTAATATATTAATATAATAACTTAAAATTTTTAAAATATATGTTATTATATTAATATTATGTATTATATTAATATAATATTATGTTATTATATTTTAGTTATCTTAAGTTATTATATTAATATTATAGTATATATTGCCCACGGGGTTTTGGATTGACGGTGAATGGGTGCATTGTTAAGGCACTTCTTACAATAAGTTACCGGTTCAAATCCCCCGTGGGTGCTTAGGTAGTATTATATAAAATATATATTATTAATATATTATATATTATTAATATATTATATAATATTAATATAATAACTTAAGATTATTAAAATATAATAACATAATATTATATTAATATAGTACATAATATTAAGATAATAACATAGTATATATATTATGGTTGTTATTATTTATATGGTTATTAATAATCAGAAATAATTAGCTTTTAACAAGATACACATAATAATTATTAATCTGGTTAGTATATGTCTATTGGCTTTTTTTTTCTTTTTTTTTCCACTGGAAAAATCCGTAATTTTCATTAATAAGGAAAATTACATATTGTAGATGCTTTACGCATATGCCAAAGTCGCTTTGTACTTATGTGCCTATTGCAAAGAGATTCTATGAGTTGCTATTCAGATTTTACCACGCAGGGTGTGCTGTTTGTGCTAAATACAATGTGCCTTTCCAACAATTATCTTATTGATTCAAACAAAAATAAGCTTTTCAAAATTGCATCTATCATATACATGCATATACTTCAGTTTATTTGATGACCCGATGTGGGGTATCTCGGGTCTATATACGGACGGTGGTAAAATTTGTGCTCCAGTTGGCCTTGAACCTCTGTGATCTCCCAGATGCCTCTGTCCATCAACGCGGCCTCCTTGGATAATTTGTCAGCACCTTTGTTATGTTCCCTGTAGATGTGAGAACATGTGATATTGTTAAATGTTGTTTTGAGTACGAGAACTTCATTCAATATAATGCTGAGTGTGTGAGTGTGACAGGTAGATATGCCATTGAACCAATTTATGATAATCTGAGAATCCCCATATATATTAATGCTAGTGCAGTGGTGGCTTAATGCAAAATGAAGTAAGTGACGCAGAGTGATAAGCTCAGCATAGTTGTTTGATCCTGTGCCCAGGCCCGCTTTTATTTTGTAGAAATGGTTCTCCGATAAGTGGATGATAAATCCACCCCCGCATCTCTGCAAGTTTGCCGCGCCATCAAAATAGGCCCACGGTGTGCTTTGCTCGATGTATGGGGGAGGATTTGGATGTCGAGATTTAGGAGGGGGCAAATCAGGTAGATCTCTGTATGCATTGATAATGCCTGCCTCTATTAGAGACCAGTGAATCGACTTGTTTTCGAAAATAATACGATTCCTCGATTTCCATAAGGACCAGTTTACAATAATTGGCAGATTTATAATCTTCGATCTTGTATGTCTCTTTTCCCACTCTGTCCAGGCATTTATGAGATCTGTACCATCCCAATTTCCTGTGTAACTAATGAAGTTCTTGAGATTTGTCCATAGATTCTGTGTGATACTGCATCTCATAAATAAATGCTCTGTGGATTCAGAGGCTTTTTTGCATAAAACACACCAGGTTGGGCCATGCTGCGCCCTGTGCATTAGTTGTTCTCCTGTAGGAATCTTGTTTCTTAAGATGCACCAAGTGAATAGTTTTGATCGAGGCGCTGCTGGGTATTTCCAAATACTCTGCCACCAGCTATCTAAAACATCAGGTTTCTTGTGGCTAATGAGCTGGTTGTATCCCTCCTTTGGTGTGTAAATTCCGTTTTCAGCCTGGTTCCATATGAGCTCGTCTGGCCCTTCTGTGATTCTGATATGTGATTCAATCAGGGCCTCTCTGTATCCCCGCCATGTAGGGTGCCATCTTCGAGGGAGATTTAACTGATGCGCTGTTTTCCATGCCTGATGGAATATATCAGAGTGTTCTTGATCCACGATTTGCACAATTACTTTGATATCGTGTGCAAAGAGATAGTCCACCAATTCCTGTGGAAGGATGTGCCTCCCGCCACTGCCTGTCCAAGGGTCCAGTCCTATCCTTGCTCGGGTACCATCCCTGATATGCCAAACCAGATTGTTTCTAATTAAGGCCAGCGAATGTAAGAGAGCTTTCCAGCTGGAGGATATGCCAGTTTTATTCCAAGATGGGAGTCTAACCCATTCCAAGGTGCTGAGAGGCCAGATGTATTTTCGGTAAGTAAGACTGGTCCATAAACTCTGAGATGTCAACAGTGCCCAGCTCATTTTCACTGCCAGGGCTTGAGCGAATGTAGGAAGCTCCTTTAACCCCCATCCACCCCATTTCTTTGGTAATGCTATCTTATGCCATCCGATCCATGCGAAAATGCGCTTATCTTGACTACCAACCCATAGATATCTATTGCAAAGTTGCTGAAGTTTGGCTAGTATATGCCGAGGTATCCATGCGAGCGCCATCCAAAAGACCGGGGTTGCTTCTAGTACTGATTTGATCAGGACTAACCTACCAGCCCTGGAAAGATATCTGTGGCTCCAACAGTATAATCTTTTCTCCACTTTTGATACTAGCCATACCCAGTCTGCAATCTTTTGGCTTGTGGGCTTTAACCAAAAGCCAAGGTATTTTAGCCCCCTGTCCAATGCTTGTGAGATGTATGGGAATGCTTACCTTGCAGATAGAGATTCATTTACAGAGGTTCCAACCAGAGTTATGGTAGATTTCATCCTGTTAACCTCCATGCCAGTGGCTTGTGAGAATAGACTTAATATGCGCTTGAAGGTTGAAGAGTCCTGTACGCTGCCATCCAATAGAATAAGAACATCGTCTACAAATAGCAGGTGGGTGATGAAGCAATCATCTGTGATCTTGAGTCCTCTGAGAGTCCCTTCCCTTTTTGCGGAGATGATAAGTCGGCTTAATCCTTCCATGACCAAGAGAAATAGTAGGGGCGAGAGAGGACAGCCCTGTCGAAGCCCTCTATCCGAGTGGAAAAAGTGAGAGGCAGATCCATTAATTAGGATGTTGTAGGTGGGAGAAGTTATACAAGCCATGATCCAATTTATAAGGGGAGGAGGAAAACCCAAATGGATGAGAATCATTTTGATATAAAGCCAGCTGACGTGGTCAAATGCTTTTGATAGATCAATCTTCAGTAGGATGCATTTTAGGTGTTTTGTCCAGATGGAATGTATAGCTTCTTGTGCGGATCCAATGGCTTCGTGGATCTGCCTATCTTCCAGGAACGCAAATTGCTTGGGGGCAATGTGCTTTGACAGGATGGGCTTAATTCTGTTGGCAATAATCTTTGAGATAATCTTGTAAAGAACATTGCATAGAGATATGGGGCGGAAGTCATCAAAGGAGGAGGGGCTGTCAGATTTAGGGATGAGGGCGATGAAGGTAGAGTTTATGGCATTATAGAGGCAGCCCATTGATCTGCTTTCCTCGACCACCCTTAGTAGGTCCTTTCCAATGAGGTCATAAAAGGCAATATAGAACTCTATAGTCCAGCCATCCGGCCCAGGGCTCTTTTCCTTTTTGAACCATTTGAGTGTGCTCTCCAGTTCCTCCATAGTGACAGGGGCCGTGAGATCTGCAGAGTCCTCCTCATTTACATATCTAGGGAAGTGAGTAGCCACATTGATCATTTCAGCCAAATTTGTGCCAACTGGGCTCTTATATAATCCCCTGAAGTGAGCTGTGCCAAGCTGAGAGAGCTTGTTGAAGGAGTCTGCAAGACCACCTTCAGGAAGGGGTAGATTCCAAATAGTATTTGCCACTTTTCTTCCTTTTGCAAAGTTGTGGAAGAATCTTGTGTTTTCGTCCCCCGCTTTTAGCCAAGTAGCCCTGCTTCGTAATCTGAGAGATTCCTCCCTATGCCTGAGAATATTGTTCCTCTGGTTTTCCAACTCCACCAGGCGAGCCTTGTTATCTCCCGTAACGAAACCCAGATTCCGCTCATCCAGCAAATCTTTCAACTCTTCTTCTACTAGTGATAACTATCCATCTTCTCTTGCCTTCTTGTCTTTTGCCCAATTTATAACTATGTGCTTCAATTCAGTAAGATTTTTACAGAATCCCCTTGCCATAGATGATTCTCTGTCAATAGGGTGTGCTTTCCAGTAGTCCGAAACCATATTAGTGAAACTCTGGTCCTGTAGCCACAAATGATTGAATTTGAAGGGGGATTTTGGCTTCTGGTGAGGGCCCAGGATTTCCATCATGATAGGGGAATGATCAGATATGCCTCCCGATCCCACCCATTTCTTGTAGAAATGTAGTTGATGGATCAGGGGGCCTTTCAACAGGAATCGATCTAATCTGCGAGCCAATGCAGCTGCTCCCACCCTTCTGTTTCTCCATGTAGGCAGGGGTTTCTGCATAGGGATATCGATGAAGTCACTCTGTTCCAAGGTGCTTCTCATGAATTCTGTGATGGAATCCACCTGGGCCATAGAGCCCCATGATTCCCTGAACCCTAGAGAAAAGTTCATATCTCCTCCTAGGATGATTCGATCCAGTGCCAATAGATTTCGATTGAAAAATTGTCTCCAAAAGCTTTCCCTCTGATGGCACGAGCCATATGTGTTGATAATTCGGAGGGATAGTCCGAGATCGGTCGAGAAGATGTCCGCGCCCATGAAGCCCTGTCCACCCCATGAGGAATCCAGCCTGATAGATTTAGGGTTATATCCAATCGCCAGTCCTCCCGATCTTCCGATAGCATCAATTGCCAGGAACTTCCATCTGGCCGCCAAGGTGTTCAAGGAAAGAGATACGGTCTCAGCCGGTCCAAGAGTTTCTTGAAGTAGAATGATATCGGGAGATTCGACCTCAAAAAGTCGCTTGAGGGCTAGTTTCTTTAGGGTACTAGCCAGACCCCGGCAATTAAATGAAAGACACTTCATGGGGGACCATTCCTCGGGGATTTGGATGCTCTAAGGATCCCGACAATGGTGGATTGGCGCCCAGATGCAACTTCCGCTCCGGCCCGCCTAATGGCTTTAGAGAGGTCAGTTTTCCTACCCCGTGTGGACAGTGACCCAGGACCTAGCGGGACTATGCCCAGACCGATATGGGGTATGGAAGCATCCGACTGAGCGGACCGAGGGCGAAGGGAATATGGATGGGAGGGGGGCAGTCTGGAGGATGTACTGGATGGGGGCGACGATGAGAGAGACAGTGAGGGAGGAGCAGTCGATGGGATCAATGGGGCAGAGGGATAGTACAATGTGCCATGGTGCATGCATTTGAGATAACTAAATCAGATGAGTCTTCTAATGGAATAGAGGGAGGAGTAAGAACAGTGCCCGATGCCTTCGCTGCTGCTGCTGCTGCCCGCGCTCTTGTCAGTGGCGGCGAGGGCGAGACTGGCATGTTCGAGGCTGCATTCTCTGGAGATCCTTGTGCTGCCGCATTTCCTTGTGGAGGACGGGGGATGATAAGAGAGACTCCTCTAGATGCTAAGGGTGAAATTTTTGGGGATCCTTCCGGGCTTTTGTTAAGAGGGCAATCCTTGAAGAGGTGTCCCACTTGGTGGCAGCGGTTGCAGCGAAAAGGGACACCTTCATAATCGAGAATTTGAGTTCTGCTGTATTTTCCCCATTGCAGTGTGATTTTTTCTTCCAGTCCATCTCGAGTGTCCAGGTGCACCAGTACCCGTGCTAGGGTTTGCTTCTTTGTTTCCACATACGATCGATCATGATCAAGGTATGTGCCCAATGCGTTTCTGATTTTGATGAGAGCTTCCTCGCTCCAATATTGTAGCGGCAACCCTGGCAGACGCACCCACAGAGGTCCTGCTCCTATCTGTTCACGCTCAGGATCGAAAAGGGGGCTCCACCTCTTTAGTAAAACTGGTGCCATTTCGATGTGCCAGTACTTTGCAAGTACTAAATTCGTGTAGTCTTCCTTCGCAAAGTGTAGTGAGAACCACCCCCTAGGAAGAACGTGCACCTCCGGCAGTTCTATAAGCAGGGCGCCCCAAATTTCTTTCACCCATTGTGACAGTCTGCCCGCAGAGAATGTTCGCCCCCGCACATGTCCAACCAATACCGTTCGAGCCATAGTCATTATTTCCCCGAGGTCCGATGGGTCGCCGAAAGCTATGGTAATATCCTTGGCCGTCGCTCGGATACACTTAGATTTCCTCTTCTTAGACCGGGGTGCCGACGGGTGATCCACTAGAGGGTTTGTTATTCCAACCGGGGGGGAGGATTTTGAAGGTTTTACATTGATGGTAGAGGTGCCAAAACAACCGGATGGCCTCGATCCCGATTCCTGGTGGGTTTTTGCTTCCGTCTCCCGGAGATCTACTTGTGCTGGAGTGGATTCTTGCGGCGACGAGGGGAACGGTTCAAATGCCAAAGAATCAAGCGAGAGAGAGGTAAGTAACAGAGCTGTACCTGATGAGAGAGGCGGTGCTTTCAGCCCTGTCGGCGAGTCTGAGGTGTGGAGGGTGTTTGGATCTGGTAAAGATACCACCGGTGAGGTGTCCAGAGCACGGTCCTCTTCTGTAGTCGGTGGAACGGAACCCGGGGCCACGTAATTAGGGCTTCTGAATATAATATGCCCTTCCAGTGGATCCTCAGAATAATCCACTAGATCCATATCCATTATACCCTCCATGCCGGTCAAAACGCCAGTTAATCGCCTGTGTACTCGCCATTCCAGTTTCCTGATCAGGCCGGTCTGTGGGCTGCCTCCTGTGGTCCTGCGGTTACTGCGGCCCCTTTACCCTAAACCCTCGCGGTCGCGACGCGCCATCCCATTCTCATTGATCAGTTCTCCTCGTATATGTCTATTGGCTTATATCAACCACATTAATAAATAAGGTTATGCAAGTTTGATAATTCTTATAACTATATGTAGTTTTAATTTCCTTTGTCTATTACCCTTATTTCCAACTCTCCTTAATTTATTTTTAATAGAGCCACCTCCTTAATTTATTTTTAATAGAGCCACATGAAATTCAAGTTATACTCACTTAACACTTCAATAAAGGATTTTATATTACTGACCAAGTCTTAAGTTGGTAGTTAAGTTCTACAGAGGGAGCTCAATCTTTTTAATCTGAGATATCGATAAGTAAATAAATATAAATATAACACAATGTTTAGATTCTTCCATTATCTTACATAACTCGGTGAATTAGTTAGAAAGAGTCGTTATATTTATTGCTCTATTGATTATTATTACACACAATAATTATTACATGGAAAGTTAACTGAGGTTGTCGGGTAACACCGTTAGTAACATTCTTCTATCAAATTAGTGAATCTAAATTGTGAAACCCAGTCATATCATTTTTCAATTGCAATGTTATTGTCATTAAAGTTATATTATTATATTATATTAGTTACGTTGAATTTCGATCAATCATAATTGAACTCAATGTTAGGTTGAAATCAACCATCCAAATAAAAGTGCTCTTGAATATATATATATATATATATATATATATATATATATATGAGAAAAAACACTATCTTTTCATTGAAATAAAAAGAGAGTACATATTATGAGATTCATCTAATAGTGTTCAACATTTCTCCATTGAAACTTGTACATATTGTCTTTTGTTTATGTATGTCTTATGCATTTCTCATTCTAAACATTTGTTTTGTTTATGTATGTCTTATGCATTTCTCATTCTAAAACATTTGTTGACCATTTCTCCATTGAAACTTGTACATGTTGTCTTTTGTTTATGTATTTTTCATTCTAAACATTTGTTGGTAAAACTGTAAACTAAAAGCACCTATATGCTGATTGTATCCCCTACATATATGTTCATACAAAATGTTACACCACTGATGATTCCATCAATTTTATGTCATATTCTTTCTTCAAAAATCAAAATATATCTTCCAAATATATCTTAGATAGGGAAAAGTGTGCCTCCTATGTAAAACTATATGCTTCAAGCATTGGTGAGGGCATCTTGAATATAGGCAACAAAGAAAAACTAACTTGGGTCCTTAGAAATATTCCTCTTAAATAGAAGATATGCTACCTGGTTCTACTCCCTCTAGAAGTGCTAAAAAGAAATGTTTTGGAACGTACTCACCAGAATCTTATATGATTGTCTACCAATGATATGATTGGTTATGAACCTACTAGGCTTCAAATTTTACTACCACAAAGCAATGTCTTCAATTTCAGGATTTCTTATATGGTTGACTTAATTTAGTGAGAGTTACCTTCTCTCACAGGTTAAATCATATTTAATCCGTAGAAATAACATTTCTCAGTTGGTGAACATGTGTCTTAACAGGGAGATTGCCTACGGTTTATGACCTCTTAATGTACTGAGTTACAGAAAAGAGAAATGAGTTTCAAGCTTGAAAATAGATGGTAAATGAATATTGTCATCACTCTGTATTCACAAAAATATTTCTTGAACATATATGTAGAATTTATTTTTTTAAATAGAAAAATGAAATTGATTGAGCTCAAATACTTTGTTATGATTAAAAATAAAATTTTATAAAAAGATAAATATATACATATTGCACACAAAATATATATATCTATATATATATATATTCCATATATATATATATATATATATATATTCCATTTCACACCCAATCAACATGTTTTTTTTGTCATTATGTGAAGTGAAAGAGTGATTGTCTTACAAATTGAGGATACAACTCCAATGTTAAATTAAAGTTCAATATATTTCAATACTCGTGTTATGTTGTGCATTCATGTTATTTATTATTAAAGGAAAAGGAAATACTATCATGATTAATTTACAATTTCCCCTTCGGTTGGTTAGGAAATAACTACAAGGTATTCTTTCTTTTTTAACCTTCAAGCTCTATATTGTTTGAATAATTTTTCACACCCGAAATATTCTTTTTGTTATACATAGAAATATTGTACATCTGAATTGTAATAAAATGTTATTCTGAATTTTATTATAGGGAAGATATTACATTTAGATTTTGTAATTATAGTAGCAATTCATATATAGATAGATAGATATATTTATTAAGAATAATAACTAAATCAAAATTTAATTGAAATTGTGATTAATTTTATTTTATTATAATAATGGCTAATAACACCCATGTTATTAGTCATATTGAGACTAATAAACCTCATTATAGCCAAATTAAATTTAGAAAAAGAGTAGTTTAGAATTTAATACTTCAAATGTAACAATCATCAAAGTTCATTGTGACTTGATGTAGCCTTGCAAAACTTGAATAATAGAAGTTGTCAACCTTTGTTTGCTTGACTGAATGTTGTCAACTCACCACTTCCTTGGATATTCATCTTCCCCACAGAACCCTACAATGGGGTTTTGGAAGAGAATGGATGAACTAGACAAGTAGAAAAAGCCTAGGCAAACTCATGAGGTTCCGACTCAGTACAATTATCTACTTCACCAAACTCTCAACAATGTTCAACTATTCAGTGAGTAACAATGCTCAACTATTCACTCAATAGAAACTTTTATATTAGGATAATTGTACATTAGGATTAACAGGCTCCATTTTTCTTAGTTTTGTCTTCCTTTTATAAGATTTTTCATTCTTTTCACTTGCATTTCCATGCAAAATTAAAATTGTCTTAAATCTCCAAATTCCTTATTATTCACCTACACATGTGTCAAGTTTGTATTCATCTTCTCATGAACTTCATTTAATTATTTTGTTTAAAAAGTCAAGTTTCCCTTACCCATGACAAGTTTCATAAATTTCCTCTTAATTTTCCCTTGATCCCCTTTCACTTTTCATATTTTAGTGTTCATTAGTTTCTTTAACTTGAGTTAATTGTATAGATGTCAATTCATGCCAAGTCTAACATCATCTTCTTTCTCTAAATTCAAATATTGGTTGGAATTTCATTTCTATGCCTCCTCCACCATGAAAAATTCTGTCGAAAATAATATTCCTAATTAATTAGTTAGTTTATATTAATTTTGTGCATACCCGGCCATTAAATATTGATACCTTAGTCTATTTGCATAATTGTTTTCGACTTGGGGGAATTTCTTTCGTATGGTTTATATGTTTACTAGAATATTTTCATTTATTTATTTTAAATCATCCAATTTAATTTTGTTTAACATTATTTACTAGCATTCCCTAAAATCTTATTAATCTAACAAAATTATTGATTAAGGTTCACTTATAATTTTACATGTAGATTTAGATGTTTAAATCATTTAGTTTAAATCATTTACTTAAGTTTGAATTGGCTTTCTCAATTTCATTGTACCAAGAGTTCCAAGTTTCTTATGCCCTACAATGATTACCTTGTGTAATTTGAAGGTTGCCACAATGTTTGTTATCCAAGTGCCTACGATTAGTTAAGGAAAATGTCAATGCAATGATGGAGACAATCGCTAATTCAAGGATTGGTTTTGTTGAGATACTAATAATGACTTAGGATTAAGACATCCACCTTAATCACCAACACTTTAATATATTTATTTATTTACTTAAATAATGCAATGTATATTTCTTGATTTACATGTTAAAGCAGAAATTCCAAATTCTATTCAGTGTAACGATCTAATTCTAATTACTTGCTCAATTGCTTCCTAATTAAGGTGAAATTTATTAAGTAATTACATTGTCTTCGTCATTTACTACATTTTTAAGAGGTTTACTTTTATGTTTATTCTAGATAGTATATGGGAACCTTACAAGGTTTATTCTCACTTATTAAATATTGGACTCAACCAAAAATTGATAATATTCCAATAACATTAGTTGCAATTTATCCGTCGATCCCCTTTCACTTTTCCTATTTTAGTGCTCATTAGTTTCTTTAACTTGAGTTAGTTATCTAGGTGTCAAGTCACATCGAGTCACTAATATCATCTTCCTTCTCTAAATTCAAATATTGGTTGGAATTCCATTTCTATGCCACCTCCACCAAGAAGAATTCTCTTGAAAATAATATTCCTAATTAATTAGTTAGTCTATATTAATTTTATGCACGCTCAATATTGATACCTTAGTCTATTTGTATAAGTGTTTTCCACTTAGGGGAATTTCTTTTGTATGGTTTATATGTTTACTAGAATATTTTCATTTATTTATTTTAAATCATCAAATTTAATTCTCTTTAACATTATTTACTAACATCATCTATTTTTCATAGTTTCCTAAAATCTTATTAATCTAACAAAATGATTGAATAAGGTTCGGTTATAATTTTACATGTAAATTTAGATGTTCAAATCATTTACTTTAAGTTTGAACTGCCTTTTTAATTTCATGGTACCAAGGGTTCCAATTTTCTTATGCCCTTGAATGATTACCTTGTGTAATTTGAAGGTTGCCACATTGTTTTCTATTCAAGTACCTATGATCCGTTAAGGAAAATATCGGTGTAAATATTGAGGCAGTTGTTAACTCAAGGATTGGTTTTGTTAAGATACTAATAGCAGCTTAGGATTAATACGTTCACCTTAATGCACACCCTTCAGTTATACCTCATGAGTGACCGATTCCACTATCCAACCCTCACAAAATTGTGTAACTTCAAGGTAAAATTGCCCTACACCTTCCAACCTAAGCCATGGTTAGAGTGTTAGTGGGTGGAATTAGGAATGTTGTTCCACTCCTTCAAATAAAATCCAAGTCACTCGATATAAACTCATTACCCATATGGAAATATTTCTACAAGCATGAAGTTTGTGCCCGCATCCACTATTCAAGTCATTGGTGCTTTATAAAATATATCCATCAATGACAATTCAAATTCATATTTTCATTACCAAAAAATTAAACCAAAATCCATGTTCAATCTTACGCCTATGCATCATCATGGTCCCCTATCACACTCAAGAGATTATCAGTAATATCTTATCATAAAGGATTAATCATCATAAAATATGTGCATAATTATAACATCCCCTTACTTGTTCCCCTATAATTTACAAACATTGTAACCTTTTTTTTATAAAATGGCTAAAAATTGGGACAATAATTTCAGAGCTTAAGGAGGGAGATTGCTTGGGAAGATGGAGGAAGTTGTTATTAATTGTATTCATTGAGGTTGATTGGCATGCCTTCAATGGGATGACTACCCCATTGATTTAAATGGAAGAAAAATGATGAGAGCCATACTCCTAGGAAAAATCTATAAGCAAAGAGGACAAAAATTGAATGAGGAGGAACCACACTGGCAGGGAGGTCGACTTGGGAAGTACACGACCATGCAACCACATATGGTTTCAACGGTAGTATGGAGGATCGTGGGGAAACTTCTCACAAAAGGGATAACATGGCAAAGGCCTCTAGAGTGGGCCAACAGAATTTGGAGGTTGAACAGACATAACCAAAAGTCAAGCAAGAACGCAGGGGGATTCATTCATTCATGAAGGGTGTTGGATTCAATTAGTGAAGGAGCATGGAAAACAAATGAAGGAGAGAGGGAGTGAAAATTCCTCATGAAAGGAGGAATAATAAAATATAATACACATAGAGAGTTTGAGAGGAGGGAGTTCGCTCTAGTGATAGCCAGCTGAAGTAACCCGGAGGGCTAATTATTAAATGAGAATCACATAGGAGTGGCTTTCCTAAGGACCGATGAATCCACTAGAAGTGGCTTTCATTATGACTGATGAACCCATTGGGAAGCTTGTATATTGATGAACCTATTGGCCAGGAGAGAAACACCCAAGTACTTGGGGGGCTAATGAACCATTAGGTGTAGCCTAAGGTTTGTTTACACTAGTGCTTTCTCTCACTGATGAACTACCTGGAGAAGTTTTTTCTATGCTCCTATAGTATGTTATCCATTTAGAAAAATGTCTTCAAGATGCATCACATGAATGTATTATTTTCCAACGTGTTTTGAACCAACTAATGTGGTTCATCATCAAGACGACAATATGGAGAAAATTTGATCCAACAAGGGTATATAAAGAAAAGAAAAAGTCAAAATAAAATGATTGTTAGAAAAATGATTAAAATTACTCAAATAACCATTAAAATGAAGCTTTTCTAACTAATGAAGCTTCCCATGTTAAAATGAAACTCTTCTCTTAGAACTTTGTGCTTGTAAAGACCCCTATGTTGATGTTGATTGGGTTAAAATCCTTGTGATATAATAGTAGAGAGTTGTTGAAAACAGATAAATGTGTTCCCTGTATTTGATTTCTTGATTAGATAGTGGGTAGAGGTGGATTGACCTTTGGAGACCCTATTCCAACTCGTGGCATTGGTTTTATTCCCTTGATCACTCTTCCCCGAGCTCTAAAATCTTACTCGAGGGTGATTGGTTGCAAGAAAGGTTGAAGTGCATGTCAATCTTAGGTTGGGTTGAGAGTTAGAGTCCCAATCTCGATTATCAGGTTCTTGCTTGTGAGATAAGTGCTTACTATGCTCTATGTGCAAGTGAAATTCATGTGTATGGTTGTTTTTCTATTTAAATGTCATTATGAATGTGAGGAAGGAAATTTCCCTGTGTGAATAATGTGGAATGTCGATTTCATTCATTGTTGAGTAGGAAAGATTAATTTCCTATATAAATAATGAGAAATGGTGATTTATATGTGTTTGTTGAGGAATGACTAATCTTTGTGCCAGTTTTTGAGTTTAAATACAATTTTATTGTTAGGTTCATATGCAATGCAAAATAAGTGGTGTATTATGATGTTGTGAATGTAATTTCACTGTAATGATTGTGGAGCTAATATATAGCATGTATGATGAATGAGTGTGTCCATGTTCACTTTGTAATTACATGAATTCAATATATATGTATGTGCATATTTGCTCATACTATTAATAAAATGCATGTGGAGTCATAACGAGTGTATTCATGTTCATGGTTGTGGCCAAAACAATGGTTATATTCAGTTGTACCTATCTAGAACTGAGATGGATAGTTTGTGTTAACCAAAATGGTGTATTGTGAACAGTTTGTGCCCTTGTGTGAAATTAACAAGGATCGGACCTTGTCACTTAAGTGTCGCAAGATGTATATCCATAGGGGTATATGAAGGACGATCGAATCAGTTTGGGATAAGAGAACCACTGTAATATGTTCACAAGCACATGCCATAGGAACAGGGGTGTGAGCCTAAATGCCTAATCATCAAGAGTGATAATAATGTGTAATTACATTATATACATCTCACGACAATTAAGTGACAAGGTTTGATGCTTGTTAATTTCACACAGGGGCACAAACTGTTCACAATACACCCTTTCAGTTAACACAAGCTATCCATCTTAGTTCTATATATATATATATATATATATATATATATATATATATATATATATAGATAGATAGAGAGAGAGAGAGAGAGAGAGAGAGAGAGAGAGAGAGACATACATTTACATATATAGATCCTCGTTGAGTTGAAAGACTCAGAGATAAAAATCATTCCCTTATGAAATGATAATATTCTTGTTAGTGTCATGGTTCCGAAGGGGGATAACATTGATGAGGGACCCCTCCCTCTTTGTACCTCATGGGGCTCATTCCCCCTCATTCCATCGATTTGGTTTGAATGATTTTTTGTTGTTGACCTAGGAGTGCAGAACCAAGGGATGGAACTACAATAGAGGACACCCCCTCCTCGGAATGAAGTCACGAGGGGGAGGAAGGGTCCTCATTTGATCTTGATAGTTAGTTTCCCCATTGTATGAGGGATGTTGATCATTCAAGGGGGATGTAGAAGTGTTATATAAATATATATTTATATAATTAATTTAACAATAGAGGAAAGTTCAATCGCATACACGCAACTATGGGTTGTATCCATCATGCTAAATCTTGATCCCTGATATTTTAAAACCATTACCATTTGCGCCTTGAACCAAAACTCTTGGGGTATTTAGTCTCCAAATTTGCTTAAAATCATGCCAATGGATCCAAAAATTCTCTTGAAATCTTCAATATTTGCTCAAAGATCATCCAATGATCAAAATCAGTGCAAGTGGAGAGCCCTTGGAAGGGTGTAAATACACTATCAGGAGGCAAAAACGCTTGAAAACCATGAAAAACCCACAATCGCAAGCTTAAAAAGAGGAATGAATAGCAGTTGTTAGATCTAGTCGATCAACAGCCCAAATATAAGCAGCTAATCGCAATCGGCCGAGCAGAAAGGACAACTTAAAGTTGGGCGCATGACACCGCCGATCAGCGATCGCCAATGATCGGATCGGCAGGTCGCATTAGCGAGGTATTGGCGATTTAAATAAAGGCTCAGGCATTGAGCGATTATCGATTGCGATTTATCGCATCGCTATATCACATCAGCACTATACCATGGGGCGGAGTCTAGGCACAGGCAGGTGTGCGACCTGATGAGCCGGACCCGATGGAATTATATACAATATTTGATAAATTTTCAGGTCCGTGGAAAGGCCAATGCATTTTCCATGTATTTCATTATATCACGAAATACAAAGGGAAATAGAGGCAGTGCGATAGCGATGGAACCTGGACCCGATGGGTTTCCGGAATGAAAATATATAATCTTTGAAGTCCGCGGGAAGGCCTATTTTCAATGTATTTTGTGTGTTTTCGTTGTTTGAACGAAATACAAAGGAACCTTTGGCCAGTGCCGATTGTGATGAAGCTCGGACCCGAAAGGGTTCGAGAAGTGAAATATATATAATCTGAAGTTCGCCAAAGCCATTTTTTCATACATTTTCAGTGTTTTTCACATATTTCATAATACGAGGAAAATACACAGGAGCATGCTTTTTTGTGACTTGCGATGGCAACAAGGGTAAACCCGAGAGATTAATAAACTATTTTTTAGGACTTTTGAAGTCCAAAATACACAAAGAAGGCGGGATTTATCAGTGATTGCAACATTTTCTATATAAAAATATAAAACAATCATTGGAAACGTTTAAAGGGATTTCATAGGCTTGAAGCGCCATTTCACCACAGAGCAGAGGTCGAATCAACCCAAATTAATCGTGGAACCACAGCAAGCTAGCTCGAAACAGAAATATCATGGAGCAGCACAGCGCATCGATAGCCCATCGCAGCTCATCAAAACAAAAATTATAGGGCATCTCTGGCACGAGAGAGCTCCCAAACAACGCGGCAAGCTACCCAAAATATTTGAATGTGGTTATTCATCTATCAGAAGGCTCAGCATCATTGTAAAGAGCTATAAATAGTTGAAAACTAAATGTAACAGGGGTTCAACTTCTAGAGATTGTTCCTCCTCTGTTCCTTCAAGCTTCTCATCTTCATTCTAGCAATATGAGCTTCTTTTGCCAAAATATGTTCAATGTCCATTTTCTATGTTGTTCTATGCTTGCACTTGAATAGGTTATTCAAGTTTTCTGCTGTGTCTAATGCCAGATAATTGTCATCTTATCTCTGCATTGATAAATTAGATTTGAAAGTCTCGTTTACTTCCTGTAGCTGGCCATTCATGTGTATTTATGTATGCAATATGTTGGTACAGTCAGTATTCTCCATCTATCCATTAAATCTATAAATTATTGAGAATTAGTGGTCTAAAGCCTTGTATTGTTGAGGGTGTTCATGCATGTCTTGAGTGAGAATAGAACTGAAATGATTAGCTGATCCAAACCATCATCCATTCCAATAGTTCTAAGAACAATATTGAAGATTATATGTTACTAGGCATCTCCGAGCTAAAACCTAGGAGAGTTCCCTAGTGTGCTAACACTGATAATCAATAATATGGATAACAAGTTTCATCATCACATGAGGTAAAAAATTAGAACATCAGTATTTAATGTTCTCAAATAATAATACATTATCCAAAGTATTTGTCTCAAAATTCAAAATAAAATGGGATACTACAAAGATGGAGAAAACTCCAATTTGTAAGTCATTTTTCCAATCCTCTTCAACACCTTATAGGGGTCATAATATCTTAGTGTTAATTTTTTCCCTTCCTTTTTCGCTTGAAGGACATCTATTTATATGGTTGTACCCTCACAAATACCTAATCCCCCAATTCGAATTCCATTCATTTTGATGCTAGTCTTCTGTTTGTTTAATCCTAATTTTTGTTATAACCAAGTTATCCTTCAATAGTTTGAGAACCTCTTGTTGGTGGTGTATGCAGTCCTCTATTGATTTAGTATTATGGACTCTTTCAAGAGTGATGTGATTGATGGAGGATGATATCCCTAAATTTCCATAAATTGTGACATTTTTTATGAACTATGGAAAGATATGTTGTACCACCATTATTTTAAGAAAAAACAATTGGCCCATAGTGTCTTTTTATCAAATGAAAAGAAACATAGATATCCTTCTACATATTTATTCACAATCTCAATTTTCCCATAAAACTGAGGATGGTAAGATGAGTTGTGAGCCAGTTGAGTACCCAAACAAGAAAATAATTTAGTCCAAAATTTCCAATCAAATTTTGATCTCTATCACTTACAATAATCTTTGTTATTTCATGTATCTTTTGGACTATTTCCATGGATTCTTCTACCATTGTACTTTCTTTAAAAGGATGAGAAAGAGAGAAAAAATGGGCATACTCTATCATTTGATCTACCACAACCATAATGTGACTGCTTCCTTCAGACTTGGGTAAACTTGTAATAAAATTCATTGAAACTTCTTCTCAATGATGGCTTGGTATGACTAATGGTTGTAAGAGACTCAGGGTCTTGATTGTCTCTCCCTTATTTTGTTGACATACCACACATTCAAACACAAAAAATTTCACATCTCCTTTAATACCTTCCCCAAAAAATTATTTCTCTATCCCATGGTATGTCTTCAAGAACCCTAAATTTCCTCCTACGGATGTAGTGTGTAATTCCAAAAGGACCTTCTATTTTCATTGAGAATTCTTACATAAGTATAAACAATCTTTGATCCCACAACAAATCATTCTTCCACATAAACTTTTATACTACATGAGGGTCCTCCTATAGTTGTTGAATGATCTTGCATACCTTGTCATCTTGCTTCCATTCTATCCTTGTTTCTTCCACCCAGTCAGAGTAGAGGATATATATGTATAAACGTCTAATGAAAATATTTGTGCAATTACACCTTGGTGTCCCTTTTTAACCAATTCATCATACTATTAGAAATTGTCACTTTATAAGGTTTCCTTTGGATACCTCTATGCTTAATTTCCTTTCCTTCTAAGGAAACTCTTATGAAAAGGTACTAAATATTAACTGTCATTATTCCCATTGGATAAAACCATTTGACCCCTAATACAACATCAACACCATGAAATTCGATTATAATTATGGGGAAATCCAATAAATACTCCCATGTATTCAGCTTAATATTATGGCACTTCCCTAAACAATTTATGGTACCTCCATTTGCAAATATTACTTGAAATTAGGGTGCTAGATATACAAAGTGGTTAAGAAGTTTGTCCAATTTTTAATTGATTATTTTTTGGGTACTACCTGAATCAATCAACATTGTTACTTTTTTATTTTTGATATATACTTCTATATTGAGGGTTTGTGGGGTATTGATGTTATCCAATGCATAACAAGATATTGTTGGAGTATTCATTTTGTAACAACCCTAAGATGGCCCCAATGTGTGATGTACATGTCATATTTATACTGATGATATGAAGACTCTTTTGAGGCAAATATTCCCATGCACATAAGTGCTTTAGGCTAATTGTGCATGTATTTATATGTTTTGGGGCGAGAGAGCCTAGTTTTATAAATATGAAATCACATGCATATTAATAAAATACATCACTATTATAGACTAAGTCAGACAAGAAAGTATGGGGGTCTAAGACTTCACAAATGTGAAAGGGAGGTTAATAGGTAAGAGATGAAGGGCTTAAGCCTAGGTGTCTAAGACATTATTAAAATAATCCTAAGTCAAAAGTGCACATGTTTTTATCCAGGGCCCATAAGGTGACTTTAGAGGGTGCCATGTGTCAAAAGAGTAACATCCACATAAAAGTGAGGGTGTTAGTGTTATTGGACACACATTACATCATTCTTATCGGTAAGAGGTGATTGGCCTCCCAAGGAGGGAAGCAGTGGTGACCCTATGACATGATGGAACCTCGTAAAATCTTATAGGATTATGGAAAAGAGAATAATTTTCCCTGTTGTGAGACCAGAAATATACCTAATAACCCTTTCGAGAAATGAGAACTCTTGGGAAACATAGGGGTTCTAAAATATCCCTGGTTGACTGAATTGGACACCTTGGAAGGGTAGTGGCATAGTCTAATAAACTGTAGATGTAGAGAAGGTGGTGCACTACCTGAATTGTGGGGTTAATGGATGGTGTGAGATAATTGGTAGGAGGATGTTGGGTTTGGTACCTTGTCCTAAGTGTCTATGGTACTGGCACGTACCTAGATTTGAGTAAGTAATTTCCCTATGGAGCCAAAGCCCCAGCTTGGGGGTGACCTACCACTGAGATATTATGATCAACATGGTCTATCGTTGGGTGGAACGTTTGAGGTCTACAATCAATTGGTATATTTTATCAGAAAAGTGTTTATTTTAAATTTATTTAAATTCCATTGTAATTAGTTATGTGTTTTCAAGAGTTGCACACACATAACAATTTAATGGTATCATGTATGCAATTTTATACCAATGTATGAATGAAATGCATGGTATAATGTATTAGATGCTCACAATGGATGTTACATGATATGGGTTGAAGGAAAATTGTAACAAAAATTGGTTTAAAAGGGTATTTATATGCCCCATCGGGTGGCCAGGGACATTAAAAAATGGTATTAGAGCCCACGTTGCAATATTGGGCCATATGCGTTCAATTTCACCTATAAAGGAAAGATTATAGGTCATAGGTAACTATTTGATAGAATTTCATAGCAGATGGAGTTGAGCATAATTCTCAATTTGGGAGGAAAAATACTAAGGATGACATATATAAATTTTGAGTTGATAAATATAGACACATAATTAGTAAAGTGAGGGGTTAATTATAGTATTGCAACTAAGAATTTCCTATAGATGGAAATTCTGGAAAATAAGCCTCACTAACATAAAAATGAAATGTATTTTTATTTAAATATAAAAAAAATTCATATTATGACATTAGAAATGAGCTGGAAATTATAGGCGGTAGACAAGTGGCACGACTAGACACCATTATAATTTTATTGTCTTTTAAACCCCTGGCACCTTTGAATATGATAGCAATATCAATCGTTGATCTACTCAAATGTTAGTCATCAAATCCATTAGAACTTAGTTGTGTTAAATAATGTGCATGTTGGAGATCCCATGTAGATCTAGGACATTGGATTGAGTGGATCATAGCTATTAGATCCATCGAAGGTGAAGCTCCCATTTAACTAATATACATGTTGGGATTTGATATGAGATATGGGTCATCAAATCGAGTACATCGTGGCCATTAGATCCATCAGGGGTGCAACAACCATTTCACCTACATGCATGTTGGGATTTGTTATGATATCTAGGGCATCAGATCAATAAGAGTGTGGTTGCTAGATCCATCAAGGGTACAACTCCCTTTTAACCTCTGCATATGTTAGAATCCAATATGATATATGGGCCATTGGATTGGGGTAATCTCGTTCATTAGATCCATCGAACACACAACTCACCATAAAATACCATGCATGTTATTACTTGATATGGAGTGTGGGTATTTACTAATAAGAGGAGGAGCACATAGAGATTATTTTCATAATGGTATAACAGTTACATAACAGAGTTGCAGGTGATTTTGATTTGTTTAGAGTACTAAAAAAAAAAAAAAACTAGTAAATTTTCTGATTGTTTTGTCGATTTTTTGAGTTATCAACTCGCATGGCATTTTTTAGGCCCTAAATGATGTTTTCATGTAGAAAAAAACCAATGAGAAATATGTGTTCCATTGGTACATAGAGTGTTTGTAAATTAAATAAAAGAGTTATGAGAGATCTTCCTATGACATATTACAATTGCGAAATGGACCCAATATGAGGGAGTTATGATTGAAACAGTGTAAGGGGAAAATAAAGTATAAATTCACTTCTAATAGATGGAACCTTTGTAAGTAGAGCTCTGAATGGGACATAAAATTAATCAATATAAAGCTCTTAGACAAAAAAACATATGCATGGAGTTGGATTTGAAATTCAAGTACACAAAATTCTAGGAAATTAATCGAAGGTTTTGTAGTAGAACAAGGAAAATTAGGTAAAATTAGCCAAGTTTTTCACACGCCATAACTTTTAGCCTAGGACTCATATTTGGAAAATTAGTATTCAATAGAAAGCTATCAAGGAGGACAGTACATCTATAAACCTAAAATTTTACTTTTGGATAGGAAATTTCTCAGGAAATTAAAATAATGTTTTTGGTGGTCTACAAGACTAGAATTAACATGAGGACCTTAAGTATGGAAGATACTCAAGGGTCCTAAAGTCATGAAGAAGGGGTCAAAGATACAAATATTAGCATGGGTAATGTTGAGATAGATTCAAATGGGCATGGAAGGGATGTGTCATAGAATAGAGACCTAGAGGAGACCATGAAGAGTCTCAAAATGAAGGTGCTCAACGACAAGTCTAATAATGAAGGGTTGATAAAGGAACAACAACAAATTAATACTCAGGTTTTACAAAATTAACTAATTTATATATGAGAATGGAAAAGAAATTTAGTTAAATATAGGAAGAAGAACAATATTCACAAGCTAGGGGGAAGGATGATGCAGATTCAGGGAATTCTAGGATAGTTGTCAAGCAACAACATCACCCATCAAGGCATTAAATTGTATCCTCAAAATTAGGGAGTATGTAACATCCTCAGGTTGATTTTCCTTGTAAATGGAAGGAAATTATAAAGGAAAAAATAATACCAAGGTCATGGGACATGTATTCCAAGTTGAAAGGAGGAAAAAACATTAAAGTGGGTATCACTTGTAGTTAATTAATGGCTATGGAAATTGCCATTGGCATTGGCAAAAGGAAAAAGACAATAAATGGAAATTAATTCAAATAAATAAAGGAAAATAAGAGAAAAGGAAGTTCAAAAGATAAGAATATGCATGCAAGGGAAGTTAAAGAGAAAATAAAGGAAAATGAAAGAAAATAGGAAAAGGAAAGGAAGAGACACCATACATCAATGAGAAAAAGGCATATAAGAAACAATTGATATCTTTTGATCAGTTTCAACTTTGGACAACTTTAATGTTATAAGGAAGAAATCAAACTCTGAGAGGAAAGAGAAAGCACTTGGACACAAGCAAGCAAAGGACAATTAAAGGAAAGCAAGGGAGCACAAGGAGAAGATTGGAAGAGAGGCTATAGTAGGAATATTTGCAGATAACAGGTTGCATGTGTGATTTCCTTTTTGGGATTTGAATGCATGGTGCATGGATTTGGTTTACATGATTACCTTGTTGTCATTGGCATGAGATTTTCCTGGATTGACAGTGGTTGTAGCCTTGCCTTGCCATTTCCTAGGTATCCATGGTGTGATGGGATTCATTCTTGGTTAAGATTTGGATTGTTGGAAGACTTTGGATGTGGGTGAGGTGGTCTTAAGAAAATCCCAAGAGCTGGGGTAGAGATGGTTTTCTCTAGGAAGCCCTTGACAGGTGGGTGGAGATAGGAAAATTCCTCTAGGTATGGTGAATAAATTCTTAGGCATCCAAGCTTGTGTTGGTTTGGTGATTTCTAGACCATTTTAGGTGAAATCAATATGGTTGAGGGTTGAGGTGGTTTCACATTTGGAAGCCTTGGTTGGCTCAGTTTTGGTTATCCCATGATATTCCACATTCATGCTTGGAATATGGCAGGGGGGTGATTGGATGAAAGAGAGATTTGGTTCAGCCCAATCTATGGTTGGTTGGTAAGTGGAAGTCCCTCACTTGGTTGGATTTATGCATGTGTTATTATGTGGTACTTCTTATTGAGATTGTGTTAGGTCCCTATAATACTAGTGTATCCCCCGTATTATTATTTTTGTGCCCATGTAGCCCCCACATTGTTATTGTTTTGCCCATAGAATCCCACTATTGTTATTGTTGTGCCCTTACATTATTATTGTTATGTAGGCTCTAATTATATTATGACCCCTTAGACTCATATATATACAAAGGAGGTCTTGTCATTTGTATCATCCAAGAATTTTCCATTTATGTAATGTAAAGTAGGTTCCCCCTCGAAGAGAATAATTTTTAATTAGTTGATCTATCTATTCGTAAGTTGGTTGCATAACATTTGGTATCAAAGCTTTGGATTCTAGGGTTTCGCTACTTCAAACAAGTCATCGTGTAATTTTCCCTATAATTTTGTTTATACGAAGATTTAGAAGCTGAAATTGCACGTAGGGATAAAATCTTGGTGAAATTTGTGTACTAATTTTAGACCTTGTCTTGCTATATTTTCGAAGATATGATCTGAGAAAGTTAGGGTTGTTGCAAGCTCCAGAATGCCATCTCAAACAGGTGACCTAGGGAAAATAATCATATCTTTCTCTCCGAGCATCAAATTTGAATTTCGTAAAAGTGACGAAAAAGGGACGAACTATTGTTTTATGGGTATCATTTTCATGGATGAAGGTCAAAACAGTGACACATGGCACTCCGTACAAGTACGCTCTACTGAAACAGTCTATAATCAAGTCATAGTGGGAGATTGGGCATAAATCTTTCTTGAAGAATCAAATATTGGTTTGACTTGTTGGGTTGGAGAGAACACTTAGAGGTCTAGGATAGCACAAAATTTAAGATCTTAGGGATTCACAATTACAAAGATACAATAGATGCAATATCTAGCTCCTAAAAAGCAAGAAAAATGTGTGTATTTAGTAAATTTTGCATAACTTTTGTTTGAAAAATCCATTTGAAGTCATTCAAAGGGCATAGTGAAGCATAGATATCATTGTTTGATTTAAAAATACCTCGAAACAAAAAAATGGACACACCTAGTACGTAAAAAGAAAGATCTTCTATGACACATGAAGAAGAGGAATAAATGCAACATGATATATCAAAATTACGAGACTAAGTGCAACAAATTTAGCTCTCGCAAAGAGTAACCAAAAATGAAATGGAAGTTAAGGTAGATGGTTTGAATAATGGTATGGAAGCTAAAATGCATGTTTTAGAAGAAAAAATGAAAGGCAACATGGAAGATTTTAAGAATGGTTTAAAAGTAGACATGGAAGGTTTGAAGGAAGGTTTGACAAATTTGCTACCAGAAATGCTTCCTTATGGCGAAAAGGTATTAGATGAAATTAATGATGAGAATAAAAGGAATGTTAATCATGATTCCATAGAATCTAACTTTGGATTGAAGACCCACTATATTCTAAAGATCGATATGAGGAAGTTTGATGGCAAGGATTCGATAACATGGATATTACAAATGGAGCAATAATTCGATCTCCATAATGTGCAACACACACAAAAGGTATGCATTGAAACTTTATATTTAAAACCCAGTCATTTTGTAAGTATCGATGGATTTATTCTCGTAAAGCACTTGTCACTTGGTCAATTTTTACGGAGGAAATAATAGCACATTATGAGGATACAAAGAGCAACACCTTCCTTATCCAATTGATAAATCTCAAACAAAAGGGTTCAATGGTGGAGCACATTGAGGACTTCCAAAAATTGACTATTAGGGTAAATGATATTCCATAGGATCATAGGATTAATGTCTTCATAGACACCTTAAAGGATAACATCCAACAATAAGTTATCCTTTGGGAACCTGATTCATTGGAGAATGCATTTAGGGTGGCAAGAAAAGTTGAAAGAAAAATTATGGCAACAAGGAAGTCTACCACTCACCACTACAAAGATGGAAGTGTTATTTCTCCTAGTCTTCCACAGCCTACAATGTTGACACCACAACAATTGGAGGAAAAAAGAGCAAAAGGGCTTTGTTACAGTTGTGATAGCAAATACACTAAAGGTTATAATTGTGCTGAGAAGAAACTATTCTACATAGATTGTGAAGAGGAGGAAGAAAATGAACAAGAAACATCAAAAGAGCAGGATATACACCAGGAACCAACCCTAAAGAAAGATGAAATGAATCTGACCATGTCTTTTAATGCATTGGCAGGAATTACCACTCCTTAAACTCTCAATATAAAAGGATATATCAAGAATAAAAAGGTAATAGTGTTTATTGATTTGGGTAGTACCCATAATTTTATTCATTGTAAGATAGCTAAAGAATTGAATTGATTCCTATATCTAGCACCAGAGTATCAAGTGATGGTTGAAAATGGAGGAATTATAAATTTCTCTAGAAAGTGCCATAATATCAAGCTAAACATGGGGGAATATGTATTGAATAGTCCAATTCTTTCCATGTTGTAGATCTAACCAAGAAATATTATAGATCTGATATAAAAATATAAGACAATGCAAATAAACCCAGAAATAATATGAAATGCTTCTTTATTAATCAAACCCTTATGGTAGGGCAACACCATACAATCACTCCTTAAGGAAGGAGAACACTCCACAAGCCATATGCCTGTTCATACAATAATCCTTGACTATCTCCCAAGTGGAGTCTCTAGCCTCTATATAGGCCTCATACATACAATACCATGGGTCATTACCATGGTTCCCTCATACCATCAACTAATACCATGGGCCCATTACATTATTATTAACTACTTGTGGTCCCTTACATGACATGGGTTAACCACCTTATTTATTACTATGGCCCATCCCATTATTACATTATTACCTTGGGTACCTCCCTTGGTACCCCATATTATCCCCCCTAGGTATATAACATTCCATTCCAATGGTTGGTGCTAATGTTGTACTAGGATTCCAATGGTTACAATCTTTGGGGACGATAACTTTCAATTTTCAAGAACTTTTCTTGAATTTTTTTTGGGAAGGAAAGGAAGTTGAATTAAGGGGTATCGCAGGGAAACAAGGAAAGGTAATCTACTCTAATGGCATGACAAATCTTCTGAAGAAAGAAAAATAGGGTCTAATTGCACAATTATTTTCACTATTGTTTCAAACATCGAAATCAGTTATTTCTCTAGACCTCCAAAAAGTCTTGGACAATCATTCCAAGGTGTTTGAGACTCCCAAAGGCCTCCAACCTATTCATGATCATGATCATTCGATTCACTTGATTCCAGGAAGTGTCCCTCCAAACATCACGCCTTACAGATATCCTTATTCCCAAAATATTGAAATTGAACATATGGTTGCAAAAATGTTAGAGGTTGGTATAATTCAACCTAGTCAAAGTTCTTTCTCTGCTCCAGTAGTATTGGTGCACAAGAAGGATGGATCATGGCATATGTTTCCATATTATAGGAAGCTTAGCAACCTCACTATTAAATATAAATTTCTGATTCATGTCATTGATGAATTGTTGGATGAATTACATGGAGCAATTTACTTCACCGGGCTTGATCTTCGTTCAAGACATCATCAAATTAGAATGAAGTTTGAAGACATTCTGAAAACAATATTTAGAACTCATGAGGGTCATTATGATTTTTTAGTCATGCCTTTTCATCTTACTAATGCACCTCCACATTTCAAGGTTTGATGAATTCCATTTTCAAACCCTTCCTTAGAAAATTTGTGTTAGTATTTTTTGATGATATACTAATTTATGACAAGTCTTGGAAGGATCATGTTCAACATGTTGAAAGGGTGCTCAAACTATTGGAGGGGAAACAATTATATGCAAAAACCTCCAAATGTTTCTTTGGAGTATAGGAGGTGGAATATTTGGATCATATTGTATCTCATGAGGGTGTTAAGGTAGGCCCTAACAAAATTAAATCCATTAAGAAATGGAAAATCCCCACAACCATAAAGCATCTTCGAGGATTTCTCAGGTTGAGAGGGTATTATCGCAAGTTTGTTAAGAATTATGGGAGAATAGTGGCACCTCTAACATCATTACTGAAGAAAGATGCATTTTCTTGGATTCTAGAAGTAATGAAGGCATTTGAACATCTTAAAGAGGAAATGTGCCAAGCACTGGTCTTAGCTACGCCAGAACTCACAAAAACTTTTATTGTGGAATGTGATGCTTCAGGAAATGGAATTGGTGTTCTTTTAATGCAAGAAGGAAGACCCATTGCTTTTTAAAGTCGTCCAATCGAAGGAAAGTACTTACACAAACCTATTTATGAGAAGGAAATGTTGGCAATACCACATACACTAAAGCAATTTCTACCTTACCTAATGGGTAGACACTTCAAGGTAAAAACAGATCATGATAGTCTTAAATACTTTTTGGAACAAATATTATCTTTAGAATAGAAAAAAAATTGGATGAAAAATATGTTGGGTTATGACTTTGAAATAATCCATAGAAAATGGAAGAAAAATGTTGTTGCAAATGCACTCTCAAGAAAGGATGAGGATGTGGAAGCATTACTTTGTTCAATTTCTATTATCCAACCTGACTGGATAACTGAAGCAAGGGATGAATGGAATAATGATGAAGAGGTTTGGTCACTCATTCAAAAGTTGCAGCAAGATCCTAGTACATATGATACATTTAGCTGGAAAAATGATTCATTATGGTACAAATATCGCTTATATCTTTGTAAGAATTCCCAGCTCAAACAAAATATTCTTTTGGAATTGCACACCTCTCCCTTAGGAGGGCACTCAGGATTTTTAAAAACTTAACATAAAATCAAGAAGGATTTTTTTTGGGATGGCCTTAAATCTGATATTTAGAAGTTTGTGGAAGAATGTTTGGTTTGATAACAAAATAAAGTTAAGATAATTAAGACCCTGGGTTTGTTACAACAGATTAATGAGTGCATGTATTGGTTATTGTGTTGTTTTTATGACTGGTTTGTCATGGCTTCATTCTGGTTAAATCTTGGTTATATGCATGGTTAAATGATGTGCTCTTGTTATGTGTCTTATTCATGATTCGATAAGTCATTGAATGGTTATGTGATGTATGAGCTAACAAGTGTTTGATGCAGCTAGATTGAGAGGGAAGTGAGCCTTCTTGATGATTCTTTGTTGAGTTAATGAGACAGTGAACAAATATGCATTCATGACCTATAACTACCATGTTTACCATATGTTTGTCTAAATGTTTATCATGTGTTTAGTATGTTTGGGCAAGATATGAGCCTAAGTATAGGTTATGCATACTTGTGATTATCTTAGACTTGATTCTAGAGAGTTACGGGCAATGGTTTATAGGCTAGCCCTAAAATGTGGAACTAAATTCACAGATGAAGTATCTTAACTGAGGAATTTCAATTGTAGCCACATGAAGAAAGGCATGCATGTGCGGCCAAATCCTTCTGGTTGCATGCATGCGGTTGGTCTGTGAGGCAAAGTGAAAATGTAGTTCCACCTCAGGGTAAGATCATCAGTGGATGTGTTCTTACATTTGGGTGATCTAGTGTCCCTGGGAGGTTGTAGTAAGTTTCAAGATGGTAGACCCAACTTTCATAACTGAAACTTGGTTGTTGGGTCATGCATAGTAACTCTTGTCTCATGTTTACCCTGGTGAGCTTGTAAAAGTGGGTAAATGTGGGGTGGGGTGTTACATAGTGGTATCAGAGAGAGGTTGCAACACTGGAACTTGGGGTAAAAGCAGGTTTTAATGCAGGTTTATATGTTATCATGCATGCATGCAGTTAATTTATTGTTATTGTAGTCATATGCATGTTAGTTATTCATACATGGTAATTAATTTGTTGTTATATGCATTGCAATCGTATGCATGTTGATTATTATCATTGTGGTGCTTTCATGACAATTAAGTTCTTGATATTATTACGCATCATGCTAATCTGGACTGACTTGTGTAGATGTAATAACCTCCCCTGAGATACATTGACGTATGATTTTAATTATGTCTTCTATTTGGTTTATCTAACATGATATGATTTCAGGACAATAGAAGACCAAAGATGAAGAGTAGAATGGTGTATTAAAGTTCACATGACTCCCCATATAGGCCTGAAGTGAAATTAGTGGAATGGGAAAAGTCATTTGAGCAGCAAGGAGAGGAATATTCTTATGACCTAGCATATACATTGAGGAGTCTGAGAGCAGAGATTAAAAGTTGTAAATTAGATAATAACAAGTTTATTGAGGCATAAGAAAGACTTACAAAAGCTCAAGAAAAGAAATCTTAAGGAAATGCAGTTATTCTTTAGATCCTTTCAGAGTTGTAAAAGCAGGGACAGCTAGGGACTAGTCATGGAGATAGGCAGGAGGAAAAGACTAATGGGGTGAATGGTAGCAGGTCTCAAAAAAGGTACAGGATGGACCGTGATGACACAATAAAAGGTGGAAAATCCTTGAGTACATATGGATTTTATTCCATCTCTTCTTCCAGGATACATCATCGCCATCAACATCAACATCATAGGAGGAGTGAGTATTTTCCCGAGGAATTCAAGATATCCAAGTGTCCTACTTTTGGAGAAATGAAGAAATCAGAAGATGCGAAAGTATAGTTTCTTGGGATGAGGAAAATTTTCATATTTCATGATTACTCAGAGAACATGAAAGCCAAGATAGCCACCTGGAGTCTCAAGGGAAAAGCAGATATTTGGTGGGAAGATCTTAAGAATGTCAAAGGCATGAGAGAGGAGAAGTTGATTTGTGATGAGCTTGAAACACTCTTCAGGAAGAAGTACATGTCTGAGAGGTACTATTATGGAAAGGTAAAGGAGTTTTAAGAGCTCAAGATGGGTTCCATGACAGATGAAGAGTACACAACCAAATTTCTAGAGTTGTTGAGGTATGTTCCCTATCTCAAGAATGAGAAAGCAAAGATCCAAAGGTTCATCAGTGGATTGCCTTTATCATTCAAAGACCGGATTTCTTTTGATGATCCTTAGTCATTGGCGGAAGCCATTAGGAATTTAAATCATTGTTATCAATAGTCAAAGTGCAATCCTAATTTCAAATGTGACTGGAAGGTAATGAGAAGATTAAATGAAAATGGATCAAGAAACGAGGAATACCCCAGGATAAAGGTGACAAGGAAAATGTGGCACCTCATAAGAAGTTCAACGCAGCTAAGAGAGGAAATGGGTCTCAGCCTAGAGAGCAACAGAATAAAGGTAGTGCAAGGGAACTGTTCAAGTGTTGGATTTTTGGCAAATACCATCGCAAGAAGGATTGTCCATTGTACTAGGGTGGTAGGCCATATATCTACAGTGCTTAGGAGGCGCAGAAAGTTGGGGATGTTGGTTAGAGTGTTCCCCAGATATATGCAGCACTTGATAACATGCAAGTAGACTATCAAGCATCTATTATTCCAACCATATATCTCTTCAGATTAGAAATTTTGTGGAGGACATGCAACATCTTCAGCATGGGGGGCAATGTTGAACCTCTAAATTTTCCTCATTTTGACAAACCTTTTTCCCTTTCTTTCATCCATTTTGTACACATTTTTGCTTCATCCATGAATTATGAGGTCATCCAGGTCATGCATAACTACAATAAAAGGTATCATTCACTCACAAGCTCATAATCTACGATTTTTTTGTGAAATTGGTTAAAACATTACTATAGCTACCAAAAGGTGCACATTCCGCAGCTAACTAGTGTTTTTGCGACTAAATCCAAGGTTGAACAGATTCCCGTGAGTTTGAAAGATAAGAAAGACATGTCGAAAAATGCCAAATTCTAGCCACATGGGCATCCACCTATTGGGCTCAGCTTGATATTTATAAGATACGAGAACCTTGTTGATCAAACCAAGAGTCAAACCTAGTTATAGAAGATTGTTCTCGCACAGAATTTTGAGGTGATCTTATCATCAAGTGAGCCTGGAGACATCAAGCGAATGAGATCTAGAATTTTGAATTTCTAGTAGATGATGTGTCGATCAAAAGCCCTATCATGATTCACTCTTCCAGTATCGAATCATGAGAGTAAACTTCCTATTATTTTTTCAAAACTTAGATGTCGACTGAAGAAGTTACCTCTCAGCATTTATCTCTTAAAAAAATTTTAGTTCAAAAACATTATAAAGTGCTTCGATCTAGAAGCCAGATGATTAAGTTTTAAGTATGTAATTATTGTTACCCTTTGTTGGAAAATATTGTTTTATAGTTAATGCAATATTTGTTCAGGGTGTTATTGTGAATGTGTTTTTGATTTAATCCAGTGATATGAGTTTCCATTTCCTCGCTCTCAACAGGAGTGGCCCTCATGGAGTTCTGATCTAGCACAGTTTTTCTTTCAATTTCATTCCTTTCAGCGTTCATTTCAATTCAACCTGCAAATATTTAGATGTTTAATGCTCTGTTTTCAAGCACATTTTACTTATTTGTCTTTTGTTTGTAACAAGTTTAGCACTTGAAAGTAAAACAAAAACCTCAAAAATATTTCATTCATGTTCAATTTCATGCTTGATTCTCATATTTATCTTGAATACTAAGATTAATTTGAATTAGGGATGTACACATTAGTAATCTATAAAGGATCTTTCATTTCAAGTTTCATTCAATTTATGCTCTTTGATTTTGCTCTTTAATCTAGTTTCATTTTAGTTATTGATAGCTAGATTTCCTTTCACGTTCTTCGATAGAATTGATTTCAAGTTCATTACAATAGACTTATCTCTTTCTTGTATATCAAACTTTCATTTCTTGTTCTATAGACTAGAATTAGAATAGAATTTATTTCAAAAGATTTCTAGAGTAACTATTCATTTCAAGTCAATTAAATTAGATTTATTTTTATTGTCTAATAGAATAAGATTTCCATTTCTTATCAACTAGAATAGGTTTCAATTAATGCTCAAATAGAATAGCTTTAAATTCTCGTTCATTAGAATAGTTTGCTTTGAAGTTTATTTAAATTAGAATGCCTTGTAAATAAAACATATGTGTACACTTAATAAGAATTAGTCATATATATATTGTATTTATATTTTGTATTCATTCTCTTTAGTTGAAAATAGATTCTTAGCATATACAGTGCACATACACTTCACAAGTTCACAAACCCTGGTCGATAATTTAATGACGTAATTTAACCAACAATTAAATTACCCAACAATAGAACTTTAGAGAAAAGTTTCACTAAGTACACTAGGATATCAGAAATAAGGAAGTCATTCACCACTATCACCTTAGCAATCATTTCCCTACTATTATATGCTTGGCTATTATCCCCACGAGGGAGGCTTCATGAATAGATATCAAAGATCAAATAACCCAAGTACTGCCAAGCTAAATACCCTCTAAGGTTTTTTCTAATAAAATCACACAAGGATAATGCTCAATAAGAAAGGTTCAATGTGAGATCTTCAGTGGATGTGGTCTAAGATGAAATTTGGCACATGTACTACCTAGGAATTAGGTGAGGGATACTAAGGGAGGTAAAGTTCATAATAGGTTTTTTCCACACACTTTCATTTATCCTTGTGAATATTTTGTCTTTTATCACTAAGGCACATGCATTTTCCTTTATTTATGGTGCATCAACTTCTTAGGGCAATGTTTTGGGGCCCCTGCTCAAGGACGACTAAATTAGGGTGTTATCACTCAGAATTTTCTCTAGAAGTTATTAGAAGAAAGAAAATGACCGAGGTAACCACAAACCAACTTTTGGGCATAGGCTCTAGACAACCTATACTCAGAGAGGGCTCTCTCTATATGATTTAGCTTTGTTTGCTAGGATTTTAGGCTAGTTATGAAGGTTCGGGGGGTTTTTGGTTTATATTGAAGATTGGGTGGTGGGATCCTTGAAACAGATGGATAGAATGATGTCTTTAGGCCATTGGGTTGTGGAGTCAATAGAAGGGCAGCAGAACTGGATCAACTCACTAAAGGGAATGTTCAAAGGGCAAGATAACAAAGTAGAGTGGAGGTCTTTGGGCTGGAGGGTGAAAAGGTTTGAATCAAGGTGAGAAAGCAATTAAGAATTCTCATACCGGGACTCAAATGAGGAACAGAGGGTAATCGGAAACAAAGGGCAATTAAGAATCCTTTGCTATAGATTATAAAGAAACAACCTAAACTAAGGAGAAATTAAGAATTCTATAAGGGCAATTAAGAATCCTTTGCTATAGATTATAAAGAAACAACCTAAACTAAGGAGCAATTAAGAATTCTATAACTTAGATATCATTAGAAAACATGTATTTTCCTAACTGTTAAAACGAAGTGTAATTAAAAAAATTCTGAGATAATACTCCAATTATAGCATTCAGATTTAGATATACATAAAGATTGTGGAAAAACTTTAATAAAGGTAAAAACAACGTGAGAAAATACTTGTCTGCACTTCGCTCGACACATGAATCCTGTGAAATATCTGGTCTTTATTCATCAATCTAGCTTGCTGGCTCAATCAATGATCCAATAGCTTTATAGTCTTTTGATCAAGAATTCTATAGAAATGTCTAAGAATCCACACTACATACTTCGAATTATGAAGTATTACAAAAGTTTTATTACAAAATATCCCAAACTAACTTGAGATTTAATCTAGGAAATCAAAATATCTTCTTGTAAGAAGATAGATACAGCTTTTGATCTGCTTTCATGTTGTCCCATTTATTGTGGTACTCTTGGCCTTTATGGTTTGGTTTTAGCCCTTTATGCTCTTTGTTGTTTGGATATTTGACGCTGGAGGATTCATTTAATTTAGGCTTTCATCTGATACTCTTTTTCACTGATACTCTTTGACTTTGATGACCGGTCAATATCCTTCATTGTGTTTTTATTTTTACTATACATTTTAACTGTTTACTGTGTATTTAAATAGTAAATTATTTAGTTTTTATGTGTATAAGCATCTAGTAGTGGATATTGGTCAAGTTTTTGTATGTTTTATATGTTTCTCTTCTAACTATATACTCTCTCTGGTTCCTCTGTTTTGACGGTCAATGTCTCTGTGAATGATTTCTTCTATGTTCCTTGTATAATTGTCTTCTTCTTTTGAATGAAGGTTTTTGAATAAGTTACCTGTCGAGTCTTGGAGTAAACAAGTTTTGCGACTAGTATCAAAATTGTTTATCCAAGCTCTGGTCTTCTACCAATTACCTACAAAACTCAACAATTATTAAGAAAAAACAGGTTGGCAGGAAAGGCAATTGATGGCTATTATGCACAGGGATGTCCAAGGAAGGAGTCGTGGCAACTTTTTGAAAGTAATTGGAGATCGAATTGTGTTGCAAAGGTTCAGGGTGGCGCCGAAGGGTTTGATAGGTTTTACTATGAAACGGGCAAAAAGAATGAAAACGAGGGTTTTCAAGGTTTAACGAGAAACTTTTTAAATTTGACGCAGAAATTCATATTTATGAATAGTAAGTGGTTTATCAAGTTAAGCGGGGAGGCGGTATTAGAGGTCGTCGCACCGCTTATGAAGCGAAGGCGGTATTTAGGAGGGGTCACCTGATCTACTCTAGCGATTTACACGTAGCCTTTGGGGTTCGGGGGAAAACCGCTTTATTGGGCGGGTAACGATCGGCCATCGGGCGTGGCCAATATGGCTATGGACCTTTGGATGAGGGGGATGGTGATCTAACGGTAGTCGGGTGTGGGAGGTATGCGGGTGATAAAAGCTTGGGCTTAGGGGGGGCCCAGAGCTTTAATCCTCGGCGGATTGGGATTTATTAAGTTTTAATCGCGGGGCGGGCGGGGCTTAATGACGGGGTTTAACTCTTCAGGTAAAGGTCAGGCGTCGGTTGAGCCCAATATGGCTGTGCATCGTCATATTTGGGCGCAGATGATCAAATGATGGTTGGGTGGTGAAATAGCACGGACGGAATGGGGAAAAATTTTAGGGGGCCCGAGGCTTTAATCACAAGTGATTTGTGATTATTTAAGGTTAATGAGGGGATTTGTTTGTTTTGTCGGGATAAGGGGTAAATGTATAGTTTTTATTAAAACTAAGGATTGGGGTATTTACTTATGGGATTTAATTAATATACGGGAAAAGGTTTTATCAGAGAATTATATAATAAAATTAAAAATTAATATGAAATGTGATGGGTGGAGTGGGTATTTGCCTAAGTAAAAAGGTAATGTTTATGCATACACTTTATTTACATACATTCAATACTTTGGATAAGATGTTTTTTGTGGGTTTTTTGGGTGAAATAGGATTTATATGGGGGTTTTCACTTTTCCTAGGCAAATGAAGTTTATCCTTAGGAAAAGGGGTTTTGCTTAGGGTGATGAAGGGGGGAATGAATTTTGTGAAGGGGATTCTAGCACTTGATGTCCATAAGTCATTAAGCCAAGGGTTCGGTCCCACCAAAAGTCAGAGAAATGCTCTGAGCATCTTTGACTTGAAAGATTAAAAGTACTAGAATATACTTGTAGATAGGGAATTAGTAAGTAAAGGGGAAAAGTGAATGAGGGGGAGTTAATCACATTAACTTGCAAACCTTTGCTTTTGCTTCCATAGTTGATCATACATATTGAAATATGTCTAAGCATGATGCATGTGTTTTGATCCAATCAACTTTGTAGTTCAACAATCTTTCTTCTACTTACCCATTTCTTACCCTAACATGTTTTCTTCATTTCTTTAGGTGCATTTAGGTTAGCAAACCTTTATCTTATCTTTTCTTTTGTAAAACAAACTATCTATTTCTAACCTTATATCATCCAAGGGCTCAAATTAAGCTTATGAGCTCCTTTTATTTTCTCTACCTATCTATGATCTGCCAAGATTAAACTATTTGGTCAAATTTTATTCTCTAATTATAAACATAAAATTCAAAGCATGAAATAACCAAGATTGAACAATTTGATTACCATGGATTGTGGCATGAATAACAAGTTGCACACAATCATTATTATGCATAAAAGTAAATAGTAGTGGCATTTATACTTGCACACTTTCATGGTCCCTTTTTGTTTTTGGGGTTCATATATTTTCATTTTTTGACCTTCCTTTATTCTTTTGTCCTTTGATTTTTCTTTTAGGACATACCCTCTTTACATTTTTTAATTTTTTAATATGGAAAACATTTGCAGAAAGCAAAGTTATGTACAATATTACAAGGTTTAACCTTAGTCATTCAAAATTATGACTCTTATTGGTATAGGAACCTAACATAGGGAACCAATACTAGTGACAAATAACAATCAACCCAAGTATCAGACATAGATACAAGGGATAATTGGAAAACATTAAGTATGGATTATCATGGAAACTCAACATCAATAAGTTCCTCTTATTTGTGCCCATATTAGATAGTAGAAATGGAGGAATTATGGAAGGTCAAATTGGACTAGGGTGAAATGATAACCACCAATGTGAAGCATGGGAAAAAGAATACAACCAAAAGTGGTCTACCATCCAATTCAACCTATGATTTATATTAGGATGGCCTTAAACATTAAATTAAAGCACTTGTATACCAAAATAGTCAATATATCTTAAAATAGATGACCCACCTTCATATGATGAATAAACTAGATGAAATAAGGCATTGACCGGAGCATGTATGGAAGGTCTCTGAGTATAGCTATATTTAAATCATCATAGGGCTATTGGCTAGAAATATGAACAAATAGGAGAAAAATTTTCTCCTATGGATTACCCACTTGGGTGCATAACAAATCTTTTTTTAAAGATTTCCAAAGATGCCTTATTTCAAGTTCTCTTGACCATTTTGAGACTTTCCAAATGATATCTTCTTTCAAACTTTCCTAATGGGATATTGGAAACTTTTGGATGGTACAACATCCATGTCCCCCCAACCATTCCAATGATTTTGAAAATAAGTCACATTTCACTTTCAAAATGTAATGTCCCCATTTTCAGTTTCCTATATAGTACAACTAGGATGGATTTCTAGGTTATGTGATGGTTAGGCCACGGGAGCAAGATTACACCATCAGAGGTCTCAGAGGGGGTTTGGGGAGTTTTATGGGATCTGACAACATTCGCTTGCCGTATTCCATCATCAAGACTAGTTTCGCATAGCTTTATTTTGGTTATGTTGCATTCTGATAATTCCCATAAACCAAAGTTATTATTGAGATTAAATTAATTAATTACACTTAAGGTGGCATTCTAGGACGACTATTTTATGGAACACCTTAGTGTAATAACTTGTTAGAACTGGAACGAGAATATCTAAAGGATGGGATGATGAGAAGTGATTTCCAGTGGCCAAAGAAAGTATGGTGGGGGATTTACTATTTTATTGAATTAAAATTTACTTTAATTAGTCACTTAATTAAATAAAAGAAGGGGAAAATGATTAATTGAAGGAAAAAAGCCAAAAGTGACTTAAGTAAAATAAAATAAAATCAGAAGTCACTTAGATGAAGTCAAGGGGGAGCTTCTAGAATAATATTAAAATAATAAAAATAAAATACTTCTATAAGATTGGAGATCTATCTATCTAGTCTTTAAAAGGAGGAGGAGATCATTTGGGACATGTTGGTTTGTTGTATTTTCCAATTGGTGAGGTTTAGAGAACTAGGTTCTCAGCTTCAGTAGCCCCAAGACAAAAACCCTTGGGTGATTCGGTGAGATCAGACAAAAACCCATCTCATCCCTTGGTGAATTCATTCAAAATTCACACGTTTGTTTATTGATTCCAGTTCTATTTTGGAGGTTGATCCAACATTGTCATAGATATTTTGATGGACATCACAATAAATATCTTCTATGAATGGTTTATATGTAAATTTCCTAATAAAAATATAAAGTTGGATTATTTCAATTTCTTGTGTCATTTTTAATTATAACATTTCAAAGATTTACTGCAAGTCATATTTTTTATGCTGCAATTTTATGGTTCAAAAGTCATAAGTTTTGATTGGCTTTAAAGATGAAATTTTATGACATAAACATTTTTTCCAGAAAATTCGTCAAATTAAATTTTGGGATATTACAATGGTATTGGAGTTGGTTGTCCTGCCAGCTAGAGGGTTTGCTTGTCAAAATTGCTGGACCAATTTGTCACAGATGTGGAGTGATGGTATTCTACAGACAAACCCTTGGTTGGAAGGGTAAATTTTTGAGCAATTTTTCCAAAGAAATTGGGTCGAATTTAAAAAAAAAAAAAAAAAAAACAAACAAACAAACAAACAAACAAACAAAAAAAAACAAACAAACAAAAAAACAAAAAAAAAAAAACAAACAAACAAACAAACCATTGAAGGTCGAGACCCTTATTCTTTTGTAGCAAATCATTTACTTGAAATAAATTGTGAATGGGAGTTGAATCTTATCATTTACAACCCGAGATTATTATTGCATACTTAAAGAGTGATTATGGGCAAGTATTTGTCAAAGATATATCTTGGGAAGGCCGAAAATATCTATTATCTTGCGAAGGATTTAACAACTACTTATTCCTGGAGATTGATCAGCATTCTTTAAGGTCATAATTACCCAACTAGAGGTTAATTTATTACTCATAAATTAAAAGGGTCGCACCATTATATGTAACTACCAAGGCACATAGAAATTCAACGACCTATCAAATTGGGGTTGTTGAACACACATTATCATGGAGTGCTTGTGTGCATTGAGGATAGCCACCAAAATTCATGTTACATGCATGGCTAATCTATGTGATGTATTAATTGTTGTGTAATTGAATAGTACCAAATGTTTATGCCCTCATACCAATAATGAAAAAATATGGTGTATGATGACATTTTGATATGGTGATTTGTGCCAGTTCGAATAAAAGTGTGACGACATATTCATGTGATTGAGTGGTTTACGTACCCATCGACGCTACTATTAGCACAAGGAATGTAATGTAGGTGGAGTCGAGGCTATTTCAAGGAGGTTCATAATCATTCCTTAATGTGATTCGTGCACATCAAGACTAGAGTTGGTATGTGCGTATGAACTGAAGATCGAAGTGTTATATTCCTCAGGGTCGAGAAATTCTAGAGTGAGGGACAAGCGTAATTTTGGGAGATCAATTTTTGAATGTCACCCTATGGGATTAAGAAATCGATATTCATATAATTTTCATTAATTAACTAAGACATGCTATCTCCTTAGGGTGCTAAATAGATTGAATTTCCCTGCAAACCTTGGCATAAATTTCTATGAGACAATTGTTGTATGACAAAGTTGGGTGTTGACTAAGGAATATGATTGTGGAGAGTGAAAAGATCATAAATTCATGATTGGACCTTGTGGATCATACAAACATGAATTTGATAAAATCCAATGGAAGAAAGTAATCGAGATCGGATTAGTGTAAAATTTGACTTGTCACTGGATTGATAACTAAATGTAAGCATTAAATTGTTAGGTCCCTGTACTACTAGTGTAGCCCCTTATTGTTATTAGTGCAACCCCCTTATTGTATTTTTGTGCCCATGTAGTCCCCATATTTTTATTATTGTGCCCCATAGAATCCCACTATTGTTATTGTTGTGCCCATACACTATTATTATTATGTCGTCTCTGATTATATTGTAATGCCTTAAACTCCTATATATAGAAAGCAGGTATTGTCATTTGTATCATCCAAGAATTGCTCATTTGTGTAACGTAAAGGAGGTTCCCCCCTCAAAGAGGCTGATTTTGAAGTTTTTTATCTATCTTTTCTTCTATTTTGTGAGTTTGTTTCATAACATTTGGTATCAAAGCTTTGGATTCTAGGGTTTTGCTGCTTCAAACAGTTCATCGTGTGATTTTCACTATAACTTTTTTTATACGAAGTTTAAGAATCTAAAATTAAAACCCATTTGATTCAAACTCTTGATGAACCTCGTGTCTAACTTTCAGATCTCGGTTCGTTACATTTTCAGAGATATGATCTGAGTAAGTTAGGGTTTTTGCAGGCTCCCGAATTCAATCTCAAACAAGCAACCTTGGGAAAATCGACATAAATTTCTCTCTCAGCATCGGATTCAAATTTTGTAAAAAGTGATAGAAATAGGACAGACTGTAGTTTGTTGGGTATCATTTTCAAGGTCGAAGGTCGAAACAGTTACACGTGGCACTTCGTACAAGTTTTCTCTATTGAACCAATCTTTAATCAGGTCATCGAGGGAGATTGGGCATAAATATTTCTTGAAGAAACCAATCTTGATCAGACATGCAGGGATAGAAAGAGGACTCAAACGGATACCACGGGATGAAATTTTATAACTTGGAGATCCAAAATTACATAGTTATAGCGGTTTCAAGATCGAGCTCCTAAAAGCAAGAAAAAGAGATATGATTAGGAAATTTGATGGCAAGGATCTAGTAACTTTGATACTACAGATGGAGCAATATTTTGATCTACATGATGTGAAACTATTACAAAAGGTACGTATTGCATCTTTATATTTAGAACCGAATCATTTTATATGGTATAGAGGGATTTGTTCTCATAAACCACTTGTCACGTGGTCAATTTTCATGGAGGAAGTGATAACACATTATGAGGATACAAAGAGAAACACCTTCTTTAGCCAATTAATAAATCTCAAACAAAAGGGTTCAATGGTAGAGCACATTGATGACTTTCAAAAATTGAATATAAGGGTAAATGATATTCCAGAAAAGTAGAGGATTGATGTCTTCATGGGGACTTTAAAGGATAACATCCAATGTGAGGTTCGCCTATGGGAACCTGATACATTGGAGAAGTCATATAGGTTGGCAAGAAAAATTATAGAAACAAGGAATCCTACCACTCATAACTATAAAGATGGAAGTGTTGTTTCTCCTAGCTTTCCACAACCTACAAGGTTGACACCACAAAAATTGGAAGAAAAAAGAGCAAAAGGGCTTTGTTACAGTTTTGATAGAAAGTACACTAAAGGTCATAAGTGTGCTGAGAAGAAATTAATTTACATAGATGGGGAAGAGGAGGAAGAAAAAGAGCAATAAATGTCAAAAGAAGAAGATATCCACCAGGAACAAATCCCATACAAAGAAGAAATGAATCTGACCATATCTTGTAATGCATTGACAGGAATTACCATTCCTCAAACGCTCAAGATAAAAGGGCACATCAAGAAGAAAAAGGCAATATTTTTCATTGATTTGGGTAGTATCCATAATTTTGTTCATTGTAAGATATCCAAGGAATCGAATTGCTTCCTATATCTAGCACCAGAGTGTCAAGCAATGGCTTCAAATGGAGGAACCATAAATTGCTCTGGAAAGTACCATAATATCAAGCTATCCATGGGAAAATATGTCTTGAATAGTCCAATGATTTCCATTCCAATGGGTGGTGCTGATTTTGTACTAGGAGTCCAATGGTTACAATATTTGGGGACGTTAGCTTTCAATTTTCAAGAAAATTTCTTGAATTTTTTTTGGGAAGGAAAGGAAGTTGAATTAATGGGTATCGCAGGGAAACTAGGAAAGATAATCAGCTCTAATGGCATGACAAGGCTTCTAAAGAAAGAACAACGGGGCGTAATATGTTCATTACAGGTTCAAACAACGAAATCATCTATTTCTCTAGATCTTCAAAAATTCTTGGACAATCATTCTAAGGTTCAAGCAGTGGAAGATCACATCAAGCATCAACAAAAGTTCTCTAACTCTTAAAGGATAACCTCACTTTGGCTCAAAATCGAATGAAATAACAGGCATGTCAACATCGCAGAAAAAGAAATTTTGATGTAGGCGACTGGGTATTTTTACGGCTACAACCATACAAACAAATGTCCCTCAAGCAATCTAAGAAGGATAATAAATTATCCCCAAATTATTATGGTCCTTACAAGGTGTTGCAAAATATTGGTACTATGACATATAAATTGGAGCTTCCCGCATCATCCCGAGTGCACCAAGTTTTCCATGTTTCATGCTTAAAGAAGGTTATAGGTGACAAGCTCCTAGTTCAAACAATATTGTTGGAACTTGACAAGGAAGGAAAAATCATAATGGAACCTGAAGCAGTCACTGAAACAAGAACCTAATAGCCACGAAATCGATCAATTTCAGAGTATCTCATCAAGTGGAAGAACTTACCTGTTGAAGGTTTCACATGGGAAGATGAGAATTTTATACAGAAGCATCCAAAACTAAAGCATTGAGGACAACACTTTTTGAAGGAGAGGGCATGTTAGGTCCCTATACTACTAGTGTAGCCCCTTATTGTTATTAGTGCAACCCCCTTATTGTATTGTTGTGCTCATGTAGTCCCCATATTATTATTATTGTGCCCCATAGAAGCCCACTATTGTTATTGTTGTGCCCTTACATTATTAATGTTATGTCAGCTCTGATTATATTGTGACCCCTTATATTCCTATATATAGAAAGGAGGTCTTGTCATTTGTATCATCCAAGAATTATTCATTTGTGTAATGTAAAGAAGGTCTCCCCCTCGAAGAGGTTTATTTTGGAGTTGTTGATCTATCTTTTCTTCTATTTTGTGAGTTGGTTTCATAACATAAATCCACGTTGACAATGGACCTAAGTTCACATTGTTGATCAAGCTGCCAAATATCCATGTTCATTGTATCAAATCAAACATAGGAAGAAGATTAGCAGATGACCAATTCGTGAGACAACCACAGAGGGATGATATCACACAAGGGTCTTTTTTTTTGTCAAGTGTATTATTTGTTGAGAGTATTATAACCAATTGGATAGAGTGAGTAGAAGTAAAGTTTGGTCACATTGATTGTTTGCTTGTTGGAAAATTGGACAAGGGTCTACGTGTAATTTGAATTGTCATATCAACTTATGGGAGCTAAATGTATAAGGCCATTACTCTATGAAGTTGCAAAGGAGTCAATTTCACCAATGCAGTATCAGGGGATGAGATATGTGTTCATGAACTATTGTGTGTGATCAAGTGAAGAAAATGGGTTAGTGTGTACCTTTGTTATGCCAAGGTTCGATATGAGGGTCCATTGTGTGTTGGAATTTTATTTGTCATCTGTAGCAGAACATGTTGAGTGCATGGTGATGATTGGAAAGTGCAAGCCATAATTGACGAAAGCCATTATTTAGGCCAACTTCCTTTGCACAGTGATAGCAGGTGTAATGGTAATGTTGAGACTCAATGGGGAGTGTAATGCATGAATATTGTAGGAGTTGGCGAGTGATGGAAATATGAGGGATTGAAAAACAGAGTATTTTTTGTTGAGTGTTGAGGAAACTCTTCCATTTCCCTAGAGTCGAGGTTGAATCCTTCATTAGAGGGATCGATTTAGCAATAATATTATGTAGTATTCTGATCAATTTCCTGAGCGATTGTTACTTAAAAAGTAGTTTGTGAAAGAAAATATTTTTGTTGTAGCCACTCAATTTTTATGTGCTACATAATCACATTTCCGATGTCAAATCAAAGTTAAGGTTTATTGCTATATGGATGAAAAGTTGATACAGTTTTTGCTACAACTATAGAGAGTTTGTAAAATACTGGCTAAGTCTATATGGTGTGGGGTATTTTTTTATAAATACCTCCACTATGATTGAATTATTCCCTTATTCTTTGAGGCGGTTGAGCACATTCATTAGTTGAAGGGGCCAAGTTCATTATTCATGTTATCTTCATTTCTCGCATTGGTGTCAAGCATACTATCTTGTTGGACTAAGTAGTTGTGGGTCAAATTTCTGGGCAAGTTGAATTGATCTATTACTGGAACAAAAATCCATATATTGGAGGACTAAATTCACACCTTCAAGAGTACCAAATTTATGGGAGGCCAAACTCACTATTAATCATTGAAATAATGAGCTACTTCAGAGTTTTGTGGGTAAGTTCATTGTTGCTAACAGAAACCAAAAATTATTCCTCTAATCAGAATATATTGCCAGACCCAACTTGTTGTAGCAGAAGAATCAGTGTTTGGTGTGCCAAAGAAGAGTTTCCAGGTTCACCATTTGATTTATTACATGTGCACTCTTTCACTAATATGTGGTAGTTCCCTTGAAATTTATATCCTATTAGCACTTATTAGCTTAGTCGCGACATTATTCATGAAATTTGTCAAACAATTTTTTGAAAATTATGAGCACATTCAAAAATGATAATTCTAGTGGGGATGAAACCATTATGTTGTCATCCTTTGAGGGAAGATTATCTTTTATGTCAAGGTTTGGCAAGAGAAATGAAAAAGCATTGTTGTGAGTTGACAGTGAAGGTTTGAGTTAGAGTCTAATGCAAATTTTTTTTACGTATGCCATTGTTAGTAATGTATTCGTGAGGTAAGATGTTTTATGTGTAGTTGAGTCAAGCATTGATGACAAAATGGTAGAGTTGGTTTATTTAGCTACCATTTATGTATGGTTGTTCAAATAAAGAGAGGTATTTTTTTGTTGTTGTAAGGTGTTAAGTATTAGTTACTAAACAAGTTTGTTGCCAGAATAATAGAGGAATTTGGAGATTACAAAATTATTAGCTTGTGGATGAGTCATTGACGCAATTTGTAGCCCATTGTGTTGAACCTCTCGTAAAAATAAATTTGATGAGGATAATTTTTGAAGGGCTCAAATCTAGGAAGGATGAGGAGCCAAAGCAAAGGAATCTCCAAAACTCCAAAGGAAGAGTAGAAATAAAATGAGAAGAGAACAGATTTGTTTCACATGTTAGGAAGCATGGACACCAGAACATAGATGTAAAGTAAAAGGGGACAGACAAGTAGGTGAGGCTGCAAAAATTGAAGCATAGCAAGAAATGGCAAGGAACTCAAGTTAGTTGATTATGGAAAGGGTTGAAGGGTCCATGGTTGGATAGGAGTCTACTATAGATGAGTCCAATGGTTTTCATGAAGAAACACTTGAAAGGCATGAACAATCATATGGAGATGTTGATAGCATCCCTAATGTGCAACCATGTTTAATGGATGAACATGATGAGAAACAAATTGTATCCATATGTGAAGAAGACAAAGGAGGAGACGTTCTGGAATATGAGCTATCGATGATGATCCAACGACGTAAGCATACAAAGGAGCAAGAATCATATGAGGATGTTATGCATGATAATTTATATGTGGAGAGACAGTTAGATGCTCATGTCATTGCCATGATGGAGGAGGATGAATAGCCATCTTTGGGGCTAGCCATTGATGACGAGTAAAAAGATGCACATGCAACTAGTAGGGTTGTGGTACTTTCAGACACTAGTCGCCAGGAGGAGATGGATCTTATCAGGATAGACCTTACGACAATGAAGAAACAAATCAAGTCACTCTAAGTCATTATCTTACAAGATGTCAGTACACTCGAGGATTTTTGAGTGACATGTGACAAGTTAGGGGCCAAGTTGTCTAGCATTGGGGAACATTTAACATCCATAACTAGGAAACTAGTGGAGTATATTCTCAAGTTGTAGAGTATCCCTCTTCAGGGGTGCATAGATAGAGGTTGCAGTTTGGTTAGCTCACCTTTAGACATTATAGGGAAAGGGGTAGAGTCACCCTTATTAGTTGTCTAAGTAGAGCAGCACAGTGGAGCATGGACCAGCATTTGCACGACAGGCTTGTTCCATGTATATGCATTTAGGCATTTGATCCTTCCCACATGATGGATTTAAGGGAGATTATGATTTGGTATCTTATTGATGGAGGGATACTTGAGAGAATATATTTCGCCAAGGGAACAACATAGCAGGAGCCCTTAGGCATGACTGGTGATGATTGGACATGGTGTCATTGGGATCCAAGTGGATCCATTAATGGCGGATTTAGTCATAGGTTTGTTTTGGATCCAAGTATTGAGGGATCTGTTTATACTTTGGTGACATGGAGGCATGGCTTAGCCCAATGCTCCATATGGGATCCCAGTATTAATGTGCAGATGCCTCTGTTATGGATAAATATTGATTGCTTGAAGGTAAGCAATCTTCAGGTGGGAGGACTTGTGATCCATTAACTGTCGTGGATATTCCACTGGACAGTTCGTCACAATAGAATCTGATAATATTATATTAAAAATCTTAGATTCTACACTATTATAGTTTTATTTAATTTATAGATCTGCAAAATTAACTGTAATCAATGCATGCATGTAAAAGGAAATCAATTGGAAAATTAGAGAACGGAAAAATAATCTCACACACACATAATACACAATATGTGCTCTTTGGGAAACCCTTTCGGGAGAAAACCCAGCTAGAAGGTGAGGTTGCTTCGCTCTCTTTCTCTGTCTGGAAACATGGCTGCAGATACAAAGAAGTAATTTATGTGGCCTCTGGGATGTTATAGTGCACATATCCTCTTTGTGTGCTCTACCTTCTATCTCTTCTGGTTATCTTTTCTCAACTATGGAACAAAATGCTCTCGAAAGAATGGAATGTCTCTTCCTCCTAGTGGCCCAGTTATAACAAAGCCTGATAGCCTACTAGTGGTTAAGTTTGACTACATCAACTCTTAACTAGAGTTACAAAATAGACTCTTATAGAGTATTTTACATCACAAACACGTGGCTAGCCGCTTTTCCATGAATAATTGGGGCTGACGTGGCATCCTCCTGAACTATAGGTGTGAAAATAGGAAGGTCAATTTCCGAGTGGCATAACTTTTTCATATGAACTCCGATTGATGTGATTCTTGCGTCATTGGAAATATCTCTATGTGTAGAATAGCATGAAAATGTGCTACATTTAAGAGTCAAATTTTTACCCTCAAAAACCTTCATTTTATGCCTCAAAACGCTCCTGGAAGGTTTCAGACCATGTTTCGCCAAACTAGGTCCCAACGGTAAAAACGATCCTGTGAGCTGATTCCTCCACTTGTTCCAATCCAAATGCATCAAGATAGATGAAAAACAATATAATCATCCAAATCGTATTACACCTCCCCATTTTGGGAGGCTTTTGGTCCCCAAAATATTTTAATGAACAAGGTGAGGAAATTTTTCCTCCACCTTCTCTTTGGTGTACCATTTAGCGTGCCTGGAAGTTGTCCCTTCAACCCAATCTGCCAAAGGTATTGTTGCCCTTGTCTTATAGTGCCAAATCCTCCACAGAAGGTATGACTTGTTCCACTTCCTGATCTAGCATGGAAGGCTCATATAGTTTCAAATTCTTTACATTTACAACTGAGTAAATATGCATATATGGTGGCAAACTGAGTCGATAGGCATTATCACCCACCTTTTCCAGTATCTCAAAGGGACCATACCTTAGAGCCTTGATTTTCTTACCAGGCCCCTGCAACCTCTCCTTGTTCAATTGTAGTCATACTCTGTCTCACACCTTGAATGATTTCTTTGTTCTATGCTGATCATGCATGGCCTTATACTTCACCTACAACTTATGCATTGTTTCCTGTACCTGTAGATGGATCTGCCTGATCTTCTCTATAAATTCTTCAGCCCTCAAAACATCTCCTGTAACGTCTTCCTTCACTCCTCCTTGTTGCCCATATGCAATATCCAAAACAAGTTTCAAAAGGGGACTTTCATGTAGAAGTGTGGACTACTGTATTATAAGAATGTTGTATATATACCATATTTTCATCCTAGGTCTTCGAATGTTTTTGGTTGTAACCCCTCAGAAGTTGCACCAAAGTCCTATTGACTACTTATGTCTGCCCATATGTCTGTGGATGGAATGTTGTATATCTATTCAACTTCATGTCTATCTTCTCCCACAAGGTAGTCCAGAATGCACTGAGAAACCTTGTATCCCTATCTGGAATGATACTCCTTGGCATCCCAAACTGTACCCAAACCTGTCCAAAGAAAAATTTTGTTGCTTCTTGTCCGCTAATGGTCTTTTTACATGGCATCAAAACACACATATTGTTGAACTTGTCAACTATCACGGAAAAGTAGTCATGTCCCTTCCTGGTTGTCGGTAAACCTCCCACAAAGTCCATGGAAATGCTTTCTCAAGGATGAGTAGGTATAGGTAAGGGATGATACGGACCTTGTTTCCTGTTGCTAGGATTGTTGGTACAACAAAGCATACATCCTCTTATGAACCTAGCTACTTGCTCTTGCGTCTTGGGCCAATACACATACCTCTACAAGTTAGCCATGGTATTCCTTACACCAAAGTTCCATGCAACCTTGGAGGTGTAAGCCTCTCTAATCAGCTGCAAACGCTCATCTTTAGGAACACATAGCTTACCCAGCCTGTAGAGTAACCCATCCTGGAGATGGTAGTCAACGGTGTTTTCGCCATCGCGCACATGTCTCTGACTCTGCAATTGCTGATACACCTCCTTGAATTCCTCATCTTCTGAATATGCCTCTTTGTATGCATCATGGGTGAATGGCTCCATGTGCATAAGAGTCCCCAAAGCTGTAATCTTTGATCTGGGTGGCCTTGAGAGCATATTGGTCAACTTGTTTGTGTTTCCCTTCTTATACTGATTTTATATTCACCCTATGAGTGACATCAGTTAAAGATCTATTGTTTAAAGGTATTACAGACTCATGTGTTAGTGTGTGTTCTGTGTTATTGAAGCAACGAATCGATCAGATTTCCAATACACAGACATTAAAATGGAAAGATAGCAGAGAAATCCAGTAAGCAAACACAAAGACATAAGAAATTAATAAGGAGTTCACCCTATTCTCTGGGGCTACATCTCCGGTCCAGCGTTCAGTGGTGGCCTTGTTTTATTGTGCCTTTAAGCAGATAATTACAATACAGGGACTCAATATGAGTTCTCCTAAAGCAGATTTGCTTGGCAGGGTGGTTCTCGGATTCCCCAAGCCACTGGAGTGCATAGACTCTTCTTCTTCCTACCAACTCTATGACCTTCTAGTCTACAGTGGCAAGAGCCCAATGTGGTGCTCAGCCTGGACAGATCCTCGATGGGATGGCTCGAATCTTCAAGCTCTCTGGTGCTCAATGCTGCCTCTGGTTAGCTCAGCCCTCTGTCTCTTCTGCCTTTCTTTACTGTTCTATGTGTTCCGTCCTCCTCTCGGGATTCTGGTCTCTCTGTCTTTGTCTCTCGGACTGACTCCTTCAGTAACTCCCTTCTTCTGTCTCTGTTCATGGCTTTTAGCCATCTGTTCCAATGCTTGTTCAGTTCCTCTTCTGCCTCTGTCGATTCACCTTCTGCAGTTGCACTTGGAGTTTCCTGTTCGATGTCATCATCAGCGCTCAGGGAGTGGCCACATGTCATCCTTTAAACGGCACCAGCCTGCTTCATCGGTTCGTTTCTTCAGTTACATCATGGATGCATTCTTCCTCCACCGTGGTGGTCAAACAGATTCCAAATCCTTCTAAAACGTGGCATATTCCTTCGTCAATTCCGCTTCCTCCATCGGGTGTGATCTTAGCCGTCCGATCTGGGGCCTCTAGATCCAACGCCATACGCATGTTTCGTGCAGTTGACTTGCTCGACCGATAGCACACGATCAATGGTGGTTTTCTCTCACCTCCACTTGCCATGCATCGATCGATGAATGGAATCACTCCACTCTCATCCAAAACCTCTTACTGTTTGAGGGCACCCCGATCAATACCGTTGGTTTCTAGAGCGCAAGTCCTGCCTTTGTACGTTTAGCGCTTTTCGCTTTTCCGCCTGCGGTTCTCTGATTCCCCCATGCGACCGAGTGCTTGGGATTTTCCTTCACAGCCCTGTTCACCTAGCGAAGAGCTAATCGCGCATCAAAAACCACCTTCTTTTCCCGATTCGGGGCTCCCAGGGGCTACTTTGACCTCCTACGCAGTCTCCATGGACCTCGATCAGCGCGCTTTGACCGAGGTCCTCATCGTTCCACGCTGGCTGCCATTGCCACTGGTTCAGGGTCTTTTTTATCGCTATTTTGGATTCTTTAGAGATTTGTTCCGACGTGATACAGTCGTGGTTCTTTGACAGTATTTTATGGATCCAATTCGGTTCACAGTCTTCCCACTGAAAAAGCTTTTGGACCGCCAAAAGTTGGTATTCAAGCATCGACTAAGTGAGGGTATTGCTTTCTCACTTGTCCAATCTCAATCCACTTTGCACTGCTTGGCTTTGAACCTTTGAGCCCAATCCTAAGGTATTCAACATCTCCCCTGTGCATTGTCCTCACCTTCCTATCCAGCATTGTGTCTTCCTGCAACTTGTTAAGATATTCAGGTAGCAAGTCCTCAATAGAAGGCAATTGACTCTACTCTTCAAGGTCCTCAATCATTGAAGGTTCAAATAATCTCAAGCAATCTGCATTTACGATTGAGTAGATGTGCATGTAAGCTGGTAGATCAAGGCGAAAATCATTTTCCCCAATCTTCTCAAGTATCCTAAAAGGTCCATACCTGATAGGCTTTAGCTTTTTACCTTCACCTCGCATCATGTCCTTGTTGATATACAGCCAGACTTGGTATCCAACTTGAAAACTATGCTCCATCTGATGCTTGTCATGCCTAGCCTTATACTTGGCCTGGCTCTTTTCCAGTTGTTCCTGTACTACCTGGTGGATCTCCTAGATCTATTCAATGAACCCAGTTGCCTTGTCCATATCATTGTGTCCATCAACCATGGTATCTTTACCAAAGACAAAATCCAAAGGAGACCTTGGTGTGAAACCAAAACAGGTCTCAAAAGGAGATCTCTGTGTAGAAGAGTGTTTGGCTCTATTGTAAGCATGTTGCACATAACACAAGTGTTCATCCCAAAGCTTAGGATGTTTGCTGCAATATCCTCTCAGTAACTGGATCACTGTCCTGTTTACTACTTATGTCTGGCCATCTGTTTGTGGATGAAAAGTTTTGTTTTTCTTCAACTTGGTGTCCATCAGTTCCCATAGACTCGACCAAAACTTCCCCACAAATCGGGTGTCTCGATTAGATACAATGGAAGTGGGTAATCCAAAATGAACCCATACATGTTCAAAGAACAATTTTGCAGTCTGTTCAACTGTAATCTGTTTATTACAAGGTATCAAAATACACATTTTGTTGAACCTATCCACAACAACATATATATAATCATGACCTTTCCTAGATTTAGGCAGTCCTCCAACAAAATCCATGGAAACACTTTCCCAAGGGTGAGAAGGAACTGGCAATGGAGTGTACAAGCCTAGTTTTCTGTTGTTGGGCTTGATTTTAGCACACATGGCACACACTCTTACATATCTAGAAACTGTCTCATTCATTTTCGGCCAATAGCAGAATCTTTGCAGCTATGCAACTACTTTACTTACCCCAAAGTGACCTGATATCAGAGAATTGTGTGCTTCCCTAATTATCTTTATCCTCTCAGTTTGTGGAATGCAGAGTTTCCCACAATGGTATAAGAGTCAGTCCTTCACATGATAGTCCAATTCTTCTACTCTTTTGCCTTGACTCAAAGTTGCATATACATCTTTAAAGTCCATATCCTGAGCATATTGTTCTATGTAGCTTTCATGTAGCACAGAATTATGCTTAAGTATGGTAGATGCATTTATAATGGGTCTAGATAACATGTCTGCAACCTTGTTATGTATGCCCTTTTTATATATGATGACTAAATGAAACTGTTGTAGAAAACCCATCCATCTGTAATGTCTTGATTGCTGCAACTTAGTTTGGGAGTGTAGATATTGAAGTGGTTGATGATCAATATGTATTACTGTCTCTTTGCCCATTAGGTAATGTTTCCACTTTTTCACACTCTGAACTAATGCATACAATTCTTTATCATATGTAGGATAGTTAACTACTGCGGGATTAAAAGTCTCAAAATGATAACATATGGGTTTACTATGTTGTGTCAACACTGTTCCCATGGCATAGTCACTGGCATCAGTTTGGATCTCAAATGGTCTTTGAAGATCTGGTAGTGCTAGTATAGGTGTTGTACTAATATTTTCTTTCAAGGTGTCGAAGGCTTTCTGATGTTTGCCTCCCCACTGAAACACCTTATTCAATCCTGTTAAAGCATGCAGGGGAGTTGCAATCGAGGAGAAGTTAGAAATGAACTTCCTCCAGTATTGTGTTGCTCCTAAGAAGCTTCTCACTTCTATAGCAGACCTGGGTTTAGGCCAGTTCACAATCACTGCCACTTTAGAGGGATCTATTTTCAATTCACCTCCCCCTACTATATGACCCAAGTAGTTTAGAGATGTTTTTCCAAATTCACATTTTGAGAGTTTAACATAAAGTTTTTCTCTTTTCAAAACATCTAATGTCTTCCTAACATGATTTAAATGTTCTTCCCACGTTTTACTAAAAATCAGAATGTCATCCAAATACACAATAACAAAATCTTGAAGAAAAGGTTTGAGTACATCATTCATTAATCTCATGAATGTAGCAGGAACATTAGTTAAGCCAAAAGGCATAACCAACCATTCATACAATTCCTGCTTTGTTTTGAAAGCAGTCTTCCATGCATCTTGCTCTGCAACTCTGACCTAATGGTATCCACTATGCAAAACCGGCTTGGTGAAATAAACAACTTCCTTTAATTGATCTAAAAGATCATCTATTTGAGGAAGGGGATAACAATTTTTTTTTTATCTTATTCAGTGCTCGATAATCAATGCACATTCTTCACGAGCCATCTTTCTTTCTCACCAAAACGATTGGTGACCCACATGGTGATGTGCTAGGCCTGATGAACCCTTTCTCGAGCAACTCCTGCACCTGCTTCTTGATTTCAACATTCTCTAAAGAAGACAACCTGTACATCCCAATGTTAGGCAATGGAACATCTTGCTGCAAAATAATATCATGTACTATTCCCTTTTTGGGTGGCAGACCTTTAGGTTCTTGAAACAAGACATCATACTCTGAAACAACCTTTTCTATATCAACTTGTTATTCAGCATGGCAGCCCTCAAATACATTGGTTTTATCAAGTTTCCTTTCCTTTACAACCATCAGTAAGAATTGTTTGCATGAATTTATCATTCTTTTCATCTGTCCTGAGTTTATGAGAGTGTAATTATTCTTGAGCTTATGAGCTCTTACAAAGTATTCGATTCCATCTTTAACAAGTAGCTACTTGTTCTTAGCTCTATAGAAAATAGCCTTTCTATCATACAAGTAAGGACTTCCTAAAACAATTCCACATATATCCAAAGGAATTATGTCTAACTCAACCTCATCTACAAATGCTGACCCAAAAGAAAACTTGAGTTTGCACTGTCTAGTCACTTGTAGCTGTGCTTCATCATTCAACCATCCTAATGGGTATGGTTTCTTGTGAGGTGTAGTTGCTAATCCCAATTTCTTTACAATTGCTTCATAAATTAGATTTACTTGTGAGCCACTATCAAATAAATTATCAATCTTTTGATTTTTGGAAATAAGTCAAATATGGAAAAGCTCATGTCTTTTTCTCTCATTTTCTTCATCAATAACAGATTGAGCAGAATTACTAGTAGATGCTTCAAAATTATTACCTTTTATACCTGTGGTTGCTATAGTTGTTTCATCTCCCGAGTCCGACCCCAAATCTTTTTAAATAGCTGCAACAGTCTTCTTCTTCTTGCCCTCAAACTTCTTAGGTCTCAGCTCTGGATGCAGAATCCAACAATGCTCATCATCATGCCCCTCCTTTTTACAGTGACTACATGAAGCTTTGGCTTTCTGTGCAGTGTTAGCCTTCCTTGCTTTCCACTTCTGCCTTCTTTTCTCCTTTCTCTTGCTTACAGTGGGTTGGGATGGTCCCCCAACTTCTGGATTGCCACTCTTTCCTCTAGCTTCTAGATGAGTAGCTTGTACAGATACCTCATCTATACTAGTGGGATTAAACATGAGGATGGTATGCCTCATGTAGCTGTGTAGACCACCAATGTACTTCAAAAGAGTCTTTGGTGAGTCTAATGAGATACCCAACATAAATTCTCACTTTCTAAACTCTTGAATATACCCTTGCACACTTTTCCCTTTCAATTGTCAAAGATTTTTCCAACTCATCACGGCTTGTTGCATGTAGGCCAATGGATAGAACTGCTTTTTGATTGCAGCAACAAATTCACTCCAGACAGAGATGGTCTTGCCATGTCTTTTCATATCAGTTTGGGTTCTACCTTCCCACCAAACCAAGGCAATGCCTCCTAGGCGTAGGCTTGCCAGCTGAATCTTACTCTTGTCTGAGTCTATGTTCTGTACCCTGCAATACACATCAATTTGTCTAATCCAATTGTCCAACTTTTCAGCATTTAGCTCTCCATCATATATAGGCAAATCAAATTTAACATCTAGCTTAATCAAAGATGCTTTCTTATTATGCACAGGGCTATTAGGAGGTGTGAGAAAGCTTTCCTCTTTCCCCTTTCCTTTGGAGTGGTCATGGAAGTGAGACTCATCTTCTTCTTTATCTTGCTTAGAACCTGATGAATCTTCAACCTTTTGCTTTCTAAAGTCTCTATACATTTCTTCTACCATAGGCTTTATAGCTAGGAAACTCTCTATGAATTGAGGGTCTGGCCCTACAGAACCTTCCTCTGACATTGTCTTCCAAGGATAGACTCTCCCAATTCCAGGATTAGTTTCCACCAACTCTCCTTCTCCTAATTTGAGCTTTGATCGTGTGAGTATTCACAGCTAAACCAACACAAGCTTGTCTAACCTTATAGCCTAAAGCTCTGATACCACTTGATCTGATATTCACCCTATGAGTGACATCAGTTAAAGATTTATTGTTTAAAGGTATTACAGACTCATGTGTTGGTGTGTGTTCTGTATTATTGAAGCAATGAATCAATTAGATTTCCAATACACAGACAATAAAATGAAAAGAAAATAGAGAAATACAGTAAGCAAACACAAAGACGCAAGAAATTAATAAGGAGTTCACCCTATTCTCCAGGGCTACATCTCCGGTCCAGCTTTCAATGGTGGCCTTGTTTTATTGTGCCTTTAAGCAGAGAATTACAATACAGGGACTCAATATGAGTTCTCCTGAAGTAGATTTGCTTGGCAGGGTGGTTCTTGGATTCCCCAAGCCACTGGAGTGCACAGAATCTTCTTCTTCCTACTAGCTCTATGACCTTCTGGTCTACAGTGGAAAGAGCCCAATGTGGTGCTCAGCCTGGACAGATCCTCGATGGGATGGCTCGAATCTTCAAGCTCTCTGGTGCTCAATGCTACCTTTGGTCAGCTCAACCCTCTGTCTCTTCTGCCTTGCTTTACTGTTCTCTGTGTTCCGTCCTCCTCTCAGGATTCTGGTCTCTCTGTCTCTGTCTCTTGGACTGACTCCTTCAGTAACTCCCTTCTTCTGTCTCTGTTCATGGATTTTAGCCATCTGTTCCAATGCTTGTTCGGTTCCTCTTTAGCCTCTGTCGATTCACCTTCTGTAGTTGCACTTGGAGTTCCCTGTTCAGTGTCATCATCAGCGCTCAGGGAGTGGCCACATGTCCTCCTTTAAACGGCACCAGCCTGCTTCGTCAATTCGTTTCTTCAGTTACGTCATGGATGCATTCTTCCTCCACCATGGTGGTCAAACGGATTCCAAATCCTTCTAAAACGTGGTGTATTCCTTCGTCAATTTGGCTTCCTCCATCGGGTGTGATCTTAGCCGTCCGATCTGGGGCCTCCAGATTCGATGCCATACGCATGTTTTGTGCGGTTGACTTGCTCGACTGATAACGCGTGATCAACGGAAGTTTTCTCTCACCTCCACTTGCCATGCATCGATCGATGAATGGAATCGCTCTGCTCTCGTCCAAAACCTCTTACCATTTGAGGGAACCCCGATCAATACCGTTGGTTTCTAGAGCGCGGGTCCTGCCCAATGTGGTGCTCAGCCCGGATAGATCCTCGATGGGATGGCTCGAATATTCAAGCTCTCTGGTGCTCGATGTTGCCTCTGGTCAGCTCGGCCCTCTGTCTCTTCTACCTTGCTTTATTGTTCTCTGTGTTCTGTCCTCCTCTCGGGATTCTGGTCTCTCTGTCTTCATCTCTCAGACTGACTCCTTCAGTAACTCCCTTATTCTGTCTCTGTTCATGGCTTTTAGCCATCCGTTCCAATGCCTATTTAATTCCTCTTCCACCTCTATCGATTCACCTTCTGCAGCTGTGCTTGGAGTTCCCTGTTCAGCGTCATCATCAGCGCTCAGGGAGTGGCCACATGTCCTCCTTTAAACAGCGCCAGCCTACTTCGTCGGTTCGTTTCTTCAGTTATGTCGTGGATGCGTTCTTCCTCCACCGCGGTAGTCAAATGGATTCCAAATCCTTCTAAAATGCGACGTATTCCTTCGTCGATTCCACTTCCTCCATCGGGCGCGATCTTAGCCGTCTGATCTGGGGCCTCCAGTTCTGACGCCAAACGCATGTTTCACGCGGTTGACTTGCTCGACCCATAGCACGCGATCAACGGCGATTTTCTCTCACCTCTACTTTCCACACGTCGATCTATGAATGGAATTTCTCTGCTTTCATCCAAAACCTCTTACCATTTGAGGGCACCCCGATCAATATCGTTGGTTTCCAAAGCGTGGGTCCCACCTTTGTAAATTTAGCACTTTTCGCTTTTTCACCCACGTTTCTCTGTCTCCCCCATGCGACCGAGTGCTCGGGCTTTTCCTTCACGACCCTATTCACCCAACGATGCATGATTAAAAAACCACCTTCTTTTCCTAATCCGGGGCTCCGAGGGGCTACTTTGACCTTCTACGTAGTCTCCATGGGCCTCGGTCAGCGCGCTTTGACTGAGGTCCTCGTCATTCCACGCTGGCTGACATTGCCACCTTCTTTTCCCAATCCGAGGCTCCCAGGGGCTACTTTGACCTCCTGTGCAGTCTCCATGGGCCTCGGTCAGCGCGCTTTGACTGAGGTCCTCGTCGTTCCATGCTGGCTGCCATTGCCACTGGTTCAGGGTGTTTTTGATCGTTGTTTTGGATTCTTTAGAGATTTGTTCTGACCTGATACAGTCATGGTTCTTTGACAGTCTTCTATGGATCCAATTCAAATCATATACTTAATCACAAAATGAAACTAATGTAAAAACCCCATCCACTTGTAATGCCTGGGATGTTGTAGCTTATTCTGGGCCTGCAGGTACTGTAACGGCTGGTGATCCATGTGGATTATTGTCTCCTTTCCCATCAAATAGTTCTTCCACTTCTTCACAGCTTGCACCATGGAATAGAGCTCCTTATTGTAGGTAGGGTAGTTAAGAACTTCCCCAAACGGTCCTTCCTCCTTGCATTAAGATAGCTCCCATAGCATACCCAATCGCATCTGTCTCCACTTCAAAGGGTCATTGCAAGTTTGGTAATGTCAGAACTAGTGCTTCACTGATATTCTTCTTTAACTCATCGAAAGCCTTCTGCTACCCTTTTCCCCACTGGAAACTCTTGTCACTTGTTGTTATGGTGTGGAGCGGTGTTGTTACTGCTTAAAATGAGGCTATGAATTTCCTCAGGTATTGTGTTGCTCCAATGAAAATCCTAACTTCAGTAACATTAGAAAGCACTGGCCATTTCAAGATGGCCTCCATCTTGGAAGGATCTATCTTCAATTCTCCTCCACCAATCACATATCCCAAATACACCAAGGGTTATTACGCAAACTCGCACTTCTTGAGATTTGCTAGCAGCTAGTGCTTCTTCAATGTTTCTAGCACCTGCGTCAAATGTGAAATATGCTCCTCCCAGGTAGCGCTATATACCAGTATATCATCCAAATATACAATAAAAAATGAATCTATAAAAGGGAGCAGTACATCATCATTAATCTCATAAATGTAGCTAGCGCATTACATAGGGAAAATGGCATAACTAACCACTCATACAAATCTTGCCTGGTTTTGAAGATAGTCTTCCATATATCTTCTTCTTTGACTCAAAACTGGTGATATCCAGACTTCAACTCCAGCTTAGTGAAATACATTGCTTGTTGCAACTGATCTAACAGATTGTTTATCCTGGGTAGGGGGTATTTGTTTTTTAGCGTGATTTTATTCAACGCCATGTAATCTATACACATCCACCAAGTCCCATCCTTATTTGGAATAATAATGATGGGTGACCCACATGGTGATGTACTCGGTCGAATGACACCCTGTTCCACCAGTTGCTGCAACTATTTCTTCACCTCACTTGCTTCTATAATAGACTGCATGTATAACCCAATATTTGGCAATGGGGAGTATGGCAATAGCTGGATCTCGTGCTCCACTTCTCTCTTATGGGGTAGCCCTTTAGGCTCTCGGAACACGTCCTTGTATGCCTTTAACAACTCCTCCAATTGATTTTTTTGTTTCTTAGTACACCCCTCTAGGGATTCCTTGCCCCCTATTGACTCCTCTACAAACATATTTTCTCTTAAAAACAATAAAACATACTTCTTGCTGGAACTGATCAATTTCTTGGCTTCGTTGGCACTTACCAGTGAAATTTTTGACTTTCCTTTGTGCACATTGATGATTAATGATTTTCCATCCTTGATGAGTCCATACCGCTTAGCTCTCCTCATGAATATTGCATCACGCATGTACATGTATGGACTCCCAAACACGACTCCACATACATCAAGGGGAACCACATCCAGATCTACTTCATTAATAAAATCAACACTGATAGCAAACCTAATTCTACATTGTTTTGTTACCTTCAGCTTTGCATCCTTATGTACCCATCCTAGTGGATATGGGTTTGGATGATCACGAACTTCCAGCCCCAACTTCTTGCCTAGATCTGTGGCAATGAGATTTGTCTGCAATCCTAAGTCAAACAAAGCATCAATATTCGTCTTCTTAACCTGTATATTTACATGGAAGAGTTTGGTCATTTCTTTCTCTTCCTATAGCTGAAGGCTACTCAGATTCACTTCCTTCTGCACTGATGTACAGATGATCTTCTCATCCACGTCTGAGTTGCTTTCAACTTGGTTGCTCGAATCAGTGGTCATGGGATTCTTCTTCTTATTATATTTCTTCTTGTTCTTCGGGTTTAGCTCTGGATGCAACTTCCAGCACTTCTCCTCTGTATGGCCATCAATGTTACAGTGGTTGCTAGGATCTTTACACTAGTGTGTCATGGTTGTCGTCTTTTTATCTTTTCCCCCTTTTTGCTTCTTCTTCCCATCCTTAGAAGTGTCTTGTTGTTCCTTTTGCTTCGATCCACTTGATTGTGCTCATTTCAGGCATATTTTCTTCAGGTATTGTGCCTGTACACAAGCGTCATCCACCGTTTTAGGAGTACACCTGGGTTCTTTGGAGAGATAACCAACATTATAGCCATCTTTCTAAATTTTGTGGTGTACTTCTACACGCTTTGGCCCCGCTTTTAACTGATGTAATGCCACTGGATCCATTGTTCTTCCACGTACCCAATGGGATAAAACTGTGACTTAATGAGGGTTTTGAAATCCTCCCACTTAGTCATTGCATTTTCTCCCTCCAACCTTAGGGTTTCCCTGTGGCTCTCCCACCAAGTCAGTGCATGACACTCCAATTTCAGTGGCACGAATGAGATATTCTAACCTTCCTCGATCTGATGCACACTTAAATAAACTTCCAGTTACTGCAACCAGTGTTTCAACTTCAGAGTGTCAATCTCGCCATGGTATGGGTTTATATCGAATTTTTCTTCCACTTTAAATAGGGATTGGTTCACGACACTCGAATTGGGTTGATATTTTCCAGGTTCTTTCTTCGGCTAGTTATCTGTGTCTTCCCGATCTCCTGATCCCCCTTATGATTTTTCTTCTACATTTGAACCCCCTTCTTCTCCAAATATCCCTAACTTATTTCTTAGGGCCACCATGAGGACGTTGACATTGCAGTTTATATATGTGCTTTGTTCTTCGAGCCCCAAAAACCTCACCTCTTCAGGATCACGTGGTTCGTTTACAGATGTGTTTCCCATGATTAAGGTTTTACGATTTTCGGCCTCACCGATCTAGATCCCTACAATCTCCACAAAATACCCAAAAAAACCCGCTCTAATACCAAATTATCCATAAAATTCTATGGATATTCCACTAGATAGTTCGTCACAACAGATCTAATAATTTTATATTAAAAATCTCAGATTCTACATTATTACAATTTTATTTAATTTCTAGATTTGTAAAATTAACTATAATTAGTACATGCATGTAAACGTAAATCAATCAGAAAAGTAGAGAACAAAAAAATATGCTCACACATACATAATACACCAGATATGCTCTCTAGGAAACCCTTTCGGAAGAAAACCTAGATGGAAGGTGAGGTCACTTCTCTCTCTTTCTCTGTGTGGAAATATGGCTGCAGATATAAAGAAGTAATGTTTGTGGCACATGGGCTACTACAGTGCACATATCCTCTATGTTTTCTCTACCTCCTATATCTCATGGCTATCTTTTCTCAACTATGGAACACAATGCTCTCGAAAGAATGGAATTTCTATTCCTCCTAGTGGCCCGGTTATAACACAACCCGATAGCCTACTAGTGGTTAAGTTTGACTACATCAACTCTTAACTAGAGTTGAAAAATAGACTCTTCTAGATTTTTTTCCATCACAAACACGTGGCTAGCCCCTTTTCGATGAATAATGGGGGCTGACACGGCATCCTCCCGAACTATAGGTGTGAAAACAGGAAGGTAAACTTCTGAGTGGCATAACTTTTGCATACGGACTCCAATTGACGTGATTCCTACATTGTTGGAAAGCTCTTTGTGTGTATAATAGCATGAAAAGGTGTTACACTTCAGTAGAAATTTTTTACCCCCGAAAAATTTCATTTTATGCCTCTAAACGCTCTTGGAAGGTTTCATACCTCATTTCGCCAAATTGGGTCCCGCTGATAAAAACGGTCATGTGAGTTGATTCCTCCACTTTTTCCACTCCAAAATCATTGATATGGATGAAAAAAATATAATGATCCAATTCAGATGAACTTGTAATGTCCCCATTTTCAGTTTCCTCTATAGTACAGCTAGGATGGATTTCCAGGTTATGTGATGGCTAGGCCACAGGAGCGAGATTACACCATCAGAGGTCCCAAAGGAGTTATGGGGAGTTTTATGGGATCTGACAGAATTCGCTTGGCGTATTCCATTATTAGGGACATTTCCACGCATCTTGCTTTTGGTTCTATTGCATTCTAATAATTCTTGTAAAAAAAAGTTATTATTGAGCTCAACTTAATTAATTACACTTAAGGTGACATTCCAGGAGGACTATTTGATGGAAACCTTACTGTAATAGCTCATTGGAACTAGAATGAGAATACCTACAAGATGGGAGGATGAGAAGTGACTTCCAACGACCAGAGAAATAATCGAGGTGATTTACATTTTCCCATATTAAAAGTGGCTTTAATTAGTCATTTAATTAAATAAAAGAAGGGGAAAATGATTATTTGAAGGAAAAAGACCAAAAGTGATTTAATTAAAATTAAATTAAATTAAAAGTCACTTAAATGAAGTCAAGGGGGAGCTTCTAAAATAATATTAAAATGATAAAAATAAAATACTTCTATAAGATTGGAGATCTATCTATCAAGTCTTTAACAAGAGGAGGAGGATATCATTTGGGACATCTTGGTATGTTATATTTTCTGATTGTTGAAGTTTAGAGAACTAGGTTATCAGCTTCAGCAGCCCAAGGATGAAAACCCTTGGGCGATTCGATGAGATTGGATGAAAACCCATCTCATCCCTTGGTGAATTCATTCAGAATTCACAGGTGCCTTTGATTCCAATTCTATTTTGGAGGTCAATTGAATATTGTAGCAAATCTTCCGATGGTCATCATTGCAGCTATCTTCTATAGAGATTTTATATGTAATTTTCCCAGTAAATAAATAAAGATGAATTATTTCCATTTGTTGTGTCATTTGTAATTATAACATTTTTTAGATTTACTACAAATCATATTTGTTATGTTGCAAATCTTATGGTGCAAAAGGCATAAGTTTGGATTAGGTTTAAAGAAATAAATGTATGACATAAACATTTTCTTGGGAAAACTCGTCGAATTAAATTTTGTGATATTACACAAAAAGTTTCCCAAAGATGCATGATCGTTTTCCATTCCAAAGTGCCAAGCCACATTGCTTTATCACAAACCACATCTACTAAAGTAGTAAATTATCGTACATGTGGTGATTTTTATATGGATTGAGATCTTGAATGCATTCCAACCCCACTCTTTGGGGCTCAGAAGTGGTATCAATTATCACTCACTATCTTTCAAAAGAACAACAAACAAAGGTCATTTTGACTACCATTTGAAGTCGTCACTTCAACTACTAGTAAAAGATGTCAACATGTTTGAAAGGTACTTTGATGCATGTTGAACCTAACAAACCCATCAACATGAAGGATACCATACTTATTATTATGTGTCACCTACGGCCATGCCATCAAGCATAAATCACTCATTTTTTTTTCCTATTTGTAACCTCACTAATTTGAACGTATTCTCAATAGTGAATGCACAACACCATTCCAAAGTTATACTAGGAAATTTGAACACAATCACTCACAATCAATTCAAACTATAAATGTGTATAGCCTAAAAATGAAAATAGCATGCATAAAATTTGAATGCTCAAGGTAAATTAAAGATCAATAAACTCTAAACCACTTGAATCCAAATAAGCATGTTTTCAATCATGAATTCCTCTTCCAAATTGACACCTAAGAAAATACCATTGTAATAACCAAAATTATAAGTAGGAATTCATATGCAGAGATCGAATGCTTATTTATAGAATGATTTGATCCCAAGGAAACTAGTAGTTGGAAAGAAACTTCACACCCCACAATAGACCATCTATAATGGATGCTACACCCAAGTTAGGTTATGCAATCACTAAGGTGAGGGAAACATGCTATGGACACTTAGATCACTCACCCAACATGATTTCTCTTAGGCTTACCCATTGCATTCCCTACACTACCCCACACAACACAAGGAATATCTTTCCCTTCTCTACTTAAAAGTCCCTCAAGATTCTTCTTCCAACCAATATTGTTCAATGTGTGAGAAAAATGGGTCCATCCCATTATCTTCGTACATGACCAACTTGAATTAGCCATATGTTAGGTTGAGTATACAATAAGTAGTATTCGTCATGGTTAATGGGTATGGATTCCTACATAATCCAACTTATATGCTCCTATATAGCTTTCCATCTCTCTTATTTATAAATTTTACATTCTTATGTTTCCCTATTTACTCTTAGCCACTTGCAAGTTCAACTAAATTCCACCAACATATCATGCAAACACACCCACAAATGGTTGAAGTGAAGAACTAGATCCCTTCCCTAGAATCTATAGCATAATTTTCCTTCCAAAATAGTCAATCGCCTTACAAAAAAAGGAATCAAATGAAACCCATATGTTTATCAATTGGAATGCATGATAAGATATGCAAAAAAAAAGACAATATTCAAATATCTGGTCCATTTGAATCCTAATGGAGATGGATTTTTGTATACTCCTCATGATCTGTAGTCATTTGCATGCTCTAATAATAATGGCAGGTATAATTCCCCACCAACCACCACCTACATTTAGTGGAATGTGATTTGGATTTTGATAAGGAACAAGGTGAAAATATTAAAGCTAGGAGTCTTATGAAAATCAATATTATTTGTCAATCCCTTGGACCCCATTTCCTCTTCCCCTCAAGTGGAATCATATTCCTATAGTGATCTTCCTATAGCCATCCTTGGACTTTTATATTATTATTTTTAAATGATATCTATGTTTCTTGAGAGTACCATGGCACATCAACCTCATGGTATATTGAAATCAAAATAATAAAAAATGCATCACTATTCATTCACTAGTTTGTCCTTCACCTTGAGCTCCAAATTAAGAATCCAAACTACAACAATGACATCACTTACACATAATATCATTCATATAACTTGACTCTCGTCATTAGATCCAAAACATCCAAAGGGTTAAAAATATGATATTTCATTCCACTCCCCCTTGGAATAACACCATCCTCAAGGCTCCCTTCTTTTTTAGTAATGCTCCATGTCTTCATTCTTTAATTGCATCTACAATTCCATCCTCTTCACTAAAAGTTTACATTGTTGTTAGTTATTTTATAACACAATATTCAATCATTCCTTTCACTACCTAGGAACACCTCCAAGGTCCTAAACATTTGAGCACATCCCTACATTAATCATCATCTCAAAAATGTGCATGTCATAGCCATTTTATGCAACATTTATCATGCCCATAAGGATTTAAAATTCATAATTGAAGCATATGTATTCATAACACAAGATAAAGTATGAAAACCAACCCAATACTTATCTTTGTGAATATGTCGTTTTAACCACCCCTCCCACATTTACCCACTGTCACTGGCCTTACAGGGTAAACATGAGTTGAGGGCTACTATGACATGACTCAACCTCATAAGTACAGTTAAGGAAGTGGAATCGACGACTTGAAACTTTACTGACTTTGCTCAGGAGCTGCAGGACCCCAAGGAGCCAAACAACCACTCCAAGTTCAATAACCCTAATTTAAATTTCCTTTTGAGTCATCTAGACTCCCATTGACTTGCATAACAAGGCAAGCCAGTGATTGTAACCCTCCAGTTGCATGTATAACCCCTCCTCACAGTGACTGCAGTCTAAATTTCCCAGTTCTAAGCATGCAACCCTAGAATCTGAGCCACTTTTTCAAGGATAAGATCCAAACCTATGCCTTGAACTCGATATAATTTTCCAAAATGATGAATGACACAAGGACAAAGCCATTAATGCAAAACTTATTCAAGAACTTGAACTAACCAAGCTTAACCATGATAGTCATTTTGTCAAACATGTAGTGAACGTGAAATCTATGGGTCGTGAATGCATATCTGAACATAGGGGTTTGATACTTATCTGAGAATCATTAAGAAGGTCTAAGACCTTCTCTTAATAGCTACAATAACATATATTAGGTCATGCATTCAATAACCATTCATTTACTAGTCAAAACATGATAAGATCCATAACTAGAATAGATAACAGATCAATGCTTATAACCACCAAGCAATCATCATAGTAACCATGACATAATAGCCATCAAATCATCATATGAACCAGTAAAAATGCTTCATAGATTTCCATAGAGAAATAGCTTTCATTAAATGATGCAAATCCAACCAAGGCAGGGACTTCCACGTACCACCTGACCATAGATTGGACTTAACCAAAACTCTCTTTCAACCAATCGCCCTCGTGCCATATTCCAAGCATGAATGTGGGATCTCATGGGATAAAGCAATACATAAAAAACCAAGGGAATCCAAAGGTTAAACCACCTCCACCCTCACACTACAGTGATCTCACCTAAACCAGTCTCGGGATCGCAAAACCAAACCAAGACTGGATGCCTCAAAATTCCTTCACCATCTATTGAGGAATTTTCCTCTCTCCACCCACCTGTTGAGGGCTTCCCAGATAAAACCATCTCCACCCCAACCCTTGGGATTTTATTGAGATCACCTCACCTGGATCCAAAACCTTCCAGAAATCCAAAGCTCAACCAAGAATGAATCCCATCACACCGTGGCTATCCAAAAATGGAAAGGCAAGGTTGAAACCATTATCAAGCTAGGAAAAACCCATGTCAATGACAGCAAATGAACCAGATACACACATGCATGTACCATGCATGCCAAAATCAATAAGTAAATCATACATGCAACTCGATACCTGCAAGTAATCCCATTTTAGCTGCTTGATCCAACTTTTCCTTGCTTGTCACTTACTTTCCTTTACTTTCTTTCCAAAATGCTAGAGAGCTCCAAGAATGCTTTAAGTGTGCAAAAGCATGAGAGAATAGAGGGAATAGAGACATAGCTCCACCATAGAAATGTCAAAAGTCTCAACTGACAAAATCTTGTGAACTAATCCTCAGAAGCCTTTCTATCATTAAGGCCTCTATTTTCTTCAATTTCCTCTTTGTTTTCTTCAATTTCCTCTATTTTTCCTTCAATTTTCCTCTCATGCAAATTTGTGACCTTTCATATCCCTTTTCTCATATTTTCCCTTATTTTCATAAATAAATGTCAATTAATACCTCTTTGACTTTGCCAATTTCCTTAGCCATAATAAACCAAAATGAACACCCACTAGAATGTTTTGCCCAACATTTAGCTTGGAATACGTATCCCATGACCTTGGTCTTATATTTTTTACATGGAAAATCAACCAGGGGTTGTTACAAACCCCTCCTCCTTGGGGGAACACCATCCTCGGTGTTCAATGACACCTATGACTAGCAAAACCACTGAAAACAAAACATACTTCCCATGGAGATTTATAACCTAGCTCGTTGCAATATTTACAATGACCATTGCTGAAAACATGACAATCATACCATGTACTAGAGATTTATAACACATCTCATTGCAGTATTTACAATAAAAACCACATATACTTATGCACATTTGCTTCAATCAACAACTAACAATATTGTCTATGGAGCTTTATAAATCTAGCTCGATACAGTATTCACAATAAAATGCAGATATATACATATGCACATTTTCATTAACCAACAAATAAATGGATATGATGTCTGCATCAGTCAACAAGGGAATCAAGAGGCTCACACCTCTACCCTCAAAAGTAGTACCAGGATTCACCTCCTTCCTAGGAATTCCAAAATCCACTGCCAAAGTTAGACCTGCATCCAATTCCCAGTGCTACGATCCTTACGCTACTTGTTCCCTCAATGAACAATTATCGACTCATTGTTTTAGGGAACACTCCCAATGTGCATCTCATTCCATATGGCAATGCTAATGACCAAAACAAATCCATCCCCCAGTCTTCCTTTCTCTGCTACACATTCCCTCAGGCAATTCAATCACCCCCTTCCATGTAGTTACTCACCTTCCAAGTTCCATGGCATCCCCTTTCCCAACGATCCATCCCTTGGAAAAGTTTCCTCACATAGGAATGTCAAAAAACCAAGGCATATCCCTGCCTCAAAATTTTCATACCAGTCATAACATGCTCATGGTAATAAATGGACACTATTGGGTACTAGTGTCCCACAATGGACCTGCTCCTGAAGTGCTTTACTAGCATATTGTTGCATGTCCCAATTCCTTTTGTCGTTGCTACTACTTCTTGTGGTCAGTTTCAACCACCCAAACTAGGCATTTCCCTACTTTCCTATACCAAGCACATAATTTCCGTTAGACTAAAAGGAATTGAAATTAATTCAAATCATACCTGAGCATTAGTGGCTCGTTTATAAGATACAATTGTAATTATGTTTACTTCCTGTCACAACAAATCAAACTAGTTGTTTGATCAAATCATCATGTATAAGCATATCACATCCAATTAGCTCAAAACTCAACCATCAAAATCAAAGATCACATATAACTATCATAAATCAGAGTCATAAATCATGTGCATAATCAAAAACTGAAATAATATATTGATACTTATATTTCAATTAGTTCTTTGCTTCTACCTTTGTCCTTTCTCATTTCCGTACACACACTGAATCAGTTGCCACATCTAGCAAGCATCCATTACTTTTCTTGTCTTCAATCATTTACACATACACATAGTGTACACCACACGCATACAACCACACAATTCATACAACACCACAAAATACATGCACCTACACCCGACATACAACACATACAGCTACACCTGGCATACAACACAACACATACACCTACACCTGATGTACACCTGAACACGATATATACACCTTCACCCGGTGTACAACACAATACATATACATACACAAAGTACAATACAATCAATACACAGTAGACAATGCAACATTTACAACCTTCACATAATACCACATGTACAACAGTACCACCTATACACAGCACCACCTGCATCACGTGAACACAGCACCACATGTACACAACACCACATGCACAATGTGTACACAGCACCACCTGAACAATGTGTACACAACACCACTTGCACAATGTGTACACAACACCACATGTACACAGCACCACCTGCACATCGTGTACACATCACCACATGCACACAACACCACATGTACAACATGTACACAGCATCGTATGCACACAACACCACATGTACAACATGTACATAAGACCACATGTACAACATGTACACATCACCATATATACACAACACAATATGTACAATGTGTAAACTACACCTCATGTACACATCACCTCATATACAATATCTACACAACACTGCATATATGACATGTACACAGCACCATGTGTTCACAACACTGCATATAGAATATGTACATAGCACCATATATACACAACACTGCATATAAAAAACATCACAAGTGCAACATGTGCAACATACACAATAGTAGTGCTACACATCCAAAGACCACATAGTTTCTACTAGGAAACCTTTCCTCTAGTGCATTTCCATTATCCATGCTTACCCCAACATGTCGCGGATCACACTGTTTTCATTCTATTGATGTATCCTTCGGCATCACCTGTCATAGGATAAACATAGGCATAGTAATAGCAAAAAATATCAATTCATATCCACATGATATTGGCCACATAAATTTTCCAGGGCTACTCTTCCCACTTGATTCCTCATAAACAATGAATCTCTTCATGGAATTCACGTGCATAAGAAATCATTCCTCGAAAAGCATGATCCCTGATGACTCTGTCAAACAATGACATATATATATATATATATATATATAGCCTAAAATAATCATGATATCTTACGACCATGTCAGACAATGACATACATACATACATGTATACATATATAGACATCAGCATAATCATGATCACAACATAGTTACTAGATATAATAAGGTCAATGATGAGAGAACGCCCTTTATTTGTGCACAACATGCTCAACATTGAGAATAATTGTTCCCAACATAGTGAGGGAATTTGTTACCTCAAACCCTTTACTTTACTTTTTATATTATCATTCTCATGAATATCCTGCCACCGTCCATTTACCCCAATGGACCCAACCAGTCCTACCAGTGGCCATATTCTTACCTTCAGTTGCCCTTATACATGCACTAGGCTTCATCCAATCCTTATATTACCTATTGGGTACCACACAACTCTCCCTGAGCTCCATTAACTTCCTCCTTCCCAACCAATTCCCAATACCATTGAAACATAAAAGGTAAGAACCAAAAGAAACCAAGAAGAAAACCATGAAAAACTAATAGAAATACGACACCACAAATAAAATAAAATGGCCATACACCAGACATAAACAAAACTTCAAATCAAGCACAAACAAATCACAAAAGACCGAAAGCAAAAAACACCAAACAAACACCATGACTCAATCCCCATGGGTTCCCAATACCTCCAAGGGAAAGCTCAACCCAAGCCATCTTCAAGATTTCATGGCAGTCTCTTTTTCCATGCAACTCCCCCGCATCATACTGCCATAAACACATGAATGCTAGTGCATAAATAGATATAAAATATACAAGTTACCTTACCTTGTTGTGCCAATCACATTGCCTTGTAACTGAACACGTACATACATCAGCTGTCAAGGGACTCCAATTCCTTGATGAATCTAGCCATAACTGAAAACCATCTACTATACCTGTTAAACACATGTTCATGAATCTAACACATATCTACACAATGTCAGACAAAATCAAGGTTAAGAAGACTTCCTATATTCATGTAAAGCACTCATTCGTTTGGCATTGTGGTTTCCAAACATAGCCAAAGGAATTCTCACCCAATTCCTTTATTTGACCTTTTACCTCACTGCAATTGAATCTTATTATATGCTATCGCACCACCCAGTTGTTATCTATATAAACAAATCAATTGTTACCTTGTCATGCTAATACCAAGCATGTTTCCCTACAGTTGTATACACATTTCAGTCACATGTCCAAAGATCAAGAGATCGTGTCCATTAATATGAAATCAGCCTTGACCAAGACTAACAATCGTGTCATAATCAAGTCACAGCCATAAATCATAATACTAAAACTAGCAACCACTTACACTCAAGTACATATCAGTTGTCTCAACACATATTGAGTTAGTACAACCATCTTAAAACAAAAGCATTCCTTCATGCGATCTTATAGACACATACTCCTATCATGTTATTAATCAAACATTCAAACAACCTGTAAACATACCATGTTAGATAAACCAAATAGAAACATAATCAAACTCATACCCCAATGTACCTTAGGGGAGGCTATCACAACTGCATAAGTCAGTCCATATTAGTACGACACAATATCATAAATATATCGACTCGTACCTGAATATCATAACCATAACCATCTACATAGGACAATATAGACTAACATGATACATATCAAATCAAGATCTTAACTGCAATGACCATAATCATCATGTGTACGACCGCAATGCATATAACAACAAATCAACTACCATGCATGACTAGCCAACACACATGCACATGACCCTACTAATCAACTATCATATATCATGCATGTAACCACAACAATAATACAATGACAGGCATGTTCATAACCATAATGTGTATAACAACCATTAATCAACATACCTGCATGCCCAACATACAAACTTGTATGATGATTTGTTGTTACCCCGAGCTCCAATGCTACAACTTTGCTCTAATAATCTACATCTCCTACTCCATCTCAGCCAACATATCAGCATCATAACATACCAACAACATCATGATGACATAAACTGCATAATGACCACCATGATGCATGTCTGACCTACTATGCATGCATAACCATAATCATGACAATGCACGCATAACAACATGCATCTAACTAGATGGGTTGAATGGGCTAGCCATAACAATATCCAGTCCAAGTGTTTGAACCATGCTATGATACCATTATGTGGTATCATATATTACCAAAGAGAATAGAACCCACTCTAATACCAATCTATAATGACCCCTCCAAATTTACCCACTTTCACCAACCTGATAGGGTAAACATGAGCTGAGGGATACTATGGCATGACTCAACCTCATAAGTACAGCCAAGGAATTGGAATTGACAACCTGAAACTTTACTAACCTTCCTCAGGAGCTACAGGACCCCCAGGAGCCAAACAACCACTCGAGGTGCCATAACCTTGAGTTAGCTTGCCTTTTGAGTGATCCAGAATTCCAGTCACTTGCATAACAAGGCAAGCCAATGACTGTAACCCTCCAATCTCATGGATAATCCTGCCTCCCAGTTACTGCAATCTAGATTTCCCAGTTCTAAGAATGCAACCCTGGAATCTGAGCCACTTTTTTAGGGCAAGGATCCATACCTATGCCCAGAACTTGATAGAAATTTCCAGAATGATGAATGACACAAGGAAAAAGTCATTAATGCAAAACTTAGTCAAGAACTTAACCTAACCAGGCCTAACCATGACATTCATTTCGTCAAACTTGTAGTGAACATGAAATCTAAAGGTCATGAATGCATATCTCAACATACGGGTCTAATACTTATCTGAGAATCATCAAGAAGGTCTAATGCCCTCTGTTAATAGTTGCAATAAAATCTATTAGGTAATGCATTCACTAACCATTCATTTACCAATCAAAACATGATAAAATCCATAACTAGAATTTATAATAGATCCATGCTTATAACCGACAAATATTCATCATAGTAACCATGACATAACAGTGATCAAATCATCATATTAACCAGTACAAATGCTTCATATATTTCCATAGAGCAATATCTCTCATTAAATAATTCAAAAGCCAACAAATTCAGGGATTTCCACATACCACCCGACCATAGATTGGGCTGAACCAAATCTTTCTTCCAGCCAATCACCCCCGTGTCATATTCCAAGCATGAATGTGGGATCTCATGGGATAAACCAATCCATAAACAACCAAGGTAATCTAGAGGTTAAACCACCTCTACCCTCACACTATTGTGATCTCACCTAAACCGGTCCTGAGATCACAAAACCAAACCAAGCTTGGATGCCTCAAAATTCCTTCACCATCGCTTAAGGAATTTCCTCTCTCCACCCACCTGCTAAGGGCTTCCAGGAGAAAACTATCTCCACCCCAACCCTTGGGATTTTCTTGAGACCAACCCATCTAGATCCAAAACCTTTCGACAATCCAAAGCTCAACCAAGAATGAATCCCATCACACCATGGCTATCCAGAAATGGAAAGGCAAGGCTAAAACCACTGTCAAATTAGGAAAAACCCATGCCAATGACAAAAAATGAACCAAATACACACATGCATGTACCATGCATGCCAAAATTAACAAGGAAATCATACATGCAACTTGATACCTATAAGTAATCTCGTTGTAGCCGCTTGATCCAACTTTTCCTTGCGTGTCCCTTTCTTTCCTTTGATTTCTTTCCCAAACGATAGAGAGCTCCAAGAAATCTCTAAGTGTGCAAGAGTATGAGAGAATAGATATAATAGAGAGAGATATCCACCATAGAACTATCAAAACTATCAACTGATAAAAGCATGTGAATTGATCCTCATAAGCCTTTTTATCATTGAGGCCTCCATTTTCTTCAATTTCCTCTATTTTTCCTTCAATTTCCCTCTCATGCAAATTTGTGACCTTTCATCTCCCTTTTCTCTTATTTCCCTTATTTTCATAAATAAATGCCAATTAATGCCTCTATCTTTGCCAATATCCTTAGCCATAATAAACTAAAATTAACAACACTAGGATGTTTTTCCAAAATTCAGCTTGGAACACGTGTCCCATGACCTTGGTCTTATATTTTTTACATGAAAAATCAACCATGGTTTGTTACATCTTTGCTCCAAATGCCTACCATAGGTGAGATTCATTTCACTATATTTTCCTATTCACCCAAAACATGTAATTCCTTCGTGATCCTAGCTAGGATATAACATAAACCTTTCATAACAAATTATTTCAAGATGCTTCTTCCTTGCAACACTCAACCTTCTAGGCTTAGGCATACTCTTCTCTACTAAACAATCCCTCGGGTGGTCCATCTTTCCAAGTCTTTCATAGACAATAATATCATAGGCTTATAGAGTCTTACTACTAGAGTATCTCATTGGAAACCTATATCAAATAATAGCCTGGGATGATTAAGACATTTCTCTAGGCTCTAGTGTCATTATTATAACATTCTCTTTGAGATTTTCAGCTAACTACAACCATCATCTATCCTTAATATATAGATGTCATGATATTTCATCATAAAATTTCAATCAAAATTTTGAATCTATTACATATAGAAACTAGATTTCAAAGCTTCAAGATACATCTCATGAATTTTGGCCCTTGCATGCAATACTCACTAGTATTTATTTTGGAATTACACATATTTCCATATCCAAGAAAATATACTTGTAATAGTGTTCATTAGGCTAATGAAACATTTCTCCAGGTGAACAAATTGTGAGTGTTCATGTATATTCACAACAACACATGAAATGGTCTTAGAATTATGTCATACTAATAATTTGTCGCATATGTCAAGTTTAAACTACGAAGAAATGAAATTCGCTATATATGCATTACTATCATAACACACATTCACACAACACAATCAAATATATGCATCAATACTCATTTATACACAATCATTATTTCTACATCGGCATAGTGTACTCATGCACATTTATACCCACTTCACATTCACTACACTCTTGGACAATACCCAATGCCATCCTATACCAAATTCTATCTCTTGTCCACCTTTTTATGTGTATCCTAGTACATACATCTTATCATATCGACGGCATCACCTTCACAACCTATAAATTCTACACATATTTCTTGCACCTCAACATATCTTTGCTATCACCATTTCCATTTCCATATCTTCCATGTCATGCACCTTGACTAACCAGAAAGTTCTCTTTACTCTTACACATAGTTATACCTCCTTTAAAAAGAACACACCCCCAATTTTGCAAAAATAAAATGCAAAAAACAAGCCCAGAGAGGGTTGAAAAGAGCCTCAGAACCTTCTTTTGAAGGAGCTGTGGAGCAACAGGGCTCTTCAATTTACCATCAATTTTTCTTCATAACATTGAAAATATCGTAGATGTGTTGACACTAGGGATATTTTACCATCAATAATAGAATATTCTTTATTATTGATGCAAAGGATCAAAGATGCATCCTAAATATGCATCATAAAAATAAAAAACTAAATAAATAAATAAATAAAAGTTGAGGGTAAAAAAGTTTGAGGGTATAAAATTGTCAAACACAATGCAAAGAATGCACCCTCCCTCCATTGTTTAGCAATACCTTGGGGAGTACTGGAAGGCTTCTCCTTTCATTGCTCAACGGTGCCTCAAGAAACCCTTCCATCCCTTAACCAATTGAACGTGGAATTTTCTATGCAAATGCATTAAAATATTCTAACAATATTTGCATATCCAAGGCTTCCTACCCTTTCCATGCTCCTGTTTGGTTACAAATCACATCTATGCTTTCAAATTTCATGAAACATATTAATTAAGATATCAAAGAATGACTGAAGTATTCTTACCCAAATCCTTTCAACACTCCTACAATATTTGCATAACAAATTTTTATACCTATATGGTTTCTATAAACATTTCTGATGTTATGTCATCAATTTATGCCTCTTGGGAACTCATGGGATCCCTTCATTAACCCCTTGTAAATCATTTCCTTGTCCTCATATTTCTCATGAGGTTGATTGTCATAAGTAGTTGCATCATTAGCATCTTCAACCATCCTGGTTTATACAACAAAACATCAACCACATAAGGCATCATTCCATGCTACATATGTTACAACATATCATATTTATCCAATATGCATTACCATATATATTTTCAAACTTATCTGCCTAAAAATTCTACCACATTGTTCAATATGTTGACTGGAGCATATGCATTCCGTATGTTTTACTATTGCATTTGAACAACATTCTAATGCTTTACTCATTTATGCATAACAACTTTCTCAATAGAGGGAGATGTAAATAATACAACAACATTAAATTTTAAGGAATTCTCCCTTCCAATTCCTTGACATAGCATGGAAATCCATGGCATAATTGATCTAATCAATGGACCTTTTTCCATCGACACAACAAATCATTAGCCATGAAATTCTCAACCAAGTATAAATAATCAATCTATAAAAACTATAACTTGCAACTTTCAAAAGCATACAACTCTACTCTGCAAACAAAAGAGAGTTTAGGGCTGAGAGGATCATCTTCATTTTCTTCCTTTCCTTGCTAACCACATGCATCATTCAATGTTACATCCAAGTCTTGACATCTTGCACCATACTTTATCCAAATTCATATTTTTCTCTCCATTTGTTGAAGAGTTCTAAGAAAGCACCACTATGTCTCTTCCTCTTTCTCACAAAATAATTCCACACAATAAGGTGCCTCATTCTCTTGATAGGAACCTCAAAGTGTATTGAATTCCAACATTCAACTCACAAGATATCAGAATTTTTTTAGACTTAACTGGATTCATAACATCTTGCTCTATCTTCCCAATATATCCCAAACCGAATGCCTAGCTTTGCCCATATTATTAAGTGCCTCCCAAGCAAAGTGAAGTGTTAGGACTCTGGACACCACATATCTCCACAATGGTATGATATTGTCCACTTTGGGCCTAAGCCCTAATGGATTTGTTTTTTGGCTTTACCCCAAAGGGCCTCATATCAATGGAGATATTTGTCCATCCTTATATACCCATGATCCTCCCCACTTCTAGTCAATGTGAGACTTTGGTCGTATACCCAACAATCCTCCCCTCGAACAAAGGACCACCGAGCCTCCCCTCAAACAATTATCCATCCGTCCACTCTCTACCAACCAGGATTCTCCGCTCCAATGCGTTGGAAGCACACGCCTTACATGGAAGCACCACCTGCCTCGAGAGCTTGCTCTATCCCAGGTCAACTCCTCTTCACCGTGTTGGGACCAGGACACGTCCATGAAGAATCCGGAGCACACCACCTGTCTAACCGAGCTCATCCACGGATCCCATCGTGATATTACCGGGGCCCACCACCTTCATTCAGCATTCCAAGGATTCATCCACTTGGCTAACTTCGAGGCATGGCTCTGATACCACTTGTTAGAACTCTGGACACCACATATCTCCACAATGGTATGATATTGTCCACTTTGGGCCTAAGCCCTCATGGATTTGTTTTTGGGCTTTACCCCAAAAGGCCTCATACGAATGGAGATATTTGTCCATCATTATATACCCATGATCCTCCCCACTTCTAGTCAATGTGGGACTTTGGTCGTATACCCAACATGAAGTTCGTAAATATTTCATACTATTTATTCATAAATTGCTAGTTCAAACAATTAACCAAAAAAATGCTCAACATACATCAATTGCAAAGTGTGACTATTGCCTCAGAATCTAGCACGTCTTGTGAGAGGCCTCAGAAGAAAAGGACTAGACCAAGTGAAAACACTATGAGCTAGAGCCCAATGCCACCATAGCCACCACCTCTTGCTCTTTATCATATTTTCACCATAAGGGAGGCTTCCCTATGTCAGTCACCTAATGGATATTCTTAGCTTAAGGCTAGGATGTGACAAGGATATATAGGCCAAGGAAAGACACTCAATTTAAGCACAAGGCTCAAACTAACAAGGACAAGGTAAAGTGTGCCCTCCAAAGACCTATCCAGGGCACAAGTGACCTAGGGTTTATTGAATAAGCAATGATAACAAACTCACCAAGGTGCACAAGGCCAAGAAAAGGCTTGACAAGATGAATATGATCAATATTTGGGACAAAAAGTCTTTAAAAAGCCCGAAGTTAAAGCCTAGGACTAGATTAGGATTTACCATAGGGTAAATATGCCTAGGGCTTGTGATGTCAACCCTAAAATGGAAGAATTTACCGTGGAAATGGGGTGATTTTGAGGAAATGAGTTACAAACCATGTGTATAACCCTTCCAAAAGCATTACACACTTGCCCTAATTGAATTCAACCCTAGCCCTTACCTAGCGGCTTGCCTTAAAGGGCTGAAAATTTAAAATTATAGGGAGAAATTTAGGTTTTGGGAAAATTTTATGGTGTGACCACCTATGTGGAAAGGTCAGTGCTTGATCTTAGGTGATGGAATCTATAGGGAAATCTAGTTATGGAAAATCAAGCCCTAGAATGGAGTAAGGGATAATGAAAAACCCTAGTCTTCAAAACCCTAGCTATCATTTTATGAGAGAATAAAATAATTGAGGAGAGCTTAACATGAAGGACCACTCAAAGGATTGTCACAAAAATCTTAAGGTTAATGCATACAACACTTTCTCAATATTTCAAGCTCTGCAATGATGGCAATCGTTTGTGGCAACGGAGGAGCAGAGGTAAAGGAGATTGTTTTGCAAGGAATATCTGGGGTGACGATCTACGGGGTTGGAGGGTCTGCAAAGAGAAGAATAATTTGTGACGGAGCACAAAGATTCGAAATCACATGGTTTCTGATACTTTCTGCCAACAAGGGTTTGATCTTTTACAGGGATGCGTCTTTCTCAACCATTGCTGTGTCGGAATGGCTAGGGCATCGTGGGATCCCTATTCTTTCACTTGCTTGCAATCAATCTAAACCCTTTGAGAATGGCGATACAAAGTGGATTTCACCTCCGTTTACCAGCTGGTTTTGGCCCAGGTCTCCTTCAACGAGGCTCGAATCTCCCTGTTGCTTTGGGCATGGGTGGATCGATGCATCCATGAACAAAAACGTTGGGATCCCCCATCCAATCCCTGAGGACCCTTTGTGTTTTTAGTTTGTGGATCTCTCTTCCTAGATCTCACGGGTGGATTGGTATACCGGCACAAAGATCAGTCGAACTGCGCCAGATCTATCTATACATTGGCAGACACAAGAAGGTCTGAGGTTTCCATCGTTTCCTATGATAGATCTGGTATTTCCCCCTCTAAAGCACAAAAAATCACAAACAAGGTGGATACAGAACTTCTCAGCAGCAATAGGAACCCGATCCCTTAGATCCGTCCACAATTGCATCTGATTACAGGGAAATATGGACACATCAAATACAAAATATGCCCTCGCAGATGTAGATTTCGGAACAAGCATCAAAAGCGGCAATTTTTCCTTTTGACCATTTGAATTAGGAAAAGAAGAACACTTTCCATTTTTTTATAAAACCCACGGCTAGTAAATCTTCATCACTCTAGGTTCAGGATTCCGATAAGATCCTTCAACTAAAACGGGATATCATGCACAAGCTAGGATATCCAGCATACCTATAAAAATTGATTTGTGGAGGTAGATCCATGCAGGACAATCGCAGCTTACATGAATATCATATTCTACCTGCAATCACCATCATCCTCAACTTGAGATTGAGGGGAGGAGTAGCGAGATCAAGTAAAACCAAAGGTATAGGCAATGTTGTTGGATCCAAATTACCCAAAGGAACAGAACCAAATCAGGAACATAATAATGTTGGTCTCTCCTACAAAAATATACTCCAAGGGAAATCAGCAGCCACAACAAACTCAAATCAGACACATAATAATCCCAATCCATACATTGTGGAGTAGGCAAATTATGTCCCAGAACTAAACATAGAGCTTCCAGAAACAAACAATTTTTGCACAACCTATGAGGCACAAGCCCTCATCTACAAATTTAATAGTTTTTGGCCAAAACCAATGGATCTTTTTCACTGGATCTTCACAAATTGGACAACAAATTGTGACATACACCTCTGCTCCAAAGGCTTCTTCATTGTAAAGTTTGCATCATCGAAAGAACAAGAAATTATCCTACAGGAAGGCCCATGGTTTTGGAGATCGACGGGGCTCTTCATCACTCCATGGTTCCCATATTTTGATGCTAACACCATGATTGTATCAAGGATGCCGGTTTGGGTTAGGCTACATAACCTTCCCCTACACTTCTGGCATAATCAAGTGCTAGAAGGCATTGGAAATATCTTAGGACAATACATAAAGACCGATGAACAAAGGATAGAAGAACGAATCTATACTTTCGCACGCATATGTGTAGAGGTGGACCTCAATAAAGGCCTTCCGGATCGCATACAACTGACACACAACAAACAGAACTGGACTCAAATTCTGGATTTCGAGAATACAGCCTTTAGATGCAGAATACACGGCCAAACAAGACACTTACAAAACACGTGCCCTGATGCCAAGAAGGAGCAGCAAAGGAAGAAGAAGCCAAGGAAGCAACTAAAAGGTTGGCAATTTCCCCCAAATGAATCAGATGATGAAAGGGAAGAAGCGGAAAAGTAATCCAACCCTACTAAGGAAGAACAACCCATACAAGAAAAAGAGGAACAAGTCGAAATGACACATATTCCAGCAGAACATCAAGGCCCTACAAATCAGTTAATAAGAATACATGAAGAAAAGGACAATGGAGGAAACAAACGTTGACATACTTCTGATAATTCAAATTTAGACAAGGAAACCTAAAGAATAGAAGAAAATCAGCCAGTTATCGTCTCATCCATGCCATCTCAAGGAGAATGGCAGAAGTTTGAAAAGAAGAAACGGAGAAAAGTCTAATTTTTCTCCTCAATATTTGGTTGTTTGTTTTGTTTGTATGGACTTATGATCATCAGTTTTTGAATAGATGATGGACTTCTTATACGCAACTACAATATGTAATTTTTTCTTTGGAAAAAAACCACTTTGTCAATATTTCATAGAAAATTATTCAATAAAAACTAGTATATAAACCCTAACAATAACCATTTCATGCAAAGGCCATAAAAATATTCAACACTATAAAATACTTACAATAAAATGCATGAACTAATATTTTATCATTCCAAAATGACATGTCCAAAGAATGTCTCCATAAACAAATACTCCACAAAAGATCATTGCTTCACAAGATACAAGTATATTTTAGATAGGTCAAAATCTCCCTAAAAAGTTGAATTGATACACAAGTAATGATGAAAATACAAATGAAGTGACATTTATTTATATGAAGTCTACCTCAACTAATTTGTGACTAATCAAATGATGACTGAAATTTAACCTAATGCAACTTAAATTTATCACAAAAAGATAATTGAAAGTAAATGTATCACTGTAATCAAATTGCTACACGTTTAGCTTTTTCATAAGATAAAACAAATACCTGATTTGCAAGTGCGTGTGTCCCGGAACTGAAACGACTTGTTTGGGTGAAAGAAACTGTGAACCAAGTCAAATGAACAGGGTGCGAAAGTCTAAGTCCATGGAGACTCTAGAAACATGGAGGAGAAAAATGAGCGAAATTGCTGGGAGGAACAGGAAAATCTGCTTGGAAAATCGTTGTCTTTGAAAGTCAAATGTTTTAATCTACTGGGAAAACGAACTGCATAAAGCCAAACATATTGGAGTTGTCACGTGAGTGAATAACTGCACAGGCACATGGAAGCGGAAATCACTGCTGATAATGGGCGGGATTTTCAAGATTGGCAACGACTTGCCTCAAAAGCAATTTTAGGTATGCAAAACTGACATAGACTTAGAAATCTGGAAAGGGCACCTGGGCATGAATGTCTTCAAGAACAATGCAAGATTGCAGCACTTATCGATACAAATCTGTCAGGGAATTATGTATTTATGCGATTTTCCGTTACAGGGAGAAATCGTTGAAGAGTTGGGTCGCTAGAGGATTTCGAAAGGGAAGGAGCGATTTTTGCTAGCGTAATGCTGCGAGTCAACACCAACATTTTTATACGGGGTCCACTGAAAATAACCAGATAACCAACTCGCTTCGTTAAAAAAAAAAAATGGTCTCGTCAAACCTTTCCCTTTATATAATCGTGAATGAATGAATGATTGATTTTAGTTACGTCCACGAGTCTGAATAGTCTAATAGGATCTTCTCTTATGAGTCTTGATTAGAAAGCTAGCAATTTGATTGATCTTCCCTTATGAGTCTTGACTAGAAAGCTAATAATTTGATTGATCTTATTTTTGTTAAATAGATGGTGTATGTTGTCAACCTTCTTATGTTATGAGTTTTGACTAGAAAGCTGGCAATCTGATTGATCTTATCTTTGTCAAATAGATGGTGCATGTTGTCAACCTTTAGATTATTTTCATACTAATGTGGATATCCTTATAGGCTGCACACTCCATGACAAAGTGTCATTTTGTCTCCACCACATCTTTCTGGCAGAAAATTCAAGTTCTCTTACCAAATTTCGTTGGGAATCTTCCACCTACCAGTGTCACATCTAAGGTGATGTAACTCAGTCTTCAATTGTGTCACTAGCACCCTTGTTTTTCCTTTTATAGCTGCCCCTAATGAGTAGAGAATATAAAGCTACATATTATTGAGATTCATATCACAGAGGGATTCATATCACAGATATACGATAGTGGTATGTTAGAGGATAATAGTATCGACGAGTTCATTGCATGTGGTGATATATAATACGATGGTTATCTCAAGAGATTGTGAAGACTTAGTTTTTTTTTTTCCAAAGTAAATGGTTAATGGGATCTAGCAACTTCGTTTGTTTTTTTTTCAAAGTAAATGGTTGATGGGTTTTAGCAGCCTCCTTAGAGATATGCAACAACTCACAAGCCACATATATCATAAACTCATAGTTCAACCTACGACCAAGACGTACGGAGACCACAGAAAACTGGAACTAGGATCCCAAACTCCAATCTAACACCTATCCTTCATGAGATGATCAAGATGGAGAGTAAGGGATTATCTACTTTTGCACTTAACTTTGAAAAAATAAAAATAGGGATTTTCTATTTTTTCACTTACCTTTGGAAACATTTTTTTCTCCTAAAATTTCCAAGCTTAGTTAGCTTTTTCTTTTATTGTTTTAAAATATTTTATCTTTTTTTTTTTTAATTTGAGAAGTATGGATATTAGCATTATTATATATTTAAATTCAAATTTCTCTTAATTAATTTGAGTATGTAATACTTAATTTTAGAGGTAATATTCATAAATGTAGTGAAGTATGGGTATTAACATTATTATATATTTTACACTCAGAATTTGATATGGCTTTCAACAATGATAGAATCTTGTCTCTTGATGTTGAGAAGAGCTAGGGTTTGAAGCAGAAGAGCAGTGTTGGGCACCATGGAGAGGCAAGAGGGGGGAGTTCCACTCCCTCCTACAGTCAGGCAGTATCTAACAGATTCAAGAAACCTCTGGAGGCTGAAGACGGGGTTTTAGGAGAAAGGAAACAAGAAAACAGAGGCACTCAGGGGCAGGAAAATACACAGGAAGGAGCTAGTAAAGGAAAGCAAATAGAAGGAGAGAGTTAGAATGCTGACACCAGAAAGAGGACTGGACCTTGTAAGCCTAAGGCAACCATCACTCCCCGAGTGGTGTTAAGTGATCCAGTGATACAAGCACACCAGGAACACATGGCGAACTATACAATAATTTGTAAATTCATGGGGTTATGGCCTACGGAGACGGCTTTACAAGCATGGATGAAGAATCATTGGAAACCTAAGGGGGATATAGATCTGCACCTTGGATCCAAGGGTTTCTTCACTGTAGTTTTTACAAACATTGAGGATAAAGACAGGGTGTTTGAAGGAGGGCCATACTTCTATGCAGCTACTGGCCTCTATATGCGGCCTTGGGTAATGAATTTTGTCCCAGAGCGTGAATCATTCACATCGGTCCTGGTGTGGGTTAGGCTATACTCCCTACCACTGGATTATTGGCAGTCGGAATCATTAAGAGCAATAGGAAATAAACTAGGGCATTTTGTTAAAATATCAGAGGCCACTATGTAGGGGAAGTATACCTCCTTTTCCCGCATATGTGTAGAGATGGACCTCTCTGGAGCTCTACCAGATGAAGTAATTCTGGAAGTTTTTGATGAAGAATGGGTGCAAGTGGTGGACTATGAGCATGTCCCCTTCAGATGCTGAAAATGTCATGAACATGGGCATATATTCAGAGATTTCCCCTTAAACAGAATGGAAAACAGAACTAAAGCTACCTCAGGGAAAGAAACTGAAAGCTTTAACAAAGTGGGAAACAAAGGTAAAGGAGTGAGAAGGTACCAAAAAAAACCCAATGAGGAAAAGCAGCTGAATCAAAATAGGTACAAGGTATTAGAAGAAGAAGAGGAGCAAGATAAAGCAAACCAGACTCTGGAGGACAGCCCTGTAGAGAAGGAAAAGGAAGACAGCATGGAGGACACACAGGAAAAAAACCAACAAAAGGAGGATTTGCTGAACACTATGGAACTGGATAGGGATCAAGAGATGACCCCTAGTGAGGCGGGAACGGAGGACCATGAACTGCAAGATATTCTTGAAAGGGAGAATCTAGATCTGGAAAAGTTTCTGGAGTAAGGAACTGTAGTGCCTGTGATGAAGGAAAGTGTTCCCTCTGCGGACAGAGGCAACCCCTCTAGCCCTAGAGTGGGTCTAGTCACAAACAAGGACAGATCAACAATAGCTTTCCTTAAACAGTCATAGTTAGAGGCCTACCTCAACCGGTGGTCGATGGAGTTCCGTTGCGCTGCTCCAGCTTCCACTTCCTTCTCCTAATGAGTGATCAACCGGAAACAATGCAAAGAAAATACAACAAAGCACGTACCCGGAACAACAATGATCTATTTACTCACAAAGTCAAGAAGTCATGAGCTATCAAGTACACTACATACAAGACAGGAAAACATCATTGATTGCATTAATTATGAAATAAGAGTAAGCTTACAACCAAAGTCTTGACGTCACAAGCCTTCTCAGAGGGATCCAGCCAACATGTTCCTCAAGCATTCACTTTTGAATATGGATCTCCCAACATACAAGTCTCTCTCACTCACAAGTTTTACACAAGATTAAAGGCACTTCACAACCTTCCTCAAGCTATCAACAATCCCACACTTGTCACACTCACACCAGCTATCTAACAAACTCACAAATACTAACAGCACTATCAGCAACCATTCGAAAGACTAAGAACTCCAAAAACTAGCAGCACATAGCAATGGTGAGAGTTTAAATAGGAGAAGGAGTCTCCATCCATGAAGACTCAGGCATGGTCGCAGCCATCCATCAATGAGTCATGTAATCATAAAACCAATCCACGCAGCCCGAACATGTGTAATCTAAGTTCGGGGTCTTGAACCCATCCGATCATAGTACAAATTCTAACATGCGAATAGATGTGCTGAGGTCGAGCATGATATAAAATCGCTTGATTACCGGTCAATGATGAAAACCGTTAACAAGCGCGAGAGAAACCACCAATAATGCCAATGGCTCTCAAGGTACTATCTAGCACAATCCACGAAGTGTGAAGAAGGAGCTGAAGTCGAACACTCGTGGAATCACCCAATTGATGACCAATGATGAAAGTCGACCGTCAGGTGTGAAGAACTTGCCATTGAGGCATGCAAGCTCTAAGGTACCAAAGGGGATCTCTAGATCAATCTCTTGGATAATGAGTTGATGTCGACAGGAGACGACCCGTCGCAGGAGGGCCATAATGTTTCCCCCATCAACGACACGAGATAAGGAACAAGTGGTAGATGGCGAAATAGAGTATCAGAGGAGAAGGCGAGGGTGTAAACTACAGAAGGATTATACTCTTGAACATGTCAGCGACATGACTCCGGAGGGTGGTAGCATTCAGGCATCAAGGGATCAGAGGCTTGATGGAAACGGCATGAATCAGATGGAATGAGGCTAGAATGATAACCCAAACCCGTGGAAGGCCAAATGACGATGTATGGATGTCCCAACCCGACAAGAAGCAAAAGTGTCGATGTTCAAGAGTGACTAGCTGCCATAGACAATCAATGATAAACCTGTTGTTGAGTCCAACCTAGTAATGATTTAACGAGCCCTAGGAAGGAGAAGCTTGAGTCTCGTCATGGTGACGAGTCCAATGTCGTCAGGGTTTAACGAGTCCGACATAGGTAAAACTCGGAGTCTTTTTCATGTTTAGAGAGTTTGAAAAAGACACGGAAAAGAAAACTCCAGGGGGGTCCTTTTTCGTAGAGTTTTGTCTCTCGAGCCCGAAAAAGTATAAAACGATACTCAAAAGAACCACCTGACCATTACGATCGAGGAGTACTTTTCGTAATTAGTGACTTCGACCCGAAAAAGTAAAAAAGCGGTCGAAAGCACGTCGTTTCGCAACTGATAACGAGCCTGAAACGACAAAATCCCAGCAATCTTTTTTGTGTTTAAACGGTCGGAAAAGAGCTTAAAGGCGACCGCCTCTCGTTTCTTTTAACGAGTCAAGAGGAAAACTCAGCCATCTTTTCATTTTTCAAGTCGGAAAAGAGCTTAAAGACGACTTCATGGATCAAGTGTATATGAGATCGTCATAACTCCGCTACCTATAGCTCTGCACAGAAACACGTCACACGTAAACCCATTCGAGATAATATGAACAATATACATAAAAACATAGCTAAAAACCATAATTTAACTAACCATGTGGCAAAACAATGAGAAAAAACCCACATTTATAAAATGTAATTTTTTAATTTGCAAAAATCACTATAAAAAGGGATTAACTCATTCATTTTTACCATAGTACTGTTCAATTCACCGTGGAGCAACTTGGAGCACTGAAGTTGGTGAGCTGAATTCGGCCTCGTTCGTGCATCATTCATCCCGAAACTGGTTCCAGGTAGACACACGTTGCCTTGCGCTTCAATTTAATACTTTTTTCATGCGTTTTGATCGTTCCATGTGCTAGTTTAGGTGGATTTTCAAACCAGGTTCCGCTGCTCGGTCATCGCGGGTTTACCCTATCGGGTCCGCGATGACCGAAAAAATTTACACATGGCGCGCTCCGATCATCGCGGGAAAGTGGTGTACTTCCGCGATGACCGTGAAAAATTTGAACTAGCGACCTCGCACCATCGCGTCTGTTTAAAAAACAGATGCGATGGCGACACAAACATATGTTTTTATGCAAATTCCGCGTTGAAATTTCCAAATGAAGTGCTAATCCAACTTTTCTCGTCCTGCAGGCTATAATGGCATTCGTCTGGCAAGAACGCACGCATGATAACAATGATATAGAAGCTTTTGCCGATGTGGGGTGCCGAAACGCATTACGGGCATGCAGATTGCTCAAATTCTTCCTAACTCCGCATCTCCGATCACAACCTGATTTGCTGGAGCTACTGATTAGGGCCTGGAATCCCACAGATGGGAAATTTATCATCTGAGGCTGGGATATCGAGTTTGACGCTACAGACATATATTTTTTGATCGGGTTGTCCCGTCGAGGTGAGAGGCCCATTCTGGAGGGGCAGCGACCCGGGGGTGATTCCTTAGAGATGTTGATGGCTCAAGTGTGCCCACGGGCACGCAAGACAAGGAGTGGGAAGGTGGCAATCCCAACAGTGGATGATGTAGTCCTTCGTGCTATGCTTTTCATGGTGACACGGGCAACAGGCTCCCAAGCCCAACATGAGGCTTTGAAGACCCAGCTCCGGCTGGCTCTCGAGTGTCTCAATCCCACCATGTTTAACTGGGCAGAGACGGTGACGGCGAACATAAAGAGGCAACTCACCAACTGTCATCGAGGAGAGACGAAGCAGTTTGGTTATGGATCCATCTTAGTCCCGCTCATGCTGGAGCGGGTGCCGGCACTGCAGTTACAGGACATGGATTTGGATTTACCCAGACCACGTGAGACACGGGCCACACGATGGGCTCACGTCATGCCACGAGGAGGTGGCGGACGACCGGTGGTGTGGGGGACATTGTTCCGAGAGTGGCTGGAGCGCCAGACGATCTTCGTGGAGGATTGGCCATACGCAGGCATGGACTTCCGCAGCGATCCTGACATGCAGCTGCCCGCTGGAGAGCAGTGGGATGACGGTGGTAAGACACTTGATCACACATTTTTTCATTTTTATTTTTATGATGTTTTTTTATTTTTTCATGTATATGTCCTAATGACGAACGCTATGGTATGCAGATGTAGGACCAGTGAGACCCATCGGGCTGGCTCCAGAGGCGCGGAGGGATGCGCAGGGCATTGCAGCACTAGCCCTGGCTCCTCCAGTTGATGATACGATGGAGACAGTGATCCAGAACCTTGAGGGCCTGTTAGCAGGGATTCCAGATTACATGGGGATCGAGGAGGTCCCCAGAGCGTCCCAGATCCACATAATAGGAGTGGAACCCAGGATGCACCGCCTGTTGAGGCAGGTGACACAAGCGGCAGTGTACTATAGGGAGCACAACCCACCGCAGTAGACACCTAGGTTTTTATTTCCTGCTGGTGATTTTTGAGAGACATGTGTCTCAGATGTACGGAGAACACAGACTCTATTTGGACATGTACACTTATTTTTGAGCGCCTCGGTGCGCCACACGATATATATATATATATATACATATTCCTATGGTCTATTATTGTGTTTTACATGCTTCTTGTATGATGTTTTGATTACATGTTACGCAAATGTCTGTCTAATACATGATTAGCCAATGCATCAGTTAACGTGTTTAGTCGTCGTGGAATATGCTGATATGTAATGAAATCAAAATTCCTTTCTAACAATTTAACACGTAAATACAACCTTAAAATGCGGTGGTCTCTGACGGAATATCGCCCATTGAGCTAATGGACGACAAGTTGAGAGTCCAGGTTCACAACCAATGCATGAATACCAAGATTAATCACCTCGGCCAGTAACTCAATCACAGCACTATATTCAGCGACATTGTTTGTGGTACAACCTAAACACACAGCTTAAAGGTCTATCAACTCACCATGAGGATCATAGATCACCCATGCCACAAAGGAAAAGTTGTGGGTACTGCGGCAGGCACCATCGGCGAAACCAACGTAAGGTGCACCAGACATCTGCACAAGAAGAAAAAGACACAATAAGCGGCAATCATGCCTTCACACCAAGCCAAAAACATGAAAACACACACACAACACACCTGCTAAAAACACACGTATGTACAAACCAAAGTGCATGGAATTCACGCATAGTACTTTTTCAAGTAAAGCCCATTTCGGGGCTTATCGAGAGGATTCCCTTCATAATCAATTAGCTCATAGGCCCCTTTCTGCAAAACTCTCTTTACAATATAAGGCCCAAGCCACATGGGCTCGAGTTTGCCTGCCCCCAGCTTATCATTCGCTTGATCGTAGAGCAGGACTAAATCTCCCTCAACAAAAGAACGAGGATGGACAGTATGATCGAAGTGAGTTTTCACTCTCTTCTTCTGTGCTTCGATAGCTAGAGAGGCTAGCTGACGGGTCTCGTCCAGCCGTTCTAGGTAAAGAAGGCGTTCTTCTACCGGAGTAGTGTTGGGAAGTAATTCGACGGCCAATTTCAAAGAAGGGATCTCGCACTCGATGGGAAGGGTAGCCTCCAATCCGTAAACTAATTGAAATGGAGTGAAACCGGTGGCATCCTTCACAAATGTTCGGTAGGCCCATAAGGCGGAGAACAACATCTAGTTAGATTTGTGCATGCCAACGGTACATTGAAGCATCGTAACTAGAACCTTGTTGACGGCTTCTACTTGGCCATTGGCTTGGGGATAGTATGGAGTCGAATTATCATGCCGTAAGCTTAGCTGGGTTGTTAGCTCAATCATCATGTGATTACGGAAATGCTTCCCGTGATCAGTGACGATAGCCTGAGGGACTCCAAACAATGAAATAACATGATTAAACAAAAATTGCACCGTTGTTTGACCGTCTTCGAATAATGTGGGCATCGCCTCGGCTGAGATAATATATGACATGCTCAATGTCATCATCATCATCTTGAACGAGAACCATGCCAATAGTGGTATCGGCAGCGGCCAAATACAGAGTGTAGTCGCGATGATAATTCGGAGGACGCAACAACGGAGCAGAAACAAGGAGACCCTTGAGACGCTCGAAGGACTCTTGAGCAGCGGCATCCCAATGAAAAGGGGTATCTCGCTTTAATAACCGCGTGAAACCTTTAGCCACTTCGGCATAGTTGGGAATGAATCGTCTTAAAAAATTCGCTTTGCCCTGCAAACTCTGCAATTGTTGTAAAGAGGCAGGGGGAGGAAGATTCAGAATAGCCTCGACTTTAAGGGGATCCAAACGGATGCCCTCTCAGGAGACGATAAACCCGAGCAGTCTGCCTGACTCAACGCAGAAGACACACTTATGAGGATTGAGCCTGATGCGGTAGTGTCAACAGTGGAGAAAGATTTCGCGAAGATGAGTGGGATGGTCCTGGCGTTTTGCTGAATGAGCTGGTAGATCATCCAGATACGGTTGTACAATGGGTCGAATGTCATGAAAAGCATAAGACATTGCACGTTGGAAGGTAGCACCGGCGTTCTTCAAACCGAAAGGGAGCTTTTTGTAGGCGAAAGTGCCCCATAGACAGATAAAGGCAATCTTGTGCTGATCTGCAGGTGCAATATTGATCTGGTTATACCCAGAAAAAACTGTCCATAAATGAATACATTTCGCTCCCAGCACACTCATCAATGAGCTGGTCAATGAAGGGTGTGGGGAAGTTATCTTTGGGACAGGCCCGGTTAATATCACGATAATCAACACAGACTCGAATGGTACCCTGTTTTTTAGTCACAGGGACGATATTGGAGACCCAATCTGTGAGTGGGATGGGGTAAATAAAACCAGCCTTAAGAAGCTTTTCAACTTCCGCTTTAATAGCCGCAGCCTTTCGGGGGTGCACGGGGCGTAGACGCTGGCGAACAGGCTTAGCACCCGGATACGTAGGTATCTCATGCACCACTATGCTAGGATCAATGCCAGGCATTTCTTCGTAGGACCAAGCAAAGACATCACGAAATTCGCAAAAAAGATCAGTATAGAGCTGAATTTCCTCCGGAGTACAAGATACTCCGACATGGATATGCTCGACAATCCCTGGTTTCACAGAGATGTCGATGGGTTGGGTCTGCGTGATGTTTCCCATATTTCCTTCAGAAGACACTTGATAAAATTGAATGGGTGTCTGAAGGGGTTGGGATGGGAGACAAGGAGCAAACCGCTCGAGACAGGTAAGCATTTCCCAGTGGGCAGGGAGAAACGAGGAACGATGGTGATGATCAGACCAAGGGGGTTCCTCGAGAGACATGGTCTCAATAATGGCTTCATCAAAAGGAAATATTTCCTTTAACGGATCCGAAGAAGCGTCATCTCCAAGCCAAGGGGAATGAGCGTACGAGTTGGGAGCCCTGCTCGAAGGAGCAGGTTCAGAAGGTGGAGCCGATGCAGAAACAATTTCGACGTAGTTGAGCTCGGCAGGACTCAATGGCATCTCATCGCCCCAAGATTCTACCTGATCAGCGGGGGGAAGAACCCACGGATCAGAGCGAACGGAAATCATATTGATAGGAGTGACATTAGGAGGTGGGAGTGAAAACACACCCATCAGGGCAGGATCTTTAAAAAGTCCAGCTCCCACACTCTCATATGGGATGGAGGTATGCTCCACAAAGGGCACGTTGCCTTCGGAAGAGGAGGCGAAGAAGGACAGCTGGTCTACGGTGACGATCTTCCCCTGATGAGGGAAACGAATGACACGAAATAGAGATGAAGCCATGGCTTGCATGGTGTATGTCCAGCTACGTCCCAGAAGGAGGTTGTAGGTAAGATTAGCATCAACAACTTCAACTTCCACTTCAACCATCTTCCCTTCCAAAGTAATGGGCAAACATTGGAGTATACCATAAGGGCGAGACTCTCTCCCATCAAAGGCTTCCAAGGTCGTAGGAGACTGGCTCAGAGTCGGAGAACCAATAGCCTTCCAACAGGCAACAGACATGATGCAAGTTGAAGTGCCTTCATCAATGACTGTACGATGAATCGTTTTGGAATTAATGATGACCTGTATGAGGAAGGCAATTTGGTGAGGCAGTCTCGGTATATGGCTTTCCAGGTCAAAAGTAATCAGATCCGAGTCAGCCGGGTCTATGCCACCGATGGCCGATAGCAAGGACTTCCTCTAAGAGGGGCAGCTCTGGAGTACTTCTAAGGCGGACATAGCTGACGGAGCCTGGGCTAAGTCCTCAATGATGCTGTAGTGTTGGGCAGCACGAGCATTAGGGTTGTAAGAAGATTTCTGGAGTACACCTTTAGGAGGGGGTCGAACGGGCATCTCAGTGCTAGGTCTCTCGATATGGAGTGGACTAGAACTGGACGGAGGAGTGCTAGAGGGGACCTCAGGCTCTTTCCCGGCAGGCGACGGATACTCTTTTGCCCGAGTACTGATGTGGATGGGAATCGTCCCAGCCATAAATACTTGAGAACCAAAGGGAGAAGAGGATTGAGATGGATCAGCCACCATTTGCATTTGCTATGAGGGAAAAGGCTCTTTGAGCACAACAGGAGTCCCGGGAGCACCTTTCAACAAACGACTAACTTCAGACCGCCTCGGGCAGTCTTTGGTATAGTGATCCTCATCACAGATAAGACAAGGGTACTTGGGCTTGCGTTTGGCGCCTTCCTCAGGTGGAGGCTTAGGGGAATCCTGCTTAGGTTGATCCGCTTTATTCTTTCCTTTTCCCTTCTTCTTTCCTTTCGAGGCTTTGTCCGCCATGGTGGACTGAATGGCGTTAACCTCGGAAGTACTACCAGAATTGGATATAGCCTGAGAATTATTTTCGTTCGGAGCATTCGACTTTTGCTTCCCAGGGTTCGCGGAAGTTTTCTTTGAAGGCGGATTAATGGAATCGATGATACCATCAACAGATGGTGTTGGCGGGGCTTTGGAAGTTCCAGGTCTCGGGGCATCAGGAAAATAATCATATAGCATACCGGACTGGGAGTAAACCAAGTCAAGGTACTGAGCATGCGCAATAGCCTGCTCTTCAGTTACACATGCCCCCATAGCAATGTCCCATGCTATCGGACCGATGAATGAGGTCGTGAACCAGTCGGTGAGAAGCTGATCGAGAATCCAAAACTTAATCAAACGACGACACCGTCTCCATTCATGGATATGATCAAAGATATGCGTAGCCATTGTCTGTTTTAAGGATGTCAGGAGGTGTGTGCCTGTTTCATATCGAATCGGCAACTGAAAATGAGTTAAAAATTCCATAGCCAACGAGTTAAAATCCTGAAAAGATCCGCGAGATAACTCAATATACCATTTAGCAGTAGAGCCAGTGAGAGTCCTTTGAAAAAGGCAGAGCCGAATTGAATCATCAAGCCACGAATTCGATGAACACCATAGATGATAAGTCATGACATGAGCCTGGGGATCTTCTCCAACTTTACAACTGAATTTGGGACAATCACCGGGAATCTTAGTTGGAACCGGGGGCTAATACGGATTATGAAGAATAGGATCATTGGTCAATTTGGACACATCCGATAATTCCAACATCGCTAAAAAGGGTAATTGAGGGTTAAAGGACATCTGAGGCTGCGGGTAGGAGGTAGTACCAGAGTTCCAGCCGGCTGCCGGTTGCCCCCATTGATTTTGTCCAGACAGATTTGGCCTAGGAGGGTTTTGTCCGTAGGGATTTTGTCCATAGGGGTTATAGGATGGCTGACCCTAGATTTGCCCCCCAGCATTCCATTGATTACCAACTTGGCCTGCAGGAGCAACGTAAGGTTGCTGGTAATTCTGATAAGGACTCACCTGTAGTTGTTGATAATTTTGATACGGGGCAAATTGATTTTGCCCTTGGGATTGCTGGAAACCATAAGGCAGTTGGGCTCCAAACTGAGCCTGAGAGGCAAGCTGTGTTTGATAGGCCGGTTGGGATTGAGGTCCAACCTGCATTTGAAGACCGGATTGGGTCTGGAGCCCAGCCTGGGGCTGAAAACCGGGTTGAGCTTGAGAAGCAACAATCATTTGAGTGCCCGGTTGAGCAGGCCCAGAAAGATGTCCTTGAGAGAATTGAGGCTAAGCCATCTGGCTAGAAGGTTGACCTAGTTGAGATTGAGTTTGACCCATCTGCCCAGAAGGTTGAGCTTGCTGGGTGTTGGGTTGTCCTTGCACAACTAAGGGTTGTCCTGATAGACCGGATGGCTGAGCAGACTGGACAGTTGGTTGACCTGATTGGATTTGAGGCTGACCGACTTGCCCAGAAGGCTAGCCCTGCTGGACACCAGGTTGGCCTTGTTGCATGTAATGTTGTCCCAGATTACCAAAAGGTTGCGCAAAAAAGGTAAAAGACAGACCACTAGAGGCCGAAGGTTGTCCCTAGAAGGGTTTTCCTTGTGGGCCTCCAAGTTGCCCTGGATAAGACTGCCCGTAATACTGCTGACCATAAGAGGTTTGCATGTAAGACGGTTGGCCTTGATAAGGTGGTCCTTGAAGATGTGCAGGCGATACTTGGCCACCGCCATAACCAGTGGTGGTCCAAGCAACGGATAATGGGACCATGACCTCAACCGCAGGCTGAGGTGGCAGAGGTCCGTGGTAATAGATATGAGCCCCTCTAGAATCATAATAATGAAATGGATTTTGAGGATCCGCATTCTGAAGAGCATGCAAATATTGATCGTATGCCCCCCCTGCTGGAATAGAACCAGAAGAAGGTGGGGCACCTAGTGTAGGGTCAACAACTCCGGGTACGGATGCCGATGGGCCACTATTAGCTGACCCTGAAGAAGGTCCAGCAGCAGCGGTCACAACTGAGGATGCAGTAACGGCACCGACAATGGGGGTTGAAGAAGCCACACAGACAGTTGGAATAGTCAGGACGGAAGTGACAGGCACATTGTGAATTTGAGGAATAAAGGACTCCGAGGTCGGAGTGATGGTGTGCGACCACATAGAACTCGTAAGGGGGGACCTAGAAGACATAACATCCCTCAAAGCCTTATAGCGTAAAGGCAACGTAACACCAAGAGGGGTGATACGAAAAGGTGGAGTTTCCATTGAGGTGGGAATTTCATCGCTTGTCGCAACAGACTCTTCACTTGTGATGGGGGATGTGTCCTCCATATCAGAAGAAGACATTGGGACTGAAACACTAGGAGGAGTACCGGGAATATCTTCTTCGAAAGGTTCCCAAACGGGGTTCCAGTGAATCTCGTAAGTCTCGTCCTCTAGAGTGCGAGAGTTAATCGGTTGGATACTCGGAATAACAGGGAGAGTATCACTCACAACCAGTACCTCAAGGGCAACCGAAGAAGGAGACCCTTGGTCACTCAGAACGGGAGACGGGATCGGTGATTCCGCCAGGATGATGACTTCAAAAGATCCTAGGCAAACTAATGAGAAAGGACCCTACTCAAGCTAACACAAACAAGATCTAACCGAGTAAATGTGAATCGTGGCCGAATAAATTTTAAGACATAGGAACAAAACTTGACCTTTTCATCTTTAAAGAGTCGAGAAAAGGACAAAAGATGACTCTAGTCGCCTTTGAATATTTAATGAGCCTGAAGTGACAAGTGCTCAGATGGACCTTTTCTTTTAGGGAGTCCGAAAAGGAACGAAAGTGACTACTCTGGAGAACTAGGCAAAAAGTTTACCAGACAAATCCGTAAAACTGCATATACACCTTGGTAGTCATATGAAAACCAAGGACTTTTCGTACGGCAATCAATCTTCCCGAATGCTGTGTTCGGTGTGTTACGGCTTGTAAGGCGGCAGACACTGCTTCCTATGGATAAAGGATGATAACCTAGTGGGGTCTCCTAGCATATACTGGACGGTACATGGGAGCACAAATCCGTGCTAGACCACTATTGAGTCACAGAAGGAGGAATCACCCAACCTTGAGTGGAAACAAGAGTGAATAGGTTTAACGACGCTGGACCACGTCTCTAGCCTAGACCTCTAAATGTGTGCGTTATGTTCCAATGCATTGTTAGATTTATTCAGTTCATTTTAGAGTTGATCTTGGATTATGTTTCAGTTTTCAGGCCTTACCGTGTGTATATAAAAAATCCTAGGATGCAGCTAGAATGAATTAAATATCATTTTTATTTCAATAAACACCTACCTATGGGAGGGTAGAGAGATCATTCCCAAACCAAGAAAACCAAGGCAACAAAACAGTCACTCAATGCAAACAGACATCAATTCCTAAAGTGCACGGATACTACTAATGAGAGATTTAATCATTCACTTTTCAATATGCAACTTGAAATGCAAATTCACTTTCACTTTCGTAGACTAAATGAATGCAATTCTTTTGATTTTGATGTATCTTAAATCTAAAAGAAACCAATAAGCAATAAACAAATGTGGAAAAGTGGTTGATCCAAACAATTGTAATCTATGTCCGGGTAGTGAAGAGAAATCGAAACAATGCCGAGATTGGTCCAATAACAATCACTAAACAATCAACCAAAAGTAAGCAAAGGGGAAGGCTCAATCAAACCAACAGCAAGCTGCAAACGAATCTCTGCAAACAAGCAACCAAGCCAAACTGATCCAAAAGACTTGAAACAATGACACTAGGTCACAAAGCAAGAAAAACAAGATTCATTCAACAAAGCTCACAAGAGAGTGCCTCAACCTCTAAACAGTGAAAAACAAGTTATCAAACAAGTGAGAACAGCAAGGGACTAGTAAGACTAATCGATTCAGGAGGCAGAATTGAAAAAATCAATTCTACAGCAATCAGCGCAGGTGAAACACAAGCAACAAGCACTGATAAAGAGCACACCGCAACAACAAAGCGATGTCAGCACGGAAGTACACGACTTTTCCGCGATGGTCCGATTTACAGAACCGTCATGACTGTTAGGCGTAATTACGCGATGAACAGGATACTACAAAAGGGGTGACGCGATGACAGCGCGACTGTTAAATTAAAAGCCGCAATGATGTTCAAAATAGTAATAGGCGAACCAAAAACTCCCAAATCAAAGACAATCAATCTTTAATCAAATAAGGGCATTTCCCAGATCAGGCCAAGAAACTCAGAAGACTGGTAACTAATCCCCAAAACTTCAAAAGAGACCAAAACAAAAATCAAGACAAGAGTAAACAAGAAAAGAACAAAGGCCAAAGCTCCCCAACGGAGTCGCCAATTTGTGATGCAGGAAAGTGTTCCCTCTGCGGACAGAGGCAACCCCTCTAGCCCTAGAGTGGGTCTAGTCACAAATAAGGACAGATCAACAATAGCTTTCCTTAAACACTCATAGTCGGAGGCCTACCTCAACCGATGGTCGATGGAGTTCCGTTGCACTGCTCCAGCTTCCGCTTCCTTCTCCTAATGAGTGATCAACCTGAAACAATGCAAAGGAAATACAACAAAGCACGTAACCGGAAAAACAATGATCTATTTACTCACAAATTCAAGAAGTCATGAGCTATCAACTACACTACATACAAGATATAGGAAAACATCATTGATTGCATTAATTATGAAATAAGAGTAAGCTTACAACCAAAGTCTTGACGTCACAAGCCTTCTCAGAGGGATCCAGCCAACATGTTCCTCAAGCATTCACTCTTGAAGATGGATCTCCCAACATACAAGTCTCTCTCACTCACAAATTTTACACAAGATTAAAGGCACTTCACAACCTTCCTTAAGCTATCAACAATCCCACATTTGTCACACTCACACCAGCTATCTAACAAACTCACAAATACTAACAGCACTATCAGCAACCATTCCAAAGACTAAGAACTCCAAAAACTAGCAGCACATAGCAATGGTGAGAGTTTAAATAGGAGGAGGAGTCTCCATTAAAGGTGGGAGAGTGAGCTTATCTCCAAGGAAGGTAGCACAAATGATGGAACATCCACGCTAGAGAAAGGAGGGTGACATAAACTAGGCCAACAACCAGGTTTGGAGTCATCTGGAAGGCCAACTGTTGGAACAAATTCGCCCAATCTGGATCATCGCGGGCACATAACTGATCTTTCGCGCTGACATCGCTATTGAATAACGTAGCTAGTCAGGTCATCACTGAACTTTACAAGCGACAGTCGTGCTGGCACATAAAATCCGACCATCGTGGGAATCAGGTGTACTTCCGCGATGGCAGTGCTTTTGGGCTGTTTTGGAGCGCCCTTCAGCGCGTTTATTAAGCCAACAGACGCGATGAGGCAGAAACCTTTGGAAAAGTCGGTCATTTGGCAACATCAGAGAGCATTTGTCTAACATGAGCATGTATGACTTGGACACATGATATAGTAGGAAGACTGGAGTGAAGACAGTGACAAATTACTGTGTAACAGTGCCCACTCTAGTTTCCTGACCCTACTATGACATTATCTTAGATACTTTATTCTTTGAGGACCTTGGGTTGAGGATCCGGACACATGACTCTACTAGTAGTGATTGTGATATTAGTGGTTGTGATGTTTATGTATGTTCTCCATTGACATTATGATGATGATAGTATTAATGGTTAGGTATGTTCTCTATTGGTATTATGATGATTATAACATTAATGATCATGCACGTTCTCTATTGATATTATGATGATTGTAACATTAATGATTATGCACGTTCTCTATTGATATTATGATGATTGTGGCATAAATGGTTATGTTTGTTCTCTATTGAATTTATGATGATGATAGCACTAAAGGATATGTATGTTCTCTGTTGATATCATGATGATGATAGCTTTGATGGATAGGTATGTTTTATATTGATGTTACGATGTTGATAGCCATGATGGATGTGTCCCCTATGTTACCTACTTGCATTAGTTCTGGTTCACAATGAACAAAGATGCGAATGACTAGGTGATGGCGATGATGTTATTATGACAATGGCTAACACTGAGAAACCTTGTTACTGATGATTATTGAGTATGGAAGGAAACCACCATAGGCACTTGCATATGACGAGTTGACGACACCTAGCATAGATTAGTTGCTTGGCCGAATGACACACATATGGGTGATGGGTTTGTACAAGTGGATGGAACTACATGGGAGGGGTGGGACAGTGTCCCTGATCTCACCCACTAGCACTCCCACCATGACTTGGGCTGGAAAGGTTGAAACACCTTCGCCTTGAAGATCACAATGTCATGAGGGTAGGTTCCAAAGTTGGTTCGCTCATGAGGATTTTACCAGGGGGCATGCATCAAGGTGGATTCCTTGATCCCCGACACCATTAGTCTCACTATAACAGGCAACATAAGTGATGATAGCAGTCTATGACATTGCACCTATACTTTCCCCTCGTAATCACTGAATGCTTGAAGGGCAAGTGGTGTGGCACCCTTGGAACTTCAAGGGAATTTCTTGAAGGGCACAACCAACTTGGCACCCTTGGCATCACAAATAAACTATTAGGCATGGCACCCTTGGAACTTCAAGGGAATTTCTTGAAGGGTACGACCAACTTGGCACCCTTGGCATCACAAATAAACTATTAGGCGTGGCACTCTTGGAACTTCAAGGGAAGTTCTTGAAGGGCACAACCAAACTTGGCACCCTTGGAATCATTAAAAATAAATAAATTAATAAATATAATCAAGAAATGAAAACTAGGTAAACTTACATCAAGGGTAAATGATGTTAAAAACCGAGGTAATTAAATCAAAAATAAAACTTGGGTTAAGAGGATCATAGGAAGAAATAAAATAGGTTACCTTAAAAACTCTACCCTTCCCATGTTGGAAAATAGTAGGTAGATTATGTAGTTTAATTAGGTAAAAAGGGGAAAGAGGGACATAATTGTGAGGATAAAGATTAATCCTAAAATAGTTAAACCTATTTAAGAGAAGAGGATGGTGAATTAAAATGAGATTAATAAATTAAATTTTAGAGAAGTGTAGAGAACCTCCATGTGGCAACAACCAACATAAGAATATCCATCTAAGAGATAACTTGAGTTAAATAAGGGAGTAGATAGGGAATCAAATCTTGACTCATTAATTGACTTTAGTAATGAATACAAATTAAGGAGTAAAAAGGGGGATAAAGATGCAACTAGGAGAAGAAATAGGAATCTTGTTGAGATGAGGAAAATATTAGTTTTAAATTAAAATTTAAGTAAATAATTTTGGAGACCCTTGATGAGAGAGTGACACATGGGTGGGTGAATAATCAAACTATTGAATTATAAAAAAATAATTAATTATGCATGACATGCCAAGTGTCACCTATGAGGACTCCTATAAAAGAAAGGGTAAGCCATGGGAGAGGGGACTTTTTGAACCCTATGGTTGGATGGATGAGACTATGTCAGAGCAGTGATTACGAAACTATAGTGAGTTTGGTGAGGTAGAGGATTTTAGAGCGGGGACTCTTCAGCCAAGGAGTGCTCTCCTCTACCAGCTATTGCTTTCCTCCATTGTACAACCCCATTGTAGCTCGGGGGTCCGCGGGGAAGAAGAGTACCCAAGGAGTAGGCTGGGAGATTAACCGGTGGGTCATCTCATTCGGATCAAGTACGACGTTATTCACTCTTGGAGGTGACCGGCAACAAAGGAAGACAAGTAACAGCAAATCAAGTGGAGTATCGTCTTCTGGTGAACGGTACATGTGTGTTGAAATATTATTTTGTATGATTTCTTTATGGCCTTAGTTAAATATATGTCAATTTTATGATATGTTAGTGAAATGAAATTTAGGAATGTGTTAGACAGTCGTTGAATAAATTTGAATTCCCAATGTTTTTCTCTTCTAGTTGTATTTTATTGTGAATTGTTTAAAAAAAATTATATATATATATATATATATATAGTATAGAACTGGTCCTCACACTTGGTATCAGAGCTATGTTGAACCCTTGAGACCTATGGGCCCATGCATGCATGACTAAAATAAATTACTATGGCAGATCAATTTTCTTTCGAAATATATATATATATATATATATATATATATATATATATATATATATATATTGCAACTCTTTTGTTCTACATAAAAACAACGCCAGGAAAGCTCCAAAACGGCTGACAGGTATACGACGGCTAATTTAACTGCTCTCCAACTCTTTTGTTCGGCATAAAAACAATGAATGGAGCCAAATATATAAATCGAGTTGCAATCACGTTTTAAAGCTTCTCCAGGAACATAAATTAAATTTCAAGCTAATTGAAACACGGTTCAAATTTAAAAAAAAAAAAAAAAAGCTTCACACCAGAGATTTGCTTTTGCGGCATTCACAGCTTTTAGTGGATACATTGGTCTCACAATTTCTAGGCACGAAGTTAGCTGCTCTCCATATCTAATTTGTTCTTTTAATTCTGCTCAATGCATATCGGACATTTGTTCTGAGTGGATTTCTGGGCTTGTGGAATAGGCCCCTGAAAGCAGCGGGCTAGCATCTATAAGCTTCCCATCGCATGCTTGTATTTTGTTTGTGTTGGGTATTGACCAAGGCTTGACGCTAAAAGGCACTGGGGTGTTCGGTTTAGGTCACTTTAGGTTTTTACAAGGTTGTGTGGGGGTTTGTGGGTTGTCAAAATCTTTTTCATATTTGTTGCAGAGCTGAAATTATTTGTGGGGGCTTCCATGAATGTTGTCATCTTGAAAATTGTTTTCAGAACCCAAAAATGTTTCAGATTTTTACTGATAAACGTGCATTTGGATAGGTTGAATACTAAGCATTCATTGGATTACATGCACTGGGATTGGTCTGCAAGGCTTTACAAATGATTTCTGATAGTATGGGGCTAGTGGGTGGCTACTGTTTATTTTTACTTTTATTGTTTCCCTCATGATTCGCTGGTTGCAGCAGGAAAATTTTACAGTTGACCGATATTGTTTAAAACATGTTCTGTTTGGTATGCCCTCATCAAGAACTTCTAGATCCTTCCTTTTGTGTTTCAGAATATCGCCAGAGTTTAAAGAGTGCATTGATTTGCTTTAGTCTGCATTTTACCGTTTCCCATCGGTTGTTATCAGTGGTTGCAATTGGCAAATTTAATGGTTGGTTGATGCTGTTAAAAACATGATTTATTTGGTATGCTCTCTGAAATTTTTAGATCCTTACTTCTATGTTTCAGAGTAGCACCAGGGTTTAAGGAGTACATTGATTTGCTGCAATCTGCATCAATTCACTATTTATTTGCTTGTGCATTGTATACCGAAGCACAACTCTCAACACCCCATTCTGTTTGCATTGCAAACGCCATTAATCAAAACATTGTATGTAATGTCGTTGGGTGTAATTCCTTCCGCAGCATTTCCTCTAGATCTGGTTTTTCATTCTAAGGTTTCTCCATGAGATTTGAGCCCCGAATCTAGACTATGGAAGTCTTCTCATTAAAAAAAATTAAGGGAGATCAAGTATGCTTCTGACTCTACCTATCTTTTGTCTAGATTTGGAAGCTTCTGATCTTTCAGGTTTAGAATTAACGCGGTGAGTTGAGCATATGACCCCAGATCAAAGAAATCCAACTTTGTATTACCCAATCTTTCTTCTAGCTAGGCCCCCTCGCAGTTCACTGAATCATAACCCCTTGGTCTTCACCCATCACCAAAAATTTGGCAAATCAGACTAACGGACTGGTTTGGTACTAAACAGATAGAAACTAGTCCAAACTCGCTGAGCCCACCATGAACCGGTCGAGCCAACTCACAGACCACATGTGCATTTTTGGGTCTACAGATAGGTTGAAGAAGGGAGACAATGTTCCGACTATATATGTCCAGTGTATAGTGTTTTCCCTTTTGTCATTTCTACTTGTTGGCCAGAGCTGGTCCTCTTATAGCAAAGTAGTGAGAACTTTTAGGTCGTTATCATGAGGATTAAAGGTGACTTTTGGAAGGCCTGAAATTGTATGGAATGGGTTTAAATTCTAAAGAAATGATTGTTGCACATTCACATCGATAGAGTGTTTGTTGTTCTGTACGCATTGTTGTAATAATCTTACATATGAGAAAAAAAACACCTCATCAGGAGTTAACACAAACATCATCTTTTCACCTAACTCAGAATCTGTGTTAGGTCAATAGGGGAGGAGATCACGACGGGTGTCAAGATGATGATAATTTAAGTACATGACCGGATGGCTATTTGGACGGAGGACTGGTAAGAGCTAGGGTTTACAGAAAAAATCAAGCGTTGGACACCATGGAGGGTCGTAAGGGGGGGAGCTCCACTCCCTCCTACAGTCAGGCAGTCTCCAGCCGTGGCAAGAAACCGTTGGAGACTGTAAAAGGTTTTTTAGGAGGAGGAAAACAGAACAACAGAGACACACAAGAGTAGAATAATAGTCGAGAAGAAGCCAGAAGAGAGAAAGGAGTTGAGAAAAATAATCAGAATGCAGAAACTAAAAAACAAAATGGTCTGTGTAAGCCTAAGACTACTATTACACCCAGAGTAGTTTTAAGTGATCCAGCGCTGCAGGCACATAGGGATCACATGACGACTTACGCAATCATTTGTAAATTCATGGGGTTATGGCCAACAGAGAAGGCGCTACAGGCATGGATTAAAAATCACTGGAAACCTAAAGGGGATATAGACCTACACCTTGGTTCAAAGGGTTTCTTCACTGTAGTTTTCACTAACATTGAGGATAAAGACAGGGTGTTCGAAGGTGGGCCCTACTTCTATGCAGCAGTAGGCCTCTATATGCGGCCTTGGATGATGAATTTTGTCCCGGAGCGAGAGACTTTCACTTCAGTCCCGGTTTGGGTACGACTCTACTCCCTACCTCTAGATTACTGGCAACCAGAATCATTATCAGCAATAGGAAATAAACTAGGGCATTTTGTTAAAATATCTGAGGCCACTAGAAGGGGAAAGTACACTTCCTTTGCCCGTATATGTGTGGAGATGGATCTCTCTGGAGCCCTACCAGATGAAGTGATCCTGGAAGTTTTTGATGAAGAATGGGTACAAGCGGTGGACTATGAACATGTTCCTTTCAGATGCTGCAAATGCCATGAACATGGGCATCTATTTAGGGACTGCCCTCTCAACAACACAGAAAGCAGAACTAAAGCCACAGTAGGGAAAGATACTGATGGATTTCACAAGGTGGGAAATAGAGGTAAAGGAGGGAAAAGGTTACAAAAAAAAACAATGAGGAAAAGCAGACAAGCCAGAATAGGTATAAGACACTAGAAGAAGAAGAGGAGCTAGAAGAGGAAAATCAGTCTATGGAGGACAACCCAAGGGAGAAGGAAAAGGAAAAAAATATGGAGGAAACACAAAATACTAACCAACAAAAGGAGACTATGATGAGCAACATGGAACTTGATAAGGACCAAGAGATGACCCCGAGTGAGGTGGAAACGGAGGATCATGAACTGCAGGATATTCTCGAAAGAGAACATCTAGATCTGGAAAAATTCCTGAAACAGGGAACCATGGAAGGAATGGATTCATTACCTCAAGAAGAGTTTGACAGAGTGCAACAGTTGTTTCTGTGGAGAACTCAGGCTAAAGGGTCGGGAGGTAAAAGAAACCTCGAAAGTCAGGACAACGAAGGGGTGAAAACCATGAAAACCACAGCAGGACTAGCTCCCAGAAACCCAAGCAGGAAAAGGGGTAGAAAGAAACAAAACGAGTTACTGATAGAATGTGGAAAACTGATGATAGATTCAGGTAAGATGAAAGATCTAACCAGCTATTCTTTTACAAATCTTACTGAATGAAGCTCACATCTTGGAATATTAGAGGTCTAGGAAGTAAAAGGAAACAAAGGAATCTTAGCAATAGAATGAAAGAAGAGAAACCTGATATGATTTTCATCCAGGAGACCAAATGTTCAACAATAAAAAAATAAGAGAAATACATAGCAAATGGCTTAATAAATATGAATTTCTAGAAGTCAAAGCAGACAAAACAGCAGGAGGTATTCTCACACTTTGGAACCCTCAAAGAATAAGTATAGTGGATGTTGAAGCATCTAGAAACTACTTATCAGTGGTTATCCAGCCTGTGGGAGACAGGGAAGTTTATTTAATCACAAACGTTTATGGTCCACAGAAGCCTGATGACAAACTCAGACTACTGAACTCACTAGAGGATCTAAGAGATAGATATTCAGAAATACCATGGATTTTAGGAGGGGACTTCAACATGATCAGGTCCCTGTCGGAAAAAAAGGGTGGGACCAGAACACTAGGCAAAGACTCTATAGCTTTTCAGAATTTTATTAACAATATGAAGCTAGTCGACACTGATACGAGTAATGGCCTCTTCACCTAGAACAATAAAAGAGGTGGAGAGTCTCAAGTAGCTTCAAAGCTTGACAGATTCATAATCTCAAAGGACCTTATGCTCACAGGCCTTGATATGATGGCGAGGATTCTCCCCTTTGGTGGCTCGGACCATTGGCCTATTCAACTTGAGGCGTCCTGTATAGGAACCCCAAAAAATAGACCTTTTCGGTTTGAAAATATCTGGCTTACCCATCCAGACTTCATTAGCAACATTGAAAAATGGTGGAAAGAAGATTTGCAGATTCAGGGCACCAAAATGTTCATTTTGCAAAAAAGATTGAGACATATCAAAATCAGGCTCAAGGATTGGAATAAGAATGAGTTTGGCAACATTTTTGAAGCAAAAAAAGTTGTTGAAAAGAAAATACAAGAAATTAATCAGACCCTAATCACTGAAGGCTTTGATGGGGAAAGAAATGAACAAGCTAACAAGCATCAACAGGAATGGGAGGACTTATGCAAACAAGAGGAAATATTTTGGAGGCAAAAATCAAGAGTACAATGGCTAAAAGAAGGAGATAGAAACACAAGGTTTTTCCACAGATCTACCTTGGAGCACAGATCTCACAACAGGATCTCAACTATCAAGGATTCCAGAGGTAACCAGTTCAATACCCACAAGGACATAGAAGCTGTGTTGGTTCAACATTTTCAAGGCATAGCAGAGGAACCTCTCGTAGACAGATCACAATTCATCAGTGACTTCACAAAGCACATCCCTAAGCTTGTAACAAGAGAAGACAATTATAATCTTAATAGGCCGGTGAATGAAGAGGAGGTTAGTGAAGTCATCAAAGAAATGCAAAATGGAAAAGCGCCAGGCCCGGATGGTTTCAATGTGGATTTCTTTAAAGCTTGTTGGAGCATTGTCAAGCAAGATATACTGAATGTGGTGGAGGACTCCAGGAAGAACAGAACTATTTTGAAGGCGTTCAACACAGCCTTCATCTCCTTGATTCCAAAACAGGACAATGCTATGACACCTGACAGATTCAGACCTATAGCTTTATGCAATGTGGTGTATAAAATAATTTCCAAAGTAATTGCCAATAGGCTTAAACCCCTTCTACCAACTCTGGTTTCTAGGGAGCAAACGGGATATGTGGAGGGCAGACAAATTCTCAACAATATCATTCAAGCTCATGAGGTGGTTCACTCTCTGACAAGTAAGAGGCAGGCAGGAATGATTATGCAATTGGACCTAGAAAAGGCTTATGATAAGTTAAATTGGGCCTATATTAGGAAAGTCCTTCTAGCCTATGGATTTGACCACAACTGGGTGAGATGGGTAATGGCCCTTGTTACTACCTCCAGTTTTTCAATTTTGGTAAATGGTTCTCCATCAAAGATCTTTAATCCTTCAAGAGGCCTCAGGCAGGGAGACCCTCTCTCCCCCTTTCTCTTTATTCTTATGATGGAAGGACTAGGACGAGCTATCAAGTCTGCTAAAGAAGAAGGTAAGATCCAGGGTCTCAAACTATCTGGGAACGGACATGCTTTAACCCATCAACAATTTGTAGATGACACCATGCTACAGGGCATTCCTACGGTCAAGGAAGCGCAAGCTTATAAACAAATCCTGCGAGACTTTGCTATGGCTGCAGGTACAGAGGTAAGCCTCTCCAAATCAAATATTTTCTTTTTCAATACGAACATTGTGTTGTGGCCACCAACAACCCCCCTCTTTGTTTAGTATTAGCAATAACACTAAGCAAGTGGGGACCCTTAATTAAAAAATTCAAAAAATATTTTATAAAAACTTTTTGTATTGTACTCCTTAAAATATATCGCATACATTAAGAAGCGCCCACAAATGAAGGTCTTAAGAAATCCCCGATGGCCGATGTGCGACATCGCATATCGCAACATCGCATAAACAACACATAACGGTTTAACGAATTAATACATTGCTGCGATCTACGATACATGCGATCTGCAATACATGCGATCTGCAATACACGCGATCTGCGATAACGCGATGTTGCGCTAAGCCGATCAGGAAACTCTGCGATGACACATCTTGATAATGCGATCCACGATGCTGCGATGCGAGTTGCAGAAATCACCCATCACAAATTTTCCTCAGCGCAGCATTCAAGAAAAGCTGTCCGTAAACCAAAAATTGGGCACGCACCTTAAAAGAAATTAATGAATGTACGCCAAAGTATTCAAGAAAGACAGTTTTGTGTTTTTCGAAGAGTTAGTTTACAATGGGTGTCATTATTTTACACATTCGTAGAGCTTAGAGCTTTCATGTCAATATTTATTATCATTACTCTTTTCCTTTGTGTGAACTGCAGGAATGAAAAACAGGTAACAACATGAAGCAAATGTGCAGGAAACATCTAAGGAAAAGGGGAAAGCGCCAATGCTCAGAGAACAGAGAAGAAATGCCCTCATAAACGGACACCGCATACAATAGAAACGCAGATTTCAGAGTATTACTGAACAGAGGCTGATATCAATAGGCCATTCAACACTCAGAGTCAAAAGCTCACAAAAGCAGCATGTTTACAAAAAATCCAGAAGCTTATACCCGTAAAGGAAAAAGGCGCTAAAGAAGGAAAACGCACCAGGAAAGCCCGGATCGCTAAGAAAATTGTTCAGAAAGCAAAGTCCATAACTTGCTTAGTCATTCACGAGTCCAGAAACCAAGATAGCAAAAGCAGAAGCAATTTGAGGGAAATTTGGGTTGTTACCAAGTATACACGCAGTAAATTCACTCAGCCAAAAGATGATTCCCGAAAATATCTTCCAGTTTACTAAAAAATGGTGCCAACGCTTGTCGTTTCTGTTTGTGTAGCTCAAGCAAAAGCAGAAGGCAACCAGCCGACTCTTCCCAGGCAAATGTTGAATGCTCACAGCATTAAGGAGCAAATGCAGAAATAGTTAGGAATTAGATTCAATTTTTAGAAATAGTTTTGCTTAAGAAAAAGGGCGGTCATTTAAACCGTATCCTAAATTTATGTAATTAAGTTAGTTAGTTAGCAGTATTTAAACCCTTCTCATGCATTTAGAGAAGGGTCCAGAAATTTGTCAAAAACTTGTCCTCAGAACATGCACTTTTGTACCCTCGGAGGGGGTTTTGATGAATGGATGGATCAAGATTTGTTGATGTTTGCATTTGATATCTGCTACTGATGTTGCACTTCTGTACTCTTAGTAGATGTTAGAGCAAAGAGAGATAAATCATTGTTGCTTGAAGCTTATGAGTAGGACCAGTCATAAATGGTACTTTTATCTCTTGACCATTTCTGCTTATATTCTTAAAGTGATATACAGTTTTTAGTTGTTTATATGTTATTGCATGAATGTGTGAGTTACCATTTGGCACTTTTGTACGGTGGAGTCATTTATTTATGTCTGATATATGAATAACTTAATTATGCGATATGTTGTTCACAACTGTTTTGCCTAACTTTTTATGCAAAGTAGTTTATCTTAATTGATTTCTATTCTTATGATAGCTGAATGATCTTTATTACCAGTTATTGTTTGAAATCTCTTTAGATCGCATAATAGAAGAAATACATCCCGGGTTAGCATAGATTAGATGTGCTGTTTTCATTAGATTACAATAAAGTAGCTTAGATTAGAACTCTTAGACCAGCAACATCCAACTCTGCACACACACACACCCTTAGATTGGGAAACTGGCCCCATTATCCCCAGTCGGACCCGCTATACCAAACGGATAAGGAGCTGCCAACCAAGGTCCGGACCGGGCAGGTATCCCCCTTGTTGTCGACCCGATTTTCAGGGCCTCAACATATTTGGCACTAGAAGGAGGGCCTGAACTATGAATGGCACCTAAATCAAAATCTAAATACCATTATGAGAGTAAATCACCCTCATCATCTCCCCCGACTTCTCCAGTATATTTAAATCCAGAGTCAGAAGTCGCTCGAGTATCAATCGCTGCTACACACCCTGATATTTCAGACCAATTTACCATTGAACCTCCTGGAGTTGAATCTTTGATTCACAAACTTCAAGGATTTTCCATTTCTCCTCAGGAGTCTGATAAATCTCAAAGCAGTGTGACTTCGCAGTACAATCCTGCTCATCCCCTAACCAGGTTAAAAAGTGAAAAATTTGGCATCCAGCCAACTGAGTTGCCTCTTCCCACCAGGAAACGAGCGAGGAAATCACCACAAGAGTCTGACAGTGAGACTCTTTCGTCTACATCACCCATTTCAACTACCTCACCGCGAAGTCAACCACCCACACCTCCATTCCAAACCATCATCCATCCGTCTACCGGAACTCCCACAACCCCTCTTCAATCATCTACGATCATAGTATCCTCATCTTCCCAGCCACAGGGATCATCTTCTGCACTTTCATTTACTAGCAACTCAACGATGGCCCAGTCTCCATGGAACAATCCTGGGGCAGTTTTAATGCCTCCACCCTTGAGTCAAATACCGGCCCATCCTGAGAAATGGCTGCCCAAATTCAATCCAGAAGCAAGCACGCTAGCAGAAGAACACATAAATAATTTCATGCTTTCTATCAATCTCAACGGAGTTACTAACGAAGATGTTGTTGTTCGGCTTTTTCCCTACACACTACAAGGGACAGCCGGGTCATGGTACTTTTCATTACCCTCCGGGTCTATCACAAGTTGGGATATCTTCCAGAGTCAATTCCTTACCAAGTTTGGTGATGACAGATCAACGGCAACGTTAATCAATGACCTATCCAATCTTAAAGCCGAAGTTAAAGAACCTATCAAAGATTTCAATTTACGGTTCAGTAAAATTCTCAACAAAATTCACACTGCTTCCCAACCTAGCGAAGAAGTACGATGTGAATGGTATATTACGGCTCTACCATCAAACATAGCAATCTTCGTCGATAGAGCAAATAAAACAACCTTAGTTGAGAACTTGACAGAGGCGATAGCAGTAGAGAAACGCGTGATAGCCCTGGAAAAGAGATCCGCGATAGAGGAACGCAAGTCTAAAAAGACCACCTTCAAGGAAGACTCCAAGAAGAAACAAACGAAAGACCCCTTTGATTTGGAAGGATTACAGAAAGTTTTAAAGACCATGTCTAACGAGATGATTGACATAAAAAAACAAGTAGCAGAAACTTCTTCAAAAAATCCCTACAGAGCTTTTAAAAGAGGTCCTTCAATGGATGCGAAACCACCCAATGCCATCTCAAATGCTGAAACTGAGGAAGAGGAAGAAGGAGAAAGTGCCACTGAAGGGCAGACTGATGACGAAGAAGTTGTGGAATTACAAGGAATGTGGGATTTCATCCTCCCACAAGAAGAAGATCAAGAAGTATTCCCAGTTAGCACACGAAGCAGAAATCAGCTTGATCCTCCCCAAACTACTCCTAAGCAGAAGAGTGCAAGCTCTACAACAAAGGATAAAGTCGCAACAAAGAAAACGACCGCTAAAGCGACTCAATCTAGCCCAGTCCAAACAGATCAAACAACTCCATCAAAAACACTGATAGTGTCGGATGAAATGGAGTACAATATTATTGATGACATGAAAAAGACTAGGGCTAATATTACCCTCTATGAATTGAGCAAATTGAAACATCAACAAAAGATAATGATGAAAGAATTACATGCCGTGCCTATTGCACCTTTGCCTACCGCTGTACTCTCTCAACCTTCCCACAACATGGGAAGACCTCCAACTAACGCGATCAATAAAATTGATCCAAATGATATCGCTTTGATTGGAGGAAGATCAAGATCTCACACTCCCCCGTTCCTTCTTACTTATGAAATTTTCAATAAAAATGTGCACAATTGTTTGGTAGATTCCGGTGCTTCATCAAATATTTTACCCAAATCAATATGTGCCAAGTTGAATGTTCAACCACAAAAATCCGCAGTGCGCATAGTTCAGCTTGATCGATCTCAAGTCGAAGTGATTGGCGAACTTAATCAAGTAACCATAAGATTGTCATCCAACCCGAAGGTATGTCAGGTGATTGACATTCTAGTGGCTGATATCCCAGAATTTTATGGCTTAATTCTTAGCAGGGATTGGTCCGAGAAACTCCATGGATACTTTGCAACCGACTGGTCGCACATGTGGTTACCCTACAACGGTAGACCAAATCAGATAAAGGTTGAACGAGAGTTACACCAGAAGTACATAGTAACGGAATTAGAGGGAGAAAATGAAGCAGTATCGTATAACAGCAGTATCATAGGCAATTACTCGGTAGATTCTTTCCTCGGTAATTTCAATGCTCACACATCACCCTACTTAGAAAATTCAGTTTTGTCCCAAGTCGAAAATTTTTCCCAAACTGATAGTTCAAGGTGTGTTAATTTTGTAGATAAACCTGTAAATACATCTTTGTTTTGGAAATTATATTTTGATGGCTCTAAATCTAACGAAGGAGCAGGAGCAGGATGCGTTCTGATTAGTCCAGAAGGAAATAAGACCATGCTTACATGCAGACTCGAATTCGATTGCACAAACAATACAGCAGAATACGAGGCCTTGGTGCAAGGCCTATACAAAGCAATCGGGTTGAACGTCAAGTATCTTCAAGTCTTCGGAGATTCTGAGATTATCGTCAAACAGGTACGTAACACTATACATTTCCTATCAGGTCATTTAAAACACTATCAATCTTTAGTACAAGATCTGACTGAGCATTTTATAGCATTTAATATTTCCTCAATCCCGAGACTCCAAAACGCGAGCGCAGACCTTTTGGCTAACGTAGCCTCTAGACTTATTCCCTCCGAAGATTTTAGTCCAGATAGATTCTCAATAGAATTAATCTTTAGACCGTCCATCCCTGACAACATTACAAATTGGAGAGTATTCAATGACGATCCTGATATTGTAAATTTCCTCACTTCTGAAGGATCCTACTCCAATCAGATAATCGACGAAGACCATCATGATCGACAAATACAACAAGATAGCACTAATAATGCTATACCTAAATCGGTGGTTAAGTTGGAAGACTTATACGATCTGAAAAGTCGGTTTAAAAGGTCTACCAATTCGAAGCTCTACAGTTCAACTCTGAACTACGAATCAGTAAACCTAGGAACCGACGATAAACCCCAAAATGTTAACCTAGGCATCGGCCTAACCCCTGAAGAAAAACTAGCGTATATTCGTCTTTTGAGACAATATAAAAATGTTTTTGCCTGGAATTACGATGAGCTGAAGACATACGACACTTCTATCATTCAACATACTATTCCTATGATTGACAACGAAAAACCTGTCCAATAGAAACTGAGAAAGATCCACCCCAATTTAGAAAATCAGATAAAAACTGAGCTAAACAAGTTATTAAAAGCCAGAATAATTTTCCCCGTCAGACATTCCAAATGGGTCTCCAATATGGTACCCGTTAGAAAGAAAAACGGAGATATTAGAATCTGTATCGATTTTCGAAATCTAAACAAAGCCTGTCAAAAAGACAATTTTCCTCTTCCACCTATGGAACAGATACTACAGGCAGTAGCAGGCTCAGAACTGATGTCTTTCTTAGATGGATTTTCAGGATATAATCAAGTGCTGGTACATCCCGATGATCAGTTGAAAACCACATTCAGAACTAAATGGGGCACATACGCATATCGGAAGATGCCATTTGGTTTGATTAATGCCGGCGCTACATTTCAGAGAGCCATGGACATCGCATTCAAGGGTTTAGTCAATAAATCTGTAGTAATTTATTTGGATGATATAACAGTATACTCCAAGAAGCGAAGCGACCATCTCAAAGACTTAAAACAAATCTTTCAACGATGTTTAAGGTATGGGATTTCACTTAATCCAAAGAAATCTTTTTTCGCATTAAGTGAAGGGAAACTTTTAGGATTCATAGTGTCAAAATCTGGTATTCACATTGAGCCTGACAGAATCAAAGAAATTTCTGAAATATCCCTACCTCATAATAAAAAAGCCATGCAATCTTTCCCTGGTCAAATAAATTTTGTAAAGAGATTTGTCCCAGATTTTTCACAAATTGTGTCTCCCTTGCAAACCATGATTAAAAAGAATTCAAATTTTAAATGGGGTCAAGATGAACATGAAGCATTCAACCTTATCAAACAAGCTATTATTAATGCTCCATCTTTAGCGACCCCGAATTTTTCAGAATCTTTTATCTTATACACATTTGCCTCAGAGAAATCATATGCTGCGATTCTAACTCAAGCAAATCAAGAAAAAGCGGAAGCTCCAATTGCGTTTTTTAGCTCAAATTTACAAGGTGCTGAACTCAATTATTCAGACGTGGAGAAACAGGCCTATGCTGTTTTCAAAGCGATCAAATATTTCAGACCTTTTCTACTTAAAACCCATACGAAGATCATAGTACCGTTTTCAGCGGTAAGAAATCTTCTAGTACAGAAGGATGTGGGTGAGAAAAGAGCGAATTGGATCACTGCTTTACAGGAATACGACCTTGAGATCAAACCAGCAAACATTGTAAGAGGTCAAGGCTTCTGCAAAATGTTGGCTGGAGCATCGCAAATTCCTGAAATTCCATCTGAAGAGGTACAAATGTATGAGGTAAGCCTAAACGATGCAGAATCATTGTACGCTAATATCATTTATTTTCTTAAGAACGGGTATGCTCCATCACACCTGGATCACACTAAGAAAAGAGCTCTGAGATTGAAAGCTAAACAATATCAGCTCATAAATGATATTCTTTTTAGAAAGAATTATGATTCTGTTCTTCTTAGATGTCTTGAAAAAACTGAAGCTGAAAAGGTTTTGCAGGAACTCCACGATGGACCAGCGGGCGGGCACTACGCCGGAGACGCCACTGCACATAAGATCTTACGTGCAGGATATTACTGGCCTACGCTGTTCAAAGACTCACACAGTTACGTGAGGAAATGTCAAGTCTGCCAAACTACTGCTGGAAGACAAAAGAAACCGTCCATGCCACTACAGCCGGTAAACATCGAGCAACCATTCAGTCAGTGGGGCTTGGACATAATAGGTGAGATCGTTCCTCACTCTTCTAGGCAGCATAGATACATCCTCACGGCGACGGATTATTTTACTAAATGGGTAGAAGCAGTTCCTCTCAAGACAGCTAATTCTGAAAATATCATTGAATTCATAGATCAATTTATAATCACTAGGTTTGGATTGCCAACGGCTTTAATGTTTGATAATGCATCATACTTCTCTGGAAATGCAATGACTGAGTTTGCACTTAAAAGAGGGTTCAAACTGGAATATTAATTTATCTAAACAGCGCGCGCCTGCTGCTCCCTGCTTGCAGCAGCCTGCCCAAACCCTTGCGTTCTGCGACCTCCCCTCCCCTCGCGTCCCCCTGCCGATCCAATGGAGGGCAGCGGGGATCCAGAGTCCCCTCGAGTTCCACCGGAGGTGATGGCATTCCGCTCAATGATTGCCGCTGGATCAAAGCGCCCGCCCTCAGGTATGCAGAAGAAGTTTGTGAAGAAGCTGGATTCGATCCCTTCAGTAGCTTTACCTGAACAAGAAACTTGCAAAGCCGCAATGAATCTCACGGAAAGAGGCCTCATAGGCCAGTTCACAGGCCTCTGGCCATCACCTAAGTCAGTAGAGGATTGGACACAAAGGAACTGGAAACCCCTGATCAAAGAAGGAGTCAAGAGCTATTTCGTAGGTAAGGGTTACTTTGTGTTTGTCTTTGAAAACCCAGATGATAAAAGCTTGATATTTAGAAATGGACCGTATTTTATGGGGCCACAGGGCCTATACTTGAATAAATGGGCACCAGATTTTGACCCCACTCAGGACATCCCTACTGCAGTCCCGGTCTGGGTCAGACTCCCTCATTTGCCATTGCACTGTTGGAATCAGAAATCTTTTCAAATCATAGGTAATGCCCTGGGAAAGTATATAGATCAAGCAGTGAGAAAAGACCAGTACTCATGTGCCCGCATTTGCGTAGAAGTGGACTTAGAGGAAGGATTACCGGAAGCTATCAATCTCACAGTAGCTGGGTGGTCGTATGTTCAGGAGTTGGATTACGAACAGTTACCCTTTAAATGCAGACATTGTCACAGTCATGGCCACTTTGCAAAGAACTGCAAAAAGAGAGCAGAGGAGCAAGCAGAAAAGCAGAATGGGGAACAATGGACCCTCGTACAGAAGAATCCATCCTCCAAAAAAAAAGGAAATGGTAAAGGAACTACGGAAGGAGAACCCAGTACCAGTAAAGTCAATCAAGAAACAGAAGTAAATCCTAAAGATGCGGATAAGGATCAGGCTAACCAACCGATCCTAAATCAGGAGAATGAAGAACAAGAGGATACCTCTATTCCAAACAAGGAGGTAGAGGAAGTAATACAGAGAGAGATTAATCAGGGCAGCCCACTGAACCCTACATACGCAGAGATAATAAAGAAAAAACCAATTGAAAGTTCTAGTTCCTCAGAGGACGAAGTTTATGAGCGTCATGCGAAAAAAGCAGGAAGGAAATCCCGCAAAGAAAAAAGGGAGGAGGAGGTAGAGAGACTTAAAACGCAAGGAAGCCAAGCCACCATAGAAATGACTATTGGGCGAAATACCAGACCAAGGTCCTCCAAGGGAGGGCTCACCACCCCTTCAAGTAAATAATGAATATCGTCTCTTGGAACTGCAGAGGTCTGGGGAACCCCTCCAAAATAGAGGCAGTCAAGGATCTTATGAAAGCAGAACCCTCAGACATACTCTTGCTCCAAGAGACTAAAATAGAAGGGCATGCCCTTCTAGAGATCAGTAGCTCAGAGTGGAACAAAAAAGCAGGCAAAGCGGTCAGCTCAAGGGGTACATCTGGAGGACTGGAAACACTCTGGAATGGTGACCTTTTTCAGCTGGAAAATCACAAGGAAACGCAGCATTGGATCCAAACTGAACTAATGCACAAAGCAAGTAAGTTAAATATCAATCTTTTTAATCTTTATGTACCTGTATCTTACCAGGAAAAGAGAGAATGTTGGAGATCTCTATCAGCTTACCTAGAACAGATTGCAACCAGCAACATTATCATAGCAGGGGACCTAAACATTACTATGAAAGCTAAAGAAAAGAGGGGAGGGACATACAGCAGAGACCCCATGCTTGATGAGGTGGAGGATCTCTTCCAGCGCTGGGACCTGCTGGACTTCAACCCCATCAGAGGTATTTACACTTGGTCCAATAATAGAGTGGGAAATGACCACATCTCAGCTCGGTTAGACAGATTCATGGTTCAAAGCTCCATAATGATGAAAAAAAAATAATAACCACAAAAATTTTGCCCAAACTGGCGTCGGACCACAAACCCATCCAACTCCTGCTTGAAGATGAAAAAGACTTAGGACCCATACCTTTTCGATTCAGCCCCCTATGGATTGAGAAGGAAGGCTTCGAAGAGACAGTAAAGGCAGCCTGGGACAAACCGGTTTCGGGATCTCCTAGTTATGTCTGGGAGCAAAAGCTAAAGGAAACTAAATATGCGCTGAAGAACTGGATAAAAAAGCCAGTGCATACCCCTACAGAGCAAAGAAAGGAGTTAGTTCAGGCACTTCAAAATTTGCAAACAGAGATGGAAAACATAGATATAACTACAGATCTGTTGGAGAAAGAAACAAAAGCCCAATGCTCTGCTCACCAAACCTTCAGAAAGGAGGAGGAATACTGGCGATTAAAATCCAGGAGCTTGTGGTTGAAGGCCGGAGACAGAAACACTTCCTACTTCCATCGACAATATAGAGCAAGATTGACCAGGAATCACATAGCAGAGATTAAAACTCCAGAGGGCAGTGTATGCAACAGTTATCACCAGATCAAGGCAGCTGCAGAAAACTATTTCAGGAATCTATACAGGAAAGAAAATCACAGTAACGATGAAGAAACTGAGGATTTCATGTCTAATATCCCAAATCTGATTAGCCCTAAAGAAAATGCAGAGTTATGCAGGCCAGCTACGGAGGAAGAAATTATTAAAGTAGTCTGGTCCATGGATGCAGATAAGGCCCCCGGACCCGATGGATTTACAATCCATTTCTATAAGGCGTGCTGGCATATTATAAAAGTTGATCTATACAAAATGATAAGCAGATTTCTGAAAAAGGCTAAGGTAGGTGGAGGAACAAATTCAACATACCTCGCGCTAATTCCCAAAGAGACCAACCCGGAAACATTTGCCAGGTTCAGGCCGATATCATTGTGTAATGCCTCTTACAAAATCTTGGCAAAATTGATCGCTAACAGGATCAAGCCATTGCTAAAAAAATTGATCTCACCTTCTCAAGGCAGATTCGTGGAAGGCAGAAATATCTTAGACAATGTAATACAGGTCCAAGAGATTATACATTCCAGCAAACAACGGAAGGAAAAAGGCATGCTGGTCAAGTTGGATATGGCCTACGCATTTGACAGAGTGGACCGTTCATTCATTTGCAAGGTTCTGTTGGCATTTGGTTTTTCGTAGCAATTCATAAATCTAATTAATGCCTGTATAGGAAATCCTTGGATTGCCCCGCTAGTCAACGGGCGTCCCACGAATTTTTTCCAAACGCAGAGGGGCATCAGACAGGGATGCCCCCTCTCCCCGTCATTGTACATCTTAATGGCGGAGTCACTAAGCCGAAAACTTGCAGAAGAAAAACTAAAAGGCAACATTCCGGGCCTGAAGCCATTCCATGGAGCAGAAGGACAGAACCATGCGTTATTTGCAGACGATACAATTCTTTTAGGAGGAGCAACCACAAGAATCGCCAGATCCATAAACGCAACCCTCAACAAATACTGTAGAGTCTCAGGGGCGTTAATAAATGAAAATAAAACAGAAGTTTATAGCTGGAATATAGAGCAAAGGGAGCTATCAGACATAACCACGCTCCTGGGATTCAAAGGACAGGTAAATTGGGACAGTTTCAGGTATTTAGGTCTCCCCATTACATCAGGAACAAACAAAAGATCGTTGTGGAGTGAATTAATATCGAAGATAAAAGCCAAAATCGCAGCGTGGGGAGGCCACTGGCTGACGAAGGGAGGAAAGGTAATCTTAATTAAAGCAGTACTCTCAGCACTACCAATATACCAGGCAGCGTTCCTCCTAGCTCCAAGAAATGTGACAGAGCAAATTTCCAAATTACTCAGAGATTTTTTGTGGCAGGGAGGAAAGGGAAATGAAAATAAAATTCATTTGGTGAAATGGGATGTGGTAAAAAAAACACAGGCAGATGGAGGGTTGCAGATCAGAGACCCAGCCCTCATAAATTTAGCTCTGGGAGGAAAGATTCTCTGGAAGCTGTTACACGAACCCACACATCCGGTCAGCGAAATACTGAGTTCCAAATACAGTCCCAACAAAAATCTCAACAATCTTCAGAATGCAAGTACAGTGAATAGTACGCAGGTATGGAAACTTTGCTGCAAGAGCAGTAAGTTTTTCACCAACCATCTCTACAAGATCCCGGGCAATGGCAAGCGCACTCACTTATGGAATGACAGAATTATGGGGAAAGAACCCTTGAGGGACAATGAGGAAATAGCTAACCTCAGGGAATGGCTAAAGCAGGCAGGAGTTAACACTGTTTTTGATTTGTCAAAGTGGGATCAACGCGGGGATTGGGCAGGATGGGACTTCCAAGGAGTTCCAGAGAGGTTAATACATCAACAAACTTTGGCTGAAGATTTGCTGGAGGAAGCAACGCCTATCAACAGAACCATGAAAGACAAATGGGGGTGGGGCCAGACTGGAATCTACACAACAACAGCAGGATATAGAGCAATGCAGACCTTAAATAACAGCAGAGAAAACTCGGCTTTTTGGAAGAATGTATGGGATCCTTTAGCCCTACCGAAGGTAAACTTCTTTTTCTGGACCCTGGCTCATAATAAACTGTTAACAGGGGACAACTTGGCAAAAAGAAATATAGCAGGACCTCACAGATGTGCACTTTGCAACAGCAACCTAGAAACAGCTCAGCATCTTTTTTTGGAATGTAATTTTGCAAAACAGGTATGGAGCATTATCTTACAAAATTTTCAGATTACTATTCCTTCACAAACCTCTGTTGCAGATTTATATGCCAACTGGAATAGAATTTACCCCCAGGGCATCCCCTCCAAATCGTTCTGGAAAAAAATATGGACAGCTATCCCAAAGTATGTATGCTGGCAGCTTTGGTTAGCTCGAAATCAGCAGATCTTCAGAGAGATAAGTCACACTCCATTGAAAGTAGCAGCAAAAGCTAAATCTTTCCTACTGGAAGCAGCTCAACAGCACTATTTTAAAGAAGACCATCTGTTAATGCCTGAAGAAAAAAGATGGCTTGGAACGCTAGAGCCTCATCCTCACAAGCAGCTTTCCTCTCCAAAAAAGGCAAGCCAGGAATGGCGCATAAGAGAAGAAGATGACAAATTCCAACTATGGTGGCGGGCTCAGAATTTAACCACTATTTTCTTTGACGGAGCATCCAAAGGCAATCCAGGAAGCGCAGGAGCAGGGGGAGTCATATACTCCATAGATGGGATTGAAAAAGACTGTTTCAGTTGGGGACTTGGCCAAAAATCTAACAATCAAGCAGAAATCCTCGGGCTTCTGAAAGCATGCAACATTGCAAGAGACAAAGGAGCTAAAGATATCCAAGTGTTTGGAGACTCAGAACTAATAATAAAGAGCATGAAGATGGCAAATCCTTTTAGAAATGCCAGTCTAAACAAAATTCAGGATAGGTTGAAGAGAGTCATGTTAGACTTTAACTCCTGTAAGTTTTACCATATTCTCAGAAAGTCAAACGGGGAAGCAGATCAGCTGGCAAATAAAGGCAGCTCTTTGATGAAAGGTCTCCTAATCGTAAACAACGATAGCACTATATGTATGCCGTGAAAAGCAAGCAGATCTAAATAGTAATAGGGTGAAGTATGTATTGTAACTGAAGCTGCTTGGGATCAGACCCAAGATTTTCCAAATTAATAAAAATATAACCGTTTGAGTTAAAAAAAAAAAAAAAAGAGGGTTCAAACTGAAATATTCGGCCAATTACTATCCGCAAGGTAATGGGTTAGCTGAGTCAACAAACAAAAACCTAATCAGGATTATTAAAATAACGGTTGACCAGAACCAAAAGAATTGGCACAAAGCTTTGGTAAACGCTTTATGGGCAGATAGAATAACGAAAAAAGCTTCGATCGGCACTTCTCCCTTTAATTTAGTTTATGGGAAAGAAGTGGTTCTTCCAACTCACTTAGTCATCCCCTCTTTGTCTTTAGTACAATACATTGATGAAGTATCTACTTCCTCCATACAACTAAGACAAATGGAAATAATTAAATTAGAAGAACAACGAGAACAAGCTAAGAAAACCCATGCTCATCACCAAGCACTAATAAAATCCTCTTTTGATTCAAGCATAATGACCAGAAAAAATTTTCAGATGGGAGATTTAGTTTTGAAATGGGATAAGGCTCATGAAGAAAAGGGCAAACATACAAAATTTCAAAAGATGTGGCTTGGTCCTTTTCAGATTGTTGAAGTCATAGGTCCATCGACATTTGTGTTGCAGGATTTAGCAGGTAGAAGGGATTCTTTGCCTGTTAATGGACAAATCCTTAAAATATATTTTCCATAGGAGATTATTCTTCTATTTTTGTAGAATAGTTTTAGTTTTTCTTTTCTTTCTCATAATAAAACCAGTTGTAAGTGGTTACTACAGGTATTCACGGAAAAGACACTAATTCTCTTTCAGATTTTGAGCTTTTCGCTTGTATAAATAGAAATTTTTTTTTGAAAATCTGATCTTTATTATTGACAGATAGAGTTAAAAACTTTAGCCTAGATATGATACTAGTTTCAACTTCAAAAATTTGATGAAAGCAACCTTTAGCGAAGAAATTGTTTTATATCAGCACAATGAAAGGTATCAATAACAAAATAAAGATTCTCTGTAAAACTGTTGTTTTCAAACTCTATTATTGTCGTCCAGAGCTTTCTTAAGGAAAACAATGATTTCCTCCCTGTTTTAAAAAAAAAAAAAATCGCAGCATTCAGAGGAACAATCCAAGAAACACTGTATCTCAAAGAATAAGAGGTCTCATCACGAGCCGGCTTATCATGATCACAGATATTATAACTTTGCTGACTTTGCCAAATACTGTCCATCAAAACAGGGCAATGACTCAAGATTGTTAAAATCAAAAGACAAGGGGTCTCATCACGAGCCAGCTTGTTCAGCAAAAGTGTAAATCAAGTGAGTGACTATGTCATAATTTGGCTACCAAACCAAGACATTGTTATTTAAGAATAAAAAAGGAAAAAGTGTCAATGTGGATTTTTCTTTGAAGGTTGTAGATAAACTTAAGCAGGATAAAGGATCATTGTTGGGTAACAGGTAACCCTGTCGAGGCTATGGACGCCTGCTGGCAGCAGAGGCTCTACCTACGACAAACGAGCATATTTTAAAGCCAGCACACAGAGAAGACTTTATTTTATCTTTAAAAGACCAAGTAATGGCTGATGTAATTACAAGGACAAAACTGGGGAAGCAAACAATTAGAATAGAAAAAGGTTGAAACAAAATATCATTAATAGGATAAGGCATAATGTACTCTATCTGTCCATAACAAAATTTAGACTTATGAAAATTTTTCTGTTTTGGAAGTTAAGATTCAATAGAAAAACAGAGATAACTGGTTCTCCCAAGTGAATCGCCATTGTTGTGGCCACCAACAACCCCCCTCTTTGTTTAGTATTAGCAATAACACTAAGCAAGTGGGGACCCTTAATTAAAAAATTTAAAAAATATTTTATAAAAACTTTTTGTATTGTACTCCTTAAAATATATCGCATACATTAAGAAGCGCCCACAAATGAAGGTCTTAAGAAATCCCCGATGGCCGATGTGCGACATCGCATATCGCAACATCGCATAAACAGCACATAACGGTTTAACGAATTAATACATTGCTACGATCTGCGATACACGCGATCTGCGATCTGCGATACATGCGATAACGCGATGCTGCGCTAAGCCGATCAGGAAACTCTGCGATGACACATCTTGATAATGCGATCCACGATGCTGCGATGCGAGTCGCAGAAATCACCCATCGCAAATTTTCCTCGGCGCAGCATTCAAGAAAAGCTGTCCGTAAACCAAAAATTGGGCGCGCACCTTAAAAGAAATTAATGAATGTACGCCAAAGTATTCAAGAAAGACAGTTTTGTGTTTTTCGAAGAGTCAGTTCACAATGGGTGTCATTATTTTACACATTCGTAGAGCTTAGAGCTTTCGTGTCAATATTTATTATCATTACTCTTTTCCTTTGTGTGAACTGCAGGAATGAAAAACAGGTAACAACATGAAGCAAATGTGCAGGAAACATCTAAGGAAAAGGGGAAAGCGCCAATGCTCAGAGAACAGAGAAGAAATGCCCTCATAAACGGACACCGCATACAACAGAAACGCAGATTTCAGAGTATTACTGAACAGAGGCTGATATCAATAGGCCATTCAACACTCAGAGTCAAAAGCTCACAAAAGCAGCATGTTTACAAAAAATCCAGAAGCTTATACCCGGCAAAGGAAAAAGGCGCTAAAGAAGGAAAACGCACCAGAAAAGCCCGGATCAAAGAACAGAGGCAGTTTTCGATAGCGCTAATCGCGCATCGCTAAGAAAATTGTTCAGAAAGCAAAGTCCCTAACTTGCTTAGTCATTCACGAGTCCGGAAACCAAGATAGCAAAAGCAGAAGCAATTTGAGGGAAATTTGGGTTGTTACCAAGTATACACGCAGTAAATTCACTCAGCCAAAAGATGATTCCCGAAAATATCTTCCAGTTTACTAAAAAATGGTGCCAGCGCTTGCCGTTTCTGTTTGTGTAGCTCAAGCAAAAGAAGAAGGCAACCAGCCGACTCTTCCCAGGCAAATGTTGAATGCTCACAACATTAAGGAGCAAATGTAGAAATAGTTAGGAATTAGATTCAATTTTTAGAAATAGTTTTGCTTAAGAAAAAGGGCGGTCATTTAAACCATATCCTAAATTTATGTAATTAAGTTAGTTAGTTAGCAGTATTTAAACCCTTCTCATGCATTTAGAGAAGGGTCCAGAAATTTGTCAAAAACTTGTCCTCAAAACATGCACTTTTGTACCCTCGAAGGGGGTTTTGATGAATGGATGGATCAAGATTTGTTGATGTTTGCATTTGATATCTGCTACTGATGTTGCACTTCTGTACTCTTAGTATATGCTAGAGCAAAGAGAGATAAATCATTGTTGCTTGAAGCTTATGAGTAGGACCAGTCATAAATGGTACTTTTATCTCTTGACCATTTCTACTTATATTCTTAAAGTGATATACAGTTTTTAGTTGTTTATATGTTATTGCATGAATGTGTGAGTTACCATTTGGCACTTTTGTATGGTGGAGTCATTTATTTATGTCTGATATATGAATAACTTGATTATGCGATATGTTGTTCACAACTTTTTTGCCTAACTTTTTATGCAAAGTAGTTTATCTTAATTGATTTCTATTCTTATGATAGCTGAATGATCTTTATTACCAGTTATTGTTTGAAATCTCTTTAGATCGCATAATAGAAGAAATACATCCCGAGTTAGCATAGATTAGATGTGTTGTTTTCATTAGATTACAATAAAGTAGCTTAGATTAGAACTCTTTGACCAGCAACATCCAACTCTGCACACACACACACCCTTAGATTGGGAAACTGGTCCCATTATCCCCAGTCGGACCCGCTATACCAAACGGATAAGGAGCTGCCAACCAAGGTCCGGACCAGGCGGGTATCCCCCTTGTTGTCGACCCAATTTTCGGGGCCTCAACACATTGCTATTCAAAGAAATATTTCCAGAATACTAGGCTTTCAAAGAGATATGCTACCATCCAAATATCTGGGAGTACCTCTCACAGATAAACCTCTGAGCAAGATAGTTTGGGAGCCTGTGATTAATAAGTTACAGGACAAAGCACGAAAATGGACAAGCAGATCCTTGAATTTAGCTGGAAGGCTGGTGCTCACAAAAGCTGTCCTTCAATCAATCCCCATCTTCATGTTTTCAGCCCTTCCAGCTCCAAAAGGGGTTATGCAACAATACAGAAATATCCAAAGAGATTTTCTTTGGGGCAAAGGGGAAGAAAAGAAAAAATGGGCCTTGGTAGCCTGGGACAAGATATGCAAACCTAAAACACATGGAGGTTTAGGACTGGATGATCCTGAAGTGCTAAACAAAGTGTTGGGGGCAAAATTATGGTGGAGATGGTTAAAAGAGCCAGATGCTCCTTGGGCACAAATTTGGAACCAAAAATATGCAAATAATTGGCAAGCCAAGGACCATATAAGAATGTCTGGAATCATAAAAGGCTCCCACATATGGAATAAAGCTTGGGAAAACAGAGACATAATCCAGAAAAACAGTTTCTGGGAAATAAGAGCTGGAGACCTCGCTTGGTTTTGGGAGGACAGATGGCAACAGGAACCTAAATTGTTAAGAGAAGACTTTGAAAATCTCAAGAATGATACTGACACCAAAGGGTTACTCAGAGTAAATGAATTTTGGGATCAGACTAATAGCGGAGGAAAATGGAGAATTTGGAAGGAGATGGAATACAGGAACAATGCCCCCTTGAAAGCACAGGTTGATGCTCTAACAACCATCCTGAATCAAAGAAGGATCCTGATATCAGATGATTCTGATCAACTAAGATGGGGTAATAACAATGAAGGAAACTTTAACCTTAAAGAGGCAAAACGTATGGCCCTTAAGTTGAATTCCACAAAATCGGACTGGGTGTGGAAGAAACTATGGAAGCACCAAGGATGGATGAAAACCAAACTATTCATGTGGTTAGTGCATCATAAGAAAATTTTGACATGGGAAAACATCCGGAAAAGGGGTGTTTCTGGCCCATCCAGATGCCAGCTATGTGAATTACAAGATGAAACCATGGAGCACCTTCTCAACAGCTATATTTTTACTTCCTCATTGTGGGATGGGATTGCCTTAATATTCAGACAAACAGATAGGGACAGAGGAAGCATTACCAACACCCTAAGGAATTGGAGAAGAAACTTCTCTGATTATGAAACAGTAAACAAAGCTTGGGCTTTAGCTCCAAGCTTCTTAATTTGGGATGTCTGGAAAGAACGCAATAATAGAATTTTCAAAAATCAAAAGAGTTCCTCCCAGAGCATTATGGAACAAATATTAAGACAGCTCAAGGAGACGGTTGGAACTTTATTGCAAGCCCCCCCTAAGAACCCCCCTTCAGCTGCTGATGTGCAGATTCTACTTCAGTTGGGTTTGCAGGGGCTTATTCCTCAGGGTAACAAAAGAATTGTAGATCAGGTAGTCACTAATAAAGACTTCTGGCATCCTCCCCCTCAGGGATATTTGAAATGTAACATAGATGGAGCCTCAAAAGGAAACCCAGGCCTGGCTGGTTATGGGGGAGTGATAAGGGATGAAAAGGGCTGTATTCTATACATTTTTCACTGTAATTTGGGAAGAGCCACAAACAATATGGCAGAGCTAATGGCCCTAGAGCAATGTTTAGAAATCCTGAAGAATGACAATCTTCAGAACATCATAATTGAAGCAGACTCTGAGCTGATTATCAATTCAGTTAAACGAATCTATTGTGGCTCGGCTCCGGAAAAAGTCTCAAGACATTGGAGGCTTCTTCAGGTCTATCAAAGGATCCATGCCCACCTTCAGAACATGAGGACCTTAAGTTTCAAGCATGTGCGACGGACTGCCAATAAATTAGCAGATATATTAGCTAATAAAGGTGTTCTCTATTCTAAGAGTAGCAATAAGTATAGATGGTATGAGGTTCCCCAGGGCAGGTTGAGGGATGATTGTCTCAGCCAAGTAAATGCGGATCGAGAACTTTATCAGAACAGGGGATTCTAGCAGATTGCATAAGTTGGGGTTTAGCAGATATACAGTAAATATGCAACGTTTGTTTTGGATGAATTTTGAAAGGAGCAGCCAGTCCTTTGTCAGATATATCAACACAGATCAGCTCAGACCCAGGGTTCTTAGGTGGGTGATGATTTACAGCAAGAGGGTTTATACAAACGATCCTTCACTATAGTTCAACTCTACTTTGCTCTACAGGGAGATGGGGTGGAGAGCTTCCAGTCAGAAGAATCAGTGGATTCCTACAATAGCAAGTGGCAGGGGCACGTTCGAGTCTCTCCAATGTTTGATCGGCAATGGGTGCAGCAAATCGGCGATATTGTGAGCCATACCACAGTCAAGATGGTTTATTGGTTTTTCGGGCAGCCTCAATACCCGAAGTGGTTTTCTAGAAATGAGCCCGATGCCACTCATCGATCAACACATGTCCCAGGAAGGAGAGAGAATACCGCCTTTATCGGGCGGGTATTCCTCTTGCTACTCATCTATCCGATATCCCTTTCAACCGTTGGATCAAGCAGATGAGGATCAATGGCCAAGATTCAATGAGCAGGTTGGTGGGTCCGAGTTTTATTCGACGCCTCCTCAGTGGACCCGAAATTTTCTTTATAACAAGGTTAATCCATCTTTAGGTCCACCACTTTTCATTCTATACCGCCCTCAAGGTGGTTTTCGGTTCATCAGGCGCCTTCAACTCCGGAAGCGGTTTTCTAGAAATGAGCCCGATGCCACTCATCCCTCAACACATGGCTCCAGTAGGAGAGAGAATACCGCCTACATCGGGCGGGTATTCTCTTGGGTTCTTTTCCACCCAATATGCCTCTCCACTGTTGGATCTAACAGCAACGGATCAATGGCCTAGGTTCACTGTGCATGTTGGCAGATCAATGGCCTAGGCTTCCTTGGCGGGCAAGTAGTCTTCTTTTTGTGGGCCATATCTCATCTTCATGCTCACTGCTAGCTGACAGGGGACTCGTGCTTTTGTGTTATTTTGTTTCCCGCACATTGGTTCAAGAGGTTTAATTGTATCTTGGCCCAGGTAGGGAGTCGTTGGCTCTTTGCCCAAGGCGCCTAGAGTTGGCCATATCTCTGGCCTTTTTCTACCTAGGACTTTTTGTATTGTATGTAATATATTTTATACAAATTAATGATAAAAAGGATCGACTCTTGCTTAAGCAAAAAAAAAATAGGGGAGGAGATCACAAATCTGTTGATAATATTAGGAAGAAAAGTGAAAAAAACAGCTGATGGTTTTTGCTGGCAAATGTTGTTCTTCACTCAGCATTATGTTAATATTATTTTACTGGGTACATCAGGGTTTTTGAAGGCTGCCTAATGTTCTATGAACAAAATATAAAGCAAGACAGTCTTGCTCGCCAAACTAAATAAGGGTCGAATTGCATTTCCAGCAAATGATTCAGTTAATGGGGTTTCTACATGCAGTCAAAGGAATGGAAGTTATGGACGGCATAAATGTTCTCAAAGAATCTTAAGTTGTTTGCAGCATAATCTTTCTTTAAAATATAATTGTCTTGTCTACTTTTTAAAAACCGATTCATCGAGTCTGAGTGGATCCAAGTCCGAGTCAAAACTAAGTTGAAGTCCAAGTAGGAGTTTTAAAGCATATCTTTCTAAGATATGCCCTCAAAGCATGATCAGAATGCTGAGATCTAAAATATTTTCCAAAAGTATCCTTGATGATGTAATTGGTAATAACTAGATTTTCAGGACGTTGACCTTACAAATGGAGAAATGTGTCAAATTTTTTTAATACCATGATTTCTATCCATTTAAAATGAAGATATTTTTGTAGCCACTCTCTCATCTCATCAAAATCTGCCAAGCTTGCCCGACATTTCCATTCTTGCACAACCCATCAATCAAAATACCATAAGTAACAGCATTAGGCTCACACCCACGAAATAGCATGCTATTAACTAGCTTGGTGGCCTCATAAATATGCCCAAACTTGCAAATTAGTTTATCCAGAACTCATGTTCTGAATCTCTTGTGTTGATCTGAAACACAAATCAATTCAAGTAACCAAGGTGACTACATTAGCTGTGTATTTCACCTGTAACTGTCTTGAAGTTCTAGCCATTCACTGAGCTATGTATCTATAATAAAATAATGAAACCACATGACTAAAGTCTAAAACCCAAAATACTATGAAGGAATGCCCTATTTAAGCATTTCAGAGCACTTTAAGAACGATATAGTTACAATGCAACTGTAATGGCAGGGGTTTGAGTAGTGGCATTCTCTGTGTAGAATGCTACCATCTAATGCCATAGCATTCTCTCCCAAAAGTAGAATCTTTCAGCACATATATTCAAACGTGTAGCAATGTTTCATTTTCAATACTCATCAAGAAGTTTTGCTGCTTTAATTTGTCTTCTGTCCCATTCCAAGAGCATAGCGAGCAAAATTTTTGTTTTGTTGCAGTCTATGATGTAACACGTCGAGAGACATTTACAAAACTATTAGACGTGTGGTTAAAAGAATCGGACCTCTATTCTACATATCAAGATTGTATCAAGATGGTTGTTGGGAATAAAGTAGACAAGGTATTCTCAGTAATCTCCTTTTAGAATAAAAATTCAATCAAATCAATGCATATAGAATATTAGTCATGATTATTACCAATGTTGGAATAGATCTAGGAGTGTCTAGTGAATAAATATTTTTCTTGTTTCTAAATGAATATAGTTATTGAATATATGTATTTTATATATTGTATATCTGTGTACATACGGTCCCTTTTTGAATTGGAAGAAAGCTTTAGGGAAGTATTCTTTAGACTTGAAACACAGACAAAAAGAAGAAAAACTGATTATTATAGTATTAACATGGGTGCATGCTTATTATAGAGTGTGGCGGATGGCCTCCACACTTGAGGATAAGCTATATGGCTAGCCAAACCAATGGTCGATGAGTATCCTTTTCTTGGTTTAAATGGTTTGGTTCATATTACAAATGGAGTATTGATGTCTTTTGAGATAGAATAAGGGGCATGTCATCCTTGTCTCATTCCTGTCTTCCTCTCTTTGGCGAAGTTTTGCCAATAGAGCACTGAAATCAAAATTTCTCCATTTACGAGTCTGAAAAAAATGACCATTGTTGAAAAAATCGCCATTGGTAAAAGATGTTGAGGGTCTGGACATTGGGACATGGGATAAATTGGTTAAAAATTCAGAAAAAAAATCAGCAAACCATGGAAAAAATAAATAAATAAATAAATTTGCATTTTCTAAAAAATATAAACCAACAAAAACATCAAATAAACACTTCAGCACATAAATATGGAAAAAACACTGATATATATGATGTAGTGGATGCCAATTGATAAATCAAAGTTCAAACCTCCATTTTTGACACTAAATCTTGATAATTGTCGGTTCAAGTCTAATAAAATACAAATTACATATATAATAAATGTATCTCAATATCATGAGCTACAATGATTAATCTAGCAGCTAGCTATTGATTCCTGATAGGTAAATAAATGGCTCATCCTCTCATAGAGTAGGTGTTTCACCAAAATAGCGAGCAAAATTTTTGTTAGTTTTTAAGCATAGAATCATGCACCTTCCACCATCAAGCATGGGCAACATCACTAGAAAATTTTTAAAGAATGTCCAAATTCCAATTTGCAATCATAATATCGAAACTAAAGCCATGGTTTTATTTCCTTAGTGCAGAACATACAAAATTGGAGGATCAGCTTCAAAGAGATATGTTTTAGGCTTCTTATCTCCTGAGTTACTTGACCAGAAATGTTTCAAAAGATCATGGGTTTTGGCAGACAATGTCACCATATCAATATTTCATTAAGAATCCCTGGTCACCACCATCGTATGGCTCTATGCCATTGATATGATCCATAAGCAGCTAGATGGAAGGTACAAATTGACAGTTCTATTACTATCACACCATCGTTGAAGAGTGCTCCATTATTTCCTATGGCTGTTAATTCCGGCATACCAAAAGGAAAATCTATGTTCCTAAGATTAGGTCAGTCTGCATCAACAGAAATTATCATTCCATAGTTCCACTCATTGTATGCATCACGCTCACCCCCTTTGGATTTTGAATCCTTTCAATTTGCCGCAGTTTCGAACATATCCCTTGAAGTGCCTCCTTGCGCTCTGGACTAATTGACCCATACACAAGTGTCAGTAGATCTCTGTTAGAACCTGTTAGGAGAATGCCACAAACATAAAATTCTTCCGAGTGCAGAATCGTGACACAAGCCTCACGATTAGGCTCTAGGGTTCCCCGGACATTGCCTGGTTGTGAAAAAAAAAAAAAAAAATCTCAAAGACTCGTTGAAATAATTTGTATGCTCTTTTCTTCTACGACAATATTATTGCAACATCTATAACAGTGAACTTTAACATATGCAATGATGATCATACAAATCAATTTTTGTTACATGTTGTCCCTGACATTGTCACTTATAGGGTCATGTAGACGTAGTTTGAAATGAACTACTATAATTGGAAGCTACAGGAGTACAGTGTGTGAATGACTTTACTTGGTTGAATGCATCATATATATTAATTGTACCATGAGATGAATATTGATTGTGATTGTCCTGCTTCTTGTTTTGTTGTTTCTTAATACATAAATAATTGTGGGTTGCAATGATCACCAGATATATTTCTTCAGTTTATAATGGAATCCATGGTATAGATACCTTGGGAAATTCTAACCTGCCCACTAGAAAGTAAATCAATTTGGATATTCACTTACTAAAGAGTCATTATTTCTTGGAATAACCCATATTCAGATTCCAAGTCAAACTAAAATGGTAGATAACTATGACGTCGACCAATGTGAGCTTAGATTGGAGGGATTGCGTACCTACTATTAATTTCCTTGAGAAATGGCCAACAAGAATGAAGAAAATGGGGAGCAAACTTTTGATGAAAAAAAAAAGGACTTGCATTATGAACATAGTATGAAGGATGATCATAACAAGGACAATTGTTGGACATTACATCTCAAGCTCATGTTCGAAGGAACTATACTAGAAAGACATTCTTGAATATTCAAGAGGTTAAAGGAATGAAAATGAGAAGCATTAGATTTTATGACAATGTTTCATGAGGGCCTAATAGAACTAATTAGGTAAAAATAATAATAATAATAAATAAATAAATTTGTCGAGAAAATTACTTAATCCAAAAGATGAAAACGATTTTGTTGATTGATTTTAATTCATTAGCGAAAATATGCTTAATTTAAAAATTAGAGATACCTGTTACCAGAAGGTTAGCAAGAATTTCAGGAAGGGTTCCTAGGATATGTGTTGTCGTTTTTCCTTTATGTTCTAAGGACTTCGGGACGAAGTCCATTGTTAAGAGGGGGTGTATGTAGTGCCCACTCTAGTTTCCTGACCCTAATATGACATTATCTTAGATACTTTATTCTTTGAGGACCTCGGGTTGAGGATCCAGACACATGACTCTATTAATAGTGATTGTGATATTAGTGGTTGTGATGTTTATGTATGTTCTCCATTGACATTATGATGATGGTAGTATTAATGGTTAGGTATGTTCTCTATTGGTATTATGATGATTGTAACATTAATGATTATGCACGTTCTCTATTGATATTATGATGATTGTAACATTAATGATTATGCACGTTCTCTATTGATATTATGATGATTGTGGCATAAATGGTTATATTTGTTCTCTATTGAATTTATGATGATGATAGCACTAAAGGATATGTATGTTCTCTATTGATATCATGATGATGATAGCTTTGATGGATAGGTATGTTTTCTATTGATGTTACGATGTTGATAGCCATGATGGATGTGTCCCCTATGTTACCTACTTGCATTAGTTCTGGTTCACAATGAACAAAGATGCGAATGACTAGGTGATGGCAATGATGTTATTATGACAATGGCTAACACTAAGAAACCTTGTTACTGATGATTATTGAGTATGGCAGGAAACCACCAGAGGCACTCGCATATGACGAGTTGACGACACCTGGCACAGATTAGTTGCTTGGCCGAATGACACACATATGGGTGATGGGGTTGTACAAGTGGATGGAACTACATGGGAGGGGTGGGATAGTGTCCCTGATCTCACCCACTAGCACTCCCACCGTGACTTGGGTTGGAAAGGTTGAAACACCTTTTCCTTGAAGATCACGATGTCATGAGGGTAGGTCCCAAAGTTGGGTCGCTCATGAGGATTTTACCAGGGGGTGCGCATCAAGGCGGATTCCTTGATCCCCGACACCATTAGTCTCACTATGGCAGGCAACATAAGTGATGATAGCGGTCTATGACGTTGCACCTATACTTTCCCCTCGTAGTCACTGAATGCTTGAAGGGCAAGTGGTGTGGAACCCTTGGAACTTCAAGGGAATTTCTTGAAGGGCACGACCAACTTGGCACCCTTGGCATCACAAATAAACTATTAGGCATGGCACCCTTGGAACTTCAAGGGAATTTCTTGAAGGGCACAACCAACTTGGCACCCTTGGCATCACAAATAAACTATTAGGCGTGGCACCCTTGGAACTTCAAGGGAAGTTCTTAAAGGGCACGACCAAACTTGGCACCCTTGGAATCATTAAAAATAAATAAATTAATAAATATAATAGAGAAATGAAAACTAGGTAAATTTACATCAAGGGTAAATGATGTTAAAAACCGAGGTAATTAAATAAAAAATAAAACTTGGGTTAAGAGGATCATAGGAAGAAATAAAATAGGTTACCTTAAAAACTCTACCCTTCCCATGTTAGAAAATAGTAGGTAGATTATGTAGTTTAATTAGGTAAAAAGGGGAAAGAGGGACATAATTGTGAGGATAAAGATTAATCCTAAAATAGTTAAACCTAATTAAGAGAAGAGGATGGTGAATTAAAATGAGATTAATAAATTAAATTTTAGAGAAGAGTAGAGAACCTCCATGTGGCAACAACCAACATAAGAATATCCATCTAAGAGATAACTTGAGTTAAATTAGGGAGTAGATAGGGAATCAAATCTTGACTCATTAATTGACTTTCGTAATGAACACAAATTAAGGAGTAAAAAGGGGGATCAAGAGGCAACTAGGAGAAGAAATAGGAATCTTGTTGAGGAGAGGAAAATATTAGTTTTAAATTAAAATTTAAGTAAATAATTTTGGAGACCCTTGATGAGAGAGTGACACATGGATGGGTGAATAATCAAACTATTGAATTATAAAAAAATAATTAATTATGCATGACATGCCAAGTGTCACCTATGAGGATTCCTATAAAAGAAAGGGCAAGCCATGGGAGAGGGGACTTTTTGAACCCTATGGTTGGATGGATGAGACTATGTCAGAGCAGTGATTACGAAACTATAGTGAGTTTGGTGAGGTAGAGGATTTTAGACAGGGGACTCTTGAGCCAAGGAGTGATCTCCTCTACCATCTATTGCTTTCCTCCATTGTACAACCCCATTGCAGTTCGGAGGTCCGCGGGGAAGAAAAGTACCCAAGGATTAGGTTGGGAGGTTAACCAGTGGGTCATCACATTTGGATCAAGTACGACATTAATCACTCTCAGTGGTGACCGGCAACAAGGGAAGACAAGTAACGAAAAATCAAGTGGAGTCTCGTCTTCTGGTGAACGGTACATGTGTGTTGAAATATTATTTTGTATGATTTCTTTATGGCCTTAGTTAAATATATGTCAATTTTATGATATGTTGAGTGAAATGAAATTTAGGAATGTGTTAGACAGTTGTTGAATGAATTTGAATTCCCAATGTTTTTCTCTTCTGGTTGTATTTTATTGTGAATTGTTTTTAAAAAAATAAAAAATAAATATATAGTATATAACTGGTCCTCACAAGAACCACCAAAGGAATGGATTCGCTACCACAAGAGGAATTCAACAGGGTGCAACAGCTATTCCTATGGAGAACCTAGACGAAAGGTTCAGGAGTCAAAAGAAGCCACGAGAGTCAGAACAATGAAGGAATGAAAACAATGAAGGCAGCACTGGGATTAGCTCCTAGGAACCTAGGCAGGAAAAGAGGCAGGAAAAAACAGAATGAGCTACTACTAGAGTGTGGAAAGCTGATGATTGACTCAGGTAAGATGAAAGACCTAGCTAGTTACTCATTTACAAAAATTTCTCAATGAAGCTCACAACATGGAATATCAGGGGTCTAGGAAATAAAAAGAAACAAAGAAATCTCAGCATTAGAATGAAAGAGGAAAAACCAGACTTGATTTTCATCCAGGAAACAAAATGTTCAATTGGAAAGATAAGAGAAATACACAGCAAATGGCTAATTAAATATGAATATCTAGAAGTTAAAGAAGATAAAACAGCAGGAGGAATTCTTACACTTTGGAACCCTCTGAAAATAGGAGTCCTTGATGTTGAAGCATCAAGAAACTACCTCTCAATGGTTATTCAACCTTTGGGGGACAAGGAAGTTTATTTGATCACAAATGTTTATGGTCCACAGAAGCCTGAGGACAAACTTAGGCTTCTTACCTCACTTGAGGATCTAAGAAACAGACAGTTGGGCATTCCCTGGATTTTGGGAGGGGACTTCAATATGATTAGATCCCTTTCGGAAAAAAAAAGGTGGAACTAGAGCACTAGGCAGAGACTCCATAGAATTTCAAAATTTTATAAACAATATGAGGCTAGTAGACACATAAACAAGTAATGGAATCTTTACCTAGAATAATAAAAGGGGAGGTGAGACCCAGGTGGCTTCAAAACTCAATAGATTTATAATCTCAGAGTATCTTATCCTTACAGGCCTTGACCTGTCAGTAAGGATACTTCCTTTTGGGGGATCGGATCATTGGCATATTCAACTTGAAGCATCCTTTATAGGAACTCCAAGAAACAAACCTTTCAGGTTTGAAAACATTTGGCTCACCCATCCTGAATTTATCATCAATATTGAAAAATGGTGGATAGAGGATATGCATGTTCAGGGCACTAGAATGTTCCTCCTACATAAAAGATTAAAACATATCAAACACAAGCTAAAAGATTGGAATAAGAATGAATTTGGAAACATTTTTGAAACCAAAAAAGTTGTTGAACAGAAGCTACATGAGATCAACCAGATCCTCATTACAGATGGATTCAACGAGGGGAGAAAGAAACAAGCAGAACACCTTTAAAAAGAATGGGAAGAATTATGCGCGCAAGAGGAGATTTTCTGGAAACAGAAATCAAGGGTACAATGGTTAAAAGAAGGAGAAAGGAACACAAGGTTTTTTCACAAATCCACCATGGATCATAGGTCTCATAACAGGATCTCAGTCATCAAAGATGCTCAAGGTAAGAAACTCAATACCCACAAAGAAATAGAAGCAGCGCTAGTTCAACATTTCCAAGGCATTGTCGAGGAGCCTCTCTTAGATAGATCACAGTTCATCAAGGACATAACAAAGCACATTCTGAAGCTTGTGACAAGGGAAGATAATTACAATCTAAATAGGCCTGTGAATGAAGAAGAGGTCAGTGAAGTCATCAAAGAGATGCAAAATGGGAAGGTGCTAGGTCCAGATGGTTTCAATGTTGACTTCTTCAAAGCATGTCGGAGAATTGTTAAGCAGGATATTTTGGACGTGGTGGAAGATTCAAGGAGAAACAGAACTGTATTGAAGGCCCTCTATAACTCTTTCATATCCTTGATCCATAAACAAGATAATGCAATGACTCCAGACAGATTCAGACCAATAGCATTATGCAATGTGGTGTACAAAATCATTTCAAAATAATAGCCAACAGGCTTAAGCCCCTTCTTCTGACTCTTGTCTCTGTGGAACAAACTGGTTATGTGGAAGGCAGACAAATTCTCGATAACATCATTCTAGCTCACGAGGTGGTTCACTCACTTAAAAGCAAGAGGTAGGCAGGTATGATCAAGCAACTTGGCCTAGAAAAGGCTTATGATAAGCTAAGTTGGACTTACATAAGAAGAGTTCTTATAGCTTATGGCTTTGACCAAAATTGGGTATGGTGGGTTATGGCCCTTGTAATTACCTCGAGTTTTTCGATACTGGTCAATGGCTTGCCATCCAAAACCTTTAACCTTTCAAGAGGTCTCAAACAAGGGGATCCACTCTCACCCTTCCTCTTTATTCTCATGATGGAAGGGCTTGGAAAAGCTATCAATTCTGCCAAAGCAGAAGGCAAAATATAGGGTCTCAAACTCACCATGAATGGAGAGGCTTTAACCCATCAACAATTTGTGGATGATACCATGCTGTAGGGTATACCTACGGTGAAGGAAGCTCTAGCCTATAAACAAATCTTGAAAGTCTTTGCAATGGCTGCAGGCACCGAGGTAAGCCTTACCAAATCAAAGATTTTCTTTTTTAACACTGACATTGCTATTCATAGAAATATATCTATAATTTTAGGCTTTCAAAGAGAGTTGTTACCATCCAAATATTTGGGAGTACCACTAATAGACAAACCTCTGAGCAAGTCAGTTTGGGAACCGGTGATTAATAAGCTACATGAGAAAATTAAGAAATGGACTACTAGGTCTTTGAACTTAGCAGGAAGGCTAGTGCTCACAAAAGCTATCCTTCAAACTATTCCCATTTTTATGTTCTCATCCCTTCCAACTCCTAAAGGAATCATGCAGCAATGCAGAAATATCCAAAGAGACTTTCTTTGGGGCAAAGGGGAGGAAAAAAAAATGGGCCTTGGTGGCCTGGGAAAAGATCTGTAAACCCAAGACCCATGGTGGTTTAGGGTTGGACAATCCTGAAATGCTAAACAAAGTTATGGGTGCTAAGCTATGGTGGAGATGGCTAAAAGATTCAGCTTCCCCTTGTGCCCAAATTTGGAAACAGAAATATGCAATCAATTGGCAAGACAAGGACCACATTAGAATGTTTGGACTCATCGAAGGCTCCCACATATGGAACAAAGCTTGGGAAAATAGAGCCATTGTGCATAAACATAGCTTCTGGGAAATCAGAGATGGAAAACCTGCTTGGTTCTGGGAAGATAACTAGCAACAGGAACCTAAACTATTAAAAGAAGAATTCACCAGTCTCAAGAATGATACTGACAACAAGGGGTTACACAGGGTAAAAGACTTCTAGGATCTGGAAAGAAGGGATGAAAAATGGAGATCATGGAAGACTCTGGTTTATAGTGAGAACTCCCCGTTGAAGGCACAAGCAAAAGCTTTATTGGACATCCTGGAACAAAGAAAGATTTTGACTTCAGCTGATTCAAACCAACTGAGATGGGGCAATAACAATGAAGGTAACTTTAACCTCAAAGAGGCCAAGTGTATAGCCCTAGGACTAGACTTCCCAAACCCTGATGGTGTATGGAAGGACCTATGGCAAAACCAAAGTTGGATGAAAATCAAACTGTTCACGTGGTTAGTGCAGCATAAAAAGATTTTGACCTGGGAGAATCTTAGGAAGAGAGGGGTATATGGTCCTTCCAGATGCCAACTATGTGAAGCACAAGAAGAAACCATGGATCACCTACTCAACCTTTGCCCTTTCACTTCCACCTTGTGGAATGGAGTTGCTTCAATATTCAGACAAACAGATAGGGACTTGGGCAGCATTACTAGCACTCTAAAGAAGTGGAGGAGAAATTTCTCTGACAATGAAACAATCAACAAAGCTTGGGCATTAGTTCCAGGCTTTCTAATATGGGATGTCTGGAAAGAACGCAACAACAGAATATTCAAGAATAGGAAAGGGTCTCCCCAGAAAATCATGGCTCAAATGTTAAGATAGCTCAAGGAGACAGTAGGAACCCTCATTAAAAACCCCCCAGAAGAACGACCTAAAGATAAGGATGTACAGATTCTTTTGCAGTTGGGTCTTCAGGGGCTTACCCCACAGGGGAAAAACAGGAATGCAAGTCACATAATATATGATAAGGACTTTTGGTAGCCTCCCCCTTAGGGATTCTTAAAATGCAATATAGATGGGGCCTCTAAAGGAAACCCGGGTATGGCGGGGTATGGAGGAGTAGTAAGAGATGAAAATGGGTACATAAAAACCCTCTTTCATAGCCATTTGGGTAAAGCCACTAACAATATGAAAGAGCTTATGGCCCTTGAGCAAAGTCTAGAAATCTTGAAGAACTCAAATCTTCAGAATATCATAATTGAAGCGGATTCCGAACTAATTATTAATTCGGTTAAGAGAATTTGTTATGGTTCTGCTCCAGAGAAAGTCTCGAAACACTGGCGGCTTCTACAAGTATATCAATGGATTCATTCTCACCTGCAGAACATGAGAACCATAAGTTTTACTCATGTGCGACGTACTGCCAACAAAGTAGCAGACTTTCTTGCTAATGAGGGGGTGCGCTGGACCAAGAGCAATAAAGTTTACGATTGGATAGAGATACCCCAAGGCAGATTGAGGGAAGAATGTCTCAAATAGGCGAATGCGGACAGGGAGCTCTATCAAAGCAGGGGAAACTGACAGCATGTTGACTAAAGGTATCAGGGGAAGTTCGATCTTTTATGGTGAAGCAGTGCATGGTCATCAGGGCTGTGGGAGAGAACGAGCAACCAAAACTCGTCATCGGGCGGATGTCAATTTGCACCCTGCACTCTTAATGACAACTAAATTCTCTACCAAAGATTTAGCTTTGTCAGGTGTTGATTTAAAGTACTTGCAGTTAAGTAGATTCGCGGCAATCCTATGGATTTCGCAAGGCAACTTGCAAGGTGGTTACCTTGCACATCGGACCTGAACTGAACCTAAATTATGGCAGTAATTGATTTCGGGTCCGGATTCAATGATATCTTCCGTGCATGTTTAGCTTCTAGGTTGGAATCGGTGGATTTCAGGTGGATTACATGCATGAAGTTTATTCCCCCATTCGGACCCGAAATCCGTATAGTTTGGTTTCTATTTCCTTATCAGGTCTGATTTTGGAATCAAAGAATATGCCTTTTTTCGCTCTGATATGCGCCTCATCCGTTAGATCTTCGAAGACAGATCGGATGGTCCAGGCGTTTGTTGGTAGTTTGAAGGACTTGGAGTTAAGTTTGTGGGCCTGTGGCCCAGATGTTAAGCCTTTGGCTCAGTGCCCTAAGCCCTGAGCGGATAGTTAACTCTATGTCCCTCAGGTACTTTGGGTTTGTTGTAATATATGTAATATGTTTCTCTGTTTCAAATTAGTAGAAGGTACGACTCTTGCTTCAGCAAAAAAAACATTATTATATATTTTAATTTAAAATTTTCAAGTTAATTTGAATTTTACCAACAAGATTTTCCATGAGAAAATATTGAATTAGAATGCCAACAACTCAAAGTGTACTTCCCTGGAGTGATTAGCAATGGTAATAGGGATAAAATCTAGGAAATGAGATTGCTTAGTGTGGGACTTTATCAAGAAATTACCTTTAGTACTTTAGGAAATATCATTGAGTTGAGAGTTCTTCCATTGAGGTCAAGTCTTCAGACCCTGCAAATATCAAGGATTTGAAGTTTAAGAAGACCTGCTCATATTGGTTGGAATAAAAGCGAATGGTAAAGTGATTCACCGGGATGTCTCTCCCTTCCTTTGCATCCTTCATTATAAAGCTAGGTAGGAAGAAATAAGTCAACTAAAGGGACCCATTAACAGGGAGAGAGATAGATAACCCATCCATCTAGTAACGAGAATAGTCTTGACTATCCAGCAACTAACCTAATTTAGTATAGTTATGATGTGTAGCCAACACCAAATAACATGGTACAAGTTCAATGGTTGATCCTGAAAATCAAGGACAAATTAGTTAAATTGACACAACAAATTTGAAGTGAAATTTAGCATTGTAGCCCTATTCCATATGGAGTAGAGGTATTGATGGGAATATGCTTGATTTGTATTGATTATTTGTCCAAGTAATGATGGCATTGATATCTTGCAACTTCTTTGGCATCGATATCTTGTAGGTAGTGAAGCCATGAATGGTTGCATGTGAGAATCATCTCTCTAAGACTAAATTCAATTGAAGATAACGTTCTTGTTAGCAATTCATAACAAACTGAACATGAGAGACAACATTATGATTATTTGGTAGGTAAGCAAAACAACATTGATGACAAAAGGGTAGATGACCAAAATCAATAGTAGCAGAGTTATTGATGGAGGGACAACAAATGTCACCTTTTCATTGATTTGTTAGGTGAATCTCTTGAGTCTTTCTCATAATATAAATGCCTTTCGATGTAGCAAGTCCATTTGAATAATAACAAAAAATAAATCAAATAATATGTACACATTTTGAAAATGTTCAAAGGAAGGTAATAATTAAACTACAAAAATGGTTGTAAGGTACATGTGCATTCATAATTATGATAACGGCATTCAATAAACCTGAAGTAATCTTCCATAGTTACATGAGCATCATACCATTCACTTAATGCATATGTGGGAACTTGTCAATTGAACATGCAAACATCAAGCAAAGGTCTTTTCCATGATGAACTTTCTCATCATGGATGATCCACCCATGCAAATCAAGACTTAGGAACCTTAAATATCATTAATATCACTATTACCATGGAATAAATATATGAATAAGTTAATAAGTGAATAAATTCAACCTTCTTTCCATCAAAATTCTTCTTAAGATTTGGTCAGAATTTTGTTGAAAGTTATAGTACCTATTAAGTCCCTATACTACTAGTGTAACCCCTTATTGTTATTAGTGCAACCCTCTTATTATATTGTTGTGCCCATGTAGCCCCCATATTGTTATTATTGTGCCCCATAGAAGCACACTATTGTTATTGTTCTGCCCTTACATTATTATTGTTATGTCGGCTCTCATTATATTATGACCCCTTATACTCCTATATATAGAAAGGAGGTATTGTCATTTGTATCATCGAAGAATTGTTCATTTGTGTAATGTAAAGGATGTTGCCCCCTCGAAGAGGCTTATTACTAAGGCGTTGATCTATCTTTTCTATCTTTTTGTGAGCTGGTTTCATAACATTTGGTATCAGAGCTTTGGATTCTAGGGTTTCGCTACTCCAAACAAGTCTTTGTGGAATTTTCTCTATAACTTTTTTTCTACAATGTTTCAGAAGATAATAAATAAAAAAAATTTAAAAAAACCCCATTTGAGAAGAAATCGTTCTGAACCTCGGGCCTGAATTTCATATCTTGTCTCATTATATTTTCAGAGATATGATCTGAGGAAGTTAAGGTTTTTGCAAGCTTCAGAATTCCATCTCAAACAGGTCATCGTGACATTTTCGCTATAATTTGTTTTCTACGAAGTTTTAGATTCTAAAATTAAAATCCATTTGAGCCGAAATCATGGTGAAGCTTGGGCCTGAATTTCATATTTTTCTTCGCTATATTTTCGGAGATACGGTCCAAGACATTTAGGGTTTCTGCAGGCCCCCGAATTACATCCCAAACAAGTGACCTGGGGAAAATCGTCATAACTTTCTCTCTAAGCATCAGATTGAAATTTCGTAAAAAGATAGAGAAATAGGACGGACTATACTTTTATGTGTATTGTATACAGGTCCGAAGGTAGAAACAGTAACACATGGCACTTCGTACAAGTTCGCTCTACTGAAAAGGTATATAAGCAGGTCATCTTGGGAGATTGGGCATAACTCTTTCTTGGAGAATCCAATTTCAATCAGACTGGTGGAATTGGAAAGAGGACACAGAGGGCTACTGTAGGGAACAAATTTAGAAATTAGAGATCCTAATATACAAAGTTAAATTCGTTTCGAGATCGAGCTCCTAAAATCAATAAAAGGCGATATGAGGAAGTTTGATGGCAAGGGTAAATTGGATACTACATATGGAAAAATATTTTGATCTACATGATGTACAACTGTTACAAAAGATACATATTGCATTTTTATATTTAGAATCGAATTAATTTTTATGGTATAAAGGGCTTTGTTCTTGTAAACCACTTGTCACTTGGTCAATTTTCATGGAGGAAATGATAGCACATTATGAGGATACAAAGAGAAACACCTTCTCTAGCCAATTGATAAATCTCAAACAAAAGGGTTCAATGGCAGAGCACATTGAGGACTTCCAAAAATTGAATATAAGGGTAAATGGTATTCCAGAGAATCAAATGATTGATTTCTTCATAGGGACTTTAAAGGATAACATTCAACATGAGGTTCGTCTTTGGGAACCGGATTCATTGGAGAAGGTATCCAGGTTGGCAAGAAAAATTGAAAGCAGAATTACGGAAACAAGGAATCCTACCACTCACAAATATAAATGTGGAAGTATTTTTGCGCCTAGCATTCCACAACCTACAAGGTTTACACCAAAACAATTGGAAGAAAAAAGAGAAAAGGGGCTTTGTTACATTTGTGATAGAAAATATACTAATGGTCATAAGTGTGTTGAGAAGAAATTATTTTACATAGATTGTGAAGGGGAGGAAGAAAAGGATCGAGAAACATCAAAAGAAGAGGATATACACCAGGAACCAACCCTAGGGAAATAATAAATGAATTCGACCATATCTTGTAAAGAATTGGCAAGAATTACCACTCCTCAAACTCTCGAGATAGAAGGACATATCAAGAAGAAAATTGTTCAAGAAGTGAAAAATGACATCCAGCATCAAGAAATGAATCCGACCATATATTGTAATGCATTGGTAGAAATTACCACTCCTCAAACTCTCAAGATAGAAGGACATATCAATAAGAAAAAGGTTCAAGCAATGAAAGATCACATTGAGCATCAACAACAAGTTCTCCAACTTTTAAAGGATAACGCAACTTTGGTGCAGAATCGAATGAAACAATAGGCAGATCAACATCGCAGTGAAAGAAGTTTTGATGTAGGCTATTAGGTATTTTTACGACTACATTCATACAAACAAATATCCCTCAAGCAAGCTATTTATGAGAAGGAAATGTTGGCAATACTACATGCACTTAAGAAATGGTGACCTTACCTAATGGGAAGACACTTCAAGGTAAAAACAGATCATGATAGCCTTAAATACTTTTTAGAACAAAGATTATCTTTAGAAGAACATAAAAAATGGATCACTAATATGTTGGGTTATGACTTTGAAATCATCTACAAAAAATGGAAGCAAAATTTTGTTGCAGATGCACTCTCAAGAAAGGATTAGGACATGGAAGCATTGTTTTGTTCTATTTCTATTATCCAACTAGATTCGATAAATGAAGCAAGGGATGAATGGAAGAATGACGAAGAAGTCTGGCCACTCATTCAAAATTTGCAGAAGATCCCAGTTCAAATAATATTTCCAGAACTTGACGAGGAAGGAAAAATCATATTGTAACCTAAAGCAGTCACAGAAACAAGAAAGCGACAGCTACGTTAGAGTATCTCATCAAGTGGAAGAACTTACCCTCTGAAGATTCCACATTGGAGGATGAGAATTTTATATGGAATCATCCAGAACTACTCAAGCGTTGAGGACAACACTTTTTGAAGGAGAGGAGCATGTTAGGTCTCTATACTACTAGTGTAACCCCTTATTGTTATTAGTGCAACCCCCTTATTATATTGTTGTCACCATGTAGTCCCCATATTGTTATTATTGTGCCCCATAGAAAGCCACTATTGTTATTGTTGTGCCCTTACATTATTATTGTTATGTCGGCTCTCATTATATTATGACCCATTATACTCCGATATATAGAAAGGAGGTATTGTCATTTGTATCATCCAAGAATTGTTCATTTGTGTAATGTAAAGGAGGTTTCCCCCTCAAAGAGGCTTATTTCTAAGGCGTTGATCTATCTTTTCTATCTTTTTGTGAGCTGGTTTCATAACAATTCCACATAATTGACGAGGACTTTTACCATGGAAATTTACCATAATCAAGATAACACCATTAATTATAATCAAAGAGACCCCAACCAAAGCATAATTGACTAGGTAAATCACAAGGTCAAAGATCTAAGGAAAAATAGATCACTTAGACAAACCAAGGTACTTGAGAGGGTTATTGTTGGTCAAGTATAAAAAAATGGCATCCACAAAAAATAGAAATGTGAAGGAAACCACATAGTGCAATCAACAGGACATGAAAAAGAAGGATGAGGAGCATGCCTCATGCCTTGGGATCTATTGTGCCCTCAACAACTCCAACTCTTTTTTAAGGTGAGAATGTAAACCTATAAATTATGAACTTAACACAAAGGGTGTCTTCATAATAATTTACCTTAATTTTAATATATTATTTGTTGAAGACCTATATAAATTATTGGATGGCCTATTTAGTGATATGTCAAAGTTGATATTACTTTGCAAGCAACACGTCCTTATACTCTAAGGGTTGAATTTCTTATGAACCACATCTTTGAAATTATCCCAAGTGTCAATCATAGGTCATTTGGTGGTTGTGAGTTGTTGAGTGTGTGTTTGTCATTATGTGAGGATATACTCCCCCATGTGAACTTCAATGACTAGAGTCTTACGTTTCTCTACCAAATTAGTTTTGCCTTGAAGTAGCCCTCCAAAATGTCAAGCCAAGTGTAGGGATCCGTCTTCAATCATCTTGCTTAAATCCCTCCACTCTCCTGCACTTGAGTGAAGAATGATGAAGATGGAACTTTCCAGTTCCATTATGTGGGATTCCCCCCATTCCCTAAGTTTCTCAATGGATAGTGATATAAGCATAAACCACAATCGTAGTTGAGAACCTTATAGGACTTGGTGAGAATAAATCATTGATCTTCCTAAACATTACACATTAGTGGAAAGCATTGAACTAACCAAGCTATCCCTTAAAGCTAAGGCTTCAAGTATATTGACTGATAAAAAAGATTGTTGCACCAATGTAACTCTTCAAAAGTGTGATTGGATATAAAAAAGACAAAAATGATATAAATAGTCAATTTTTTTAAGTGGGCATCTGATATACGAAACAAATCCATACTAGTTTTTAATTCCATATAGTTCTAGGCTAACTTCCAAGATGTTTAGTTAGAAAACCTTAAGGTATTTAAGATCACAATCCCGCATCTTTGTATTATTTTTAGAATGTATATGGGAAGAAGACAGCAGTTGCAAAATTCCTTAGTGAAGCTTAATTTCTTAGTGGGTTACATTTCGCATTTTTTTAAGGTAAAAGGGAATTAAAAGTGAGTGGGGTGGGGAAGTGCTCTAGTTTACTTTGTAGTGGTTGGAGTAAGTGGGATGTTAAAATTGGGAGACTTACAACAAGAGTCAAGTTTGTTCACATTTAGGCCCTATCAAATTATATCCAATGTCAAGGAATCCTAAAAAATGGAGATTATCATGGGAATATTAGGTTGGTAAAATTATACTTATTTCTAAAAGTTTTGTTATTTTGTCATGATTCGTGGTTAGAACATGGTTTATTTTAATCCCATTTGATATTTGGCTTTGTGTAACAAGTGATTCAAACAACAATTTGTGTTCCTCTTGCATTAGTTCTATGAAGACTTGAGCAATGCTTGAACCTTGAGAGTTCCTCAAGTCCTTCGTAGTGTTACAAGGAAATATGACGTTGCATACAGTAATTATTTCATATTGATATTGACTAAAAGGTAGGAAACCACAACTAATCATTGTGATGTGGGGCCCATGATAAAATGCTAGGTGTGCTAGACATATTGCAAGTTTTTTAGGTACTACAAGTTAGATCAACAATATAGTTTTTTCCCAAAAACAAATCGAACAATTGTGATATAACAAGTGTAAAAGTCACGATACCACGAGATGTGACCATATTATACCATATTTGTGGTAAAATGTAAAAAATGGAAAAATAAATGAACAAATTTGAGAGGTTATCTAGAGGAATGATTAGTTGCCTTCATTTAAATTGTTTGGATTCATAAATAGGGGTGTTAACATGCTTGCAAATTGAAGTGAGCTCAAAGTAGAATAATAGACAATAAAATATCTAAAGGGGGTGAAGATTATGAATGTCTTAAAGAACCCTAATCCTTAATACCTTAATACCAACTAATATGAACATAGTAACAAAAATGCAAAAATGTTTAGATACAAGTAAATGCATAAGAGAGAAAGTATGCAAGAAATGATTGTGAAAACAGCACATATCATATACACTATACATTGCATTAAGTTATATATGGATACCAAACTAATGGAGAGTGATTAATATTTGACCAAGTCCCCTATAAAATATAATAAAGTGAGTAAGCAATCATTTTGGACCAAATTACCTAGAAAGGACAAAAGACAAATGTACTTGAATAAAAATATAATACATTTGTGAATGCATCCACTAGGTTATTTCCCATCATGGAGTGGTAAGAGATTCAATGTTCGTCTCCTTTATATCTTCCTCTCATCCCCCAAGGGAAACAAATAGATTAGATGTTGACCAATCTTTTGGAATATATACAAAACAACAATCATAGTGTGAACTTTTAACTCAGTGTTTTCAATTCCTCTTAATCATTCAAATGGGCCAAGATATCTCCTCCTTTTAATTTTGTCGTGTTCGCCTTATTCGTCAATTTCAACTTAATTTGATACATGTCTCTTATTTTGTGTCAATAGCTATAATTTGAGAGGGTACATACATATCAACACATCTCACCTACACTTTCCCATCCAGTTCAATTTAAGTTGGTTACCACTGACAAATTTTGAAGAACCTGAAGAAGAATAAGTTATATATTATGTTGCTCTACATTAACTTAGAGTGTGATTTATCTTGGGAGTTCTAAATATGAGCATTGTCTCCTTTTAGTATCGAATGACATCTCTTTGCGAGGAGTGAGCAGGACACTTAGGTTAGTATTACAAAGCTTTACTAGGCTATCAAGTTGTGACTTAGTGTTGAGAAATTGGAGCATGTTGGTTCCCTTGTGGATTATTGAACAAGGATTTCTACTTGATGACTTAAGTCTAACATTGCTTAATAGTAACAATGGACTATGGCATAAGAAGGCCCTTACACGGGATAATTTATAGAAGAGATGTTTTATGGGGCCAAGCTGGTGCACTCTATGTAAAAATGCAAAGGAGGCAATATTTGATTTATTCCTTGAATGTCATTATGCTATTGTTGTTTGGAACATTGTCAGCTTACATATGTCTTTAAATTCTAAGTGGCAGGGCCCCTCTTGTAAATAAGCTTGGAAATCATGATGGGAAAATGTTGCCCCAAAAAAACTCAAGAATCTTCCTCTAAGTTTTTGTTGTGGAATTTGGCTTGCAAGAAATAAAGACATCTTCTAATCAAAGCCACAACCCCCCAATAGAGTGGCAACCGAAATCATTGTTGTATATGATATAATTCCTAATGATGTTGTGACCGCCAGACCTAGAAACATCATCTTTGAAGAAGTGGACTATTCTTTCCCCTATGCATTCTTTGATGGGGCATCTCTTGGTGGGGAAACCTGTGGTGGCGGTGCTATTTTATTCCTACCTGAAAAAATCATAATTTTAAGCTTCAAAGCGGGCTAGGTAGGGGATCAAATAATTATGTGAAATTGCTTAACCTCAAACTCCTAATCTTGTTTTCCATAGAAAAGGGTTGTAGGAGGCTCCAAATTTTTGGCAACTCTTTGGTTGTAATTAATTGGTTCAATGAGGTCACCAAATGTCACATGCACACATTGATACTAGTTCTTGAAGAAGTTTTGAGGCTAAAGCATTCTTTTGATTAGATTATATGTTGTCACAACTACATGGAAAGGAACTCTATTGTTGATGCTCTTTCTGAGGCTAGTGGAGAACAAGCTATGGGGACTTGGAATATTTAGGAGTAGCTAGAAGACATTATTTATGAGTACTATCACAAGCCCTTCATTGAATGCCTATAGATGGAGGGCTAGATTATCTAATTACTTTCAGTTTTTTTTTTTGTCTTATGGTTCGAGGATCTTAATCATGGATGGAGGCTAATCTTCCTTTATTTTATATCTATCTACTGAAGAATTGTATTTATCTACGGATATATTATCTGATTTGTAATAATATGGGTCACAAAGCATGGTTTTGTTTTCGATGGCATAATATTTCTCCCAAAATATTTTTTGGCATGCACAATGTGCATATGTAAAAATGTAATATTCACTTTAATTAATGGAAATTACAATTTTTCCAACAAAAAAAAAATGAGGACTATGGGATTAAGTATTGTAGGATTTATGTTTTACCAAAATGGGTAATTTTCATTTTTATAGTCACGCAAATCCACCCAAAAGATCGCAAGCCTAATCCTGAGAGCATCTAGAAGAAATGACCCTCTGACCTCTCAATAGCAAAGTGTTTTTTAACGAGGGAAACTTGACCAATTAAACTAACCCACGAGATTTTTCTAACATTAACTTTGAGTAATAAAACAAAACAAAATTTTACATAAATTAGATACCAATTAAAATACTAAAATACACAATAAGAAAATAATTTAACACAAATTTAAATAATTATATAACTTTTAATAACAAATAACAAAATTTAATAAAATATATACAAATTAAATAATTTAACACAAATTTAAATAATTATATAACTTTTAATAACAAATAACAAAATTTAATAAAATATATACAAACTAAAAGAGGCCCGAGGCTCACCTCAGCCCATCAACCCCTCGACCCCATCCCACCCCACCCCTTGGGGGGTATCATTTTTTTTTCATGTTGAAAGGTATCATTTAAAAAATGCATAAGAGCATTTCAGTGTGACAAAAAAAAAAAAAATGATACCCCAAGGGGTGGGGTGGGGCCGAGGGGCCGTGGGGTTGATAGCTATCCTTAATTAAGAAAAAGTATTTCACTAGGTAAAGCACCTTCTCCTCCGCCCAACAATAGCAATAGTTTCTACCCCAAAATTTAATAAAATATATACAAATTAAAAGCACATGAAGTAAAATTCAATTTCTCATTTTTACTAGATGAAACATATTATTTTATACAAATTATAAAATTATTTTATATCATAAAATAAAATTATTTTATATTATAAAATAAAATCTTTTATATTCTTAAAAATTAGATAGTATATTCAATCTTATTATCTAATATTTTTGTAAGTTAAAAAAATCAATAACATATAAATGAAATGTCTTAAAAACAAAACTTGAAAATAAGTTACAACTTAAGATATTGAATCTTTTTAAACACAATATAAAAACTATAATGAATTTATATTACTTTTATTATCAATTCAAAATGAAAATGTGCTCTTCTGACAAATTCAATTTAACACAAAACTTGTTACAAATTTAAAAATTATAAATCCACATAAATTTATCAAATATATAAAATCTAGAAAATTAACCATATTAAAATTTAAAATTTATATGGTAAATATGCAATGATAAATTCAATTTAACACAAAACTTGTTACAAATTTAAAAATTATAAATCCACATAAATTTATCAAATATATAAAAACTAAAAAATTAACCATATTAAAATTTAAAATTTATATTGTAAATATGCCATGATAAATTTTATTTAAAAAAGGTATACAATTATATTTATAAAAAAAATTATAATTTATTTATTTATTAATATATAAAATTAATAGTTTATATAAATTAAAGTAAATTTTCCCTGAATTACCGTTTAACACCAACTGATTACTAAATATTATATTAAACTTATTACTAAATATTTATTAATTGTATTTAACAAAACAATAGAAGAACAAAGTGAATGAATAATTTAGTGTATAGTAATTAATATTTACTATCTATTTTCAAGTTTTAAAAAATATGGATAGCAGAATAGTTATGGTGAGAATAATTATAGAGTCGTGTAATATGAAGTTATTATATTAAAAAGTACTTTATTAAGCAATTCTGTGGTGAAAAGGTTCCTTGTTAGAAATATCATGAGTAAAGATCTAATCATGTTAAGGGTTGGTGTGGCTTAGGCTAATTGTGATCCCGAATGATTTTGAAAGCTTTTATAGGATGTGTGTGAGTCATCTCAAGACTCACAATACCTAACAAAGGAATAAAATAATCACTTACATTGAAAAATAATTATTAATTATGTAAGTTTTTTCAATTATTATATGAAAAACAAAATTGCAAAATGTATTTATAGAGTTTTTCTTAATTATAAAGATTATTATTAATTATTTAATTATTACTAAAAATGGTTTTAAATTTAAAAGAATTATAGAACAATAACATATATAACTATTATAATGTTGTTATATATAAAAATTATAATAAAATTTATAAATCGTTTTGAAAAATTGCAAATTAATTGAAAGTTAAATATTTAATTTGACAAACTAATTACAATATAACAAAAAAAGCATAAATTTGTAAATGTGATAAACCAAAAATATCTTAATAATACTAACCATTATTAGTAATTTTTAATATATATATATATATATACACACACTTTTATTTTCATAATTTAAGAAATTGTAAAAGTATGGCAAAATTTTATAATGTTTTAAAAAAAATTGAAAAATCAAATATCTAAAAAGAGTTTGAAGTGATTGTAATTGTTATAAGTGCATAGTTTATAACATATTGTTCGAGTAATCTTGTCCAAAATGTAACAACTTTTGTGAAATTTCCATGTATTAAAAGTTAATAAAGGCAAATTAATTATTTAATTATTACTAAAAATGATTTTAAATTTAAAAGAATTATAGAACAATAACATATATAACTATTATAATGTTGTTATATATAAAAATTATAATAAAATTTATAAATCGTTTTGAAAAATTGCAAATTAATTGAAAGTTAAATATTTAATTTGACAAACTAATTACAATATAACAAAAAAAACATAAATTTGTAAATGTGATAAACCAAAAATATCTTAATAATACTAACCATTATTAGTAATTTTTAATATATATATATATACACACACACACTTTTATTTTCATAATTTAAGAAATTGTAAAAGTATGGCAAAATTTTATAATGTTTTAAAAAAATTTGAAAAATCAAATATCTAAAAAGAGTTTGAAGTGATTGTAATTGTTATAAGTGCATAGTTTATAACATATTGTTTGAGTAATCTTGTCCAAAATGTAACAACTTTTGTGAAATTTCCATGTAATAAAAGTTAATAAAGGCAAAATAAGACCATGGGTAAGGGACACGTATTCCAAGCTAAAGGTTGGGCAAAGATATCCTAGTGGTGATGTGTTTATGGCTAAAGGAAATTGGCAAAGGCAAAGACATTAGAAAGGCCAAAAGGCATTTTTGGCACATTTAATTATGAAAATAAAGGAAAATAGGAGAAAAGTAAGGTGAAAGGTCACAGGTTGCATGTGAGGAGGAAAATAATGGAAAATGAAGAAAATAGAGGCCTCATTGATAAAAAGGCTTATGGGGATCAATTCGAAAGATTTTGTTAGTGTTAAGCTTGATCGGTTCAGCTTTGGAGCTCTCTCATTATTCTCTCTCTCTCTCTTTCACTCTTGGACACTTAGAGTTTTCTTGGAGCACTCTAGCTTTGGAGAAAGGAAGGAAAAGAAAGCAAAGGGAAAGGAAGGAAAGCAAGGATCAAGCAAGGAAGATCAGGATCAAGTAGCTTCAACAGGAATACTTGCAGGTAACATATTGCATGTGTAATTTCCTAGTTGGTTTTGACATGCATGGCTTTGCATGTTGGTGTATGGTTCTCTTGTTGTCGGTGGCATGGTTTTGTTAGGTTATGACAGTGGTTTTCAGCCTAGCCTTGCCCTTTTCTGGATGCCATGGTGTGTTGGGATGTTGATCTCAGTTTTGAGCTTTGGAATTGCTAGATGGATTTCAGAATTCAGGACGGAGGTGGTCTCAATGTTCATTCCCAAAGGCCTAGGAATCCCTTACCGGTTTTCGCAGGATACACGATAAAGCCTGAGAGAGGTGTCTCGGTTTAGGGCCTAATGATCCAGAATTGGATTGTGGTAAAGCCTGAGAGACAAGGAGATGAAAAATTCCTCAAGGATAGTGATGGATTCTAGATGGCATTCCAATTTCGGTTTGGTTTTGTGATCGAAGCACGGTTTTCGTGTGATCACGGTTTGGTGAGGGTGGAGGTGGTTTAACCTTTGGATTCTCTTGGTTGTTTTTGGATTGGTTTATCCATTAGATCCCACATTCATGCTTGGAATATGGCACGAGGGTGACTGGCTGAAAGAAATATTTGGTTCAGCCATGTCTACGGTCGGGTGGTACGTGGAAGTCCCGAACCTGATCGGATTTGCCTATGTTAATAAAAGCTAAGTTTGATTGCTTTTGTACTTATTTGTATGTGGATTTAATGGTTGTTATATCATTGTTATTTTCATGGTTTTATGCTTGTTATAAGCATGGTTAAGTGACTAGTTCATGTCATGGTTATTTCATGTATTTACTTGAAATTGTTAAAATGATGGATGCAAGACCTAATTGATGTCATAACAGTTCAAATAAGAAGGTGGTGATCCTTCTTATCATGTCTCATAAGAGTTTTCAGTCATTCATGCTCTGTATTGTATCCTAGACCTGTAGATTGCATTGACGCCAAGTGCTTGACAGAATGTCAGTCCTAGTTGGGGATGGTTAGGCCTAGTCCTGGAGTTATTTTTTGGTTTATTAGTCTTTTCATCACGTGTTTAATGGATTCCGGAAGTTACAACAAGTTCTGGGCAGTTTTCGGAATTCTAGGTTTGAAAAGTGCCTTAAATCCTGCTAACACTGGCACAAGTCTGCTAGAAATAGTCCTTCGACGCAGGCATGCAGGCTTGTCTAAGCATCCAGAGCTATCTGGATGTTGTCATGCCCATGTCATGGGAGCATCCGAGGTTTAATAGATTAAAAACTTGGTAGGACCCAAGGGCATGATACCTGTGTGGTTGGGATCGCCCCTGGGAGTGTTGTTGTTGATGTGGAAGGTATGTTTGATGTGTTTCCATCAATTCCACTTCCTTAAGGACACCTAGGAAGTTATATCCTATCATAGTAGCCTCTCGCCACCTGTTTACACCGGTTGGCTGGTTATTTCAGTAGATATGGGAGGAGGGTGTATCAGAGTGTATCAAAGTGGGTTACACTCTCTTTGGGTCATATCTGATACCACAAAGTGGTATCAGAGTGGGTTGTGCTCTCTTTGGGTGATATTTGATACCACAGAGTGGTATCAGAGCATGGTTCACCCCTCAGACTAGATGGGTCATGCACTCATGTCAGTTACATAGGTGTTCCTTATGCTTGTAGTCCATGTGCTTGTTGCATTTGCATAGTGTTGATCATGGTTGTAGTGATGTCACCATGTGAAGGTTGATGGTGTTTTTATGGGATGTGCATTCATGAGTGTATGGTTGTATGTGAATTTGTTATGCATGTAGGTTTCTATATGTTGTTATGCATGCAATGTGAGGTCATTGTATGCAATTAGGTCATCATGACGTTGTTGGTTGTTATGATGTTGATGTGTCGGCTGAGATAGAGAAAGAGATGTAGATCATTAAAGTGAAGTTGCAACATTGGACCTCGAGGCAAAAGCATGTCATCATACAGGTTTGGATGTTGGGCATGCAAGTATGTAGGTTAAGAATTGTTATATGCATTATGGTTATGTGTATGCCTTTCATGTCTATTGATGTTATGGTTACATACATGATAGATGCTAGTTGATTAGTGTATTCATATGCACATGTTTCAGATGTTGATTTGTGTAGCTTGGGAGGTACTCCAAGCCCTAGGGTTCAAGGTTTGGAAGGCAAAGTGCCACAAGGTTCACTTGTCGGCTTGGAACCCAAGGATGGGTTTTTGCACCCAATCGTGTTTAGGGCAATTCTGGGAGCACATTTCTACATGTGATGGCATGAAATGATAGAGGGCAGAAAGGAGAATCTAACGCTTCAAGAATTGTCAAATTCTGAGTTGTAGAAGTGGAGAAATGCATTTTTGAAGTTGACAATTAATTATTGGTTTTCAAGTCATGTAGGCTTGATGTAAATCAGTCCAATAGATGTGTCTATTCATATATTCATTGGAGCCCCTATTTAGGCTACAAAAAGAGGGTGATGGCATGTTGTTTTAATCATCCAAGTGTGCAACAATACTCCTAGACAGAACTCAGTAGAGAGAGGAAGCCTAGCTGCAACAAAGGGTCTTAGACAACGTGGGAGAGGTGTGCTATAGGAGGTCGGGGAGCTGAGGAGTACAAATCTGTTTGGGTAACTGTTTTAGGGCTAAGACAAGATCCAAACAATTGTTCAAGGGCTGAGAGTGTAGGGCAAATAGGTCGAGGAGTAAATGAACATTAGGTTGTTGTCTAGGTGACTGTTTGGGCAGATTTGTGGTGGTCATTTACTACAACAAGATGTTGTGCTAGGTTGTAGGCCATAGCACACAGCTGGAGGCTGCGTTAAGTGTTGTCAAGGGTGTACAACACCTTTATGAGGAAGTGTGGGTGTAAAGGAGGGGTTCCAAGGTGGACCGCATCCCTTGAAGGGCTTATTTACTGACTGTAGGAAGAAACTAGGGTTGCAGTACATGCCCTAACTAGGAGTGCAGCGAACAACAGTGCAAATAGTGTTGCAACAATATTTTGTGGAGGATTGTTGGGTCAAAGGAGTTGACCAAGTCAAATCAGTTTGATAATGCAACCTGTGGGAGCCAATTTGGAGGCTTAATGTGGTGATCAAGAGCTTTCATAAGAGCAGATCTTGCAATGAAGGATTGGGAGCCATTGATCTGGTGGAGGAAAGTGTGTTGGCTACCCAAAGTAGCCCTAGACAAGTGGTCTTAAAATGACGAAGATATCTGAAAATTGGGTGAAGTTTGGAGCCTTATGAGTAGCTCTTTGATGGGTGAAAGAGGCTACTAGAAGGAATATTGGAGCTCAGGTATTGGCTAGCCTAGAGAGCATATTGGATCAGCCCGTGTCCACACAGCATAAGTGACTTGCAGTTGTGTTAGGTGGCAGGCCTCATGGAGTCTCAATTTGTTGTCCTTTGAAGGACTAAGGGGCAACTAGTGAGCAGTACGAAAGTGAAGACCGCAAAGACAAGATATGACATAGAATTTGCAGCGAAGTTTGGCATTATATCTTATATACCATAGATTGTTGTATTATTCAGATTTTGTTTAATATAATGAAGATTGGTGATTATACAATTTTGTTAAAAAGTGTGTATACTTGTGCATATGTGATTTACTACTTTATATTTTCCGTTGTGCAAAGTAGTTTATGGTTCAGATTATTGGTTTGGTAGTGTCAATGATTTTAAGACTCTAACCTAGACCCAAGGTCGTGGAAATTCAGCATGGTATCAGAGCGTGTCTGAGCTACTTTGGAAGTAAGTAAATAAGAGTTGTGTGCAGTGAAGTACAACGTGAGAGGGAGTTGGTCACATTATAAGTGAAGGGCTCACTACAATGTCGAAGTTGCAGGCAGGTCTCCGGTATGAGGACAGGTTGGAGGGGTTGTCCAACTATAGTCCTTGGAAGGAAAGGATCAAGTTGGTCTTGCAGGTCAACAGACTCTGGGAGTTCACCAAGAAAGAGATCAAGAAGCCAACAAACCCTAAGGAGATGGAAATATATGAAGATTTGGATGCGAGGGTGAGATTGATCATCCTAGATGGTGTGAAGGATGCCCTAATACCTCATTTTTCTGGGAAGAAAAATGCACATGAGATGTGGATGGCTCTTCAAAATTTGTTCTAGAATAAGAACAAGAACCGGGTACTAGTATTGGAGGATAAGTTGAAGTCCACCAAGATGATAAAGGGTGAAAGCGTGACCTTGTATCTGACGATATTGTCTCAGGTCAAAGAAGAGCTTGTTGCCATTGGTGTGTCTACCTCAAATGGAGATATGGTAAGGATTGCCTTGAAAGGGTTCATCACGGATTGGAAACCCTTCATCAAAGGGATCATTTTCAGGTAGAAGATGCTAGACTGGGATAGCCTATGGGATGACTTCATTCAGGAAGAGTTGCGAGACGAGGACCTTCATCCGAGGAAGAGGGTTTCAGATGATGACATGGCACTTGCAACACGAATGAAGGGTAAGCAAAAGAAGGAGTTGAGTAAAGTCAAGTGCTTCAACTGTGGAAAGATGGGTCATTACTCATCAAGATGTTCAATGAAGAAGAAGGGAGATGATGAGAAGAGGAAAGGAAAGCAAGTCACCAATGTTGCCACTTCAGCTGAGATACATGATCTCACCAGAGGATTGGAAGAGGAGGACTTTGCTATGGTTTCTCATTTCTCACAGGGTACTATTAATGAGGATGGATGGTACTTGGAAAGTTGTACAATGGAGCATATTACAGGGTCACAAGAGGTTTTTACTACTCTAGTTGAATGGAACTAAAAATTGCACATGGTGTTGGGCGACAAGAGTCAGTTGGAGATCCGAGGATCGAGAGTTGTGCCATTCAGGATGGAGACAGGATGTGTGATGTGGGTTTGGGATGTACTGTTTAAACTAGGACTCAGATATAGCGTTATTTTCATCGCAATGATCAAGAGGAAAGGGTTTGAGGTCTTGTTCCAGGATGGGAAGGCAAGACTCAGTCCTAGAGGCTCTAAGTCCAATGGGATTGTACTTGGAGTTAGAGAGCATGGTCTCTACAAGTTGACAGGCAAGCCTATGGATCATGGAAAGAAGCATGTGGAGCAGGTGCAGGTTCCAAAGAGGCAGAAGCAAGTGAAGGTACAGGTGCAGGATTCAGAGGAGCAGGTACAGGTTCCCGAGAAGAACGTACACCTTCCCAAGAAGTTCCAGGTTCCAGAGACTCAGAGGAAGTCAATTTCGAGAGGGAGCTTGTAGATTCAAAGGGAGACTCTATAGTCCAAGAAGAGTGTGTGGTCAGTGGGGAGAAAGGGTGATCCTACAACTTCCAATAAGGAATCATGGAGAGAGTGGAAGATGTTATAAGATAAGAAGAAGAAGCAGGGTGCTTCTAGCAGTGACAATGACACTTCCGAGAAGGGCGTAGTTCACCGTACAGGGATTGCTGTGATTATGAGCGCCAAGAGTTGGGCAAGTGTTGTGAGTAGTGATGACGATGACAAGTTACTTTCTAGTCTTGGAAGTACCTCCCTTGTTAAGAGGGAGTGTTGATTTGTGTAGCTTGGGAGGTACACCAAGCCCTAGGGTTCACGGTTTGGAGGGCAAAGTGCCATAAGGGTCACTTGTGGGCTTGGAACCCAAGGATGGGTTTTTGCACCCAATCGTGTTTGGGGCAATTCTGGGAGCACATTTCTACATGTGATGGCATAAGACAATAGAGAGTGGAAAGGAGAATCCAACGCTTCAATAATCATCAAATTCGAGTTGTAGAAGTGGAGAAATGATTTTTTGAAGTTGACAGTTAATTATTAGTTTTCAAGTCATGTAGGCTTGATGTAAATTAGTCCAATAGATGTGTCTCTTCATCTATTCATTGGAGCCCCTCTTTAGGCTATAAAAAGAGGGTGATGGCATGTTGTTTTAATCATCCAAGTGTGCAACAATCCTCCTAGACAAAACTCGGTGGAGAGAGGAATCCTATTCGTAGCAAAGGGTCTTAGATATTGTGGGAGAGGTCTACTACTGGAGGCCAAAGAGCTAAGGAGTACGGATCTGTTTGGGTGACTGTCTTAGGGCTAAGACAAGATCCAAGGAGTTATTCAAGGGTCGAGAGTGCAGGGCAGATAGGCCGAGGAGTAAAGGAACATTACGTTGTTGTCTAGGTGACTGTTTGGGCACATTTTTGGAGGTCGTTTACTACATCAAGTTGTTGTGCTAGGTCACATGCCATAGCACACAGTTGGAGGTTGTGTTAAGGGTTGTCAAGGGTGGAAAAAACCTTTAGGAGGCAGCATGGGTGTATAGGAGGGTCTCCAAGGTGGACCGAAACCCTTAAAGGACTTGTTTGTTGACTGTAGGATGAAACTAGGGTTGTAGTACATGCCCTAACCAGGAGTGAAGTGAATAGTAGTCCAAACAGTATTGCAACAATTTTTTGTGGAGGATTGTTGGGTCAAAGGAGTTGACCAGGTCAGATCAGTGTGATATTGCAGCCTGTGGGAGCCAATTTGGAGGCTTGATGTGGTTATCAAGAGCTTTCATAGGAGTAGATCTTGCAATGAAGGATTCAGAGCCATTGATCTGGTGGAGGCCAATGTGTTGGCTACCCAAAGTAGCCCTAGACAAGCAGTCTTGAAGTGACAAATATAGCTTAAGATTGGGTGAAGTTTGGAGCCTTATGATTAGCTCTTTGATAGATGAAAGAGGCTACTAGAAGATAGACTGGAACTCAGGTATTGGCTAGCATAGAGAGCAGATTGGATCAGCCCATGTACACACAACATAAGTGACTTGCAACAATGTTAGGTGGTAGTCCTCCCAGAGTCTAAATGTGTTTTCCTTTTAAGGACTAAGGGGCAGCTAGTGAGCAGTACAGAAGCGAAGGACCGACAGGAAAAAATATGACATAGAAGCTGCAGCGAAGTTTGTCATTGCATCTTGTATACCATAAACTGTTGTATTATTCAGATTTGGTTTAATATAACGAAGATTGGTGATGGTACAATTTTGTTAAAAAGTGTGTATATTTGTGCATATGTGATTTACTGCTTTATATTTCCGCCGTGAAAAGTAGTTTATGGTTGAGACTCTTGGTTTGGTAGTGTTAGTGCCTAGATTTACCTCAGGCTGAAAAGGTAAGATTCTAGGTCCACATCAAACCACGCTCAGCCTCGTAGCTAGCCCTACAAGGACAGGAGAGGGCTCTCATCGGGTCAATCTCAACAAAAGATAATCGATGGGGCTTGAGATGACTGAAATAAAAGTTGATATTAGGCTATTTATGAAGTGCAAGGATTTGATTTGATTTTTTGGGAGTTTTGTTGGAAAAGGGAAAGGAAAATTTGGGTTTGGGGATGAGGCCAAATTTTTGCAGAGTTCCGATTGGGGCAAGGTAAGCAGTAGTTTTGATGCTTTAGATTAAATGAATGGATAGAAAAGACCGCTGAGGAGATGAAGAGGGCAAGAGGCTGCAAGAATCCTCTCCAAATAGATGAAAACATGTAAAACTAAACAAAGTTTAAGGTAAAGCACAACAAACTCATGAATTCTACCTTTGTCACTCAATTTGTTTAATTTCAGAAGCAAAGAGAAGGGAAATGGCATACATAAAACATCAATGAACTTACAATTACATGAAGAAAAACACCATCAAAACATAGAGCCACAAGGATCCCAACAAGTGCTGCAAAACCCTGGTCTTTCCTTTGCCAAAAATGCTGAAAATGAATGTACAATGAAGTGCCAAGCAATCCCAAGTGTCCAACCCTGAAAATGACTGAGAAATTACATGATATAGACAAGCTTAACTCCTTCCCATGCCTCTAGGGGTCGAGCTCATCATTCTAGGAGCTATTTCAACCATATCTAAACAAGGAACTGAAAAATAGGCAATGAAACAACTTGCCTCTATATGTTAGGAAACTGATTCATTCAGTTGTTTTTCACTTTTTAGTGAATGAATCTACTAAAACAAGTAAATATGTGCCAAAATTACATCATGTTCATGAAATTACATCAAGGTAGATCAAGAGTTACATGAAAAAGTGAAACTAGTCAAAACTGGGCGAAATTCTGAGCTGTTGAGTGAAAAATAGGCCAAAATTCTCTATGCGCCGCGCCCAAAACCTATATGCGTAGCACAACTTTGGAGCTGATTTTGAGGCACTTCCCGAAGTCCAAATTGAGCTCAAGATAGCTCGTTGGAAATCCCTGCCTATCTACTTTCCAACCCAAGTGGAATTTCTAGATTTGGATGTCATTTTCCCTCCAAAACTTCAATCTCCCAAGACTGCTTCCTGTGGGTGCAAAAGGTGGCAGAGAGGTCATTTTTAGGGTGTTTTTGACCCTTTAGGCAACCCAGAACTTGATGAAATCCTTAGGTAATCCATGAGCATGCATAACTTTTGATGAAAAATCCAAAAATGTAAATTTTTCCTCCAGAGGATCTCCCAATTATAAGCACGTGCCAAGTGGCGCTACGCGTTGGGCAGGAAAATCTGTTTTGAAGCCAAAAGATTCAAAATTGACAAAATTTTCTCCAAATTTGCTGAAATTTGGAATGAAGGTCCACCATCAAGTATCATGCTCAGCCAAAGAAGCTTCGACCAAGATTCGGAGCCTATCATGCCTTTTGCATCGTTTTATTGCTCTCCTTAGTCTTGCCTTTAGGATTTTGATCCTTGCTTTGCAAACATGATTTCGTGCCCAATAATGATTTTTCATGTGCCTGAGCATGTCCTTGTCTTTGTTTGCTTTCGCCAATAGCTTCTCAAGATGAATATTGACCCTCTCAAGCCAAGTCTCTCGATCAGCCTCTATCTCCTGCTCCAATGAAGTGAACTCTATCCTCCTCCTTTGGGTAGCTTGGCGGTTTTGCCAAATGTTTTGTAACTCCATGACTGTATGCTGATCCTCCAGTTGTTTGTTTCGCTGCTCCAAATAGTTTATGACCCATTGAGCTCTCTGCAACTTGTCAGTCAATGCATCTATCTCGGCCTTCTGCTCCTGAATAATCTCCCTCAGCTTTGAGGTAGGAGAGCTCACATCATCATCAATGAGGATGAAATCAGTGTCTTGGCCTCCTGAAGGGCCCTCATCCTGCATAGGCCTCTTGCCTCTGTCCTGTACCTGTACCTGTGATGTTGATGACGGAAACAAGACCCCTTCCACCCCAGGTGGAGATAGTACTCGTCGGGCTGCTGCAAACAATCCTCTCATGCCTCTCTGATAGGTGACATATGTCGGCACACTAGTAGTCTCTGCCTCCCGACCTCCATGCTGATGTGAAGGTTCACCAGCATGATGGACAACCTCCTGATGAGATGCTGAAGCTGTGAAGAACTCACGGGAAATGAAGTCTTCCCATGTGATACCCTGCAAACCAAGTTGATGCACAACAATGATCTTGATGAGTGCATAGTGATAAATGTTGTTGTACTGCTGTTTAGGAGTCTTCTTTTGCACAAGAGTAGTCATCCTCTCGATGTTTCAGCACATGAAATATGGAATGTTCATCATCTTCACTCTCGTGAAATGCATCAACAATCTGGCATGGTATGCATAGAGGCGTGAGAAGTGGCCCTCACAACTGAAGTATCTGATAATGAGTCTCATCAACGACGCATAGGATTATTTCAAAAACCGAAAAAGGAACACCCTGCTGAGCTGTCTCACATAGCTAGGCCTGATATATGGTTCATAATGTACTCTTTCTACTTGCATTCTTTTGTTCCACTCCTCACCTACATTCGGTATTCCTGTTGCTTGAGAAATGGTCTTTGGTGTCAAGGTGAAATCTACACCAGCAAGAGTTACCTAACCATCATGCAAATGTAAAACAAATAACCGAGCCAACTCCTGATGATGCTGAATCTGAGCAATCAATTCGCAATACTGAAAGCATGACTGTTGTTGGAAACATGCCATGGCAAGTGGGCAAGCCTGCAATTGAGTCAATGAGGTGGGCTCTTTTTTAACATGTCTGCCACCCTTACGAGGCCTCCTCGGTGCATGAAGCTCTGTGGTAGAATCACTGTCTTGTTCATATGATGAATCAGTGTCTGTCATGGTGCTGCAAAGGTGTATGTCAAGTGTATGTTTGATTGGTTTGAAAATGAGAAATAGGTGTTTGTTTTCAATGCCAAATATGCCAAAGAGCAATAAGGAACTGTGAGGAATATGGGACAGTGGGAAAAGTGGATGGTGGAGTTTGTCAAGTGAAATTTGAAATGTGTTAATAGTCTGGCGACTGTGTTTAGGGATGTGGGGTTTGGGAATTTGTTACAAATGATATGGGAGAGGGAAAATGATAGGGAATGGTAGGATTTAGGATAGGGAAAATGGGAAGCAGGGATATGAGTAGTTTGGGAGGTTAGGGCATAAGGGATTGACTATAATGATAGAATTATGAAAGGGAAAGGATCACAGGTGGGAAAGGAGACTTGGCACCAAAATTACAATTTCAAAACACCAATTTCAAAACCCAAAGGAGCAGATTTTGATATAAATATAGGGTTTATATTTTCAAACTTTAAACTTTCAAATCTTCCCTCCAAACAATACCCAACACAAGCTAAATTCAATGGCGAGAACTCTCAAACTTACTTGGAGCAGAAGAAATGGAGTTGTTTGGTTTTTTATGAAAGCAGTGATATAAAATTGGCCTGTCGGCTCTGTGCACCACGCACGAACCTAGTGTGTCGCGACTCCTGGATGCGCCGCGCTGGTTGTAAATTGCATGGTGAAACTTGGCCCAATGCGCCACACGGTCTATGTGCGTCGTGCCTTCCTCCAATGCACCGCGTGCACTCCAACACACAGTCTTGGCTTTCAAAACACTGCTTCTCTCTTTTCCAACTTAAGTCGATTTCAATTGATCTCTTGGCATACCAATGGGTGTTTCAAACAATGAAAATATCTTATATAGTGATGGGTTTGATTTTTTGTTTCTCAAAAACCCACTTTCTTATGTTTTAGTTTTGGCACTTTTCTCATTTTAATACAACTCTGTTCTTCTTGTTTCCTCTTTGATTTTTGGCTGAAATGATGAAACTCTTTTGTCAACTTTGCAGGGATGTTTGGCATTGAGTTTCGGCAAAGGATGACCAGGGTTGCATCTAAAATATCCAAGAACTGAAAATTTTGAAATTTACATGGCAATTTATTACAAAGGACGAAATGTCAAATTTTCTTCAAAACAGAGTTTTGAAGAAAAGTCATAGTCCAACAATATGACGATGAAATTTTTGAAATAAAAACTTGTTTAGAACCTCCCTCTGGCCTGCTGGCATTATTGGACACTTTGAAGACTGAATTCGCTAAACCCTAGACCTAATGGCTGAAATGACTCTTTGCCCACCAAAAGACCAAACATTGACTATCATTGATTGGAAAATGATTTTGATGGACCTTGATGAAAAGACCTGAGCCAGCAGGTACAAGACATGAGGGGAATGAGTGACAAGGCCCTTCCGTCAGATTATGGCATGCCCCTAATGGAATGCGGATGAATGAACTGTATGAGACACCTAAAAATGAAATGCAATAAGAGAAATGATCTCTGACGGAGGGATGTAAAAACCGACTCTAACAGGTAGCGTTAGTGATTTTAAGACTCTAGCCTAGACCCAAGGTCATGGAAATTCAACATCAGATAGTCATGAGTGGTAGTAACTTGTGGTTGTATGTATTGCTCTTGTTGTTGTATGTTAGATAACTTGGTGATTATGTTATATGTTGTTGATGAGTATGTTATAGGTTAGCTTGTTGTTGTTATATGATAGTTAGCTTGATGATTAGGTTATATGTTGTTGATAAGCATGATATATAACTTATTGTTGTTATATGCTAGTAACGTGATGATTAGGGTTATTACATTAAGATCTTGATGTCATATGTATCATGCTAAATTGGATTGGTTTATGCAAATGATTAGGGTTATGACATTTAGGTATGAGTCGACTTATTTGTGGCATTGTGTTATACTAATCTAGACTAATCGTACATATGTGGTTGTTGTGCATAAATGACAAATGTGTATGAGTTTATGATGTGAACCTGTTAGCTAGTGACTATGGACATCATGACCATATTTATTTTTGAGTTGATATGTCGTGAAGTTATATCATGCTAATCTGGATTGATTGTGCAGACAAGATAGCCTCCGCTGAGATACATTAAGGTATGCACTTGCTTATGTCATCTACTTTGTGCTTGAATGTTTGATTATGTTGTTTAATTGGTGTTTCAGTGTTGGCGTCTATTATGTTGCCTATTTGTTATCTGAATGTTTGATTACTTGCATGATATGAGTATGTGTCTGTAAGATTGCCTGAATGAACAATCTTGTTTTAAGATGATTGTACTAACACATATGTGTTGAGATAGCTGACATGTACTTGAGTGTAATAGGTGACAGTTCTACTATTATGTCTAATGACTATGAGTTGACTATGGATTATGACATGAGTGTTAGTCTTGGTAAAGGTTGATTTCAAATTGATAGATATGATTGTCTTGATAATTCGAACATGTGGTTGAGATTTTTGAATAGTTGCAGGGAAACGTGTTTGGTATTAGCATGACATGGTAATAGTTTATGTTTTTATATAACTAACAATTGGGTGATGTGAAAATACATAGTAAGGCTCGATTGCAACAAGGTAAAAGGGTAAAAGAAAGGAATTGGGTGAGAATTGCTTTGGCCATGCTTGGAAACCCTAATTCCAAAAGAATGAGTGCTTTGCATACAAGAAGTCTTCTTAACCCTAATTTTCTGAAATTATGTGGACATGTGCTATGTTCATGGACATGTATTTGACAGGTATAACAATTGGTTTCTATTTATAGCTAGATTTGTCAAGGGAGTTGGAGTCCCTTGAAAGACAACGTGGATTTGTTCAGTTGCAGGCAGTGTGCTTGGCACAACAAGGTAAGGTAACTGGTGTATTGTTATGTTTATTTATGCACTAACAGTTATGTGTTAATAACAATATGATGCAATGGATTGCATCATACTGAAATTTCCATGGAATCTTGAAGAAGGCTCAGGTTGAGCTTTCCCTTGGAAGAACTAGGAACCATGGGGATTGAGTCATGGTGTCTGTTGTTAGTCTTGTGATTTTGGTCTTTTGGTGATTTGTTGTGCTTGATTGCGGTTTTGTTTGCGTCTTGTGCATGGCCATGCCACTTTGGTTGTGGTGTCATATTGTTGTTGGTTTGCCATGGTTTTCTTCTTGTTTGTTTCTTGTCTTTCTTTTATGTTTGGGGTCTAGGGAATTGGTTGGGAAAGAGGAAAGTTAATGGAGCCCAGGGAAAGCTTAATGAAACCCAACATGTGATGTTAAGCCTGGATGAAGCTCAGTGCATGTATAAGGGAAACTAAAGGCAAGCGTATAACAACTAGTTGGAATGGTTGGGTCCATTAGTGTAAATGGACGATGGCAGGACAGACATGAGAAAAGTAATTAGGAAAGGTCAAGTAAATAGATTTTAGGCGTCAAATGCCTTATCTACGTTGGGAATTGTTGTTCTCGATGTTGTACATGCGTTGCATGGATAAAGGAAGTTCTCTTAACCTTGACCTTATGATATCTTGTAATTATGTTGTGATCATGATTGTGTCGATGTATATATATGTATACATGTATGTATGTAGGTATGTCATTTTTTGACGCGATCATGAATGTTTTGTGCTAATGTTATATATATATATGTGTGTGTGTGTGTGTGTATGTATCTATGTCATTGTCTAACAGGGTCATCAAGAATCGTTCTTGTGGAAGAATGATTGCTTATGTAGGTGAATGGCATGAAGAGATTCCCGGTTCATGAGGAATCAAGTGGGAAGAGTAGCCTGACAGATTTATGAGGTGAGTATCATGTGGATATGAATTGATATTATGTGATTATATTATGTCTATGTTTATGTTATGAACAAGCTAATGTTGAGAGATACATCAGCGAAATGAAAACAGCATAATGTGCAACATGCTAGGATAAACATGGATAGCAGAGAGACACTGGAAGCAAGGTTTCTTGGCAGAGACAGTGTGGTTTTGTATGTGCAGTGCTATCATTGTGGGTATGTTGTATATGTTGTACATGTTGCATATGTGATGTTGTGCACATGCGGTGTTGTGTATATATAGTGTGTGTACATGTTGTTATGCATTGTTATGTACATGGTGGTACATATAGTGTTGTGTGAATATTGCATATGCAGTGTTCGACATAGATGGTGTTATGTACATGTTGGATATGTGTCGTTGTGTGCATATGCTGTTGTGACCATGTTGGATATGCAGCGTTGTGTACAGATGATGCTATGTATATGTTGGATATGTAGTGCTATGTACATGCAGTGTTGTGTGCCTATTGTACATGTGGTGCTATGTACATATGGTGTTGTGTGCATGATTGTACAAGTGGTGTTGTGAACATGTGGTGCCATCTACATGTGGTACATATGGTGTTGTGTGCAGGTGGTGTTGCGTACATGTCGTGCATATGGTGTTGTGTACATGCAGTATCATGTACATGTTGTGCATGTCGTGTTGTGTACATATAGCATTGTGTACATGTTGTACAGGTGGTACGATGTACATGTGGCATTGTGTACACATTGTGTAGGTGGTGTCGTGTACATGAGATTTTGTGTACACGTTGTGCAGGTGGTGTTGTGTATAGGTGGTATTGTGTACATGTTGTACATGCAGTATTATGTGCATGTCGTACATGTTGTGTTGTGTACATGCGGTATTATGTATGTGCATGGTGTATTCGTGGTATCATGACATGGGTATTCATTGTGTTGTACTCTATGTACGTATATGTATTGTGTTGTACATCAGGTGTAAGTGTATGTATTGTGTTGTGGTGTACACCAGATGTAGGTGTATGTATTGTGTTATGTTGTACACTGGGTTTAGGTGCATGTATTGCATGGCATTGTATGCCATGTGTGGTTGTATGTGTGTGATGCACACTATGTGTATGTGCACATGGTTGAGGAGAAGGCACTGGGTGTTTTTTGGGTATGGAAACTAATCCAGTGTGCATACAAAATAAGGAAAAAGGTAGAAGCTAAGGATTGATTAAAGGATAAGTATCAATATTTTACTTCATTTTTATTATGCATGTGATTTATGATTCTAGTATATGATGATTACATGTGATCTACGATTCTGGTTTATGATGGTTACATGTGATTCATGATTTTGATCTATGATGGTTGTGTTTGAGCTAACCTGATGTGATATGTTCATACATGATGATTTGGTCAAAGATTCTAATTTGAATTTTTGTGACAGGAAGCAAACCGAATTGCAAGTGTACCTTCTTGACGGGCCACCAATGAGGTATGATTTGAAGCTATTTCAATTTATTTGAATCTAATGGAACTTTTGTGCTTGGTACAAGAAAGCATGAACATTCTTGGTTGGGTGGCTGAAATCGACTGCAAGAATTAGCAGCATCAATGAAAGGAATTGGAACAAGTAGCAATATGTTAGTAAAGCACTTCAGGAGCAGGGCCATTGTGGGACAATGGTACCCAATAGTGTCCATTGATTTCTATGAGCATGATATGACCGCTATGATGGTTTGATGCAGGTGTATTCCTTGGTTGTTTGACTTTGTAATGTGAGGAATCCTTGCCAAGGGATGGATCGCCCGGGATAAGGGATGCTGGGGCACTGGGAAGGAGAGTGACTGCACGGAAGGGGTGGTCGGATTGCCTGAGGGACTGTGTAGCAGAGAAGGGAAAGTCGGGGATATATTTGTTTTGGTCATTAGCATTTCCATATGGAATCAAGTGTACATTGGGAGTGCGCCCTGGAACAATGAGTCGGCAACCGTTCACAGAGAGGACAAGTGGCGCATGATTATAGCGTTGGACATTGGATGTAGTTTGACTGTGGCAGTGGATTCTGGACTTCCTAGGAAGGAGGTGAATCCTAGTATTACTTTGAGGGTGGAGGTGTGAGCCTCTGGATTCCCTTATTGATTGATACAGCCATCATATCCTTTTATTTTCTGGTTTAGAAAATGTGCACATGTGTATATGTGGTCATTGTAAATATCGCCTACGAGCTAAGTTATAAATCTCCAATAAGCGGTATGGTTGTTATCTTGTCATGTTGTCATGATGTTTTTCTTTTGAGCAGGTCATTCATTGTAAATACTGCAACAAGCTAAGTTATAAAGCTCAATGGGCGGTATTATTTGCTTTTCAGTGGTTTTCCTGAGGTCTTGGTGTGGTTTAACACCGAGGACGGTGTTCCCCAAGGGGGAGGGTTCTGTAACAACCCTGGTGAAAATTCCATGTAATAAAAGTTAATAAAGGCAAAATAAGACCACGGGTAAGGGACATGTATTCCAAGTTGAATGTTGGGCAAAGATATCCTAGTGGGCATCAATGGATGTGTTTATGGCTAAACAAAATTTGCAAAGGCAACGACAAAGGCATTAAAAAGGCAAAAGACATTTTTGGCACATTTAATTATGAAAATAAAGGAAAATAGGAGAAAGTAAGGTGAAAGGTCACATGTTGCATGTGAGGAGGAAAATGAAAAAAATAGAGGCCTTATTGATAAAAGGGCTTATGAGGATCAGTTGGCAAGCTTTTTTCAGTGTTAAGCTTGGTCAATTCAGTTTTGGAGCTCTCTCATTATTCTCTCTTTCTCTCTCACTCTTGGACACTTAGAGTTTTCTTGGAGCACTCTAGCTTTGGAGCAAGGAAGGAAAACCAAGCAAAGGGAAAGAAAGGATCAAGCAAGGAAGAGCAGGATCAGTTGGCTTCAGCAGGAATACTTGCACGTAACATATTGCATGTGTAATTTCCTATTTGGTTTTGACATGCATGGATTTTCATGTTGGTGTATGGCTATCTTGTTTTCGGTGGCATGGTTTTTCCAGGTTATGATAGTGGTTTTCAACCTAGCCTTTCCTTTTTTGGATGCCATGGTGTTTTGGGATGTTGATCTCGGTTTTAAGCTTTGGAATTGTCGGATGGATTTCAGAATCTGGGGTAGAGGTGGTCTCAAGGTTCATTCCCAAAGGCCTAGGAATCCCTAACCAGTTTTGGCGAGATACACGGTCAAATCTGAGGGAGGTGTCTCGGTTTAGGGCCTAGAGATTCGGGATTGGATTGCGGTAAAGCCTGAGAGACAAGGAGATGGAAAATTCCTCAAGGATAGTGATGGATTCTCGATGGAATTCCAAGTTTGGTTCGGTTTTGTGACCGAAGTACCATTTTTGGTGTGATCATAGTTTGGTCAGGGTGGAGGTGGTTTAACCTCTGGATTCCCTTGGTTGTTTTTGGATTAGTTTATCCATTGTTAGGGTCCAACCCTAGCCCCCTTATTTATGTAATAGGGTCGAGTCATAGTTATAGTTAGTTAAAGAGTCAATAAAGCCCATATTAATAATTGTAAGTGTTTGACCCGCATTTAAAGAAAGGGACCATAGTTAGTTGCAAATGGTCCATGGTATTAGATAGATGGTATTGATAGAACCATGGTACTTACCCATGGTATTGCATCTATGAATCCTAATAAAGGATAGAGAATTGAGGAGCATTGTGTCTTATTCTGTAATCGAGCACTGCTCTATTAGAGGTTGCCCCCTCGAAGAGACAAGTGAACATTGCTTTCATCTCTGAACAATAAATATATGTTGTTATTTCTCATTTTGTTCTATGTATTGGGTTGTATTTCTTCACATATTTGGTATCCTGGCATCTTCTCGCAGGTCAAGAGCATAACAAGTGGTATCAAAGCACTTTCCAGGGCGGTGGTATCTCCATTTGTAGTAGATTTTTTTTTGGCTAGAGACATGTTCCGACGTCTTTAAACCACGGGATCTATCGTTGAGTGCATAAACCTGCGGATTTGGGGAGGCATGCACGTAGGAAATACAAGAGGTGGTCATGCTTATTGGACTCCCTTGTAACCCCTGTGGGTACCCCTTCGAGTAGTAGCACATTAGACAGAACCGTGCATGAACTGTCTTCCACGTACCCTCTAGGTATATCGAAACCCCCTAGGCTCACCTAAACCTCACCATAGATAAACCGTTGGCCGTCTTGCTGCTACATTACACCGAGAACAGCACTCGGGGAGATTACTCGCGCGTACGATAGGGTAGTCGGGTAGTATGGCTAAGGGTACGGTTGATCCTCCTTACTTAGTGCCCTAAAAGATTGGTCGAGTACTACTGTTGGACCCTTATGTATATTGCGATCTGTAACACCTGAAACTCCTTGAGACCATAGTCCCTTGTCTCTCTGAAGATCACCCATCATCTTCTTTGCCAGATCAGATCTAGCAGATTGGGTTCTATGCCACCGCAACAATCAGATTCACCAAAATACCATTCAAATCTAGCAACGGTGGTTCAGTCACTGCCGCATTCCTACTCACACCATGCAGTTGAGGGTTTCGCAGACAGATCTAACCATTTTTGCAAGAAGGCTTGTGGCTCCTATACCTTGGGGTGATTCTCGCAAGACATTGGGCAGGATTAACTTTTCTGGGAATGTGACGGCCGCTGTGAAAATATCAAACTTCAGATGGGAGATTACCACCTAAAGACCCACATATTTTCCATCAACATGGGTGGCTGTGACATTATCTTGGGTGCTGAATGGCTCCGCACACTCGGCCCAATCACAATGGATTTCCAGGAGTTATATATGAGCTTTAAGAAGAATGACCACACGCATACCCTTTGCGGACTCCAAGCAGGTACTCCTTCTATCATCAGCTCGCATCGGATAGAAAAGTTGTTAAAAAAGGGCCACCATGGAGTTATCGCCCAATTTAATGCCATTCAAGCCTTCAAGCCCCCTACTCTTCATATTCATCCTAAGATGCAACAAGTCTTAAACAACCAT